>JASDDO010000004.1:155759882-157105997 GCA_030015575.1 Agapanthus africanus
CAAGCATGCCGACAATGATAGTCTCAAGTAAAATGTTAAATATAGACGATAAGATATGATAAGGTCAAAAATGTAAACAAAACTCAACATAAATATGCAAGCATCTGTATTTAACATCCGGATTTATTTATTAAAAAGAATAATAAACTGAAATATGGTTTTAAAGGGTTAATATAGTTAAATAGGAATGACAAATTACAGATGCATAAAGCGGATAGTGGTAATAGTATAATTACGAGATAATAGTAAGTAAGATAAAATAAATGACAGATTGACTAGTCATCATGTAAGTGCTAATAATAAGTTTTATAATCATGTGATAATAGAAAATATTAATACAAATTATAGTATCAAAATAATGTATATGACTAGGGCACATAGAGTGCAGCGATATTATAAGAAGTGATAGTGTAGAAAGTTTAATTTATATATAAAATATTAAGCCCAAAGCGTTTATTGATCAACAGTAATAATGGTATATTTTTATGTTTTAGATTAGGATATAAGTATTGACATTTTGCATGCTAGTGTATACCTATATTATTGCAACAGAAACATATAATTACTTATAAATCTTTTTATATATTAAACCACATTTACATGTTAAAAGTTATTTTATTACGCTTGCACTTTTACAGTTGTTCACTTGATGAAAAGATTAATATGTATTCTAGATCCTAGGGTTTTCATCATATGTATAAGTATTATAAGATATATTAATAAAGCGGCAAAATATTATAATTTTATTTAAATATTGTAAGTTAATAATTTATTTAGAGAATTTCCGATGTTGCATCGACAAAAAAAAAGAGTAAGAGTACTTGCCTCGGAGATAGATAAACACGACGACACGAAAAACAACTCGCTCGGCTAATTTTGAAGAAGAAGAAAATATTGTGATGGGAAAAAGAGAAGGTTGATTTCTATGAGAAGGGGAGAGATGATAATAATTAGGTTGTTATTTATAAAGAAGAGAGATGTTGTTAAAGATTGGAGAGATTGTTATAATTAGAGAGAGAAATATTCTGATGAGATGGGATTTGGATTTGATTTTATAAAAGAGAGATATGATGGGTTGTTATATACTTTTATAAGATATTAGAAAAGTTGTATATATACATATTAGTTTATAGTGAAAATATATGTAGATATGTATATGGTTATGGGTTAATGAAAATAAATATAATTAGTTATATATATAGGATTTTATGATATCAAACAACTAAAATATATTTTCAGTTAAACTATAATAATAAAATATCTTCAATTATATATATGTATGTATGCATATAGGTTTGTAGAAAAATAATTAAAGAGAGTAGATTTGAGAAAAAGAATCTGCTGAGAGAGATTAGATTAGATTGGAGAGAAAGATTTTGTTAGGGAATATATATAGAAAAAGAGAGCGGGAATTTTGTGAAATATAGTTAGTGATATAGAAAAATATATGTAGATAGAATAGAATATAGGGAGAAAGAAATCTGTTGGAAAAAATATTTGTTTGGAGAGAATAATATTTGTTTTAAAAGAATAAGGTTATCAGGTGAGACATATATGGTGATTGGAGAAAGAAAATTGAGTTGTTAGTTTAGGAAAAATATTTATATGGTTAAAAGATTTAACATGAGCTCTCATGACTTTTCAAAATTAAATATTTTAACCAAATAAATATCATAAAACAAAATATCTTATAAATGGAATTTAAAAAGGAGTAAAATCTTATGTATATGTATTGTTTAAAGAAATACCAAATAAAATATCTTTTGTTTAAACTATGATACTAAAGTATAAATATGGTTATAAAATAGTGTTAGACAAATAAATATTTAAATACTAATAATATGCATATTTAACAAACTTGAAAAACCATAATTATATGTATATATCTTGATTCAAAGTATTAAACTCCAAGTTATAATAATAAAAATAAAACAAAACCCAATATATCCAAAAAAAGGAAACGTATGATCGAACTAGAATGTTACACTTTCTAAAAGTTAGTTTAAACATTTTAGTAAACAGTAAATAACTATAAACAACTAACATATTTTTAGCAAGTAACGATGTTTAGTGTTATGAATATAATTAGTTACTAGTTGTAGTTATTAGGTTTAGTCCATATCGGTTATAATATAAGAGATGGTCTATGACTCTCCCTATATATTTGTATGTAGGAACTCATTATTTATATATATACCAATAAATTAATTTCCTCTTGGTTCTTTTCATAGTACCAGAGCTCTAAAAAGAATTGAGAGGAAACCCTAATTTCCCAAACCCTAACCCTAATTTCCCTAGCCGCCGCCCCTCCTCTGCCCTCCACTGCAATCCTCACCACGCCGTTTCCGATGCCGCCCTAGCCGCCTCCTCTCTTCCGCCCTCAATCGAAACCCCCTTCACAGTAATTGATGCTACAGCAAACATCGATGCCTTAACAATATTCGTGCCACAGTACTCGATGCTACAGTAAACGACGCTATAGTAACCGTGCAACATTACTCGATGCTACAGTAATCGCTGCTACAGTAACCCCTCTTCAAAAAATCCATGCTTATTGCAGCCCTCTCGAACTCTAGTCCTAGCCCTAGCTCTCAGCCGTATGGCAACAGTCGTCTCGGCTCCTCTCGGTTAATGACGATCTATTAGATCGTCTTACTCTGACTTCTTTACCCTTGTACTCGATTGGGTGTTGGACAACCGTATTCTCCTTCTTGTGATTTACCTCTGGGGTATTCATCATGGATTCTGATTCGATCTCAATTATTTCTCGTAATCGTTCCCCTATTACTGCTTGTGCTCGTGGTCCCTGTACTCGTGGTCATGGATGTGTTGGCCTTTCTTGTTCTTATTGCGGCATCATTAATCATCGTATAAACTGGTATTGGGAGAAGTATGGCTATCCTGATGATACATCTTCGCCAGATATCCATACTAGTTGCTACTGTTCGATCTTCCTCTTCAGCCGGCAATTTACTTTTATCCAGTGTTGGGTGGGGCCGATTGCGTCGTCTCCTCTCCTCAAGCTCCTGCCATCCTTTCTACTCCATCAGGTATATCGTTCCTTTCTCATTTTAACTCGTGGACCGCTGATTCCGGCGCCTCACATCACATGTCTCGTGATGTACTGTCTGATCTTACTTCTAGTCCCCACAAGCTGATTTCCATGGCTGATGGTAATACCGCACCTGTTTCTAGCTCTGTTGATTTATCACTTTATCTTTACACCTGAAAAATGCTTTAATTGTACCATCTTTAAAACAAAACTTGCTTTTTATTCGTCAGCTTATAAATAATTCTAACTACTCCGTAACATTTTAACCATTTCACTTTGTGATACAGGATCTTCTGACGAAGAAACGGATTGGTGGGGGCATGAACAGAATGAACTGTACTACCTTGATCACCTTCCCAGTACGCCTGCAGCTGTTTCTACTATCTAGTGTCTCCTTTTTCTTCTTTACGTACTATGCTGCCTTATCTTGATTTATCATAGTTCAGTTGTGAATCTTGTATTCTTGGTAAATACTATCGCTCCTCTTTTCCTCCGGTTAATAAAATACATGATTTACCTTCTGCGTTAGTTTACTCAGATATTTGGGGTCCATTTAAATTTCCTAGTGTGTTTGGTTATAGATATTTTATGATATTTATTGATGATCATTCACGTATGACTTGGTTGTATTTTCTGCGTAATAGGTCCGAACTTTTGTCTACCTTTAAAATCTTCATAAATGAGATTACTAATCAATTTGGTGTTTCGGTAAAGGTTTTTTGTTCAGATAATACTAAGGAGTATATTAACACGAAATTTACTGTATTTTGTCAGACTCATGGTATATTGCATCAAATTTCATGTTCTTATACTCTTCAGCAAATTATGATTGCTGAACAGAAGAACCGACATTTGCTTGAGGTAGCCCGGTCTCTTGTTTTGCATATGCATGTCCTTAAATGAGTGTGGAATTTTGCGGTCTTAGCTGTCTGTTTTTATATCAATCGCATGCCATCTCCGGTCCTAGGCAACCGGTTCTCTTTCTTTATTTTGTTTCCACAGGGCAATCTTTTTCCTGTTCCTCCTAAGGTGTTTGGTTGCCCATGCTATCCTTATATTCTAGGTCCTTAGGTAGACAAACTTGATCCTCAAGCTACCCGTATGGTGTTTGTAGGTTATTCACGATCTCAGAAAGGATATGTTTGCTTTGATCCTGCCACTTCTAAAGTTTGTACTTCATATGATATGACCTTAGAAAATCAAGCATATTTTCCACCGCATGTTAAGAACCCACTTATACTATTCCTGTTCCCACTTTTACTATTCCTGTTCCTCATCTACCTTCCTCGGAACTTGATTCGTCTGTTCAACCTGTGCGTCCTAGTTTAGGCTCGTCTCCCTATCCACGGGTGTATCACCGTTGTGATCCGAAAGCCCCATCCCTCCCACCATTTTTACACCTAAGGATTCTTCTGCTGGTCCTCCGATACAGTCTACTGTTCCTGGTTCTCCACCACTGCCGTCTTCAGAAGATCTCTCTTTCTATTGCCTTACATACGGGTAAGCGTTCTTGTACTACAGCACATCCAATTTCTAATTTTGTTTCTTATCATAGACTGACACCATATGCATGCCAGTTTATTTTTTCGTTATCTGCCACCACTCTTCCTTTCTCTGTTCAGGAAGCACTTTAACATCCAGGTTGGCATGCATGTTGGAGGAGCTTTTGGAAATTGGTACATCCGTCTTCAGATAAAAAGGTTGTCGACTGTCGATGGGTCTTTATTGTCAAGCAAAATCCAGATGGTACGATTGACCGTCTCAAAGCTTGATTGGTGGCCAAAGGCTTTACTCTGCAGTATGATTTGGATTATGTTGATATTTTTTCGCCAGTTGCCAAATTGACCTCGGTTCATGTTATATTTTTGGCTGTTTCTAAGGTATGGCCACTTCATCAGTTTAATGTGAAGAATGCCTTTCTTAATGGCCACTTCAGCAGCCTTCTGGTTTTGAGCGATCGAGAGAGTATGGTTTGTCTCCTACATAAATGTTTATATGGATTGAAGCAGTCATCGCATGCCTGATTTGAAAAGTTTAGTACGGTTCTACGACAGATTGACTTCAAACGCGGTCGCTCCGACACATCTCTCTTTACACATAGTCGTCCTTAGGGTATGGTGATTGTGTTGGTGTATGTTGATGATATTATCATTACTGGAGATGATTATGCAGGCATATCTAAGGTAAAAGAATATTTGTCATTCACATTTCCATACCAAGAACTTTGGACTACTTAGATACTTGGAATTGAAGTATCACGGAGTTCTGGTAGATTACTGCAGAGTGTTTTTCGTCACCCCATTGGGATGGAAATCCGCGCGCTTGTCAGGCATGTACAGATTCTCCCTGCCTAGGGTAGGCTGTGGTTTATTGATTGTGGAGATCCAAATCTCCGGCAGCCGCGGACTAAGCTGCCGTTAATTACCCTACATTTGGAGCAAAGGAACCTTCAATTTACGGTCAAACTGGTCATACGAACTCAATATGAAGTGTTGGTGTTTGAAAGTAATGCAGAAGGGCGTGTTCATTTCATTTTTTTATTCTATTTGCGACAAGGTTTCTTTTCTTTTCAAAGAAACATTTTTTTTATTTTTTAATTATTTTTTTTTATTTGTTTATGAACAAGTGTGGAAGTGAAGGGCAAGCGCGGTGCGCTTGCGTGCGCGCGCACGCGTGCGGCGCGTGGACGGACGTGTGTGACGAGTGGGGGTGAGGGCGCGGGTAGCGTGGACCGGAATTTGGAATTGAACGTACTAAAGAATTTTAATGGAGTTAAACTCCAAAAGGTTTTATTTTGGAGTTAAATCCCTAAAGGTTTTATTTTGGAGTTAAACTTTCAAAAGAATTTTAATGGAGTTAAACTCCTAAAAAAATTATTATTATGGTGTTGAATTCCAAAATTTTTTAAAATATGGAGTTGAACTCCCAAAGAGTTTATTTTAGAGTTGAACTCCCAAAGAGTTTATTTTAGAGTTAAACTCCTAACAGAATTTTTAGACGAAAACTAAAGAGGGTTGTCTCTTGAAATTTCAAGATCTAAATCTTGGATGATGAAAAGGGACCCATTTCTTCTCTTTTAAGTCTTGGATCTTCCCCAAAATGAAACTTTTAGAGATGGGTCTCCTCCTTCCTTTTTTTTATTATCTTGGATCCAAAAAAGGGTGGTGAGATTCAAAATATCCCTTTTTAGAGATTTGATGGAGACTTAAACTCCCCTTTAAGGGTTTTATGGTGGATAACTATTTCTTTTTAGGAAAACAAGAGTTAAACTCTTGATTTAATTCAAAAAAAGAAAGAAGGCTTTGAACCTTGAAGGAGGCACAAAATCCTAGATTGATATGAGAGGAATCTTGGTTGTTATCATTCATCATGTTGCCTTATATAGGTTTTACATTTTACATATGCCCCCTTGGGCTTTTCAAAATGGCACATGTGCCTTTTCCATACCATGTGCTTTCTTATTTTTGCACATAAGCCATGAGTTTTTACATTATTTGGATTTGTTGCCCATTTTTATTACATTTATTCATAGAAATTACATCAAGCCTATTTATACTTTAACAATTATTCTTTTGGCATAGGGGCCGGCCTCTTCGTGCTTGGGCCCACTTGTTTGGATTTGGGTTCGGGCTTAGGCCCACTTGACTTGGATTCGGGCTTGGACCCGGGCCCACTTTTCGGGCCTTGACTTTGACTTGTTGACTTTGACTGTGGGGTATAATTTTTGACCCCAACAAAGTGCCTCCATCAATGAATGCACACTGCGTATATGGGTTGTGTGCGTAAAATTGATGGGTCTTCTTTCGTGAAGATTCTGATTTTTGGGGTATTTGACTTGGTTCTTATTTACGACGTGAAGGTTGATGCTCTCTTTTTGCGACGTAGCGGTCGATGGTTGACTTTTGCTCCGTTTTGCGACATTGCGGTCGATCTTGGGTTTGCTCCTTTTTGCTACATGGCGGTCGATCTTGGCTTCGCTCCTTTTTGCGACATGGCGGTCGACCTTGGCTCCGTTTTGCGACATGACGGTCGATCTTTGTTTAGCTCTTTTTTGCGACATGACGGTCGATCTTGATTTTGCTCCTTTCTGTGACATGACGGTTGATGGTTGAATTTGCTCCGTTCTGCGACATGGCGGTCGATCTTGGCTTTACCTGCTATCGGAAGTTTTAGGAATTTTAGCTCTAGTTTTTCTTCAGCATTGCTGCACTGGAATAGTACGAGGAGAGACTCATCATTTGCTGTTGGGAAACTTGGGATTTGGGTCATGGGTCGACATCGGCTCGACTAACACTGAAGCGTAGTGCCAGGAGCGACTCATCATTTGCCGTTGTCCGTTGGGGAACAATGACTTAGGAGACAGGTTTAGGTCCCTGTTGTCTAAGGCTTTTATTTTTATTTTTATAAGCCGTAAGGATCTCATAAAAGTATTTTCTTCCTACAAGTCGTGAGGATCTCGTATGTGTAGATTCTCCTTAGGGATCGTGGGGATTCCTAAGTGTGTTGCCCTTTTGTGGGTCGTAAGGATGTTACGTGGGGATATTCTCCTCATAAGGTCGAGAGGACTTTGCGAGCGTATCTTTGTCTCTTTCATGAGTTTGCACCCGTTTTTTATGAACTCGCCGGCAGTCCTGTTGTTTTTACTTACGGAACCTTTCCGGGTTTTCGTGCCCGTTTCGCTTGTGGACATACCGTTTTTTAGACCGCCTCGTTAGTGGAGCTTGACCACTGGTGGGACTTAAGATGTAGCCCTACTGGTGGGACTTCAGATGTTGCCTCGCTGGTGGGACTTGAGAGAGATAGGGGTCGTTTATGCCCGTGGATTGTATACGGTTTTACAGGATGTATGGCACAAACCGTAGGGCTGGTGATCTCGGTTTTGGGATTTTGGGATGTTTTTAGCTTGTCTGTGCCTATGGATCATATACGGTTTTATGATGATCCAGACCGTAGGGCTGGTGTGTTCAATTCGCCTGTGACTTAGAGAATTCATGCGTGGTATTTCTTGAGATATCGACCATTGATGGGTGGCATTGACCTTTCTCCTTCGGCACTTATCAGTTGGTAGAATCCTCCGTCAAACATTTTCTCAATGACGTATGGCCCTTCCAATTTGGCTCGAATTTTCCTTTGGCATGTCGGATAGGAATGATCGGTCTTTTGATGACCAACACCAACTCGTCCTTCTTGAAAGCACGGAGACGAGTCATCTTATCATAGGTCCATGACATTTGGGCTCAGTACAGTTCCAGATTTTGCTGTACCGCGAATCTCTTTTCATCGAGCTCTTCGAGCCGAAGGAAGCGTTTTCCTCTTCCGTAAGATTGTACTGGACAGCCATCCTCAGGCTTGGAATTTCGACTTCGAGGGGGAGGATTGCCAACAGTCCGAAGATAAGCGAGTATGGAGTGGACTGCGTCGGAGTGCGGTGCGTGGTACGATATGCCGACAACGCCTCATGGAGCTTCAGATCCCAGTCTCGTTCATTGGCCGAGCCGTTTTTCCTGAGGAGCCTACACAAGGTTTTGTTGAAGGTTTTGGCTACCCATTGGCTCTTGGATTATAGATGGAAGAATAGCCCCAGTCTATCTTATGTTGAGTAGCGAACCTTAAGATTTTGAAGCTCTTGAAAGAAGGCCCGTTGTTAGATATGATTCTTCTTGGCGTACCGAAGTGGTATAGAATGTTATGCCGGAAGAATTTCAAAACATTCTCTCTTGACTTCTTTTAGCGCGACAGCTTCAGCCCATTTGGAGAAATAGTCCGTCACGGCTAATATGAACTGGTGGCTTTTGGATAACGTTGGATCATTCGGGCTATGTCTGTGCCCTAAATTTCGAAGGGCCAAGACGCCACGATAGGGTGCAACGATTGGGATGCTTGTAAATGAAGTAATCGTGAATTTGGCATAGATGACATTTCTTCGCATGCTTTTCGCAATCCTTTATCATGGTAGGCCAGTAATATCCAAGCTGTTTGATTTGAAACCGCATTTTGGGGCCGGATTGGTGAGCTCCGCAAACGCCCGAGTGAATTTCTTTCATGATTTCTCGGGCTTCGGCTGGGGATACACACCTAAGCCAAAGCTGGTCGTACGATCTGCGGTATAGCGTGTCATTTACGAACACGTATCGAAGAGCTCTCTTTTTCAACTGAACCTTCACGAATTTTTCTTGAGGCAACTTGTCATATCAGAGATATTCTATGAAGGGTTCTCTCCAATCCGGTTCGTCCCCGATGACCTGAGCTTCTTCAGCAGGACCGTTCTTTTGTTTTACGATTTCTTTTCGTAAAAAGACGGGAGACAGGACTTGCCGGCTCCTGACTGTGATCAGAATTTCATCCATGTCAGGATCAGCCAGCTCCTTGGCCAGACGAACGAGTACGTCGGCTTTTCCGTTCAGCGTCCTGGGAACTCTTATCAGTTCAATATGGGTGAAACACTTCATGAGCTCCACCACTCGGCCTCTGTATCGAGCTAACTCGGACTTATATATCTTTTATTCGCCGCTTGGTTGACGACTAGCTGGGAATCGCCGTAGAAACGCAGCTGAGAGGTTTGCATTTCTATGGCGAGCTTCAAACCAGCTATCAGAACTTTATATTCAGCCTCGTTGTTTGTGCGAGACTCGGTAAGAGTGAAAGAACGTCGTAGGGTTTCTCCCGATAGTGTGATGAACACCAATCCTATCTCTACTTTTGTCTGTTGGATGCTTAATTTGCTGGAGGTCCTTATTAATGAGGCTCCATCGAAATAGAGATCCCAGCATAGATCGTCATCTTCGAAGTGCAGCACTTGTTCGTCAGGTAACTTGCAATTTTGCGGTGACCTTTCAGGTATGGGATGAGCAGCTAGAAAGTCAGCGAGGGCTTTGTCCTTTTACTGCTTTCTGAGGAGTATAGACCATATTAAACTGATGCAGTATGACAGCCAATCTGGCCATTCTACCTGTTAGATCCGCCTTGGTCAAATATTTAACGGGTCGATCTCGGAGATCAGCATAACCCGGTGAGCAAGAAGATACTGCCTCAACTTCTTTACGGCAAGTATCAAAGCTAAACATTGCCTTTTCAATCGGGGAGTATTTATGCTGTGCCCCAACTAATGTTCGGCTGAGGTAGCAGAGGGCATTTCCCTTTCCTTCCTCGTTTTGAGCGAGGAGGGCGCCGAGTGATTTGTCCAGCACGGCGGTATAGAGGATCAACGATTTATTTGGAATGGGGCAGCGAGCACTGGAGGGTGCAACAGGTACCGCTTGATGCTTTCGAATGCTTTTTGACATTCGGCGTCCCAGATAAAAGGAGCTCCCTTCTTCATGAGCTTTGAAAAAGGTCGACATATTCCTGACAGGTTTGAGATGAACCTTCTTATGTACGCGAGCTTGTCTTGGAAGGATCTTAGTTTCGTCAGATTCTTTGGAGGAGGCATCTCCACGATTGTTTTTATTTTCGATGGGTTGATCTCACTCGCTCGGTGCCGGACTATGAAGCCCAGGAAATTTCCCGATGATATGCCAAAGGCGCACTTTAGAGAATTCATTCTCAGACTGTACTCTCAGTCCGGTGAAGACAACTCGAAAATGTTGGATGTGATTGACTTTGGTTTTAGTCTTGACGACCAAGTCATCGACATAGCATTCGACAATTTCGTGGATTAAGTCATCAAAGATCTTTGTCATCGCCCTTTGATATGTGGCGTCCGCATTCTTCAGTACGAACGGCATCACCTTGTAGCAGTATATCCCGATCAGGGTTCGAAATGCTGTGTGCTTCTTATCCTCGGACGACATTTTATCTGATTGTACCGGAACAGACCGTCCATGAAAGTAAACAGCTCATAATTTGAGGTATCATCAACCATCATTTCCATGACCAGGAGCGGAAAATCGTCTTTAGGACACGTTTTGTTTAGGTCCCTGAAATCGACACAAATCCGGATCTGCCCATTTTTCTTCTTTACCGGGACGATGCATGTGATCCAGTCCGCATATTTCTCTTCCTGATGAAGCCGGCATCGATGGGTTTCTTGGTTTCCTCAATGACCTTTTGTTCTAACTCTTTTCTCATTCTGTTGGACATGTATGCCCTATAGGCCTTTATTGTATAGGATGCTAGGATATGTATGTATAGGACAATCTTGCTCAATATGATAGTATTCTATTTGGTTTGCTTTTATCTTAACATGTGATATGTTTTGTTATTTCATATCGCTTATACATATTGATAAAGCCCTTAGGATCTTTGCTTGACTACAAGCGTTATGATGGCAATCATACTTGTGGGAGCTGGGTAGTCGATAAGCACATCCTTACATGTCCCTAGTCTTGAGAGTATCGAGACTGGGCATCGATACTCCAGAGTAGACTAGTGTATACATTTCTAGACCTTGACGAGAGACGATGGTTGGTCCCGTAGCTATTGGTGTGATGCACCGAAGATTGTATACAGGTGCTCACTGGGGTGAGTACACTGGACGGACTTGCCGAGAACTGGTTAGATGGTATTATACATATCGTCAGATAGCAGTTCTCAGATGACATGAGTACAGATAGTCTGTCGACTTGAGGTCGTCATTTGTCTCGTGTGAGTTCCTACTATGCTTTGATTACTACCCTACCACGGTTCTACTGAGTTGTGCAAACAGGTTTTAGTTGGGTACGGTCCCGAGCCACATGGAGGCAGTGAGCGATTGTTGGAGATTCGTCTCTTTCGATATAGGGAGTCGATGTGCTGTGTTCGGTTGGCCAACACCATAAGTCCCTGGCCAGGGTGGATTGAGAATTACTGATAGTTAGATCAGTAGATTCTCGGATGGTCTTGAGCCACATCAGCACAACTTGTTAGGTTATTAGGGGACTGACGTTTTCCACCCCCAACCCGGCATGCGATACTCTCAGACGAACAAACCGGACTGTATGGAGATTATCACGGACAGGCTCAGTAAGAGTTCAGACAAGTTTGCTCGTCGGCTTTCTTTTCGACAGATACCTGGGTAGCCGTTCCGTACAGTTAGTGCCACTGACGTACTTGTGATTAAACTCACTACCAGCGTACTGTCGAGTCTTTAGAGTCTTACACAGAGGGTTTCCTTGGTTCAGGCGAAACGATGTAGAGGCCATATGTTTTTACGTGCAGGGTTTCGATCATATACGTGTACTAGCTACACGTATTATTGATCGGACGGATAATACTATCAGGCTTTAGGATTAAGCCGCATTCTAGTATTATAATATTCAATTATTTTCATCTCTTGGTATTCGTAGTACGAATACAGGTATGTATATACGGTGATGGGTATTCTTGTATTTTCACAAGAGTGCTTCTAGAAGAAGACACCTCATTTGTGATAAATCCATTATGTTTAAATGGATAATGAGGTGGAGGTATGATGTGTTTTTTAAGCATGGCTACATTAGATGACTCACTCATTTGGATAATTATTGAAGCATGTCAAATTATTTTTAATGTAAATGATATGCTTGATATTATCAGACTTAGCCATTCTTCATCTCATTCTTCACACAAAACTCTCTTTCCTCCTTTGTTCTCTTCTTCCTCAAACCCGAAACACTTTCATGAGTTGAGAAACATAGGATTACTGAGACAAATTAATCCAGTAAATATTCTCTACATCTCCTAAGCTACATAGATTAGCAAACTAGATACTTTAGTTATCTCATTCTAGAGGTTAGAGATTGAACCATAGACTCTCGGGTGGATCTTCTTCGATACGAGCATGCCGATAACCAAGCTCGATCCGTACAAACGAGCGGCTTAAGAAGAGGATAAGAAGACCCGAAAGACATGAACATAAATGTATAAATTACTTCATAGTAGATTAGAATCTTTGTTAGTATTGCTAGTTAGGGCTTATGATCGATCTTGGAAGTTTAGTCGATATTGCTTGCTATAAAATTATTATTTGTTAATTCCGCCTCTTTACAAATCCCGTGGAGTATGCGACATCAACTTACACATTCTTCGAGGGCTTGCTTGACTGGCTTGGTATTAGGAGAAATAGCCAGCTTATGCACGGCCACTTCGGGGGAGAGGCCCGGCATTTCTTTGTACGTCCACGCGAAGCAGTCGATGAATTAGCGTAGCAGGGCGATTATCTGCTTTTTCATTTCCTATGACAAGAGCGACCTGATGTAGGTCGGCCTTGGATAATCGGGCGTCTCGAAATCAATCTCGGTTGGTCCGTCGAGTGTTGCTTGTCTGCCATCTTCAAATTCTTGAGGAGCTTCTTCTGGCTCGGCTAGCAATTCATCATTTGACTCTCCGTTGGCTTCGCTAACATGGATCATGTCGCATGATTTGGCGTCGGGTTGTATAAAACCTAGGTCCTGTCTATCTGGGACCCTCCCATCGATGAGTGATCGGACCTGAGGCGGATGCCATAGTTGCTCATAAAACTTTGCTTCGGAGTCTGTTTGGTATGATCGACATCCGCACCTTTTAAAATATTCTCGCATCTCGGGCGTATAATATCTGGGGTTTAAGATGGCTCTTATGCCTCTCTCATAGGGAAGACACGTTGCAGACAAATCGTTCGGATGCACGATAGGGTTTGACTCATAAAACTGGATGCCCTTCTGTTTGCTGTTTCTTCCAAGAACGTAGAAGGTTGTCCGCTGGTCTATGGTGGAGACCAATAACACGTCGAGCTCCTTGCACACATGTTTCGGAACCTTGGTGATGGCTAGAGACCCTTTTGTGACTTCAAAGGTCTCTCTTAGTTTTGCTTTTTACGTGAGAGTCCGACCTGTACAACTGTTGCAAAACGGGTTCTCTGACTTTTCGGTATCACTGCTGAGATGAGGGTGATTTTTTTTGCCGGATGGGCCCTCACTATCAGACTCGTCCGTATAGCAATCGAAATGAGGAAGATTTTTACGGAAGGCTGGACTTCTATTGTCGGACTCGTCAGTGTCACTGCTGAAATGCGGACGCACTTGGGGATTTTTACTTTTAAAGGTGACGACCGGCTTAGATTGGGTTTTGAGATCATGGCCTTCTTGTTTTTAGTTGACCGCGGCTCAGATATGCTTTTGAGACTCTGAGCCTTCTTGTTTCCAGTCGACCGGGGCTTATAATTTTAGGGTTTCATAAAGTATCGAGAATTTTCATATAGGACTTCATGTACACCTAACGGCTGTACGTCTCCATCAATACGTCTTTCTTCGCCATTTTTGGTATACTTCATGCATTGATGGAGTGTTGATGGAATGATGTCATAATCGTGAAGCCACGGTCGTCCCAGGTGAAACTTATAGGACGTGTCGGCGTTGATCACGTATATCTTAGCTACGGTTTGAAGGTCCCCAAACCTGATTGACAAAGCTATGGATCCCAAAACTTGCTGGCAGTTTTGATTGAAGCTCTGGATGACAATCTTCTCCCTTGACGGGTGTCGGACGTCCATTGATAAACTTTTTAGAGTTCGCAAGTTCATGATGTTTACTGAGGATCCCGGATCAATCAATATGCGATTAATCTGATCTCCGTCGCTGTACCCTATCACGTAAAGCGGCCGATTATGCTCAGCTGTTCCTAGTAGCAGGTCTTCATCTCTAAATGCGGCCGCAGCTGTGTGCAGAGCGTATTGGGCTTTTTTCATATTGATCTCCGCGAAGCGAGCCTGGTACCGCTCGGAGTTTTGCAGACCGTGAATAAGGACGTCCCTAAGCTCCTTGGATAGAACCAGAGCATCATAGATGCTTAAGAGCGACGGAAGCGTCCGGAGATGAGCCAAGACGTTATAGTCTACCGAGGAAGAGCTCGAGCCTCTGTGAGTCGAGTCTCTGCCGTCTTCTTCATTAGCCACCTGTTTTTCCTTCTCTTTTAGGGCGTTGCTTTGTTTTGGCGCTAGAATCTTGCCGCTTCTGAGCTGGATTTGGTTGGCTTTTGCGGCGAGCTCATCGTCATCTTCAAGAAAACAGAGCTCCTCTTCAGAGTCGTTGCCAAGATGGATGGCATAGCAAGTCACAATATGGACCCCATCATCGGCATTCTCTTCCAATTCTTCCAAAATTTCTGCAGCTTCTGTCGGGAAGAACTCGTTCAGTTGGATAAGGGTTCTTTCCTTTTGTACATAGTTTTTGAGGGAATCGACGTATTTTTGAATGACCGTTTTCTCGCAGACTCTTCTTCGCATCGAGCCGCGTCTTTCTTTTTCTTCTTCCCGAGCTTCTTGGACTTCGAGCTTGCTCGTCTCGGATTGGTGGATGGGACAGTAGGCTCTTTTTGCCTTTCCCACTCAACTCTGGGTTCTTTCTGAAGCAGTTCTCCGTCTTCTTGGATATGTATACATTCTACGGAGGTTGCGACATATTGTCCTCATTTTTTGGGGCAGACGGTTCAGTGGCATGCCTCCAGAAGGCTTCAGCTTCTGCCCATATGAAGTTGGCGGTTGTGGCTTGATCGTTTGTTAACACGCCAGTGGACAATGAGATTTCTCCCGCCTTGTACTGTTTCTCAACCTAATCTTTGAATATGTAGCAATCCTCGATGATGTGACCCGACATTATGCGGTTTGGGCAATACAGAGGGTTGTCAGTCATGCTTGCTTCGTGTGGTCTCTTTGGGTTCGACAGTTGTAAGCCATTCCTCATGGCTTCCTTGAATGTCTTTCGGATCTTATCCATTCTGAAAGAGTAGACCTTGCTTTTCCTCACTTCCAGGGTCGATCCTCCTTCCAGTACCGGCTTTTGAGACCGGTTGGTTTTTTGGCCGCCCGCTTTTCTCTTGTCTTTATTGTCAGACGCATTGAAGGCGTTGGTATTTTTGGAGCTCCCCATCTTTACGGTGGTCATCCTTTTGTCTCTTTCGAGGCTTATCATTTTGAGAGTCCAGGGTTGACTCTTATTTCGAACGCTCTAACATCTGAATTTTCTTGGTCAGCTCCTGAAACGTTTTGAAGCCCGCTGTGTATAGAAACGGGACGATCCAATTGCTGAGGTTCCCAATGAGGAGGCTGACGGATTGGTTTTGTTCAAACGGCGGCTCACACTTGACGGTGACATTGTGCCATTGGGCAATGAAGTCCGTGTTGCTTTCGTTCTTCATAGGCTTGGTCCTCATAAGGTAAGCAATGGAGATTTTGTTGCTGACACTCATGAATATTTGCCGACTAGAGACTCCATTTGGGCGAAAGTAGTGATAGAGCCATGTGGTATGCTCGCGTACCCGTCGAAAGCGACAACGGTCAGGCTGTTGACAAATTGACGGAGAAGAAGCGCATCATTGTCTCCTGTATTCCCGCATGATGCTTAAAATAGGCAACGTGCTGATTCGCATTTTCCGTATCTCCCGAATTTAGGAATGACGCAGCCGATGGGAAATTCGATTATATCGTACTGTGTGGGGTACGGCCTCCCGCTGCTGCCAACATCTTTCTGAGCCTCGGCTTGGGCCACCAATGTTCTAACTTTGCTGGTGACCAAAAATCTATTATCCGATCTTTCGTCAGCGGAATGTCGTTATCTGGGACCAAGGCGTCCCCAGAAGCGAAATACGGTCGGCTTTCATGTAGTTCGCCCATATTCGGACATGAAGGGACATGCATTGGTCGTTTCGGATCGTTATCGCTCGGCTCATGAATAGAGACTTGCGCTTGATTAGAGAGCGCCCGAGCAATTTGAGCCGTGGGCTGCATCACGACATTCGTCAAGTCGTCAATTTAGAGTATAGCTTGGCCATCTCCCCAGTTTTGCTTCGAAGCTTTTTTCGGAGCTCTTGAAGCTCTTGTTCTGCAGTCCGGAGGCGGAAAGTCGGCTCTTCTTCGTTGTCTGAGCTTTGATTCCACGTGGACTGAGGGGTCCTTCTGCCTATCGGCCTCATCGAGAGGGGTTTCATAATCTTGCGGAGGAGGTTGTTCTTAAGAAGGGGCAGCCACGTTCAAGCCAGATGGGCTTGGGACGTGGTGGCCCCATCCTTACTTTTGCTGTGAAGGTTGTTATTAGGACGCACACCCGCGATGTAGACCGTATGGATAACACACCCGGACATCTTTTCACTATCGGCAGTTGATTTCGTGGACTGTTGTCGTGGCCCTTCCCACTCCTGTTGAGAAAGAATAAGTGCCCACAATTGACTGAAGACGGTTGGCCTGACCGGGTTATTGAGTGGCGCTGGAGCTTTTCTGGCCTTGTCCTACTGCTTTCACGCTGCATGGAGCGCCTGGTAAAAGCTTGAAAAGACGGTGTCAGGTTTTCTATGTTGGAGTTTGGAGACGTCCCTTCGCAGCACTGAATGAGTTGCCGTCTTTTTGATCTTTGTAGTCATAGAATTTCTCTTAACCCACCTCAGAGTTTCAAAAGAGCTGCGGATTTTTACGGCCGAGACGGTCGCCTTAGCGGGATAACTCGGCTCTTGGAATTTCATAAAATCCAGCTTGGCCGGAGCTCGCGTCCTTTTGTTGGATCTATACTTTGAGTCGCCTTTGCTTCAGCTTTTTTGTTTTGAGCGCCTGGCGGACTTTTGCTCTTCGGGAAGCCACTGTGGGTCGGCTGATAGAGAGCCTTGGAATGACATCCGCTTGTGCATTCGGCGCTTGGCGGGCTTCTGCTTCCCGGGAAGCCGCCGTGGGTCGGTTGGTAGAGAGCTTTGAAAAGACACCCAGTCGCTCACTTGTCGAAGGGACCGCCTGAGCTTGCCCGCGACGTCTAGCGATTTCTTTCGTTCCGACGGCTTTGCCCCCAGCCCGAGCCAAGAAAAGTCGTTCGAACACCGACTTGCATTTAGGCCGTGGTGCCATCGAGATCACCATATTTGGCCTCCTGCCTTTCGAGGCCGGCTTATCTGTTATCGGGCCTGTGGAGCCGGGATGGCGTTAGCTGGCACGAACAGAATAGAGCTAAATAGTGGCAGCGACTCCTCCTACTGTCGTCCGAGACTGGCCGGGGGACCGTCCCGGCGTCCATCTTCATCGTGTAGGAGATGAGAGTTGTGTTGAAAGCCGAGCTTGTCCTTAGAGACATCTTTGTTGCGTCTGAAGATTGAGATTGAAAGTTGTTAATCTACACAAAGGAACATGATTTCAGTACAAATAATCAATACATATTAATTGAGCTCACATGAACACTTGAGCCGAAACATGGGAGGAGAGAGGGTCTTACCTGGCGTGTCAGAATCTGTAGAGTGTTTTTCGTCACCTCATTGAGATGAGAATGCGCGCACTTGTTAAGCATGTATAGATTCCCCCTGCCTAGGTAGGCTGGGGTTTATTGATTGTGGGGATCCAAATTTCCGGCAGCCGCGTACTAAGCTGCCGTTAATTACCTCTCGCTTTTGGAGCGAAAGAACCTCCGATTGACGGGTCAAACTGGTCATGCGAACTCAATATGAGGTGTTGGTGTTTGAAAGTAATGCAGAAGGGCGTGTTCATTTCATTTTTATTCTATTTGTGACAAAAGATATTTTATCTTTTCAAAGAAACATTTTAAATTTTTCTAATTTTTTTTATGAACGAGTGTGGAAGTGAAGTGTGTGGGCGGGCGTGTGTCAAGCACGAGCGGGGGCGCGAACGAGGGCGCGGGCCCGGGTAGTGTGGACCGGAATTTGGAGTTGAAATCCTGGATTTAAAGTTGAACTCCCTAAATTTTTTAATGGAGTTGAACTCCAAAAGATTTTAATTTGAAGTTAAACTCCCAAAGGTTTTATTTTGGAGTTATACTCCCAAAAGCATTTTTATTATGGTGAACTCTAAAAGATTTTAAAATATGGAGTTGAACTCCCAAATTTTTTATTTTGGAGTTAAATTCCTAAAAGAATTTTTAGACGAAAACCAAAGAGAGGTCTCTTGAAATTTCAAGATCTAAATCTTGGATGATGAGAAGAGACCTTTTTCTTCTCTTTTGAGCCTTGGATCTTTCCAAAAATGAAACTTTTGGAGATGGGTCTCTCCTTCCTCCCTTTTTTTTTTGGATCTAAAATAAGGACGGTGAGATTCAAAATCTTCCCGTTTAGAGATTTGATGGGAGAGTTGAACCACACTTCAAGGGTTTTATGGTGAAAAACTATTTCTTTATGGGAAAACAAGAGTTCAACTCTTGATTTAATTCAAGAAAAGAAAGGAGGCACAAAGCCCTAGATTGATATGGGAGATCTTGTTTGTTATCATTCATCATGATGTCTTATATATGTTTTACATTTTACATATGTCCTTTTGGGCTTTTCAAAATAGCACATGTGTCTATCCCATGCCATGTGCTTTCTTTTGCACATAAGCCATGAGCTTTTACATAATTTGGGTTTGTTGCCCCATTTTTATTATATTTATTCATAGAAACTACATCAAGCCTATTTATGCTTTAACAATTATTCCTTTGGCATGGGGGTCGGTCTCTTCGTGCTTGGGCTCGACTTGGGCATGAGCCCACTTGCTTGGCTTGGGTTCGGGGTTGGGCCCACTTGACTTGGATTCAGGCTTGGGCCCGGGCCCACTTTTCGGGCATTGATTTTGACTTGTTGACTTTGACTGTGGGGTGTAATTTTTGACCCCAACAATTACTGCTCTCTCAGCGTAAGTATGCATTCGATCTTCTATATGAGATATGATTTCTGAGATGCAGACCAGTATACACTCTTATGGGTTCCACGGTCAAGTTATCTCGATTGAGCTCTCCCCCAGATCCTCCACTGCTTGACCCAGAACGATATCGACGTCTGGTTGGGAAGCTTATTTACTTCACTGTCACTCGTCCTGACATTGCCTTTGCCGTTAGTAAAGTGAGTCAGTATATGCAGAATCCTTCGACATCTCACCTTAAGGTAGTTGAGTATATTCTCAAATATATTAAAGGTTCTTCAGAATAGGGTCTTCTCTACAAACCATCATCTAAGTTGTCGCTTACAGGCTTTGCAGATGCTGACTTTGCTGGATCTATTGATGATCGTCGTTCCACTGGTGGTTACTGTGTATTCTTAGGAAGAAACTTGGTTGCGTGGAGAAACAAGAAGCAGAATGTAGTGGCCCGTTCTTCTACTGAGGCTGAGTATAGATCCATGGTGCATACAGTTGCTGAGTTGGTATGGTTTATCTTTATCCTGGCAGATCTTGGGGTTCTCTTTTCTTTTCCGACTATACTTTTCTGTGATAATAAGGCCACGATCCACATTGCTGAGAATTCGGTTTTTCATGAGAGAGCCAAGCATATCGAGATAGATTGCCACTTTATTCGTGATAAGGTGACAGATAAGGTAGTTGCACTCCAACATATTTCTTCTTCGGCTCAGCTGGCAGATATCCTTACCAAATCTCTTCCTCGATCGCTTTTCACCCGTCTTCTGTCCAAAATTGATATGATTGACATCTACGCTCCAGCCTGTGGGAGATAGTTATGAATATAATTAGTTATTAGTTTTAGTTCCACATCGGCTATAATAGGAGAGGTGGTCTATGACCCTCCCTCTATATTTGTATGTAGGAACTCATTATTTATATATATGCCAATAAATTAATTTCCTTTTGGTTCTTTTCATTTAGCATGGTTTTTAAAATATGCTGTAAAGATAATTATACACTTTTAACAATTAGTAATTAATGATGTCGAGTAGATGAACTACACATTAATAAACTCATTAACCTATTCATAAACTCAATACTAATAGCCCACTAATTAATTGAACCCAGTATCAAGATTAAATCTTAATATCCATCCGGTATCGGAACTTGTACATTCATTTTTGGGATCATAATCGCCCATCTCATATTGAGATCGACCGAGATTTAAAACTATGTTTTTAATATGCCAAACAACGTAGGGTGTTGGCTAGAAGCAACATTTTGCACTCTTTTCGTAAATGCTCTGCATTCTCCAACTTACGCTTCACCAAGTTTGACCTATATTAAGACTTGATCTTCACACTTGCATTGATCTGAGCCATCCTGCTTTAGTTTGTTTATCTGTTTCCTAATTTCCCCTAAAAGTCATATATTTGTGTAATTCTTTTATTAGATATCAGAGAGAGTTTGAGATTTTATTCACTATATGGTCTTCACTCTTCAGGACATTTGCGTTCAGTGGCGGACCCAGAAATTTGGGTTTGTGGGGGCACAAAAAGATCCTAAAATCGGCTAGAAATTCCAACTAAACAACATATAAAACCACAATACAAATTTGAAAGAGATGAGATCACACTATTTTAGATAACTTAACATAGTTCATGGTGTTGACTCAAAAACGAGATAAAGTTTGTGGTGGTTTAGTATAAATTACTGTAGAATTAAATCAACATCAAACTGCAAGCGCGTTAAACTCAACATTCAATTCATCTCTAATATATTTTAGAGAGATCTAATCTCAACCTAATAGCAAGTTCCGTCATTATTTCGAAGTCCAATCTAAGTTCTGGAAAAATAACAACAATCTAATTGTACTTTAAAGTTCAACACAAATAAAATTACAATTAACTCTGGATTTACCTATAGATACAGAATTTGTTACGAGTCATGAGATAATATAAATCATGGAGAAGTTGCCTACAATTTGAAAGAAGTTTGTTTGTGAGGAGGGTGAATGATAATGATGCACATGGACTTGGGGCATATATATTGCATATATATTGGCTGGGGTTATTATTTTTCAAGAAATTGAGTGCCCCCACAGCTATGTACCTGGGTCTGCCAGTGTTTGCGTTGATCTGAGCTCATCAGATACTATCCTACCCATGCTAACTAGCATTTAGCGATCAGAATAAATTTATCTGCCAAATATTTAAGATCATGCTGGTCTCAGATGCTACTCTGTTTCCAATAAGAAGTCATTAATATGTCCTAGATAATGCAAGCTCACATTTTTACCTGTTCCTCTTACGAGCATTTAAATAATCACTTGTTATAATCTGTCTCGAGAGCCCCTTCATACAAGCTTTATTTTTGTTGTGTTTCTATTCTCTTAACTCTCCATTTTCTAATACCAAATATTATTTGAACTGCTGAGGTGGGGAATACCTTTTTCATATGTTGCAAATACCCTTTTAAACACCTCAAACTCCCATTTAGGTAATGGAGGGTGATGCCTATAATAACTGTAAGTGCACGGCAGCGTCCCGGCCGTCAATCCGAGACCAAAATGCGGAAAACAAAAACTTTTCTTTAACATAGAAACTGGCGCTACCGCGTACTAAAAATCCGGATCGGGCCATTAACCTACTCCTAGCTATCTAGAGAATGGGGTAGAGAGCCATACCGAGCGATCCGTGTCCTTCGGTCTTCGGCCTCTATCCCGATCTCCTTACGGAATCTCCGGTCTTCATCTCCTCGTCGGAAAGGGCACCACATCGCCGGGTTCTTTTACGGGCTCCCACCTCCGGACCGAGGAAACTCGGGCACGAAATTGGCGAGCCGACGTGTCCAAGAATGCTGTAGGCTAGTGTAGTACTTTTTGTCTCAAGGGGTTGTGAAGTTGCCATAATATGAAGATGGAGGAATAGACTTTTGGAGATGGAGCTATAGGAATTTTGCAAGCCAAAAGAGATCAAAAATCCCCCACAAAAATTTTGAACAGCCCCCATAAGAATGGCCGGCCCATGTGGAGAGATGAGGGAGGTTAATAATGCAAGAGTCAATAATGAGTGATCATGAGATAAATATGATCACAACCAAGTCACCACTCCATCAACCATCTCATCACCAAAGTCAAGCAATCATTAACCAAAAGAAGTCAAATGATGGTTGAACCATCATGAAGCAACAATTTACAAAGACCACCCTCCACAATACTAATTTGCACATTTGCAAATAAGCCCTCCTCCACCAATTTTCAGCCAAGAAAAGAAACAAAGGAAAATGGCCGAAACGGAAAGCAAACTGGCAACTTCAAAAAATTGATCCCGTAATAAATTACAGGAAAACCCCGCGACTGTATATACATACCCGCATTTGTATTGCAACCGAATACAAATGCAATGAGACAAAATCTACACTGTACAATACTAGGATCCGGCTTAAACCAAAGCCCACTAGTATTATCCGTCCGATCATGATCCGTGCAATACCGCACGTACATGATCGAACCCTGCCATATATTCATACGGCCTCTACAGCGTTTCGCCCGAAACTTGAGAAACGGTCTGTGGGGGACTCTAAAGACTCGTCAATACTTTGGCTGTGGAATTAACCACTAGCACGTCA
Organism: Agapanthus africanus; assembly: GCA_030015575.1. Lineage (NCBI taxonomy): Eukaryota > Viridiplantae > Streptophyta > Magnoliopsida > Asparagales > Amaryllidaceae > Agapanthus > Agapanthus africanus. The sequence goes on from JASDDO010000004.1 coordinate 155,783,072, forward strand.
GAGGTATTAGCCATACGTAACGGGCTACCAGGTATTGACCAAAAGGGACGTCGATGAGCGAACTCATCCTGACACCCTACCGAGCCTGTCGGTGACAATGCCCGTACAGTCCGGTCCGTTCGTCTATGAGCATCGCATGGCGGGCCTAGGGGGTTGGTAAAAGTCAGACCCCAAAAGCGGTACAAGTCGTGTCGGAGTGTTGCCCAGAACACCCTGAGATACTACTGGAATACCTACCAGTAAATCTCCTGCCTTGGCCAAGGACTTCGTGTAATGGCTCTTCTAGACACAGCGCGACCTCACCCCCAATACCGGGAGAGACGAACCCCTGCAGATCCGCTCACTGCCTCCATGTGGCTCGAGACTGTACCCAACTAAAACCTGTTTGCACGACTCCTTTGAGCCGTGGTAGGGTAGTAATCAAAGTACAGTGGGAACTCACACGAGACAAATGACGATCTCAGGTCGATGAACTAACATGTATACATGTCACCAGGAAACTGCTATCTGACGTCAGGTATAAGACCAACTAGCATGTTCCCGGCGAGTCCTGTCCGGTGTACTCATAACCCAATGAGCACCTGTATACATCTTAGGTGAAACAACTGACACCAGTGGCTTGTGAGACCGGCCACCGCCCCTCGTCGGGGTCTCGACTGTATACACTAGTCTACTCTGGAGTATCGATGCCCTATCTCGAAAACTCCCACGACTAGGGACCTTTTAATGATGTGCTTATAGACCCCAGCTCCTACGTATATGATCGCCATCATACTGCTGGCCGTCAAGCAAGAATCCTAAGGGCAATAGTGACCTGTAAGGTCACCTAAAGCAGTACACGATGATAAATAAACCAGATAGCATACTATCATCTTGAGTAAGACTGTTCTAACGGTATAGGTCCTCCCTCAATCATTATCACGGGCGTGCGATCCAATAATTGACTCTGAGGGCACTATCCCCAACAATCTCCCACTTGCACTCAAGGCTAATTATTGCGATGTCGCATACTCACAGCCCGTGTGATACCGAACACCCAACTCCTCTACTAATCAGTCTCACAAAAACTGTTTGTGAAACTAATGCGTTCCGGGAATAGCCTCAGTGAGTGGATCCGCTCAAATGTTTCTTTCTATGTCTCTCTTTATCTCAAGTTCGTGGAAAAAGCCATCTCCCGAAATGAGCAATACCTGTCTTAGAATGTGTCTGGATATCTGATGGGACCTAGTTCATAAATGAACTCCAAATCCAAACTTCTTAGACTGTATCGTCAACTGAACTTAATCAGTATCCTGCGCTATGCCTCCCTCAGTATCCGTCTGGACCACCTGTCCATTGTACTGCCCCTCGTCAGAGGGAAAACTATAACTCTGACAACCTCTTTGTCACCCAGGTCATCTTGGAAGCCTGAAATGATAACCGTCTCCCGAATGAGGATGTCGTTATCAAATCCCTAGAACATCCATTTATGTTCTAAAACTGCTTCCGACCGTTTCTCCAGGATAGGATTAATATCAACTTATTGCATCTAGTGCAAAAATAATATCTGGTGTGGTACTTGACATCTCATGATTGACTCAATTGCCTGAGCAAGTGATCTGCCAATCATGCGCATCCCTCTCCCCTTTAGTCTTAAAGACACCTTTAGAGAGGGTGACTCCATTACCTGCATGTACACTACCGCGTCAGGAGTCGTCCATTCTAAATACCATTAGAATACTATCTAAGTACCCTGATTGGGAAACTACCCAAATCTAGATCTAAAACCATAGATCTAGTAACCAGAATGTCTGATATAATATCCATGTCCTTTGTGGAGAAACCACTGTGTGACGACCAATGTATAACCGATCGTAGTATATGAATTTCACTTCCTACTTTGTGTATGTCATCCAAATGCCAGGACATCACACCCTACTACCTTCTTAACAAATCCATCCCCTATTCTGATGAAGTCAAACCTATGACTGTCACATCAGAAATAGATGATCTATCTCCGCTATATCTGCTTTAGTCTATAAATAGACATAAGCCACTTGTCCACTATGCTTCCGCTGCTCCCACCGACTACGACAACCCTCTGGCAGAGTCCTATACACGTACACTTTTAAAGCTAGTTCAGAACGACACTATACTCATCCTCCTGCCGGGTTTCATAGTCTGGAACAACAGCAATGGCAAGTCTGGATAAACAAGAACCTCCCTGTCACCGTCTTTGAGGCTACCGGAGTACCTCTCGGATGCCTGAGGTTACCCACCATCACTGCGGAGTGGCCAATGGAATGTCAAACCAGATTGAATATTTAGGTTCTCATCAAATTTTCAGTAATCGTTTGCGGTTCTGGAATTACTTCCAGTTCTACCATACTCCCACTACTGTTTTTCTGAAAAAAAAATCCATTTTTATTAAAACTGTGGCGAGTCTAGAACAATATCACTATTGATCTTCCAGATGGTAGAAAGTCAACCCTCGTCATAGCCTGGGTCAACCCACAAACAACCATTACAAAAACGTGCTTTGAGTTATCCAGAGTCTGGTTTTAAGTATAAGCCGGATAACTTCCCGTACCTTAACAATGTCAAGATATGAACTGTTCTATATCCAATACAGAAACAGAGGCACTGATTTAATTGAACCAGATTCAAATCATGCAACTCGGGCACGAAGTTGGCCAGCCGACGTGTCCAAGAATGCTGTAGGCTAGTGTAGCACTCTTTTGTCTCAAGGGGTTGTGAAGTTGCCATAATATGAAGGTGGAGGAATAGACTTTTGGAGATGGAGCTATAGGATTTTTGCAAGCCAAAAGAGATCAAAAATCCCCCACAAAAATTTTGGACAGCCCCCATAAGAATGGCCGGCCCATGTGGAGAGAGAGGAGGGAGGTCAATAATGCAAGAGTCAATAATGAGTGATTCATGAGATAAATATGATCACAACCAATTCACCACTCCATCAACCATCTCATCACCAAAGTCAAGCAATCATTAACCAAAAGAAGTCAAATGATGGTTGAACCATCATGAAGCAACAATTTACAAAGACCACCCCCCACAATGCTAATTTGCACATTTGCAAATAAGCCCTCCTCCACCAATTTTCAGCCAAAGAAAGAAACAAAGGAAAATGGCCGAAACGGAAAGCAAACTGGCAACTTCAAAAAACTGATCCCGTAATAAATTACAGGAAAACCCCGCGACTGTATATACATACCCGCATTTGTATTGCGACCGAATACAAATGCAATGAGACAAAATTTACACTGTATAATACTAGGATCCTGCTTAAACCAAAGCCCGCTAGTATTATCCGTCCGATCATGATCCGTGCAATACCGCACGTACATGATCGAACCCTGCCATATATCCATACGGCCTCTACAACGTTTCGCTCGAAACTTGAGAAACGGTCTGTGGGGGACTCTAAATACTCGTCAATACTTTGGCTGTGGATTTAACCACTAGCACGTCAGAGGTATTAGCCATACATAACGGGCTACCAGGTATTGACCAAAAGGGACGTCGATGAGCGAACTCATCCTGACACCCTACCGAGCCTGTCGGTGACAATATCCGTACAATCCGGTCCGTTCGTCTATGAGCATCGCATGGCGGGCCTAGGGGGTTGGTAAAAGTCAGACCCCCAAAAGCGGTACAAGTCGTGTCGGAGTGTAGCCCAGAACACCCTGAGATACTACTGGAATACCTACCAGTAAATCTCCTGCCTTGGCTAAGGACTTCGTGTAATGGCTCTCTTAGACACAGCGCGACCTCACCCCCAATACCGGGAGAGACGAACCGCTGCAGATCCGCTCACTGCCTCCATGTGGCTCGGGACTGTACCCAACTAAAACCTGTTTGCACGACTCCTTTGAGCCGTGGTAGGATAGTATTCAAAGTACAGTGGGAACTCACACGAGACAAATGACGATCTCAGGTCGATGAACTAACCTGTACACATGTCACCAGGGAACTGTTATCTGACGTCAGGTATAAGACCAACTAGCATGTTCCCGGCGAGTCTTGTCCGGTGTACTTATAACCCAATGAGCACCTGTATATATCTTAGATGAACCAACTGACACCAGTGGCTTGTGAGACCGGCCACCGCCCCTCGTCGGGGTCTCGACTGTATACACTAGTCTACTCTGGAGTATCGATGCCCTGTCTCGAAAACTCCCACGACTAGGGACCTTTTAAGGATGTGCTTATAGACCCCAGCTCCCACGTATATGATCGCCATCATACCGCTGGCCGTCAAGCAAGAATCCTAAGGGCTCTATCAACGAGCAATAGTGACCTGTAAGGTCACCTAAAGCAGTACACGATGATAAAGATAAAGCAGATAGCATACTATCATCTTGAGTAAGACTGTTCTAACGGTATAGGTCCTCCCTCAATCATTGCAATCACGGGCGTGTGATCCAATAATTGATTCTGAGGGCATTATCCCCAACAATCACTATAGCCTATTTGTAAGCTCAGTAATCATAGCAAAAAGGAAGTGTTCACAGTTTGCTGTATTTACCTTACCATGGTTGGAAGTGGGAAGACCAAAGACGAGTGAGACTTTGAATAATATTTCGGTGCCCCAGGGAGTTTGCCTCCAGAAAACTCGATCTCCCACGTAACCCCTCTTTACATATAGAAACTAATAGCAGTTCAATTCTCTATTTACTGCTAGATCACCGTTATCTCTTTTAGGAAGGAGAAAGGTAGTTGAAGAACTTAGCCAACTAGAAAGGCTGGTTATTGATACCGAGGCTCCAAACCTTTTCAAGCTCTGTATTACTTAAATGAATCAGACAGAGCTCCATTAATGAATTTCATCACAATACCCGGGGGACAAAATACACTATCTATTTAGCTTATATGTAAATAATTCCCGACTCTTGTTTCATTTTAGAGGAACCTCTTGTTGAGGCTATTGGAAGCTTTTCTTGTAATGCATATTTACTCTTGCACCTTGTTATGGAACCAATGAATTTCATCACATGCCAAAAAAGTTTTTGTTGAAACTTATTTCAACCCAAGGTTAAAATCTCGGCCTGAACCATATCAGGAGTTGCAAATTAAATTTGAGGTACCCAGTCCAAAAACTTGCTCCAATAATTTGTTTCAGATAATGCAAAGTATCAGAGGTTTTTACTATTGTTTCAATTGGTTCTGAACCAAATCCTGGAGAAGCTTACAAAACAGCCGCCGAAAGCCATTGAATCAGATAAATTTGATCACACAAATAACATAAAAAAGTCAAAAAATAGCTTGAGAGTTGGGAAGGGATCTACAGTTGTTTCCATTTTCCGGTATCCCCTTTCCTTTTCCATTGACATAACAAATCTACAAATTATCCCTTTGCATATGTTGTAGTTATGTCTTGGACGTTCGGATTTTATCTGGTAATACAAAATAAAATATAATAGCGATGTTTCATCTGATGGAATTATGGAATAGATACTTGTGACCAAGGTTTAATATCTTGATATTGTTACTGGCATTGGACTATCATTTTTGGGACCGGAATCGGCCATCTTGTAAAGTAAATATCGGATTTTTATCATCATTTTATTAATTTTTATAAAAAATTAATAAAATTTTAAATCAATAGCTTAAATAATTATAAACTATTTGACTCATTTCTTAGTAGACGCCTAAGATAGTTTTGTAAATATGTTATAAAGATAATAATAAACTTTTTGACAATTTATTTGTAATTATGATGTCAAATAAACCAATAACTTATTTCAAACTAACCTATTAATAACCTTATCAAAAAAGCTGAAATAGGCAATTGCTGAAACCAATGCTAAGGTTTAAAATCTTGGTATCAATCTCAGTATCGGACCTTGGAGGACATTTTTGGGATTGGAATCGGCATCTCGTATGGGGATCGACCGAGATTGCATACATGCTTGTAGCATTGAGAGTGTTAGACACTACAATAGACTCGATCTTTTAGGTTTGCACATGATTGACAATGAACTATAGGAGGTCCTCTTTTGACAATAGGGTGGGCATCCCATAACTTTGATCAGGATTCTTGTCTCCAGGAATTGGATGAGATATAATTCTGAAGTTACAAAAAATTTTGTGATAAAATAAAAAGGCTTAATTTCCAAAAACTACAAAACACTTGGGGGTTGTTTTGCAAGTAACTACCATTTTTTTTGAAAATTACATAAAACTACCTAGTTTACGGAAACTTATCAAATTAATAACAATAAACTATCAAACTTGTTTAGTAAATGTTCAGTAAACTATCAAACTTGTTTGCTAAATATTCAGTAAGCTACCAAACTAGTTTAAGAAAGTTTAAGGATGTGCATGCATTTTGGTGTTTTTTTTTTGTAATTTTCAAAGAATTTGGTAGGTAGTTGCCACAACCCTTAAGTTTTTGGTAGTTTTTGGGAATTAAGCCAAATAGAAATTATGATAAAGTCACTTCAAATATTCAAATATCAATAACCACTAATTGAAAAGTTAACGTAGCAATAACTTTATTTGTGTGTAGATTGAAAAGTGAAGAAAAGTCTATGCAACATATGGAAAGTATGACAATACCAACAATTCCATCACCATGTACTGTATATATAGGTAAAGGAAATAATAAAACTAAATTTTAATATAAATTTACGAATATAAAAGAAATAGTCCTCAATTATGCTAAGTTAACTTTTTTGAAAAAAGAAATTTAATTCTGAAAAATGGTTATGGATATCATATTACATCACTTTCTTGGATATCATATTTGATTACGAAGTTTGTTACCAGGGCAAGGAATATTTCACTAAACTTTATCAATTAGGACGAAGCAAGGTATACCCTTAATGACTAACCTTTAATATTTTTACGAATATCATGTATTTCTTTTTTTAGGGAAACATAGAGTACTTCGAAAGTCTATAATCTATATCAACACTATCAGAGATCGCCATAATTTTAAAACCTAAAATTCAAAAGAGGGCCTTGTTCTGATACAAAAGAAAATCAAGATTTTTAATCTTTAACCTGTTGCATGAGTTACCGTTCTATCTGTGTGCATGCTTCTTGTCCCTTCATTTTCATTTTGATCCATTTTTGAGCTTTTGCAGCATGGTTTAACAATACAAGCTTCCAACAATGCGGCCTGTAAATCATAGAAGAAATCGCTGCTACAAACATATACAAAGCTAGGATAAGCTATAGTCTAGCTCATCTTTCTTAGCAGCCTTCTGAATGTTGGTCTTAATAGTACAAAATGTTTCGAAGCACTATTTGGGTGTGATTTGATATTGGATAAGTTGCTACTTGAGTTTTGTGTGTAGGACACTTCACATAACCATATTGGGGCAATAAAAGTTTTAGATAATTATATACCATATGTAGCATCCGGACATGTGGATATTGTTAGCTATTTATTATGCAATACCGTGTTGTCTCCATCATGATTATAATATCATCATCACTCCATGTATATTGTTATTTATCACTTTATGGATATTTATAAGATGACAACATATTCTGAACCTTCTATGTTATATTTATATAAAGTTAACTTTACACTAGAAGAAAAGATAGAGCAAAAAGGAGTGTAGTAAAGCTTATTAATGATTTAGGACTTAATTTTCTTACAATTATGTTTCACTGGGTTTGATATTGTTACTCAGAAGGATCTCTTTCCGCAAAACATATGCAGCAAATCATACCTTTATGGCTTAAGCTCTCATGCCGTTCCGATTATCCGTCATATGGGGTTATGGCCAATTTTGGCATTTAATTAAGGTCATTAAATCTTTAGTGCATATGCGTAAATGATTATAAAAGCTATAATTCAACAATAGTAGGTGCAGCATGTCTTGTCCCGAGTTATTGATAGCGCTCATACGGTCATACCCATATTATTACATATTATTTTATAGCCATTTGTTTTCCATGTATAAGGTTAAATATTGAAATCTCGGCCAATCACTATCCGAGATGGCTAATCTGATCCCAAAAATGACTGTGTGAGTTCCAATACTGAGATGGATACCCAGATTTTTAATTTTGGTATTAAGTTCACCAATTAGTAATTGTGGTTTTAGTGTTAATTTATTAATGGGTCAGTGAGTGTATGAATGAGTTATTTGTTTATTTGACATCGTTCATTACTATTAAAATGTAAAAAGTTTATGGGTAACCTTTACAACCTATTTGAAAAACCCTTCTAGACATAATTAATTACTAAAAAAATGTGTCAAATTGTTTATAGTTAATTTTACTAGTTATTTAAATTTTTTATAATTTTTAAAATATGTTCACTCAAATGATAAAAATCTGATAATTCTGATCCGATATGGCCGATATTACTGAGATGGCCAATTCCTATCCCAAATATGATTATCCAATACCGTAGCGATACCGAGGTTTGTAACCTTTTGTAGTAGAAATGAGTGCATTTTATTTTTCTATGTACTAGGTTATAACATACAAGAAAATGAGTTTTTCCATCTCTATTCAGTTACGTGTGGCATTTTACCTCAGGCAATTGCGTAACTTGGAAAAAACTTTCGGTGGTGATGTTCGGGTTTGTGATCGCACTGCCCTTATTCTGGATATCTTCAATCAAAGGGCTGCAACACATGAAGCAGCATTGCAGGTTTATGACTTCAATCTCAAATCATATATCATTTATGTCATCATTGGATGTGAAATTGGCTGTGACCCTTCCTTATGAAGTATATATATAGAGATGTGAGTTTTAATTCCTTCTCTTTGTGCTAGATATTTAGGATATAGATGTTATTGACTTTTTGTGCACTAGATGAAATATACAGAATCAATACATCCAGTTTATGTTGTCTAATATGCTATACTGCAATCAATATTTGATAGGTCAGGTCTATTCTCCAATGTAGGATATTTTTATAAAAAAATTGTTGCATTTTTAAAATAGTTTTCTAATGTTAATTTTTACTATCTGTACTAATTCTTGTGATATAGTCTGTACTTCTGCTTCTAGATTAATGTTTAATCAAGAGAAATGCTATGTCTTATCACACTCCATTTATTGTTTCTTAAAGTTCCTAGTATTTTGATGAACTTCTGCCTTTATTTTATAGTTTTTTAATTGACAGGTTGATGTTATTATGATTGTCAAATATGTATTGCACTGACATGATCTTTTTTCATTTTACCTAGGTTGCTTTGGCGCAAATGGAATACCAACTTCCACGACTGACAAAAATGTGGAGTCACCTTGAACGTCAGGCTGGAGGCAGGGTTAAAGGTATGGGTGAGAAACAAATTGAAGTAGACAAGCGTATCCTACGTACTCAAGTAAGTTATATTATGCAATTCAAGATATTCTGTTTCACATTTTTATCGCTCAATTATGTAAGCTTAATCATATTTGATGCAAATTCATGTATGCTTCATGGTGTTTTATTTCTTAGATTTTTTTATTTAATTTGTAATGTTGATAGACAGACATTACATACAATCTCTAGTAACCAAATGGTCATTATAGCTGCTGTATTCCTTTTCTGTATCCATTGTTAATAGTGCCTGTTAGAATGGAAAATATGGAACTAGTTCTATATAGTATACTAGGGTTAACCCCCCTGCGTGATGCGCACGGTTTACGAATAATCTATAAACCCTTTATACATTGAAAAAACTGATTATATGAAACAGTATATATACATATCGTTCTTAGATTTATCCTTATAAAAGTTCATGTTTCTTATTTTCAACAAACAAAGGTCATGATATTTATTTACGGAAACAAAACACATAGTATTTATCTGAAAAACGGTGGAAACCCAAGGTATTTACTTTCGAAACACAACCCATGGTATTTTATCCGAAAAACAGTGGAAACCCATGGTATTTACTTTCGAAACACAAAGCCCATGTTATTTTATCCGAAAAACGGTGGAAGTCCATGGTATTTACTTTCAAAAAACAAAGCCCATGATATTTATCCAAAAAAACGGTGGAAGTCCATGGTATTTATTTTCAAAAACCAAATTCCATTGTATTTATCCGAAAAAGTTGAAGATGCATGCTATTTATTTGTAACAAAGTCCATGGTATTTATCCGGAAATCGTTGAAGATGCATGGTATTTATTTGTAACAAACAAAATCCATGGAATTTATCCGGAAAACGTTGAATATGCATGTATTTATTTGTAACAAACAAAGTCCATGGCATTTGTCCGAAAAATGTTAAAAATCCATGGTATTTTAGTGACAATCTAGTGGAGTTTTGAGTTGATGGCAGAACCATAATTATTTTGAAATTCTCCATCATCAAAGCGAAAAATGCTGAAAGTACACGCTATTTATATGTTAAAAAAATTCCATGGTATTTATCTAAAAAACGACGAAAGTCCATTGTATTCACTTGTAAACATCAAACTGCAAGATATTTACCGGGGTATGTCATGTTATTTATTTGTAATAAACATAAACCATGGTATTTATGTGAAAAGTTTGAAAGTCCATAGTATTTTGGAGAATATATGGTTTCTTTTGAACTTGTGGGATTAATTTGATGCTAGAATGAATTTGAGAAGTTGGGTACTTTTCAATTATCGAATGAAATACTTTTTCTCCCACTTTCCCTAAGCAAGCAGGGACCACATCCCTTCATCAGTATGAAGCAAGTAGTGAGCACGTTTCATGAATGACGTTTTTACTAAAAAGCCTTCTCATACTTCGCTAATTACTAAAAAGTCCCTCCATACTTCATATTTACTTAAAATGCCCCATACATTTAAATTGCACTAAAAAATCCCTTAGCATGCTGGAAAGAGAATCTTTGTCATATTCCATTGCTCATTAGGAGGCTAACGTGGAGTATTGGGTTAGAGTTTTAAAACCTTCACAACCCTTCTTTTCCCAAAATTCCTAAATTTTCCGCCAAATTGGCTTTAGGATTAGGGTTTTGATCAAAAATCCCTCAAATTGATCATGGAAACCGGCTCATCAACCTTCTTTAACAACGAGCTTGTTGAGTGCCGTTGTCCTTTCAATCGTGCCGTTGTCCCTTCAATTGCAAGTTTCGAGTCCATGGGCAACCTCATTTGAAAGGAGGGCGATTCTTTGTTTTTGCTTAATCCCAATCTTCAAGCGACGATGTGGGTTTCTTTTATAAGAGAAAGACCTATCTATATACCTAGAGGGTGCGCTTGGTAGGAGACAATCTAAATGGTAATCCTAAATTACTATGAAATATTACCACGTTTGTTTATAAAAGATATTCCCGGGAATATAGGATTACCATGGTAATCAAATGATCCCATTTCATGATAATCCTATTCCTCCCAAAACATGTGTCTATCCTAAATTACCACGAAATATTCCTGTCTAACATGAAATGAGTCATGACCATCCGCCGCTGGTCTATCGGCCGTTCGCCACTGACCGGTCTCCGGTCATCACCGATCGTTCACCGGTCGGCCCGCCGCCGATCGGCCGTTCGCCGCCGGTGCCGGGAGTAGCTTGTCGCCGTTCGTACGCCGGCTGGCCCTGTCTTCATCCACCGAACTCACCGTTGGTCTACGGTTGCATATACATATAATACTGGGAATTATTATATTATACTAAGCAAGTTAATGCAAGGTTTCTTGGAATTAGATGTTCGGTCATCCCATCCCGGAAATACGAGGATTCCCGGTAATCTTCCATTCCATGTATCAAGCGCAACTAGAAAGTAAAAGAACAGTTCAAACACAAGTCCCAGCTCCATCTTCCTAACGGGACGCTATGTTTTGAAGGAAAATTAGTGAGGGGGGCTTTTTAGTGCAATTTAAATGTCTGAGGAGTAAATACAAAGTATGGAGATTTTTTTAGCAATTAGCGAAGTATGAGGGGGCTTTTTAGTAAAAAGACCTTCATGAATAGATTTGTCCAAACTAATTTCCATAATTACCCTGAACATATAATTCAAATTTCAGAAACACCACCAGTCTAATTCAATTACTTTTGAACCAATGGCAGAACCGTAATTACCAAGAAGTTTTGCCAAAGTGAATTTTTCACTACCCTTCATATAGCTTTGTATTAGTATAAAGATAAAGATAGTAGAAGGTTTATTTGTAACCTTTTTCTGTACAGGTATTTCAGTATATACAAAGTCTTCATTGCTGCTAGATTCTCCATGATAGTATAGAGAGTTGTGAGCAGATGACTGTTTTTATTCGGAAATCATTAGAATATAACATATGCTCTCGCAAACAAGCATAGTAATCCACACACCTTTCTCATTAGTTGTTAGTTGAATGCCATAAATTATAAGACGAGTTAGATTAATTTGCATTTGATAGTACCAATTATGTCAAATTTCTAAATCTCTAATTAAGAGTTGAATTCAACCTTCTACTCTGCTGACAAGTTGAGCTTTCTGATGCAACTATTTTGTTAAGATCTTATGTTTCATGATCTGGACATAAACAGCCTTCTAGATTCGGATCAGACTTTGAGTAGACATGCAACTGGATTCACAACCTGTGGGATCTGTCTATTCAGGTCATGAATCTAACTGATCCTAAGATCTCATCAAGCTGGGCCCTTCAAAGAAAAATAAAAATTGAAAAACTACCGTTACATTTAACAATACTGCAACCTATTTACTTTAATTTAATGGCATACTTGTTAAATAAAAACTTGTTATCACAACATGCATCTGAGATTATAGCGTAAAAGCTTTACTTTGCAGGCTTCAAATGTTTGGATAAATTAGAAACATGAGATTATGCTTTAAAAGGATAACATAAGTAGGATGAATTGTTCCTTTCTATTCGAAAGCTGTAACTTCACTTGGATTAGCACATGCGTATAACCCAATTTTCTGCTGGTCATTATTCAAAACTTGGATTAGCACATGCATATAAAGGCAATGGTTTATCAGGGATATGTAATTTTTCTTTTGATATAAAATATCACGATCCTCTTAATGGCAATTTCTCTTAACTTGGATTAGCTTTCTTTTTTCGTTTGATTTTTCCCCACTTTTATCTTTTTTTATCTTTGGCATCTTCTTTCGATTGGAGTATTTTTAGGATGTATAAAGTTGTGAAAACTTGATCATATGCTGTTTTTGATAGTTTTCTACTTTTGGTGATTAATTATACATTCTTCCATTCTCATGTCGTTTAATAAACCAGTTACTGTAATTGTAAGGAAAATCAAGAAGGATCATGTGATCAACAATCTATCATTCAGACTTCATGATTCACAATATATTTCATTTCCTAAAATACTGGATGAGAAGCTGTCATAATTGGACGTCAGGCTTATCATACATTTATAAAAACCATTCTAAAGCATATAGTTGGGACTGTGGAACATAATTGAACATACTGGACAGATACATGGGGTTTTTGTAATGCTAATTAGAATAACCGAAATAATTGGAATGAGATCTTTAGTTTTCATGTGCCCTTCTGATCGATTACATTAAATAATTTCTCTTGCACAGATCAGAAATAAGGCCTTCTGGTTCCCATCATTGTGCAAAAGAAACAGATTCTACCTATTGTGTTCTCACATGAATTGCATTAAATTTCATCACAGCTATCTACTAGAAAAACCTAGCCACATCTTATAAGCTTCATCTTGACAGATTGGTGTTCTGAGAAAAGAGTTGGAATCTGTCCGGAAACATCGGAAGCAGTATCGCAATCGCCGATTATCTGTGCCTGTTCCTGTTGTGTCTCTTGTAAGCATAAAGATGGATGATCAGAATTTTGAGAACTTGTTTTCCATTGCTTATATGTTTGATACTAACTATTGAGTTTTAGGTTGGATACACAAATGCTGGAAAGAGTACACTGTTGAATCGCCTAACTGGTGCTGATGTTCTCGCAGAAGATCGATTGTTTGCGACATTAGATCCAACTACAAGGAGGGTCGCGGTAAGATATCTAACAATTATGACAAAAACCACTAGGATATCTAACAATTATGACAAAAACCACTACATTGTATGTTCTTTATCGATTTCTGCTATAGCTAGATTATAATTAATTTTCAAAACAGTGAACTAATATTAAATCTGAAAACTCTGCTCAACTAGTTACTATGTGCATGTTACAAATAAAGCATAACTGTAGGCTTATTAGTTGCTTAAAGAGCCATTAGTCTTAGTGGGGAAACCATGATTGAACCTCAAGATTCTTTCCATGTCAAAAAGATTAACCACAAAATTAGATTTCATCAGGGGCAGGTGGTTTCTCTGCAATTCTTGGCAAATCTCTAAATCTCAAGCAAGACCTTTAGACCTTGGGAAAATGCTAAGGTTGCTTCATTATAACTTAAAGTTCATTGTCCAAATCTCATACATGCTTTCTGCACTACACTGCGGAACCACAAGAGGAGAATCCCTGTGATGCCCTTTAATAGTCCTATTTATACAGAAAAAATCTTCAGTCGCCATCCTCATAAATTCCAGTGATAAATTATTAGTTTGCTCCCCCAGCCGTAGTACTTAGAATATATGACTTCTCCCTTGATACGAATATGCCATTAGCTAGATCGTTAATCGGTAGAAATCAGCATCTATGAAGCATGTATACCTGTAAATGTCTCATGAATCATCCCCGATCGCAAATCGGAGTCCGAAACTCTCGAATTCTTTTGGATTTGCTAAGACTTGTAAATGCCTCACCAACCTTTCTCATACCGACGCCTCTCTTCTTTCTCTCGAAAATTAAGGCTCTAAAAAATTTGAAAGTGTATTGAATATCTAACATAATGCCATCATTTATTGATATTATTATATATTTATAAGTATATCTTAATATATATTTATATTTATCTTATTAAAAATTGTTATAAAACATATCTTGTATCCTAGGTTTTTGGAAAATTGTGAATCCGCGAATCCGTATCGTATCCCGTATCCATATCCGAACTCGTGCTACATAGATCATCATACTTGGGTGATTCCTCTCCAATCTGGCAAACACTACAACGCAGAACTTGATGAGTTGATTCTGTCTCCAGCCTGCAGCCAATTAACATTTTAATTCTGCGTAGAATGATTCTCTTCCACGCAAGAGAACTTTCAAGCTGACTCTTATTGTTCTTTTTTTTTGGGTATCATTATCTAATCTTCGACTTTTGAAACTCCAAAGGGTATGTGATTCTATAGTTTCGACACCATGCATATATTATTTCTTAATCATGATATTATTATGCAGTATATGCATCTCTAACTGGGATTAAGATTTATTTAGGTAAAAATTATTAATCGCTCTTTCTAAGGAACAAAATTTTCTGTTTGAGCTTGCTCCATAGTTGATCCCATTTTAATGGGGGAAAAGCTTAGATGCTGCTGCTGACCGGTGAACGAATTGAACGGCCATATTTTCTCTGTGTTGATTAAATTGTTCAATAACTTGGGTAGTTTTAAGGCTTAATTCCAAAAAACCCCAAAACCTTTTAGTTAAAACACGAGGAACCCCCAAATAGTTTCAAAATTATGAGAAACCCTAATGGTATGCACTTTTGTGCTATTTATTCCTGAATTGCTGACGTGGCATCTGATTTTTGGGGTTTTTTTTGGGGGGGGGGGGTTTGAAAGTTTTTGTGGCAGTATATACATATTTTGAAAGTTTTGTGGTAGTTTCTTGTGTATTTTAAAACTATTTGGGGGTTTCTGGTACTTTAGCTAAAAGGTTTGGTTTTTTTTTTTGGGAATTAAGCCTAGTTTTAAACATCGTCATATAATTGACAAACAACATTAATGAGAATTTAGTATTCAGTCCAGTCTTTGCATGCTCTATTGGTTGGACTATATAATTTTCTCTCCACCTTGTGATTTTCTTTCTTTCTTTCTTTCTATTATTATTTTTATGCAATGCAATATACTCTTCCGACTTAATTGTATCATTGCACACATCCAAGGGTCCAGGACTCCTGTTACTTGTGGCGAGCCTCCTTATATGTTCGTTAAGAAATTTAATAAGAAAACACATGCCACACCTCTACAAAATTTTATCGAATTCAGAATAAAGAAGTTATTAAGTGTTTATGACGATGTGCCTATGGAAATTCTTGATACTGTCAAAAAGATAAATTATGTTGCTGCTTGTCGCATAGTCCAGCCGACGTGTCTTTTATCGAGACATGCTTGTCTGTATCCACCTATTTATAATTGAGGTAGGTACATGTTTATTTTTGGCCTATGATATTCATAAGTTAGATATATAACTATTCTGAATTCTAATTTGCAGATGAACAATGGGAAGGAGTTTCTTCTAACTGATACTGTCGGGTTCATCCAAAAGCTTCCCACTACACTGGTATGAGCTCCCGAAACATCTCATCAATCTTTGATAAGTTTATTCTCCCCATAGTTATTCTATTATCTAGAAAGTGACTGTTAAGTATTATGTTGTAATTAGTATTGTAATTAGGAAGGTGCCATGAAATGTTTTGAAAGGGCTTATCAGATGTTTTTTCCCCTTGTCTTTTAATTAGGAGCCTAGCTGAATTTACCCGTTTCATACATTGAACGAAATGTTTTTGGGTTATTTCTACAGACAACCCCTAAATCTTTCATATTTTTAAATAAGACCTCAAAAACTTCATATTTCTAAGTAAGACCCCCAAATCTTCTCCATTAGCTAAAAAAGACCCCCTTCAGTTAAATGATGGTTAATTAACCTAAATGTGATGCTAAATTCCTAAGATACCCTCAACCTTTCCCAACTTCATATATTTGGCATTTGTTAGAAAAATAATTGTTTATTATCCATGAATAGGTCTCAAGATGACTCAAAAGAAGGATCATGGGATTGATGATTTTAGGTTGGTGAAAATCATAATAGGTGTTTGAAAGGAAATTATGTTGAAATCTGAAAAGAAAAGAAGAATGGTGTTGATGGAGGCGGATGAAGAAAAAGAGAGGGTAAAATCATCTTTTTTTTAATGTAATGTGGATGGAAAACTAATTAGAGGGGTCAATTTTGACAAATTAAGAGATTTGAGGGTCTTATATAGAAATATGAAGTCTAGGGCGTCTTATTTAGAAATATGAAAGATTTAGGGGTTGTTTATAGAAATAACCCTTTTTTCTTCAAGGTGAAGAGTAAGGAAGTGGGAACAGTAAAGGCCAATCATCAGCTGCCACTTGAAATAAAAATTCTGCGAAGTGACCTAAAATTGCTCAACTAAGCATACATCAGGGTATAGAATGGGAAACAAAAAGGCGCATCTTACGTTTACTTTTTAAGATGCATGTGACCGGAAAAGGGTTAGATACGACTCTTAATTAGTTTCATATACATTGCCATCACATGGATAGTTCAAATATTAATTCCTTGCATTGAATTGCTTAAGACTAGCATCCAGATGTACTGTAGATAATGTGTTGTGCAACATTTCTAAAAGCTTCATCTTCATACAGGTTGCTGCATTTAGAGCAACACTAGAGGAGATTTCTGAGGCTTCACTTTTGGTGCACGTGGTTGATATCAGGTATTATATTCCGATTAAATGGTAAATTGGTTTGTGATCTTATGACCTAAATATGGTTTTGACAAGTATTGATGTATTGATACTCTTCATGTAACGAAGCCCAGCCATCCACTAGCTCAACAACAAACAGATGCTGTTGACAAAGTTCTTCAAGAATTAGATGTGGAATCAATTCCTAAACTGATAGTATGGAACAAGGTAATGGGTTACCTTTTTGCTTGTGTTCTGTGAGACTGTCACCTCATCTAGAGTTACATCTCCATTTTCTACTTTCTGGTATTTTACATCTAAACAGGGTGCAATGCTATAGAAATAGCCTTGGATCATGGTTACAGCCAGTGATGGATCCATGGATTTTTGTCATAGGGGTTGCATTTTTAAAAAAGATCTATGACAATTTCCAACTAAATTATAAAAAACCTTTTACAAATTCAAAACTGAACGAGAAACCTACAAAACTACTATAACAGTAGACATAAAAATAAAATTAATATTGTTCACAATAA
The DNA here is from genome assembly GCA_030015575.1 of Agapanthus africanus. NCBI lineage: Eukaryota > Viridiplantae > Streptophyta > Magnoliopsida > Asparagales > Amaryllidaceae > Agapanthus > Agapanthus africanus. Next base: position 155,801,024 of record JASDDO010000004.1, read on the forward strand.
TATTTTTTGATGCTTTTAAATGTTTTCCTGATTGTGAACTTGCGGAAACTGGCAGCGACTCACGGCGGCTTGGGTTCACCGACAAAGAAAAAAGGCAGAAGGACTTGCCTAAGTGGACATATTTATTAATTATTAGCATGCGGGAATTGTGATCGTGGGTGGGGACTTGGGGTTTAGCTGGTCTAATTTTTAATATAGTAGAGAATAAGATTATGGGCATGATTGGTCTTTGGGTCCATGTTAATTATACGAGGGGTCCCATGGGGTTGGGTGGCTGGGTTTAGATTTTTATTTTTTTTGCATATATCAGAGGGGACACATGCCTCCTTAAGTTTATACTTGGGTCCGGCAGTGATTACAACCATTGAAATGATATGAACTAAAAATTATTTGTACCGCTTTCCCCAAAAGTTTGGATTAAAGGCCTATTTTTTGTAAAACAGCGATTGTTTTCTCATGACTAGGTACAGAGGTGAAAGTAGGAATTATCATCGGAAGGGCGACCAAACAGAGCAAGGTTTTGTTAAGAAATCAAACTAAATATTATATAAAGTCGGATAAAAGTGGCAACAAAATTTTGAATTAATTTAGTTATAAACATTGAAAATACTTTCCTTTTCAAAGGAAAATCACAATGGAATTCATACCACTTAAATATAATCCAAAAATTAATTGAGTGGGTAGTATGAATTGTACCCAAGACCAAAGTCGTCGAATCGTGATATCATATATCTTTTTTATATATCGTATCGTAGATTGTAAGATATGTTTTCTTGTGCAATATCTAAGCAATTAAGTATACAACTTATATATTTCATTACATTATGATTAATCTTGCAATATAGAGCAATGCACAAGAAATATATTGTGCAGTAAAGTGTAACTGGTACAATATAGGCATTCAAACACAAAGATATAGAAATTAACAAAAGTTATGTTAGCAATCATTATTTAATAATATAACTAAGCAAAATGATACCATGTAGTGTAAAATGTAAACAAAATGACAAACATTAACATAAGCTTCACTATAGAGTGTTTTTCGTCACCCTATTGAGATATGAATGCACTGGCTTGTCAGGTATGTACAGATCCCCTGTCCGAGATAAACATGGGTTTATAGATTATGGGGATTCTAATTTCCAGCAACCACGGACAAAGGCGTTGTTAATATCCTTCGCATTGAGGCGAAAGAACCTATGATTAACGGGTCATATAGGTCATGTGAACTCAGCGTGTAATGTGTGTGTCGTGTTTTGAAAATAGTTTTGAGGGCGCTTGGCGCTTGCGCCCGTATGGCTTTTGGCGCTTGCGCTCCTGGATTGCATGGGTTGCGCTTGCGCAAAGGATTGACGCTTGGTGCTTGCGCCGGTGGATTGCACGGGTTGCGTCTGTCCAAAGGATTGGCTCTAGCACTACGTGTGTCACACGTGCCTTTGTGCAATCGCTTGCGCCGGTGGATTGGACGGGTTGCGCCGGCGCAAACGCTTGGTGCTTGCGTCAGTGGATTGTACGAGTTGCGCTTGCGCAAAAGATTAGCGCTTGGCACTCGCACCCGTGGATTGCACGGGTTGCGCTTGCGCAAAGGATTAGCACTTGGCGCTTTTGTGGAGCACGCGTCCAAATTTTGGGCGCCGCACCCCGAGAGTTTCCCTAAGGGAGAAACCTAAAGGCTTTCCTTTTGATGGTGTCACCTTCAATTTTCTCTTAGTTGGTCCAAAATGCTCTTTTGAATCTTCAAAACTTTGGATTTGAATCTCGAATAATGAAAATGGCTCTCTTTTCTAAGCTTTAGATCTTGCCACAATGGGGTTTTTGAAGATGGGTTCTTCTTCTTTCTCTTTCCTTTTTAGATCTTGAGGAGGAAGGACGGAGACAAAAATCTCTCTTTTTTGGATTTGATGGAAGATTCACTCTCTTTTTAATGGGTTTGTGGATTAAAATCTATTTACTCTTTGAAAAAGTGAAGGTTTTCTCCAAATTTAATTGAAGAAGAACCTTAAGGAGAGAAAGGAGGCTTAAAACCCTAGAATGATATCGGAATAAAATGTTATCCTTGATTTTCCTCATCTTTGCTCTATATATGCTTTACATTTTTCATTTTGCCTCTTGGGCTTTACACAATAGCTCTTTTGCCTCTCCCATGCCTATGCGCATATTTATTTTTGCACATAAGCAAACGGGTTTTACAATTATTTGGCTTTTTGCCTATTTTCTTACATTTAATTCTAAAAAATATTACATATTCATTTATTTGCTACATATTTTATTTTCTTTATTGGCATGGGTCCTGGGTTCGAGGCGGTTTGGGCGCAGGCCTGGTTACTTAGGGTCGGTCCCGGGTTAGTTGGACCCGTGTTGGCTTTGGCTTTTGACCTTTAGTTTTTTATTTTTAATTCTGGCAATGGGGTGTAAATTGACCCCAACAAAGCGCCCCCATCAATAAATGCACACCGCGTGTATGAGTGTATGAAATTGATGGATCTTCTTTCATGGAGAAGTTCATTTGCCATCTTTTTGGTGACGTGGAGGTGCGGTGCTTGGTTTCCATTTGAAGACGTATAGGTCGGTACTTGATTCTCTTTTACCAACGTGGAGGTCGTTGCTTGGTCCCTTTTTGACGACGTGGGGGTCGGTACTTGATTCCTTTTTGGCGACGTAGAGGTCATTGCTTGCTTCCCTTTTGGCGACGTGGAGGTCGTTGCTTCATTTGGTTCCCTTTTTGCAACGTGGAGGCTGTTATTTCATTTGGTTCCTTTTTTGCGAAGTAGAGTTGTTGCTTCCCCTTTAGCGACGCGGAGCTCGTTGCTTGATTTGGGTCCCTTTTTGCGATTATTTGGTTCTCTTTTTGCGACGTTGTCACGACCCGAAAGAGCACGTGACTGGCCCTTGAACCATATGAAGTCTATAGGACTCCATCTGATCCAAGTAAGCCAAAAGCCCAGAAATCTAAAACCATTTTAAGAGTAAGTAAAGAAAACTGGTTTAAAGAAGTGAAGGAAAACATATTTGAAGTCAAGGTTTTTAAATAACTAAGCCGAATATGCATTTTTAAATGTCAAGTCTTTTCTAAAAATTTCGGCAGAGTTTCTTTTGTAAATACTGGCCCCGAACGGGGTACAACAAGAGCAATATATATGCAATGATAAAAGGCATCCCCAAGCGGGAGCTAGCTCTTCGTCAATCGACGGTCACAACCACACAAGCAATATAATATACAACGCCGAATGGCGATGGTCAAAACCAAAAGAAACTCAATAGGCATGAAAACCGCAATACTACTAAGCGCGACTCTAAGGTCGAATAATACATCACTAATGTCTACGTCTGAAACAATATACAAGTTTTGGTTGATGGAATTCTAGATACAATGAATAATACAAGTACAATGGTGGTTCTTGATGCAAAAGAATCCACTTACCAAATGCAATTCACCCGCAAGGAAGCAGTGTGCCAGAAATGCCGCAATAGAACCTGTACGGCAAAACCTGCAAGAACTGTGGCACAACGGGGGTGAGTTGCCAACTCGTGAATAGAAATATCTACAAGCAGAAACCGAAAGCAAGACATAATCCTAGGTCAATACGATCGGTATAATATAACCCACAAGAGTACGTCTGAAGCATGATAAAGTGGCAATGTGACATCTAAGCATGTATGTAGTGCCAAGTACTCAGGTAATAACGTGTCATCAGTATAAGGTATGTCTGCATGAAGTATGATCAATGTAAATCCAGTTTGTATGTGATCAAGTCTGTATAAACGTGGAACCCGTCCATCCGTCACCCAATGACAATAAACGTGGAACCCGTCCACCCGTCACCCAATGACAATAAACATCATGTATGTAAATATGATGATATAATCAAAATCATGGAAATCATCATGAAACATGTGCTTAGCATCGGCACGCAAATCCTCATCCATATGGGGCTCCGTCTGCGGTATCGGCCCTCGGCCCCGACAGTACGGGTCAGCCCATGTCCATCTCTCAACTCCGGTCGGTATCCTCCAGATATCCGCCGAGCTCAAATACAATCACCGGTAGATAGTAGTCCCTCTGCCACGCTCACCGTCTACTACACAGTGAAACCGTTCTCGCCCCGGGGTACCATACCGGGTCCACCATGTACCCGCAATCGGCCTCATCCGCCTCTTCGAATCAGGTTTCACATGTCGCTCTCGGCACCGAGAAAACACATGGTGGACGCACTGAAATATCATATCAAGGGTAACCGGATTTTTAAAACAATTATATATTCTCTTTTGAAATACCCACGGTTCCCAAATCCAGAAATATCATGAAAACAACATATCTCAATGCGTATAATCAAAACATGATGTATGCGACATGTAAAGAAAGGTAAGCATAACAATAAGTCATGCAACATGAATTAGTAATGTGCACATGTCGAGGGAAACCGCTCTTTTAAAATGAATCAGTTTTGAAGAATATCTTGCGGTTCCCAAATCTCTAATCAAGTCAGAATCATCTATGTATGTGTACAGGTATAAGTGTACAATATGCCATGCAAGAATCATATCATGAATGCAACAGTACTACAGTGTAGTGGCATGGCGATTATCGATGATGAAGTGTGTGAGCCGGCAAATAGTGTACGTGGAACATACGCATCATCGATAATGGTGCTGGTGTCCTAACATCATGATAATAATATAGCAATAAACATATGCAAGCAATGCGAATAGCATGAATATGCGGAAATCAAATAATCAACACCACAGTGAAGAATCTACTATGCAAACTACAGATCTAAGTATCAAGTCAATCGGGAGAGGTATGGAAACCACCTAAATCTGAGTCGATATATATATAGATACAATAGTCGGTGATCCCGCCTCAATAATATCGCGTACGATACAATATATCGTAAGACATTCTCGAGTCATGAGTGCGGATCTATCATCAATATAGGCTCGTACGGTAAATCGTCGTACGACATCTCAATAGCTGGGTACGGGTCAATATCGCATTCCTTTCATCAGATATCAGGTATCATTATCATCATAACACATAATCTGGGGTACTGATCTAAGTCTAGTACAAATCGATACCATCTATATACTGCGTGTGCAAGCACACGTCCTAAGGCCCGCTAGAGATCACGTATCGTATCCCAAATACGAATCACATCAAATCACCGATCTCGCGGCACAATGCCCAACATCATCGACTCATCTCCAATGTCATCCAATATCATCAAATACGGTGCAAGTATAATGAATATGCAAGGGTGTGCGTGTAGGTGTAAATCTATTCTAGGGTTCGCGACTATGAATTACACTAGTTACTTCTAACCCTACACGATCCATATATATAATATATCAACTACGGACTGCGGGGGTGCTATACGCCATCCACCCGACTTCCCCCTGTAGATATAATCTACTCACCTTGCGTCTTCATTTGTGGACGTCGCCACGCGCTTCCTTGTCGTCCCGAAGTCTTCATGGGTACCTACATAACAAAATATCGTATATGCGCATTAAAACCAAATCAAGGCTAAAACGGCACGCGAAACTCAAAACGATACGATAAGGGGCCTATAGGTTAGAACCTATGAGCACGCCTTCAAAACCATCAATCAATCCTCGATATCGTCGTATAAACGCCAATTAGTCGAGGTAAATCACAATACACAATTTCAGAATTAAAAATACGGAATACGGAAACACGAATCCAAAACAGCAACTTAGGAAATAGGCTCCAGATTTCACCATAGGTCAAATTAGACAAATCTATACATACCAGGGGCCTAATCTACAGATAAGGGAACACCAAAACCAAAACGAGGCAAATCCACCATGGTCTGGCCGCAAATTGCGGCCAGAATGGATAAATCTGCGGCCGGGTATAGGAGGTAGGGGCTAGGGTTCTGGTGGTAGCTTCCTGGGTGCCTGCACATGTCACTGTCCAATCAAGTTTAATTTAGGATGTCTCGGGTGATAGCAGATTCAATATACCCCTCACAGATTTCACAAATCCCCCGATATCGGTTTCTAAATCCGTAATCCGGGTCTTAAGTCTCAGGTTTGGGTCTCAATTTGTCACGTCCCGCTTCCCAGAGTACGCTAAAATGGGCACGTGACATAGCCAACCATGCTACCTGTGGGTAGGAAGTATCCATCCACAGTCACATTACGGCTGTAGAGATATCAAGAACAAATAAAACTATCTAAACATGTCCATAATCCAAGATAACATGAGTCAAGAATAATAAAATGCGGAAGCGAAAGATCCAATACAAAATAACTGGAATGTATGTCCCATAATGCGGGCTCACATCAGGAATAAAATGCAGGAAAGAAAAGCTAACTACTACTGACACTCACAGCTCAGCCTGTCGGCTGAAGTACTCCTGCTCGGACTGCGACAGCGATACGGAATCTGGGCCATGCAAAACTCAGACGTCAACGCGTCAAGTCATCAAGTAATAACATAATAAACAGGCAATGCGAATATAAACATGAATAAAGCAAGGGTAACAATAATATGAATCAGAGCAGTGCAGGGTAGTGTGCAGTGGGTAAACTGGACTGTTCTATCAGGTTCTTTGTTCTAAAGTCTTTGAAACCAAATTGATGAATCATCGATGTAACTCAATAGTATCCCGTACATACCCGGGACCACGGCCCCAGATTCTCGGGCTGAAACCGAGACATGCCGCTAGGCACCAAACAGGAAAGTGTACATATGAATGATGTCAGCATCATCATTCCAAGGCTGGCCTAGCCTAAACTGATCAGAACAAGTAGTGAACTGTTGAGTTACAAGTCAGGTTTCACCTTTGATTTCCCCATACCCCCAAGTTATATGTGTAAGTCAAGTCAGGTATCCCGAAATCAAGAACTAATGCCAACACAGGATCAGGTAAACAGGTTTGTCTGGATAGATAACAGGAACGGTCCATGAGGACTACATGTCAGGTTTGTTGGCATTAGACACAAGATCAGGTAACGGGTCAGGTCATGTTACATCAGGTCAAGTCAAGCAGTATACGGTACCATGTCGGGTCAATCAATATGTATGTAGCAAGTCAGGTCAAGATGTAAACAATACCATGGGTGTGCTCATATACTCAGTTACATAATCAAGCATGGTTAACAACATGATCTAAGCAATGAATTAAGCAATAGGCAGATTCATTCAATTAGCAGTACAGTTATCAATTGTGTCACAGAGATGATTTCAATATTATAAGAATGCAGTATGACAATTATAGCCGTTTAATCATATTAACAAGTTTAAGACTTCATGGATGCAATGATATCTACATATATAGGTTCCAAGTTTGAAAGATAAAATGTTATATAACAATATTGAACACGAAAAAGAGAAATGATCGTACCAAATTTAAATTTATAGGTTTAGGGTGTCATCAATGTGTATGTAAATATTGTTTAGCATGTAGCAAGGGGTATTTGCCTCGACGGGTCGCGGATCGGGAAAACGGAACGTAAAGCGTCGGCGGGGAAAACTCGCGACGAGCGCACGGTTCACGGAATGAACCCAAACGACGAACAGTGGAACCACACGGGTCGGGGTACCACGCTGGAACGTCGGGACACGTCGCCGGCACGGCCGGATTCCGGCGAGACGCAAAACCAGTGAACAATCAAGAAAGCAACAAGAAAAGAAAATAAAATAAAGAAGAAGGGAAAAGAGGACCTGAGAGGAGGCTACTCACGATGATCCGTGGAGGGGTTGCGATTGCCGACCACGTCGACGGAGCTCCGGTGCCTTGCCTGCATGGAACCGTCGGCCAAACAAGAACAGGGACAGAATGAGAAAAGGAAGAAGAAGGAAAGAAGGAGAGAAGGGAAAGGTAGGCTTACTGGGTGCGTACGAGGACCGGGGACACGGGGATGAGGTCACCGGCGGCGACTCCCGGCGGTGCAACTGTGTGCAGGGGGTGCACGGGCCTGGTCGGGGATGTGCAGGCTCGGAAGGAAGGTGATGAGGGTGAGGAGATGACGAGGACGAGAAGGCCGGTGATGGTGGTGTCGGCGTTGGGATGCGGCGGCGAGGGAGACGGTGGTTAGGGTTTGTGAGGTTTGGGTTCGTGCTCGTGAAAGAAAAGAAAAGGAAGAAGAGAGAATATATAGAGGGGAGAGAGAAAGATAGAGAGAGAGACAGGGAGAGAGATAGGAGAGAGATAGAGAGCGACGGGGAGAGAGAGATGAGGTGGGGCCCACGGATTAATAAAGAGATCGTGATTGGCTGGGAAGGATTTGTTTGTTTAGGAAAAGATTTTTAAAGATTTAGGAATAGGAAAAAAATATTAGATGGTTAATTTAAATATACGATGGTTTAAAATATATAGAAATTGGGATTTTGGCGCAAAGTAAAATATTTCCAAATTGCGTCCGGGTCGGGTTCAAAAATTTGAAATTGAAATAAGAAAATTTTAGGCGGGATCCAAAATTTAAAATGAAGTGTTTTACAATCAAAAAGCATACCCCCAAAACGGACACACGTACGTGCGCGTAGCCGTCCAAACTCGCCCGTTTCACTGAACGGGACGAGAACACGATGCACGAACGCTACAACAGGGTTAGGGGTGTCAAGCATGCCATGATGAATATTTTTAATTTTATTTTAGATGCCTTAAATTGTTATATGCAGAAATGAATTTACGGGGGTAAAATTACAATAAGTAACAATCAAGCAAGATAAATGAAATAAGTGCCACACTACGTTCAAACGGTAACTGAATTTAGTAGCATTGGGCTCGGGTGTTACACAATTCATGCACTAGGATGATAGTATCACCTCTACTGAGCTCAGTTTCACAATACAACACAAAATTCTTCACAACCTTAACTAGGTTTTTCCTCAAGTCACCAAAATCACACAATATCGGTTCAATCATAACATGGGGGTAAAGGAAATGCTAAAACTAAGTTAATGATCCAGAAAATACCTCATTTGGCAACTCAAGAATTTTCTTGAGTTGCCCCTAGTGACCAAAATCCTTGCTTTCTTGGTCCAATATGTAGATCTTGAGCTTGTGCACACTTTTAATGAAATGAGAGGGGTTTTGGAGTTGTTTTAGAGGTTGTTTAGAGGGCTTGAAGAGGGGAGGGAGATGAGGTGCAGGAGCAGCAGCAGCAGCAATGGAGGGAGAGGGAGGGAAATGAGGGGAGGAAAATGGCTAAGTGTTTGGTCAAAGAAGCCCATACCTCTCTCTCTCACCAACCCTCATTCTTTATTCTTTTCTCTTTTCTTTTTCTTATTCTCTCAAAATCCTTCTCCCAAGAATAGTAAACCCAAAGTGAACCATGGCAAGAAAAATGCACAAGTGATAAAAATGATATGTGCATGTTTTGCACAAAAATGCTAAAAACCCGATTAACGAATTTTAATCGCGATTAGCACTAAATTAGCATATAACTAATCACAGAAACTTAAAAATGGAATAATTCTATAAAATACCCTATTTTATAATTTTCCATAATTTTTCCCATTTATTTGTATTTAATAATACCGAAATATTAAAATATTCAATAAAATAATATTAAATTATAAAAATTCCCAAAATTAATATTTTATCTTTTTTTGAAGTGTTACAGACGTGGACGTAGAGGTCGTTGCTTCCCTTTTTGCGACGTGGAGATCATTACTTATTTGTTTTTTATTGTGACGTGGACGGTCGATGCTCGACTTGCTTCTGATACTGAGGTCATTGGTTGAACCGGTTGATTTGATCTGTTTCGGAATTTTTCTATCTGTCCAGCGGGACTTTTGAACCTGGAAAGATCGACGGGTGGGACTTTAATTTGATTTGTCCGATTCCTACCTTGTTTGCGGGACTTTCTGAGCTCGGAGGCACTTGTCGAGTGGAATTTTTTTGTGTAGCTTGCACCCTTGCGGGTTTTTGCAAGCTCGCGGGTAGTCTCGCTGTTTTTACTCGAGAAGCCTTTTCAGGTTTTCATTCGTGTCCCTTTCACTTGTGGACCGAACTTTTTTTAAGGAGTTTGATTTTGAATTGGATTTGAGTTGGAATTTTGGTTTTTGGGCTGGGATTAGCGTTGTTAACACTGGAGCATCGGTGCCAGAAGCAATTCATCATTTGCCTTGGGAGAGTTTGGAATTTTAGTTTTGGTTCGGTATCAGCACGCTAACTCTGAAGCATAGTGCTAAGAGCGACTCGTCATTTGTCATTGGAGGATTTGGGGATTTGGATTTCGGTTGGTGTCTGCATCACTACATTAGAATCGTGCCAGGAGCGACTCATCATTCGTATTTAGAGGATTTTATTTTTTTCCAGTTTAACGATTTAGAGGTCTTCTATTCCCAGTTTAACGACCTAGATATCTTTTTTAACTCCCAGTTTAACGACTTAGGGGTCGAAGTAGATCGGAATCATTTGTTTGAGAAGGCTGAGTCGTCGGTCCCTAAACATCTTCGGCCTCAGTTTGTATGAAATTGACAGTCGCGGCTTAATCGTTTGCCAACACGCCGGGGGACAGTTTTATTTCTCCTTTCTTATATTGTTTCTCGACCCAATTCTTGAAAACACAGCAGTCTTCGATTGCATGACTCATTACTCTGTGATACATGCAATATAGGGGTTGTCGGTCATGTTTGCTTTATATGGTCTCTTTGTTCTTGGCAGTTGCAAACCGTTCTTCAGGACGTTCTTGAATATTTTACGGACCTTGTCCTTTCTGAAGGAGTAAATCTTGTTCTTTATCTCTCCTAAAGTCAGTCATCCTCCCAATACTGGTTTTCGAAGCCGGTCAGTCTTTGATCCTTCCGTTCTTCGCTTGCCTTCCTCACTAGATGCATTGAAAGAATCGGTCTCACTGGATCTTCTGCCTTTGCGACTATCATCCTTCCGGTTTCTCTAAGGTTGGTTATGAATTTAAAGGTCCGGGGTAGACTCGTGCTTCGAGTGTTCCAACATTTGAACCTTCAGCTCCTGGAATGTTTTGAGACCCGCTGTCCATAGAAACAGAGTCATCCAATTGCCGAGATTTCTTATGAGGCTGACAGATTGGTCCTGTTCTAACGGCGGTTCACACTTGACAGTGAGGTTACACCATCAGGCTATGAAATCCGTGTTGCTTTCATTGCGCTCTGGTTTGGTCTTCACAAGGTCAGCGATGGTGATTTTGTCGCTGACACTCATGAATCTCTGCCTGAACAGAGGTTCCATTTGAGCGAACATTGTGACCGAGACGTTCAGTATGCTTGTGTACCAGTCGAAAGCGATGTCGGTCAAGCTGTTAACGAACCGTCGGAGGAGGAGCGCATCATTGATCCCAGTATTCCCGCCCGATGCTTTAAAGTGGGCAATGTGCTTGTTCACATTTCCCGTCTCATCAAACCTTCTGAATTTGAGGACGATGTAGCCAATGGGAAACTCCACACGATCATATTCTGCAGGGAACGGTCTCTCATTGCTGCCGACATCTTTCTGCCCTTCGGCTTCGTTCATTAACGTTTTGACTTTGTTGGTGATTAAATCCATGATCCGATCTTGCGTTAGCGGGTTACTGTCATCGAGAGTCAAAACATTCCTTGAAGCGAATGTGGTCGACTTTCATGTGGCTCTCCGATCTGACTTCGGGAAGAGGTGTCGACTGCTTCGGGTCGTTGTCACCCGGCTCATGAGTAGAGCCTTGTGCTTGATTGGACGGCGGTCGAGCAACTTGGGCCGTGAGCTGCATGATATTTGTCAAATCGTCAATTTTGGAGTAGAGCTTGGTCATCTCCTTGTCTTCGCTTTTAAGCTGTTTTCGGAGTTCTTGGAGCAGCTCTTGTTCTGCTGTTCTCGGGCAGGAAGTCGGCACCTCTCTTTTGTCCGAGCCCGACTCCTCTTGAATTGAAGGACCTTTTTTCTTATCAGTCTCACCGAAAGGGTTTTTGTCGTCTTTCGGAGGAGGCTGGACTTGAGAAGCAGCAGCCACATTCAAACCGAATTGAACTTAGAAAGTGGCAGTCCCATCTTTACTCTTGCTGCGTAGGTTATCACTAGGACGCCTACCTGCCATGTAGACCGCGTGGACCACATATCCAGCCATATATGTATCGCTGACGGCTGGTCTTTCAGACTGTTGTCATGGCCCTTCCTTTTCGGGAAAGGATAAGCGACTGAAAACAGTCGACCCGGTTGGATTCTTAGGTAGCACTGGTACCCTCTTTTTGGAGTTTCCCCGTTGCTTTCGCACGACACGGAGCGCTTGGTAAACTCTTAAAGAGATTGTGTCAAGTTTTATGTATTGAGGCTTAGACATGTCTCTTCACAGTATTGTTTGAATCGCCGTCTTCTTGAGTTTGGCAGTCATGGCGTTTCTTTGGACCCATTTTAAAGGTTTGAAGGAATTGTTGATTTTCACGGCCGACTCAGCTGTTGTCGTGGGGTAACCCTGCTCTTAGAACCTTACGAAGTTCAGCTTAGTAAGAGCCCTAACTCTCTTATTGGCTCTATACCTGAGCCGCTTTTGCCTTAACTTCTAGGTCTTGATGGCTTGGCGGGCATTCGCTTTTCTGGAAGCCACCGTAGATTGATTGACGGGGTGTCCAGAGAAGACACCCGACCATGCGATTGTCAAGGGCACCGCCTGAGCTTGCCCGATACGCCTTGTAACTTCCATGGTGTTGACGGCCTTGCTCTCAGCTGGAGCAACAGAGAGCAGTTTGAAGACAGACTTGCGCTTGGGTTGGGGTGTCCCTGCGATCACGATATTTGTCCTTCTTCCTTTTAAGACCGGTTTGGTTACTTGACATGCTGGAGCCTCTGCGATAGGAGCATTGAAGGCTGAAGAGAATAGAATGGAGCCGAATTGTAGCGCCGGTTCCTCCCACTGCCGCATGAGATTTGCCATGTGAGCCACTTGAGCATTCATCTTCATTGTGTATGAGATTGGGGGTTGTATCAAAAACCGAGTTCGCCTTTGGAGACATTATCGTTGTATTTGGATTGGTAATTGAAAGTAGATAATTTGCATAAAAAAACATGATTTCAGTACAGAAAACGATGTATATGTTAATTGAGTTCGCATGAATGTTCGACCTGAAATATAGGAGTGATAGGTCCTACCGAGCGTGTCAGAATCTGTAGAGTGTTTTTCGTCATCCTATTTAGATAAGAATGTGCTGGCTTATCAGGCCTGTACAGATCCCCTGCCCGAGATAGGAAGGGGTTTATTGATCGTGGGGATTTGAATCTCCGACAGCCGCGGACAAACCTGTCGTTAATTACCCCCGTTTTGAGGCGAGAGAACCTTCGATTAACGGGTCATGCGAACTCAGCATGCAATATGTGTGCGTCGTGTTTTAAAACGGTTTTGAGGGTGCCTAACTATTGGCGTTGCGCCAGTGGATTGCACGTGTAGCTTTTGGCGCTTGCGTCGGTGGATTGCACGTGTAGCTTTTGGCGCTTGTGCAAAGGATTGGCGCTAGCGCCATGTGTGTCGCACGTGCCTTTGCGTAAGCGCTTGCGCCAGTGGATTGCACGGGTTGCGCCGGCGCAAACGCTTGGCGCTCGCGTTCGTGGATTGCATGGGTTGCGCTTACGTAAAGGATTGACGCTTGGCGCTTACGCCCGTAGATTGCACGGGTTGCGCTTGCGTAAAACATTAGCGCTCGACACTTTTGTGGAGCTGGCGCTCCTGGTATGAGTGCCCAAATTTTGGGCACCATACTTCGAGGCTTTCCCAATGGGAGAAACCCGAAGGCTTTCCCTTTGATGGGACCGCTCTCATTTTTCTCCTGTTTGGTCCAAAATACTCTTGAATTTTAAGAACTTCGGATTTGAATCTCGAATAATGAAAAGGGTTCTGTTTTTCCTTTTAAAAGCTTTAGATCTTGCTATATTGGGGTTTTTTGGAGATGAGTTCTTCTTCCTCTTTTCTTTTTAATTCTTGAGGAGGAAGGAGGAAGACAAAAATCTCATCTTTTTGAGATTTGATAGAAGATTCATTCTCTTTTCATTGGGCTTGTGGTCTAAATTCTATCTACTTTTTGAAAAAGAGAATGTTTTCTCTAAATTTTATTGAAGAAGAAGAATCTTGAGGAGAGAGAGGAGGTTCAAAACCCAAGAATGATACGGGAATAAAAAGTTGTCCTTAATTTTCTTCATATCTTTGCCTTATATAGGCTTTACATTTTTCATTTTGCCTCTTGGGCTTTACAAAATGGTTCTTTTGTCTCTCTTATGCTCATGTGCTTATTTATTTTTGCAAATAAGCCACATGTTTTACAATTATTTGGCTTTTTGCCTATTTTCTTTTACATTTAATTCAAAAGAATATTACATATTCATTTATTTGCTACATAATTATTTTATTTTCTTTATCGACATGGGGACGGCTTTGCCTGGGTTCGAGACGGTTTGGGCACTGGCCCGGTTGCTTGGGGTCGGCTCCGGGTTAGTCGGACCCGCGTTCACTTTGGCTTTTGACTTTTAATTTTTGATTTTTAATTCTGGTAATGAGGTGTAAATTATGACCCCAACATTCACAAATAGAACTTCCTAACCAAATTTACAATTCATAAATCATAAGTTTTCAAAAGGTAACATGACTGCAAATCATCAATGATCTCCGATCAATCCATTGCTGTCATCATCTTCGATGAGGATGTCTTCATATTCATCACTTTCGGCCGTCACAAAGTCATCTTCCTCCATCTCTACTACCTTTGTTTAGCGTTCAAAATTTATGGTCTTATTAATAATTTGGTTAAACTCTAATAGGACCCTTAAAATTAAAACTTTGAAAAGTTTGGGCAGTGGAGAGGCGAGGCGATATTTTTCAAGGAGAAGCAATTAAAGGTTTGATAAAAGGAATCTAGGAGATTTTGCAGTGAATCTCTATATATTATAGGATTTAGCCTATAAAACCCAATCCGATAATGTGCACACATGACCTGGTAGAACTTTGGGCCTTCAAGCATTGTATCGTAAAAAATCGCAAATCATAATTTTTGTACTGTATCGGAAGATACATATTGTATATCATACCATATGATCATTATTATGTTATATACTACCGATATGTATCAAAAACCTCCTGAAACATTTCGTATAGTTAGATACATATGGTATATCATAAGATATCGAAAAAACACATCAGACTTGAGCTGAAGCCTACTATTTATTTGGTTATGCCATAAATATATAAAATGTCCAAAAAACTCTACAGTTTGTATATATTCTACCGATATAAATAAAAAACCTCTTGCGTCATTGTATCATAAGATACAAATCGGATATCATATGATTTTGACGAAACACATGACCGCTTGATCTAAAGCCTAGTTTTCATTTGGTTATGCCATGAATATATGAAATGTGCCAAAAACCCTAACACTTGTTTGTAATCAATATTAGTCTCTTTTTTGCAAAATTTCAGTGGTGGGCATATGCACCCTCTAGTCTCCTACTGGATCCGCCCCCGATTAAGTACATATTAATGCTCTAAACTGTCAAACTTTGAGGTATGGGCATTTAAATTTTAACTATAATTTCTGACCAAGTAATAAGTGGATTTTAGGTTTAAATTGCACTTCAGCATTGCTATAGGTTTCAGTTGAGTGTTCCAGGTTTGGACCCTTTATATGAAGGTCACATCATTGATCATTCATTTTATCTATAGTGTAAACAATTTCTTTTGAACTAAATAACCATTTTCATATGAGTCTAGGACTGTATTTACAACTAACCCTCACAGATGCAAGTATATAACAGTTCACTCAGCTAAGCTTATCAACCTCACAGGAACTAAACTCTGCCAGTCGGCATTAAGATTCATTATTGTGATTTTACATGTTAGCAGATGTCCTGAAAGTTTGTGATATAATATATAAATTCTTCAACATCATAGTTTTGTGGACTTGTGTAGACAGCCTTTGATGGTTCTAACTTTATGTATTGCAATTTTCATTAAACTAAACTAAATCTTAATTGGCAAATTTTGGTACTTTGTTGTCAGCTTCTTACGTCTGATTAACTTCTGCTTTTGGTAGGTTGATAATGTCGACGACCCTCGTAGTGTGGAAATGGAAGCCAAGGGAAAAGGAGCAATTTGCATATCAGCCATAAATGGCGAAGGCTTGGAAGAATTTTATGATGCAGTTCAAGCAAAACTGAGGGTATCTATTACTACCAAAAAATAATTATTATAATCAATTCAGGAAATGGATTCATGTAGCCAACCCCAAAAATTTGGCATAAAGGCTTATTTTTGTATTACTATTGCAAGTATCATAAATTTCAAGATTTGGTCTCAGTTTCTTGTCGAATGATTATGGCAGGACTCAATGGTACATGTGGAAGCTTTTGTCCCATATGACAAGGGGGAGCTCCTTAACACCATCCATCAAGTTGGGATTGTCGAGGGAACAGTGAGTATTAGGCTTTTAACTTGCACTATAGCAATCTTAAGGTGCATGAATTTTTCCTATTTATATTTACAATGTTTATTTTACACCAAAACACATGCCAAATTCGATGTAGAGCAGTGTGCACCTGGAGAGTTTTAGATTCAGCAAAAACGAAAAAAATAAGAAAAATGTGGAGTTCTTTGCTTGTAGAGGAGACTTCCAAGTTACTAGATTCAGCTAATATTAAGGGGAAAGGTCAAAAGTTAAACAGATTTAACTGTGTAATTTTATTGTCGAATTCAATTTCTTTGTGACTTGTTAACTAGCTTCGAGTAGGTACTGAATGAACAAAAGAGGCTTGCCAGCTTGGGGAAATTATGTATTGAAACTTTGCCAAGAAGGAAAAAATTTCGGATTCAAAGTACTTCTAAGATATACTAAGCCGGCAGTCATAAGAGGAATTTCACCATCTAGCAATTTCCTGAAAGCATGGCAATGTTTCTATGGCCTAGTAAGGACCAAAAAATCCGCTAACGAAAATGAAAATAAATCTTTAATTAATGATTTGCTCCTAACAATAAAAATCAAAGTGTTGTAAGAGTCTAAAAAGTAATTCTTTTTTTATTTGCGGTATAATTTTGAACTGTTTGGGTATAATTTTGAACTTTACTAAATTAGGTGTTTCATCTTTTTGGTTGAGATGCTACATAGAATAATTAACCAAGAGCTAACTTCAAGAAGTGTTTATCTTTTTGAAAAACCTTCAACGGGCTAACGTTTAAAATAAGTTGAGATTAAACAAAACAAAAGTTTGGTGTTTGATAATTAAACGAAGCAAGCACTTCAAGTTAGTTACACCCTATTGTCGTAGGCCATGTCTAGACATGATACCTTGTTAGGTTGGTCTGAATCACATCGCAAAGAGAAAGAGAAATCATAAGGATGTATTAGCAAGGACAGATAACATAAAAATTCACTTTTATTAAGAATTATCATGTTACATTGTCCCTGTTTACAATTTTAGATTACAACACCCAAAAATCTTAAATTGCACTCAAGGAAGAGATTAAATACTCAAAATTCAGATTATTTGAGTAAATAGTCAGTGAATGAGGGGTTTAATGTCTATTTTTGACAGTAAAAGAGCATAGGCGGATACCCTGAATGGGTCCCAACCACATGTTGATTGAAGTGGGAACCCTGTTTATGGTTTACACTCACTAGCTGCGAGCGGATTCCCTATTTTGGGGGTATTCGCCTGAACATAGTGGGGGCGAATACTTCATTTGCAGTATCCGTAGTTGTTTTTCAACATAAGAATTTGGCAATTCTTGGTCATTTTTTAGCTGGGATAACTTTTTGTGTTATCTCCAGAGCTTTATCATGAACATAAGTGTATATATTGTGTTCAAGACTTTGTCGAGAACATTGATTTTCTTTCATATTCTGATTTTTAACTTTTAAGAAAATAGGGCTGCTTCCTATTAAGTCTTATATGCAGAAAATAGAGTTTCCTCTATTTTCAGATTTTGTCTATGGAAAATAAGGTTTTCCCCTATTTTCAGTTTGATATGAGAAAATGGTGTTTCCCTCATTTTCAAGTTTGAGGCACAGAGTTTCCTCAAATCTATAGTCCAAAGCGACAATTTTCTTTGTCATAATTCGTATGCAAGAACATAAAATTGTATCTATGCTGCTCCTAGTTCTTCTGTCTTTTAGAATACGGCCAGTTCCATGTTCTCTGTGTAAGAACAGAAAGATGGCCACATGAAACACATTTGTGTTGAGAACTTGTTGAAGTTCTTCAAAATGGTCCTCCTGGGCCATGAAAAGAGATCAAGAAAAGGAAGGAAAAGGATAGAAGAACTTTTGCTCCGAGTTTTTACCTTGTATTTCTTTGTTCAATTTGATGTGTATATATCTTTTTTTGCCCCCTTAAAGTGATACTTATAGGTGGTGGGGAGAGTTATAAAACTGTAACCATGTTTTAGGGGAGAGGGGAGAGGAATGGCCCCCCATTACCCCTTAAAAATAGGTTGTACGTCTATTTGGATACCTCATTTTGAGGTATCCGTCACCGCTTCAACTGGGAATCATTGAGTCGTGATACCCGACTTGAGAGTATCCGATTGGGGGTACCGGTTTGAGGGTAATCCGCCTGGGAGGATCCGACTAGGGAGACCTGCCCATGCATGGGGTACCTGCCAGGGGACCCCAATACTAGTAGTAAAACCTCGGCAAGGCCTGACAACATCCGAAGCGGGTTATTTTGACATCAACAAGAAGTTCAACAAGAAGTTCAACAAGAAGTTCCTGGCATTATACCCTCGTGATGTTTGAAATATGCTGTAAATACCATTAACTATGTGCTTCTATTATTTCCGATCAATTTTGATTTCTTCTTTCTTTTGAAGGAATATATGGAGAATGGGACATTAATCCGAGCGCATGTTCCCCTTCCTCTTGCGCGGTTGCTAACTCCAATGAGGCAACAAATTGCTGCAATTCTTTAGTTGTACATAAATTCTTTTGTTTTTTTAACTTTATCTATACTCCTTCGTGTTGTATATTGGGTGAAAATTTCGCATTTTTTTAAATGTTGAAGAAAATTTCGCATTTTTTCGCATTTTTTCTACATCTGCCGAAAGACTTTTAAATGTGCCATCTTGTTTTGTACTTGATTGTTTCTCGAACTTTCGACTGTAAATAGATTAATTATTTATACATGATGTCTAATAAATGTATATGTAGATAGCTCACGCAATTCATCAATTCTAGCAAGGTTGAAAAGAAATTGAGGAATACATGGAACAATTCTAGTCTATTGAACGTGTTTAGGAATTTTTGATGTTGTCTTGTATTTTTGTCGTTTCATCAAAGATTGATGATTTTCATGTAATCAAACCTTTTTTAGTTACTATTAATATAGTATTGAGTTGAGCTGATTCAACCTTTTTGTGAAAAAGAAAAAAAAATCAGACATAAAATTTTTAGTTACATGTGGGGAGCCAAATTCTATGTGACAGGTATTTGTAACTTCAAACCTGTTTGGTATTTCTGATTGAAGTTTTGAAGGATCGATATAAAAAGCATTTTGTGATGTGTTGTAGCCTTGAAAAAGAGAATTTTCCATTAATATTGCTAAACTCGTACTCATGTTTTATTTTCCATGTAAAGCATTAAAATTTCACCTGTTCCGTCATGCATTACAAACTAGATTGCCATGAAAACATCATGATTTAGATGTTCATCATGACTTTAAGCACATTTGCTTTGGTTAATAACATTCATGATATATTTGCAAGCACATTAAAAATTGTTGTAAGTGGATATTTATTCAGAAAGTTCAAATATAAGCAATTTTTCCGGACCTAAAAGGCCTGACAATTTCCGGATTAGATTTATACATTGTTACCAAAGCAGTTAAATAGGGCGTTTAGATACCATGATAAGATATCGAAGGCAACCAAAATTTTAAAGTTAAACAAGTTCCTTGAAAGAAAAGAAAGAACAAAAAATAAATAGAAATTAGAGAAGTGGATGAAATTGCCTATGAGACCGAAATTGGAAGATATATAAGCCAAGTGCAACAAAATTTTCTATTATATCAATATTTTGAGTCTTTGACAGCTTATGGTTGATTACATGATCTATTTAATTCGTTTATTCTTTATTTAATTTTAATTTCTTTAATCAAGGTCTTCAAATAAATTTATTTAATGCTTGAACAAATTAATATATTTAGCTAGGAAATTCTATTATCTTAGCTGGTGTATGTAAACTTTTTGACATCACAAATGGAGTATCAATATATTATTCTTCTGAAATTTAAAAGAAATAGATTATATAGAGACATGTAACCTTTACAAAAAACCAAAATCATTCTCTTTTCATCTGTTATATTACATGTGCATAGGATACCTTTTCTTGCAAAGATGTGCATGACATCCTCAAACTGCTTCTTTTAATATAACCCACAAGTTGACAACCATTAAACTTTGAGTAAGAAAAAGCTTCTTTTCTTCATGATTTTTAATGGACAATTTTTGGGAATCATCCCTTTTAAATATTTTTTTAACAAAATGGTATTGGTTTTAAAGTATTTAGCAATATGGTGTTGATTGGGTGATTAAGACAATTGGCAGTTGTTAATTAAAACTGCATTTTTAAAATGCAGTTTAAGACTGAAAATATGCTTGTTTTAAGCTAAACTTTGCAAGTGTTGAAGAGTTCAAACTTTACCTTAAAACCACACTTTTAAAGTGCGATTTTAAGTTGTCACACTCAATTTAAATCAGCAGCTATCACCCCTAACCTGAGACCAAGTCTAACGTAGTGGCATTTGCCTTAAAACCGCACTTTGAAAGTGTTGGTTCCTAGTGCTTTCGCCGCTAACCAGCGGCCAATACAAAATCCAAAAACAAAAATTTTCGGGGCACCAGAAACTCGATCCCAAGAATCGAACCAAACACCTAAACTAGTAAACACAAAATGATAGAAATCACTACCTTTGTAGCGCCTTTATTTGCTCCAATTGGGTTGGACTCTAGTATACTTTTAAGAGCTCCGGCTCACGTTTGCAAGCTGGTTCTCTTTCGCCGAAAATGATCCATCCGAGAGAACCGATCCAAGCTCCGGTTTCACCTAATGAAGCAACCGACGCTCCAATCTCGCTTGGAATGGAGAGCGGGGATATAGAAATTTTCCACTATTTTTTTCTCTCAAATCCAAGCTCAAGAAAGCAAGTGTAGAAGGAGGAGGAGGAGACGAGGAAAAATAACCATGAGCAAGTGCTGAAGGAATGAGAGAATGAATGAAGTGAATGATAGAATAGAATGATTTCATAATTTTTGAACCATACAAAAATATCATAACTCATTTGTTAATAAAATAATGAAGCCCGTTCTTCTCTACATGTCTTCAACCATCACCCTCCACATCATTTTATGAAAATTCATAAATGAATATTCACAAATGAGCTGTCAATCTTCTAGAACCAATTCCGTATAAATACGAAATACAACCCGGTATACATATTGAAATACATATACGTGTATCCCTATAAAAATAAGAATAGCCAAGAGAGAAAATGAATAGTGAACAATAATACTAGAATACATATTATATATATATATATATATATATATATATATATATATATACATACGTATTATATATATATATACATACGTATTATATATATATATACATACGTATTATATATATATATACATACGTATTATATATATATAAATTATTAAATCAAAACTTGATTTAATAATCCAGTTTAATCCTAAACCGCTAGTATTATCAACCGTCCGATTAACATCCGTGTAGCCTATACACATATTTAATCGGATACTTGTATGTACCAACATACGTCATCTACATCAAGTCGCCTGAACCTGAAAAACTCTCTGTGTGGGACTCTAAAGAGTCGTCAATATGCTTGCAGTGAGTTTAACCATAAGCACGTTAGTGACACTAGCTGTACGTATTGGCTATCCAGGTATTGAGTGAAAAGAAGGCCGACGAGTAAACTCATCTATAGGGTTACTAGGCACACTAACAAGGCTCTATAAGGTATCGACCATGCCCGTTTAAAAAAATTATGTGCCTAAAAACCCTAAGCAAGATCATTTACTAAAGTTTAGGCGAATCGAAAGACAAGTAAACAACTTTACTCTAATTGGAACACGAAATGCAACCTTTGTAGATCGGTCCTCCACTTCATTTGCTCCTTATTGAAGTTCCTTCGCTGCGATCAAGGTTCTCTCGGGCTCTTGCATGGCTTCACGACGCGAAGGATGCGACCTTGCTTGAAGTCTCCGAGGCCGAAGATGATCTACGTCGAGGGAATTCCGACTCAAACTCCTACTTCACTAACTAGAGAATTAGTGAAGTAAACACCCTAAACTAAAGTGCTAGTCTAGTAGAGGATGGAGAAATAGGAAGTGGGTTCTCTTTAGATTTTTGTTTCTCACAATCTATCTCACTTTGGATCAAACCCTAGTTTTCTTTTTCTCTTGTTCAATGAAGAAGAAGATGGACAAAAGAAAGTGAAGAGGATAATAATCAAGTGTGAAGGGTAACTATGGTGAGTGAGTATCATATACTAACCCTTGTAAAGCCATAACCATAGCTAATTGATTATGGTTGGGTTAAAAATGAATCTAAGGTAAAGACAAAGATAGTAGACTTTGTCAAAGCAAAGTAAGCTTCTACAAGCTTCATGCTCATTCCAAAACTCCACTAATTTTGTAATTATCTTAAATAAACATAACCCACCATAATACATAGAATGGTGTATGTCTCATACACACATGAATGTTGTATCATCAACCATGATATAATATGATAACACATTTTAACATATATCATATATATGTTAAAGTAGTGTACATGTGAGAAAAAACCCTAAGTGAACATGTGTTAGCAAGTGTAAATTAGTATATCTAATATACAATTATACACTTAATTATTAAATCAACACTTGACTTAATAATCCGGTCATATCTCATATAACCGGCTAACATCCTTTGTATCGACTTATCGAATCAACACTTGATTCGATAACCCGATCATATCATATATAACCGACCGATACAAAAAGTCGCAAGAATAGAATACGGTATCACATACACGCATTTATTCTTGGTCTCGCACATATCACATACGTGCTCCTATTTCATTTTGCCTGAGCCAGTAAAACCTCTATGTAGGACTCTAAAGACTCGTCAATACGCCGGCAGTAGGTGATGATCATATCACGCACCCACAAGCCGTCAGCGATACTAGCTGGACGTAACGGCTGCCCGGGTATTGAGCGATCAGAAGATCAGCAAGCAAGCCCGCTCCAACTCCTGTAAAAGCCTACCGGTAACACTTCCCGTATAGTCCGGTTTCCTCGTCTGATATGTCGCATATCAAGTCTAGGGGTGGTAAACGTCAGACCCCAATAACCGATAAGTTGTGCCGATATGAGGCTCATAACGAGTCGAGAAACTACTGGTAACACTTACCAGTAAATCTCTAAATCAGCCCTGGCCAGGGACTTCCCAGTAATGGCCAATCGAGCACAGCACAACATCAACCCCCAATACCGGAAGAGACGAAACCCCTCCTATCGCTCATTGCCTCCATGTGACTCGGGACTGTACCCAAAAACTACCGTTTTGCACGCCCTCATGGACGTGGTAAGGTGGAAATCAAAGCACAGTGGGAATCACACAAGACTCTATGACGATCTCGGGTTTACAGACTAACCTGCAAAAGTGTCACCAGAGAACTGCCATCTGACGTGAGGTATAATACCATCTGGGAGTTCTCGGCGAGTCCGTCCAGTGTACCCAGTCTCCACTGATCACCCGTATACCATCTCTGATGTCAAACACCAATGGATATGGGATCATCCATCGCCCATCTCATGGGTCGAGAAGCGTATACGCTAGTCTACACTGGTATATCGATGCCCCATCTCGATACACCCACGACTAGGGACCTTGAAGGATGTACTTATGGACTACCTTGTCTCCACTAGTATGATCCTCATCATAGTTCAGGTAGTCAAGTACACATCCTAAGGGCTTTACCAACATGTAACTATAAGACAGTATCAAGAGACAAGTATACATGTTAAGATAAAGTGCAACCAGATAGCATACTATCATATCGAGAAAGAAAGTCCTCTCTATATATGTCCAAGCATCCAATATAATATACATCATCTGTACAATACTGGCCTCTAGGGCATACATACAACTAACAATCTCCCACTTGCACTAGGGCCAGCTGCTGTAGTATCGCATACCGAGAATCCCGAAGAGTCTCTCAAACTGTATCTGGGGAATGGCCTTCGTGAGTGGATCCGCTGTGTTGTTCTTTGTGTCAACCCTCCTGACCTCGATCTCCCGGCGATCAACTATCTCCCGGATCAGGTGATACCGCCTCAGAATATACCTGGATCGCAGATGGGACCTGGGTTCCTTGGCCAAAGCCACCGCTCCATTGTTATCGCAATACAAAGGTATTGGATGCTCAATGGATGGAACCACTCCAAGTTCAGTAATGAACTTCTTGATCCAGACAGCCTCTTTGGCAGCATCGTTGGCAGCGATGTATTTGTTAGTGTATATGCCCTAGAGGCCATTACTGTATCATACTAGTATGTATATTACTTGATGGAAGCTTGGGATATTCACATTTGTATAGACAATCTTGCTCGAAATGGTAGTATGCTACTTGGTTTGTCTCTGCTTTAATGTGTACATGTGTTTCTTATATTATATCACCTATACGCATTAGTGGAGCCCTTAGGATCTTTGCTTGATTACCAGCGTTGTGATGGCAGTCACACTCGTGGGGGCTGGGTAATCTACAAGCACATCCTTATTTACACGTCCCTGGTCGTGGGATTATCGAGACAGGGCATCGATACTCCGGAGTAGACTAGCGTATGCGCTTCTCATCCCAGTGTGGGAGACGGCCTGTCCCACAGCCGTCAGTACGTCGTACTTGAGATAGTATGCGGGTGCTCGTTAGGTTACGAGTACACTGGACAGGACTCATCGGGAACTGTTGGTTGGTATTATACCTATCGTCAGTTATCAGTTCCCAGGTGACATGAGTACAGCTTAGTCCGCTGACTTGACACTGTCACTTCGCCTCGAGTGTGTTCCCACTGTACTTTGATTACTATCCTACCATGGCTCAAAGGAGTCGTGCAAACAGGTAGTAGTTGGGTGCAGTCCCGAAGCACTTGGAGGCAGTGACGGTTAGACAAGATTCGTCTCTCCCGGTATTGGGGGTTGACATCGCGCTGTGTCCAGGAGAGCCATTACACAAGTAGTCCCTGGTCAGGGCAAGCGAGATATACTGGTAGGTTTCCAGTGTTATCTCAGGGTGTTCTGGGCTACACTCCGACACGACTTGTACCGCTATTAGGGGACTGACGTTTACCGCCCCCTAGGCCCGCCATGCGATGTATCAGACGAACAGACCGGACTGTACGGAGACTGTCACATTCAGGCTCAGTAGGAGTTCAGATGGGTTCACCTCGTCAGTCTTCTTATCGGCATCTACCTGGGGACCGTTACGTACAGCTAGTGCCTCTTGTGGTCTGTGGTTAAACCCACTGCCAGCGTAGTGTCGAGTCTTTAGAGTCCCACACAGAGAGTTATTCGCCTTTAGGCAAAATGAGTAGAGGTCGCATGGTTTTGCGACAGGGTTCGTTCACATCCGCGCACTTGTGCACGTTTGCTGTCCGGACAGCTTATACTAGCGGGCTTTGGTTTAAGCCGGATCCTAGTATATGATTTGGGATTGGTTTTATCTCTTTATATTCGTGTTCCTCGGATCACGGATACGGGTGCGTATGCACAGTTGACTGAGACAGAGGGAGAGGACTTTGATTAGGGTTGATGACCATTGTCATTTTCATAACCCTAATGCTTATGTGTGTATTATGATTAATTGATATTAGTTAATTATAATTGTGCATGGTTAGGGTTGTTGACCATTTGACTATCTTGACTTGTTGACTTAGGTTGACATGTTGACCATCATCATTCCATATGAAAGATGCTCTTTGATCCTTGCAATTTGAATTTAATGTGAAATGATAATGGTCAAGTCTTGATTAACCATGACAATTATCTTAGCTAATTATCTATTTTCATAATTCACCCATATATGTGAGAATGGTTCATTTTTCTTCTCATTCTATCATTCTAGTTCTCTCTCCTCCTCTTCCTCTCTCTCTAGCTCTCCCCTCTCATGAGTTGAGAAACACTTGAGCATGAGATAAACCTCTCTAAAATACTCTCTACTCTTTTCTAAGGTTCTAGGATTAGCACTCCAAGTATCTTAGTTACTTCTAGCTTGAAGTTGAAGCCAAAGGTTGAGGCTCTCGGGTGGATCCTTCTTCGACTGGAGAAGACGACAAGGAGATCACTTTCGTTCACTCCAAGGAGCAAGGAGAGAAGGACATAAAGCCCTAGGTATAACCTCTCTTCTATGTAGCTAAAACTAGTTAGCTTGGTAGTTAGTTTTTGTTTAGAAAAGATCCTCCTTTAGTTAGTCCATGTTGCCTTGAGTGCTAAAAATCAGATTTTTATACCGTTTCCGCCTCCCCGCAAGCACCGGGGTGGGCAACGTGGACGTACAGTGGTATCAGAGCCTAACTAAATATAAACTAACTAGTTAGTAAAGTGTATAGAAGTTCGATCGGTAAAAATCGCAAAACTAAAATTTCAAAACCCTAAGTTTCTGTTGATTTTTTTTCTGCTCTAAAAATAATAAATCACACTTCAAAAATCGGCTCAGGATTTTGTTAAGAATCACACCAAACACGATCCAGTGAACCGTTCAACTCACCGCGGTTCCGCGGCAAGAACATGCTTCTTGCCGTGGATCCGCGGCCGAGTTGACTCGGTCGTGGACCGAGTTTGGTGCAGTGTTCTTCTGATAAGGTTTTGGGATTTTTAAGATATTTTATTTCTGCCCAGATTTTCCAGAAAAGAAATTTGTATTTGGGGTGGCTATAAATCCGTATTTTTGATCGAACTTCCCTATACTTTGACTAATGGGTTATATCTGTGATGTTTATATGTATTGAACGTCTGCTAATCGCTATACGTCGATTAGTGGGGGTTATACATATCTGTGATCTGTAATGCTTGTTGGTTAGTGTATATGAACTCGGTGGATTGTCGCGGATGAATAGCCGGGGTGGATGTGAGATGAGAGTTTCTTTTTTCTTTCATTCATGTAATATGTAAATTGATGTAATATTATTTGTTTGGCCGCACAACCGGGTCGGGGTTGTAGCCGTCATTGTATATTTTCTTTTTACTGTTTTTGCTCCTAGGATAGACCCATGGTGGGGCGCACAAACTACCGGGTATCTCGAAGTGCCAAGTGGCCTACTCACGTCGTTGAGGGAGGTTGCTTCGCTTCGGGTACTTGGCGGGTAGTTTGCCACACCCGTAGGGGTCTTGGGTGGGGTATTGGCTATTCATCGCGACCGTGTAATCCGCTTTTCGTTGCAGGCTCGAACGAATCGCGGATTCCTAGTATATCCAAAGTGTTCATCTGTGATCTGTAATGGCTATCATTGCTATATATCTATATATGATAACTATTTAGGTGTTGCTTATGTTTTGCATCCGCGCTAGTCCAGCTCCCGCTCTGTCGTTAGTTAAGTAACCTAACGGGTGATGACGGGGCCCCGTGGCGAATGCGGATGGCATAAGCGTACACCATATTTTGGTTGTTTTCTGCAATGGTAGGATTAAAAGATGGGACACATTAAAATTAATGCAAGAAAATAAACCAAGTAAAAGTCGATTCGAACACTTTGAAAACCACTCGGTTCTTTTCAAAACTAAACTTTTAAATGGGGAGCTTGAACCACTCCATTTAAAAGCTATCTCGTTCCATCGATTATATCAAGTTCACTACGTTCACGGTTTCGCCAAAACCATTCGTAGCCCTCCGTCATTCCACATGAATGGTCAAAAAGTATTCAAGCTATGTATGTTGGCCAAAGTCAAGGCATAGTGATTGGTAGCTATTGGGTATTCATGTGCAGCATAGGTAGATGCGTTGGTTTGGGACAGTCGTGCTGCCATTTTGGCCAAAGTCAAGGGTAGGTACGGGTGGGTCCAAATTAACCAGGAGAATGACGGGTAGAACTTGATATGTGACTTATGATATTTTGGCCAAAGTCAAGGTCATAAGAGCATGGGGCAAAAATCCACATCGGGAGTTTCATAAGTACTGAAACTTGCTAGCTCTGCATACCATTTGGAGTGTGATGATTCTGGTAGGATTCCTTCAGTTTTATCACGCGATGATATTTGGATCCCGATCCTACTGTGAGTATATGCTACTCCTCGGGAAATCTCTCACTTAACGATCAATGCTATAAACCTAGTAGGTGTCTAGAAAGGTGTTAGCGGGGCTACACCCACAGGGAAAAGAGGTTACTTAATTAAGGAACTTCGCGAAAGCGTTGGAAAACCTCCCTCGAAGTACCGACACTGGCCTGGCTGAACGGTTACGCAAGTATTGTACGGTGAGATTGATCCCGACTAATTCTTCCTTTATGGTTTGAGGAGGAATTCGAGAGACAGTGGGAGCCATCCTGTTTAGACAAACTAAAAACCACTCTAAACTTGCAAGAGTATCATGCTAAAGTGTTTCTTTTCTCTCTCCTAATTGCAGCGACCATTCAACATGACCGGACTTAAGTTATTACTAGATAAAAACATACTGACAGGGCCAAACTACAAAGATTGGCTCAGGAATGTCAAGATGGCAATCACTTATGACAAGTTGGGGTATATCCTTACCACCAAAGCTCCCCCCGTCCCAGGTCCCACCTCCAGCGTCGCGGATGTAGAAATCCGTAAGACATGGGAGATCGATTGCGCGAAGGCCAAATGCCTCGTGCTTGCCTCTATGGACAATGAACATCAGAGGAGGCACGAGAATATGGACCTCGAGTCCATATTTCTCCATACAAAAGATCTGTATGGAGAGCAGTCTCGTATCGCCAGATACGAAGTGTCGAAGAAGCTATTTTCGGCAAGATTGGCCGTTGGATCATCGGTAGCGGAACACGTGCTTAAGATGATTGGCTACATAGAGGAGCTCGCGGACCTTGGGACCACGTTGGAGAATGAACTCTACACTGACTTGATTCTCCAGTCCCTTCCTTCCACTTACGCCCAGTTTATCCTTAACTTCAACATGCAAGGAAAGGTGGTTGAACTTTCCGAACTTCTGAACATGTTGAGGAGTGCTGAGGGCACCCTACAGAAAGGTAGGGAGACATCCACTTTGTTTGTAGGAGGATCTTCCTCTTCTAGGTCCAGGGCGAAAGCCAAGGGAAAGAAGAAGAAAGCCCCCGCCAAACCAAGGGGCGGTGTCAGTAAAATGGATACGAAGGGAAAGGGAAAGGCAACAAAGGTAGCGGGAAAGCTGGTGGGAAAGGAAGAATGCTTCTACTGTCACAAAAATGGACACTGGAAACAGGATTGCAACGCTTGGAAGGCCAGAACCCAGGATCTGAAGCGAGTTGCGGCTTCAGCTTCAGGTGTGTATGTTATTGAAAACTGTCTATCAATAAACTCTACTTCCTAAGTATTGGATACCGGATCAGGATCTCATATCTGTAATTCTTTGCAGGCGTTGAGAAAGCGTAGGAAGGCAGGTGATATGACCCTCAGAGTTGCAAACAGAGCTAGCATGGATGCTGAGGCCGTGGGGGACTATCACCTGGGATTGTCAGATGGACACTTTTTGGTTTTGCGTAGTTGTTATTTTTTACCAAATGCAACTTGTAATATCATTTCTGTATCTTTATTGTCTAAAGAAGGTTATGAATTTGCATTTGTAAGTAATGTTGTGAACATTCACCTTAATCAAGTTTTGATTGGGTCAGGTACATTAAACAACGGTATATACGTATTAAACCAACCACAGATTTTCAATGTCCAGAATACACACAAAAGAAAGTCTCCAGAAATCAATAAAACTTTCTTATGGCATTGTAGACTGGGTCACATCAATGAGAGAAGGTTGACTAAGTTACATACAGAAGGATATTTGGATCCGTTCGAATATCAATCGTATGCAACTTGTCAATCCTGTCTCAAAGGAAAGATGACAAAGACTCCGTTCACTGGACACGGAGTAAGAGCGAGCGAGCTCTTGGGACTCGTACACAGCGACGTGTGCGGTCCAATGTCTACACATGCACGAAGCGGTTATTCTTACTTCATTACTTTTACGGATGACTTTTCAAGGTACGGATATGTCTTCTTAATGAAACATAAATCCGAGGCCTTTGAATAATCCCAGGAATATAAGAATGAAGTAGAAAAACAAACAGGCAAAAGTATCAAGGCACTGAGATCTGATCGAGGTGGTGAATACTTGAGTGCCGAGTTCCTGGATTACTTAAAAGAGAATGAAATTCTCTCTCAGCTTACTCCTCCATACACTCCGCAACATAACGGTGTATCGGAGAGACGGAACCGAACCCTATTGGATACGGTACGGTCTATGATGAGTAACGCTGAGTTACCGCGATCATTCTGGGGATATGCGCTAGAATCAGCTGCATACCTTTTGAACCGAGTTCCAACTAAGACTGTGCCTACTACACCATATCAGATGTGGTGTGGGAAGAGACCCTATCTTAATCACATTAAGACATGGGGATGTCCAGCTTTTGTCAAAAAACAGCATGCGGACAAGCTCGAGGCACGCTCAGTACAGTGCAAGTTTGTGGGATATCCAAAGAACTCCAAGGGATATTTCTTCTATTGCGAAGAGAAACAAAAGGTTTTTGTTTCTCGCCATGCCCACTTTCTAGAACACCAGTTCTTAGAAAAAGAAATAAGTGGGAGCGCAATAGAACCGGAAGAAATTCCAGAACCACGAGCTATTACTGAAAGCTTAGTAGAACCAGAGGGTTCGAAGGATCAGGACATTCCTACGCCGCTTCGCAGGAGTAGTAGGCAGTCTCATCCGCCCGAGAGATACTACGGTTTTCTCATAGACGGGGATAGAGAAGATTGCATCATTGATAGTGATGAGCCTACTAGCTTCCAGCAAGCCATTCAGAGCGTTGACTCGGTAAAATGGCTGGATGCAATGCGGACCGAAATGGAGTCCATGTACACCAACAAAGTATGGACGTTGGACATTACTCCAGATGGGGTAAAACCCGTAGGATGCAAGTGGATCTTCAAAAGGAAGATTGGTGTAGATGGACAGGTTGAGACCTATAAAGCTAGACTGGTTGCAAAGGGTTTTCGTCAGAGACCTGGTTTGGACTATGACGAAACCTTTTCTCCAGTAGCTATGCTGAAATCCATTCGGATCCTTCTTGCCATTGCTGCCTTCCACGATTATGAGATTTGGCAGATGGACGTAAATACCGCTTTTCTAAATGGAAATTTAGAGGAGTGTGTCTATATGGACATTCAGAGTGGAAGCAACGGAAAGGTGTGCAAGTTGCTTAAGTCCATTTATGGACTAAAGCAGGCATCGCGGAGTTGGAAAATCTGTTTTGATGAGACGGTCAAAGAATTTGGCTTTATCAAAAATCCAGATGAACCATGCATCTATTGTAGATTTGTAGCGAGAACTGTAGTATTCCTCGTTTTATACGTGGATGACATTCTCTTAATAGGAAATGACATTCCTATGCTACAATCTGTCAAAGGGTTCTTGTCACACAGGTTCTCCATGAAAGACCTGGGTGATGCCTCATACATCCTGGGTATCCGGATCTACCGTGACAGATCCAAGAGGATATTAGGACTTTCACAGTCCAGGTACATCGACACCATACTGAAAAGATTCAGTATGGAAGATTCCAAGCGCGTTAATCTACCGGCTTGTCACGGGATCACCCTCTCCAAAGAGATGTCTCCCAAGACTGATTTGGAGAGGGATCGCATGTCTATTATACCCTACGCTTCTGCGGTAGGCTCTATAATGTATGCGATATTGTGTACCGGACCAGATGTGGCTTATGCACTGAGTGTGGTAAGCAGGTATCAGTCAAACCCTGGGGAGAAACATTGGATAGCAGTAAAGAACATTCTAAAGTACCTGAGAAGGACTAAGGAGATGTTTTTGGTGTATGGCGGAAAAGACCTCAAGATTGAGGCCTTTGCTGACTCCAGCTTCCAGAGTGACAAGGATGATTCCAAGTCCATGTCGGGTTTTGTCTTTACCCTCAATGGAGGGGCGGTGTGTTGGAAGAGCTCCAAACAGGAAACCGTTGCTGACTCGACTATGGAAGCGGAATACATCGATGCATCTGATGCCGCAAAAGAAGCTGTCTGGATGAGGAAGTTCTTGAAAGAACTTCAGGTGGTTCCGTCCATTGTTGATCCAATACCTCTGTATTGCGACAACAACGGGGTTATAGCTTTAGCGAAGGAACCCAGGTCCCATCAGAAATCCAGACACATCTTGAGGCGGTATCACCTGATCAGGGAGATCATGGATCGCCAGGAGATCGAGGTTCGGAGGGTTACTTCAGAAGATAACACTGCAGATCCATTCACGAAGGCCTTACCCCAGACTCAGTTCGAGCGGCTGATCGAGATGATAGGTCTTCGATACGCCAGTACATGGCCTTAGTGCAAATGGGAGATTGTTAGTGTATATGCCCTAGAGGCCATTACCGTATCATACTAGTATGTATATTACTTGATGGAAGCTTAGGATATTCACAGTTGTATAGACAATCTTGCTCTAAATGGTAGTATGCTACTTGGTTTGTCTTTGCTTTAATGTGTACATGTGTTTCTTATATTATATCACCTATACGTATTAGTGGAGTCCTTAGGATCTTTGCTTGATTACCAGCGTTGTGATGGCAGTCACACTCGTGGGGGCTGGGTAATCTACAAGCACATCCTTATTTACACGTCCCTGGTCGTGGGATTATCGAGACAGGGCATTGATACTCCGGAGTAGACTAGCGTATGCGCTTCTCATCCCAGTGTGGGAGACGGCCTGTCCCACAGCCGTCAGTACGTCGTACTTAAGATAGTATGCGGGTGCTCGTTAGGTTATGAGTACACTGGACAGGAGTCGTCGGGAACTGTTGGTTGGTATTATACCTATCGTCAGTTATCAGTTTCCAGATGACATGAGTACAGCTTAGTCCGCTGACTTGACACTGTCACTTCGCCTCGAGTGTGTTCCCACTGTACTTTGATTACTACCCTACCACGGCTCAAAGGAGTCGTGCAAACAGGTAGTAGTTGGGCGCAGTCCCGAAGCACTTGGAGGCAGTGACGGTTAGACAGGATTCGTCTCTCCCGGTATTGGGGGTTGACATCGCGCTGTGTCCAAGAGAGCCATTACACAAGTAGTCCCTGGCCAGGGCAAGCGAGATATACTGGTAGGTTTCCAGTGTTATCTCAGGGTGTTCTGGGCTACACTCCGACACGACTTGTACCGCTATTAGGGGACTGACGTTTACCGCCCCCCTAGGCCCGCCATGCGATGTATCAGATGAACAGACCAGACTGTACGGAGACTGTCACATTCAGGCTCAGTAGGAGTTCAGATGGGTTCACCTCGTCAGTCTTCTTATCGGCATCTACCTGGGGACCGTTACGTACAGCTAGTGCCGCTTGCGGTCTGTGGTTAAACCCACTGCCAGCGTAGTGTCGAGTCTTTAGAGTCCTACACAGAGAGTTATTCGCCTTTAGGCAAAATGAGTAGAGGTCGCATGGTTTTGCGACAGGGTTCGTTCACATCCGCGCACTTGTGCACGTTTGCTGTCCGGACAGCTTATACTAGCGGGCTTTGGTTTAAGCCGGATCCTAGTATATGATTTGGGATTGGTTTTATCTCTTTGTATTCGTGTTCCTCGGATCACGGATACGGGTGCGTATGCACAGTTGACTGAGACAGAGGGAGAGGTCTTTGATTAGGGTTGATGACCATTGTCATTTTCATAACCCTAATGCTTATGTGTGTATTATGATTAATTGATATTAGTTAATTATAATTGTGCATGGTTAGGGTTGTTGACCATTTGACTATCTTGACTTGTTGACTTAGGTTGACATGTTGACCTAGGTTGACATGTTGACCATCATCATTCCATATGAAAGATGCTCTTTGATCCTTGCAATTTGCATTTAATGTGAAATGATAGTGGTCAAGTCTTGATTAACCATGACAATTATCTTAGCTAATTATCTATTTTCATAATTCACCCGTATATGTGAGAATGGTTCATTTTTCTTCTCATTCTATCATTCTAGTTCTCTCTCCTCCTCTTCCTCTCTCTCTAGCTCTCCCCTCTCATGAGTTGAGAAACACTTGAGTTTGAGATAAACCTCTCTAAAATACTCTCTACTCTTTTCTAAGGTTCTAGGATTAGCGCTCCAAGCATCTTAGTTACTTCTAGCTTGAAATTGAAGCCAAAGGTTGAGGCTCTTGGGTGGATCCTTCTTCGACTAGAGAAGACGACAAGGAGATCACTTCCGTTCACTCCAAGGAGCAAGGAGAGAA
Source organism: Agapanthus africanus (assembly GCA_030015575.1). Lineage (NCBI taxonomy): Eukaryota > Viridiplantae > Streptophyta > Magnoliopsida > Asparagales > Amaryllidaceae > Agapanthus > Agapanthus africanus. The sequence continues at coordinate 155,835,438 of JASDDO010000004.1, forward strand.
GGACATAAAGCCCTAGGTATAACCTCTCTTCCATGTAGCTAAAACTAGTTAGCTTGGTAGTTAGTTTTTGTTTAGAAAAGATCCTCCTTTAGTTAGTCCATGTTGCCTTGAGTGCTAAAAATCAGATTTTTATACCGTTTCCGCCTCCCCGCAAGCACCGGGGTGGGCAACGTGGACGTACAGTATTCAGCCTCCATCGTCGAGTCTGCCACGGTTTCCTGCTTGGAACTCTTCCAGCTAACCGTCCCTCCGTAAAGGGTAAAGACAAATCCCGACCGCGACTTAGAGTCGTCCTTATCACTCTGGAAGCTCGAATCGGTAAAAGACTCCACTTGGAGTTCTCCGTTACCATACACCAAGAGCATCTCTTTAGTCCTTCGTAAGTACTTGAGAATGCTCTTCACAGCTGTCCAGTGACTCTCTCCAGGATCAGCTTGATACCTACTCACTACACTTAGTGAGTATGCTACATCGGGTCTGGTACATAGCATCGCGTACATGATAGTGCCTAATGCCGAAGCATAGGGTATCCCTTGCATGCGAGCTCTCTCCAAATCAGTCTTGGGAGACATCTCTTTGGAGAGAGTGAGCCCAGAGATCGTGGGTAAAAACCCACGTTTGGACTCTTCCATACTAAATCTCTTTAGTATGGTGTCAATGTACCTGGATTGGGATAATCCCAATATCCGTTTAGATCTATCTCTATTGATCATAATTCCCAATATGCAGGAGACATCACCAAGATCTTTCATTGAGAATCTTTGTGATAAGAAGAGCTTCACCGATTGCAGCATAGGAATGTCATTTCCTATCAAGAGTATGTCGTCCACGTACAATACGAGGAAGACAACCTTACTCTCTGCCACCTTGTTGTAGATACAAGGTTCATATACGTTTTTGACGAAATCAAACTCTTTGATAACGACGTCAAAGCAGATGTTCCAACTCCGCGATGCTTGCTTTAATCCATAAATGGATTTAAGCAGCTTGCACACCTTCCCGCTGCTCCCACTATCTACGAAGCCCTCTGGCTGAGTCATGTACACGCACTCTTCTAAATCACCGTTTAGAAAGGCGGTCTTAACATCCATTTGCCAGATTTTGTAGTCATGATATGCAGCGATAGCAAGCATGATCCAGATGGATTTAAGCATAGCCACTGGAGAAAAGGTTTCGTCATAGTCCACAGCTGGTCTTTGACGAAAACCTTTTGCAACAAGTCTAGCTTTGAAAGTCTCCACTTTCCCATCTACACCAAGTTTTTTCTTGAAGATCCACTTACTCCCAATGGGTTTTACCCCTTCAGGTGCATCTTCCAAAGTCCATACTTTGTTGGTGTACATGGATTCCATCTCGGACCGTATTGCATCCAGCCATTTCACTGAGTCCCCACTCGTGATGGCCTGCTCGAAGCTAGTTGGGTCATCATCAACCATGATGCAATCCTCGCTCCCACCATCCATGAGAAAACCATAGTATCTCTCAGGTGGGCGAGGAACCCTATTAGATCGGCGGAGTGGCTGGGGTTCATCGGGTACTACCGAATCCTCTGGTTCCACTAAATCTTCAGTTTGAGTTTGTGTAGCCGGAATTTCTTCCAGTTCTACCTGGTCGCCACAAATTTCTTTTGTAAGAAATTCCTTTTCTAAAAAGGTGGCATGTCGAGAAACAAACACTTTTTGTTCCTCAGTATGGTAGAAAAGATATCCATGTGAATGTTTGGGATATCCCACAAACTTGCATAGAACTGATCGTGCCTCGAGTTTGTCTGGATTTTGCGTTTTGACATAGGCCGCACAACCCCATATCTTAACTCGTTTAAGACATCGTCTCTTCCCACTCCATATCTCATATGGTGTGGTAGGTACAGATTTAGATGGAACTTGATTCAATAGGTATGCTGCTGTCTCCAGTGCATACCCCCAGAAGGAAATAGGTAACTCAGCTGTGCTCATCATATAGCGCACCATATCTAATAGGGTGCGGTTCCTCCGTTCAGATACACCGTTGTGCTGTGGTGTATATGGAGGAGTCAGCTGAGAGAGAATCCCATTCTCTTTTAGGAAGTCCAGGAATTCATTGCTCAAGTATTCACCTCCTCGATCAGATCGTAGGATTTTAATACTTTTCCCGGTTTGGTTCTCGACTTCTTTTTTATATTCTCTAAATTTCTCAAAAGCTTCTGATTTGTGTTTCATCAGGAACACATATCCGAATCTAGAGAGATCGTCAGTGAATGTAATGAAGTACGCAGAACCATTCCTGGCATGTGTAGACATGGGGCCGCATACATCACTATGTACCAGTCCCAAGAGTTCCGTAACTCTCTCTCCGTGTCCTGTAAACGGAGTTTTGATCATCTTTCCTTTGAGACATGACTGACAAGTGTCATAAGATGAAAATTCAAACGGATTCAAATACCCATCTTTATGCAACTTAGCTAGTCGTGTCGCATTGATGTGACCCAGTCTACAATGCCACAAGAAGGATTCGTTCATTTCTGAACTTTTCCTCTTGTGTGTGTTTGTTATGCTCAGAACTGTTGATTGATTTAGAACATAAATGCCATTGCACATCGTGCCTGATCCAACCAACTTTTGGTTTAGAAAAATGTTCATAACATTATCCTCTAATACAAAATTATATCCTTCTTTACTCAACAAAGAAACCGATATAATGTTGCATATCAGGTTCGGCATGTAATAGCATTCGTTCAGAATCAATGTATTACCAGTTCTCAATACAAGGTGATATTCCCCGACGGTTTTAGCTGCAACAATTGCACCATTTCCAACCCTTATGTCTTTATCACCTTCTCCAAGTACTCTACCTTTCTTAAGCTCATGTAACTGATTACATATATGGGATCCTGACCCGGTATCTAATACCCAGGACGTAGAGGAAATGGAGAAACAGTTCTCTGTAACGAACACACCCGAAGAAAATGCATCAACATGTAGTTTCTTCATACGGGTGGCATGGGAATCCTGGTATTCCTCTATATCCTGTTCAGTCCTATAACTCTTATAAGAAAGAACGGAACCAACGTTCCCCAGCACAGTATAACATGCGGGTTCGGTCAATACATCCATATTATTATCTTGATTAAGGCATGATATGGTCGCTACCTGGAGAGAGAGAGAAGAAAACACTTTAGCGTATGCTCTTGCAAGAACAGATTGGTTATTATTTTATTCAATCAGGATGGCTCCCACTATTTTTATCAAATCTTCCTTCAAACCCTAAAAGGAAAGACTAGCTGGGATTAATTACACCCTACAATTTCGCCGATCTTTCAGCCAGGCCAATGTCGATACTTTGAGGGAGGTTCCCCGTGCTTTCGCACGGACCTAATTAAAGTAAACCTCTTTTTCCCAGAGGCGTAACCCCGTTGACACCTTTCTAGACACCTACTTGATCGGCTTATTGTCCTGTGTAAAACTCTCCCGGGAGTAACAATTACTCGCAGTGGGTATCAGGATCCAACTATCTCATAGAAGGTATGCGATCTCATTGCAAATCTCAACGCTTGAAATTCCCGATAATATTTTGCCCCTAACCCCTATGACCTTGACAAAGGCCAACAAATCATAGAATGTTAGTCAAGTTCAACCCATCATTTCTTGATTGAATCAAACCCACCCGCACGACCCTTGACAAAGGCCAACAAGGTCGTCCGACTACCCCAAAACAATCTGCATCATATGCATAAGCAGATAAACACCATTTAGCTACCGCACACTACGCCTTGACAAAGGCCAACAAACGCAGCACGAATACTAAACAGTTCTTATCTGAAATGACGGAGGGCTACGACAGGTTTTTCTGAAAACCCATTGCGTAATGAACTTGATATCATCGTAGAATCATGTGAATTTTGAAATGGAGTGATTTTGAGGCTTTTATTAGTTTTTCTAAAGAGGTCACTCCTGGTGAAGGGATCTCGGCTCTTTCGTTATGGAATAAGGTGCAGGATATATCATATACATCACTATGCAAAGCAAAACTCCAAAAGCAGTCAAAAGTCAAACCGAGTGTTGTAGCATCTGCCAGTTTTGCTAAAGAGGTCACTCTCGGTGAAGGGATCTCGGATTTTTCCTCATCGAATAAGGTGCAGGGTATATCATATATACCGCTATGCAAAACAAAACTGTAGCTACCCTTTTTTTGTTAAAATTTGATTCTACAACATCTTTTAGGTTTCTTTTCTTTCATTAATCACATTAATGAAGTCCCATCATTTAAGTCACCTAAACATCACAGATAAATACGACGTACACTTTTGCCATCCGCATTCGCCTCGATGTCCCCTCGTGCACCGTTAGGTTAGATAACTAACGACAGAGCAGGGCAGGGCTAGCGCGGGTGTAAAACATAAGTAACGCCTATATAATATATCATATATACTATATACAGTATTTATCACAGAACATCACATGATCACATCACAGATATCGCAGCAGAAGAAACATATGAAACATTGGATATACTAGGACGTCCGTGTTTTATTTTGAGCCTCTATAAAACACGGATTCCACGGTCGCGATGAATAGCCAAACCCACACCCCTAGACCCCTACGAGAGCGGCAAGAAACCCTACCAATTCTGGAGTTAGGAGACCCGGACTCGACTCCTCGAGTTGGTCTCCCACTGGACTCCAGAACCCGGTTACTTGTGCTCTCCTCCTTGGGTCTATCCTAGTGCGGAAAAGTAAATAATATACAAATGGTGACAACGACCTCATCCCGGAAGTGCCCCAATAAAAGAATATTACATACATTTAAATTTACATGAATGAAAATATAAAACTCTCATCTCACATAAAACCCCCGGCTATTCAGAACTCGACGATCCAATATAACATATCCAGCAACACATAACATCGCATGTCATCAACGTAAGTAAATATGCGGATCCCAATTGTCGTTGACATATAGCAACGAAACCGGCGATATCACATATTACACTTACGGTCACAGAAAAGAAAGTGTAAAACTACAACATTTGGAATCCACAATCTCTTTAGACATCGTAAATCCGAAATATCACATACTTCGCATTTCATGCCTAACTTTGTGAATTCCACATATTGTATCACATTCCAGATAAATAGACAGTATTAAACTTTCCGATCGAATAATCAAATACCTAAGATTTCCTAAATAGCTCAACACTTGAGCGGGGTTCAAAAATTCCAGAATACGTCACAGTAGCAACGGTCCAGCCGTAGAAGGGTCAAGCCAACGCCTCACATGTGGCACGCCGTACTGCCCCAAACCCTAAGCTTCAAAGGGCAGTTCAAGACGGTCACATAATCGAGTTAAGGTTTGTTGTCTTCTAGAGGGTCCATCGCGTAACATGCACGTTTTTCCGAAAGATTTAAACCCGAGAAAAAAAATTCAACACTTGAATGTTTTTCGTGCCGGGAAAAATTGAGTTAATGATATCCGTTCGAACATTTTAATACTTTCCAAATTATCCGGAATAACAAAACAAAATTAAATTCTCCGAACGAATCGACAATTTCAAAATAAACCCCAAAATACTCAACACTTGAGTCAGAATACAAAATACCCAGAAAGATATACTTACAGAAATAAACATTACTGCAGAAAATTCAAAGCCCATAGCAATAGTACTGCCGCGGATCCGCGGCCCAAGAGAGGTTTGGCCGCGGTTCAGCGGTGGGCTTTACTGTTCATGGTCTTGTTTTCTATATTAATGTTTATATTTACCTGCTGATTTTTTTAGGTATTTTTAATTCAGAAAAATCACAGATTGTAAAAAATGTACAGAGAGGGGTTCATTTTGACGTTGTCGGGTTCGATCGGGGTTTTAACTTCGTTAATACAACGCCTAATGCTTTATCTAGGCTCTGATACCACTGTAGGGTTACTAAGCACACTAACAAGGCTCTACAAGGCATTGACCTGTAAGGTTAGTATAGCACCCTATGAAGAGTTTTGAAGCATCACATGACCCAAAATTTTAATTTTTATGGTGCTAAACTAACATGCAAAGGGATCGATCCTAGAAAATTAGGGTTATTAAACATTAAGCTAGAAAAGATTAGGGTTTGAAGGCTACAACCTTTGTAGCTCCCCTTTGCTAGACTCCTTGGTGTCTTGGGTGTTGAATCGAGGTCCTCTCGAAGTTCCCTTGCGTCCACGACGATCCACCACGGAGTACTCCGTCCAAGCTCGCTACTTTGGAAAACCGAAGGAAACACTCTAATCAAGTCGGCTAGACTTGAGTAGAATGATGTTGTGGTTTGGAATCTCACTTCAAAAACCTATCTTTAAGTGGTATTTGCTCACTAGGAAAAACAAGAGAGCAAAGGAGCTAGAGGAAGAAGATGGTGGCAATTTTAACAAGAGGTAAAAATGATAACTCTAGTGAAGAAAAAGAAATATATCTATATATATTTTATTCCTTCATGCTATGAACCATGGTTAAAGTGATGGAGACATTATTTAACTTTAGTTTGGAATGATAAAGAGAAGGATAACCTTAGGCTAGTGGTAGTTGAGCATGGTTAGGTCAAAGGAAGAATGTAGAAGCATGAATGATTATCCTTCCCTTTTTCATTTTCTTTTAAATCCAAAATTAAATAATAATCCATAATATAATCCATGGTGTGAGTCTTATATTGCCACCATTTCCATATGCTAACAACCATGATGGATGGGTGTATGTATGTATGCATGTATGCACATCTACATGTGCATGAAACTAAAAAGGAAGAAAGAAACACATGCATGCATGCATACATCCATCAAAACCCTAGAAAGGTTTCAAGTGAGAAAACTAATGGTTAGATGATAAATCAACACTTAATTTATCAATCCGGTCATATCTCATATGACCCCACCAAAAGCAGGCCACTCGATCAATGTTCGGTATCATATACGCACATTTCAATCGGGTGCTAGCGCATATCGCATACGCGCACCACAACGTTTCGCCTGGACTGGGTAACTCCTCTGTGGGACTCTAAGACTCGTCAATACGCCGACAGAGGGTGATGATCATATCAAGGACCCTCAAGCCGCAAGCGGTCAGCTAAACGTAACGGCCACCCGGGTATTGAGCGATCAGAAGACAACAAGCGAACCTGCTACAACTCCCGTCGAGCCATCCGGCAACACTACCGTACAGTCCGGTCTCTTCGTCAGATATGCTACATATCGAGCCTAGGGATGGTCACGTCGACCCCAATAACTCAATAAGTCGTGCCGGTGAATGGTCTATAGCAGATCGAGAAACTACTGATAACACTTATCAGCAAATCTCAGCAGCCCTGGCCAGGGACTTACTGATATAACCTGTCGGGCACAGTACAGCATCAACTCCCAATATCGGGAGAGACGAAACCCCTCCTATCGCTCATTGCCTTCGTGTGTCTCGGGACTGTACCCAACGGCCACCTGCTTGCACGACTCAGTAGAGCCGTGGTAGGGTGGTAATCAAAGTACGGTGGGAGAACACACAAGGCTCTATGACGATCTCGGGTCTACAGACTAACCTGTACCAGTGTCACCTGAGAACTGCTATCCGACGATAGATATAATTCCATATAGGAGTTCTCGGTGAGTCCGTCCAGTGTACCCAGTCACCACTGAGCACCCGTATATGATCTTGATGTCAAACATCGATGAATGTGGGAACATTCATCGCCCATCGTATGGGTCTAGTATCATATACGCTAGTCTACTCTGGTATATCAATGCCCCGTCTCGATATACCTACGACTAGGGACGTTCCAGGATATGCTTATAGACTACAGATGTCCCACTAGTATGATCTCCATCATAATCAGAGTAGTCAAGCCGATATCCTCAGGGCTTTATCAGCATGTATGAATGAATAGAAGCATGATCAAATAAACATGTCAGATAAAGAAGAACCAGATAGCATACTATCATGTCGAGCAAGAATGCAAACTGAATATATATACATGTATAGATACATCCACTATCACATAATGGCCTCTAGGGCATACATATATCCAACAATCTCCCACTTGCACTAAGGCCAGTTATTGGCGTATCTCATACCCAACATCTCAAAAAGTCGCTCATGCTGTGGCTGAGGGAGGGCCTTGGTGAGTGGATCCGCGGCGTTGTTCTTTGTGTCTACTCTCTTAATCTCGATCTCGCGGCGATCTACAATCTCCCGGATCAAATGAAAGCGCCTCAGGATATGTCTGGACCGCTGATGGGATCTGGGCTCCTTGGCTAACGCCATCGCCCCATTATTGTCACAATACAAAGGTATTGGATCAATAATGGTTGGAACTACTCCTAGCTCCGAGACGAACTTCTTCATCCAGACGGCTTCTTTGGCGGCATCATTTGCAGCAATGTACTCAGCTTCCATCGTAGAGTCTGCAACGGTATCTTGTTTGGAACTCTTCCAACTTACCGCCCCTCCATTGAGGGTAAATACAAACCCTGAGATAGATTTGCTGTCATCCTTATCGCTCTGGAAGCTCGAATCGGTAAAGGCCTCCATTTGGAGATCTGTATTACCATACACCAAGAACAATTCTTTAGTCCTTCGCAAGTACTTAAGAATGTTCTTCACAGCTGTCCAGTGGTTCTCCCCTGGGTTGGATTGATACCTGCTTACAACACTAAGTGCATAAGCTACATCTGGGCGTGTACATAACATCGCATACATTATAGATCCTACTGCCGAAGCATAAGGTATAATGCTCATGCGAGCTCTCTCTTCATCGGTCTTTGGACAAGAATCCTTGGAGAGAGTGACTCCATGGCAAGCGGGTAAGGCACCCCGCTTGGAGTCTTCCATACTAAACCTCTTTAGGATGGTGTTGATGTACCTGGTTTGGGACAGTCCCAATAACTTTTTGGATCTATCCCTATAGATCCTTATGCCCAGGATGTATGTGGCATCACCCAGGTCCTTCATGGAGAACCTTAGTGATAAGAATGATTTGACCGACTGTAGCATAGGAATATCATTTCCTATCAGAAGAATGTCATCCACGTACAATACGAGGAATGTGACAGCTCTTCCTACAGCCTTCTTATAAACACAAGGTTCATCTGGATTTTTGATGAAATCAAACTCTTTGATGACATCATCGAAACAGATGTTCCAACTCCGAGATGCCTGCTTTAACCCATATATGGATTTAAGCAATCTACATGCTTTCCCGCTGCTCCCACTGTCAATGAAGCCCTCTGGCTGATCCATATAAACGCATTCTTCTAAATCTCCATTTAGAAATGCCGTTTTAACGTCCATCTGCCAGATTTCATAGTCGTAGTGAGCAGCAATAGCAAGTAGGATCCGAATGGATTTAAGCATGGCTGCGGGCGAAAAAGTTTCGTCATAGTCCAAACCTGGTCTTTGACGAAAACCTTTCGCCACAAGTCTTTCCTTATAGGTCTCTACCTGCCCATCCACACCAATCTTTCTTTTAAAGATCCATTTGCACCCTACAGGTTTTACCCCAGGGGGTACAACGTCCAAAGTCCATACTTTGTTGGTGTACATGGACTCCATTTCGGATCTCATGGCATCCAGCCACTTCACAGAGTCACCACTCGTGATAGCTTGCTGAAAACTGGTAGGATCATCATCATCCATGATGCAATCTTCTCCGTTACCATCAATGAGGAAACCGTAGTACCTCTCCGGTGGGCGAGAAGTCCTACCAGATCTACGGAGTGGCCGAGGTTCTTTAGTTTCTGTTGCAACAGCCGGTTCAACCAAATCTTCATTTGTAGTTTGTGTCTCCAGAACCTCTTCTAGATCTACTACCTTGCCATCATCTTTATCTGTGAAAAACTCTTTTTCCAAGAATGTGGCATACTGAGAAACAAACACCTTTTGTTCCTCTTTGTGGTAGAACAGATATCCATAAGAATTCTTTGGATATCCCACAAAGTTACACATGACTGACCGTGTCTCGAGTTTGTCCGGATTCTGCTTTTTAACATAGGCCGGGCAACCCCAAATCTTAATTCTTTTAAGAGATGGTCTCTTCCCATTCCATATCTCATATGGCGTGGTAGACACGGCTTTGGTTGGAACCCTGTTTAGCAGAAACGCTGCAGTCTCCAATGCATGTCCCCAAAACGAGACTGGTAACTCAGCGTCACTCATCATGGACCGGACCATATCTAATAGGGTCCTATTCCGTCGTTCTGACACACCGTTGTGCTGTGGTGTGTAAGGAGTGAGCTGAGAGAGAATCCCATTCTCTTTTAGGAAGTTTGCAAATTCTGTACTGAGATACTCTCCACCTCGATCTGATCGAAGCATCTTAATACTCAAGCCGGTTTGTTTTTCTACTTCTTGTTTATATTCAATGAATTTCTCGAAAGCGTCGGACTTGTGCTTTAATAAAAATACATGACCGAATCTTGAGAAATCGTCAGTGAATGTAATGAAGTATGAAAAACCGCCTCTAGCCTGTGTAGACATAGGCCCACATACATCACTATGTATGAGGCCCAGGAGCTCGGTAGCTCTTTTTCCGTGTCCGGTAAACGGAGTTTTGGTCATTTTACCCTTGATACAAGACTGGCAAGTCGCATAAGATTTATATTCAAAAGAGTTTAAATATCCATCTTTGTGTAACCTGTTTAGTCTTGTTTCGTTAATATGACCAAGTCTACAATGCCAAAGAAAAGCTTCATTTAATTCTGAAAGTTTTCTTTTATTAGTGTGTTGTATATTGAAAACTGTGTGTTGATTTAGGACATATATTCCGTTATTAATTGTACCATACCCAACCAACATTTGATTTAGGTGAATGTTCATAACATTGTTCTGCAACACAAAATTATACCCTTCATTGTCCAACAAAGAAACGGATATTATATTACATAGCATACTTGGTACAAAATAACATGGATTCAAAATCAAAATACATCCAGATGGCAACCCCAAGTGATACTCTCCCACTGCGACTGTATGTACATTGGAACCATTTCCAACGCGGAGAGTATGGTCACCTGTCCTCAAAACCTTGCTATTTCTCAGCCCCTGCATAGAATTGCAAATGTGAGAACCTGAACCGGTATCCAATACCCAGGAAGCAGAGTTTATAGAAAAACAGTTTTCAGTCACAAACGCACCTGAAGCAGAAGCATCACCATGCTTCTTCTTGAGACTTAGGTACTCCGTGCAATTGCGCTTCCAATGTCCTGTCTTGTGGCAATGAAAACACTCGCCTTTCCCCGGGTCTCCAGCTGTGGACTTTCCCTTTCCCTTCACCTTTTTGACTCCGCCCTTAGGATTAGTGGGTTTCTTCTTTTTCTTTCCCTTGGCCTTAGCTTTCGGGCGAGAAGAAGAACACTGTCCAATAGTCATAACGGGAGTCTTTGCTAACTTCATAGTGCTCTCTGCACTCCTTAACATATTAAGGAGTTCAGGGAGTTCCTTCTCCATTCCATGCATGTTAAAGTTCACTATGAACTGAGCAAAGGTGGAGGGGAGGGACTGCAGAATAATATCTATATATTGTTCATTGTCCATTGTCCATCCGAGGCCCTCAAGCTCTTCTATAAGAGCTATCATCTTCAAAACATGGTCTGCTACTGGTGTGCCAGGGGCCATCCGCATCTGAAACAGTTTCTTTGATGCTTCGTATCGTAATACGCGGGACTGCTCCCCATACAACTCCTTTGTATGGAGCAATATCCCGTGAATGTCCATGTCCTCGTGCTGCTTTTGATGTGTGTTGTCCATCGATGCAAGCGCGAGGCATTTTGCCGTGGCACAGTCAGCGTCCCATGTCTTGCGGACTTCAATGTCCGCAACTGAGGACTTAGGGCCTGGGACGGGCGGGGCTGAAGCCGTGAGGACATATGATACTTTATCATAAGTCAAGACGATCTTTAGATTCCTCAGCCAGTCTTTATAGTTGGTCCCATTCAGTTTGTTCTTATCTAGTAGAAGCTTAAGTCCAGTCATTGGTATCTGCCATTAAGAGAGAGAAAAGAATACACTCAGCGAAAGCTCTTGCACAGATTAGATTGGTTTATTATCTTGTCTAATCGATGTTTCCTACTGCTTTTTATCAAGTTTTCTTTCAAACCTTAAAAAGAAAAACTAGCCAGGATTAATTACAGTCTACAACTTCTCTAACCGTTCAGCCATGCCAGTGTCGGTACTTTGAGGGAGGTTCCCCGTGCTTTCGCACGGACCTAATTAGAGTAAACCTCGTTTTCCCAGAGGCGGAGCCCCGTTAACACCTTTCTAGACACCTAATGAGTTAGCTAATTGTAAACTGTAAAACTCTCCTAGGAGCAACTATTGCCCACAGTGGGATCGGGATCCAACCATCACATGGAAGGTATGCAATCTCATTGCAAATTTCAACACTTGAAATTCCCGATGTAATTTTTACCCCTAGTACTTATGACCTTAACTATGGTCAACAAATCATAAGTACCAGTCAAGTTCTACCCGTCATTTCTTGATCAATTAGACCCACCCATATGACCCTTAACTATGGTCAACAAAGTCGCATGAATGTCCTAATTAATCTGCATCATATGCAGTGTAGGAAGACATCACTTAGCTACCGTACATTACGCCTTAACTAAAGTCAACAAACGTAGCACGAATACTAAGTACTCTACTTCCTAAAATGACGGAGGGTTGCGAATGATTTTTTTAAGAAAATCTTTAACGCTTTGAACTTGATATCGTTGTAGAATCAAACAGTTTTCAAAAGGAGTGGCTTAAGCTCCGCAGTTTTGAAATGTAGCTTTTTCATAAAAAGCCGAGTAGTTTTTAAATCCGATTATACAACATCTTTTTAGGTTTATTTTCTTTACATTAATCACATTAATGTAATCCCATCATTTAAGTCCTTAAGCCAATCACAGAAAAGAAACGAAAATAACACGTACGCTTATGCCATCCGCATTCGCCGCAATGTTCCGTTATGCACCGTTAGGTTACTTAACTAACGGCATACCGGGATGGGACTAGCGCGGGTGTAAAACATAAGCAACGTCTACTATATATCATATATATAATATGTCATTCGTCTCAGATATCACAGAACACAGGCAGCAGAAACATAGATATAACGTGGGATATCCTAGGACGTCCGTATTTAGTATTTAGCCAGAATAGAAAATACGGATTCCACAGTCGCGATGAATAGCCAAGCCCACACCCTGGACCCCTACGAGAGCGGCAAGTGACCTTACCATTCCTGGAGTTTAGGAGACCCGGTCTCGACTCCTCGAGATGGCCTCCCACTGAACCCCAGAACCCGGTCACCAGTGCTCCCCTCCTTGGGTCCATCCTAATGCGGAAAAGTAAATAATATACAACACTGGTGACACAACCGCAACCTGGAAGTTCCCCAAATAAAAGAATATTACATTTGAATTTACATGAATGAAAATATAAAACTCTCATCTCACAAAAACCCCCCGGCTATTCGATCGCGACAATCCTGCACATCATATCTCAGCAACACATAATATCACATATCATCAACGTAAGTAAGTATGCGTACCCCGATTATCGTTGATGTATAGCAACGAAACCGGCGATATCGTACATACTACACTTACGGTCACAGAAAAGAAAGTGTAAAACTACAATATTTGGAATCCAGATTCTCTTTAGACATCATAAATGCGAAATATCACATATTTCGTATTTCATGCCTAAACTATATGAATTCCACATATTGTATCACATTCCAGACAAACAGACAGTATTAAAGTTTTCGAACGAACGATCAAGCACCCAAGATTCACTAAAGCTCAACACTTGAGCAGGGTTCAAAAATCCGGAGTGTGACACAGTAGTAGCGGTCCAGCCGTAGAAGGGTCAAGCCAACGCCTCACATGTGGCACGCCGTACTGCCCCAAACCCTAAGGTTCAAAGGGCAGTTCGAGACGGTCACATAATCGAGTTAAGGTTTGTTGTCTTCTAGAGGGACCACCGTAAAAAGACTTGCACGTATCTCCAAAGTATTTAAACCCCGTGAATAGTGAGTAAATGATACTCGTTCAAACACTTCAATACTTTCTAATTTACCCGGAAAAGCTACGAAATAAAAATCCCGATCGAAATGACGAGTTCAAAACCATCTCCAGAATTTTTCAAAACCAAATACAGATTAAAAATATCTAAAAATTTATACAAGCAGATTCATGAATTACTGTAAAAAACATATCCATCAATTCAAATATTCGGCCCTGGAACCGCGGCTAAAATCACTGTTCACTAGAAAAGTTTTCTACCGTAATCCTTATATTTTCCTGCTGTATTTTTTACATATTTTTAACTCTGCAAATTATCAAATTTTAGAAAATTTCCAGAGAGCATCCCAAAATATCGTATTTTTGTCCGATCGGGGTTTTCACTTCGTAAAAACGTCGCCTAATGTTCTAGGTCGGCTCTGATACCAATGTAAGGTTAGTATAGCACCCTATGAAGAGTTTTGAAGCATCACATGACCTAAAGTTTTAATTTTTATGGTGCTAAACTAACATGCAAAGGGATCGATCCTAGAAAATTAGGGTTATTAAACATTAAGCTAGAAAAGATTAGGTTTGAAGGCTACAACCTTTGTAGCTCCCCTTTGCTAGACTCCTTGGTGTCTTGGGTGTTGAATCGAGGTCCTCTCGAAGTTCCCTTGCGTCCACGACGATCCACCACGGAGTACTCCGTCCAAGCTCGCTACTTTAGAAAACCGAAGGAAACACTCTAATCAAGTCGGCTAGACTTGAGTAGAATGATGTTGTGGTTTGGAATCTCACTTCAAAAACCTATCTTTAAGTGGTATTTGCTCACTAGGAAAAACAAGAGAGCAAAGGAGCTAGAGGAAGAAGATGGTGGCAATTTTAACAAGAGGTAAAAAGGATAACTCTAGTGAAGAAAAAGAAATATATCTATATATATTTTATTCCTTCATGCTATGAACCATGGTTAAAGTGATGGAGACATTATTTAACTTTAGTTTGGAATGATAAAGAGAAGGATAACCTTAGGTAGTGGTAGTTGAGCATGGTTAGGTCAAAGGAAGAATGTAGAAGCATGAATGATTATCCTTCCCTTTTTCATTTTCTTTTAAATCCAAAATTAAATAATAATCCATAATATAATCCATGGTGTGAGTCTTATATTGCCACCATTTCCATATGCTAACAACCATGATGGATGGGTGTATGTATGTATGCATGTATGCACATCTACATGTGCATGAAACTAAAAAGGAAGAAAGAAACACATGCATGCATGCATACATCCATCAAAACCCTAGAAAGGTTTCAAGTGAGAAAACTAATGGTTAGATGATAAATCAACACTTAATTTATCAATCCGGTCATATCTCATATGACCCCACCAAAATCAGGCCACTCGATCAATGTTCGGTATCATATACGCACATTTCAATCGGGTGCTAGCGCATATCGCATACGCGCACCACAACGTTTCGCCTGGACTGGGTAACTCCTCTGTGGGACTCTAAGACTCGTCAATACGCCGGCAGAGGGTGATGATCATATCAAGTACCCTCAAGCCGCAAGCGGTCAGCTAAACGTAACGGCCACCCGGGTATTGAGCGATCAGAAGACAACAAGCGAACCTGCTACAACTCCCGTCGAGCCATCCGGCAACACTACCGTACAGTCCGGTCTCTTCGTCAGATATGCTACATATCGAGCCTAGGGATGGTCACGTCGACCCCAATAACTCAATAAGTCGTGCCGGTGAATGGTCTATAGCAGATCGAGAAACTACTGATAACACTTATCAGCAAATCTCAGCAGCCCTGGCCAGGGACTTACTGATATAACCAGTCGGGCACAGTACAACATCAACTCCCAATATCGGGAGAGACGAAACCCCTCCTATCGCTCATTGCCTTCGTGTGTCTCGGGACTGTACCCAACGGCCACCTGCTTGCACGACTCAGTAGAGCCGTGGTAGGGTGGTAATCAAAGTACGGTGGGAGAACACACAAGGCTCTATGACGATCTCGGGTCTACAGACTAACCTGTACCAGTGTCACCTGAGAACTGCTATCCGACGATAGATATAATTCCATATAGGAGTTCTCGGTGAGTCCGTCCAGTGTACCCAGTCACCACTGAGCACCCGTATATGATCTTGATGTCAAATATCGATGAATGTGGGAACATTCATCGCCCATCGTATGGGTCTAGTATCATATACGCTAGTCTACTCTGGTATATCAATTCCCCGTCTCGATATACCTACGACTAGGGACGTTCCAGGATATGCTTATAGACTACAGATGTCCCACTAGTATGATCTCCATCATAATCAGAGTAGTCAAGCCGATATCCTCAGGGCTTTATCAGCATGTATGAATGAATAGAAGCATGATCAAATAAACATGTCAGATAAAGAAGAACCAGATAGCATACTATCATGTCGAGCAAGAATGCAAACTGAATATATATACATGTATAGATACATCCACTATCACATAATGGCCTCTAGGGCATACATATATCCAACACGACCATGCCCGTTTAAAAAATTTATGTGCCTAAAAACCCTAAGCAAGATCATATACTAAAGTTTAGGCGAATCGAAAGGCAAGTAAACAACTTTACTCTAATTGGAACACGAAATGCAACCTTTGTAGATCGGTCCTCCACTTCATTTGCTCCTTGTTGAAGTCCCTTCGCTGCGATCAAGGTTCTCCCGGGCTCTTGCATGGCTTCACGACGCGAAGGATGCGACCTTGCTTGAAGTCTCCGAGGCCGAAGATGATCTACGTCGAGGGAATTCCGACTCAAGCTCCTACTTCACTAACTAGAGAATTAGTGAAGTAAACACCCTAAACTAAAGTGCTAGTCTAGTAAAGGATGGAGAAATAGGAAGTGGGTTCTCTTTAGATTTTTGTTTCTTACAATCTATCTCACTTTGGATCAAACCCTAGTTTTCTTTTTCTCTTGTTCAATGAAGAAGAAGATGAACAAAAGAAAGTGAAGAGGATAATAATCAAGTGTGAAGGGTAACCATGGTGAGTGAGTATCATACACTAACCCTTGTAGAGCCATAACCATAGCTAATTGATTATGGTTGGGTTAAAAAGGAATCTAAGGTAAAGACAAAGCTAGTAGACTTTGTCAAAGCAAAGTAAACTTCTACAAGCTTCATGCTCATTCCAAAACTCCACTAATTTTGTAATTATCTTAAATAAACATAACCTACCATAATACATAGAATGGTGTATGTCTCATACACACATGAATGTTGTATCATCAACCATGATACAATATGATAACACATTTTAACATATATCATATATATGTTAAAGTAGTGTACATGTGAGAAAAAACCCTAAGTGAACATGTGTTAGCAAGTGTAAATTAGTATATCTAATATACAATTATACACTTCATTATTAAATCAACACTTGACTTAATAATCCGGTCATATCTCATATAACCGGCTAACATCCTTTGTATCGACTTATCGAATCAACACTTGATTCGATAACCCGGTCATATCATATATAACCGACCGATACAAAATGTCGCGAGAATTGAATACGGTATCACATACACGCATTTATTCTTGGTCTCGCACATATCACATACGTGCTCCTATTTCGTTTTGCCTGAGCCAGTAATGTTAGTTATGTATATGCCCTAGAGGCCATTGTTGTACATATGATGTATATTATAATGGATGCTTGGATATATATAGAGATGACTTTCTTGCTCGTCATGATAGTATGCTATTTGGTTTCACTTTATCTTAACATGTTGACTTGTATTGGTTTACTGTTTTACTCTCACATGTTGATAAAGCCCTTAGGATCTGTACTCGACTACTGGGACTATGATGAGATCATACTAGTGGGGCCACGGTAGTCGATGAGTACATCCTATAACTGTTCCTAGTCGAGGGTATATCGAGACAGGTCATCGATACACCAGAGTAGACTAGCGTATACGCATCTTGACCCATATGATGGGCGATGGATGATCCCATATCCATCGGTGTTTGACATCAGAGATGGTGTACGGGTGCTCAGTGGAGACTGGGTACACTGGACGGACTCGCCGAGAACTCCCAGATGGTGATATACCACACGTCAGATGGCAGTTCTCCGGTGACACTGGTACAGGGTAGTCTGTAGACCCGAGATATTCATAGAGTCTTGTGTGAATCCCACTGTGCTTTGATTTCCACCTTACCACGTCCAAGAGGGCGTGCAAAACGGTGGCTTTCGGGTACAGTCCCGAATCACATGGAGGCAATGAGCGATAGGAGGGGATTCGTCTCTCCCGGTATAGGGAGTTGATGTTGTGCTGTGTTCGATTGGCTATAACTGGAAGTCCCTGGCCAGGGCTGATATAGAGATATACTGGTAAGTGTTACCAGTAGTTTCTCGACCCGTTATGAGCCACACATCGACACGACTTATCGGTTACTGGGGTCTGACGTATACCACCCCTAGACTTGATATGCGACATATCAGACGAACAGACCGGACTGTACGGGAGTGTTACTGATCGGATTCACAGGAGAACGCACATGCTAGCTTGTTGATCTTCTGATCGCTCAATACCTGGGTGGCTGTTACGTTTAGCTGACCGCTTGCAGCTTGTGGGTGTTTGATATGATCATCGCCTGCTACCGGCGTATTGACGATTCTTTAGAGTCCTACACAGAGGTTTCTTGGCTCAGGCGAAACGGAGTAGAGGCACATATGTGATATGTGCAGGACCGAGAATAATGCGATATGGGATACCGTATTATATTCTCGCGATATTTTGATATGAACCAGGTCATCGGATCAAGTGTTGATTCGATGAATCGGTAAATGATATATTAGTCGGTAATATTCGATATAGCCGGATCGTCGGATCAAGTGTTGATTCGATGATTTAATGTATAATAATATATATGATATATTATTACATTATCTAATATAGGCTCGCTTTATTATTTCATTTTCTCATTGGATGATACATTGATATATATGCGATATATGTTAATTGTATTATTTTCTTTTGTTGCAAATATATAATATATATGTGATATATATTATTGTGACATGATATGATTAATTGTTAAACATGTTTAAGGATGATTAATTGAGGTTAGGGTTTGATTAGGGTTAGTTGCTTCATGCACCTTCTAGAAGCTATTTCTTTTGTCATGGTTAAGATATTTTTGTGATGACACATTATTAACCCAACCAAACCCTAACTCTAGTTTATTCTCTACACATTCTTATCCAATCATCCTTGACCATGGTTTATAATCAATCATATACTCTTTCTTTCTATTCATCACAAAAGAAAAATAATTCATTATCTTTTCATTATCATCTTCTTCTCTCTTGAAGAAAGCTTACTAGATTTTCTTTATGTGATGAAATAATATGAGAAAATGATTTAAAAAGAAAGCAAAAATACTACTCTCTCATCCTCATCTCATCTAGCCCATGAGATTAGTGTGTTCATCTCTTTAGAGTGAGAAAGCTTGAGTCTTTGCAACTTCAAGGTAGATCATCGGAGATTTGGAATACTTCAAGCTAGCATGGATCGTTCGAGTCGTGGAGCCTCTCATGAGTCTGGGAGATCGTGGATCGCGGCAAAGGGACTTCTACTCGTAGCTTGTGAAGCGAAGGAGCGGACTACAAAGGTTGTAATCCCTCACACTTAGATAAAAGTTATCATCTTGCATGTTAAACCCTAATAATCTAGCAAATATCCCGGCTTTGGGTTGTTCGGCACGTCTAAATTTTAATCCGGGCATGTTTGATGCCTTATGAACCATCACAAGAGTGCCTAGGAACCCTACAGTGGTATCAGAGCCTAGCTAGAGCATTAGGCGATGTGTTTACGAAGTTAAAACACCGATCGAACCTGAAACGACGAAACTAGACCCCTCTCTGGAAATTTTTTAAATTTTAGGATTTTTCTGAATTAAAAATATGTAAAAAAATCAGCAGGGAATTCTAAGAATTACCATAAAACCCGAGCCCCCAATTCGTCCAAACGGCGGCGGAACCGCGGCGCAAGCATGCCTTGCGCGGCGGTTCCGCGGCGGAACAGTGGATTTGTGACACGTGGATTTTATGGTAATGTCCGTAGGTACTTGTTGATGCTTCTGGATATTTTTAACAGTGATTCCAGTATTGTTTAAATCTGGGGTTTATTTTGTAATAGTAGATTCGATCGGAATATTTAAGTTCGTATTTCTTTCCGGATATTTAGAAACTGTTAAATTATTTGAACGGATATCATTAACTTACTATTTCCCGGTACGGCGAACTTTCAAGTGTTGAATTTTTATTGGGTTTAAATCTTTCGGAAAAATTGTACAAGTTAAGCGGTGGACCCTCTAGAAGACAACAAACCTTAACTCGATTATGTGACCGTCTTGAACTGCCTTTTGAACCTTCGGGTTTGGGGCAGTACGGCGTGCCACATGTGAGGCGTTGGCTTGACCCTTCTACGGCTGGATCACCGGTACTGTGACATATTCTGGGATTATTTGAACTCCGCTCAAGAGTTGAGCACTTTGGGAAATTTTGGGTATTTGATTATCTGTTCGGAAAGTTTAATACTGTCTATTTATATGGAATGTGATACAATATGTGGAATTCATAGAGTTAGGCATGAAATGCGGAGTATGTGATATTTCGGATTTACGATGTCTAAAGTGATTGTGGATTCCAAATATTGTAGTTTTACACTTTCTTTTCTGTGACCGTAAGTGTAATATGTGATATCGCCGGTTTCGTTGCTATATGTCAACGACAATTGGGATGCGCATATTTACTTACGTTGATGATATGAGATATTATGTGTTGCTGTGATATGTTATATTGGATCGTCGCGATCAGAATAGCCGGGGTTTTTATGTGAGATAAGGGTTTTTATTTTCATTCATGTAAAATTCATTTGTAATGTAATATTCTTTTATTTGGGGCACTTCCAGGTTGCGGTTGATGTCACCAGTGTATATTATTTACTTTTCCGCATTAGGTATACCCAAGGAGGGGAACACAAGTAACCGGGTTCTGGGGTCCAGTGGGAGGCCATCTCGAGGAGTCGAGATCGGGTCTCCTAACCCTAGAATTGGCAGTGTTACTTGCCGCTCTCGTAGGGGTCTTGGGATGTGGGTTTGGCTATTCGTCGCGACCGTGGAATCCGTGTTTTATACAGGCTCGTATTAAAAACACGGACGTCCTAGTATATCCAATATTTCATATATGTTCTTCTGCTGCAATGTTCTGTGATGAGATCATATTACTGCCTGAGACGAATGCTTATACTATATATATATGCTGATATATAAATATTACTGCTTTCGTTTCTTCTGTGATGCTTAGGAAGCATAAGCTGATGGGATTTTTATTAATGAGATTAATAAAAGAAATGAAACCTAAAGATGTTGTAGAATCAAAACTTTATAAAAAGGGTAGCTACAGTTTTGCTTTGCACAGTGATATATATGATATGTCCTGCACCTTATTCGATGAGGAAAGGACCGAGATCCCTTCACCGGGAGTGACTCCTTTAGCAAAACTGGTAGATGCTACAAAACTCGGTTTGTCTTTTGATTGCTTTTAGTGTTTTGCTTTGCACAGCGGTATATATGATATATCCTGCACCTTATTCGATGAGGAAAGGGCCGACGATCCCTTCACCGGGAGTGACCCCTTTAGCGAAACTAAGAAAAGCATCAAATACACTCCTTTTCAAAATCTACTAGATTCTACGACGATATCAAGTTCATTACGCTCAGGGTTTTCTGAAAAACCTGCGTAGCCCTCCGTCATTTCAGATAGAGACTAGTTAGTATTCGTGCTGCGTTTGTTGACCTTAGCCAAGGCGTGGTGTACAGTAGCTAATTAGTATTTATCTGCTAAAACATGAGATGTGATTGAGTTAGGGTAGTCGTGCGACTTTGTTGACCTTAGCCAAGGGTCGTACGGGTGGGTTTAATTCAATCAGGAAATGACGGGTTGAACTTGACTAGCGCTTATGATTTGTTGACCTTAGCCAAGGTCATAAGTTGCTAGGGGTAAAAGTATTATCGGGAATTTCAAGTGTTGAAATTTGCAATGAGATTGCATACCTCCTATGAGATAGTTGGATCCTGATACCCACTGCGAGTAAGAGTTACTCCTGGGAGAGTTTTACACAGGACAATTAGTCGATCAAGTAGGTGTCTAGAAAAGTGTTAACGAGGTTACGCCTCAGGGAAAACGAGGTTTACTTTAATTAGGTCCGTGCGAAACCACGGGGAACCTCCCTCAAAGTACCGACACTGATCTAGCTGAAAGATTGACGAAATTGTAGGGTGTAATTAATCCCGGCTAATCTTACCTTTTTAGGGTTTGAAGGTAGATTTGATAAAAACAGTGGGAGACATCCTGATTAGATAAGATAATAACCAATCTAATCTTGCAAGAGCATACGCTAAAGTGTTTTCTTCTCTCTCTCTCCAGGTAGCGACCATGTCAGGCCATAATCAAGATAATAATATTGATGTATTGACTGAACCCGCTTATTATACTGAGCAGGGGAACGTTGGACCCGTTTTTTCTTATAAGAGTTATAAGACTAAACAGGAAACAGGAGAATGTCTAGATTCTCAAGCCGCCCAAAAGGACATGCATGTTGATGCATCTTCTTCAGCTGTGTTAGTTATTGAAAACTGTTTCTCAGTTCACCCTACGTCCTGGGTATTAGATACCGGATCAGGATCCCACATATGTAAATTGTTACATGGGCTACGAAAAGGTAGAGAACTGGGAAAATGTGATCATTCCGTTCAAGTAGGGAACGGTGCAAGTATTGTAGCCAAAGCAGTTGGCGAATATCACCTTGTATTACCAAGTCGTAATACACTGATTCTGAATGAGTGTTATTATATACCGAACATGATGTGCAACATTATATCAGTTTCTTTATTAAGTAAAGAAGGATATAATTTTGTAGTAAAGGATAATGTTATGAACATATTCCTAGATCAAAAGTTGATTGCATCAGGCTCGTTACATAATGGCATATTCATTCTAAATCAGAATACAGTCCTGAATATACAAAACACACACAAAAGGAAAAGTTCAGATATGAACGAATCCTACTTGTGGCATTGTAGACTTGGTCATATCAATGCGACACGACTGGCTAAGTTACATAAGGATGGTTATTTGAATCCGTTCGAATTATCATCTTATGATACTTGCCATTCATGTCTCAAAGGAAAAATGGCCAAAGCTCCGTTTAGCGGACACGGAGAAAGAGTTACCGAACTCTTAGGACTGGTACATAGTGATGTATGCGGTCCCATATCTACGCATGCCAGGAACGGTTCTTCCTACTTCATTACATTCACTGACGATCTCTCAAGATTCGGATATGTGTTCCTGATGAAACACAAGTCTGAACCTTTTGAGAAATTCAGAGAATATAAACACGAAGTAGAAAACCAAACGGGCAAAAGTATTAAGATTCTTCGATCTGATCGAGGAGGTGAATACTTAAGTGGTGAGTTCCTAGATTATCTAAAAGAGAATGGGATTCTCTCTCAGCTTACTCCTCCTTATACACCACAGCACAACGGTGTATCTGAGCGGAGGAATCACACCCTATTAGATATGGTGCGCTCGATGATGAGTACAGCTGAGTTACCTATTTCCTTTTGGGGGTATGCACTGGAGACAGCCATATACCTATTGAATAGAGTTCCAACTAAATCAGTGCCTACCACTCCATATGAGATATGGAATGGGAAGAGACCATCTCTTAAAAGAGTTAAGATATGGGGTTGTCCGGCCTATGTTAAAAAGCAAAATCCGGACAAACTCGAGGCACGATCAGTTATTTGTAAGTTTGTAGGATATCCAAGCAATTCGTATGGATATCTATTCTACCACGTTGAACAACAAAAGGTGTTTATTGCTCAACATGCCACCTTTTTAGAAAAGGAATTTCTTGCAAAAGAAATTAGTGGCGATGAGGTAGAGCTGGAAGAGGTTCCAGCAACACAAACTACAACTGAAGATTTAGTGGAACCAGAGGATTCAGTAGTACCCGACGAACCCCAGCCTCTCCGCCGATCTAGTAGGGTTTCTCGTCCACCTGAGAGATACTACGGTTTTCTCATTGATGGTGGAAGCGAGGATTGCATCATGGATGATGATGACCCCACTAGTTTCGAGCAGGCCATCACGAGTGGTGACTCTGTGAAATGGCTGGATGCAATGCGATCTGAGATGGAATCCATGTACACCAATAAAGTATGGATTTTGGAAAATGCTCCTGAAGGGGTAAAACCCATCGGGAGCAAGTGGATTTTTAAAAAGAAATTTGGTGTAGATGGAAAAGTTGAGACTTTCAAAGCTAGACTTGTAGCAAAGGGTTTTCGTCAACGACCAGGTGTGGATTATGACGAAACCTTTTCTCCAGTGGCTATGCTTAAGTCCATCTGGATCTTACTTGCCATTGCTGCATACCATGACTACGAAATCTGGCAAATGGATGTTAAGACCGCCTTTCTAAACGGTGATTTAGAAGAGAGCGTGTACATGACTCAGCCAGAATGCTTCGTAGATAGTGGGAGCAGCGGAAAGGTATGCAAGCTGCTTAAATCCATTTATGGGTTAAAGCAAGCATCGCGGAGTTGGAACATCTGTTTTGATGTTGTAGTCAAAGAGTTTGACTTCATCAAAAATATAGATGAACCTTGTATCTATAAGAAGGTAGCAGAGGGTAAGGTTGTCTTTCTCGTATTGTACGTGGATGACATACTCTTGATAGGAAATGATATTCCTATGCTGCAATCAGTCAAGCTCTTCTTATCACAGAGATTCTCAATGAAAGATCTAGGTGATGCCTCCTGCATATTGGGAATAATGATCTATAGAGATAGATATAAACGGATACTGGGATTGTCCCAATCCAGGTACATTGACACCATACTAAAGAGGTTTAGTATGGAAGAATCCAAGCGTGGGAACCAACCCACGATCTCTGGACTCACTCTCTCCAAAGAGATGTCTCCCAAGACTGATTTGGAGAGAGCTCGCATGCAAGGGATACCCTATGCTTCGGCAGTAGGCTCTATCATGTATGCGATGCTATGTACCAGATCCGATGTAGCATACTCACTAAGTGTAGTGAGTCGGTATCAAGCAGATCCTGGAGAGAGTCATTGGACAGCAGTGAAGAACATTCTCAAGTACTTACGAAGGACTAAGGAGATGTTCTTGGTGTATGGTAACGGAGAACTCCAGGTGGAGTCCTTTACCGATTCCAGCTTCCAAAGTGATAAGGACGACTCTAAGTCGCATTCGGGTTTTGTCTTTACCCTCAATGGAGGGGCGGTATGTTGGAAGAGTTCCAAACAGGATACCGTTGCAGACTCGACGATGGAGGCTGAATACATCGCTGCCAACGATGCTGCCAAAGAGGCTGTCTGGATCAAGAAGTTCATTAGTGAACTTGGTGTGGTTCCATCCATTGAGCATCCAATACCTCTGTATTGCGATAACAATGGAGCTGTGGCTTTGGCCAAGGAACCCAGGTCCCATCAAAAGTCCAGACATATTCTGAGGCGGTATCACCTGATCAGGCAGATAGTTGATCGCCGGGAGATCGAGGTCAGGAGAGTAGATACGAAGGACAACACTGCGGATCCATTCACGAAGGCTATTCCCCAGATACAGTTTGAGAGATTATTCGGGATGCTAGGTATGCGATACTACAGCAGCTGGCCTTAGTGCAAGTGGGAGATTGTTAGTTATGTATATGCCCTAGAGGCCATTGTTGTACATATGATGTATATTATAATGGATGCTTGGATATATATAGAGATGACTTTCTTGCTCGTCATGATAGTATGCTATTTGGTTTCACTTTATCTTAACATGTTGACTTGTATTGGTTTACTGTTTTACTCTCACATGTTGATAAAGCCCTTAGGATCTGTACTCGACTACTGGGACTATGATGAGATCATACTAGTGGGGCCGCGGTAGTCGATGAGTACATCCTATAACTGTTCCTAGTCGAGGGTATATCGAGACAGGGCATCGATACACCAGAGTAGACTAGCGTATACGCATCTTGACCCATATGATGGGCGATGGATGATCCCATATCCATCGGTGTTTGACATCAGAGATGGTGTACGGGTGCTCAGTGGAGACTGGGTACACTGGACGGACTCGCCGAGAACTCCCAGATGGTGATATACCACACGTCAGATGGCAGTTCTCCGGTGACACTGGTACAGGGTAGTCTGTAGACCCGAGATCGTCATAGAGTCTTGTGTGATTCCCACTGTGCTTTGATTTCCACCTTACCACGTCCAAGAGGGCGTGCAAAACAGTGGCTTTTGGGTACAGTCCCGAATCACATGGAGGCAATGAGCGATAGGAGGGGATTCGTCTCTCCCGGTATAGGGAGTTGATGTTGTGCTGTGTTCGATTGGCTATAACTGGAAGTCCCTGGCCAGGGCTGATATAGAGATATACTGGTAAGTGTTACCAGTAATTTCTCGACCCGTTATGAGCCACACATCGACACGACTTATCGGTTACTGGGGTCTGACGTATACCACCCCTAGACTTGATATGCGACATATCAGACGAACAGACCGGACTGTACGGGAGTGTTACTGATCGGATTCACAGGAGAACGCACATGCTAGCTTGTTGATCTTCTGATCGCTCAATACCTGGGTGGCTGTTACGTTTAGCTGACCGCTTGCAGCTTGTGGGTGTTTGATATGATCATCGCCTGCTACCGGCGTATTGACGATTCTTTAGAGTCCTACACAGAGGTTTCTTGGCTCAGGCGAAACGGAGTAGAGGCACATATGTGATATGTGCAAGACCGAGAATAATGCGATATGGGATACCGTATTATATTCTCGCGATATTTTGATATGAACCGGGTCATCGGATCAAGTGTTGATTCGATGAATCGGTAAATGATATATTAGTCGGTAATATTCGATATAGCCGGATCGTCGGATCAAGTGTTGATTCGATGATTTAATGTATAATAATATATATGATATATTATTACATTATCTAATATAGGCTCGCTTTATTATTTCATTTTCTCATTGGATGATACATTGATATATATGCGATATATGTTAATTGTATTATTTTCTTTTGTTGCAAATATATAATATATATGTGATATATATTATTGTGACATGATATGATTAATTGTTAAACATGTTTAAGGATGATTAATTGATGTTAGGGTTTGATTAGGGTTAGTTGCTTCATGCACCTTCTAGAAGCTATTTCTTTTGTCATGGTTAAGATATTTTTGTGATGACACATTATTAACCCAACCAAACCCTAACTCTAGTTTATTCTCTACACATTCTTATCCAATCATCCTTGACCATGGTTTATAATCAATCATATACTCTTTCTTTCTATTCATCACAAAAGAAAAATAATTCATTATCTTTTCATTATCATCTTCTTCTCTCTTGAAGAAAGCTTACTAGATTTTCTTTATGTGATGAAATAATATGAGAAAATGATTTAAAAAGAAAGAAAAAATACTACTCTCTCATCCTCATCTCATCTAGCCCATGAGATTAGTGTGTTCATCTCTTTAGAGTGAGAAAGCTTGAGTCTTTGCAACTTCAAGGTAGATCATCGGAGATTTGGAATACTTCAAGCTATCATGGATCGTTCGAGTCGTGGAGCCTCTCATGAGTCCGGGAGATCGTGGATTGCGGCAAAGGGACTTCTACTCGGAGCTTGTGAAGCGAAGGAGCGGACTACAAAGGTTGTAATCCCTCACACTTAGATAAAAGTTATCATCTTGCATGTTAAACCCTAATAATCTAGCAAAGATCCCGGCTTTGGGTTGTTCGGCACGTCTAAATTTTAATCCGGGCATGTTTGATGCCTTATGGATCTTCACAAGAGTGCCTAGGAACCCTACAAGTAAAACCTCTGTGTAGGACTCTAAAGACTCGTCAATACGCCGGCAGTAGGTGATGATCACATCACGCATCCACAAGCCGTCAGCGGTACTAGCTGGACGTAACGGCTACCCGGGTATTGAGCGATCAGAAGATCAGCTAGCAAGCCCGCTTCAACTCCTGTAAAAGCCTACCGGTAACACTTCCCGTACAGTCCGGTCTCCTCGTCTGATATGTCGCATATCAAGTTTAGGGGTGGTAAACGTCAGACCCCAATAACCGATAAGTCGTGCCGATGTGAGGCTCATAACGGGTCGAGAAACTACTGGTAACACTTACCAGTAAATCTCTAAATCAGCCCTGGCCAGGGACTTCCCTGTCACGGCCAATCGAGCACAGCACAACATCAACCCCCAATACCGGGAGAGACGAAACCCCTCCTATCGCTCATTGCCTCCATGTGACTCAGGACTGTACCCAAAAACCACCGTTTTGCACGCCCTCATAGACGTGGTAAGGTGGAAATCAAAGCATAGTGGGAATCACACAAGACTCTATGACGATCTCGGGTCTACAGACTAACCTGCACAAGTGTCACCAGAGAACTGCCATCTGACGTGAGGTATAATACCATCTGGGAGTTATCGGCGAGTCCGTCCAGTGTACCCAGTCTCCACTGAGCACCCGTATACCATCTCTGATGTCAAACACCAATGGATATGGGATCATCCATCGCCCATCTCATGGGTCGAGAAGCGTATACGCTAGTCTACACTGGTATATCGATGCCCCGTCTCGATACACCCACGACTAGGGACCTTGAAGTATGTACTTATGGACTACCATGTCCCCACTAGTATGATCCGCATCATAGTCCAGGTAGTCAAGTACACATCCTAAGGGCTTTACCAACATGTAACTATAAGACAGTATCAAGAGACAAGTATACATGTTAAGATAAAGTGCAACCAGATAGCATACTATCATATCGAGCAAGAAAGTCCTCTCTATATATGTCCAAGCATCCAATATAATATACATCATCTGTACAATACTGGCCTCTAGGGCATACATACAACTAACATCATCTGTATCCCTACTGAGCCTGTCTGTGACAATCTCCATACAGTCTGGTCTGTTCGTTTAAAAGTATCGCATATCGGATCTAGGAGGTGGATAAAGTTAGACCCCTAATAACGCGATATCTCGTGTCGGTGTGAAGCCCATCACCTACTGAGAAACAACTGATCTAAATTAGGAATTCTCGTCTACCTTGGCCAAGAATTTCTGGTGATGGCCATCCGTGCGCAGCGCGACATCTACCCCCAATACCGGGAGAGACGAATCCCCGAAAATCCGCTCACTGCATCTTTGTGGCTCTAGACTGTACCCAACTAAAACCTGTTTGCATGACTTCTTTGAGCCGTGGTAGAGTAGTAATTAAAGCACAGTGGGAACTCACACGAGGCAAATGACGATCTTATGTCGATTGTTAGTGATATATGCCCTATAGGCCATTATTGTATCATACTGGTTTGCATATTACTTAATGGAAGTTTGGGATATACACGTATATAGTTACAGTCTTGCTCGAAATGGTAGTATGCTACCTGGTTTGTTTCTACCTTAATATGTGCATGTGTTTCTTTTAGCATATCGCTTAAACATATTGGTAGAGCCCTTAGGATCTTTGCTTGATTACCAGCGTTGTGATGGCAGTCACACTAGTGGGGGCTGGGTAGTTTATAAGCACATCCTATACAGGTCCCTAGTTGTAGAATTATCGAGACGGGGTATCGATACTCCAGAGTAGACTAGTGTATACGCTTTTCATCCCAGCAGGGGAAATGGTCTATCCCACAGCCATTAGTACGTCGTACTGGAAATAGTATGCAGGTGCTTATTAGGTTATGAGTACACTGGACATGACTCGTCGGGAACTGTTGGTGGGTGTTATACCTATCGTCGGGTAGCAGTTCCCAGGTGACATGAGTACAGCTTAGTCCGTAGACTTGACACCGCTACTTCGCCTCGAGTGTGTTCCCACTG
The DNA here is from genome assembly GCA_030015575.1 of Agapanthus africanus. Taxonomy (NCBI): domain Eukaryota; kingdom Viridiplantae; phylum Streptophyta; class Magnoliopsida; order Asparagales; family Amaryllidaceae; genus Agapanthus; species Agapanthus africanus. Next base: position 155,865,414 of record JASDDO010000004.1, read on the forward strand.
TACTTTGATTACTACCCTACCACGGATCAAAGGAGTCTTGCAAACAGGTAGTAGTTGGGTACAATACCGAAGTACTTGGCGGCAGTGGCAGTTAGATAGGATTCGTCTCTCCCAGTATTGGGGGTTAATATCGCGCAGTGTTCGGAAAGCCATTACACAAAGTCCTTGGCCAAGACAAGCGAGATTTACTGGTAGGTACTCCAGTAGTTTCTCAGGGTGTTTTGGGCTATACTCCGATACGACTTATTGCGCTATTAGGGGTCTGACGATTACCGCCCCTAGGCCCGATATGCGATACTCTTAGATGAACAGACCAGACTGTACGGAGATTGTCACGTACAGGCTCAGTAGGAGTTTGGATGAGTTAGCTCATCGGCCTTCTTATCGACACATACCTGGGTAGCCGTTACGTGCAGCTGGTACCGCTTGCGGCTTGTGGTTAAACCCACTGCCAGCGTAGTGTCGAGTCTTTAGAGTCCCACATAGAGGGTTTCTCTGTACCAGGAAAAAGGTGTAGATGTCGTATGGTTTTACGGCAGGGCTTCGATCACGTATGTGCACTTATATGTGTATGATGTTCGAGCGGATAATACTAGTGTGTTTTGGTTTAAGCCGGATCCTAGTATTATATTGATGGATTATTTTCGTCTCTTTGTATTCGTATTCTTCGGAATGCGGATGCGGGTATATATATACGGATGGGGAGAATTCTTGTAATTCGTGGATTTGCTTCTAGAAGAGGATACCTAATTAGGGTTTGATTCTTTTTGGATTAAACAAAATTGGGTGGAAGAAATGAGGTGTAAACTTGACAAAAGACATTCATGACTCATCACTAGATATTTTTGAACCATATTGGATATTTTTGTGAGATATTTTTTTATCTCCTCAATTATTTAGATTTGTTCAAATATTCATAAAAAATGATCCATGGTTATTCTTTAGTTGCTTTCTGCACTCTCATCTTCCTCGAGTGTTCTTCTTCTTCATCAAACCCTAAAAGCTCTCATGTGTTGAGAATCTTAGGGTTCCAAGAGACAAATCACTCCATCTTCTTACTCTACACCCTCTAGGACTTCTAGTTTAGCGAACTAGAAGCCATAGTTACCTTGGATTTGAGGTAGGAGCTCAGACTATAGACTCTTAGGTGGATCGTCTTTGACTCGAGGAGACCGTCGAGCTTGCCCGATCCGTTTCGATCCTTGGAGCTGACGAAGAGGTGGAGGACAGCGAAGAAGACCCGAAGGACTTGGTATCGTGAGGTATAACACTTCTTTCTGAGCAGTTAACCTTTTACCAGTTAGCTAGTTAGGGTTTAGTATCGATCCTGGAGTTCAAGTCAGTGTTACGAGCTTTGAAAAATCGTTTTTTGCATATTCCTCCTCCCCTCGAACACGCGGGGTGCGCGACATTGACTTACAGTGGTATTATAGCCTAACTAAACCTTTACTAGCTTGTTAGCAACTTATTAGAACTTTGATCGTGGGAAAACTCGAAAACTAAACACCCTGATCCCTAATGTTTCTGTTGAATTTTAAAACTGATCTTAAAATTATTTCAGAGGCATGAAAAATACAAGCAGTGAATTATAAGAACTCAGAAGAAAAAAGAGACACTAACTCGTCACAACCACCGCGGTACCGCGGCAAATTGGACAATTTACCGTCGTTCCGCGGCCGAGTTGTGGCCGAGTTCGCTCGTTTTTTCTCTGTTCTTCTTATTTTGGGTGTACAGTTCTCTGGGATATTTGGTTTCTACCCATATATTTCTGAGTGCTAGTTTGCATTTGGGGTAGACACAGAAAATTGTTTTTGATCGAAATTCTTTGTTATTTTCCAATCAGGTTTTATCTGTGTTGTGATATATGTGTTTGGAAACGTCGACTAATTGCTATACGTCGATTAGTCAGGGTTGCACATATCTATGTTGCTTTATTGGTTTGTGTATATGAACTTATTGGACCGTCGTGGATGAATAGCCAGGGGATGTGAGATGAGGGTTTTTTCATTCTTTCATTCGATATAAAATTGTAAAGTGATATAATATTCTTTTGTGGGGCACATCCGGGTTGAGGTTGTAGCCACCGTTTTATTATTTCTTTTACTGTTTTCTGCTCCTAGGATAGACCCAAGGTGGGGTGCACAAACTACCGGGTGTTTTGAAGTGCTGAGTGGCCTACTCATTTTACTGAGGGAGGTTGCTTCGCTTCGGGTATTTGGCGGGTATTTTGCCGTAGGGTTCTGGGGTGGGGTTTGGCTATTTATTACGATCGTGGAATCTGTGTTTTGTTACAGGCTTAAACGAAACGCGGAATTTCTAGTATATCTAATATGTGCATCTGTGATCTGGAATGCCTATTATTGCATGTGACGAATGATTATTATATATATGCTATATAATAGACGTTGCTTATGTTTTGCATCCGCGCTAGTCCAGCCCCCAGCTCTGGCGTTAGTTAAGTAACCTAACGGTGTAAGACGGGGCCCAGTGACGAATGCGGATGGCATAAGCGTACGTCATATTTTTGTTTCTTTCTGTGATGATAAGTGTAAATGATGGGACCGCATTAGATTAATGCAAAGCGAACAAACCAAACCTGAATCATTGGAACAAATTTTAAAACCACGTTTTTTTCAAAACAAGAGACTTTTAAATGCGGAGCTTAAACCACTCCTTTTAAAAGCTATCAGGTTCTTTCGATTATATCAAGTTCACTAAGTTCACGGTTTCGCCAAAACCATTCGTAGCCCTCCGTCATTTCAGTTGAATATTCAGTAGTATACAAGCTATGTATTTTGACCTTCGCCAAGGTATAGTGTTCGGTAGCTGCTGGATATTCAACCGCAGCATAGATACATGCGTTGGTTTGGGACAGTCGTACTACTATTTTGGCCTTCGTCAAGTGTATGTACGTGTGGGTTCAAATTAACCTGGACAATGACTGTAACGTTTTGAAAATCGTTTCGGTGAAATTTCGAAAAAACGGAAAAATAAGGGGGTTTTCTGTAAAAAGTCAAAATACAAATATCTTTATTATAAAATTAAATATACATATTCTAGCTATGAAATTGCTAGTATTTGGTGTTTATTGAGCCACTGGTGAAATTTCAAATTTTCCGAAATTTTTTCCGAAATTAATTATTTTAATATTATTTTAAGCCGTCACTAATACATTTAATTAGGAAAAATTACAAATTGGAATGAGTTGAAACAAATTTTTTGCATCATAAAACATTAAATAAAATTTTAACATGTGGTTTTTGAAATGAAATCGTTTGCCAAAACGGTTTAGAAAATATCGAAGAAAAAGGCTTTTTTTTCGGTGAAATTAGTGTATTGGAAGTGGGTTACTACACTTATCTCTTTTTTTCACCCAAACAAAACCCACACCCATTCCCCCAACATGCTTTGGCCGGCCCCCTTGATCAGCCCAACAATCTTGGGCCTCCCATTTCACACATTAAAGCATTGAAAAGAAAAGAAAATGAAAAGGTTTATGAGAGAAGAAGTTGTGTGTTGACTTGGGGGTGTTTTATCTTGACTTTGACTTCTTCCCACCCCCCCCCACACACACCACAACCCCCCCATCCTTGCTGGCCGAGCCCTCACCTGCAAAATCAGCAACAACCCCCTCTTCTTTCCTTCTCTTTTCCCTTCAAAAATTCACCCAAAAATGCTTCAAAATCCACCAAAAATTCAAAACTAAATCCAAATCCAACTCCTACCCGTTTTAGCATACCCTAACATGCATGGATCTAGGGAACAAGATGGCAATTTGAGGGGCTAGATTTCAAGTTGGATCAATGAGTTGTGAGGTATAAAAATCTTGACCTTTTTGTTGAATTGTTTATTAATGCTTGTGTTAGCTTAATTAAGTGTTAATTAGGTTTTATATGGGTTCAAATTGCATGATTGGAAAATTCAAGAATTTGGTTTGAAGCTAATTTGGGTTTAACCATCACTATTAGGATAATCAAGTGTAGATTATCATCTTATGGAATTGTAAAACCCAACCTAATTGTTAGTTTGCAAATGGTTAGGTTGATATTGTTATAATTAAGCTATATTGCTAACTAGGTTTTAGAAATTTAATTAAAATATGGGATTAAAGATCTAATTGGGTTTTTCATGACTTCATTAACATTATTAAGTGTAGTTTAACACTTTAGTTCATGGAAATCCAACCTAAATTGTGGTTTGTGCATTTTGCTATAAAATTGTTAAAATTTAGGTATTTTGTAAACTAGAATTTTAGGGTTTTTGGAATTTATGAGATTAAATTATGGGAATTGTTTTTATGAATTAATTAAGATATTTAGTGAATATTGTGGCCGCTAGATTCGTTTATACATCGAGTTTTGTACTAAAACGGCGAATTGTGCTTGCTAGATTTTCGGAAAAATGACTTTTTAAGTGAAATTGGGGTTTTTGTGAGTTTTAACCTATTTTATATTAAAATTAGTGTTCGTGAATGTGCAAATGAGTGTATTTGGGTTTTTCTCGATGGTTTGACGTTTGTACGCCGACGTCGAGGGTTTTTGGGTTGATTGTGAAAGCAACCATAGGTTTTGACCTATGTGGGATTCACGTGTCGTTTTTGGGTCATGAGTCGGATTTTAATGCGATACGGTGCGTTATGATATGTAGGTACCCCATGTAGACTTCGAGACGACAAGCAAGCGCGTGGCGACGTCGGTACCGGCGAGCGAGGACCAGGTGAGTAGATTTATATCTACGGGGAGAAGTCGGGTGGATGGCGTATAGCACCCCCGCAGTCCATGGTGGTGTATACGGATGCGTATACACACCAACAATTATTATATGTTATTTGGGATTAATAACGATGTTTAGGATGGATATTGATGTGTTGGATTATTTTAGTGTTGCGAACCCTAGGGTAGTGTTGCACTACACATACACACATACATACTTGCATACATTCCTATTTATATGTGCTCATGGGATTATTTATAGTTATGTGTTCACATGGGTATGGGACTATGTGTTCACATACGGATTTGAGGATGATACTTAGGATTGAGCTGAGTCGATGAGATTTGTTTTGTGGTTGTAATATCGGTGATATGGCAGGATTCATACTTGAGGTACGTCCTGGTGTTATAGCGGATCTTGGGGCGGCGATACAGGTGAATAGTGTTATAAATAAAATGGTCGTCATGTGATCGTGATATGAGGCATGATATGCTAGGATATTGATATTAGGCCGTATAGGGCGATGTATACCCCTTGATGATGATATGTGCTGACAATATCGGTTTGTACGAGATTGTCGTTCAGTAGTCAGATCATGAGTATGTTGAGGATATTAGTATTGTACTAGAGATAGGTCAGTACCCTAGACTATGATCTTGGATAAAGAGGATACCAGAGGAATAGGGTGAGGAATATGATATTGACCCGTACCCAGATTTGGGGATGCCGTACGATGGATTTACGTACGAGCTATATTTTGATGATTGATCCGCACTCTTGACTTGGGATGTCTGGTTATGGATATGATATTATCGAGGCGGGATCACCGACTATACATATGCAGGTATGTATATGTATCGACTCAGATGATAGGCGGTTTCCTTACCTGTAGTTCAGCTTGTTAGTTCAGCCGTATAGTTTAGTGTAATTGTTAGATTAGATTAGACTCCTACCTATTTCAAAACTAGCGGATCGTGGGTATTTTAAAAGACAGGTCAAGGGATCTACGGATATTTCAAAAGACGTATCCTTTCTTAAAAAAAAAAAAAATCCCGTAGCCCTATTTTCAAAACCCCGCGATTCGTATTATTTCAAATGGCACCATTGTTTAATATTTAGCTCCCGCTCATTTTGGTTGCTCGCTCCGCATCGCATATTTACATTGTTATTTCATATTGCATTGTTGACATTATGCTGTTAAGACACCAGCACCATTACCGATGATGCGTATGTACCACATACACTTACTTGCCGGCTCACACACATCTTCATCGGTAATTACCATGTCACGTACACCTTAGAAAATATTATTGCTTGACATAGCCTGTTAGCTAATAGTTTAGACATGATATTAGCGTACTTGCCTTATATGTTAGTTTAGACATTGTAGTTATTACCTGCTACTTCATGCATACTGTTATTCATTGTTATGCCGCATTCATGGATTCTCATGCATATATTCACTATTTTACGTGTTATTGAGGTTTTGGATTCGGATTTCCATGAGATTTTTCTGGATTTGGAGGAAAACCGCAAAAACATAAATAAACCTTTTCTCTCTTTTAAAATAAAAAGTGCGGTTTTCCCATGATGTATGAGTCGTCCACCATGAGTTTGCTGATGGATTTCGATACCCGATTCGAGGAGACGGATGAACCGTTTCGGGTACATGGTGGACCCGGTAAGGTACCCCGGGGCAAGAAGTGCGTGATGATGACGATGTGAGCCTGACAGGGGAGCACTACCTTCCGGTGATTTTACCCGACGCGTCGGATATCCGGAGGATACCGTCGTGGTCTTGAGATGGATGGTAGGGGCCGGTCTGGACTGACGGCGCCCTAGATATTGTGATTGAGACATTGAGATTTTGAGATATTGAGGTACAGAGACTGTGATACAGAGATATCGAGATATTGGAATTACGTTTTGTGCCGATGCTAGGCACTGTTTTATGCCGATTTCATTATGATACCTCATTTTAAAAATACAAAGGAAATCTCACTAAATTATGAAAACAGTTCTTCATTTACATGTATTCTGTTTTCATGCTTTCATACCTCATTCATATGATAGATTGCCACCTGAGGCACTGACACGGGCACATGAGATTACACTCGGGTTAGATATTTACCCTAGCCTTGTTATAGGTTGCATGTTATATATATAATTGAGGCTATATTATGATCTTTGACCTTGGTTGCGTTATTTATGCGATTTCTTTCCGTAGATGTTTTTCTATTCACGAGTTGGCAACTCACCCCCGTTGTGCCCCAGTTTCTTGCAAGTTTCCCGTACAGGTTTCATTACGGCTTTGCGGGCATAGTTTCCTTTGGGTGATTTGCTAGTAGGTGGGTTTACTTGTATCGTACCCCATTATATATCTTGTATATCATTATTCCATTGTATCTAGAAGTTCCATCAACCAAACATGTATTTATTTTAAGATAGAGACCAGTGATGTTATTCCTTCGACCTTAGAGTCGCGCGTTATTTTTCTGCGGTTTTCTTGTGGATTTGAGTTTCCTTTTGAATTTTGATCCTCGCCGTTGGCGTTGTATATTATATTACTTGTGTGGCTGTGACCGTCGATTGACGAAAAGCTAGCTCCCGCTTGGGGATGCCTTTTTATTGATTTCGTATACTATTCATGTTGTATCCCGTTTGGGGTCAGTATTTACAAAGGAGACTCTGCCGAAATTTTCAGTAAATTTTGATGTTCTTAAAAACCGCATAATTCGGCTTATGCTATTAAAACTACTTGTTTTAAATTGGTTTTCCTTCACTCTACTTCTTTTCTTGGTTTGGATTTCTGGGTTTTCGGTTTACTTAGATTACGTACGCCTCGAGACGTTTCGTAGTTTAAGTGCCGGTCATGTTCCGTACTTTCGGGACGTGACAAAGTTGGTATCAGAGCGTTAGGTTTTACCTTCGGAGCGAAGGATGACCCTTGGTTGATGGAATAGGTGACTAAAGTAGAGTGACGTACCGTGGGTATGTTCCGCGGCATACTTACGATACGCTACTCCACTTAAGAAGCCTTAGGATGTACATTTCTTTGTTCAGTATTATATTCATTCCCGATCTAGCTTCATCGGTACTAGTTACGGTTTGCTGCCACGATTACGGGCAAGGAGAGCTACGGTTAGAATTGCGGTCAGCACAAGCTCGTCACGAACGAGGACTGTCCAGGACGTAATTTTGGCGCCACACGATTGCGGAGATGTGTCTTTTTACTGTGTTTCCGCGCCACGAGCGTTTGGCGGATCGCCTTTATGAGGTTGCTCGGACGTGTCGATTTGCACTAGAGGATTGAGCCGCTGATAAAGGACAACCAGATTTTGATGACCGTTGATATATTGCCTATTCATGATGATTGAGGCACGGTTCAGCGTGCAGACGAGTGAGCCCGTTATTGCTGCGAACGACGAGATATCGCCCCAGATGTTGGAGCTATTGCCCCAGATGCTGGAATTAGTGCAGAACGAGTTGTACTAAGAGATGATAGAAGGTCGCTAGTCATCGAGGATGAATGACTAGGACATGTGGATCGTTCGCCTACCCCGATGCGAGGTCATCAGATAGATTGATTCCAGCTAGAGACGACTTCACGCGGAGACGTTGGGAGTCGACATAGACGATCGAATGTCAGAAACCTATTATTCCAAGTTTAAAGTAGTCGGAAAGACATGCAGGCAATTCTATGGTCCCTCTAGAAGAATGAAACCCTAACTCGACTTAATGACCGTGTGAAAGCCTTTGAACCTTCGGGTTTGCGGCAGTTCTACGGCGCCATTAGTGAGGCTTGGGTTTGCCCTTCTACGGCTGGACCACCGATGCTGTGGTATGTACTCGATACTATTAAACTGTGCCCAAGAGGTTGAGCTCTTGGGGGATTATGAGGTTTTGACGACTCGATCGGATGGCTCGACTTAATTCGGATGCTAGGTGGTGAGATGCATTTCTTGGGAGACTCCCGATACGAGGATAGCCGTTAGAGCTCAGTCCATGTAGCCACGATGAGACGATTCCGAAGCAGTCGACATTAGAGAAAGTGGAGTAAAGAGGTCCGTACAAGATCTGGATAAGACGACGTTCCACTCCGCCGACATCAGAGATGCGATACGCATGCCGAGGCAGAGTACTGGATATACCTTCCAGAAGGAGTCGCGATGGGTATGCAGCCGTTCCGGAGCAAGATGCAGATATAGGAAAGGACGATGACTTCCGGACAGTTGGCAGAGACGAGACATGGAACAGGCCGTGAGCAGGATTCCTTCCAGGACACTGCTGCAATGATACTTGCACCCAGGATCAGATGTGTCACGTACATTCAGAGAGCCAGAGGCCGACGCCAGTGATATGCTGTCTTACGAGTGGTCGCGATGATTGACCGGGAGATGAAAAGAGGCGTGCCAGAACGGGATCATCCCCGTTAGCACACCTGACAAGGCCGATGAGCCGATGGACCGAGAGATTGGTAATTCCCAGTGAAGACCTTGACCCAGGAGTGGTCATTGTTACGCACACCAGCAGGCCAGAGTTCATGATCATCGACGAGACGTCCCATTAGTGACCGCGACAGTTGGCCCGAGATTCTTAGAGAATGCGCTTGAGCGGTACTATGCCGCCATTATTGATTTCGATGTTTTGGGTGATTTATTCGAATGGTTTGATTTTGATGATTGAGGATTTACGATCTTTGCACAGTGTTGCACTTGATATCGTTTTCGTGCTTGGGTTTCACATGTTTGTGATTTTATGGTTTTAGACATTTGAGTTGATTTTGTGCGTATGCACGCACACGATTTAGTTCCTTCACTCTGTATAGTTTATATTTGCTTGCAGTGCAGTGATACGCCTTTTGTGCACTTAGATGCATTGGACTTTGATCTCGATGGTGATGTTCGATATTTGTTTTGTGCACCTTGTTCACCTGATTTGATTTTGCGCATGTTCGGCACTTGATATTGGATTTCATGATTTCGTGCACGATGGATGCACCTGATTTTGCTGTCAGGCACACATGTTGCCTACGACAGATGTTTCGTGCACACCCGATGCACTTAGATGTTGTTTCTGTGCATATGTATGGCACATATTGGATTTTGATTTCTGTGCGCACAAGATGCACGTAGTATCCATACGCGTATTTTGGGATTGATTTTTCTTATAGAGCAGTACGTTTTTATGATATTGCTATGTGTTTTCGTACTGAGCAGGACTAGTCAGAGGACAGTACCTGAATATATTTTACATGTATAGTTTCGAGTTATATCATATTGGTTTTGCTTTGGATTTGGTATTGATGTCTTCCCCATGACTCCGATGATTGCGGGATGCTTGACGGAGTTCTGATTTGAGTTATATGCTCATTTTTCATGCGCATGCGTTGCGCTACGATTTGTTTTATGTATTTATGATTTCGGAGCCCCGGCGATTTGATGGTTTTGGCTGAAATATTTTAGTATTTGGGGGAAGTTTTAATTTAAATTCGGGGACCGAATTTCTTTAAGGGGGGAAGATTGTAACGTTTTGAAAATCGTTTCGGTGAAATTTCGAAAAAACGGTAAAATAAGGGGGTTTTCTGTAAAAAGTCAAAATACAAATATCTTTATTATAAAATTAAATATACATATTCTGGCTATGAAATTGCTAGTATTTGGTGTTTATTGAGCCACTGGTGAAATTTCAAATTTTCCGAAATTTTTTCCGAAATTAATTATTTTAATATTATTTTAAGCCGTCACTAATACATTTAATTAGGAAAAATTACAAATTGGAATGAGTTGAAACAAATTTTGTGCATCATAAAACATTAAATAAAATTTTAACATGTGGTTTTTGAAATGAAATCGTTTGCCAAAACGGTTTAGAAAATATCGAAGAAAAAGGCTTTTTTTCCGGTGAAATTAGTGTATTGGAAGTGGGTTACTACACTTATCTCTTTTTCTCACCCAAAAAAAACCCACACCCATTCCCCTAACATGCTTTGGCCGACCCCCTTGATCAGCCCAACAATCTTGGGCCTCCCATTTCACACATTAAAGCATTGAAAAGAAAAGAAAATGAAAAGGTTTATGAGAGAAGAAGTTGTGTGTTGACTTCGGGGTGTTGTGTGTTGACTTCGACTTCTTCCCACATCCCCCCCCACACACCACAACCCCCCCATCCTTGCTGGCCGAGCCCTCACCTGCAAAATCAGCAACAACCCCCTCTTCTTTCCTTCTCTTTTCCCTTCAAAAATTCACCCAAAAATGCTTCAAAATCCACCAAAAATTCAAAACTAAATCCAAATCCAACTCCTACCCATTTTAGCTTACCCTAACATGCATGGATCTAGGGAACAAGATGGCAATTTGAGGGGCTAGATTTCAAGTTGGATCAATGAGTTGTGAGGTATAAAAATCTTGACCTTTTTGTTGAATTGTTGATTAATGCTTGTGTTAGCTTAATTAAGTGTTAATTAGGTTTTATATGGGTTCAAATTGCATGATTGGAAAATTCAAGAATTTGGTTTGAAGCTAATTTGGGTTTAACCATCACTATTAGGATAATCAAGTGTAGATTATCATCTTGTGGAATTGTAAAACCCAACCTAATTGTTAGTTTGCAAATGGTTAGGTTGATATTGTTATAATTAAGCTATATTGCTAACTAGGTTTTAGAAATTTAATTAAAATATGGGATTAAAGATCTAATTGGGTTTTCATGACTTCATTAACATTATTAAGTGTAGTTTAACACTTTAGTTCATGGAAATCCAACCTAAATTGTGGTTTGTGCATTTTGCTATAAAATTGTTAAAATTTAGGTATTTTGTAAACTAGAATTTTAGGGTTTTTGGAATTTATGAGATTAAATTATGGGAATTGTTTTTATGAATTAATTAAGATATTTAGTGAATATTGTGGCCGCTAGATTCTTTTATACATCGAGTTTTGTACTAAAACGGCGAATTGTGCTTGCTAGATTTTCGGAAAAATGACTTTTTAAGTGAAATTGGGGTTTTTGTGAGTTTTAACCTATTTTATATTAAAATTAGTGTTCGTGAATGTGCAAATGAGTGTATTTGGGTTTTTCTCGATGGTTTGACGTTTGTACGCCGACGTCGAGGGTTTTTGGGTTGATTGTGAAAGCAACCATAGGTTTTGACCTATGTGGGATTCACGTGTCGTTTTTGGGTCATGAGTCGGATTTTAATGCGATACGGTGCGTTATGATATGTAGGTACCCCATGTGGACTTCGAGACGACAAGCAAGCGCGTGGCGACGTCGGTACCGGCGAGCGAGGACCAGGTGAGTAGATTTATATCTACGGGGAGAAGTCGGGTGGATGGCGTATAGCACCCCCGCAGTCCGTGGTGGTGTATACGGATGCGTATACACACCAACAATTATTATATGTTATTTGGGATTAATAACGATATTTAGGATGGATATTGATGTGTTGGATTATTTTAGTGTTGCGAACCCTAGGGTAGTGTTGCACTACACATACACACATACATACTTGCATACATTCCTATTTATATATGCTCATGGGATTATTTATAGTTATGTGTTCACATGGGTATGGGACTATGTGTTCACATACGGATTTGAGGATGATACTTGGGATTGAGCTGAGTCGATGAGATTTGTTTTCTGGTTGTAATATCGGTGATATGGCAGGATTCGTACTTGAGGTACGTCCTGGTGTTATAGCGGATCTTGGGGCGGCGATACGGGTGAATAGTGTTATAAATAAAATGGTCGTCATGTGATCGTGATATGAGGCATGATATGCTAGGATATTGATATTAGGCCGTATAGGGCGATGTATACCCCTTGATGATGATATGTGCTGACGATATCGGTTTGTACGAGATTGTCGATCAGTAGTCAGATCATGAGTATATTGAGGATATTAGTATTGTACTAGACATAGGTCAGTACCCTAGACTATGATCTTGGATAAAGAGGATACCAGAGGAATAGGGTGAGGAATATGATATTGACCCGTACCCAGATTTGGGGATGCCGTACGATGGATTTACGTACGAGCTATATTTTGATGATTGATCCGCACTCTTGACTTGGGATGTCTGGTTATGGATATGATATTATCGAGGCGGGATCACCGACTATACATATACAGGTATGTATATGTATCGACTCAGATGATAGGCGGTTTCCTTACCTGTAGTTCAGCTTGTTAGTTCAGCCGTATAGTTTAGTGTAATTGTTAGATTAGATTAGACTCCTACCTATTTCAAAACTAGCGGATCATGGATATTTTAAAAGACAGGTCAAGGGATCTACGGATATTTCAAAAGACATATCCTTTCTTAAAAAAGAAACCCCGTAGCCCTATTTTCAAAACCCCGCGATTCGTATTATTTCAAATGGCACCATTGTTTAATATTTAGCTCCCGCTCATTTTGGTTGCTCGCTCCGCATCGCATATTTACATTGTTATTTCATATTGCATTGTTGACATTATGCTGTTAGGACACCAGCACCATTACCGATGATGCGTATGTACCACATACACTTACTTGCCGGCTCACACACATCTTCATCGGTAATTACCATGTCACGTACACCTTAGAAAATATTATTGCTTGACATAGCCTGTTAGCTAATAGTTTAGACATGATATTAGCGTACTTGCCTTATATGTTAGTTTAGACATTGTAGTTATTACCTGCTACTTCATGCATACTGTTATTCATTGTTATGCCGCATTCATGGATTCTCATGCATATATTCACTATTTTACGTGTTATTGAGGTTTTGGATTCGGATTTCCATGAGATTTTTCTGGATTTGGAGGAAAACCGCAAAAACATAAATAAACCTTTTCTCTCTTTTAAAATAAAAAGTGCGGTTTTCCCATGATGTATGAGTCGTCCACCATGAGTTTGCTGATGGATTTCGAGACCCGATTCGAGGAGACGGATGAACCGTTTCGGGTACATGGTGGACCCGGTAAGGTACCCCGGGGCAAGAAGCGCGTGATGATGATGATGTAAACCTGGCAGGGGAGCACTACCTACCGGTGATTTTACCCGACGCGTCAGATATCCGGAGGATACCGTCGTGGTCTTGAGATGGATGGTAGGGGCCGGTCTGGACCGACGGCGCCCTAGATATTGTGATTGAGACATTGAGATTTCGAGATATTGAGGTACAGAGACTGTGATACAGAGATATCGAGATATTGGAATTACGTTTTGTGCCGATGCTAGGCACTGTTTTATGCCGATTACATTATGATACCTCATTTTAAAAATACAAAGGAAATCTCACTAAATTATGAAAACAGTTCTTCATTTACATGTATTCTGTTTTCATGCTTTCATACCTCATTCATATGATAGATTGCTACCTGAGGCATTGACACGGGCACATGAGATTACACTCGGGTTAGATATTTACCCTAGCCTTGTTATAGGTTGCATGTTATATATATAATTGAGGCTATATTATGATCTTTGACCTAGGTTGCGTTATTTATGCGATTTCTTTCCGTAGATGTTTTTCTATTCACGAGTTGGCAACTCACCCCCGTTGTGCCCCAGTTTCTTACAGGTTTGCCGTACAGGTTTCATTACGGCTTTGCGGGCATAGTTTCCTTCGGGTGATTTGCTAGTAGGTGGGTTTACTTGTATCGTACCCCCATTATATATCTTGTATATCATTATTCCATTGTATCTAGAAGTTCCATCAACCAAACATGTATTTATTTTGAGATAGAGACCAGTGATGTTATTCCTTCGACCTTAGAGTCGCGCGTTATTTTTCTGCGGTTTTCTTGTGGATTTGAGTTTCCTTTTGAATTTTGATCCTCGCCGTTGGCGTTGTATATTATATTGCTTGTGTGGTTGTGACCGTCGATTGACGAAGAGCTAGCTCCCGCTTGGGGATGCCTTTTTATTGATTTCGTATACTATTCATGTTGTATCCCGTTTGGGGGCCAGTATTTACAAAGGAGACTCTGCCGAAATTTTCAGTAAATTTTGATGTTCTTTAAAACCACATAATTCGGCTTATGCTATTAAAACTACTTGTTTTAAATTGGTTTTCCTTCACTCTACTTCTTTTCTTGGTTTGGATTTCTGGGTTTTCGGTTTACTTAGATTACGTACGCCTCGAGACGTTTCGTAGTTTAAGTGCCGGTCATGTTCCGTACTTTCGAGACGTGACAATGACGGGTAGAACTTGACATGTGACTTATGATATGTTGGCCTTCGTCATGGTCATAAGAGCATGGGGCAAAAATCCACATCGGGAGTTTCTAAAGAAACTAAAACTTGCTAGTGTTGCATACCCTTTGGAGTGTGATAATTTTGGCAGGATACCTTTGACTTTATCACACAATGATATTTGGATCCCGATCCTACTGTGAGTATCCGCTACTCCTCGGGAGATTTTTCACTTAACGATCAATGCTATAAACCAAGCAGGTGTCTAGAACAGTGTCAGCGGGGCTACGCCTCCAGGGAAAAGAGGTTATTTAATTAAGAAACTTCATGAAAGCGTCGTAAAACCTCCCTCGAAGTACCGACATTAGCCTGGCTGAAAGGTTAAGCAAGTATTGTACGGTGGGATTAATCCTGACTAATTCTTCTTTTATGGTTTGAGGAAGGATTCGAGAAACAGTGGGAGACATCCTGTTTAGATAAATTAAAAACCAATCTAAACTTGCAAGAGTATTATGCTGAGTGTTTTCTTCTCTCTCTCCTAATTGCAGCGACCGGGTGACCAGATTTTGGTTACAGATAGATAATAAAATGACTAAGTTATACTATATTGACTGGTAAAGGTTTGTCCAGATGTCCATTACCTATGACAAGCTGGACTACCTCATTACTACTCAAGCCCCCGCCGTTCCAGGTCCAGTTTCCACCGTAGCGGATGTTAATATCCGTAATACAAGGAAAAAAGACAGTGTGAATGCAAAGTGCATCGTGTTGGCCTCAGTTGATGGTGTATACCAAAGGCAGCACGAGAAGATGGACTTCGTTTCCATCTTCCTCCATAACAAAGATTTATATGGAAAGCAATCTCGTATCGCAAGATATGAGACCTCGAAGGAATTGCTTCAAGCAAGGTTAGCTGTCGGGTCATCTGCAGGGGACCACATCCCTACAATGATCAGCTGTATTAAACAGCTCACGGACCTGGAGACCACGTTGGAGAACGAGTCATGTACTGACTTGATTCTATAGTTCATATCTTCTACTTGCGCCCAGGGAAAGAAAGTTATACTTCCAGTTGAGGGCACCCTGAAGGAAACCAGGGAGATACCCGCTCTGCTTATTGGGGAATCTTCCTCTTCTGGATCCAAGGAGAAAGCCAAGGGTGAGAAGAAGAAGACCTCTACAAAACCGATAGGCGGTGTCAGTAAGGTAGATGGAAATGGCAAGGAAAAAGTTTCGGGGCTAACAGTAGGGAAGGAGGGTTGTTTCTATTGTCACAGGAAAGAGCATTGGCAGAAGGGATGCAGGGCTTGGAAAGCCAGAATCCACGATCCGAAGCACGTTGTGGCTTCGACTTCGGGTGTGTTTGTGATAGAAAACAGTCTGTCAATTAACTCTACTTCCTGGGTACAAGATACCGGATCAGGATCTCATATCTGTAATTCATTACGGGCTTTGAGAAACCGTAGAGTTATCAGGGCAGGTGATATGACTCTCAGGGTTGCTAACGAAATGAGCGTGGATGCTGTATCCGTAGGGTATATCACTTAGGATTGACAAGTGGGCAGATATTGATTCTACGTAACCGTTTTTGTGTACCTATTCTAGTTTGTAAGCGATGTGGTCCACATCCACCTAAATCAAAGTTTGATTGGGTCAGGTACACTAGAGGACAGTATATACGTGTTAAATCAAGCTCAGGTTTTCAACGTCAAGAACACACTTAAGAGAAAGTCTCCAGAATTAAATAAGGCTTTCTCATGGCATTGTAGACTGGGTCACATCAATGAAACTCGGTTGTCGAAATTACATAGAGAGAGATATTTGGATCCGTTCTAATATCAGTCTTATGCAACTTGTCAATCTTGTCTCATAGGAAAGATGACAAAGACTCCGTTCACTGGACACGGAGCAAGAGCGAGCGAGCTTTTAGGACTCATACACAGCAACGTGTGTGGTCCAATATCTACAGATGCACGAAGTGTTTATTCCTATTTCATTACTTTCATGGATGATTTCTCTAGGTTAGGACATATCTTCTTGATGAAGCATAAATCCAAGGCCTTTGAGAAATTCCGAGAATATAAGAATGAAGTGGAAAAACAAACAGGCAAAAGTATCAAGACACTGAGATCTGATCGATGTGGTGAATACTTAATTACCGAGTTTCTAGATTACCTAAAAGAGAATGGAATTCTCTCTCAGCTTACTCCTCCATACACACCACAACATAACGGTGTATCGGAAAGACGGAACATAACCCTATTGGATATGGTTCGTTCCATGATGAGTAACGCTAAGTTATCACGATCCTTCTGAAGTTATGCACCAGAATCAGCTGCATATCTTTTGAATAAGGTTCCTACCAAGTCTGTGCCTACCACACTATATCAGATGTGGAGTGGGAAGAAACCCTATCTTCAATGTCTGAAAATATAGGGATATCCAGCTTTTGTTGAAAAGCAGTATGCGGACAAGTTCGAGGTACGCTCGGTACTGTGTAGGTTTGTGGGATACCCGAAGAACTCCAGGGAGTGTCTTTTCTATTACGTAGAGGAACAAAAGGTTTTTGTTTCTCGTCATGCTCATTTTTTAGAAAATCATTTTTTGAAAAAGGAAATAGTGGGAGCGTAATAGAACTGGAAGAAATTCCAGAACCACAAACTATTTCTGAAGGTATGGTAGAACCAGAGGTTTCAAAAGAACATGACATCCCTACGCCAAACCGCAGGACTAGTAGGCAGTCTCATCCGCCCGAGAGATACTGCGGTTTTATCATAGACGGGGATAGAGAGGATTGCATCATTGGTAATGATGAGCCAACTAGCTTCCAGCTAGCCATTCAGAGCGGCGACTCGGTAAAATGGCTGGATGCAATGCGGACCGAGATGGAGTCCATGTACACCAACAGAGTATGCACTTTGAACATTGCTCCAGAAGGGGTAAAACCCGTAGGCTGCAAATAGATCTTCAGAAAGAAGATTGTTATAGATGGACAGGTTGAAACCTATAAGGCTAGACTTGTTGCAAAAGGTTTTCGTCAAAAACCTGGTTTGAACTATGATGAAACCTTTCCTCCAGTGTCTATACTCAAATCCATTCAGATCCTTCTCGCCATTGCTGCCTTCCAAGATTATGAGATCCGACAGATGGACGTAAAGACGGTTTTTCTAAATGGTTATTTAAAAGAGTGCGTCTATATGGATCAGCCAGAGGGTTTCAATCAGAGTGGGAGCAGCAGGAAAGTGTGCAAGTCGCTTAAGCCCATTTATGGACTAAAGCAGGCATCATGGAGCTGGAACATCTGTTTTTATTGAGACAGTCAAAGAATTCAACTTTATCAAAAATCTAGACGAACCATGCATTTATAGTAAGATTGTAGCAAGAACTGTGGGATTCCTCGTTGAGTATGTGGATGACATTCTCTTTATAGGAAATGACATTCCTATGCTATAATCAGTCAAAGGATTCTTGTCATAGAGGTTCTCCATGATTGACCTGGGTGATGCCAACTACATTCTGGGGATCGAGATCTATCGTGATAGATCAAAGAGGATGGTGGGACTTTCACAGTCAAGGTACATCAACACCATACTGAAAATATTTATTATGGACGGTTCTAAGCGCGGTAGTCTACCGGCTTGTCACGGAATCACCCTCTCCAAAGAGATGTCTCCCAAGACTGATTTGGAAAGGGCTCACATCACATCTATACCCTACATTTTTACAGTAGGCTCTATACTATATGCGATGTTGTGTACCAGACCAGATGTTTCTTATGCACTAGCGTGGTAAGCTGGTATCAGTCAAACCCAGGGGAGTAGTACTGGATAGCGGTAAAAGAAAATTCTCAAGTACCTGAGAAGGGATAAGGAGATGTTCTTGCTGTTTGGCGGAAAAGACCTCCAGATCGAGGCCTTTGTTGACTCCAGCTTCTAGAGTGATAAGGATGACTCCAAGTCCATATCGGGTTATGTCTTTACCCTAAGTGGAGGGGCGGTCTATTGGAAGAGCTCCAAGCAGGACACCGTTGCAGACTCGACGATGGAAACAGAGTAGTTCGCTGCATGAGACGCCGCAAAAGAGGCAGTCTGTATGAAGAAGTTCTTAACTGAACTTCAGGTGGTTCCTTCCATTGTTAGTCCAATACTTTAGTATTGAGACAATATATGGCGATATAGCTTTAGGGAAGGAACCTAGGTCCCATCAGAGATCCAGACATATCTTGAGGCGGTACCACCTGATCAGGGAGATCGCTGATCCCCAGGAGATCGAGGTGAAGAGAGTAGATACGGAGAACAACACTGCAGATCCACTCACAGAGGCCATCCCTCAGACAGAGTTCGAGAGGCTATTCAAGATCTTAGGTCTGCGATATGCCAGTATATGGCCTTAGTGCAAGTGGGAGATTGTTAGTGATATATGCCATAGAGGCCATTATTGTATCATATTGGTTTGTATATTACTTAATGGAAGCTTGGGATATACACGGATATAGTACCAGTCTTTCTTGAAATGGTAGTATGCTACCTGGTTTGTTTCTACCTCAATATGTGCATGTGTTTCTTTTACAATATTGCTTAAACATATTGGTACAACCTTTAGGATCTTTGCTTGATTACCAGCATTGTGATGGCAGTCACACTAGTGGGGGCTGGGTAGTCTATAAGAACATCCTATACAGGTCCCTAGTCGTAGGATTATTGAGACGGGACATCGATACTCCAGAGTAGACTAGTGTATACGCTTTTCATCCCAGCAGGGGAAATGGTCTGTCCCACAGCCATTAGTACTTCGTACTAGAGATAGTATGCAGGTGCTCATTAGGTTATGAGTACACTGGACATGACTCGTCGGGAACTGTTGGTGGGTGTTATATCTATCGTCGGGTAGCAGTTCCCAGGTGACATGAGTACAGCATAGTCCGTCGACTTGACACTGTTACTTCGCCTCGAGTGTGTTCACACTGTACTTTGATTACTACCCTACCACGGCTCAAAGGAGTCATGCAAACAGGTAGTAGTTGGTGCAGTCCCGAAGCACTTGGAGGCAGTGGCAGTTAGTTAGGGTTCGTCTCTCCCGATATTGGGGGTTGATATCGCACAGTGTTTGGAAAGCCATTACACAAAGCCCTTGGCCAAGGCAAGTGAGATTTACTGGTGGGTACTCCAGTAGTTTCTCAGGGTGTTTTGGGATATACTCTGACATGACTTATTGCGCTATTAGGGGTCTGACGATTACCGCCCCCTAGGCCCGATATGCAATACTCTTAGACGAACATACTGGACTGTACGGAGATTGTCACATACAAGCTCAAATAGGAGTTCAGATGAGTTAGCTCATCGGCCTTCTTATCGACACATACCTGGGTAGCCGTTATGTGCAGCTAGTACCGCTTGCGGCTAAACCCATTGCCACCGTAGTGTCGAGTCTTTAGAGTCCCACACAGAGGGTTTCCCTGCACCGGGAAAAAGGTGCAGAGGTCGTATGGTTTTACGGAAGGGCTTCGATCAGGTACGTGCACTTGTGGCGTATGATGTTCGGGCAGATAATACTAGTGGGCTTTGGTTTAAGCCGGATCCTAGTATTATATTGATGGATTATTTTCGTCTCTTTGTATTCGTATTCTTCGGAATGAGGATGTGGGTATATATATACGGATGAGGGGCATTCTCGTAATTCAGGGATTTGCTTCTAGAAGAGGATACCTAATTAGGGTTTGATTTTTTTTGGATTAAACAAAATTGGGTAGAGGAAATGAGGTGTAAACTTGACAAAAGACATTCATGACTCATCACTAGATATTTTAGAACCATATTAGATATTTGTGTGAGATATTTTTTTATCTCCTCAATTATTTAGTTTGGTTCAACTATTCATAAAAAATGAGCCATGGTTATTCTTTAGTTGCTTTCTACACTCTCTTCTTCCTCAAGTGTTCTTCTTCTTCATCAAACCCTAAAAGCTCTCATGTGTCGAGAATCCTAGGGTTCCAAAAGACAAATCACTCCATCTTCTTACTCTACACCTTCTAGAACTTCTAGTTTAGCGAACTAGAATCCGTAGTTACCTTGGATTTGAGGTAGGAGCTCGGACTATAGACTCTCGGGTGGATCGTATTTGACTCGAGGAGGCCGTTGAGGTTGCCCGATCCGTTTCGATCCTTGGAGTTGAAGACTAGGTGGAGGATAGCGAAGAAGACCTGAAGGACTTGGTATTGTAAGGTATAACACTTCTTTCCGAGTAGTTAATCTCTTACCAGTTAGCTAGTTAGGGTTTAGTATCGATCCTGGAGTTCAAGTCGGTGTTGCGAGCTTTGAAAAATCGATTTTTGCATATTCCGTCTCCCCGCGAACACGTGGGGTGCGCGACATCGACTTACAGTCGACAGACTAATCTGTACTCATGTCACCTGAGAACCGCTATCTGACAATAGGTATAATACCATCTATCATATTTCCGGTGAGTCCGTCCAGTGTACTCACCTCCAGTAAGCACCTGTATACTATCTTAGGTGACCAACTGACACCAATGGCTTATGAGACCGGCCACTGCCTCTCGTCGGGGTCTCAAAAAGTATACACCGGTCTACTCCAGAGTATCGATGATCAGTCTCGATACTCTCTCGACTAGGGACATTTAAGGATGTGCTTATGGACCACCTAGCTCTTACGTATATGATCGCCATCATAATATTGGTAGTCAAGAAAGAATCCTATGGGCTCTATCAACATGTAATAGTGATCTGTAATACCACATAATGCATGTACATGATGATAAAGATGAACTGGATAGCATACTATCATCTCTAGTAAGACTGTTTTATCCGTATAGGTCTTCCTTGAATCATCATAATCTCTTGCCTACGATTATAATAATTGACTTGAGGGCACTATATCCAACAATCTTCCACTTGCACTTAAGGCTACTTATTACGGTGTTGCATACTCACAGCCCGTGTGCTACTGATCACCCAACTTCTCTACCAATCAGTTTCGCAAAACATATTTGCGAAATATTTGCATTCAAGAAATAGACTCAGTGAGTGGATCCGCTCCTATGTTTCTATCTTAATCTCTCTATATCTCAAATTCGTGAAGAAAGTCTATCTCCCAAAATGAGCGATACTTGTTTTAGAATTTGTCTGGATATCTGATGAGACCAAGTTCATAAATAAACTCCAAATCCAACAAACTTTTTATACTGTATCTTCCACTGAATTTAATCAGTATCCTGCGTCATACCTTCCTCAGTATCCGCTTGGACCCCCTGTCCAACATACTGTCCCTCAGAAGAGGGTAAACTTTAACTCTGACAGTCACTCTGTCATTCAGGTCACCTTGGAAGCTTGAAATAATAACTGCCTTCTTAAGGAGGTTGTCGTTATCATAAACCAAGAACATCCTCTTGTTAGTTATGTATATGCCCTAGAGGCCATTGTTGTACATATGATGTATATTATGATGGATGCTTGGATATATATAGAGAGGACTTTCTTGCTCGTCATGATAGTATGCTATTTGGTTTAACTTTATCTTAACATGTTGACTTGTACTGGTTTACTGTTTTTCTCTCACATGTTGATAAAGCCCTTAGGATCTGTACTTGACTACTGGGACTATGATGAGATCATACTAGTGGGGCCACGGTAGTCGATGAGTACATCCTATAACTGTTCCTAATTGAGGGTATATCGAGACAGGGCATCGATACACCAGAGTAGACTAGCGTATATGCATCTTGACCCATATGATGGGCGATGGATGATCCCATATCCATCGGTGTTTGACATCAGAGATGGTGTACGGGTGCTCAGTGGAGACTGGGTACACTGGACGGACTCGCCGAGAACTCCCAGATGGTGATATACCACACGTCAGATGGCAGTTCTCCGGTGACACTGGTACAGGGTAGTCTGTAGACCCGAGATCATCATAGAGTCTTGTGTGATTCCCACTGTGCTTTGATTTCCACCTTACCACGTCCAAGAGGGCGTGCAAAATGGTGGCTTTTGGGTACAGTCCCGAATCACATGGAGGCAATGAGCGATAGGAGGGGATTCGTCTCTCCCGGTATAGGGAGTTGATGTTGTGCAGTGTTCGATTGGTTATAACTGGAAGTCCCTGGCCAGGGCTGATATAAAGATTTACTGGTAAGTGTTACCAGTAGTTTCTCGACCTGTTTTGAGCCTCACATTGACACGACTTATCGGTTACTGTGGTCTGACGTATACCATCCCTAGACTTGATATGCGACATATCAGACAAAGAGAACGGACTGCACGGGAGTGTTACTGATTGGATTCACAGGAGAACGTACAGGCTAGCTTGTTGATCTTCTGATCGCTCAATACCTGGGTGGCTATTACGTTTAGCTGACCGCTTGCAGCTTGTGGGTGTTAGATATGATCATCACCTGCTACCGGCGTATTGACGATTCTTTAGAGTCCTACACAGAGGTTTCTTAGCTCAGGCAAATTGGAGTAGAGGAATATATGTGATATGTGCAGGACCGAGGATAATACGATATGAGATACCGTATTATATTCTCGCGATATTTAGATATGAACCGGGACATCGGATCAAGTGTTGATTCGATGAATCGGTACATGATATATTAGTCGGTTATATTCGATATAGCCGGATTGTCGGATCAAGTGTTGATTCGATGATATAATGTATAATAATATATATGATATATTGTATTACATTATCTAATATTGGCTCGCTTTATTATTTCATTTTCTCACCGGATAATACATTGATATATATGCGATATATGTTAATTGTATTATTTTCCTTTGTTGCAAATATATAATATATATGTGATATATATTATTGTGACATGATATGATTAATAATGAAACATGTTTAGTAGAGATTAAGCAAGGTTAGGGTTTGATTAGGGTTAGCTCCTTCTTTCACCATCTAGAAGCTTTCCTTTTGTCATGTGTAAGATATTATGGTTGATATTATCTTATGACTCATTCTTTAACCTAACCATACCCTAGCCCTAGTTTATTCTCTACAAAGGTTAACCTTGTCATCCTTGACCATGGTTCCATGATCAATCATATATTCTTATCTACTATTCATCACAAAAGGATTAACTCTTTTTCCATCATCTTCTTCTCTCTTGAGCTTTGAGAAAGCTCACTAGTTATTCATTTTGTTATGATTTCTTGTGAGAAATTGATATAAAAAGATAGCATAAATACTAATCCATCATCCTCATCTAATCTAGCCCATTAGATTAGGGTGTTCACTTCTTTAGAGTGAGAGAGCTTGAGTTATAGCAACTTCGACGTAGATCATCGGAGAAGCGGAACACTACAAGCTAGCATGGATCGTTCGAGTCATGGAGCCTCTCTTGAGTCCGGGAGATCATGGATCGCGGCGAAGGGACTTCTACTCGGAGCTTATGAAGCGAAGGACCGGACTACAAAGGTTGTAATCCCTCACACTTAGTGGTAAAGATGTTTACTTGCATGTTAAACCCTAATAATCTAGCAAAGATCCCGACTTTTGGTTGTTCGGCACATCTAAAATTTAATTCGAGCATGTTTGATGCCTTATGAACCTTCACAAGAGTGCCTAGGAACCTTACAGTGGTATCAGAGCCCAGCTAAAGTATTAGGCGACGTGTATACGAAGTTAAAACTCCGATCGAACCCGATACGACGAAATAGAACCCCTCACTGGAATTTTTGTAAAAATGTGATTTTTTCTGCATTAAAAATACTCAAAAAAATCAGCAGGGAATTCTAAGAATTATCATGAAATACGATCCCACAATTCAATGAAATCACCGCGGAACCGCGGAGGGAACCTGCTTCCCGCGGCGGTTCCGCGGCCGATCTTTGGGATTGTGACACGTGTCTTCAGGGTAATATCCGTAGGTGCTTGTTGCTGCTTCTGGGTATTTTTAATCTGTCTCAAGTGTTGAGTGTTCTGGGGTTTATTTTGTAATCGTTGATTCGATCGGAAAATTTAATTTTGTGATGTTTTCCGGATATTTAGAAACTGTTAAAAAGTTCGAGCGGATATCATTAACTCACTTTTTCCCGGCACGAAAAACTTTTATGTGTTGAATTTTTATCGGGTTTAAATCTTTCGGAAAAATGTGCAAGTAACGCGGTGGACCCTCTAGAAGACAACAAACCTTAACTCGATTATGTGACCGTCTTGAACTGCCTCTAAACCTTAGGGTTTGGGGAAGTACGGCGTGCCACATGTGAGGCGTTGGCTTGACCCTTCTACGGCTGGATCACCGGTACTCTGACATATTCTGGGATTATTTGAACTCCGCTCAAGTGTTGAGCTATTTAGGAAATTTTGGGTATTTGATTATCTGTTCGGAAAGTTTAACACTGTCTATTTATCTGGAATGTGATACAATATATGGAATTCATATAGTTAGGCATGAAATGCGAAGTATGTGATATTTCGGATTTACGATGTCTAAAGAGAATGTAGATTCCAAATATTGTAGTTTTACAATTTCTTTTTTGTGACCGTAAGTGTAGTATGTAGTTGTATTGCCGGTTTTCGTTGCTATACGTCAACGACGATCGGTGTATGCATACTTACTTACGTTGATGATATGTGATATTATGTGTTGCTGTGATATGTTATATTGGATCGTCGTGTTCTGAATAGCCGGGGGTTTTATGTGAGATGAGGTTTTTTTTTTATTTTCATTCATGTAAAATTCATTTGTATGTAATATTCTTTTATTGGGGCACTTCCGGGATGAGGTTGATGTCACCAGTGTATATTATTTACTTTTCCGCATTAGGTAGACCCAAGGAGGGGAGCACAAGTAACCGTGTTCTAGGGTCCAGAGGGAGGCAATCTCGAGGAGTCGAGACCGGGTCTCCTAACCCTAGAATTGGCAGTGTTACTTGCCTCTCTCGTAGGGGTCTTGGGATGTGGGTTTGGCTATTCGTCGCGACCGTGGAATCCGTGTTTTATACAGGCTCGTATTAAAAACACGGACGTCCTAGAATATCCAATATTTCATATATGTTCTTCTGCTGCAATGTTCTGTGATGAGATCATATTACTGCCTGAGACGAATGCTTATACTATATATATATATGCTGATATATAAATATTACTGCTTTCGTTTCTTCCATGATGCTTAGGAAGCATAAGCTGATGGGATTTTATTAATGAGATTAATAAAAAGAAAATAAAACCTAAAATATGTTGTAGAATCAAAACTTTATAAAAAAAAGGGTAGCTACAGTTTTGCTTTGCATAGCGGTATATATGATATATCCTGCACCTTATTCGATAAGGAAATACCGAGATCCCTTCACCGGGAGTGACCTCTTTAGCGAAACTGGCAGATGCTACAAACTCACGGTTTAGTTTTTGACGGCTTATATAGTTCTTGCTTTGCACAGAGGTATATATGATATATCCTGCACCTTATTCGATGGGGAAAGAGCCGAGATCCCTTCACCGGGAGTGACCTCTTTAGCGAAACTAGAAAAGCCTCAAAAACACTCCTTTTTCAAAAACCACATGATTCTACAACGATATCAAGTTCATTACGCTCATGGTTTTTTCTGAAAAACCTGCGTAGCCCTCCGTCATTTCAGATAAGTGCTACTTAGTATTCGTGCTGCGGTAGTTTGGCCTCCGTCAAGGCGTAGTGTACGGTAGCTAACTAGTGCTTATCGGCTAGCATACGATGCGATTGGATTATGGTATTCGTACGGCGTAGTTTGGCCTTCGTCAAGGGTCGTACGAGTGGGTTTAATTCAATCAAGAAATGAACGAGTTGAACATGACTTGCGCCCTATGCGTAGTTTGGCCTCCGTCAAAGTCATGGGACGCTAGGGGCAAAAGCATTATCGGGAATTTCAAGTGTTGAAATTTGCAATGAGATTGCATACCTCCTATGAGATAGTTGGATCCCGATACCCACTGCGAGTAAGAGTTACTCCTGGGAGAGTTTTACACAGGACAATTAGCCGATCAAGTAGGTGTCTAGAAAATTGTTAACGGGGTTACGCCTCTGGGAAAATGAGGTTAACTTTGATTAGGTCCATGCGAAAGCACGGGGAACCTCTCTCAAAGTACCGACACTGATCTGGCTGAAAGATTGGCGAAATTGTAGGGTGTAATTAATCCCGGCTAATCTTACCTTTTAGGGTTTGAAAGTAGATTTGATAAAAACAGTGGGAGACATCCTGATTAGATAAGATAATAACCAATCTAATCTTGCAAGAGCATACGCTAAAGTGTTTTCTTCTCTCTCTCTCCAGGTAGCGACCATGTCAGGCCATAATCAAGATAATAATATGGATGTATTGACTGAACCCGCTTATTATATTGAGCAGGGGAACGTTGGACCCGTTCTTTCTTATAAGAGTTATAAGACTGAACAGGGAATAGTAGAATATCTGGATTCTCACGCCGCCCAAAAGAACATGCATGTTGATGCATCTTCTTCAGGTGTGTTTATTATTGAGAACTGTTTCTCAGTTCACCCTACGTCCTGGGTATTAGATACCGGATCAGGATCCCACATATGTAAATTGTTACATGGGCTACGTAAAGGTAGAGAACTGGGAAAAGGTGATCATTCCGTTCAAGTAGGGAACGGTGCAACTGTTGCAGCCAAAGCAGTTGGCGAATATCACTTAGTATTACCAAGTGGTGATACACTGATTCTGAATGAATGCTATTATATACCGAACATGATGTGCAACATTACATCAGTTTCTTTATTAAGTAAAGAAGGATATAATTTTGTAGTACAGGATAATGTTATGAACATATTCCTAGATCAAAAGTTGATTGCATCAGGCTCGTTACATAATGACATATTCATTCTCAATCAAAATACAGTCCTCAATATACAAAACACACACAAGAGGAAAAGTTCAGAAATGAACGAATCCTACTTGTGGCATTGTAGACTTGGTCATTGTTCACACCATAATATTGTATTATTATATTCCCCATTCTTATTCTTTTTATAAATAAACAGGTGCTTTTGACGCATGTCTGCTACATATTACAGGTTACAGGTTCTTGGAGCGAAAACAGTGAAAAAGACAAAAGACGACACAAAAAAGTGACTTTTGACCAACAAATAGAAGGATCTTAATCAAGCCTATACAAAAGATCAGTACAAGGCAACGCAAGGTCCAAGATTACAAAGCAAACGGTTAAAAGTCCACTGCAATTGTTCACTGGAGATCTGGAAGAAATAGAGAAGCCAAATTGAATAAAGATCCAAAGAAATAAAAAGCCCAAGAAGCCCAGAGTCAGTTCCAAAATTTCCAGACATAAAATTTTACCAAAGCTTGGAAGTCTACTTTGACTAGGTCTTCCTAAGGATATTTTGGTAAATGTAGACATGCGAATCAATTGTAACCTAGGGTTTCTATCTCCTATAAATAGAAGCCCAAGTCATTGTATTCTTTTCATGCCTCCCTTCATTAATAAATTTCAGCATTCTTTTGGAGAGCATCATTTTTTGTAAGTTCTTTATTTTCTGCCCTAGGTTAATTTTCTATTCTTGCCCTAGATAAATTTAATTCCTTGCCCTAGTTAATCTTTTATTCTCTGCCCTAGATAAATGTATTTTAATTCCCTAATGAGTGAGTGGTCTCCTCGCTTGTTAGGGTTAGATCTGGGGAAGGTTTGAGAGACGAAGATCTCTCATCCTCTTTCTTGCCCATCATATATTTTCATAGGACTCTATGCATAAATGAACATACCGCTCCCTACGGCACCCTATCCCTCGAGGTAGCAGTGATACCGTAGTATAAAGGCCCGGTTGTGTTGGTTTTCCATGGAGGTTAGGGTAAGGATTGATAAAGGAAGGACAAGAAACTAAAGGAAGAAAACATCTTCCCGATGATTCTAATCTCTTTTATTAATAATTACCATAACACCTAATTAGATCTTCATATGGGTATAGAAAGCGGTGAGATTTATTGACTTTCCAAACTTAACCTAGACCTAACCCTAGCAAGATTTAGATATAGATTAATTTAGTTTTTATATTTAATAATCAATCCGAACACCTATCAGAATTAACTCGTAAGAGCGATTAGGAAATTCACAACATCCCTGTGGACCGACCCGTACTCACCGGCTAGCTGCAAAGCGAAGCCGTTCTTGATTGCGGTAATAGATAGTTTTTGAGACCAATCAAATGGCGCCGTTGCCGGGGATGGCGTGTTATTTCCTTTTTGCAATTTCGGGTTAATCTTAATTAAAAAAATCATAAAAACTGAAAAATCAAAAAATATAAAAATTTATCATCTTTGTATTTTGTGAAGGGTATTTTTTGTTTCAATTTTTGCAAGATCTACAATCGAGACGGATCTGGAAAAATCCAGAGTTCGAAACAGAAAAAGATACATCAGAATAGACAAAGGTTGGAAAATAAGAACAACACAATTTTTTTGGAGACCTGAAGCCTCCGTACCGCCGCCATTCCGCCGCGCAAGCGCGCTCCCGACGCTGAACCGCCGCGTCATGCTGACGTCATCGCGCGAAAATTTCACTGTTTGTTTCCTTTTTCCCCCTCTGCAACCTAAAATATATCTTTTGTCAAATCTCCTGCAGAATTCTTTGCGCTTTAAAAAATCTTCCCTTCCAAATAACAAATCTTGTGCAGGATTCTTTGCGCCGCGCATAAAATAAAAAAAGATTTGATTGCAAGTGATTTACTGTTTTGCATATCTTTAAAACTGACTTTAAGGGGCTTTTGACCAATTCAAATTGGGTGGGGATTTCATCACCCTTCCCAGGACCCCAGAAATCACATAAAGCATTTGCATTGACCAATCTTTAATTAAAAAATACTAGACTCAGCCCTAAGGACTTCGAGCTCAATAGGACAGATGACTAGTTATAGGCATCGACCGTTTATCCTAACCTGACTTTGCGGTGTCTAGGCAAGTGTGTCTAAGGCAAGTGGTTACTTAATTAGGACCGCTACTTGTAGCGGGGAGCCTCTCACTTACATGACACTTACCTGGCCGCAATTGGCGGTGAAGAGACGGTTTGAGGTCCTATTTCTTGCCCTTTGGAACAGTTAGGAGCTGTCTAGCTGACCTTGGTGACCCTAGATTTAGGCCTGATTCTGCATTTCTGGTTAATTGCATTTGTGTCTAAGCCCTTTATCGAAATTTTTTGCAAAACAAATAAAAAAAAAATAATAAGAGGAATTTTTTTTATAAAAAGACTTGCAACTTTTGTCGCTAAGAAATCCTTGCACCATCTTTCTTCTATCATGGATACCCCACCTCACAAATCTCTTGCTGAACTTTGGTATCCCGAACCTAACTTTGCTTCGTACGTCAATTGTTTCGGTCGATTTAAGGAAGATCCCTCCGTGCCCAAAATTTCTTTGAAAGATCAAATAGAAGCGTCTAGGAGAAACAGTTTTACTTTACAACCCACTTTGTGTCAACCAAGTCAACCTTTACCACCTTCATATGTTGATACCACTTTTTCGAGTCCAGCTGTAACTCCTAAACCGATGTTCATTGCTGAGCATATTGCTCAATCTCGTAGCCGATCTTTCACCCCTCTCCACATCCACATGTTGACCCTACTCCTGTCCAACCATCCAATTCCTACCAGTCCTATCCGACTTTCCCACCTTCACTAGACCCTGCTTCTACACAACCTTTTGGGAGTTTCACGTATCCAAACAATTTCGAATCTTTTACCGAAACTCCTTCACCACCCATGTCTAGTTTGGAACAGTAGTTGCAAGCTTATATTTTAGCAACAAACAAAATGGTTAGGAATGTGGAAGCGTCCGTGGCCGCCCTTATGCAACCTAGTGAACCGGTAGCTAGTTTCAACTAGCTCCGAATTTTCCAATGTATGAGGAGGCGGTTGGACAGAGTGAGAATTTGAGAGGATTTCCAAATCAAACCTACCCATACCCAATTCTAGCCCACAACTCCGGTTTTCCATCGATTGTCCAAAATAGTTCACCAGTTGAAAATAAAAACGAGTTGTGTGAATTTGTAGTTCTTGATTTGCCAGATTGTGAAGAACCCCTATCGAGTGAAACCACACTTAATCCTTTCGATCTTTACACCTCCACTCTAGAACCTAAATCGATAAATATCCATGCTTTTGATGAGGTGTCAGAAAAAATTGATTTTCACTTGATTGAGGATATAGACACCGGGAATATTTCGGATGATGAACCTGTCGATTTAATTGAAATTTTATGTCCAATTCATCATCCCGAGTCATTAAATGTTTCTCCCGAACTTCATATGCGTCTTGATTTTGATGATATTGGCATGGATAAGCAAATTTTTGAGGAAAATATTGAGGAGAATTATGAGGATAGTATTGAGGATAATTTTGAGGTTGAACCATTTTCGTTTGATGTGTCGAATTTTCCAATACACCCTTCTGAATCCTTAACTGATACCCTTCCTTACTCACTTCCTTCCGTCCTTCCTATCGTTCCGACTGTGCAAGAGACTGTTACGCTTTCATCTCTAATACCTAGTTTGACGTACCCATGTTTGCTCACGACTCTTGAGGGATTTACTATCATTTTTTCGCGGGTTAATAGATTAGCACAATCGCTTTTTACACATCGGTCATTACAAATTGTGCTAATTTATACGCTCCATCCCCACCCTCAAATTCGTATTCCCACTTTCTATGGTTCTACTAGTCTTCCTTTAATGATCCCAAGTGTTGATGAATCATAATCCGATATTTTGAGTTCGATAATTTTCAATTGGACCTTTGATGACAGTTTCGAAGATATTTTCGCCGATGAACTCGCATTCTTAAATGATACGAATTTTGTGATTAATCAACCTCCACTTGAAGAAGTAGAACCACTACCATTTCTTTTCCCCTTCCGCCATTCTTCTCCTCCACCGAGACCGTATACTGCTTCCATCTCGACACGGTCTCGTGTGCTTCTCATCTCATTTCTCTACACCTCATTCTTTCACCAACTTTACCATTATCACGATATAATTTTTAATTGGTCGGTGCTAACATTTGGCTTGTGTAAGGCCAAGCTTAAGTTTGGGGGGAACCTTGTTGTATATATGTATATATATTTTTTGTTTTCTTTTTCTATAAAAAATAAAAAAAATTTCAAAACATTAAAAAATATATATATAAAATATTTTGTAAATAAATAAACAGGGGAGTGCCGAAAATGTTAACCCTCTTGGTGCAGCATGACAGTGAGGACACTGTCAAGTTTAAGTTTGGGGGTATGGTCGGTACGTCTTCTTCCTTCGTATTCATATGTACATATTTTTGCATTTGCATATTTATTTGAAAACCCATAAAAATTGAAAAATTTCAAAAATTATAAAAATTAATGTATTCAATTTTGGCCTAATTAACTTGAGTTTGACAAAAGGTTAACTAGCTAGGAACAACTAGATCTTAAACTTAGTAAATTAAAAACCCTAAAAATAACCTTCCTTGTAGTTTATTTAGAAATAGGTAAATTTTGAGTTCAGTTCTTGGGCTAAGTTGAAACAAAGGAAATGTATTGATGTTCTTATTAGAGTATAA
The DNA here is from genome assembly GCA_030015575.1 of Agapanthus africanus. Classification (NCBI taxonomy): domain Eukaryota; kingdom Viridiplantae; phylum Streptophyta; class Magnoliopsida; order Asparagales; family Amaryllidaceae; genus Agapanthus; species Agapanthus africanus. Next base: position 155,897,866 of record JASDDO010000004.1, read on the forward strand.
GTTTGAAAAATAATTCCTAGCTTAAGTCTAGATTCTGAAAATGTATACCCTACAATTTGCACAATCACGCACCTTGAAACTTGGAATAGTAGAAGAGACCTTGAAATGCTCTTGTCTAAGTTCTTAGTATGAAGAAAATAAAAGAAAAAAAAGTGAATAAAGAAGAAGAAAAAATGAACACTGGTTTTGTGATTACTTAAGGCTGTAAAAATAAAAAAATATTTAGCGAGGGTGCTTCATCACCTAGTGCCTTAGACCAACTGGTTTGGGAGTCACTGCTAAAAGTCTCAGGTGTTGCAAGACTAGGAATTACGCTTTAAAGTGCAAACATATCTTGTAATCGGTTGTTGGTACCTCAAGAAGTATTAACGGTCTCATGAAGGATGTGTAAGCCAAATTCAGTTAAAAATTCACCTACTAATAAGTACTTTGGACAACGGACAAGGGTATGATTGCTTGATTTGAATTTCCAAGTGTAGGGGTGATTTATACACACACATGGGGATATGTGATTGGAGTTTAGATGAAAGAAAGGAGTGAAGAATAGAACTTGTATCTTTAATAGAGTTGATAAAAATTCCTAAGTGGAGATGGAACCCTAGAAGGAAAACTTAAGAGATGCCGAAAGCTAAGTAAGTCTATAGAACATATATAATCTTAAGTTAGATAATGAGGAAGTGTGAAGAATATGGGTGGATAATTTACGGGTCGAAGATAATAGAATTCCTTGTTAGAAAACCTAATTGGAGAATAAAAGTTGATAAGCCGAATTGATATGATTTTGTGGGTAGTATCCGCTGAAAACCCTCAGGAGACAACACTCCTCCTACTAGGGACACCTAGAGGTTTAACGGCTTGTTGCACGTGCTCAGTGCAATCGCGTTTCCCTGCGAAAGTGCGGTTAGGTTTTTTGTAGAGAATAAAAAATAAGTTTGCTCAAGGACGAGCAAAAGATTAGTTTGGGGGTATTTGTTCACACCATAATATTGTATTATTACATTCCCCATTCTTATTCTTTTTATAAATAACAGGTGCTTTTGACGCATGTCTGCTATATATTACAGGTTACAGGTTCTTGGAGCGAAAACAGTGAAAAAGACAAAAGACGACACAAAAAAAGGGACTTTTGACCAACAAATAGAAGGATCTTAATCAAGCCTACACAAAAGATCAGTACAAGGCAACGCAAGGTCCAATATTACAAAGTAAACGGTTAAAAGTCCACTGCAATTGTTCACTGGAGATCTGGAAGAAATAGAGAAGCCAAATTGAATAAAGATCCAAAGAAATAAAAAGCCCAAGAAGCCCAGAATCAGTTCCAAAATTTCCAGACATAAAATTTTACCAAAGCTTGGAAGTCTACTTTGACTAGGTCTTCCTAAGGATATTTTGGTAAATGTAGACATGCGAATCAATTGTAACCTAGGGTTTCTATCTCCTATAAATAGAAGCCCAAATCATTGTATTCTTTTCATGCCTCCCTTCATTAATAAATTTCAGCATTCTTTTGGAGAGCATCATTTTTTGTAAGTTCTTTATTTTCTGCCCTAGGTTAATTTTCTATTCTTGCCCTAGATAAATTTAATTCCTTGCCATAGTTAATCTTTTATTCTCTGCCCTAAATAAATGTATTTTAATTCCCTAATGAGTGAGTAGTCTCCTCGCTTGTTAGGGTTAGATCTGGGGAAGGTTTGAGAGACGAAGATCTCTCATCCCCTTTCTTGCCCATCATATATTTTCATAGGACTCTATGCATACATGCACATACCGCTCCCTACGGCACCCTATCCCTCGAGGCAGCAGTGATACCGTAGTATAAAGGCCCGGTTGTGATGGTTTTCCATGGAGGTTAGGGTAAGGATTGATAAAGGAAGGACAAGAAACTAGAGGAAGAAAACATCTTCCCGATGATTTTAATCCCTTTTATTAATAATTACCATAACACCTAATTAGATCTTCATATGGGTATAGAAAGCGGTGAGATTTATTGACTTTCCAAACTTAACCTAGACCTAACCCTAACAAGATTTAGATATAGATTAATTTAGTTTTTAGATTTAATAATCAATCCGAACACCTATCGGAATTAACTCGTAAGAGCGATTAGGAAATTCACAACATCCCTGTGGACCGACCCGTACTCACCGGCTAGCTACAAAGCGACGCCGTTCTTGATTGCGGTAATAGATAGTTTTTGAGACCAATCAGTCATATCAATGCGACACGACTGGCTAAGTTACATAAGGATGGATATTTGAACTCGTTCGAATTATCATCTTATGATACTTGCCATTTATGTCTCAAAGGAAAAATAACCAAAACTCCGTTTAGTGGACACGGAGAAAGAGTTACCGAACTCTTAGGATTGGTACATAGTGATGTATGCGGTCCCATGTCTACGCCTGCCAGGAACGGTTCTTCCTACTTCATTACATTCACTGACGATCTCTCAAGATTCGGATATGTGTTCCTGATGAAACACAAGTCTGAAGCTTTTGAGAAATTCAGAGAATATAAGCACGAAGAAGAGAACCAAACGGGCAAAAGTATTAAGATCTTTCGATCTGATCGAGGAGGAGAATACTTGAGCAATGATTTTCTGGATTATCTAAAAGAGAATGGGATTCTCTCTCAGCTTACTCCTCCTTATACACCACAGCACAACGGTGTATCGGAGCGGAGGAATCGCACTCTATTAGATATGGTGCGCTCTATGATGAGCACTGCTGAGTTACCTATTTCCTTCTGGGGATATGCACTGGAGACAGCTGCATACCTATTGAATAGAGTTCCAACCAAATCAGTTCCTACCACTCCATATGAGATATGGAATGGTAAGAGACCATATCTTAATTTTATTCAGATATGGGGTTGTCCGGCCTATGTTAAAACACAAAATCCGGACAAGCTCGAGGCAAGGTCTGTCCTATGTAAGTTTATTGGATATCCAAAATATTCGTGAGGGTATATCTTCTACCACTCCGAGGAACAAAAGGTGTTTGTTTCTCGACATGCCACATTCTTAGAAAAAGGTTTTCTTATGAAACAGATTAGTGGCATTGAGGTAGAACTGAAAGAAGTTCCAGCAGAACAAACTACAACAGATGATTTAGTTGAACCAGAGGATTCAGTAGTACCCAACGAACCCCAGCCTCTCCGCCGATCTAGCAGGGTTTCTCATCCATCTGAGAGATACTACGGTTTTCTAATTGATGGTGGAAGCGAGGATTGCATCATGGAAGATGATGACCCGACTAGTTTCGAGCAGGCCATCACGAGTGGTGACTCTGTGAAATGGCTGGATGCAATGCGATCTGAGATGGAATCCATGTACACCAACAAAGTATGGACTTTGGAAAATGCTCCTGAAGGGGTAAAACTCATTGGGGCAAGTGGATCTTTAAAAAGAAATTTGGTGTAGATGGAAAAGTTGAGACTTTCAAAGCTAGACTTGTTGCAAAGGGTTTTCGTCAACGACCAGGTGCGGATTATGACGAAACCTTTTCTTCAGTGGCTATGCTTAAGTCCATCCGGATCTTACTTTCCATTGCTGCATACTATGACTACGAAATCTGGCAAATGGATGTTAAGACCGCCTTTCTAAACGGTGATTTAGAAGAGTGCGTGTACATGACTCAGCCAGAGGGCTTCGTAGATAGTGGGAGCAACGAAACGGTGTGCAAGCTGCTTAAATCCATTTATGGGTTAAAGCAAGCATCGCGGAGTTGGAAAATCTGTTTTGATGTAGTAGTCAAAGAGTTTGACTTCATCAAAAATATAGATGAACCTTGTATCTATAAGAAGGTAGCAGAGAGTAAGGTTGTCTTCCTCGTATTGTACGTGGATGAAATACTCTTGATAGGAAATGACATTCCTATGCTGCAATCAGTCAAGCTCTTCTTATCACAAAGATTCTCAATGAAAGATCTAGGTGATGCCTCCTGCATATTGGGAATCATGATCTATAGAGATAGATCTAAACGGATACTGGGATTGTCCCAATCCAGGTACATTGACACCATACTAAAGAGGTTTAGTATGGAAGAATCCAAGTGTGGGAACCAACCCACGATCTCTGGACTCACTCTCTCCAAAGAGATGTCTCCCAAGACTGATTTGGAAAGAGCTCGCATGCAAAGGATACCCTATGCTTCGGCAGTAGGCTCTATCATGTATGCGATGCTATGTACCAGTCCCGATGTAGCATACTCACTAAGTGTAGTAAGTCGGTATCAAGCAGATCCTGGAGAGAGTCACTGGACAGCTGTGAAGAACAATCTCAAGTACTTACGAAGGACTAAAGAGATGTTCTTGGTGTATGGAAACGAAGAACTCCAGGTGGAGTCCTTTACCGATTCCAGCTTCCAAAGTGATAAGGACGACTGTAAGTCGCACTCGGGATTTGTCTTTACCCTCAATGGAGGGGCGGTATGTTGGAAGAGTTCCAAACAGGATACCGCTGCAGACTCAACGATGGAGGCTGAATACATCGCTGCCAACGATGATGCCAAAGAGGGTGTCTGGATAAAGAAGTTCATTAGTGAACTTGGTGTGGTTCCATCCATTGAGCATCCAATACCTCTGTATTGCGATAACAATGGAGCTGTGGCTTTGGCCAAGGAACCCAGGTCCTATCAGAAGTCCAGACATATTCTGAGACGGTATCACCTGATCAGGGAGATAGTTGATCGCCGGGAGATCGAGGCCAGGAGAGTAGATACGAAGGGCAACACTGCGGATCCACTCACGAAGGCCATTCCCCAGATACAGTTTGAGAGATTATTCGGGATGCTAAGTATGAGATACTACAGCAGCCGACCTTAGTGCAAGTGGGAGATTGTTAGTTATGTATATGCCCTAGAGGCCATTGTTGTACATATGATGTATATTATGATGGATGCTTAGATATATATAGAGAGGACTTTCTTGCTCGTCATGATAGTATGCTATTTGGTTTAACTTTATCTTAACATGTTGACTTGTACTGGTTTATTGTTTTTCTCTCACATGTTGATAAAGCCCTTAGGATCTGTACTCGACTACTGGGACTATGATGAGATCATACTAGTGGGGCCACGGTAGTCGATGAGTACATCCTATAACTGTTCCTAGCCGAGGGTATATCGAGACAGGACATCGATACACCAGAGTAGACTAGCGTATACACATCTTGATCCATATGATGGGCGATGGATGATCCCATATCCATTGGTGTTTGACATCAGAGATGGTGTACGGGTGCTCAGTGGAGACTGGGTACACTGGACGGACTCGCCGAGAACTCCCAGATGGTGATATACCACACGTCAGATGGCAGTTCTCCGGTGACACTGGTACAGGGTAGTCTGTAGACCCGAGATCGTCATAGAGTCTTGTGTGATTCCCACTGTGCTTTGATTTCCACCTTACCACGTCCAAGAGGGCGTGCAAAACGGTGGCTTTTTGGTACAGTCCTGAATCACATGGAGACAATGAGCGATAAGAGGGGATTCGTCTCTCCCGGTATAGGGAGTTGATGTTGTGCAGTGTTCGATTGGCTATAACTGGAAGTCCCTGGCCAGGGCTGATATAGAGATTTACTGGTAAGTGTTACCAGTAGTTTCTCAACCTGTTTTGAGCCTCACATCGACACGACTTATCGGTTACTGGGGTCTGACGTATACCACCCCTAGACTTGATATGCGACATATCAGACGAAGAGACCGGACTGTACGGGAGTGTTACTGATTGGATTCACAGGAGAACGTACAGGCTAGCTTGTTGATCTTCTGATCGCTCAATACCTGGATAGCTGTTACGTTTAGCTGACCGCTTGCAGCTTGTGGGTGTTAGATATGATCATCACCTGCTACCGGTGTATTAACGATTCTTTAGAGTCCTACACAGAGGTTTCTTGGCTCAGGCAAAACGGAGTAGAGGCACATATGTGATATGTGCAGGACCGAGGATAATACGATATGCGATACCGTATTATATTCTCGCGATATTTAGATATGAACCGGGACATCGGATCAAGTGTTGATTCGATGAATCGGTACATGATATATTAGTCGGTTATATTCGATATAGCCGGATTATCGGATCAAGTGTTGATTCGATGATATAATGTATAATAATATATATGATATATTGTATTACATTATCTAATATTGGCTCGCTTTATTATTTCATTTTCTCACCGGATAATACATTGATATATATGCGATATATGTTAATTGTATTATTTTCCTTTGTTGCAAATATATAATATATATGTGATATATATTATTGTGACATGATATGATTAATAATGGAACATGTTTAGTAGAGATTAAGTAAGGTTAGGGTTTGATTAGGGTTAGCTCCTTCTTGCACCATCTAGAAGCTTTCTTTTTGTCAAGTGTAAGATATTATGGTTGATATTATCTTATGACTCATTCTTTAACCTAACCATACCCTAGCCCTAGTTTATTCTCTATAAAGGTTAACCTTGTCATCCTTGACCATGGTTCCATGATCAATCATATATTCTTATCTACTATTCATCACAAAAGGATTAACTCTTTTTCCATCATCTTCTTCTCTCTTGAGCTTTGAGAAAGCTCACTAGTTATTCATTTTGTGATGATTTCTTGTGAGAAATTGATATAAAAAGATAGCATAAATACTAATCCATCATCCTCATCTAATTTAGCCCATTAGATTAGGGTGTTCACCTCTTTAGAGTGAGAGAGCTTGAGTTATAGAAACTTCGACGTAAATCATCGGAGAAGCGGAACACTACAAGCTAGCATGGATCGTTCGAGTCGTGGAGCCTCTCTTGAGTCCGGGAGATCGTGGATTGCGGCGAAGGGACTTCTACTCGGAGCTTATGAAGTGAAGGAGCAGACTACAAAGGTTGTAATCCCTCACACTTAGTGGTAAAGATGTTTACTTGCATGTTAAACCCTAATAATCTAGCAAAGATCCCGGCTTTGGGTTGTTCGGCACGTCTAAAATTTAATTCGGGCATGTTTGATGCCTTATGAACCTTCACAAGAGTGCCTAGGAACCCTACACCTCTTATGTTCATAACTGCTTCCCAATATTTCTCCAGGATTGGATTAATATAAGCTTATTGCAGCTAGTGTAGAAAGCAATATCCGGTGTGGTACTTGACAAAGCATGATTGAATTAATTGCCTAAGAAACTGATATGTCATTCATGCAAATCTCTCTCCTTATCAGTTTAGAAGACATCTCATTAGAGAGGGTGGCTCCATCACATGCGGGTACACGACCACGCCAAGAGTCATCCATTCTAAGACACTTTAGAATAGTGTCAAAATACACGAGTTGGGACACTTCCCAAATCTAGATCTAAAACTATAGACCTAGTCACCGGAATTCCTGATATTTTGTCCAGATCCTATGTGGAGAAAATACCTTGTGACAACCACAGTATAACCGATCGTATTATAGGAACATCACTTCCTATAAATAGTACGTCATTCAAATACCAGGACATCACTCCCTACTATTTTCTTACCAAATCCATCTATTATTCTGATGAAATCAAACTCTATGACTGTTACATAAAAAATAGATGATCTATCTTCGCTATACTTGTTTTAGTCTATTAATAGACATAAGATACTTGCCCACCATGCTTCCGCTGCTCCACTGACTATAACAACCCTCGGGCAGAGTCATATACATGTGCACTTCTTAAACTAATTTAGAACGATATTATAGTCATCCACTTGCCAGATCTCAAAATCTTGGACAGCAGTAGTGGCAAGTTTGGGTTATCAAAATCTCCCTGTCACCGTCTTTGAGGAGACCGAAGTACCTTTCGGGTGGTTGAGATTACCCACCAAATCTGCGGAGTGGCTAATAGATTGTCGAATCCAATTGAATTTTTAGATTCTACTAAATTTTCAGCAATCGTTTGTAGTTCTGGAATCACTTCCAGTTCTATATACTCTCACTAATATTTTCTTAAAAGAAATCATTTTACTAAAATGGTGGCGAGTCAAGAACAATATACATATTGATCCTGCAAATTGTAGAATGTTAACCCTCGTCAAAACCCGGAATAACCAACAAAATGCCATTACTGAAACGTGTTGAGGTTCGATGACCACGCCACGGAAGCCGCGGCTGAGGTGGAAGAGAAAACAAAACTTTTTGCGAGCACCAAACACCCGTAACCCAAGAAATCGATCCAAAACTTTAAACTAGCAAACTAGAAATGCAAGGGTGCAGAAACTACAACTTTCGACGCGTGCCTACCCAATTGTGAAAGACCCCTCCAAGCTCGTAGACGCCGGGATCGCGCTTGAAAGTCGACCATCCTTGCCGAAGAAGATCCATCTGAGGGAAATCGGAAGTGGCTCTAACCGATGATCCAAACTTGCTAGGTGTGGATGGTCGGTGATGTAGGATTTTTTCACTAAACTTTTCTCTCATAACCATGCTAAAAAAAGAGTAAGATGAAGAAGGAGAAGAGAGGTGAGGATGGCTAACCCATGAAGCATAAAGCCTCTCATGTGAAGCATGAAGCTTGTATGATGAAGGAAAAATGATCAAGTGTTAAAAGAAAAGAGATTGGCTACATAAAAGCAACCATGCATCAATAGTGCACCAATAAATGCACATAAATGATCACACCAAGCCATACCTCTCTACATGCTCATGCCACCTCATCTCCACTTCATTTTCTCATTTGTTTTTCTAAAAAGAAAAACAAATATGAGGTGTCTTTCTTTTAAAAGCATTCCCGTATAAATACGGAATATTTCACCTGGTATATGTATCGCTACATATACGCGTATCCGTATAAAAATACGGATAGCACCAAAGAGAGAAAATGAATAGTGAACAAAAATACTAAAATATATGTATCAAAATACATATATAAATTATTAAATCAAAACCTGATTTAATAATGTGGCTTAATCCTAAGCCAGCTAGTATTATCAACCGCCCAATTAAAGTCCGTGTATTCCGTACACGTATTTAATCGGACCCTGCTCATACCAACGTATAGCTCCTACATCTATCGCCTGGACCAGGAAAAACCCTCTGTGTGGGGCTCTAAAGACTCGACAATATGCCGGCAGCAGGTTTAACCACAAACACGTCGGCGACACTAGCTGTACCTAACGGCTACCCAGGTACTTGCCGAAAGAGGGGTTGACAATCAAGTACGTCCTTACCCTACTGAGTCTGAATGTGACAATTTTCGTACAGTCCGGTCTCTTTATCAAAAAGTATCACATATCTGGTTTAGGGGGTGGATAACGTCAGACCCCTACTAACCCGATAAGTCTTGTCTGAGTCAAGCTCATCACCAACAGAGATACTACCGATCAACTATCAATAAATCTCATCCACCGTGGCCACGGATTTCTGGTGATAGCCAACTGAACACAGCGCGACATCGACTCCTAATACCAGGAGAGACGAATCCCTGACAATCGACCACTGCTTCCATGTGGCTCAGGATTGTACCCAACTAAAACCTGTTTGCACGACTCTTTTTAGCCATGGTAGGGTAATAATCAAAGTACAGTAGGAACTCACACGAGAAAAATGACGATCTCAGGTCAAAGGACTAACCTGTACTCATGCCACCTGAGAACTTCCATCTGATGATAGATATAATACCATCTAGAAGTTCTCGGCGAGTCCGTTCGGTGTACTCACCTCCAGTGAGCACCTGTATACTATCTTAGGCGACACAACACCAATGGCTTGTGAGACCGGCCAACGCCCCTCGTCAGGGTCTAGAAGCATATACACTAGTCTACTCCGGAATATCGCTACCTAGTTTCGATACTCCTATGACTAGGGATATTTAAGGATGTGCTTATTGACATCCTAGCTCCCACATATATGATCGCCATCATAATGCTGGTTTTCAAGCAACAATCCTACGGGCTTCATAACCGATGAAGAAAAACCATATAGCATATTATCATCTCGAGTAAGACTGTTATACCTGTATAAGTCCTCCCTCAATTATCATAATCGCCTACTTGTGATCACAATAATTGCCTTGAGGGCACTGTATCCAACAATCTCCCACTTGCACTTAAGGCCAATTATTGCGGTATCGCATACCCACAGCTTGTGTGTTACCGAATACCCAGCTTCTCTGCTAACCAGTTTCGCAAACTATGTTTGTGAAACTTAATATGTTCGAGAAATAGCCTCAGTGAGTGGATTCGCTATAATGTTCAAACTTCATCTCTCTATATATCAACTTTGCAAAGATCAATAATCTCCCAAACTGAGCGATACCCTGCCTCAAGAATTTGTCTGGATACTTGATGGGACCAAGTTCATAAATGAACAACTCCATCCAACAAACTTGTTGGGCTGTATCCTTTGTAGAGTTATAACCAGTATCCTGCACTATGATTACCTCAGTATCCATATTGGAACACTATCCAATATACTGATCCTCCAAAGAGGCTAAATTCAAAATTCTGGCAGCATCTCTGTCAACAAGGTCACCTTGGAAGCCTGAACCGATAACCGCCTTCTAGAGGATGCTGTCGTTACCTTATACCAAGAACATCCATTTATGTTCTTTACTGCTTCCCAATGTTTCTCCAGAATTGGACTAACATATTCTTATTGCAGCTAGTACCAAAGCAATATCTGGTGTTGTCCAATACATTGCATGGTTGTCTCAATTGCCTAAGCAAATGATATGTCATTCATGCCAATCTCTCTCCTTATCAGTCTAGAAGACATCCTTTTTAGAGAGGGTGACTCCATCACCTGCGGGTACACTACCATATCAGGAGTTGTCCATTCTAAAATACTTTTAGAGTGCTGTCTAAGTACCCGATTGGAAAACTTCCCAAATCTAAATATAAAACCAAAATCCCTGATATATTATCTATATGGTTTTTGTATAAGACATTGCATGATTGACTCAATTGCCTAAGCAAATGATATGTCATTCATGCCAGTCCCTCTCCTCATCAGTTTAGAAGACATCTCTTTAGAGAGGGTGCCTCCATCACTTGCGGGTACTCCACCATGCCAGGAGTCATCCATTCTAAAATACTTTTAGAATGTTGTCTAACTACCTGATTTGGGAAACTTCCTAAATTTAGATCTAGTCACCAGAATTCCTAATATATTATCCATATCCAACGTGGAGAAAAACACAGTGTGACAACCAAACTCTGACCGATTTTAGTATAGGAATATCACTTCCTATCTGGAGTATGTCATCTAAATTTCAGGACAGTACTCCCTATATCCTCTTACTAGATTCATCTATTGTTTTGATGAAGTCAATTACCTTGACTATCACATCAAAACAGATGATCCATCTCCGCTATCCATGCTTCAGTTTATGAATAAACATAAGCAATTTGCACACCTTCCTCTTCTCCCACTGACTGCGATAACCCTCTGGCAGAGTCATATACACGTGCACTTCCAAATTCCCATTTGGAAAGACGTTATAGTCATCCACCTGCCAGATACCATAACCATGAACTGCATCGGTGCCAAATCATATCCATATGAACTTCAGCATAGATACTGAAGTAAAAGTCACATCACAATCCACAACTGGTATTTGATGAAAACTTTTTACAATAAGTTTAGCCTTATTAGGTTAGTTCCTTTCCACCTGGATAGATCTCGAAAGATCTACTTGCTCCTAATGAGTTTCACCCCTTCAGGAGCACCTAGTAAAGTCCAAATTCCATAATTTGCTGAAGTGTGTGGATTCCATCTTGGATATGAAGTATCTGGTCACCTGAAAGTTACCATTTCCTATGACCTGCTGATAGCAAGTAGAGGGAACAGCAGTGTCAAGCTATATCCGTATGGTCTTCAGTATAGACATTGAAGTAAAAGTCTCATCACAATCCACAACGGGTATTTGATGAAAACTCTTTACAACATGTCTAGCCTTATTAGGTTGGTACGTTTCTACCTGCACAGATTTTGGAAGACCTACTTGCTCCTAATGGGTTTTACCACTTCAGGAGCACCTAACAAAATATAAAATCCATGATTTGCTGAAGTGCGTGGAGTCCATCTTGGATATGAAGTATCTGGTCACTTGGAAGTTACTACTTCCTATGACCTACTGATAACTAGTAGAGCCGTTATCACCATGATGCTGACCTCCCTGTTACCGTCTATGAGAAAACCGAAGTATCTCTCGGGTGTATGATGTCACCTACTAAAATCCGTGGAATGGCTAATGGTTTGTCAAGTCCAATTGAATTCTTAGGTTCTACTAAATTTTCGGTAACCGTTTGTGGTTCTGGAATCACTTCCAATTCTACCATACCCCCACTAGTTTTTTTTGCAAAAATATTCCTTTTATAAAAGGTGGCGAGTCAAGAACAATGTAACTATTGATCTTGAAAATGGTAGAAACAAAATCCTAGCGAATGCTTGGGATAATCCACAAACTGCTATTACCGAAGCGTGCCTTGAGTTTGGATTCTGCTTTTAAACAAAAACCGAATAACTGCATATCTTAACAACCTCAAGATATGTAACCATTCTATGTCCATATAGAATCAAGGCACTAATTTAGTTGGAACCAGATTCAAAAGTCATGCAGCTGTTTCCAGCGCATACCTTAAATGAAAAAAGACCAATACAACATTACTCATCATTGAGCGTACTCTTGGATGAGCAACCTGTGAGAGAATCAAGTTCTCAATGCTAGGATGGAACACCTAGTATACGTATCTACATTTTCGATCACCTCGAAAAATCCTCATACTTCCAATGTATGGTTCTCTACTTTATTCTTATACCTATAAATTTCTCAAAATCCTTAGACCCTGCATTACAACGAATGCGTGTCTAAAACCAGAGAACTCATAGGTAAACCTGAATGAAGTAAGAGTACCAACCCCCTGTCCCGAAGGACACTGGACAATATACATTTCCATGTATAAGTCTCAAGAGTATAATAACTCAAATTCTATGTTTTGTAAATTGAAAATTGTATTTTGGTCGAGAATGTCTTACACCGTTATTCAATGTACCTTACCTTATTCTCAACCGATAAAGGTAATTGTTGTAAGTCGATGTTGCACACCCCACGCACTTGTGGGTAGTCAGAATTTACAAAAAATGATTTTTCATACTATGCAATACCGACTTTAACTCCAGGATCTTTACAGAAACTTTAACTAGCTATACTATTTGGAGGTTTAACTACTCGGTAAGAGTTTTATACCTCCTAGATCCTTGTCCTTTGGGTCTTCTTCTCCTCCTCTCCTTGAGCTCCTCGATGATCCGGATCGCGCTTGATCGTCGGCCTCCTCGTGTCGAAGATGATCTACCCGAGAGTCTATACCTCAAGCTCCAACCTCTAAACTGAGGTAACTAAGGTACCTAGTTCGCTAAACTAGATAGCTTAGAATATGTAGAGTGTATAAAGGAGTATTTAATCTCAATAAACCTAATGAATCACAACACATGTGAAGGTTTTAGGTCTTGAGGAAGAAGGAGAGAAAAATGGAGACAGAAAGTAAAAATACAAATGAGCTAAGCTCTTAGCCAAGTGAAGAATGGTTCATACAATACTCACATGAAGCATGGATTATTTTCAAATTGAAAATAGCAACCTTACTTCAATAGTAGACACAAACCAATAAACAAATGTAATGAGCCATACTTCACCCCATGCCATAAATATCTCCATTTTCCACCTCATTAATCTATTTCCAAATATAGATAAACCAAATAATGAGGTGTCCCTTTCTAGAAGAATCACTTGTGAAATTACAAGAATGCCCTCACCGTATATACATACCCGTATTCATATTCCGAAAAATATGAATACAATGAGATAATAATAATCCAATAATATAATACTAGGATTCGGCTTAAACCAAAGCCCACTAGTATTATCCGTCTGAACAACATCGTGTAGCCAGTATAAGTATGTGATCGGAACCCTGCTGTAAAACCATACGACCTCTACATAGTTTCGCGTGAAGCAGGGAAACCCTCTGTGTGGGACTCTAAAGACTCGACAGTACGCTGGCAGCGGGTTTAACCACAAGTCCGTCAGCGGTACTAGCTGCACGTAATGGCTACCAAGGTATCTGTCGATAAGAAGGCCGACGAGCAAACTCATCCGAACTCCTACTGAGCCTATTTGTGACAATCTCCATACAGTCCGGTCTATTCATCAAGAGTATCGCATATCGGGCCTAGGGCGGTGGTAATCGTCATACCCCTAATAGAACAATAATTGTTAGGATTATGTATGCCCTAGAGGTCATTATTATATGATATAGTGGATGCTTGGACATATATATAGAGGACTTTCTTGCTCGACATGATAGTATTGTAGGGTTCCTAGGCACACTTGTGAAGGTTCATAAAGCATCAAACATGCCTGAATAAAATTTTACATGTGCCGAACAACCCAAAGACGGGATCTTTGCTAGATAATTAGGGTTTAGCATGCAAGATAACATCTTTAGAGCTAAGTGTGAGGGATTACAACCTTTGTAGTCCGCTCCTTCGCTTTACAAGCTCCGAGTAGAAGTCCTTTCGCCGCGATCCATGATCTCCCGGACTCAAGAGAGGCTCCACAACTCGAACGATCCATTCTAGCTTGAAGTGTTCCGATTCTCCGATGATCTACGTCGAAGTTGCTATAACCCAAGCTTTCTCACTCTAAAGAGATGAACACCCTAATCTAATAGGCTAGATTAGATGAGGATGATGGAGTAGTATTTATGCTATCTTTTTATTTCACTTTCTCACAATAAATCATCACAAAAGGAATAGGTAGTGAGCTCTGTCTCAAAAAACCAAAGAGAGAAGAAGAATGAAAATAGAATCATCCTTTTGTGATGAATAGTAGTCAAGAGTATATGATTGATTATCAAACCATGGTCAATGATGAGAGTCTTAAACTTTGTAGAGAATAAACTAGGGTTAGGGTTTGGTTAGGTTAAGGATAAGGATCAACCATAATATCTTTACCAAGACAAAAGATAATCCTTCTAGAATGTGCAAGGAAGAGCTAACCCTAATAAAACCCTAATCCCTTATTATCATCCTTAAACATGTTTTATAATAAATCATATCATGTCACAATAATATATATCACATATATATTATATATTTGCAACAAAATAAAATAATACAATTAACATATATCGCATATATATCAAATGTATTAATCCGGTGAGAAAATGAAATAATAAAGTGAGCCAATATTAGATAATGTAATACAATATATCATATATATCATTATACATTAAATCATCGAATCAACACTTGATCCAACGATCCGGCTATATCGAATATAACCGACTAATATTTCATGTACCGATTCATCGAATCAACACTTGATCCGATGTCCCGATTCATATCTAAATATCGTGAGAATATAATACGATATCTCATATCGCATTATCCTCGGTCCTGCACATATCACATATGTGCCTCTACTCCGTTTTGCCTGAGCCAAGAAACCTCTGTGTAGGACTCTAAAGAATCGTCAATACGCCGGTAGCAGGTGATGATCATATCAAACACCCACAAGCTGCAAGCGGTCAGCTAAACGTAACAGCCACCCAGGTATTGAGCGATCAGAAGATCAACAAGCTAGCCTATCCGTTCTCCTGTGAATCCAATCAGTAACACTCCCGTACAGTCCGGTCTGTTCGTCTGATATGTCGCATATCAAGTCTAGGGGTGGTATACGTCAGACCCCAGTAACCGATAAGTCGTGTCGATGTGAGGCTCATAACAGGTCGAGAAACTACTGGTAACACTTACCCGTATATCTCTATATCAGCCCTGGCCAGGGACTTCCAGTTATAGCCAATCGAACACAGCATAACATCAACTCCCTATACCGGGAGAGACGAATCCCCTCCTATCGCTCATTGCCTCCATGTGATTCGGGACTGTACCCAAAAGCCACCGTTTTGCACGCCCTCCTGGATGTGGTAAGGTGGAAATCAAAGCACAGTGGGAATCACATAAGACTCTATGACGAACTCGGGTCTACAGACTACCCTGTACTAGTGTCACCGGAGAACTGCCATCTGACGTGTGGTATATCACCATCTGGGAGTTCTCGGCGAGTCCGTCCAGTGTACCCAGTCTCCACTGAGCACCCGTACACCATCCTTGATGTCAAACACCGATGGATATGGGATCATCCATCGCCCATCATATGGGTCAAGATGCGTATACGCTAGTCTACTCTGGTGTATCGATGCCCTGTCTCGATATACCCTCGACTAGGAACATTTATAGGATGTACTCATCGACTACCGTGGCCCCACTAGTATGATCTCATCATAATCCCAGTAGTCGAGTACAGATCCTAAGGGCTTTATCAACATGTGAGAGAAAGACAGTAAACCAATACAAGTCAACATGTTAAGATAAAGTGAAACCAAATAGCATACTATCATGACGATCAAGAAATTCCTCTCTGTAGTATCTCATACCTAGCATCCCGAATAATCTCTCAAACTGTATCTGGGGAATGGCCTTCGTGAGTGGATCCGCCGTGTTATCCTTCGTATCTACTCTCCTGACCTTGATCTCCCGGCGATCAACTATCTCCCTGATCAGGTGATACCGCCTCAGAATATGTCTGGACTTCTGATGGGATCTGGGTTCCTTGACCAAAGCCACAGCTCCATTGTTATCGCAATACAGAGGTATTGGATGTACAATGGATGGAACCACACCAAGTTCAGTGATGAACTTCTTCATCCAGACAGCCTCTTTGGCAGCATCGTTGGCAGCGATGTATTCAGCCTCCATCGTCGAGTCTGCAACGGTATCCTGTTTGGAACTCTTCTAACATACCGCCCCTCCATTGAGGGTAAAAACAAATCCCGAGTGCGACTTAGAGTCGTCCTTATCACTTTGGAAGCTGGAATCGGTAAAGGACTCCACCCGGAGTTCTCCGTTACCATACACCAAGAACATGTCTCTAGTCCTTCGCAAGTACTTGAGAATGTTCTTCACGGCTGTCCAGTGACTCTCTCCAGGATCTGCTTGATACCGACTCACTATACTTAGTGAGTATGCTACATCGGGTCTGGTACATAGCATCGCATACATGATAAAGCTTACTGCCGAAGCATAGGGTATCCCTTGCATGCGAGCTCTTTCCAAATCAGTCTTGGGAGACATCTTTTTGGAGAGAGTGAGTCCAGAGATCATGGGTTGGTTCCCACGCTTGGATTCTTCCATACTAAACCTCTTTAGTATGGTGTCAATGTACCTGGATTGGGACAATCCCAGTATCCTTTT
The DNA here is from genome assembly GCA_030015575.1 of Agapanthus africanus. Taxonomy (NCBI): domain Eukaryota; kingdom Viridiplantae; phylum Streptophyta; class Magnoliopsida; order Asparagales; family Amaryllidaceae; genus Agapanthus; species Agapanthus africanus. The sequence continues at coordinate 155,915,130 of JASDDO010000004.1, forward strand.
GGATCTATCTCTATAGATCCTTATCCCCAATATGCAGGAGGAATCACCTAGATCTTTCATTGAGAATCTTTGTGATAAGAAGAGCTTGACTGATTGCAGCATAGGAATATCATTTCCTATCAAGAGTATGTCATCCACGTACAATACGAGGAAGACAACCTTACTCTCTGCCACCTTCTTATAGATACAAGGTTCATCTATGTTTTTGATGAAGTCAAACTCTTTGACTACTACATCAAAACAGATGTTCCAACTCCGCGATGCTTGCTTTAACCCATAGATGGATTTAAGCAATTTGCACACCTTTCCGCTGCTCCACTATCTACGAAGCCCTCTGGCTGAGTCATGTACACGCACTCTTCTAAATCACCATTTAGAAAGGCGGTCTTAACATCCATTTGCCAGATTTCGTAGTCATGGTATGCAGCAATGGCAAGTAAGATCCGGATGGACTTAAGCATAGCCACTGGAGAAAAGGTTTCGTCATAATCCACACCTGGTCGTTGACGAAATCCCTTTGCTATAAGTCTAGCTTTGAAAGTCTCAACTTTTCCATCTACACCAAATTTCTTTTTAAAAATCCACTTGCTCCCAATGGGTTTTACCCCTTCAGGAGCATTTTCCAAAATCCATACTTTATTGGTGTACATGGATTCCATCTCAGGTCGCATTGCATCCAGCCATTTTACAGAGTCACCACTCGTGATGGCCTGCTCGAAATTAGTCGGGTCATCATCTTCCATGATGCAATCCTCGCTTCCACCATCAATGAGAAAACCGTAGTATCTCTCAGGTGGATGAGAAACCCTACTAGATCGGCGGAGAGGCTGGGGTTCGTCGGGTACTACTGAATCCTCTGGTTCAACCAAGTTTTCTGTTATAGTTTGTGTTGCTGGAACCTCTTCCAGTTCTACCTCAATGCCACTATTCTGTTTCATAAGAAAACCTTTTTCTAAGAAAGTGGCATGTCGAGAAACAAACACCTTTTGTTCCTCGGGGTGGTAGAAGATATACCCTTGTGAATTTTTGGGATATCCTACAAACTTACATAAGACAGATCTTGCCTCGAGTTTGTCCGGATTTTGTGTTTTGACATAGGCCGGACAACCCCATATCTTAATATAATTAAGATGTGGTCTCTTCCCTTTCCATATCTCATATGGAGTGGTAGGCACAGATTTGGTAGGAACTCTATTCAATAGGTCTATGGCTGTCTCAAGCGCATACCCCCAAAAGAAAATAGGTAACTCAGCTGTACTCATCATTGAGCGCACCATATCTAATAGGGTGCGATTCCTCCGCTCCGATACACCATTGTGCTGTGGTGTATATGGAGGAGTAAGCTGAGAGAGAATCCCATTCTCTTTTAGATAATCTAGGAACTCATTGCTTAAGTATTCTCCTCCTCGATCAGATCGAAGAATCTTAATACTTTTTCCCGTTTGATTCTCTACTTCGTGCTTATATTCTCTGAATTTCTCAAAAGCTTCAGACTTGTGTTTCATCAAGAACACATGTCCGAATCTAGAGAGATCGTCAGTGAATGTAATGAAGTAGGAAGAACCGTTCCTGACATGCGTAGACATGGGACCGCATACATCACTATGTACCGGTCCTAAGAGTTCAGTAACTCTTTCTCCGTGTCCACTAAACGGAGCTTTGGTCATTTTTCCTTTGAGACATGAATGGCAAGTATCATAAGATGATAATTCGAACGGATTCAAATAACCATCCTTATGTAACTTAGCCAGTCGTGTCGCATTGATATGACCAAGTCTACAATGCCACAAGTAGGATTCGTTCATTTCTGAACTTTTCCTCTTGTGTGTGTTTTGTATATTGAGGACTGTATTCTGATTTAGAATGAATATGCCATTATGTAACGAGCCTGATGCAATCAACTTTTGATCTAGGAATATGTTCATAACATTATCCTGTACTACAAAATTATATCCTTCTTTACTTAATAAAGAAACTGATATAATGTTGCACATCATGTTCAGTATATAATAGCACTCATTCAGAATCAGTGTATCACCACTTGGTAATACTAGGTGATATTCGCCAACTGCTTTGGCTGCAACATTTGCACCGTTCCCTACTTGAATGGAATGATCACCTTTTCCCAGTTCTCTACCTTTACGTAGCCCATGTAACAATTTACATATGTGGGATCCTGATCCGGTATCCAATACCCAGGACGTAGGGTGAACTGAGAAACAGTTCTCAATAACTAACACACCTGAAGAAGATGCATCAATATGCATGTTCTTTTGGGCGGCTTGAGAATCCAGATATTCTTCTATTCCCTGTTCAGTTTTATAACTCTTATAAGAAAGAACGGGTCCAACGTTCCCCTGCTCAGTATAATAAGCGGGTTCAGTCAATACATCCATATTATTATCTTGATTATGGCCTGACATGGTCGCTACCTGGAGAGAGAGAGAAGAAAACACTTTAGCGTATGCTCTTGCAAGATTAGATTGGTTATTATCTTATCTAATCAGGATGTCTCCCACTGTTTTTATCAAATCTACCTTCAAACTAAAAGGTAAGATTAGCCGGGATTAATTACACCCTACAATTTCGTCAATCTTTCAGCCAGATCAGTGTCGGTACTTTGAGGGAGGTTCCCCGTGCTTTCGCACGGACCTAATTAAAGTAAACCTCATTTTCCCAGAGGCGTAACCTCGTTAACACTTTTCTAGACACCTACTTGATCGACTAATTGTCCTGTGTAAAACTCTCCCAGGAGTAACTCTTACTTGCAGTAGGTATCGGGATCCAACTATCTCATAGAAGGTATGCAATCTCATTGCAAATTTCAACACTTGAAATTCCCGATAATGCTTTTACCCCTAGCGTGCTATGACCTTGACGCATGCTAAACAACCCATAGTCCGCTAGTCAAGTTCAACCCGTATATTTCGTGATTGAATTAAACCCACCCGTACGACCCTTGACGCATGCCAAACAACGCCGTACGAATACCCTAATCCAATCGCATCTCATGCTACAGATAAGTAATAATCAGCTACCGTACACTACGCCTTGAGCATGCCAAACTACCGTAGCACGAATACTAAATATTACTTATCTGAAATGACGGAAGGCTACGCAGGTTTTCAGAAAACCATGAGCGTAATGAACTTGATATCGTTGTAGAATCATGTGAAATTTTGAAATGGAGTGTTTTTGAGGCTTTCATTAGTTTTGCTAAAGAGGTCACTCCCGGTGAAGGGATCTCGGCTCTTTCCTCATCGAATAAGGTGCAGGACATATCATATATATCACTGTGCAAAGCAAAACCCTAAAAGCAATCAAAAGACAAACCGATTTTTGTAGCATCTGCCAGTTTCGCTAAAGAGGTCACTCCCGGTGAAGGGATCTCGGCTCTTTCCTCATCGAATAAGGTGCAGGGTATATCATATATACCACTATGCAAAGCAAAACTGTAGCTACCCTTTTTATAAAGTTTTGATTCTACAACATCTTTTAGGTTTCTTTTCTTTTTATTAATCTCATTAATAAAAAATCCCATCAGCTTATGCTTCCTAAGCATCACAGATAAATACGATGTACACTTATGCCATCCGCATTCGCCTCGATGTCCCCTCGTGCACCGTTAGGTTAGGTAACTAACGACAGAGCAGGGCAGGGCTAGTGCGGGTGTAAAACATAAGTAACGTCTATATAATATATCATATATACTATATACTGTATCCATCACAACATATCAAATGATCACATCACAGATATCGCAGCAGAAACATAGATATAATGTGGGATATACTAGGATGTCCGTATTTAGTATTTAGCCAACAATAGAAAATACGGATTCCACAGTCGCGATGAATAGCCAAGCCCACACCCTGGACCCCTACGAGAGCGGAAAACGACCCTACCAATTCTGGAGTTTAGGAGACCCAGTCTCGACTCCTCGAGATGGCCTCCCACTGAACCCCAGAACCCGGTCACCTGTGCTCCCCTCCTTGGGTCCATCCTAATGCGGAAAAGTAAATAATATACAACACTGGTGGCATCAACCTCAACCTGGAAGTGCCCCAAATAAAAGAATATTACATTACATTTGAATTTACATGAATGAAAATATAAAACTCTCATCTCACATAAAACCCCCGGCTATTCAATCGCGACAATCCTGCACATCATATCTCAGCAACACATAATATCTCATATCATCAACGTAAGTAAGTATGCATACACCGATCGTCGTCGATGTATAGCAACGACAATCGGCAATACAACTACATACTACACTTACGGTCACAGAAAAGAAAGTGTAAAACTATAATATTTGGAATCCACAATCACTTTAGACATCGTAAATCCGAAATATCACATACTTCGCATTTCATGCCTAACACAATGAATTCCACATATTGTATCACATTCCAGATAAATAGACAGTATTAAACTTTTCGAACAGATAATCAAATACCCAAAATTTCCTAAAGTGCTCAACACTTGAGCGGAGTTCAAACAATCCCAGAATATGTCACAGTACCAGTGATCCAGCCATAGAAGGGTCAAGCCAACGCCTCACATGTGGCACGCCGTACTGCACCAAATCCGAAGGTTCAAAAGGCAGTTCAAGACGGTCACATAATCGAGTTAAGGTTTGTTGTCTTCTAGAGGGTCCACCGTGTTACTTGCACATTTTTCCGAAAGATTTAAACTCGAGAAAAGATTCAACACTTGAAAATTTTTTGTGTCGGGAAAAAGTGAGTTAATGATATCCGTTCGAACTTTTTAACAGTTTCTAAATATCCGGAAAAACAATAACGAATTTAAAATTCCCGATCGAATCAACGATTATAAAATAAACCCCAGAATACTCAACACTTGAGTCAGATTAAAAATACCCATAAAATAGTAAACACAGAGACAAGAATTACTGTGCAAACATCCGTACCTAATACCTTTACCCTGCCGCGGAACCGCCGCCAAAGGTGGGTAATTGCCGCTGTTCCGCGGCCATGTTGAGGAATTGGGGGCACGTGTTTCACCATAATTCTTATATTTTCCTGCTGAATTTTTTAGGTATTTTTAATTCTGGAAAAACCCAGATTTTAAAAAATGTACAGAGAGGGGTTTTAAATGTCATATTCGGGTTCGATCGGGGTTTTAACTTCATTAACACATCGCCTAATGCTCTAGCTAGGCTCTGATACCACTGTAGGGTTCCTAGGCATACTTGTAAAGGTTCATAAAGCATCAAACATGCCCGAATAAAATTTTACATGTGCCGAACAACCCAAAGACGGGATCTTTGCTAGATAATTAGGGTTTAGCATGCAAGATAATATCTTTAGAGCTAAGTGTGAGGGATTACAACCTTTGTAGTCCGCTCCTTCGCTTCACAAGCTCCGAGTAGAAGTCCTTTCGCCGCGATCCATGATCTCCCGGACTCAAGAGAGGCTCCACGACTCGAACGATCCATTCAAGCTTGAAGTGTTCCGATTCTCCGATGATCTATGTCGAAGTTTCTATAACCCAAGCTTTCTCACTCTAAAGAGATAAACACCCTAATCTAATGGGCTAGATTAGATGAGGATGATGGAGTAGTATTTATGCTATCTTTTTATTTCACTTTCTCACAATAAATCATCACAAAAGGAATTAGTAGTGAGCCCTCTCTCAAAAAACCAAAGAGAGAAGAAGAATGGAAATAGAATCATCCTTTTGTGATGAATAGTAGTCAAGAGTATATGATTGATTATCAAACCATGGTCAAGGATGAGAGTCTTAAACTTTGTAGAGAATAAACCAGGGTTAGGGTTTGGTTAGGTTAAGGATAAGGATCAACCATAATATCTTTACCAAGACAAAAGATAATCCTTCTAGAATGTGCAAGAAAGAGCTAACCCTAATCAAACCCTAATCCCTCATTATCATCCTTAAACATGTTTTATAATAAATCATATCATGTCACAATAATATATATCACATATATGTTATATATTTTCAACAAAAGAAAATAATACAATTAACATATATCGCATATATATCAATGTATTAATCCGGTGAGAAAATGAAATAATAAAGTGAGCCAATATTAGATAATGTAATACAATATATCATATATATCATTATACATTAAATCATCGAATCAACACTTGATCCAACAATCCGGCTATATCTTGTTAGTTATGTATATGCCCTAGAGGCCATTGTTGTACATATGCTGTATATTATAATGGATGCTTGGTTATATATAGAGATGACTTTCTTGCTCGTCATGATAGTATGCTATTTGGTTTCACTTTATCTTAACATGTTGACTTGTATTGGTTTACTGTTTTACTCTCACATGTTGATAAAGCCCTTAGGATCTGTACTCGACTACTGGGACTATGATGAGATCATACTAGTGGGGCCGCGGTAGTCGATGAGTTCATCCTATAACTGTTCCTAGTCGAGTGTATATCGAGACAGGGCATCGATACACCAGAGTAGACTAGCGTATACGCATCTTGACTCCATGACGATCTCGGGTCTACAGACTACCCTGTACCTGGTGTATCGATGCCCTGTCTCGATATACCCTCGACTAGGAACATTTATAGGATGTACTCATCGACTACCGTGGCCCCACTAGTATGATCTCATCATAATCCCAGTAGTCGAGTACAGATCCTAAGGGCTTTATCAACATGTGAGAGAAAGACAGTAAACCAATACAAGTCAACATGTTAAGATAAAGTGAAACCAAATAGTATACTATCATGACGAGCAAGAAATTCCTCTCTGTATATATCCAAGCATCCATCATAATATACATCATATGTACAACAATGGCCTCTAGGGCATATATATAACTAACAAGTATGCTATCTGGTTACTCTTATCTTAACATGTACACTTGTATTATTATACTGCCTCTCTGATACATGTTGATAAAGCCCTTTAGATTTGCTTGACTACCAGGACTATGATGCGGATAATACTACTGGGACCTCGGTAGTCCACAAGCACATCCTTTAACAGTTCCTAGTCGAGGGAATATCGAGACAGGGCATCGATATTCCAGAGTAGACTAATGTGTACATTTCTTGACCCTGTATGGGGGCGATGGTTGATCCCATAACCATTGGTGTTTGACATAAACGATTGTACACATGTGCTCATTAGAGAATGGGTACATCGAACATGACTCGCCGAGAACTCCTAGATGGTACCATACCTATCGTCAGATAGCAGTTCTCCGGTGACACTGGTACAGGTTAGTCTGTAGATCTGAGATCCTCATAGTGTCTTGTGTGGTTCCCACCGTGCTTTGATTTCCTTCCTACCACGGCTCAAAGGAGCCGTGCAAACAGGTGGAATTTGGGTACAGTCCCGAGTCACATGGAGGCAGTGAGCGATAAGAGGGGTTTCGTCTCTCCCGGTATAGGGAGTTGATGTTGCGCTATGCTCGGTTGGCTATAACAGCAAGTCCCTGGCCAGGGCTAATGAGATTTACTGGTAAGTGTTATTAGTAGTTTCTCGAACCGTTTTGAGCCATACATCGGCATGACTTATCAAGTTACTGAGGTCTGACCTATCCACCCCCAGACTCGATATGCGACATATTAGACGAAGAGACCGGACTGTACGGTAAGTGTTACTTATAGGCTTCATGGGAGTTTGGACAAGCTTGCTTGTTGATCTTCTATTCGCTCAATACCTGAGTATCCGTTACGTCCAGCTAGTACCGCCGACGACTTGTAGGTAACTGATGTGATCATTACCTACTGCTTGCGTATTGATGAGTCTTTAGAGTCCCACACAGAGGTTTCATAGTTCAAGAGAAACGAAATAGGGCACATATGCTGATATGTGCGGGAGCCTGATTAAATACGAGTATGTAATACCGTATTCTAATCTGGCGACATTTGTTATCGGTCAGGTTATATGTGATATAACCAGATTATTGAATCAAGTGTTGATTTGATAATATGATATACAGATAATTGATATTAGTCAGTTATATGTGATATAACCGGATTATTAAATCAAGTGTTGATTTAATAATATGATATATATTTATATTTGATTTAATTATATATTAACTAATATTATTGCTCACTAATTATTTTCTTCTCTTATTATATATATATATATATATATATATATATATATATATATATATATATATATATATGATATGTGTGTGTGTGTGTGTAATGAAGCATGGTTGGATTTTCTATTTTTAGAAAATAGAAAAAGATGTGGAAAATGGGGAGATATTTGTAGTATGGGTGAAGCATGGCTTTTACAATTCTTTATTGCTCTTGACTCACTATTAATGCATAGTTCTATTTTTTATTTGAGAAATAATGGATGCTTCAATAAGTGAGGTATTTGTCAAGCCATTCTTCACTTGAGGTTTAGACATTTGTTCATTTTTCTTGAGCTCATTTCCTACACTCTCTTCCTCTCTCCATCTTCTTCCACCTCAAAGCCCTAACCCTCATATGTGATGTGAACCATAGGGCTTTGGATAAATTTAAGTGAGCTTACAAACCCCTACTTCATCATCCTAGTTTAGATTAGCAATTTAAATTAGGGTGTTTCTTTCACTAGTGAAAGATTGGTGAGGAGGTAACTTGAATTAGAGGAGCTTCGGGTGGATCATATTCGACACGAAGATCGCGAAGGAAGATCATTCATTCTTCAAGTGGAACCTAGAGGAGTCGTAGGGATAGAAGTGAAGGACACAATCTTCAAAGGTTGTAATCTCCTTCACTTAATGTAGTTATCAACATTAACACTAATAATCTAGTTAGATCTTTGGATAGTGTAGCTTAGCACGATGAAAATTTGAAAATTGCATGCTTGATGCCGGTTTTAACCTTATGTTGGTGCTAGGATACACTTTCATGGCATCAGAGCCAAGCTAGAACATTAGAGGAAGTCTTTACGACGTTAAAGTGTTCGATCGAACTTTGAAACCCCATTTTTGCAAAGTTTCTGTCCATTTTTCAAAAGTTGAAATTTTTGAGATTAAAAATATGCAGAAAATTATGCAGGGTATTTTTTGGAGCCTCAAGAAGTAAGAGGACCTAATTCAGTCAAACCGCCATGGAACAGCGGCTTAACCCTATGTTCCGCCGCGGTTCCGCTGCAAGTTTGTTGAATTTTAGTCTCGTGCTTCTTGTGCTGCTCCATTGTTTTATTTGGCACTTTCTGGATGTTTTTAGTGATGCTCAAGTTGTTGAGGTCTATGGAATTTGTGGGTGTTTGATGAATCGATCGAAATGTTTAATGTCGTCTAGATTATAATGATATGTGATACAAATTTTAGAATCCAAAATAATTAGTTTTGTGAAAACTAGTTTGTAATTGTAAATCTAGCGTTTTAGTCTCGGTTTGATTGATTGCCACGAAGTTTTGATTCGGATCAAAACTCCGTCGCAATCGCGTATAGTACGCGAACGCTTAGTCGGGAATTTTGTTGAATTATCCGACTGCTTATTGAAAAGAGTTTTCAATTTGAGACTAAAATGCAAGGTTTATAGGGTTAGGCATGAAATCCGGAATATGAGATATTCCGGGTTTATGATGTCTAAGGAAAACGCGGATTCTAATTATTGTAGTTTTTAATTTCTTTTCTGTGGCCGTAAGTGTAATATGTAGGGTATCCCCGATCTCGTTGCTATATGTCAACGACATTCATGATACACATATTTACTTACGTTGATGACATGATATGTTATGTGTTGCTGTGATATGTTATATTGAATCGCCGTGACTGAATAGCCGGGTTTTTTTTGCATGAGATGAGAGTTTTTCTATTTTCATTCATGAAAAAAGTTGTATGTAATATTTTTTTATTGGGACACTTCCGGGTTGAGGATGAAGTCACCATTGATGTATATTATTTACTTTTCTGCATTAGGATAGACCCAAGGTGGGGAGCACACGTAACCGGGTTCTAGAATCCAGTGAGAGACCATCTCGAGGAGTCGAAACCGTGTCTCCTAACTCTAGAATTGGCAGGGTTGCTTGCCGCTCTCGTAGGGGTCTAGGGATATGGGTTTGGCTATTCATCACGATCGTGGAATCCGTGATTTTCATTACTGGCTGAATTTAAAACACGGACCTCCTAGTGTATACAATATTTCATATGTCGACTTCTGCTGCTTGAGTTCTGTGATGTGATCATATAACTGTGTGAGGCGAATGCTATATATATATATATATATGATATATATAATAAACGTTGCTTATGTTTTGCACCCGCGCTAGTCCAGCCCCCGCTCTTCCATTAGTTAAGTAACCTAACGGTGCATGACGGGGACCCGTGGCGAATATGGATGGCATAAGCGTACATTCTATTTTCGTTTCTTTTCTGTGATGTTTAGGAAAAATAAATGACGGGACTTCATTAATGAGATTAATGGAAAGAAAAGAAACCTAAAGATGTTGCAGAATCAAAATTTTCAAAAGGTAGCTCTAGTTCTTGCTTTGCATAGTTGTATTCCTTGATGAATATCCAGCACCTCATTCGATGAGGAAAGAGCCGAGATCCCTTCACCGGGAGTGACCTCTTTAACAAAACTAGCAAATGCTACAACCCACTTGGTTTTGTTTTGATAGCTTCTCTAGTTCTTGCTTTGCATAGTGGTATTCCTTGATGAATATCCAGCACCTCATTCGATGAGGAAAGAGCCGAGATCCCTTCACCGCGAGTGATCACTTTAGCAAAACTAGCAAATGCTACAATTCATTCGGTTTGTTTTGAAAACTACTCGATTTTAAAAGCGGAGCTTAAAACCACTCATTTTCAAATCACTAGATTCTACAACGATATCGAGTTCATTATGCTAAAGGTTTTCTTAAAAACCAGCGTAGCCCTCCGTCATTTCAGATAAGTGCTATTTAGTATTTGTGCTGCGTTTGTTGGCCTCCGTCAAGGTGTAGTGTGCGGTAGCTGATTAGTGCTTATCTACCGCATATGATGCGATTGGATTAGGGTAGTCGTATGACCTTGTTGGCCTCCGTCAAGGGTCGTGCGGGTGGGTTTAATTCAATGACAAAATGAACGGGTTGAACTTGACTAGCGGCCTATGGTTTATTAGCCTCCGTCTAGGGGTAAAAACGGATATTGGAAATTTCAAGTCTTGAAATTTGCAATGAGATTGCATACCTTCTATGAGATAGTTGGATCCCGATACCCACTGTGAGTAAGAGTTACTCTTGGGAGAGTTTTCCATTTTATAATTAGCTGATCAAGTAGGTGTCTAAGAAAGATGTTAACGGGGTTAAGCCCCTGCAGAAACGAGGTTATTTAATTAGTTCCATGTGAAAGCATAGGGAGACTCCCTCGGAGTACCAATACTTGCCTGGCTGAACGATTGGTGAACTTGTAGGGTGTAATTAATCCCGGCTAATCTTACCATTTAGGGTTTGAAGGAAGATTTGATAAAAATAGTGGGAGCCATTCTGATTAGATAAGATAATAACCAATCTAATCTTGCAAAGAGCGCACGCTAAAGCGTTTCCTTCTCTCTCTCCAGGTAGCGACCCTGACGTGCCTTAGTCAAGATAATAATATGGATGTATTGATCGAACCCACTTATTAAATTGGGCTAGGGAACGACTGTCACATCCCGCTTCCCGGTGTACGGCGAAAGGGACGCGACTGGCCGCTACGTATTTACTTAGAAGTAACACGCTAAACGTATATAAGAAATATAAGTAAAATGCACAAGAGACAAAGACAATATGTATAATTGAACAACAACTTTATTTATTAACATTCTTTTTACAATACATCTGAAAAATAAATACATGGAATGAAAAGCAATGCCTAAACAGTGGCATAACAGAAATGTAAATGGAAATAGTACAAGTGGCTACAGCTCTGGGTCGAAGGCTATCTGATCCAAGTCCTCGCTGTTGGGCTCTGTCTCAAGAAGGTCCGAAACACCTGATGACATTCCAAAGAAGAAGAAAGAGAATGTCGTCAGCGAACAAATCGCTCGGTAAGTTCCAAAGATAAGGGAGAAGTAGAATAGACAGAGAGAGTGTGTGTGTAACTTTTAAAGTGGTATTATATTGTTATAATGTTGTATTGGTCTCTACTTGGGTATACTAATCTAACGTAAGTTTAAGGGTGAATGTTAACCAATCTCAAGAGTGTTCTCAAACCCAACAGGCTGTAATCCAGGGGTAGGGAACCACGTGTCCGAATCAAATGTTAGTAACGGGACTTCAACCTAGTGTTAAAGTATTCCAAACTCAACAGGCTGTAATCCAGGAGCAAGGAAATACGGGCCCTTATGATAGTTGCTTGTGTTAGTAGACATGGATTCATGATCTAGGGGGACTCTTGAGATTTTGTTGGATTCACGCATGAACTACTCCAACACCCCATGTATTTATTGTATTGATAGTAATGATTGTACTGATGGTATTGTATTGTATTGTATTGTCATGTATTATAGATTGTATAGATGGACGACTTGCCGAAACCATGATATCAGTAAATGGATGTAAGTGGAGAATCATGTAGATGGATGTATATCCATGTAGGGTTCCTATGAACGACAGCAAGGTTCCGGGAGGCATCGTCCATGCCATTTTCAAAATTTTTCCGCTTTAAAGAACCCTAAACTAGAATCTTTAACTAGAGAATCAAACAAAACATAAAGTAAACTACTTTACATCTAAGTGATAACGGAATACAACCTTTGTAGACCGGTCCTTCATTTCAATAGCTCCGTGTAGTAGTCCCTTCGCTCCAAGTAGTGATCTTCCGGACTCTTGCATGGCTTCACAAAGTGAAAGAAACGAACTTGCACGAAGTCTTCGAGGTCGAAGATGATCTACGTCGAGGAGACACTAACCCAAGCAACTACTTCACTAATGAGAGATTAGTGAAGCTAACACTCTATACTAAAGTGCTAATCTAGTAAAGGATGATGAAGTAGGATTTTTGGTCACTTTAGAATTCTTTCTCTCACTTTTATTTCTCACTTGCACAAAAGCTAGAGAGCACTTGAGCTTGAGGAAGAAGATGAAGAGAGATAATGTTGTGAGAGTGAATGGCAACCATGGGTGAGTTTGTATCATATACTAACTAATGTAGAGACATAACCATAGCTAAGTTATAATGGTTAGGTTAATAAATATCTTAAGTAAAACAAAACTAGTGGACTTAGTCAATGCATCCACAAGCTTCTACAAGCTTCATGCATGTGACTAATCATCCACTAATTTGGATTTACTTTAAATATTTAAACCCTACATTATAATTAGTATGGTGTAAGTCTCATACACCCATGTAGTGTGTATCATCAACCATGACACAAAATAGAACACAATTAATATATATATATCACATATATATTAAGTGTGCACATGTGAGAAAAATAAATGCTTAAGTGGGCTAATATTAGTTAATGTAAACTAGTATATCAAATATACAATTATACACTAAATTATCAAATCAACACTTGATTTAATAATCCGGCTATATCACATATAACCGACTAATATTATATGTACCAACTTATCGAATCAACACTTGATTCGATAACCCGGCTATATCACATGTAACCGATCGATACAAATATCGCGAGAATAGAATACGGTATCACATACTCGTATTAATCTCGGTCTCGCACATATCACATATGTGCTCCTACTTCGTTTTGCCTGAGCCAGTAAAACCTCTGTGTAGGACTCTAAGGACTCGTCAATACGCCAGCAGTAGGTGATGATCATATCAAGCACCTAAAAGCCGTCAGCGGTACTAGCTGGACGTAACGGCTACCCGGGTATTGAGCGATCGGAAAATCAACAAGCAAGCCCGCTCTAGCTCCTGTAAAGCCTGTCAGTAATACTACCGTACAGTCCGGTATCTTCGTCTAAGATGTCGCATATCAAGTCTAGGGGTGGTAAACGTTAGACCCCAATAACTCGATAAGTCATGCCGATACGAGGCTCATAACGGGTCGAGAAACTACTGATAACACTTACCAGTAAATCTCTAAATCAGCCCTGGCCAGGGACTTCCAGTTATAGCCAATCGAGCACAACACGACATTTACCCCCAATACCGGGAGAGACGAAATCCCCTCTTATCGCTCATTGCCTCCATGTGACTCGGGACTGTACCCAAAAACTATCGTTTTACATGTCCTCTTGAACGTGGTAAGGTGGAAATCAAAGCACAGTGGGAATCACACAAGACTTTATGACGATCTCGGGTCTACAGACTAACCTGTACCAGTGTCACCAGAGAACTGCTATCTGACGTGAGGTATAATACTATCTAGGAGTTCTCGGCGAGTCCGTCCAGTGTACATAGTCTCCACTAAGCACCCGTATACCATCTCTGATGTCAAACACCAATGGATATGGGATCATCCATCGCCCATCTCATGGGTCGAGAAGCGTTTACGCTAGTCTACTCTGGTATATCGATGCTCTGTCTCGATACACCTACGACTAGGAACATTAAAGGATGAACTTATGGACTACCATGGACCCACTAGTATGATCTGCATCATAATCCTGGTAGTCAAGTACACATCCTAAGGGCTTTACCAATATGTAACCACAAGACAGTATCAAGAGACAAGTATACATGTTAAGATAAAGAGCAACCGGATAGCATACTATCATATCGAGCAAGAAATTCCTATCTATATATGTCCAATCATCCACTATAATATACATCATATGTACAATAATGGCCTCTAGGGCAAACATACAACTAACAATCTCCCACTTGCACTAGGGCCAGCTGTTGTAGTATCGCATACCCAACATCCCGATGAGTCTCTCGAACTGTATCTGGGGAATGGTATTCGTGAGTGGATCCGCTGTGTTGTTCTTCGTGCCAACTCTCCTGACCTCGATCTTCCGGCGATCAACTATCTCCCAGATCAGGTGATGCCGCTTTAGAATATGCCTGGATCGCTGATGGGACCTGGGTTCCTTGGCCAAAGCCACCGCTCCATTATTATCACAATACAAAGGTATTGGATACTCAATGGATGGAACCACTCCAAGTTCAGTTATGAACTTTTTAATCCTGACAGCCTCTTTGGCAGTATCATTGGCAGCGATGTATTCAGCCTCCATCGTCGAGTCTGCCACGGTTTCCTTCTTGGAACTCTTCCAGCATACCGCCCCTCCATTGAGGGTAAAGACAAATCCCGAGTGCGACTTAGAGTCGTCCTTATCACTCTGGAAGCTCGAATCGATAAAGGACTCCACTTGGAGTTCTCCGTTACCATACACCAAGAGCATCTCTTTAGTCCTTCTCAAGTACTTGAGAATGCTCTTCACAGTTGTCCAGTGACTCTCTCCTGGATCTGCTTGATACCTGCTCACTACACTTAGTGAGTATGCTACATCGTGTCTGGTACATAGCATCACGTACATGATAGAGCCTACCGTCGAAGCATAGGGTATCCCTTGCATGCGAGCTCTCTCCAAATCAGTCTTGGGAGACATCTCTTTGGAGAGAGTGAGTCCTGAGATCGAGGGTAAAAACCCATGCTTGGATTCTTCCATACTAAACCTCTTTAGTATGGTGTCAATGTACCTGGATTGGGACAATCCCAGTATCCGTTTAGATCTATCTCTATAGATCTTAATCCCCAAGATGTAGGAGGCATCACCTAGATCTTTCATTGAGAATATTTGTGATAAAAAGAGCTTGACCGATTGCAGCATAGGAATGTCATTTCCAATCAAGAGTATGTCATCCACGTACAATACGAGGAAGACAACCTTACTCTCTGCTACCTTCTTATATATACAAGGTTCATCTACGTTTTTAACGAAGTCAAACTCTTTGACAACGACATCAAAATAAATGTTCCAACTCCGCGATGCCTGCTTTAACCCGTAGATGGATTTAAGCAGCTTGCACACCTTTCCGCTGCTCCCACTGTCTACGAAGCCCTCTGGTTGAATCATGTACACGCTCTCCTCTAAATCACCATTTAGAAAGGCGGTCTTAACATCCATTTTCCAGATTTCGTAGTCATGGTATGCAGCAATGGAAAGTAGGATCCGGATGGACTTAAGCATAGCCACTGGAGAAAAGGTTTCGTCAGAATCCACACCTGGTCGATGACGAAAATCCTTTGCAACAAGTCTAGATTTGAAAGTCTCAACTTTTCCATCTACACCAAGTTTCTTCTTAAAGATCCATTTGCTCCCAATGGGTTTTACCCCTTCAGGAGCAACTTCCAAAGTCCATACTTTGTTGGTGTACATGGATTCCATCTCAGATCGCATTGCATCCAGCCACTTCACAGAGTCCCCACTCGTGATGGCCTGCTCGAAGGTAGTTGGGTTATCATCCTCCATGATGCAATCCTCGCTCCCACCATCAATGAGAAAACCGTAGTATCTCTCAGGTGGATGAGGAACCCTACTAGATCGGCGGAGAGGCTGAGGTTCGGTGTGAGCTATCGAATCCTCTGGTTCTACCAAATCTTCTGTCGTAGTTTGTATTGTTGGAACTTCTTCCAGTTCTACCTCCTTGCCACTAATTTCCTTTGCAAGAAATTCCTTTTCAAAAAAGGCGGCATTGCGAGAAACAAACACTTTTTGTTCCTCGAAATGGTAGAAGATATACCCACGTGAATTTTTGGGATTTCCAACAAACTTACACAGAACAGACATTGCCTCGAGTTTGTCCGGATTTTGCGTTTTAACATAAGCCGTACAACCCCATATCTTAATATAATTAAGACATGGTCTCTTCCCTTTCCATATCTCATATGGAGTGGTAGGCACAGATTTGGTAGGGACCATATTCAATAGGTGTATGGCTGTTTCAAGCGCATACCCTAAAAGGAAATAGGTAATTCAGCTGTGCTCATCATAGAGCGCACCATATCCAATAGGGTGCGATTCCTCCATTCCGATACACCGTTGTGCTGTGGTGTATACGGAGGAGTGAGCCGAGAGAGAATCCCATTCTCTTTTAGATAGTCACGGAATTCCGTGCTCAAGTATTCTCCTCCCCGATCAGATCGAAGGATTTTAATACTTTTACCCGTTTGGTTCTCTACTTCGTTCTTATATTCTTTGAATTTCTCAAAAGCTTCAGATTTGTGTTTCATCAGGAACACATGTCCGTATCTTGAGAGATCTTCAGTGAATGTAATGAAGTACGAGGAACCATTCTTGGCAAGTGTAGACATGGGACCGCATGCATCACTATGTATCAGTCCTAAGAGTTCCGTAACTCTTTCTCCGTGTCCAGTAAACGGAGTTTTGGTCATTTTTCCTTTGAGACATGACTGGAAAGTGTCATAAGATGAAAATTCGAACGAATTCAAATATCCATCCTTATGTAACTTAGCTAGTCGTGTCGCATTGATATGACCTAGTCTACAATACCACAAGAAGGATTCGTTCATTTCTGAACTCTTCCTCTTGTGTGTGTTTTGTATGTTAAGAACTGTGGTTTGATTTAGAACGTATATGACATTATTTAACGAGCCTGATCCAATCAACTTTTTATTCAGGAAGAGATTCATAATATTATCCTGTACTACAAAATTATATCCTTCTTTACTTAATAAAAAACTGATGTAAGATTGCATATCAGGATCGGAATGTAATAGCATTTGTTCAGAATCAATGTATTACCATTTGGTAATACAAGGTGCTATTCGCCAACTACTTTGGCTGCAACATTTGCATCATTCCCCACTCTTACGGAATGATCACCCATTCCCAGTTCTCTAGCTTTTCTTAGCCCATGTAACATATTACATATGTGGGATCCTGATCCGGTATCTAATACCCAGGACGTAGAGTGAACTGAGAAACAGTTCTCGATAACTAACACACCCGAAGAAGATGCATCAACATGCTTATTCTTCGTTGGGGCGGCGTGGGAATCCAGATATGTACCTATTCCCTGTTCAGTCTTATAACATTTATAAGAAAGAACGGAACCAACGTTCCCCTGCCCAGTATAACATACAGGTTCGGTCAATACATCCATATTATTATCTTGATTAAGACGTGACATGGTCGCTACTTGGAGAGAGAGAGAATAAAACACTTTAGCATATGCTCTTGCAAGATCAGATTGGTTATTATTTTATCTAATCAGGATGGCTCCCACTGTTTTTATCAAATCTTCCTTCAAACCTTAAAAGGAAAGACTAGCCGGGATTAATTACACCTTACAAGTTCGCCAATCTTTCAACCAGGCCAGTGTTGGTACTTTGAGGGAGGTTTCCCGTGCTTTCGCACGGATCTAATTAAAATAAACTTCGTTTTCCCAGAGGCATAACCCCGTAAACACCTTTCTAGACACCTACTTGATCGGCTAATTGTAAAGTGCAAGACTCTCCCAGGAGTAACTCTTACTCGCAGTGGGTATCGGGATCCAACTATCTCATAGAAGGTATGCAATCTCATTGCAAATTTCAACACTTTAAATTCTCGATAATATTTTGCCCCTAGAAACCTATGACCTTGACGAAGGCCAACAAACCGTATGCCGCTAGTCAAATTCAACCCGTACATTTCTTGATTGAATTAAACCCACCCGCACGACCCTTGACGAAGGCCAACAAAGTCGCACGACTTCCCTAATCCAATCGCATTATATGCTATAAGCAGATAAGTACTAATCAGTTACCGCACACTACGTCTTGACGAAGGCCAACAAACGTAGCACGAATACTAACTAGTGCTTATTTGAAATGACGGAGGGCTACGCAGGTTTTAAGAAAACCATGAGCGTAATGAACTTGATATCATTGCAGAATCAAGTGATTTTTGAAAAGGAGTGTTTTTGAGGCTTTTACTAGTTTCGCTAAAGAGGTCACTCCCGGTGAAGGGATCTCGGCTCTTTCCTTATCGAATTAGGTGCAGAATATTTCACAAATACCGCTATGCAAAGCAAGCAATAGAAGAAGCAATCAAAAACAAAACCGAGTGAGTTGTAGCATCTGCTAGTTTTGATAAAGTGGTCACTCCCGGTGAAGGGATCTCGGCTCTTTCCTTATCGAATAAGGTGCTGGATATTCTACAAGGAATACCGCTATGCAAAGCAAAAACTAGAGCTACCATTTTTGAAAATTTGATTCTACAACATCTTTTAGGTTTCTTTTCTTTCATTAATCTCATTAATGAAGTCCCATCATTTATGCTTCCTAAGTATCAAAGAAGAAACGAAAATACAACGTACGCTTATGCCACCCGCATTCACCACAGTGTCCCGTTATGCACCGTTAGGTTACTTAACTAACGGCATACCGGGGCGGGACTAGCGCGGGTGAAAAACATAAGCAGCATTTATTATATATCATATATACAATAATAAAGAATTCATCTCAGAATCCATAGTGATCACATCACAGAGCGGCAGAAGAAACATATGAAATATTGGATATACTAGGAAGTCCGTGTTTTATTTTAAGCCTGTATAAAACACGGATTCCACAGTCGCGATGATTAGACAAACCCACATCCTTAGACCCCTACGAGAGCGACAAGCAACCCTACCAATTCTAGAGTTAGGAGACCCGGACTCGACTCCTCGAGTTGGTCTCCCACTGGACTCTAGAACCCGGATACTTGTGCTCCCCTCCTTGGGTTATCATAATACGGAAAAGTAAATAATATACTACAATGGTGACATCATCCTCAACCCGGAAGTGCCCCAATAAAAGAATATTACATACAATGAATTTTACATGAATGAAAATAAAAACTCCCATCTCACATAAAACCCCTCGGCTATTCAAAACACGACGATCCAATATAACATATCACAACAATACATAACATCACATGTCATCAACGTAAGTAAATATGCGTATCCCAATTGTCATTGACATATAGAAACAAAACCGGCGATACACCACATATTACACTTACGGTCGCAGAAAAGAAAATGTCATCCTACAACATTTGGAATCCATAATAACCATAGACATCTAAACCCAAAATATCACATACTTTGGATTTCATGCCTAACTCTACGAATTCCACATATTGTATCACATTCAAGAAATTGCTAGACGATGTTAAATATTCCGATCGAATAACCAAACACCCAAAATCCAAAAAGCTCAACACTTGAGCGTAGTTCAAAAGGTCTCAGAACATGCCACAGCTCCTATGAACTAGCCGTAGAAGGGTCAACCAATGCCTCACATGTGGCACCGCTGAACTACCACAAACCCTAGGGTTTAGTGGCAGTTCTGAGGTCATATAATCGAGTTAGGGTTTCGTTCTTCTAGAGGGTCAACAGAATCGCTTGCATTATTTTCTGAAAGTTTTAAACTAAGGAAAAATCCAACACTTGGAAAATTTCCGGTGAGGGTTAAAATGGGTATTTGATATACGTTCGAACTTTTTAACACCGTCTAAAGTAACTCGAAAAAATGTTATAATTACGACTACGAAACGCTTCGAGTTGCCTTTGCAGAAAAATAACATCACAGGCAAATTTAGCAAAAATAAACAACACCTGAAATCCCAAAACTCAGAGACTAGAACACTGCAAAAATTTCAACCCAAAATTCCACATTGGGGCCGAGGTGGCCGGTTTTAATATCCATGTGGCCGGTTTTTTAAAGGTGGGATGGGCTAAATTTTTTACCGTGTTCATGTTGCAACTCATACAACATTCTACAATTGTTTAAAAAAAGTTTAGAGCCTGTTTAAAAATCGACAGAAACTGGGTCTTGGATTCGGGTGTTTCGGAGTTGTTTCGGTTTCGTAATCTAACACAATCTGTCTAATTCTTTAGCTAGGCTCTGATACCACTGTAGGGTTCCTATGAACGACAGCAAGGTTTCGGGAGGCATCGTCCATGCCATTTTCAAAATTTTGTCGTTTTAAAGAACCCTAAACTAGAATCTTTAACTAGAGAATCAAACGAAACATAATGTAAACTACTTTACATCTAAGTGATAACGGAATACAACCTTTGTAGACCGGTTCTTCACTTCAATAGCTCCGTGTAGTAGTCCCTTCGCTCCAAGTAGTGATCTTCCGGACTCTAGCATGGCTTCACAAGGTGAAAGAAACGAACTTGCGCGAAGTCTTCGAGGCCGAAGATGATCTACGTCGAGGAGACACTAACCCAAGCTACTACTTCACTAATGAGAGATTAGTGAAGCTAACACCCTATACTAAAGTGCTAATCTAGTAGAGGATGATGAAGTAGGATTTTTGCTCACTTTAGAATTCTTTCTCTGACTTTTATTTCTCACTTGCACAAAAGCTAGAGAGCTCTTGAGTTTGAGGAAGAAGATAAAGAGAGATAATGTTGTGAGAGTGAATGGCAACCATGGGTGAGTTTGTATCATATACTAACTCATGTAGAGACATAACCATGGCTAAGTTATAATGGTTAGGTTAATAAATATCTTAAGTAAAACAAAACTAGTGGACTTAGTCAATGCATCCACAAGCTTCATGCATGCGACTAATCATTCACTAATTTGGATTTACTTTAAATATTTAAACCCTACATTATAATTAGTATGGTGTAAGTCTCATACACCCATGTAGTGTGTATCATCAACCATGACACAAAATAGAACACAATTAATATATATCACATCTATATTAAGTGTGCACATGTGAGAGAAATAAATGCTTAAGTGAGCTAATATTAGTTAATGTAAATTAGTATATCAAATATACAATTATACACTAAATTATTAAATCAACACTTGATTTAATAATCCGGCTATATCACATATAACCGACTAATATTATATGCACCAACTTATCGAATCAACACTTGATTCGATAACCCAGTTATATCACATATAACCGACCGATATAAATATCGTGAGAATAGAATACGGTATCACATACTCGTATTAATCTCGGTCCCACACATATCACATATGTGCTCCTACTTCGTTTTGCCCGATCCAGTAAAACCTCTGTGTAGGGCTCTAAAGACTCGTCAATACGCCAGCAGTAGGTGATGATCATATCAAGCACCCACAAGCCGTCAGGGGTACTAGCTGGATGTAACGGCTACCCGGGTATTGAGCGATCAGAAGATCAACAAGCAAGCCCGCTCTAGCTCTTGTAAAGCCTGTCAGTAACACTATCGTACAGTCCGGTCTCTTCGTCTAAGATGTCGCATATCAAGTCTAGGGGTGGTAAACGTCATACCCCAATAATTCAATAAGTCATGACGATACGAGGCTCATAACGGGTCGAGAAACTATTGATAACACTTACCAGTAAATCTCTAAATCAAACCTGGCCAGGGACTTCCAGTTATAGCCAATCGAGCACAGTACGACATCTACCCCCAATACCGGGAGAGACGAAATCCCCTCCTATCGCTCATTGCCTCCATGTGACTCGGGACTGTACCTAAAAACCACCGTTTTGCATGTCTTCTTGAACGTGGTAAGGTGGAAATCAAAGCACAGTGGGAATCACACAAGACTCTATGACGATCTCGGATCTACAGACTAACCTGTACCAGTGTCACCAGAGAACTGCTATCTGACATGAGGTATAATACCATCTAGGAGTTCTCGGCGAGTCCGTCCAGTGTACGCAGTCTCCACTAAGAACCCGTATACCATCTATGATGTCAAACACCAATGGATATGGGACCATCCATCGCCCATCTCATGGGTCGAGAAGCGTATACGCTAGTCTACTCTGGTATATCGATGCCCTGTCTCGATACACCTACGACTAAGAACATTAAAGGATGAACTTATGGACTACCATAGCCCCACTAGTATGATCTGCATCATAATCCTGGTAATCAAGTACACATCCTAAGGGCTTTACCAACATGTAACCACAAGATAGTATCAAGAGACAAGTATACATGTTAAGATAAAGAGCAACCAGATAGCATACTATCATATCAAGCAAGAAAGTCCTCTCTATATATGTCCAAGCATCCACTATAATATACATCATATGTACAATAATGGCCTCTAGGGCATACATACGACTAACAATCCATGGTTCGGTTCAGTCAATACAGATTGAATAGATTGAACAGATTGATTATATGGATTCATGGATTCATATTGAATTGTTATATATATACTTGAATCTCATTCAAGTCAGATTGATTATATATATTGAGACTCGGTCTGAGTCAAAAAATTAGAAAAGAAATTGAATCCTGAATTAGGTTTTGGTGTTTTCGGTAACCGCTGCACATGGACGGCAGGATTTGTGTCTTTTTCAAAGAAGATTACCGTATTGATAACACCGTTTGTTAAGTTGTCTACCTTAAATAGGCAAGCACCCATATCTCCGGCTCCCTGAGGCTCAAGAGACTGGTCCCGCTTAAACCTATATTTAGTAGGGTCCTTATTGTAATTTAATATAACTTGAGGGGGTTTTATGCAACAAATAATTTTGTATAATTTTAAAAATACACCTCAAGTATTTTATTATCATTTTTAGAGTTTTCATTGATATATATTTTATCATTGTGACCTTTCTAGTGAAAAAAACCTATTTTTCATAATAAATGGTATTTAATTATAAAGTATTGAACTTGTATGGAATTGCATGGTATTTTCATGTGAAGTGATTCTTTTTGATTTAGGAAAGTTGGAATATTTATATTATATCAAAAATAGATATTTTGATGATACATATATATATTTATAAAATAAAATAATTTATTATTTTTCTAGAAATCTCATTTTCTTAAGATATTTGTATTTTTTAAATCTTTCGAGACCGTATGCTCCTTGCGGAGGTCTGCATCTCGCACTACTAAGCCCGAGGATGTGCGATAATCCGCACCATCCCGAACGGGTTCCCCAAATGGGTTGTAGCGGCGCTTTACAAAGATTTGTTTAAAATACATAATCTTGTAGAAAAGGGTTTTTATAAGTTTGAGATAGTTTTGTGTAAAATCGTATTTTCCAAAATCTATGTTCCCCAAATATCATCATGCTATGTTACATATGAGTGTTGTGAAGAGGTAAGTCATTACCTCGTGAACTATCTAAAGGTATAGCAAGGGTATTGAAGTTTTATGTCGAAACTAAACTATATGGTATTATTCTTTAAAATTGCGATAAAAAGTAAAATAGGAATTCTTTTGATATGAAACTTGTCAATATGTTTTGTTAATGTTTAATTATCATGATGTGATGGTTTGGTATTGTTGTATTTAAGAAAATTGGAACTTTTTAAAGAAAACCGAATCGGAAGTCAGATTAACTCCGCTTCCGTCGGATTTTAGAAATACAAGTTTTTAGATTAGAAAAGAGAAGAGAGAGGTGGTACTTACGGGTTTTAGATTAGAGAAGAGGAAGAGAGAGTAGTAGGAGGTGCCGGTGCGTCGTTTCGTCGCCGGGAGCTCCTCGGGTCGTCGCCGGAAGTTCGTCGGAGCTTCGCCCTTTGC
This sequence comes from Agapanthus africanus, assembly GCA_030015575.1. NCBI lineage: Eukaryota > Viridiplantae > Streptophyta > Magnoliopsida > Asparagales > Amaryllidaceae > Agapanthus > Agapanthus africanus. The sequence goes on from JASDDO010000004.1 coordinate 155,939,506, forward strand.
AAACTCCACTTGTACACTATTGATCTTAGAATTTTCTTGAGAGTTTTTGTATAGAATTCAGAGTGAGGAGGTGGAAAAGAGTGTGGGTATTTATAGGAGAATTTTAGGGTTAGGGAAGATGAAAAGATGTATTGAAAATTGTATTAAAAAGAATGGATTAATAGGATTTTAATTGGTTCTGTAATGTGTAGGAAAATTAAACTATACAGGGTTATGGGGAATGCAAAGAGTCACAAGAGTCAAGAAGAACCAAATCCGATTCGAGGAGAGTCGGCCGAGTCTCCCCCTCCCCCCGACGTCACGTGTTCATTGCCTCATGGTCTACCTTGTGAACTCGTTTGTTTTTAGTGTGACCTTTGGGTTTACGGGTTATGCACGTATAGACTCTTGGACTTCTAAAAATTTAAAAGAAAACTAATAAAAAATAATGTGGCTAATGGGATTTGAACTCTGGTGCTTTGGTTCAGCAATGCAAAGTCTTACCTGTAACAAACCTAAATTTCCTGTACAATTTCCTGTACAGTTTTTTCAAAATTCCAGAAAGGGGTATTTTAGCCTGAGCACAAGATATAAGTAATTAATTTGCTTTTTAATTACAAGTTAAAATAATGTAATAACTCCATTTTTAGTGTACAAAATTTGCTTAAAAATTAATGTATACTTGGGGTATTTACATTTACTGTTATTACTTTAAGTAATTAATTAGCTCCAAAATTACAAGAAGGAGCTTGTAGCTCATTGATAATACCTTGCACTGCTGAACCAAGCCATCAGAGTTCAAATCCCATACCCCACATTATTTTTAATATTGATTTTTTTAAAAACCTTTAGAATACCAAGGGTTTACACGCGCATATCTCACAAAAACCCCACTACACCCAAAAATGTAACATTACCAGAGATTAGATGAACCGTCGGGGGGGTCCCGGCGGCCTGACTCGGCCGGGAATCGGCCAAATCGGCCTCGACTCGGCCGACTCAGTCCTCCGACCGAGTCACGGCCGAGTCATGACCGAGTCGGCCGATTCCGGCGACGATCCCAACATGAAAATTGTGTCTTTTCATATTCCCTACACACCAGCAAAATTTTAGCCTTAGACCATTTCTAGAACTATTTTAAAACCCCAATTACTCCACTTTTAATATATTTTTATTACATTTTATCACATTTTTTATTTTAAACTTTTCATCGACCCTAACCCTAGCCTAACCCTATAAATACCAACCCTACACACTACCCTCTCACCCCCAAACTCTGAGCCAACTCTCTAAAATTTCCAAGAAACCTTGTGTACTTTGAAAACGAGCACGAAGCGAAGCTACGGTGAAATTTTCGGCGAACTTCCGGCGATCATTCTAGGAGCTCCCGGCGACGAAGCGACGTACCGGCGACTCCTCCCGTTCCATCTCCCTCTTCTAGTTGTCCGAAACCCGTAAGTCCCATTTCTAACTTTCTTTTCCATTCTAAAAATACGGATTTACAAAACCAGACGGAATCGGAACAAATCCGATTGTCGATTCGGTTTTCTTATAAAACTTCACTTCTCGTTAATACAATTATGCTTAAACACCCTCATGTTGACTATCAAACACTAATCAATCAAATTTATCAAGTTTCATTTCATAAAATGATGGCTATTTCACTTATCGTATTTTTCATTTAAATACCACATTGTTTCAATTATACATTTAACTTCATTAAACTTGTTATACATTTAAGTAGATCACGAGGTAACGACCTACCTCCTCACACACTCATATGCAACATAATACGATACCCTCGAGAACTTAGAATACGGGAAAACAAACATTTTCATTTAAATACCCTTTACTTAATAAAAACCATTTCTAAAAAATTTAGTATTGATACATCTTTACAAATAAATAATCTTTGAACTAATAAAAAAATTTCAAGACTTAGCCAATTAAGGACTGTCGCACTCATTAGGACATAGAAAGGTTGTGGGCATTCAGTCATTTATCTAAACCTGAATTTGTAGTGCCTAGGCTAGACAAGTGAGAAAGGTAACTTTAAAAGGCCCGTCTCACGGTGATTCATGAGCGGATCCCTCCTTTCTTCACTTGTACTTACCTGGCCACAATTGGCGGTGAAGAGGCGATTTGAGGGATATCTTACAACTTATCGCTTTGGACCAGTTAGGAGCAGTCTAGTTGACTTAAGAGACCCTACGGGAAATCGACATCTTTACAAATAAATACCATAATTAATAAAACCATTTTTCCTTAATAATTAGTATTTATACAAATCTTTGCAAAGCGCCGCTACAACCCAATTGGGGAACCCGTTCGGGATGGTGCGGATTATCGCACATCCTCGGGCTTAGTAGTGCGAGATTCAGACCTCCGCAAGGAGCATTCGGTCTCGAAAGATTTAAAATACGATATCTTAAGAAAACGAGATTTCTAGAATATTATAGATATATACAAAAATTATTTTCATATAAATATATGTATATGTAACATAAACATATCTATTTTTTTAAGTATTATAAATATTCCACATTTTCTACAATATCACAAGAATCAATTTTACACTAAAATACCATGAATTCCTTGCAAAACCAATATTACAAATAAATGCCTTTATTTATGAAATTAGGATATTTTCACTAGAAATATCATAATATAAAATCCACATTCATTACAATTCTAAAGACGAATAATAAATATTTGGGGTGTATTTTGAAAAGTATATAAAAGTATCTTAACATAAACCCCCCTCAAGTTCTAAAAATTACCCTAAGGACCCTAGTAAACATAGGTTTAAGCGGGACCAATCTCTTGAGCCTCAGGGAGCCGGAGAAGTGGGTGCTTGCCTATCTAAGGTAGACAATCAACAACCGGTGTTATCAACACGGTAATCGTCTTTGAATAAGACACAAATCTTGCCGTCCATGTGCAGCGGTTACCGATAACATCAAAACAATCAGGACTTCAATTTACTTTTCAAATTGTCTGACTCAGGTTTGAGTCTCATTATAATCTGACTTGAATATAATTCAAGTACAATTTACAATCTACAATATTACAATTCAACATGAATCCATGAATCCAGCTATCAATCTATACAACTTGACCGAACCGAACCATGGATATACATTCCATTTATATGATTCTCCAGTTACATCCATTTACATGATTCTACGGTTACATCCGTTTACCGATATCATAGTTTCGGTCAGTCAATCAATTATACAATCAATACAATTTACAAAACAAACAATACAAACAAGACATCTCGGGGTTTAAGAGGTAGATTGGTACGGAAGGTGTTAGAAGTGGCACGAGACAGTAAGACTTAATACACCTAACATGAATCCAGTTGTTGTTGTACCGTGGTATAAACGGTTCCTTGTACTATACTTGCCTCTAATCTCTGGCATATAGAGAAAGAGTCTCGTATATACTGGCATTCTTCTGTACCAAGCTACAAACAACAGTGTTAATACAACATTACAAAAATATAATTCAACTTTAAAAGATATCTTCTTATTTTGTCTATTCACCTTTCCTCTTATCTTTGGGACTTACCGAGCGACCTGTTCGCTGACGATATTCTATTTCTTTTTTCTTTGAATGTCGTCAGGTGATTTGGACCCATCAGAGATTGAGCCCACTGCTGAAGACTTGGACCAGTTCAGTGAAGACCCCGAGCTCTAGTCACTGTACACTTTCCATTCAGTACTTTCATTTCTGTTATGCCATTGTTTAGGCATTGTTTTTTTTATTCAGTTGTATTTACATTTCCATGCATTGTACAGAAAGAATGTGAATAAATAAAGTTGCTGTTTATTACATCTTGTCTCTTGTGTATTTACTTTTATATTGCTTAGATACGCTTAGCGTATTTACTTCATAGTAAATACGTAGCCGCCAGTCGCGCCCCCTTCGCCGTACACCGGGAAGCGGGGCGTGACAGGTTTTGTTGGTGGCCCATGCAGGTCAGAGCTGTATGGAACCCTAAGCAATATAAAACACAAGAACTAGCAACTAAAACATTCTTTACAATTCATACCTCTTGAATCTTATCATTTCATAAACTTTGAATTTGTCCTAACCCAAAATTCCCTCACCTCTTTTACAATCTTACCAAAACCTTTGCATCCTTTCATTCCTGCACACATTTTTCATACACTATCAAGTACTTCTAACACCTTGTAACACCTTAGCAGCCATAGAAGCCAAGACAGTTGACCAAGGTAACACTAGTATTTCAGTTTCACATTCTCAAACCCTTGCACCACTTTGTTATTCTTCATACACTGTTAGTACTTCAGTCACTAAACTTTCCTTGAATCTGTTACACTTTCCTTTTACAAATTTCGAGGATGAAATTTTTATAAGGAGTGTAGAATGTAACAACCCTAAATTTCCTGTACAATTTTTTTAAAAATCCAGAAAGGGGTATTTTAGCCTGAGCACAAGATATAAGTGATTAATTTGCTTTTTAATTACAAGTTAAAATAATGTAACAACTCCATTTTTAGTGTACAAAATTTGCTTAAAAATTAATGTATACTTGGGGTATTTACATTTACTGTTATTACTTTAAGTAATTAATTAGCTCCATAATTACAAGAAGGAGCTTGTAGCTCATTGGTAATACCTTGCACTGCTGAACCAAGCCACCAGAGTTCAGATCCCATACCCCACGTTATTTTTAATATTGATTTTTTAAAAACCTTTAGAATACCAAGGGTTTACACGTGCATATCTCACAAAAACCCCCACTACACCCAAAAATGTAACATTACCAGAGGTTAGATGAACCGTCGGGGGGGGGGGTCCCGGCGGCCTGACTCGGCCGGGAATCGGCCAAATCGGCCTCGACTCGGCCGACTCAGCCCTCCGACCGAGTCACGGCCGAGTCACGGCGGAGTCGGCCGACTCCGGCGACGACCCCAACATGAAAATTGTGTCTTTTCACATTCCCTACACACCAGAGGCAGATTTACACGATGACGCTACTTGTCCAAAAGCAGCAAGCGGAGGAGCCGGCAAATTCAAATTTTAGCCTCAGACCATTTCTAGAACTCCTTTAAAACCCCAATTACTCCACTTTTAATACATTTTTATTACATTTTATCACATTTATTATTTTAAACTTTTCATCTACCCTAACCCTAGCCTAACCCTATAAATACCAACCCTACACACTACTCTCTCACCCCCAAACTCTGAGCCAACTCTCTAAAATTTCCAAGAAATCTTGTGTACTTTGAAAACGAGCACGAAGCGAAGATACGGCGAAATTTCCGGCGATCATTCTAGGAGCTCCCGGCGACGAAGCGACGTATCGGCGACTCCTCCCTTTCCATCTCCCTCTTCTAGTTGTCCGAAACCCGTAAGTCCCATTTCTAACTTTCTATTCCATTCTAAAAATACGGATTTACAAAACCCGACGGAATCGGAACAAATCCGATTTCCGATTCGGTTTTCTTATAAAACTTCACTTCTCGTTAATACAATTATGCTTAAACTCCCTCATGTTGACTATCAAACACTAATCAACCAAATTGATCAAGTTTCATTTCATAAAATGATGGCTATTTCACTTTATCGTATTTTTCATATAAATACCACATTGTTTCAATTATATATTTAACTTCATTAAACTTGTTATACATTTAAGTAGATCACGAGGTAACGACCTACCTCCTCACACACTCATATGCAACATAACACGATACCCTTGAGAACTTATAATACGGGAAAACAAACATTTTCATTTAAATACCCTTTACTTAATAAAACCATTTCTAAAAGATTTAGTATTGATACATCTTTACAAATAAATAACCTTTGAACAAATAAAAAAATATCTAGACTCAGCCAATTAAGGACTGTCGCACTCATTAGGACAGAGGAAGGTTGTGGGCATTCAGTCGTTTATCTAAACCTGATTTTGTGGTGCCTAGGCTAGACAAGTGAGAAAGGTAACTTTAAAAGACCCGTCTCACGGTGATTCGTGAGCGGATCCCTCCTTTCTTCACTTGTACTTACCCGACCACAATTGGCGGTGAAGAGGAGATTTGAGAGATATCTCACAACTTGTCGCTTTGGACCAGTTAGTTGCAGTCTAGTTGATTTAGGAGACCCTAGAACATAGAATACGGAAAATCGACATCTTTACAAATAAATACCATAATTAATAAAACCGTTTTTCCTTAATGATTAGTATTTATACAAATCTTTGCAAACCGCCGCTACAACCCAATTAGGGAACCCGTTCGGGATGGTGCGGATTATCGCACATTCTCGGGCTTAGTAGTGTGAGATTCAGACCTCCGCAAGGAGCATTCGGTCTCGAAAGATTTAAAATACGATATCTTAAGAAAACGAGATTTCTAGAATATTATAGATATATACAAAAATTATTTTCATATAAATATATGTATATGTAACATAAACATATCTATTTTTTGAAGTATTATAAATATTCCACCTTTTCTACAATATCACAAGAATCAATTTTATACTAAAATACCATGAATTCCATGCAAAGCCAATATTACAAATAAATGCCTTTATTTATGAAATTAGGATATTTTCACTAGAAATATCACAATATAAAATCCACATTCATTACAACTCTAAAGACGAATAATAATTACTTGGGGTGTATTTTGAAAAGTATATAAAAGTATCTTTACATAAACCCCCTTCAAGTTCTATAAATTACCCTAAGGACCCTAGTAAACATAGGTTTAAGTGGGACCAATCTCTTGAGCTTCAGGGAGCCGGAGAAGTGGGTGCTTTCCTATCTAAGGTAGACAATCAACAACCAGTGTTATCAACACGGTAATCGTCTTTGAAAAAGACACAAATCCTGCCGTCCATGTGTAGCGGTTACTGATAACATCAAAACAATCAGGACATCAATTTACTTTTCTAATTGTCTGACTCAGGTTTGAGTCTCATTATAATCTGACTTGAATATAATTCAAGTACAATTTATAATCTACAATCTACAATATTACAATCCAACATGAATCCATGAATCCAACTATCAATCTATACAACTTGATCGAACCGAACCATGGATATACATTCCATTTACATGATTCTCCAGTTACATCCATTTACATGATTCTACGGTTACATCCGTTTACCGATATCATGGTTTCGGTCAGTCAATCAATTATACAATCAATACAATTTACAAAACAAACAATACAAACAAGACATCTCGGGGTTTAAGGGGTAGATTGGTACGGAAGGTGTTAGAAGTGGCACGAGACAGTAAGACTTAATACACCTAACATGAATCCAGTTGCTGTTGTACCGTGGCATAAATGGTTCCTTGTACTATACTTGCCTCTTGTCTCTGGCATATAGAGTCTCCTCTCGTATATACTGGCATTCTTCTGTACCAAGCTACAAACAACAGTGTTAATACAATATTACAACAATATAATACAACTTTAAAAGATACCTTCTTATTCTGTCTATTCACCTTTCCTCTTATCTTTGGGACTTACCGAGCGACCTGTTTGCTGACGACATTCTATTTCTTTCTTTTTTGAATGTCGTCAGGTGATTTGGACCCATCAGAGATCGAGCCCACTGCTGAAGACTTGGACCAGTTCAGTGAAGACCCCGAGCTCTAGTCATTGTACACTTTCCATTCAGTACTTTCTTTTCTTTTATGCTATTGTTTAGGCATTGTTTTTTTATTCAGTTGTATTTACATTTCCATGCATTGTACAGAAAGAATGTGAATAAATAAAGTTGTTGTTTATTACATATTGTCTCTTGTGTATTTACTTTTATATTTCTTAGATACGCTTAGCGTATTTATTTCATAGTAAATACGTAGCGGCCAGTCGCGTCCCCTTCGCCGTACACCAGGAAGCGGGGCGTGACATTAGCAATGAGCTACAAGCTCATTCTAGCTATTAAAAAGCAAAACAAATTTATAACTTGTGCTCAAGCAAAAGTACCCCTTTCTGTATTTTTGAAAAAAATTGTACAGAAAGTTTAGGGTTGTTACAATCTACCCTCCTTAAAAAATTTCGTTCTCGAAATTTGTAAAAGGAAAGTGTAACAGATTCAAGGAAAGTTTGGTGACTGAAGTACTAATAGTGTATGAAAAAATAACAAAGTGATACAAGGATTTTAAAAATGTTAAAGAGACTTACTAGTGTTACCTTGGTCAACTGTCTCGGCTTCTACGGCTGCTAAGGTGTAAGCCTGTCGCCGGGGCACGTTTCTCCTAGTTGGGGGCATATTCCTCTGTCTTCAAGGCATGTTCCTCAGTGCATGTTGGAATTAGCGAGTAGGTGGTGCATGTGGTGGAGCAGGGAGTGCAAGACGAGGTGCAGGAGCCTAGATAGCTGGCCGCTGCGGGTAGTTGGTGGGTGTGTGAGCTGTGTTGCGTCTATAAGGACAGTTTCCAATTCTGTGATTGGATGCGCTACAAACTAGACACAGGCCTTTGGCATGCCTACAGTCCTTCACCAAATGTCCATTCCTATTGCAATAGAAGCAAAAATCTGGACTTGGCCGGTTAGTTGTTTCTTTCTGTCTTTTGGGTTTTGAAGGTTGTATAGAATAGGCTCCTCCTGCCATCTGGGTGGCAGAGCGCTTTATACCGGTTGCTTCTGCTTTTAGTCGGTTCAATAATATAGCAGACTGCTGCTGCAGTCCTTCCAGGAGGTTTCGGATTGCCTCAAGCAGAACCGTCTGCTCGTTGATCGGAGCAGCGACGGCAGGTGTGAGTGGTAGTGGTGGGGGAGTGTTGTTGAGATTTGTGCTGGTGTTGTTTGGGGAATCCATAACCTTGGAAGAAAGATTTGGGTTAGGATAGATTCAAAATATATAGAATTAGAAGATTCAAGGAATTTGAATTGTAAAGAATGTTTTCAGTTGCTGGTTCTTGTGTTATATTGCTTAGGTTGTCCACGCATAGCTGAACTGCATGGTAAGGTTCCATACAGCTGACCTGCATGGGCCACCAACAAAACCTGTCACGCCCCGCTTCCCGGTATACGGCGAAGGGGATGCGACTGGGCGCTACGTATTTACTCAGAAGTAACACACTAAGCGTATCTAAGCAATATAAGTAAAATGCACAAGAGACAACGACAATAGGTATAATTGAACATCAACTTTATTTATTAGCATTCTTTTTACAATACATCTGAAAAGTAAATACATGCAATGAAAAGCAATGCCTAAACAGTGGCATAACAAAAATGTAAATGGAAATAGTACAAGTGGCTACAGCTCTTAGTCGAAGGCTGTCTGATCCAAGTCCTCGCTGCTGGGCTCTGTCTTCAGAAGGTCCGAAACACCTGACGACATTCCAAAGAAGAAGAAAGAGAATGTCGTCAGCGAACAAATCGCTCGGTAAGTCCCAAAGATAAAGGAGAAGTAGAATAGACAGAGAGAGTGTGTGTGTGTAACTTTTAAAGTGCTATTATATTGTTATAATGTTGTATTGGTCTCTACTTGGGTATACTAATCTAACGTAAGTTCAAGGGTGAATGTCAACCAATCTCAAGAGTGTTCTCGAACCCAGCAGGCTGTAATCCAGGGGTAAGGAACTACGGTCCCGAATCAAATGTTAGTAATGGGACTTCAACCTAGTGTTGAAGTATTCCAAACTCAACAGGCTGTAATCCAGGAGAAAGGAAACACGGGCCCTCTGTAGGGTTCCTAGGCACTCTCAAGAGGTCTCACAAGGCATCAACCATGCCGATTTCAAATTTTATGGGTGCCGAGAAACCCTAGTAAGGATCGTAGACTAGAAATTTAGGCGAAAAACAAAACTAGTTAACATCTTAACTAAAGGAGAGAGGCTACAACCTTTGTAGATCCGTTTCTCCACTTCCTAAGCTCCACATAGGCGTCCTCTCGCTGTCCATCTCGAATCCCGAACTCAAACGTCGGCTTCATCGGAGAATTGGGAGGACTAGGTCGTCGGCTTCGTGCCGAAGGTGATCTACGTCGAGGCATCACAAGTTCAAGCTCCAACTTCACAAATTTGTGAAAATTGTGAAGAAAACACCCAAAACAACTTGGCAAGAGGTAGAGGGTGAAGAAATAGGAGGTGGGTTCACTTTAGAATTGGATTTCTCACTTTAGAACTCAAGATGCCATTGATGGCATCAAGCTTTCTCTCTTGAAGATGAAGAAGAAGAAGTAGATAGAATATGATAAGTATATTTAAAAGAATAATAAAAATGAATACTTATCATCTTCTAACCTTGGTTAAGTGTAGAGAGTAGACCATGGTCAAGTGAGAATGGTTAGGGTTAAGTATGAAGACAAAATGGTCACATTAGTCAAACCTTCTTGAAGCTTCAACAAGCTTCATGTTAAAATGAAACCATTTTGTTTTCTTTTATTTATTTATCAAGAAAGAATAGATAAATAAATAAGTAAATGAATCAAAACCCTAACTATTATCATAACCATAGTTTAAGTCTTAACACAAAACCAAAATTCATGCATCATCAAACATGATACAATCAAGTGCACAAAAGTATATCACATATACTACTTGTGAACTTTAAGTGAGAAAATCCATTTAAAGTGAACCAATACTAGTTAATGCAAAGTAATATATCAAATATATAATTATACATTAAATCATTAAATCAACATTTGATTCAATGATCCGGTCATGTCGCACATAACCGACTAGTATCTAATGTATCGATTTATCGAATCAATGATTCGATAACTAGGTCATATCGCATACAACCAATCGAAACATTCATCGCGAGAATGAAATGCGGTATCACATACACGCATTATTCTCGGTCCCGCACATATCTCATATGCGCTCCTATTTCGTTTCGCTTGAGCCAGGAAACCTCTGTGTAGGACTCTAAAGACTCGTCAATACGCCGGTAGCAGATGATGATCATATCAAGCACCCACAAGCCGCAAGCGGTCTGCTAAACGTAACGGCCATCCGGGTATTGAGCGATCAGAAGATCGACGAGCCAGCCCGCTCACACTCCTGTGAATCCAACCAGTAACACTTACCGTACAGTCCGGTCTGTTCGTCTGATATGTCGCATATCAAGTCTAGGGGTGGTAAACGTCAGACCCCAATAACCGATAAGTCGTGCCGATGTGAGGCTCATAACGGGTCGAGAAACTATTGGTAACACTTACCAGCAAATCTCTGATCAGCCCTGGCCAGGGACTTCCCTATTACGGCCAATCGAGCACAGTGCAACATCAACCCCCAATACCGGGAGAGACGAAACCCCTCCTATCGCTCATTGCCTCCATGTGACTCGGGACTGTACCCAAAGACCACCGTTTTGCACGCCCTCATGGATGTGGTAAGGTGGAGATCAAAGCACAGTGGGAATCACACAAGACTCTATGACGATCTCGGGTCTACAGACTAACCTGCACAAGTGTCACCTGAGAACTGCCATCTGACGTGAGGTATAATACCATCTGGGAGTTCTCGGCGAGTCCGTCCAGTATACCCAGTCTCCACTGAGCACCTGTATACCATCTCTGATGTCAAACACCAATGGATATGGGATCATCCATCGCCCATCTCATGGGTCGAGAAGCGTATACGATAGTCTACACTGGTATATCGATGCCCCGTCTCGATACACCCACGACTAGGGACCTTGAAGGATGTACTTATGGACTACCATGTCTCCACTAGTATGATCTGCATCATAGTCCAGGCAGTCAAGTACACATCCTAAGGGCTTTACCAACATGTAACTAAAAGACAGTTTAAAGAGACAAGTGTACATGTTAAGATAAAGAGTAACCAGATAGCATACTATCATATCGAGCAAGAAAGTCATCTCTATATATGTCCAAGCATCCAATATAATATACATCATCTGTATAATACTGGCCTCTAGGGCATACATACAACTAACAATCTCCCACTTGCACTAAGGCCAGCTGCTGTAGTATCGCATACCGAGCATCCCGAAGAGTCTCTCAAACTGTATCTGGGGTATGTCCTTCGTGAGTGGATCCACCGTGTTGTTCTTCGTGTCAACTCTCCTGACCTCGATCTCCCGGCGATCAACTATCTCCCGGATCAGGTGATACCGCCTCAGAATATGCCTGGACCGCAGATGGGACCTGGGTTCCTTTGCCAAAGCCACCGCTCCATTGTTATCGCAATACAAAGGTATTGGATGCTCAATGGATGGAACCACACCAAGTTCAGTAATGAACTTCTTGATCCAGACAGCCTCTTTGGCAGCATCGTTGGCAGCGATGTATTCAGCCTCCATCGTCGAGTCTGCCACGGTTTCCTGCTTGGAACTCTTCCAGCTAACCGCCCCTCCGTAAAGGGTAAAGACAAAGCCCGACTGCGACTTAGAGTCGTCCTTATCACTCTGGAAGCTCGAATCGGTAAAGGACTCCACTTGGAGTTCTCCGTTACCATATACCAAGAGCATCTCTTTAGTCCTTCGCAAGTACTTGAGAATGCTCTTCACAGCTGTCCAGTGACTCTCTCCAGGATCAGCTTGATACCTGCTCAGTACACTTAGTGAGTATGCTACATCGGGTCTGGTACATAGCATCGCATACATGATAGAGCCTACAGCCGAAGCATAGGGTATCCCTTGCATGCGAGCTCTCTCCAAATCAGTCTTGGGAGACATCTCTTTGGAGAGAGTGACTCCAGAGATCGTGGGTAAGTTCCCACGCTTGGATTCTTCCATACTAAACCTCTTTAGTATGGTGTCAATGTACCTGGATTGGGACAATCCCAATATCCTTTTGGATCTATCTCTATAGATCCTAATTCCCAATATGCAGGAGGCATCACCAAGATCTTTCATTGAGAATCTTTGTGATAAGAAGAGCTTGACCGCTTGCAGCATAGGAATATCATTTCCTATCAAGAGTATGTCGTCCACGTACAATACGAGGAAGACAACCTTACTCTCTGCTACCTTCTTGTAGATACAAGGTTCATCTGGGTTTTTGACGAAATCAAACTCTTTGATAACGACGTCAAAGCAGATGTTCCAACTCCGCGATGCTTGCTTTAATCCATAAATGGATTTAAGCAGCTTGCACACCTTCCTGCTGCTCCCACTGTCTACGAAGCCCTCTGGCTGAGTCATGTACACGCACTCTTCTAAATCACCGTTTAGAAAGGCGGTCTTAACATCCATTTGCCAGATTTCGTAGTCATGATATGCAGCGATGGCAAGCATGATCCGGATGGATTTAAGCATAGCCACTGGAGAAAAGGTCTCGTCATAGTCCACACCTGGTCTTTGACGAAAACCCTTTGCTACAAGTCTAGCTTTGAAAGTCTCCACTTTCCCATCTACACCAAGTTTCTTCTTGAAGATCCACTTGCTCCCAATGGGTTTTACCCCTTCAGGAGCAACGTCCAAAGTCCATACTTTGCTGGTGTACATGGATTCCATCACGGACCGCATAGCATCCAGCCATTTCACCGAGTCCCTACTCGTGATGGCCTGCTCGAAGCTAGTTGGGTCATCATCCTCCATGATGCAATCCTCGCTTCCACCGTCAATGAGAAAACCGTAGTATCTCTCAGGTGGACGAGATACCCTACTAGATCGGCAGAGAGGCTGGGGTTCGTCGAGTTCTACTGAATCCTCTGGTTCTACCAAGTCTTCTGTTACAGTTTGTGTTGTTGGAACCTCTTCCAGTTCTACCTCAATGCTACTTGTCTGTTTCATAAGAAAACTCTTTTCTAAGAAAGTGGCATGTCGAGAAACAAACACTTTTTGTTCCTCGGAGTGGTAGAAGATATACCCTCGCGAATGTTTGGGATATCCAACAAACTTACATAGAACAGACCTTGCCTCGAGCTTGTCCGGATTTTGTGTTTTAACATAGGCCGGACAACCCCATATCTGAATAAAATTAAGACATGGTCTCTTGCCATTCCATATCTCATATGGAGTGGTAGGCACTGATTTGGTTGGAACTCTATTCAATAGATATGCAGCAGTCTCCAGTGCATATCCCCAGAAGGAAATAGGTAACTCAGCCGCACTCATCATAGAGTGCACCATATCCAATAGGGTGCGATTTCTCCGCTCCGATACACCGTTGTGCTGTGGTGTATAAGGAGGAGTAAGCTGAGAGAGAATCCCATTCTCTTTTAGATAATCTCTGAATTCGTTACTTAAGTATTCTCCTCCTCGATCGGATCGAAGGACTTTAATACTTTTGCCCGTTTGGTTCTCTACTTCTTGTTTATATTCTCTAAATTTCTCAAAAGCTTCTGATTTGTGTTTCATCAGGAACACATATCCGAATCTAGAGAGATCGTCAGTGAATGTAATGAAGTATGAAGAACCATTCCTGGCATGGGTAGACATGGGACCGCATACATCACTATGTACCAGTCCTAAGAGTTCAGTAACTCTTTCTCCGTGTCCACTAAACGGAGCTTTGGTCATTTTTCCTTTGAGACATGAATGGCAAGTATCATAAGATGATAATTCGAACGGATTCAAATAACCATCCTTATGCAACTTAGCTAGTCGTGTCTCATTGATATGGCCAAGTCTACAGTGCCATAAGAAGGATTCGTTCATTTCTGAGCTTTTCCTCTTGTGTGTGTTTTGTATATTGAAGACTGTATTTTGATTGAGAATGAATATGCCATTATGTAGCGAGCCTGATGCAATCAACTTTTGATCTAGGAATATGTTCATAACATTATCCTTTACTACAAAATTATATCCTTCTTTACTCAATAAAGAAACTGATATAATGTTGCACATCATGTTCGGTATATAATAGCACTCATTCAGAATTATTGTATCACCACTTGGTAATACTAGGTGATATTCGCCAACTGCTTTGGCTGCAACATTTGCACCGTTCCCTACTTGAACGGAATGATCACCTTTTCCCAGTTCTCTACTTTTTCGCAGCCCATGTAACATCTTACATATGTGGGATCCTGATCCGGTATCTAATACCCAGGACGTAGGGTGAACTGAGAAACAGTTCTCAATGACAAACACACCCGAAGATGATGCATCAACATGCATGTTCTCCGTTTGGGCGGTGTGAGAATCCAGATATTCTCCTGTTTCCTGTTCATTCTTATAACACTTTTAAGATAGAACGGGTTCAACGTTCCCCTGCACAGTAAAACTTGCGGGTTCGGTCAATACATCTTGATTAAGGCATGAAATGGTCGCTACCTGGAGAGAGAGAGAAGAAAACACTTTAGCGTATGCTCGTGCAAGATCAGATTGGTTATTATCTTATCTAATCAGGATGGCTCCCACTGCTTTTTATCAAATCTTCCTTCAAACCCTAAAAGGAAAGACTAGCCGGGATTAATTACACACTACAAGTTCGCCAATCTTTCAGCCAGGCCAGTGTCGGTACTTTGAGGGAGGTCCCCCGTGCTTTCGCACGAACCTAATTAATGTAAACCTCGTTTTCCCAGAGGCGTAACCCCGTTGACACCTTTCTAGACACCTACTTGATCGGCTAATTGTAATGTGTAAAACTCTCCCAGGAGTAACTCTTACTCGCAGCGGGTATCGGGATCCAACTATCTCATAGAAGGTATGCAATCTCATTGCAAATTTCAACACTTGAAATTCCCGATAGCGTTTTGCCCCTAGTGTCCTATGACCTTGACGGAGGCCAAACAACCCATAGTCCGCTAGTCAAGTTCAACCCGTCATTTCCTGATTGAATCAAACCCACCCGCACAACCCTTGACGGAGGCCAAACAACGCCGTACGAATACCCTAATCCAATTGCATCATATGCTAGCAGATAAGCACTAGTTAGCTACCGTACACTGCGCCTTTACGGAGGCCAAACTACCGCAGCACGAATACTAACTAGTACTTATCTGAAATGACGGAGGGCTACGCAGGTTTTTCATAAAAACCATGAGCGTAATGAACTTGATATCGTTGTAGAATCAAATGAAGTTTTGAAATGGAGTGATTTTGAGGCTTTTCTAGTTTTGCTAAAGGAGTCACTCCCGGTGAAGGGATCTTGGTCCTTTCCTCGTCGAATGAGGTGCGGGATATATCATATATATCGCTGTACAAAGCAAAAACTCTTAAAAGCAATCAAAGCCAAACCGAGTGTGTAGCATCCGCCAGTTATTGCTAAAGGAGTCACTCCCGGTGAAGGGATCTCGGTCCTTTCCTCATCGAATAAGGTGCAGGATATATCACATATACCACTATGCAAAGCAAGAACTGTAGCTACCTATTTTATTTAAAATTTGATTCTACAACATCTTAGGTTTCTTTTCTTTCATTAATCACATTAATGAAGTCCCATCATTTAAATACCTAAACATCACAGATAAATACGACGTACACTTATGCCATCCGCATTCGCCTGGATGTCCCCTCGTGCACCGTTAGGTTAGGTAACTAACGACAGAGCAGGACAGGGCTTGTGCGGGTGCAAAACATAAGTAACGTCTATATAATATATCATATATACTATATAAATTATCTATCAAATAACATCACATGATCGCATCACAGATATCGCAGCAGAAGAAACATATGAAACATTGGATATACTAGGACGTCCGTGTTTTCAATACGAGCCAGTATAAAACACGGATTCCACGGTTTGAGGTAGTTTTGTGTAAAATCGTATTTTCCAAAATCTATGTTCCCCAAATGTCATCGTTCTATGTTACATATGAGTTTTGTGAAGAGGTAGGTCATTACCTCGTGAACTATCTAAAGGTATAGCAAGGGTAATGATGTTTTATGTCGAAACTAAACTATAGTATTATTCTGTAAAATTGCGATAAAAAGTAAAATAGGAATTCTTTTGATATGAAACTTGTCAATATGTTTTGTTAATGTTTAATGATCATGATGTGATAGTTTGGTATTGTTGTATTTAAGAAAATTGAAACTTTTTAAAGAAACCGAATCGGAAGTCGGATTAACTCCGCTTCCGTCGGGTTTTAGAAATACAAGTTTTTAGATTAGAAAAGAGAAGAGAGAGGAGGGACTTATAGGTTTTAGATTAGAGAAGAGGAAGAGGGAGTGGTAGGTGGTGCCGGTGCGTTGTTTCGTCGCCGGGAGCTCCTCGTGTCTTCGCCGGAAGTTCGTCGGAGCTTCGCTCTTTGCTAACTCCACTTGTACACTATTGAACTTAGAATTTTCTTGAGAGTTTTTGTATAGAATTCAGAGTGAGGAGGTGGAAAATATTGTGGGTATTTATAGGAGAATCTTAGGGTTAGGGTAGATGAAAAGATGTATTGAAAATTGTATTAAAAAGAATGGATTAATAGGATTTTAATTGGCTCTGTAATGTGCAGGAAAATTAAACTATACAGGGTTATGGGGAATGCAAAGAGTCACAAGAGTCAAGAATAACCAAATCCGATCCGAGGTGAGTCGACAGAGTCGCCCCCCGACACCACGTGTTCATTGCCTCTTGGTCTACCTCGTGGACTCGTTTGTTTTTAGTGTGACCTTTGGGTTTACGGGTTATGCACGTGTAGACTCTTGGGCTTCTAAAAATTTAAAAGAAAACTAATAAAAAAATAATGTGGCTAATGGGATTTGAACTCTGGCAGCGCCCCGGCCGTCTATCCGAGGCCAAAATGCGGAATCAAAATTTTTTCCTTATTTGGAAACCGGCGCTACCGCGGACAATGAAAACCCGGATCGTTAACCATTAACCTATACTAGCAATCAAGAGATGGGAAGAAAAGTATACCAAGTGATCCGAGTCCTCCGGTCTTCTCTTTATCGTCCCGATCTCCCGCGGAAAGTCTTGGCTCCACATCGTCGCCTCCTCGCCGGAAGGGCACCACATCGCCTGCGTCTTTTACGGGCTCCCGCCTCAATACCGAGGCAACTCGGGCATGAAGCCGGCAACTCGACATGCTCAAGATATGCTGTAGAATGTGTAGTGTAGAGGCTATATCTCATTTGGGGTTTGTTGCCATGGTGATGGAGGAATCAAGAATAGAAAAATGGTGCTTGCATTTTTCTAGCATGAAAATGAGATCAAGAAAGAAACTCTCAAGAATGAAGCTCTCTTCTTCTTCTTTCTCTCAACCATGAAAAACTTATCATCCAAGAATAAATGGTGGAGGAAAGAATGTATATCAAACAAGAGGGAGGTGAGTGTAGGAGAGCATGAAGGGTGACCATATCCTAAACCTCATCATCACAAACTTACATCAACCATTCTTATCAATTCTAATCATAATAAAGCATGAAAAGATGAAGGAAAAGAATGGCATCTAAAGATGCTATCATGATAAATACATATGCAAGAAAATCCTCCACAAAGTGTAATTTGCAAAACTGCAAATTACCCCCTCCATCGTAAAAGTCCGGCCGGGAAAGAACAAAGGAAAAACCGGCCGGAACGGAATGCAAACTGGCAACTCCAGAAAACTGGTCCCGTAATAAATTACAGGAAAACCCCGATACTGTGCATACACACCCGCATCTGTATTCCGTCCGGATACAAATGCAATGAGACAAAATCTACACTGTACTAAACTAGGACCGGCTTAAACCAAAGCCGGCTAGTAATATCCGTCCGATCCTGATCCGTGCAATACCGCACGTATCTGATCGGACCCTGCCATATCTCCATACGGCCACTAGTACAAAACTGTCCGATCCTGATCCGTGCAATACCGCACGTATCTGATCGGACCCTGCCATATCTCCATACGGCCTCTACAGCGTTTCGCCCGAAAGCTTGAGTAACTGTAAGTGTGGTGGACTCTAAAGACTCGTCAATACTATGGCTGTGGATTTAACCACTAGCACGTCAGAGGTATTAGCCAATACATGACGGGCCACCAGCTATTGACCAAAAGGGACGTCGATGAGCGAACTCATCCTGACACCCTACTGAGCCTGTCAGTGACAATATCCGTACAGTCCGGTCCGTTCGTCTATGAGTATCGCATGGCGGGCCTAGGGGGTTGGTAAAAGTCAGACCCCCAAAAGCGGTACAAGTCGTGTCGGAGTGTAGCCCAGAACGCCCTGAGATACTACTGGAATACCTACCAGTAAATCTCCTGCCTCGGCCGAAGGCTTTGCGTAATGGCTCTCCTAGACACAGCGCGACCTCACCCCCAATACCGGGAGAGACGAACCCCTGCAGATCCGCTCACTGCCTCCATGTGGCTCGGGACTGTACCCAACTAAAACCTGTTTGCACGACTCCTTTGAGCCGTGGTACGGTAGTAATCAAAGCACAGTGGGAACTCACACGAGACAAATGACGATCTCAGGTCGATGAACTAACCTGTACACATGTCACCAGGGAACTGCTATCTGACATCTGGTATAAGACCAACTAGCAGGTTCCCGGCGAGTCCTGTCCGGTGTACTCATAACCCAATGAGCACCTGTATACATCTTAGGTGAACCAACTGACACCAGTGGCTTGTGAGACCGGCCACCGCCCCTCGTCGGGGTCTCGACTGTATACACTAGTCTACTAATGGAGTATCGATGCCCTGTCTCGAAACTCCTACGACTAGGGACCTTTTAAGGATGTGCTTATAGACTACCAGCTCCCACGTATATGATCGCCATCATACTGCCGGCAGTCAAGCAAGAATCCTAGGGGCTCTATCAACGTGTAATAGCGACATGCCAGGTCACCTAAAGCAGTACACGATGATAAAGATAAACCAGATAGCATACTATCATCTCGAGTAAGACTGTCCTACCGGGATAGGTCCTCCCTCAATCATTGCAATCACGTGCCTGTGATCCAATAATTGACTCTGAGGGCACTATCTCCAACAGGTATATCTCTCTTCCCTTTCTTGTAGATAGCTAGGACTAGTTAGTGGTTCGATCCGGGTATTAGTGCGCGGCGGTTTGCCAGTTCAAGAAAATTTAAAGTTTATCACCGCTTCCGCATTTGGCCGTCGGATTGACGGCCGGGGCGCCGCCGTGCACTTACATGTATTAGTCTAGCTAACCCTTGATCTCAACACATGAGAGGTTATGGTTATGGTTTCAAGAATGAGAGAGCTTGAGGAGAGAGAAGGTGATGATGAGAATGAATTGAAATTGTTTCTCACTTCTAATATATTATGAAGCATAAAGAATTATCAAATGAATAATTCAAATGCATTATCATCATGCTTCATTGAATATGTGCAATGAATCATCAAGTGAGTCATTAAGCAATAAATGCTTCATTAACTCACTTGAATGATTCATCTCATGAGTCACAAAATCAATTAATGCTAATGCCACCTTACCCCCCAAGTCACCATGCTTCTAGAAGCTTCCCGAAAAATTACGAGAACGCCCCTCCAATCCATGAAAACACGGAAAAACTTTAGACTGTATAAATCCAATAACCTAATACTAGAAACTGGCTTAAACCAAAGCCGACTAGTAAAAACTGTCCGAACGTCGTACGTGCGTAAACACACGTATGCGTCCGAACCCTTGTCGTAAAACCATACGACCTCTATATCGTTTCTCCTGGAGCAGGGAAACTCTCTGTGTGGGACTCTAAAGACTCGACACTACGCTGGCAGTGGGTTTAACCACAGACCGCAAGCGGCACTAGCTGTACGTAACGGTCCCCAGGTAGATGTCGATAAGAAGGCCGATGAGGAAAACCATCCGAACTCCTACTGAGCATGATGTGACAATCTCTGTACAGTCCGGTCTGTTCGTCTAAGACTATCGCATATCGAGCCTAGGGGACGGCAAGCGTCAGTCCCCTAATAGCTGTATAAGTCGTGTCGGAGCGTAGCCCATTACACCCCGAGAAACTACTGGAACCTACCAGTAAATCTCGCTTGCCCTGGCCAGAGACTTTGCGTAATGGCTCTCTGACACAGCACGATATCAACTCCCAATACCGGGAGAGATGAATCCTGTCTAACCGCCACTGCCTCCAAGTGCTCGGGACTGCACCCAACTGCTACCTGTTTGCATGACTCCTTTGAGCCGTGGTAGGGTAGCAATCTAAGAACAGTGGGACACACTCGAGGCGAAGTAGCAGTGTCAAGTCTGCGGACTATGCTATACTCATGTCACCTGAGAACTGTTAACTGACGATGGGTATAATACCAACCAATCAGTTCCCCTGCGAGTCCTGTCCGGTGTACCCGTAACCTAACGAGCACATGTATACTATCTCCAGTACGACGTACTGATGGCTGTGGGACAGACCATCTCCCCAACTGGGATGAGAAGCGTACATACTAGTCTACGCTGGAGTATCGATGCCCTGTCTCGATAATTCTATGACTAGGGACAAGTATAGGATGTTGCTTATAGACTACCCAGCCCCCACTAGTGTGACTGCCATCACAACACTGGTAATCAAGCAAAGAACCTATGGGCTCTACTAATATGTATAAGTGATGCGTTACAAGAAACATATGCACATATTAAAGTAGACACAAACCAAGTAGCATACTACCATATTTAGCAAGACTGTCAATACAACTGTGAATATCCCAAGCTTCCATTAAGTAATATACATGCTAGTATGATACAATAATGACCCATAGGGCATATACACTAATAA
Organism: Agapanthus africanus; assembly: GCA_030015575.1. Lineage (NCBI taxonomy): Eukaryota > Viridiplantae > Streptophyta > Magnoliopsida > Asparagales > Amaryllidaceae > Agapanthus > Agapanthus africanus. The sequence continues at coordinate 155,961,025 of JASDDO010000004.1, forward strand.
TCTCTCACTTGCACTAGGGCCATGAGCTGGCATATCGTAGACCTATCATCTCGAATAGCCTCTCGAACTGCGTCTGAGGAAGGGCCTTTGTGAATGGATCAGCAATGTTATTCTCTGTCTCTACTCTTTTCACCTCGATCTCCTGGCGATCTACGATCTCCCTGATCAGGTGGTATCGCCTTAAGATGTGTCTGGACTTCTGATGGGACCTGGGTTCCTTCGCTAAAGCTATAGCGCCGTTGTTGTCACAATACAGAGGTATTGGATCAATACTGGTAGGAACCACCTGAAGTTCTGTGAGGAACTTTTTCATCCAGACAGCTTCTTTTGCGGCATCGCAAGCAGCTATGTACTCCGCTTCCATCGTTGAGTCAGCAACGGTCTCCTGCTTGGAACTCTTCCAACAGACCGCCCCTCCATTGAGGGTAAAGACATAACCCGACATGGACTTGGAGTCATCTTTGTCACTCTGGAAGCCGGAGTCGGCAAAGGCCTCAATCTGGAGGTCTTTTCTGCCATACACTAAGAACATATCTTTAGTCCTCCTCAGGTACTTGAGAATGTTCTTTACTGGTCTCCAGTGATTCTCTCCTGGGTTTTCCTGATACCGGCTTACAACGCTCAATACATATGCTACATCTAGTCTGGTACATAACATCGCATACATTATAGAGCCTACTGCAGAAGCGTAGGATATAATCGACATGCGATCCCTTTCCAAATCAATCTTGGGAGACATCTCTTTGGAGAGGGTGATTCCGTGACAAGACGGTAGGTTACCGCGCTTAGAATCATCCATACTGAATCTTTTCACTATGGTGTCTATGTACCTGGACTGCGAAAGTCCCAACATCCTTTTTGATCTATCACGATAGATCCGGATCCCCAGAATGTAGGTGGCATCACCCAGGTCTTTCATGGAGAATTTATGTGACAAGAATATTTTGACTGACTGTAACATAGGAATATCATTTCCTATTAGGAGAATGCCATCCACGTACAAGACGAGGAATACTACAGCTCTCCCTACAATCTTACTGTATATGCAAGGTTCATCTGGATTTTTGATAAAGTCAAATTCTTTGACAGCATCATCAAAACAGATGTTCCAACTCCGCGATACTTGCTTCAGTCCATAAATGGACTTAAGCAACTTGCATACTTTACCGCTGCTCCCACTTTGAATGAATCCCTCTGGTTGATCCATATAGACGCTCTCTTCTAAATTACCATTTAGAAAGGCCGTCTTTACGTCCATCTGCCAGATTTCATAATCGTGGAAGGAAGCAATAGCAAGAAGGACCCGAATAGATTTAAGCATAGCCACTGGAGAAAAGGTTTCGTCATAGTCCAAACCAGGTCTTTGACGGAAACCCTTTGCAACAAGTCTAGCCTTATAGGTTTCAACCTGTCTATCTACACCAATCTTCTTTTTGAAGATCCATTTGCATCCTACGGGTTTTACCCCATCTGGAGCAATGTCCAAAGTCCATACTTTGTTAGTGTACATGGACTCTATTTCGGTCCGCATTGCATCCAGCCATTTTACTGAGTCACCGCTCTGAATGTCTTGCTGGAAGCTAGTAGGCTCATCATAGTCAATAGTGCAATCCTCTCTATCCCCGTCTATGAGAAAACCATAGTATCTCTCGGTCGGATGAGATTGCCTACTACTCCTGCGGAGTGGCGTCGGGATATCCGGTTCTTCTGAAACCTCTGGTTCTACCAAGCTTTCAGTAATAGCTTGTGGTTCTGGAATTTCTTCCAGTTCTATTGCGCTCCCACTTATCTGATTTTCTAAAACCTCAGTTTCCAAGAAGCGAGCATTATGAGAAACAAAAATCTTTTGTTCCTCTGCGTAATAGAAATAATTTCCTTTGGAGTTCTTTGGATATCCCACAAACTTACACTGTACTGATCGTGCCTCTAGCTTGTCTGCATGCTGCTTCTTTACAAAAGCTGGACATCCCCATATCTTAATATGTTTAAGATAGAGTTTCTTTCCACACCATATCTGATATGGTGAAGTAGGCACAGTCTTAGTTGGAACTCGGTTTAAAAGGTATGCAGCTGATTCTAGTGCATATCCCCAGAATGATCGTGGTAACTCAGCTTTACCTATCATGGAACAAACCATATCCAATAGGGTTCGATTCCTTCTTTCCGATACATCGTTGTGTTGTGGTGTGTATGGAGGAGTAAGATGAGAAAGAATTCCATTCTCTTTTAAGTAACCTAGGAACTCGGCACTTAAGTATTCACCACCTCGATCAGATCTCAGTGTCTTGATACTTTTGCCTGTTTGTTTTTCTACTTCATTCTTGTATTCTTAGAATTTCTCAAAGGCCTCGGATTTATGTTTTATTAAGAAGACATATCCATACCTAGAGAAATCATCCGTAAAAGTAATGAAGTAGGAATAACCACCTCGCGCATGTGTAGACATTGGACCGCACACATCACTGTGTATGAGTCCCAAGAGCTCGCTCGCTCTTATTCCGTATCCAGTTAACGGAGTCTTTGTCATTTTTCCCATGAGACAAGGTTCACAAGAAGCATAAGATTGATATTCGAACGGATTCAAATATCCTTCTCTATGTAACTTAGTTAATCGTGTTTCATTGATATGACCTAGTCTACAATGCCATAAGAAAGCCTGATTTATTTCTGGAGACTTTCTTTTTAGTATGTTCTGGATATTGAAAACCTGAGCTTGACTTAATACGTATATACCGTTATCTAATATACCTGACCCAATCTGAACTTGATTTAGGTGGATGTTAACTACATCACTTACGAATGTAAAATCATATCCCTCTCTTGAAAGTGAGGACACTGATATGATATTACAATTCATACTAGGTATATATAAACAGTTACGTAAAATCAATATATGCCCACTTGTCAATCCTAGGCGATATTCTCCCACGGATTCAGCGTTCACTGTCATTCCGTTTGCAACTTTGAGAGACCAATCACCTATCTTTATAACTCTACGGTTTCTCAAAGCATGTAATGAATTACAGATATGAGATCCTGCTCCGGTATAAAGTACCCAGGAAGTAGAGTTAATTGACAAACAGTTCTCAATTACTAACACACTTGAGGCTGAAGTCACAACATGCTTCGTATCCTGGCTACTGGCTTCTAAATCCCTGCAATCTTTCTGCCAATGCTCAATCCCATAACAATAGGAACGTCCCTCTTTTACTACATTCAGTCCCGAAACTTTTGCCCTTCTCTTTCCTTCTACTTCCCTGGTTTCCTTCAGGATAGAAGGTAGAGACTGTAGAATCAAGTCAATATCTGACCTGTTTCCCAACGTGGTCTTCAGGTCCTGGAGCTCATCAATATAGCTAGTCATTGTAAGGACATTGTCCCCTATAGATGACCCGACAGCCAATCTCGCTTGAATTAATTCGGTCGAGGTCTCATATCTTGCGATATGAGACCGCTCTCCATATAAATCTTTGTTATGGAGAAAGATGGAAACTGAGTCCATCTTCTCGTGCTGCTTCTGGTATACACCATCAACTGAAGCTAACACGAGGCATTTGGCTTTCGCTTTATCCTTTTCTCTTGTCTGGCGGATATCCATATCCGTGACGGTGGAAACTGGACCTGGGACGGCGGGATCTTGAGTAGTAATAGGGTGGTCCAGCTTGTCATAGGCAATGGACATCTGGACAGACCTTTGCCATTCATATAAGTCAGATTCAGTCAATTTGTTATCTAGATGTAACCTATGTGTGGTCACAAGGTCGCTGCAATTTTAGAGAGAGAAGAAAATACTATTAGCATGATACTCTTGCAAGTTTAGATTGGTTTTTAATTTATCTAAACAGGATGGCTCCCACTGTTTCTCGAATCCCTCCTCAAACCATAAAAGAAGAATTAGCCAGGACTATTCTCACCGTACAATTCTTGCTTAACCGTTCAGCCAGGTCAGTGTCGATACTTCGAGGGAGGTTTTCCAACGCTTTCGCAAAGTTCCTTAATTAAATAACCTCTTTTCTCTGGGGGCATAGCCCCGCTGACACCTTTCTAGGCACTTACTTGGTTTATAGCATTGATCGTTTAAGTGACGAATCTCCTGATAAGTAGTATATACTCACAGTAGGATCGGGATCCAAAATATCATCGTATGATAATGTTGAAGGAATCCTACCAACATTCATCAAACTCCAAAAAGGTATGCATCTCTCTGCAAATTTCAGTTTCTTTAGAAATTCCCGATGTGGATTTTTGCCCCATGCTCTTATGACCTTGACTTTGGCCAAACAAATCATAAGTCACATGTCAAGTTCTACCCGTCATTATCCAGGTTAATTTGAACCCATCCGTACATAACCTTGATTTTGGCCAAACAAGGTAGTACGACTGTCCCAAACCAACGCATCTATCTATGCTACATATGAATATCCAACAGCTACCAAACACTGTGCCTTGACTTTGGCCAAACAAACACAGCTTGAATACTATTGACTATCCATAAGAAATGACGGAGGGCTACGACTGGTTTTGGCAAAACCGTGAACGTAGTGAACTTGATATAATTGAAGGAACCCGATACTTTTTAAAAGGAGTGGTTAAAGCTCCGCAATTAAAAATTCTGATCTTTTAAAATAATCGAGTGGTTTCTTTTAAATTTGTTCCAACGATTAAAATTTGGTTTATTTTCTTTGCATTATAATAATGCGTCCCATCTTTATCCTATCATTGCAGAAAACAACGAAAATACCACGTCCTCTTATGCCATCCGCATTTGCCACGGGGTCCCGTCATCACCCGTTAGGTTACTTAACCAACGACAGAGCAGGGGCTGGGCTAGTGCGGGTGTAAAACATAAGTGACGTCTAATAGCTATCATATATAGATATTGTACATTCGTCAGACGCAATAATAAGTATTCCAGATCACTGATGAACTTTATTGGATTTACTAGCAATCCGCATTTGCTTTGAACCTGCAATAAAAGACGGATTATACAGTTGTGATGAATAGCCATTACCCCACCCTAGACCCCTACGGGTACGGCAAACTACCCGCCAAGTACCCGAAGTGAAGGTCTCCCTCAACAAAGTGAGTAGGCCACTAAACACTTCAAAGTACCCGGTAGTTTGTGTACCCCGCCTTGGGTCTATCCTAGGAGTAAAAACAGTAAAAAGAAATAATACAACGGTGGCTACAACCGCAACCTGGATGTGCCCCGCAAAAGAATATTATATTTATTACATTTACATCGAATGAATGAATATTAAACCCATCTCAAACCCCTGCTAATCATCACAACATTCCAATCAAGTCCATATACACAAACAGTAAACATTACAGAAATGTGCAACCCCCTGCCAACCGACATACTAGCAGTTAGGGGAGGTTTACGAACACATTAAACATTACAGATAATAACCCGATTAGCAATTAGTTTAGAACATCGATCGACTACCTTTATCCGTGTCTACCCCAAAAGCAAACCTGTACTGAAGTAACCTGGGTAGAAAACAAAATATACAGGAAAACAAAAAACCAGAAAACATGAATAACAGAGCAAATCCGAGTCAACTCGGAGTTGACTCGGCGGCGGATCCGCGGCACAAGCACTCTATTTCCGCGGATCCGCGGCCATAAAACCGAGTTGGAACTTCGTATTTTCCCAGTATTTTTATATTTCCCTGTTGTGAATTTTAATGCATATCAAATAGTTTTTTAGACATGTTTAAAATTAACAGAAACTGAGGATTTCCGGGGTTTCGTTTTCGCATTTTCCGTCGATCGAACTTCTAATTAGTTGCTAACAAGCTAGTAATGGTTTAGTTGGCTCTGATACCACTGTAAGTCCATGTCACGCACCCCACGAACTTGCGGGGAGGCGGAATATATGAAAAACGATTATCAAAGCTTCGTAACACGGACTTGAGCGCATGAATCGTATCTAAACCGTTACTAGAAAACTACGAAAGGTTTAACTACTCGGATTCAAAGTTATACCTCGCGTTACTTGTTCTTCGGGTCTTCATCGCGGTCCTCCACTCCTCGTAGGCTCCTTGGAACATCGTCACCTCAACGGCCTCCTCGAGTCAAAGACGATCCACCCGAGAGCTCCTACGCCAAGCTTTATCTCTAAGTTGAAATAACTAGGTTGCTCAAAGTGCTAATCTAAACTACCTAGAGGATATAGAGTAAGGTTATGGATGTATTAGTCTAGCTAACCCTTGATCTCAACACATGAGAGGTTAGGGTTAGGGTTTCAAGAATGAGAGAGCTTGAGGAGAGAGAAGGTGATGATGAGAATGAATTGAAATTGTTTCTCACTTCTAATATATTATGAAGCATAAAGAATTATCAAATGAATAATTCAAATGCATTATCATCATGCTTCATTGAATATGTGCAATGAATCATAAAGTGAGTCATTAAGCAATAAATGCTTCATTAACTCACTTGAATGATTCATCTCATGAGTCATAAAATCAATTAATGCTAATGCCACCTTACCCCCCAAGTCACCATGCTTCTAGAAGCTTCCCGGAAAATTACGAGAACGCCCCTCCAATCCGTGAAAATACGGAAAAACTTTAGACTGTATAAATCCAATAACCTGATACTAGAAATTGGCTTAAACCAAGGCCGACTAGTAAAACCTGTCCGAACGTCGTACGTGCGTAAACACACGTATGCATACGAACCCTTGCCGTAAAACCATACGACCTCTATATCGTTTCGCCAGGAGCTGGGAAACTCTCTGTGTGGGACTCTAAAGACTCGACACTACGCTGGCAGTGGGTTAACCACAGACCGCAAGCGGCACTAGCTGTACGTAACGGTCCTCAGGTAGATGTCGATAAGAAGGCCGATGAGGAAAACCATCCGAACTCCTACTGAGCCTGATGTGACAATCTCCGTACAGTCCGGTCTGTTCGTCTAAGACTATCGCATATCGAGCCTAGGGGGCGGCAAGCGTCAGTCCCCTAATAGCTGTATAAGTCGTGTCGGAGCGTAGCCCATTACACCCTGAGAAACTACTGGAACCTACCAGTAAATCTCGATTGCCCTGGCCAGGGACTTTGCGTAATGGCTCTCTGACACAGCGCGATATCAACTCCCAATATCGGGAGAGACAAATCCTGTCTAACCGCCACTGCCTCCAAGTGCTCGGGACTGCACCCAACTGCTACCTGTTTGCACGACTCCTTTCAGCCGTGGTAGGGTAGCAATCTAAGAACCGTGGGACACACTCGAGGCGAAGTAGCAGTGTCAAGTCTGCGGACTATGCTGTAATCATGTCACCTGGGAACTGTTAACTGACGATGGGTATAATACCAACCAATCAGTTCCCCTGCGAGTCCTGTCCGGTGTACCCATAACCTAACGAGCAAATGTATACTATCTCCAGTATGATGTACTGATGGCTGTGGGACAGACCATCTCCCCAACTGGGATGAGAAGCATACACACTAGTCTACACTGGAGTATCGATGCCCTGTCTCGATAATTCTACGACTAGGGACAAATATAGGATGTTGCTTATAGACTACCCAGCCCCCACTAATGTGACTGCCATCACAACGCTGGTAATCAAGTAAAGAACCTATGGGCTCTACTAATATGTATAAGTGATACGTTACAAGAAACATATGCATATATTAAAGTAGACACAAACCAAGTAGCATACTACCATATTTAGCAAGACTATCAATTCAACTGTGAATATCCCAAGCTTCCATTAAGTAATATACATGCTAGTATGATACAATAATGGACCCTAGGGCATATACACTAACAGATACAGCAGATGAGATGTCACCACAGCGTCCTTCCTCCAACAGGATTCGGACACGCCAAATTAAACGAAGCGAAGGCCAAATTCCCAGCTTCAGGGTCTTGACGACAACTCATATAAAGCCTGAAAGACAATCGGAGATCATCCCGCACCAGCATGGAGTGGTCACCACCTCGACGTTCGTCTCGATACAGCAGACGAGATGTCACCACAGCGTTCTTCCTCCAGCAGGATTCAGACGCGACAATCAAACAACGGAGCCACGGCAAAATCCCTAGTTCCAAACCTCGACGGTTCACCAGCAACCTAGAGACAACCGCGACATTCGTCCCGATACAGCAGACGCAATGCCAGCAAATGAAGCAAAGGCCAAATTCCAAGCTTCAGGGTCTTGACGGAAACTCATATAAAGCCTGAAAGACAATCGGAGATCATCCCGCACCAGCACGGAGTGGTCACCACCTCGACGTTCGTCTTGATACAGCAGACGAGATGTCACCACAGCGTTCTTCCTCCAGCAGGATTCAGACGCGACAATCAAACAACGGAGCCACGACAAAATCCCTAGTTCCAAACCTTGATGGTTCATCAACAACCTAGAGACAACCGCGACATTCGTCTCGATACAGCAGACGCAATGCCAGCAAACAAAGCAAAGGCCAAATTCCTAGCTTCAGGGTCTTGACGGCAACTCATATAAAACCTGAAAGACTATCGGAGATCATCCCACACCAGCGCGGAGTGGTTATGACACATCGGGGTTCTCCAAAATGAGCCTAACCTCAAGTAAAAAGCGGCATGGCAAAATTCCTAACGCTTGCTCTTCCGACGGTCAAACTGCCTACGAAGATTGCTTGAAGACGTATTGTCCAGCCCCCTAAGGGATCAGGGACACGATAGTCACAGGGCTACTCGAACAACAATATTGCCTATCGAGGAATACATCAGCCAACACGACGGTACGACAGGCAAAACCCTAGTACCACAGACCCTAACGGACCTCTATCGTAAAGAGCAAAGGTTAACTGTGACGTTAGGACATCCTTGCGAGAACTTCTCGATTTGTCTCGACTCGTAGGGAAAAGCCTTAGGCAGTGGGGATTAAAAAACCTGTTTCCTAAGCAATGGGGTCCTGCAAGTCAGTCCAAAATGGACTCTTGCATACTATTCACGGACCACACTCTCCAATGTCGAATCTCGACAAGGAGGGAAACAACCACTTACGAGTCCTCTCGACTTGTAAGGGGGAAAATTCTCTTGTGAGATCCTTACGACTCTCAAGAGAAAATGCACTTAGGAGTCCTAAAGAGAAAATACACCTGCGAGATCCTCTCGACTCATAAGGAGAAAAGTCTTTATGAGACCCTCACGGCTCATAAAGTTGAAAAGTCTTAGGTGGCAGATCCTAACCCTGTCTCCTAAGCCATCACTGCCCTACAAAGAGGTTAAGATGGACCATCTATGAGCCACACTTGCCAAAGCTACATGCCACTGAAATGGAGAACTTACTCATGAGCATATAAACTACTTTACACCAGAGTAAGACACAAAGAGATAGAAGGGTGCGGCTCATGGAGTTAAGGGTTTGGAACTATATCTCTTAAGAGTCGAGATTTGAGTCAATGATAAATGACGACGCTTGCGTCCGCTCGTTATCTTCTCAGATCAAGATTCTGAAAATTATATACCAACCCGAAACTGGTCATACGCTATGCATAACTCTGTACTATTTCACCCACGTACATACTTACGTCGGCAAAGTAGTGGGGGGCATTTGTTCCCGCCAAAAAAATTCTGCGCAAAAGAGTCCTAGGTATCAAATGGCAGCGATACGCTTAAGAAAATGCGAACCAGTATATTCCGACCTGTATTTTTGATAAAATCCCGAAGGAGAAACAGCTAAATTCTGATGATATTGGAATCATCTCGAAAAACTCTTTGATTTGATATATTATGGGCTTCATAATTCATCCGGGATCAAAAGTTATGAGCAGATATGCTATGCACTATTCCCTGATTAAAAAATCAGGAATTACCTCAATGAGGTATCACGTGCTCACATGTGATCAATGGTCACGTGTTGACACGTGATAGTTAAAACATGAATAAAAAGAAACGGCTGAAGAAGGACCCAATTAGGGGTCACGTGCTCACACGTGACCAATGGTCACGTGTTGACACGTGATAGTTAAAACATGAATAAAAAACAAACGGCTGAAGGAAATACCTCAATGAGGTGTCACGTGCTCACACGTGACCAATGGTCATGTGTTGACACGTGATGGTTAAAACTGAGCCGTAAGCAAATACTGATAAAAGGACTCAATTGGGGGTCACGTGCTCACACGTGACCAAGGGTCACGTGCCAGCACGTGCCAGGCTTTGAAAGCCTTACAGATTAATAGAATTAAAATTCTAAAATTTTCTAAATCTTTCCAAACACAAAAGGTCTATGGGGGACCGTTGGATTAAAAATCCAAGGGTGATAAAAATCACCAATTTATGGGAAAATCTTAGACAAGGAAAGATTTCCCTAAATCTCACCAAGAATAACAAACAGAATATCTTTGGATTGAAAATCCAACGGTGAATAAAATTCACTGAATGATCTAAAGGATCATATTAATTATGAAAAAAAATCAAATCTTTCAATGAAAGATTTACTAAACAAATTGATTCTTTTCTTTCTCCTATAAATAGGAGCCAAGAAAAGAAGAGAAAGGATCTACTTTTTTTTTGAGAGAAAAACAGAGAGAGAAAAAGTGAGGAGAATTTAATTCTCAAGAGAGAGAAAAAGGAGGAGAATTTAATTCTCAAGAGAGGAAGAAAATTTCTTCAGGAGAAAAAGAAAACCCTAGGTGAGAAAAGAAAGGGAATCAAAACTTCAAACAGAGAATTTAATTCTCAAAATCTAAGAGTTTAACTCTTCTGCAAAAGAACTTAGTTCTTCCTTTAGTTGAAGATCTGTAGAAGCACATCTACCCATAGGTTGAGAATTTAATTCTTATCGGGTTGAGATCTTACAATGCAGATCCAAAATTTAGAGGGGGAATTGAGTTTGGAGAATTTAATTCTCCCAAAACAAAACTAGGGTTTAACCCTATATGAGAATTTAATTTTCCCAAACTCACAGGAATTTAATTCCTTCAAGATGGACAGAATTAGGGTTTAACCCTACTCAAGAATTTAATTCTTTTACATATATGGGAATTTAATTCCTCTAAAAAGAAATTGGGGTTTAACCCTACTTAAGAATTTAATTCTTGCATAATAGGAATTTAATTCCTCCAAAATCATGATTAGGGTTTAACCCTACAGAGAATTTAATTCTTAAAGAAATAAAGAGACTGGAAAGATCTCCATGCACGTAAAGAACTTGATCACGTGGTAACACGTGACCCCCATTCTCAATGAGCAGAGAAGAAAAAACAGAACTTGATCACGTGGTAACACGTGACCCTCCCCCTCAATGATCAAAGAAAGAACGAACAAGAATTAAGGTCACGTGTCCCCACGTGACCCCTGAAAAGACCCCCAGAAATGAGAAGGAAAAATCACTGAGGCAATGCCTCACGTGCTCCACGTGACTCCCGAAATACAGAGAGAAAAAGTGAAAGAAATAAAGGCTTTGGGCGCTCTCACGTGTTCCCACGTGACCTCTTGGCAGACGCTCTAACAATTAGTGCATGAATCCTCTTCACGTGTCAGCACGTGATACTCCAAAGTAAAATATAAAAGTGTTTAACGCTTAATTGCAGAACGAAGAAAAGGGATCTGGTCCCACTTTTGGGTGCTCTCACGTGTCCACACGTGACCCCTCTTTCTTTAGTGTTTAACACTAATTTGGGGATTATATTTCCAGTGTTTAACACTGATTTTTTCTAGTGTTTAACACTAAATTGAAGATTATATTTCCAGTGTTTAACACTGATTGTCTTTTAGTGTTTAACACTAATTTGAGAGTTCTACCTCCAGTGTTTAACACTGTTGTTCTCTAGTGTTTAACACTACTTTTAGCCAAATTGGCTAATTTTCCAGAGGCAAAAGTCCCTCCTCCAAATGAATCTCAAAATTGAGGAAATCAAAGACAAAATGTTGTCAGAGCCCCCAAACCTCTGTTTAGCACTGCTGAATGATGAGGGGCTGAACCCAGACAAATGTCTAATGGCCCAAAGGGCCAATATTTCAAACATAATTGGACTTAGCCCAAACTGGCCATAAGTCCTCAAATCATCTTGAACTGAGCACATCTGCTCTTTCAACCAACTCATTGGTTCAAGGGTACATCTCTGAACTCCTCTGATATTTGTCGTTGTAATCCTTCAACGTCTTCAGAGAGGTGATGGGTCCCGACAGCCATACATTTTATGGACCACTATGTCCTTAAACTGGTATTGGACCACTACGTCCTTAAACTGGTATTGGACCACCATGTCCCTAAACTGGCAATGGACCACTATGTCCATAAACTAGAACAATAGAGTCTAAATGCACTTTTGTCGGATCTAAATGAACCTGTTAAGCTGATCTTAGTCTCAAATTAGACTAACGTATCCTTAACAAACGTTTAAGTTGATCTTAGCCTCAAATATGGCTAACGTATCCTTAAACCAAAACTTTCAAACAGACTATAGTCCCAAATTGGACTATAGATCTCCCAACCAACTTTAGTTCAAGGGTACATCTCTGAACTCCTCTGATATCTGTCGTTGTAATCCTTCAACGTCGTCAGAGAGGTGACGGGTCCCGACGGCCATACATTCAATGGACCACTATGTCCCTAAACTGGCAATGGACCACTATGTTCCTAAACTAGAACAATAGAGCCCCCAAATGCTCTTTTGTCGGATCTAAATAATCCCGTTAAGTTGATCTTAGTCAAAAATTAGACTAACGTATCCTTAACAAACGTTTAAGTTGATCTTAATCTCAAATGAGACTAACGTATCCTTAAACCCAACCCCAAACCCAAATCTAAGAAAATACGGATTTGGACTAATCCACGTCCTACGGGCAACAACATAAATTAGTCTCCGTATACAATCCACGGGAAACCACAAACAAAACAAACACCCACGACACGAAGTGACCATCTGGAGAAGGATAAAGTTGTTACCGCGATGCGGTAGCGTAATTAACTGCAGGGGCTTGCGCCTGCATGGAAGAGCGTCCCCACAATCAAAAACCTCTCAAACGAGGGGGAATCTGACGAAGTCTGTTACATCGGCCGTATCCGTTTAAACCTTCGATACATGGTGCTATAAATCAACTTGGCATCTTCGGAGAGGTGGACGGATAGAACCAATTAGCATCTACCCCGAATCTCAGGCAAGACAGTCCGTCTTGCGGCGTCTTTCAGCGGGGAACATCGGGGAATTTGTATTCCCTGTGGACTTTATTGTTCTTGATACACAGCCTGTAGCGAACCGACGGAATCAAATTCCGGTGATTCTCGGTCGACCATTTTTGGCCACTTCCAATGCTATAATCAACTGTCGTAATGGCTCTATGACCTTATCCTTCGGGAAGATGTCAATTGAGATGAACATTTACAAGTTGGGAAGTGTACCCTCCGAACCTACCACTCAAGCATGTTCTGTCGAATTAATGGATGTCAACAGCAGCGAATTTGGTCAGATTCATGATACTGATCTAGACTCTTTTCGTATGTTGTTGTTTGACCCAACTATGTATCATACACATACGAACTCTTCCACCGAGTTGTCCGGGTCAACAACTAACACTGATTATGAACCGTTTTTGGAGTCTGAAGATCACTCCACGCTTTTTGATGACATTATTCTGCGGGGTATCGATGAGAGTTTTGAGGAAATTTTTGCTGATGAACTCGCATTTTTAAAAGACACGGGTGTTGAGATGAATCCACTTCAAGAAAAAGAAATTAAACCTCCACCCCTTCTTCTGGACTATAAAGAGAATGCGAGTAATCCATCACAATCACTGTGTCTTCTCTCCAAAACGAGACGCAAACACATTCTATCCCACCACTTATCTTTTCCCCACTTCTTCCTGCCTCTCTACAACATGTTCTTCCACCAACCGATGCACTACACTGATAAAATCTTCGAATGGTTCGTGTTGACATTCGGTCTTTGCAAAGCTTGGCATTGACCAGTAATTTTGACCCCCTCTTGGTGATTTTCAAAGATTAACATTGTTTAACTCAAGTTTGGGAGGGGGGTATATTGTTGGCTCTTGAAATAAAAAAATTTTTACTCAAAATTGTGAGCCAAAAATAAGTTTGGGGGAGAATTTTCACGATCATATGTATTTCCCCCATTAATAAATTTCCTCCTAAGCTTACAGGTTTTTGTGATCCAGTGGATGGCAACAGTGAGGACACTGTTGATAACAAGTTTGGGGGAGGTTTGTGCTTATTTGCGCATCACTTTGTATCATACTCCGCATAAGCACAAAACATTAAAAAAAACATAAACAAGATAATAAAAAATTAGAAAGTGAAAAATTACATCCAAAAGATTGGAAAATTTTAAGAAAACCAAGAAAGTTAGATGTTTTTTTAAACGAACTAGTAATAAGTAGTTGTGAGCCGTTGTCACAAGGGTTAGTAAGATGAAAGAAGTCACTAATCTGAGGATAAAAATAAGTCTGAAAAATAGTTCATATTCTGGAAGCCAAACATTTGAACGTTGATACCCTACTATTCGCACTTACACACGTCTTGAAACTCGGGATAGTAGAGGATACCTTGAAATGCTCTTGTCTAAAAGCCAAAGTATGAAGGAAATAATAAATAGAAAATAAAAGATAAAATGGTGAAAAGAAAAAAATGAACACTGGTTTTGTTATCACCAAGGCAGCAATAAAAAAATATAGCGAGGGTGCTTCATCACCTAGTGCCTTAGACCAACTGGTGTGGGAGTCACTGCTAAGCCTTAGGTGGTGCAAGACGAGGAAAATGCTAATACACCTAATCAGCAAGCATATGAGTAATCGGTCGGCTAGTACCTCAAGAAATATTAACGGTCGCATGAAAAATGTGTGAGCAATCCCATTTAAATATTAAAAAGTACTGAGGTAGATGGACAAGAGTATGATAGCTTGAATTAAATTCTCCGAGTGTAGAGATGTCTTTTACACACACGTAAGGGTATATGATCGATGTTTGGAAGAAATGTAGGAATGAAGAATAAAGACGATGTTTTATTGAGGGATAATGTGATTTCTAACATCTTTTCATGACTATTAAGATAGGGCTCATGGCAACCGAAAAGCTAGTGTAGTTGGAAACTTTAAATTTTCAAAGTATTTCTTTTATGATTCTTATCTTTACATGTAAATTTCACCATCTCTCTTTTATTATGGGATTTTGTGAGTGCAATCTACTGAAAACCATCAGGAGACAACACTCCTCCTACTAGGGACACCTAGAGGTTTAAAGGCTTGTTGCACGTGCTCAGTGCAATCGTGTTGCCTATGAAAGTGTGCTAGTTAGTTTTTATTTTTCTTTATTTTCTCCTTATCTTAAAAATAAAACAAGTTTGCTCGAGACGACCAAAATTAAGTTTGGGGGAATTTGATCAGTCGAAAATAGTGCATTCTCAAACACGTTAATTTTCCCACTCTTATCATTCATATATAGGTGTTTATTGTAATTATAACACAGATTACGAATTCATCTGGAAAATACCAAATAACCTGTGTTATAGTTATAATCGACATTCTAAAGGGAAATTAAGTGTTTATTACTACTTGCATTGATTTGTATATATCAACCCTTGTCTCGAGATTGTGTGCAGGAAATTCTCCAAGTAAAAGAGCCGGAATCATAAAAGTGCTGTTAAAGTACACCAACTCCAAGACTTGTGATTGGCAGTAAACAAGAAAGTATAAAAATATTTCATACATCAGGAAAGTGCCATAAAGCCAACAAAATAAACACTGGAAGTTTCATGCAGAGATCACTCTAAACGGCCGCGGATCCGCGGCCGAGTTGACTCGTCGGCGGTTGGCAACTTTTCCCGTGGCTTCTTCTCAACGGCAAAACTTCTTCAAGACGCTTCAAAGTCCCTAGAAATCTCCAGAAGCTTCCCTCCAACAACCAAGCTTCTTATGCAAGCTAGATAACTGCCTTAATCTAGAAACTTCCTACAACTACCTAGCTTCCTATGCAAGCTTCATAACAACCAAGCTTCTAGGAGAAGCTTGAGGGAAAACTATAAAAAGGGACCTAGGGCTTCATTACAAAGGTTGTTCAATATTCTACATCAAATAAACACAAGTTGAGTGACACAACTTGCAACTCTAAACTTTAGCTCCAAATCAAGATTCATCGAGTACCAAATCAAGCAAGCCGTCAACAAGCCTTTGAAGCAACGCCGATTTTCATCCGAGCAAGAGATTCACGACGATCCGCGACTCAAGAAGACCGAAGCGAAGATAGTTTCGACGATTTATTTCCTCCTCAAATCTTGTAGTCTTTGAGTGAATTGTACCTAAACGTTGATTAATAAAAAGTGAAAATTCTAAATTTTGCTTTTCTTTACATTCTTGCATTATGAAGAGTTATAGATTCTTGATTCTTTTCTTTTTCATGATGTTTGAGTGAAATCTCCGCTTGTAGCGAAATCGAAAGAATAGGTAGATGATGTTGATGAAATTCTTGAACGATTCTTAAGTCTTATGAGTTTTGTAAACTTTAGAAAATTGAATCATCGAAAACCTAATTTGAGTGAGATCGCTTTCTTCGCTCCAAATTAGAGATCAACGATCGGTGATTTAATTTGCTAGAGGCTAGAATTTGAATGATAATCAATGAAAGGACAAGGGATGATGATGAAGAAACCCTAGTTTCTTCAATAGATCCTTAAACCTCATTGATCGTCATCGATCTAGCAACAAATCTCTAATAGATAATAATTAGTAATCATTAGTATTCATCATCTCTATCAATTTGATCGATTCCTACAAGCTACTTTACAAATCTTGATAATTCAAACGATTTGGACATTTTCTTGATCTTTATTAATTCTTGATTTTAGATTTAGTTCTTTATGATTCTTGAAACGAAAATCTCATGAATATTGAATCATTTTCTTTTATCTTTTCTTTTCAACTCAAATAAAACGATTTCGAACAAATCACACTTTCTCAGTGGACGATCCGCACTCACCAACGAACCTACAATAGACACCGTTATTGATTGCGGTATAAATTTCTTTGGTTATGATTAAAACTTTACCATACACACGAAGATGATCAATCAGTAATGCATTGATTCTGAATGACTGTTACTACGTACCAAAAATGATGTGCAATATTATATCAGTTTCTTTATTGCATAAAGAAGGATATAACTTTGCATTAGAGGATAATGTTATGAACATTTTCCTCAATCAAGTGTTGACTGGGTTTGGTACGTTGTGTAACGGTATATAAGTTCTGAATCAAACCACAGTTCTAAATATACATAATACACACAAGAGGAAAAGTTCATAAATGAATGAAGCCTACTTGTGGCATTGTAGACTAGGTCATATCAATGCGACAAGACTAGCTAAGTTGTATAAAGATGGATATTTGAATCCGTTCGAATTTACATCTTATGAAACTTGCGAGTCATGTCTCAAAGGCAAGATGACCAAAACTCCGTTTACTGGACACGGAGAAAGAGCTACTGAACTCTTAGGACTGATACATAGTGATGTATGCGGTCCTATGTCTACACATGCCTGGAATGGTTCCTCGTACTTCATTACATTCACTGATGATCTCTCAAGATTCAGACATGTGTTCCTGTTGAAACACAAATCTGAAACTTTTGCGAAATTCAAGGAATATAAGAACGAAGTAGAGAATCAGACGGGTAAAAGTATTAAAATCCTTCGATCTGATCAGGGAGGAGAATACTTGAGCACGGAATTCCGAGACTATTGAAAAGACAATGGGATTCTTTCTCAGCTTACTCCTCCGTATACACCACAGCACAACGGTGTATCAGAGCGGAGTAATCGCACCCTATTAGATATGATGCGCTATATGATGAGTAATGTTGAGTTACCTATTTCCTTTTGGAGTTATGCACTTGAGACAGCTACATACCTATTGAATAGGGTTCCGATCAAATCAGTGCCTACCACTCCATATGAGATATGGGAGGGGAAGAGACTATGTCTTAATTTCATTAAGATATGGGGTTATCCGGTTTATGTTAAAAAGAAAAATACGGACAAGCTCGAGGCAAGGTCTGTTCTGTGTAAGTTTGTTGGATATCCCAAACATTCACGAGGGTATATCTTCTACCACACCGAGGAACAAAAAGTGTTTGTTTTTCGGAATGCCGCCTTTTTAGAAAAGGAATTTCTTGTGAAAGAAATAAGTAGTAATGAGGTAGAACTGGATGAAGTACCTGTTACACAAACAATAACTGACAATTTGGTTGAACCGGAGGATTCAATAGTCCCTGACGAACCTCAGCCACTCCGCAAATCTAGTAGGATTTCTCATCCACCTGGGAAATACTACGGTTTTCTCATAGACGGTGGGAGCGGGAATTGCATCATGGAAGATGATGACCCAACTAGTTTCGAGCTGGCCATCACAAGTAGGGACTCTGTGAAATGGCTGGATGCTATGGGATCTGAGATGGAATCCATGTACACCAACAAAGTATGGACTTTGGAAGTTGCTCCTGAAGGGGTAAAACCCATTGGGAGAAAATGGATCTTCAAGAAGAAAATTGGTATAGATGGAAAAGTTGAGAATTTCAAAGCTGGACTTGTAGCAAAAGGTTTTCGTCAACGACCAGGTGTCGACTATGATGAAACCTTTTCTCCAGTGGCAATGCTTAAGTCCATCAGGATCCTACTTACCATTGCTGCATACCATGACTACGAAATCTAGCAGATGGACGTCAAGACCGCTTTTCTAAATGGTGATTTAGAAGAGAGCGTGTACATGACGCAGCCAGAGGGCTTCATAGACAGTGGGAGCAGCGGAAGCGTGTGGAAGCTGCTTAAATCAATCTACGGATTAAAGTAGGCATCGCGGAGCTGGAACATCTGTTTTGATGAAGCTATCAAAGAGTTTGACTTCATAAAAAAACGTAGATGAACCTTGTATATACAAAAAGGTTGTCTTTCTCGTATTGTACGTGGATGACATACTCTTGATAGAAAACGATGTTCCTATGCTACACTCGGTCAAGCTCTTCTTATCACAAAAGTTCTCCATGAAAGATCTGGGTGATGCCTCCTACATCCTTGGGATAAAGATCTATAGAGATAGATCTAAAAGGATGTTGGGATTGTCCCAATCCAGGTACATTGACACCATACTAAAGAGGTTTAGCATGGAAGATTCTAAGCGTGGTAACGTACCCGCATGCTCAGGAATCACTCTCTCCAAAGAGATGTCTCCCAAGACTGATTTGGAGAGGGCTCGCTTGCAAGGGATACCCTATGCTTCTGTAGTCAGGTCTATCATGTATGCGATGTTATGTACCAGACCGGATGTAGCTTACTCACTAAGTGTAGTGAGTAGGTATCAATCAGATCCTGGGAAAAAGCACTGGATGACTGTGAAGAACATTCTTAAGTACTTGCGAAGGAATAAAGAAATGTTCTTGATGTATGGTAACAGAGAACTCCAGGTGGAGTCTTTTACCGATTCGAGCTTCCAGAGTGATAAGGATGACAGTAAGTTGGTCTCGGGTTTTGTCTTCACCCTCAATGGAGGGGCGGTTTGTTGGAAGAGTTACAAGAAAGATACCGTAACAGACTCGAAGATGGAGGCTGAATACATCGCTGCCAACGATATTGCAAAAGAGGCTGTCTGGATGAAGAAGTTCATAGCTGAACTTGGTGTGGTTCCATCCATTGAGCATCCAATACCTTTGTATTGTGATAACAATGGAGCTGTGGCTTTAGCCAAAGAACCTCGATCCTATCAGCGATCCAGATATATTCTTAGGCGGTATCACCTGATCTGGGAGATAGTAGATCGACGGAAGATCGAGGTCAGGAGAGTTAACACGAAGGACAACACGGCAGATCTACTCACGAAGGCCCTTCCCCATACGCAGTTTGAGAGACTTTTTGGGATGTTGGGTATGAGATACTACAACAACTGGCCTTAGTGCAAGTGGGAGATTGTTAGGAATATATGTATGCCCTAGAGGCCATTATTGTATGATATAGTGGATGCTTGGACATATATATAGAGGACTTTCTTGCTCGACATGATAGTATGCTATCTGGTTATTCTTTATCTTAACATGTACACTTGTATTATTATACTGCCTCTCTGATACATGTTGTTAAAACCCTTTGGATGTTTGCTTGACTACCAGGACTATGATGCGGATCATACTGCTGGGACCTCGGTAGTCCACAAGCACATCCTTTAACAGTTCCTAGTCGAGGGAATATCGAGACAGGTCATCGATATTCCAGAGTAGACTAGTGTGTACGTTTCTTGACCCTGTATGGGGGCGATGGTTGATTCCATAACCATTGGTGTTTGACATCAATGATTGTACACAGGTGCTCATTAGATAATGGGTACACCGAACAGGAATCACCGGTACCATACTTATTGTCAGATAGCAGTTCTCTGGTGACACTGGTACAGGTTAGTCTGTAGACCCGAGATCGTCATAGTGTCTTGTGTAGTTCCCACTGTGCTTTGATTTCCTCCCTACCACGGCTTAAAGGAGTCGTGCAAACAGGTGAATTTTGGGTACAGTCCCGAGTCACATGGAGGCAGTGAGCGATAGGAGGGGTTTCGTCTCTCCCAGTATAGGGAGTTGATGTTGCGCTATTCTCGGTTGGCTATAACAGCAAGTCCCTGGCCAAGGCTGATGAGATATACTGGTAAGTGTTATTTGTAGTTTCTTGAACCATTTTGAGCCATACATCAGCATGACTTATCTAGTTACTGTGGTCTGACCTATCCACCCCAGGCTCGATATGCGACATATTAGACGAAGAGACCGGACTGTACGGTAAGTGTTACTTATAGGCTTCACAGGAGTTTGGACAAGCTTGCTTGTTGATCTTCTATTCGCTCAATACCTGGGTAGCCATTACGTCCAGCTAGTACTGCTGACGGCTTGTAGGTAACTGATGTGATCATTACTTACTGCTGGCATATTGACGAGTCTTTAGAGTCCCACACAGAGGTTTCATAGTTCAAGCGAAACGAAGTAGGGCACATATGCTGATATATGCGGGAGCCTGATTAAATACGAATATGTGATACCGTATTCTAATCTGGCGACATTTGTTATCGGTCAGGTTATATGTGATATAACCGGATTATTGAATCAAGTATTGATTTGATAATGTGATATACAGATAATTGATATTAGTCAGTTATATGTGATATAACCGGATTATTAAATCAAGTGTTGATTTAATAAAATGATATTTATTTATATTTGATATAATTATATATTAACTAATATTATTGCTCACTAATTATTTTCTTCTCTTATTATATATATATATATATATATATATATATATATATATAAAATATGTGTGTGTGTGTGTGTAATGAAGCATGGTTGGATTTTCTATTTTTAGAAAATAGAAAAAGTGGTAGAAAATGGGGAGATATTTGTAGTATGGGTGATGCTTGGCTTTTACAATTCTTTATTTCTCTTGACTCACTATTGAAATATGGTGCTATTTTTTATTTAAGAAATAATGGATGCTTCAATAAGTGAGGTATTTGTTAAGCCATTTTTCACTTGAGGTTTAGACACATGTTCATTTTTCTTGAGCTCATTTCCTACACTCTCTTGCTCTCTCCATCTTCTTCCACCTCAAAGCCCTAACCCTCACATGTGATATGAACCATAGGGCTTTGGATGAATTTAAGTGAGCTTACAAACCCTTACTTCATCATCCTAGTTTAGATTAGCAATTTAAATTAGGGTGTTTCCTTCACTAGTGAATGATTGGTGAGGAGGTAGCTTGAATTAGAGGAGTTTTGGGTGGATCATCTTCGACACGAAGATCGCGATGGAAGCTCGTTCATTCTTCAAGTGGATCCTAGAGGAGTCGTAGGGACTACTACCCGGAGCTATAGAAGTGAAGGACACGATCTTCAAAGGTTGTAATTTCTTTCACTTAGTGTAGTTTGTGACATCATCAACATTAACCCTAATAATCTAGTTAGATCTTTAGATAGTGTAGCTTAGCACCATGAAAATTTGAAAATTGCATGTTTGATACTGGTTTTAACCTCATGTTGGTGCTAGGATACACTTTCAATAAGTCGTGTCGGTGTAGAGCCCAATACACCCTGAGAAACTACTGGAGTACCTATGTAACATTTCAGAAAAATAAAAATATTATTTTCGGAATTTAAATAATTAAAATAATAAATTTCATAAATATTATTAAAAATATGAGAATTGGTTTTAATGATGAGGTATAATTATATACCGATAGTTGGGAAAATATTTGAAAAATTTATAAGAATTATTAATTTTGAAGGTAAGTATATGATTTGGGCATTTTACAATTTATTATACAATCAATTATATACAAGTTAATACTAAACTTAATTAATATTTCACTAAATATGCATTAATCTTGCTTATGTATTTGACATGCAACATAACATGTTGCAAATGCTTGTCACATATTTAACCATGACTTCATTTACATTTAAATGGTTTTGTTTTTTTTTAAATAAGAAAAAAAGAAAAGAATAAAGATGAGAGTTGTTTCCCCCTAATAATAAAAGTGCAAGGCTCTATTCAAAATTTGAAAAGAGGCAGCGCCTCACGTGCCTTGCACGAGGACACCAGCGCCAAGAGTTAAAAACTCCGAGGCAGCGCCTCTCGTGCCTCGCATGAGGGCGCCGGCGCCAGAACTAAAAGTTCTCTGCCATTGGATCAAAGATCCAACGGGGATGACAAATCATCGAAATACAGAATTAAATTCTGTTGAGGAAATATTCCCTCAAAATCTTTCTAAACGAGAAAGATCACCCTCTGTAAAACAGAGCACCGTTGGATTAAAAAATCCAATGGTGATTAAAAAATCACCAAGCTACAAAATAAGCTCTGTATGGGAAAATATTTCCCAATCTTGTTAAAAAACAAAAGAAATATCTTCTGTAAAACAGGAGTTCTTGGATCAAAGATCCGACGGTGGATAAAATCCCCAGATCAATTAAGGATCTCTCAATGAGGGATTCCTTCAACTAAATCAACAGACTTGCCTTTATTATATAAAGGACCCAAGACTTCAAGTCTTGCAGAGAAGAACCCTCCCCCTAAACTTCAAGTTCAAAAAGAAGAGTAAGCAAAAAGAAAGCTTGAAGAAAGAAGAATGAAGAAAGAAGAACTTTCTTTGAGGTAAATACAAGTAATAGAGATCAGAGCATCCCATCTGCATATCCAAGGGTTTAACCCTCGTAAAGAACATAGTTCTTTCCCCTGGATCTGAGATCCATGAGACAAGTCTCCCACAAATGAGAATTTAATTCTCATAGGGATGAATTTGTTCTTGGGGATCGAAGATCCAGGGGAGAACAGAGAATTGAACTCTTCAGAAAATAATGTATAAATAAAAAACAGCGCCAAGCGCCTCACGTGCCCCTCGCGTGGGCGCTTCTCAAATAAAGAGTGCTTAGCACTCAGTGGTTGGAGCTTAGCGCCAAGCGCCTCACGTGCCCCCACGTGGGCGCTTCTCAAATAAAGAATGCTTAGCACTCAATGGTTGGCGCTCAGTGCCAAGCGCCTCACGTGCCCCCTATGTGGGCGCCGCTCAATAAGGAGTGCTTAGCACTCAGTGGTCGGCGCTCAGCGCCAAGCGTCCCACGTGCCCCTCACATGGGTGATGTTTAACATAAAGTGCTCTGCACTCATCAAATAGAGCCCAGTGCCATAAAGTGTGTTTAACACTCCATAAAAAAGGGAAAAAGTAAAATAAAGTGTGGGCGTCAGAACCCATATAAATGCTCAGCATTGTTTACACAGAGAGGGGACTAAGCCCAAGCAAGTGTTTAACACTTTATTCACAATGAAATTACAAAGACTGAGTGGGCTGAGCCCAAGTTGGCTAATTTCCCAATTAACCGAGCCCATGTGTTCTTTATTGTCCAAATTGGTCTTAGCCCCAAAAAATACTACCAATCTTCTGGTGAATATTCATTGGTTCAAGGGTACATCTCCTCACACCTCTGATATATGTTGTTATAATTCTTCGACGTCTTCAGAGAGGTGGCGGGTCCCGATAACAAACAACTCTTTGGCGTACTCCCAAACGGCTATGGACCGCAATGTCCTTAAACTACGACCTCACCGCCAAATGGTGATCTATGGACCACAATGTCCTTAAACTAGCTGTGGACCGCAATGTCCTTAAACTAAACTCTCATCCCAAAAATGGTGAGCTATGGACCGAGATGTCCTTAAACTAACATTGGACCGCAACGTTCTTAAACTAACAACGGACCGTAACGTCCTTAAACTAAAACGATAGAGCCCAAATGCTCTTTTGCTGGATAAAAAATGATCCCAAACCCCCGTTAAGTAGATCTTAGTCCAAGATAGGACTAACGTATCTTTAACAAACATTTAAGTTGATTTTAATCTAAAACAAGGTTAACGATCCTTAAATCAAACTAAACCCAAATCTAAGAATATACGGATTTGGACTAATCCACGCCCTACGGGCGACAACATAAATTAGCCTCCGTATACATTCCACGGGCAACCTAAAAAAATAAAACAAACACACACAACACGAAGTGACCTTCTGGAGCAGGAGAAAGTGGTTATCGCTACGCGGTAACATAATTAACTGCAAGGTCTTGAGCCTGCAGGGAAAAGCGTCCCCACAATCAAAAACCCCTCGGAAATGAGGGGGAATCTGACGAAGTCTGCTACAACGGCCGCATCCGTCCAGACCTCCGATACACGGTGCCATAAATCAACTTGGTATCTTCGGAGAGGTGGACGGATAAACCCAAATAGCATCTGCCCCCAAATTCAGGCGAGACGTTTGTCTTCCCCGGCTTTCGGCGGTAAACAGATTCTGGCACGCCCGGTGGACCTCTTCCTTTTTCTACTCCACACTTCGTGTGTCGTGTTCACGAACGAATCGCGGTTTAATATGGTTGCCCTTGGGTTAGAGGTACTGAGATTTGGTGCCTTGCTCCTATCGAGAAGAGAAGATGACACAGATGGCTTCCAACTGCACAAATTGCAACAGCAACTCCTACTCCGTCCCTGCTGGAGGAGTGACTTATGGTCCCCAAGCGGCCTCCATCTTCGCAATGCCAGTGGAACAGGTGACTCAGGCTACCACTGGACTGTTCTTCGGGACCATGCTCCCGCCAATGAGCTTCAATGCTTCAGTGCCATCACAAGAGGCTCCAAAGAAGTCGGTCTTCGACTGGCTTGCAACTACTATGTCCCCTCTCAACAGGTCGCCCAAGTCCGTCATCTCAGTCTTCGACAGGCTGAGCTACAGCTCGAGTGGGCCCACTAAGAGGTCGCGATACCTGAGGGGGTTATCCCAAAACGGATAGCCGTTCCAGCTCCAGCGAGAGAAGTCAGCAAAGGGGTATCTCCTACTAAAGGCTTGGTCTTCGCTAGATTGACCGTTTTAACTCCTGCTTCCGGTGAAGTTATCAAGATTTCTTCCCCTACCAAGAAGTCGGCCTTCGATAGATTGACTGTCCCCTCTCAACGGACGTCAGTCTTCAATAGGTTGGCCCCGGCACCAGCCCCTAACCAGAGTAGAGGGCATGATAAAGCCACTCCCGTAATTAAGCCAGTCCCATCTGCAAGGCATGCTCGACGTCGCCACTGGCACCGAGTGACGAAAGATGGAGGTAATTCCCCCTCTGGACTTACCCCACTAGCTCCAACAGTGGAAATCGACGCTGCTGTTCCAACTGGGAACAGCTTCGAGCTGCTTAGGAGGGTGTGCAAAAACTCTCCAACCGCCATAATGAAGAAGTCTCCTCCGCCTGTCAGAAGCATGACACAGGCAAAGCCAAAACAGCCTCCCCAACGGTTGTCGTCCAAGATCCACAAAGTCTGGCGGAAAGTCCAAGACTCTGTAATTGACAAAGAATACTCTCACCGACTGAAGAAAACAAAGGCTTGACAAGAGGAGGACCATCTCGCCGTCATACCACGGAAGATATCATCTGCATGGGTGCCTCCTACTACGGCCCTTTCAACTTCGGCCTCCTACAAGAAGAGAAGGACAGAGAATCAACCAACACCGGCGACAAATTCTGAGCGTGATGGGTCCAAACGCCCCAAGTCTGGGGGCATAATATTGCACATGGTGTACATGGCTTCCAGCAAAGAGGAAAGTCGTACTTCCGCGGGTCATCGACCACTTACACGGTCTGTGAAAAAGGCTCAGGAGCAACAACAAAAGCTTCAGGAGATGCTGAAAAAGATGGCTGCACTCACTGAGCAGAAAGAAAGCTCGGAAGCATCGCCTGAGCAGCGCCAGGAACAAGAGACCGACACTGAGTTCCCGTGGAGGGTGTTAGATCGAAAGGATAAGGAGGACACGAAACATGCCACTAATATGAGGCGGATGGCGCTCATGTTCCAAGACATGTTCGGGATGATGATCCAGCCGGAACCTCCAGCCGAAGACCCTCCGATAATCATCGAAGACGACAGAGGGGAAACGTCAAACCTTCCTCCGGCTGTCTCAGTAGCCCAAGAAGAGATAATTTCCAAGGCTGCCCTTGATAACTACATAGCTCAACAAATACGAGCTCATCAAGCGAGTGAAGCGGCCGGCCAAGTCTTCAGAACTATGCGACCTTATCCTGGCTGGTACGATCAAATGTACCCGCAGGGATATACGATTCCTAAGTTCAATGTGTATAAGGGGACGGGCAATCACACCAGCACGTTGATCAATTCAAAGATTTTTGCGGTAATACCGGGGGCGATGATAAACTGTTGCTCCGCCAATTTGTTGGCAGCTTGTCGGAGACAGCATTTGAATGGTATTCTGAGCTCCCGAATGATTCTATCAAAACATTCACGGAGATGGAATTATTATTCACACAGAGGTTCGCAAGCGCAAGCGAGCGCACCCCGATCACGACATTAATCAATGCCAGAGTGAAGCCAGGAGAGACCTGGGTTCAATACTCAATTCGATGGCGTAACCTATGGTCAAAATGCGAACAACGCATAGAAGAAGCTCCTGCCGTAAGCATGTTCGTGGGAACCCTTGATCCCCAGGAAACTATATCCCAGTTCATGATGTTCTTCAAGCCAATCACCTTCCAGGCATTGATTGAATAGATGGCCCAAATGGACCAGATGGGCCATAGGCCGTCCTCTTCAAAAACGGATCTCCGGAATGAAAAGGGAAAAGGGAAAGCGACTTTCGTCGCCAACGCTCAACAACAACCGAGTGACCCAAAACCGGTTGCTCTCCAAAACAATAAACCAAGATCCCTTGAAGAAAAGTTGATACGTCCTTACTCGTTCCCCCGGGAAAAAACGAGAAGATTATTCGAACTGGCAGTGCGCAACAGGCTCATCACTCTGCCGGATCCAAGATGCCCACTGCAACCTGGCGACGTCAACTATCCCAATTACTGCCCCTACCACCGAATAGTGGGCCACCCAATCGAAGATTGCTACGTCTTCAAAAACTGGGTTGAAGACCAGTACCAACAGGGCAAGTTCGCGCTGTCCGAAAATTGGAAGCTAAATCCACCACAGCAGCACGCTCCTAAAAAGGTGGATACGTCGGGGGCATCATGCTCATTTGTAGAGGAAGCCTCGTGGGAAGTTTTCCTTTCAACTAAAACTAAAAGAATGATGAAGGATCTTCAAGCATGTCCGGCGATTAGGTGGAAAAGCCCGCTGGAGTCTGAGATTATTGACGGGATGCTGAAACCGTGCCCAACGCCGAAAGTTGGTAACGATGGGCAAAACCTCTAGGCCAAGTCTCCGAAGTCTTCAAAGAAAAAGAAGAAGGACAAGAAGCCCGTGCAGCTCGACGGCAATCGTACGGATCCGCAAAAATACATCGACGCACTGGAGGAATACAACCAAAAGGCGCGGACCCTAGTCACACTGGAAGAATTCTTCAAGCATGTTCTTGAGAACGGAAATAGTGACATTGATGAAGGAGACGATTCGTCAGAAGAACCCGAGGATTATGTGGAAAGTTGCCACATGATCTCTCACTCATCGATAGATGGTGAAGAAGTTCCTGGCGTAGAGAAACTGGGGGCAGAACCAGAACCAAAATCCCTGGAGCCATCAGACGACCTGATTGACAGGCTGCTGAGCGAAGCTCTTCAAAAGAGCAAAGCTGACCAAGAACGTGAAGAGGCCATATACGAAAAGGCCAAGCATCGGCGTCAGGCTAAAGAAGCTCCGATAATGAGAAGTCATAAAGTACCCCAACCGGATCGAAGCGCCCCTTCCACTAGTAAGGGCAGAGTCAAGATAGGGAAACAGTTCGCCAAAGCTCTGTCAATGGGAATGAAGCTGCCACATTTCAAAGAAAATACTTTCGGGAGTGTGTTCCCCGACGAAGCGGATGTACATCCGAACTACTGTTTGTACCATCGGAGGGTCACACACCCTACCGAAGAGTGCAATGCTTTCAAGAAGTGGTGGCAGGGATACGTTGCCCACCGACAACACTTCAAGCGGGTGAAGCGTAAAGCCTGTCGGGAACAGAGAAGCACGACAGAGGAGCGTAAAGAAACATCCGGTAACTGTCATATAGTTGATGCCATTTTGACAAAAGGAAAATCTCAAGTTCTTACCTTCGAGAGCGATTCTGATGAAGAAATAACCCTCGACCCTCTATTCAAGGAACCCACCTCTGAAAAAGAGGAAGATGCGAAGAACTGTGAGAACATTCAGCTGCGCAACCGTACGTTGCCTGAAAAGAATCTCAGACCCTCAAACAAAGGTTCGAGCAAGAAAAACAAGGGGAAGGAAAAAGTCCCTGAGGAGATTACCCTCGATGATGAAGTCGCCGAAGAGCTCACAGCCAAAGACCCGCCTAAGAAGAACAAGGTGGATTACAACGTCCTGGAACACCTGAGAAAGATACCCTCACAATTAAGAATTTTGAATGCCCTTCTCCTATCTAAAGAGGCACGAGATTCTCTGATCAGGGCGTTACAAGAGCCCGATCAGTTTCAAGCCTTCCTAGCAGAAGAAAAGATGAAAGACGAGCTGGAAGAAGTTCACACAGCGGACTCACCTTCGGCGATGAAGACCTTCTCCTCGGAACGTGCGAACACAATCGCCCGTTATATATCATTGGGTACTGCTACGACATTAAGATAAAGAAGATCCTAGTCGATAATGGGTCCTCCGTCAACCTTCTCAATGTAAGAGTGTTGAAGGAGATTTTCATGGATGTGTAACACTTGGCTCGGGATAAAATTACCATCTCCGGTTTTGACTCCCAATCATCACAAATGCTCGGGTCTGTAATACTAACATTACGCTTCGGGCTGCTCGTCACTGACATCAAGTTCGATGTTATTGACGCCAAGATTTACTACAACGCTTTGCTCGGCAGGCCTTGGTTACATGAGTACAACATCATCCCTTCTACACAACATCAGTGTATGAAGTACTTCAAGGACGGCCTCGAGTACACAGTTACAGGGGAGCTGAACCCATTCTCCGTAAATGAAGTCCACAAATATGAAGATGCCAAGTACTTCTTACCAGACTTCGAAGACATGGAAAGATGTCGCAAACCAGAGAATAAGAAAAAAGCCATCGCCATTATCCCGATCTTTGGGAGAGATACCGAGGAGGATGAAGAGATGGTCTACTCAGGACAACCCCAAGGCAACAGGCCAGGACCATCTACTCCTATTCTGGTCTTTGGCAGTGACTCTGAAGACGAGGCCAACACAGTGTTCTCCGTCTACCCGTCAATGCAGACCTTTGCTGGAGCTGACCAAAGTTTATAAATTACCATGGTTCTGCAGCGGCATTACAAAGAACTTGATGCACTTGATACGTAAGAGCTGCAGACCTTCTACGTCCTTCCTAAGCAAAAAGGTGAAAAGGTGATCCTCTTTTACCAATCTACAGAGACCAAGGTAGAAAAATAAGTCTGTCATGGTGCCGACTTTGCGCTTGATAGGCTCCAACCAATCAGTCTGCCCAGATATTACGCAGAGAGATTAAAAAGGCTGTTAAGATGCCAGGGCTTACCCTTCAAACAGACTGCTCGACAATCCCAGTTCTATAACAAGATTTGGGACGTTCCTTGCCCAACGGGAGAATGGAGACGACCGGCCTTGGATACATTCGGTCCAAGAAACGGGAGTGGTTCCATGGCTGCCATGTCATAAATGACTCCGGTGGAGAAGAGAATGTTCCTCCAGATAGCACTGGTATTGAACTAGAGTGAAATCCTGCCATAAGAATACCAAGTCCGTCATTCGAAGAGCAGATTGACAAGCTAATAAGAGAAGCAGGTCAAAGGGTTCGGGATGACTACAGCCGCGAAATGGCCATTTACGAAAAAGCCAGGACGCAACGTATCATTCAGCAGGCTACGGAGGATGATGATCCCCTCAACCCACTGTGCTCTCTTGTGGAAAAAAGAAAGCCCGACATAGAAGCAACAATAAGCTAAAGAACGGGAATGATGTTCAAGAACAACGAAGCGGATTCAAGAAGCCACGCGATCGAGAAAAAGTCAGCTGTAATCCGTCTTTTATGAAAAAGATGGGTCGAGAATACTCTCTCCATCAAGACAAAACAAGGAGAATATTCAACCTTGTCATGAAGCATCAAATGATGACACTCCCGGAGTCTCGGCACCCTGAGAAAGTAAATGAGATCCACCATCTGGCTTATTGCTCCTACCACTGAGCAATAGGACATCCTCTTGAAAATTGCTTCACCTTCAAAGACTGGGTCGAAGACCAATATCAACGAAGCAGGTTCTTTCTATCCGACAGTTGGAAGGTAACCCCGCCATGAAAGCATGAGCCAAGAGAAACCTACGCCATGAAGGAAAGTCCGGATCAACATCGAGCTTGGAAACGGATTCGTACCTGCTACGTGATAACGTTCTCAAAGGAGGGAGGGCATGAGAATATGGATGACCTCTCCCTTTGCTTCACAAATGAAGATGAAGACGAGGTGATCTCAGAATTTCCACTGGCACCAAAAGAGCTGGAAGATGGGATACATACCATGGCGGACAACCTGAAAAACATCGTCTTGGGAACGACAAACGATCCAAGGCCAACGTTCGTCAGTGAGCTACTGTTTGAAGAGCAGGTGGATGCACTAAAAGATATGCTTATGCAGTATAAAGACTGCTTCGCATGGAATTATTCCGAGATGCCGGGACTAGATCAAAAAATAGCTGTGCACAAACTGGCAATATCAACGGACGTCAAGCCAGTCAAACAGGCGCAAAGAAGAATGCGACTCGAACTTGAAATGAGTATCAACACCAAAGTCAAGAAGCTAATTGACTCCGGCTTCATCCAAGAAGTTCAATACCCCGACTGGATCGCCAATATTTTCCCTATGATGAAGAAAAATGGGACAGTACATATCTGCGTGGACTTCCGAGATCTCAACAAAGCTTTCCCGAAGGATGAATTCTCCGTACCGGTAACCGAGCTGATGATAGATAACACGTCCACTCACGAAGTCTTCTCCTTCATGGACGGATCTTCGGGGTATAATCAGATAAATATGCATCCTAAAGACCAAAAGCACACTGCTTTCCGGACTCCGCTGGGCATATTCTGCTACCAAGTGATGCCCTTTGGTCTGAAGAACGCGGGTGCTACATACCGGAGGGCCATGACGAAGATCTTTGATGACCTCATACACGAGATTGTCGAATGTTATATCGACGATATCGTGGTGAAAAGCAAATCGTATGAGGAGCACTGGGAGCATTTGAAAATAGTGTTCTAGCGTCTTCGGATGTACAACCTGAAGATGAACCCCCTGAAGTGCGCGTTTGGAGTCTCCTTAGGAAAATTCCTAGGATTTATCGTGCGACATTGAGGCATTGAAATAGACCCGTCAAAAATCAAGGCGATTATGGAAATGCCCGCGCCAAGGACTCTCAAACAATTGCGGTCTCTCCAAGGAAAGCTCGCATATATCCGACGGTTTATAGCTAACCTCTCCGGAAAATGCTGCCCCTACAGCCATATAATGAAGAAGGGGACTCCATTCGTTTGGGATCGTAAATGCCAAAGTGCACTGGACGAAATCAAGCAATATCTGCAGAACCCGCTAGTACTGACCGCTCCGTTCAAAAGAAAGCCCATCATCCTGTACACA
Organism: Agapanthus africanus; assembly: GCA_030015575.1. Classification (NCBI taxonomy): domain Eukaryota; kingdom Viridiplantae; phylum Streptophyta; class Magnoliopsida; order Asparagales; family Amaryllidaceae; genus Agapanthus; species Agapanthus africanus. Next base: position 155,993,118 of record JASDDO010000004.1, read on the forward strand.
GCAGCCCTTAAAGGTTCTTTAGGCGCGCTATGGGCACAAGAGAACGACCAGCGGAAGGGGAGAGCTCTCTACTATTTGAGTCGAGTTCTCTTGGGGGTAGAAAACAATTACTCCCCTATCGAAAAGCATTGCCTGGCGTTAACCTTTGCGGTAACGAAGCTCCGACATTATGCCCTGGCACATGAGGTCCATCTCATATCAAAGGTGGATCCTCACAAGTATTTGATGTCAAGATCCATACTAACGGGAAGGATTGCCAAATGGACTATCCTCTTGATGGAATTCTCGATAATCTATCGACCTCTCAAGGCAGTGAATGGCCAGGCCATCGCCGACTTCCTCGCAGAGCATCCGATACCTGCCGATTCTCCCCTAAAGTGTGAATTGCCAGACGGACATGCGTTTGACACAATAGACGGGGAGAAGGAAGGGAGTGATACCCGATGGGAACTCTACTTCGATGGGGCATCGTCTATGAAGAGGCGGAAGCAAAGCACCCTCATAATCAAAGTCAGAGTAGGCCTTATCTTTGTGACTCCACAAGGAGGGATAATGCGTTTTTCCCTTTCCTTAACGGAGCCAAGAATAAACAACAAAGCGGAATATGAAGCTTTGATAGCGGGTCTTGAGATCGTTGTCGACATGGAGATCGAAAACCTCCTCATATATGGAGACTCACAGCTGGTCGTCAGCCAAGTAAATGGCGACTATCAGACGTGTAAACCTGAGTGGGTAAAATATGGCGAGAGAGTGAAGCAATTGCTGACTCAAATCCCCTCTTACATCCTGGAAAGCATACCGCGTGCGGAAAATAGCAAGGCGGATGCGTTTGCCAAGCTCGCTAAAGAACTAGCCGACGAAAACCTTGATGACGTAAGGTTCATTGTGCAAAGCCGCCGGATTCTCGCGCTAGCAGAAATATCTCCGGAGTCGTCTAAAGAAGAGGAAGTGACCAGATAAGTGGCTTTCCAAGTAGAGGACGAAGAAAATGCTAAGGGTTGGAGAGAAGTCTTCATGGACTACTTCGAATCCTATCGAACGCCCAAAAATGCATCTTCGAGACATCAGCTCATGAAACGAGCTCTGTCTTTCGCCTTCGTCAATGATACTCTATATAAGAGATCATTAGACTCTTTGTGGCTGAGATGCCTGGGACCAGAAGAAGCGAGGAGGGTCATCCAAGAAACTCACGACAGACTCTGCGGTTCCCATCAGGCTGGGCCCAAGATGAAGCTGAAGATCAAGAGAATGGGATACTACTGGCCCACAATGATTCAGGACTGTCTCGAATATGCGAAGCAGTGTCACTCATGCCAAATTCACGGGAACTTCATCTACCAGCATCCGAATCCTCTACACCCAACACTGGCTAGCTGGGCGTTCGAAATGTAGGGAACTGACATAATTGGCCCTATTGAGCCAACGTCATCCAAGGGATATCGGTTCATATTGGCAACGACCAATTACTTCTCCAAATGGGAAGAGACAGTATCGCTAAGGGAGGTGAAGACGGAGAACATCCTCCATTTCATCAAGACACACGTCCTCTACCGGTTCGGCACTCCGCGACGGATTATCTCTGATAACGGGCCAGCCTAAAGAAGTCATAAAATCAGTCGCTTCGCACAACAGCATAATATAGATTGGAGATATTCTTCGGTCTATAATCCTTGAGCCAACGGTCTAGCTGAGGCTTTCAATAAGACCTTGACAAAGATCATAAAGAAAACGGTGTCCAGAAATAAAAAGGACCGGCACGAGAGATTGCATGAAGTTCTTTGGGCTTATCGGACCACGTTGAAGACGGCTACGAATACAACGATATTCGCGTTGGTATTCGGCACAGAAGCAGTATTTCCCTTGGAGATAGAGCTACCCTCTCTACGAGTAGCAGTTTGATACGAGCTGACGGATGAAGAAAATGCCCATCTTCGGCTTGAGGAGCTCAATGTCCTCGATGAAACTCAGCTCATAGCACATCAAAACCTGGAAGCTTACAAAGCAAGGATGATGCGCTCATACGAAAGATTGACTAGGACGAGAACATTCCGCCAAGGCGAACTCGTGCTAGTCGTAAAAAGACCTATGATCCCCAATCGTGCTAAACGGGGGAAATTGGAGCCAAACTACGAGGGTCCGTACATCATAGACAAGGTCTACCAAGGTGGGGCCTACTTGCTCATGAATATGCATGGCGAAAGATCCTTCCGGCCAATAAATGGCTGGTTCCTTAAGAAATACTATGCCCAACAAGTCACAACTCAGGTTAACGAAAGATGACGATGCTCGTGTCCGCTCGCTATCTTCCTGAGTCAAGACTCTATAAGTAGTATCTGGACCGAAACATCTTTAAACTAGCTCTGGACATAAACGTCCTTAAACTAGCTCTGGATCGAAACGTCCTTAAACTAGCTCGGGACCGAAACGTCTTTAAACTAGCTTCGGACCGCAACGTCCCTAAACCAGCTGCGGACCGAGATGTCCCTAAACTAACAATGGACCGTAATGGTTTTAAACTAAATACGTCGCCTCAAACACCAACTCAAATCCCGCTGGCTACACAGCTACCCCGGCGGCGAAGTCCCTCCAAAAAAAAATGGTACGTCCACAAGCAAAAGGGGCATGGATGAAAACCTGCAAGGGCGCCGTGAGTAAAAACAGCAGGGCTACTGGCGAGCTTGTGAAAACCTGAAAGGGCACAATCTCGTTAAAATAGAGACACCTACAAGGTCCTCTCGACCTTGTGAGGAGAAAAACACCCACGTGAGATCCTTACGACTTACAAGGGAGCAACACACTTAGGGATCCCCATGATGCCTAAAGAGAAATTGTACTTATGAGATCCTCACGACTCGTAAGAAGAATTCCCCCTATGAGACCCTTATGGCTCGTAGGATTCAAAAAGCCTTAAGCTACAGGAATCTGAACATGTTCTTAAGCCATCGCATTCCCCGAGTTGCTCTACAGGCGGTCCATATTGACCCTTGTACACAATCCACGGGCATAAATAAACGTTCCCTCACCAAGTCCCACCAATGACGAGGAATGTCCTTATATGGTGAACAACACTTATAAGTCCTCTCGACTTATAAGGAGAAAACACTCTTGTAAGATCTTTACGACTTATAAGAGAATACACACTTAGGAATCCTCACGATTCCTAAGGAGAAAATACACCTACGAGATCCTCACGACTCGTAGGGAGAAACACCTTTATGAGACCCTTACGGCTCATGAAGTTAAAAGCCTTAGTCGGCAGAATCCTAAACCTATTTGCTAAGCCACCTTTGTTCAAATCAGCAAAGGCAAATGATGATCCGCTCCTGGCATCATTCCAGTCGTAGCGATGCTTATGCCTAAATTGGTAGCAAATTCCAAGTCCTCTCAAGGCAAATGATGATTCACTCCTGGCAACATTCCAGTCGCAGCAATGCTGATACTAAGATTGGTATCAGATCTCAAGTTCCATACTCGCAACAAAAATCAGCGAGCCCAAAATGCATATGAAATAGCCAAAATGATAGGGCAACTTGCAACAAAAATCAGCGAATAAAATATATGCATATAAAAATAGCCGAAATGATTAGGCAACTCGCAATAAAATGTAGCGAGTGAAGAAAAAAAAAATAGCCGAAATGATTGGGCACCGCGTGCGCCCACGTGCGCGACACGCGGGCGCTTGGGCGCTAGCGCCTCACGTGGGCACTCGGGCGCTAGCACTAGCGCTTCATGTGCCCGGCACATGGGCGCTCGGGTGCTGGCACTAGCGCTTTGGGCGCTAGCACCTCACGTGCCCGGCACGTGGGAGCTCGGGCGCTGGTGCTAGCGCCTCAAGTGCCCGGCACGTGGGCGCTCGGGCACTGGCACTAGCGCTTTGGGCGCTCGTGCCTTACGTGACCGGCATGTGGGCGCTTGGGCACTGGGCGTCCAATGTGCTTGGCACGCGGGTGCTGGGAGCCAGCAGGAAAAGGGACTTGGTCCCTGCACTGGGAGCCGTGCTCCCGATTTGACTTATGGTGTTGAACTCCTAGAAAAAAAGACTCTCTCTCTCTCTCTCTCTCTCTCTTTTTTATGGAGTTAAACTCCCAGAAACTTTAATTTTTGGAGTTAAACTCCAAGAACTCCTTGTAAATTCTCAAGAGGACCCTTTTCTTCTCCCCTGAGCCTTGTATCTTTCCCAAATGGGATCTCTGGAGACGGGTCTCCTTCCTCCTCTTCTGTCGGCCGGATCTTGGAGAACAAGAGGGGGTGAGATTTAAAAATCTTCCCTTTTTGAGATCTAATGGAAGATCCGAGCTCCCTTTGGTGGGTTTTGTGGTGGAAAACTATTTATTTTTGGAAAAGAAAGAGTAAAACTCTTGATTTAATTGAAAATGGGAAGAAGGTTTAGAACCTTGAGGAAGGAGAAAGAGGCACAAAGAACCCTAGATTTTTAGAGGATTGAAAAAGTGTCCCTTTTTTAATTCATCATCATGTTGCCATATATAGGCTTACACATTTACACATAGCCCCTTGGGCTTTACAAAATGGCATTTTGCCCATCCCATGCCTCATATGCTCATTTCTTTTGCACATAAGCCATGGGCTTTACAGAAATTTGGCTTTATGCCCATTTTCTTACATTCATGCATAAAAAATAATTACATCAAAATTATTTATTACATGATTTTTTATTTCGGTATGGGGGGCTGGCCGCTTCATGTTCGGGCTCGACTCGGGCATAAGCCCACTTGATCTGGACTTGGGCCCACCTGGCGTAGGGTTGATCTTGACTTTGACTTGGTCAACCGAGATGCAATTTTTGACTTCAACAAGGTGCTCCCCATCAATAAATGCACACCACATATATGGGTCGTGTGAATGAAATTGATAGATCTTCCTTCGCGTGGAGGCGACTTGCTTTGGTTCCCACTTTTTGGGATGCACTGCCTTTTTTACGACATGGATGGTCGATGTTTGACGTGTCTCCGAGATGGAGTGTACGTAGTAGACGTTTCCCCAGCACGGAGTGATTTGGTTCCCGCTTTGTATGAAGCCTGCACTTCCCTTTTTACGACATGGACGATCGACACTTGACGCATCTCCAAGGCGGAGTGTCCATGGTAGACGTTTCCCTGGCCCGGAGTGATTTGGTCGGCGTGCCCCCGGTACGGAGTGCCGCTGGTTGTTCGACTTGTCCCCGGCACGGAGTTGTAAGTCTACGCTAGCGCCCCGGCAGTCTACAGACGCCAAAATGCGGAACAAAAACTTATAACTGGCACTATCGTATACTTTAACCCGGATCTGCCATTATTGCTAAACTAACAAACTGTAAAAAGTGTAGGAAGATTGTACCGAACGATCCGAGTCCTTCGTTCTTCAACCATCATCCCACGCTCCGTTGCGGCTGCTCCGATCTCGTCGATCTCCGATCTCCTCCGTCGAGGTGGCACCACATGATCGGTTCTTTAAACGGGCTCCCGCCTCTGACTCGAGGCAACTCGATCGTCAAGTTTGCTAAAAGAGACGACCAAGATTGATGTAGAGAATGAGTAGATGACTTTGTCTCACTTCGTCCAAATCCGTGGACGATCGGTTAATGAAGTTGCCGAAGTAATCGGGTGATGGAATGAAATGGACTGTGAAATTCCATACACCGATAAAACCTATCATAATCTTTTCTCTCTAAAATGAAACATCAAGTGAGAGTGAATGAGAGAGAGAGGAGGCTTGTCATATATATAGAATGAGGAGGGTGAGTGTAGGAGCAAAGGTGGTGACTATAAGAGAAAAGCTTCTCACAAAAGATCTTAACCAAAACAAGAATCATTAAAGAAAACAATGACTCACTAATAACACCTCATCAAGTAATAAATGCAACCAATTAGAACACAACACCAATTAGCCTCATCATCACTTCTAGAAGCTTCTAGAATGATGACTCACTCATATCAGAAGAAAAGATAAATCCGTCTTTAACTGAATGTTAAAAGACGGCTGATAGAAAACTGGAAACTGGCAACTTCCAAAAGTGATCCTGAAACAACTTTCAGGATAACCCCGAAACTGTATAAATATACCCGCATTTGTATTACGACCGAATACAAATGCAACTGAGACAAAGATATTATACCTACCCAATATAATACTCGGATCCGGCTTAAACCAAAGCCGACCAGTATCATCTGTCCGAAAATCGACACGTGCGTAAACGCACGTGCATTTTCCGAACCCTGCCATAAAACCATACGGCCACTACAACGTTTCGCCCGAACTTGGGAAACTGTCTGTGGGGGACTCTAATGACTCGTCAGTACCCTGGCAGTGGGTTTAACCACAAACCGTCAGCGGCACTAGCAATGCGTAACGGCTGCCCATGGACTGACCTCAAGGGATGCCGATGAGCGCACTCATCCGGAAAACCCTACTGAGCCTAACAGTGACAATGTATATACAGTCCGGTCCGTTCTTCAATGAGTATCGCATATCTGCCTAGGGGGCTAGTAACGTCAGACCCCCAATAGCAGTATAAGTCGTGTCGGAGTGAAGCCCAATTACACCCTGAGATACTACTGGAGTACCTACCAGTAAATCTCCTGCCATGGCCATGGACTTTGTGTAATGGCTCTCCTAGACACTGCACGACCTCGCCCCCAATACCGGGAGAGACGAATCCCCTGCCGATCCGCTCACGTGCCTCCATATGGCTCGGGACTGTACCCAAAAACTACCTGTTTGCACGACTCCTTTGAGCCGTGGTAGGGTAGAAATCAAAGCACAGTGGGAACTCACACGAGACAAATGACGACCTCAGGTCGATGAACTAACCTGTACACATGTCACCAGGGAACTGCTATCTGACGATAGGTATAGTACTAACTAGCAGATTCCCGGCGAGTCCTGTCCGGTGTACTCATAACCCAATGAGCACCTGTATACATCTTAGGTGATCCAACTGACACCAGTGGCTTGTGAGACCGGCCACCGCCCCTCGTCGGGGTCTCGACTGTACACACTAGTCTACTCCGGAGTATCGATGCCCTGTCTCGAAACTCCCACGACTAGGGACTACAATTAAGGATATGCATATAAACTACCCAACTCTCACGTATATGATCGCCATCATACTGTTGGTAGTAAAGCAAGATCCTAAGGGCTCTATCAAAGTGTAACATGCAATCAGTCACCTGAACATGTACACGACTGATAAAGGCAAACCAGATAGCATACTATCATTTCGAGTAAGACTGTCCTACCGGGATAGGTCCTCCGCAACCATTACAATCACGTACCTGCGATCCAATAATTGTCTATGAGGGCACTATCTCCAACAATCTCCCACTTGCACTCAAGGCTAATATTGCGATGTCGACTACTCACAGCCCGTGTGAAACCGAACATCCAACTCCTCTACTAATCAGTTTCACAAAGCCCGTTTGTAAAACTATTGTGTTCGAGAAATAGCCTCGGTGAGTGGATCCGCCTAGAAGTTTCTTTCTGTATCTCTCTTAATCTCAAGTTCGCGGAGAAAGCCATCTTCCGAATTGAGTAGTACCTGTCTTAGAATATGTCTGGATATCTGATGGGACCTTAGTTCATAAATGAGCTCCATATCCAAACTTCTTAGACTGAATCGATCACTGAACCTAATCAGTATCGGGCACCATGCCACCCACAGTATCCTCTGGAACCACCTGTCCATAATACTGTCCCTTGTCAGAGGGAAAACTAAAACTCTGACAATCACTCTGTCATCCATGTCAACTTTGAAGCCTGGAATGATAACCGTCTCCCGAAAGAGGCTGCCGTTATCAAATCCATAGAACATGTACTAATGTTCTAAAACCGCTTCCTTATGTTTCTCCAGGATTGGATTAATACAAACTTATTGCATCTAGTGCAAAACCAACATTTGGTGTGGTACTTGACATCTCATGATTGACTCAATTGCCTAAGCAAGTGATCTGCCAATCATGCACATCCCTCTCCCCTTTAGTCTATACGACACCTTTAGAGAGGGTGACTCCATCACCTGCAGGTACACCACCATGCTAGGAGTCAACTATTCCAAAAACCATTAGAATATCTGTCAAAGTACCCACATTGGGAAACTACCCAAATCCAGATCTAATACCATAGATCTAGAAACCAGAATGTCAAATATTATATCCATATCCTGTCTGGAGAAACAACTGTGTGACGACCACAGTTCAACCGATCGTAGTATAGGAATTTTACTTCCTACTCTGTGTATGTCATCCAGATACCATGACATCACACCCTACTACCTTCTTAACTGATCCATCCCTTATTCTGATTGAAGTCAAACCCATGACTGTCACATCAAAATTAGATGATCTATCTCCGCTATAACTGCTCAAGTCTATAAATAGATATAAGCATCTTGCCCACTATGCTTCTGCTGCTCCCACTGACTACGACAACCCACCTACCGGGTCTCATAGCCTGGAACAACAGTAGTGTCAAGTCTGGGTAGATAAGAACCTCCCTGTCACCGTCCTTGAGGCTACCGGAGTACCTTTCGGGTGTCTGAGGTTACCTACCAAATCTGCGGAGTGGCTATTGGAATGTCTAACCTGATTGAATGTATAGGTCCTATTAAATTTTTCCGTAATCGTTCGCGGTTCTGGAATCACTTCCAGTTCTACCATACTCCCACTACTGTTTTCTGAAAAAGATCCATTTTTTACTAAAACTGTGGCGAGTCAAGAACAATATCACTATTGATCTTCCAAATGGTAGAATATCAACCCTCGTCATAGCCAGGGTCAACCCACAAACAGCCATTACAGAAACGTGCCCTGAGTTATCCAGTGTCTGGTTTTAATCATAAGCTGGATAACTCCCCGTACCTTAATTTCTTTTAAGGTACGATCCATTCTATATCCAATACAGAAACTTTGGCACTTATTTAATTGGAACCATATTCAAACCATGCAGCTGTCTCCAGTGCACATCAACTTAATGGAAAGAGGCTAATCAGCATTACTCAACTTAGGAATCCATCCAATTATGAGTAACCTGAAAAAGAAACACGTTTCTCAAAACCATCACTATCATCTGAATACCAATCACAAGAATCTACATCTTCGATCTCTTTGAAGAATCCCGATACTTGTGATACCTGGTTCTCTACTAAATTCTTATACCCACAACTTCTCAAAACTTAGACCTTGTATTTCTACGAAACACTCGTCTAAATACTAGAGAAGTTATAAGTAAACAGAACATAGTACGAGGACCTACCCCTTTGTCCTGATGGACACTGGACAACATACAATAGTCTGTATAAGTCCGCTGAGTTGAACAACTCAAAACCTGTGCGTTGTAGGTGGAAAACTGTACCCTGGCGATTTCCTCAACTATCACCAATTACAACGAATTCCGATATAATGAGGATGATCACCTAATTCCCAATATCTTACTCCCACTCATCATCTGTAAAACCATACAGATATGAGAATGAAACTTGGTATATACATACCCTTGGAGTAAGTGTCTAATCGGGAAAAACAGTTTTTCTTTAACAATGCACTGAAACATGAAAATGTTTCGTAGGGGTATCCTGGTATTCATAGCAATGCCTCTTCCATAATCCAATTCATGACTTCAACCGTATATTTTATTGCCATCTCTCCAAATCCCCTTTATTTGTCTTTAGTCGTTACCTTATGTACACCATCGTTAGGCTAAATGGTTTTCTTCCTTCCCTACCGTTCGGCACCAGCCTATGGTTTGGAAGAAGACTATCCAGTAAGCATAATAGGCGTACCCTCCTAAACCAAGGAGTACTCGCATCTCGAGAGAAGGTGATGATAAAAGACAACTGAATAATACCTTATTCTTTTAAAGGTGAAATAGGAGTGGCGATGAAGTACGCGGTTTTGGTCGTGAATGATATCAGTCGCAATTTACTTTGCCCTCTTTCTAATCCCTTTATTTTGTCTTTACATATTACCTTCTGCACACCCTACTTAGGCTAATTGGTTTTCTTCATTCCCTACCTTTCGGCACTAGCCTATGGTTTGGAATAAGACTATCCAATAGGCGTAATAGGTGTACTCTCCTAAACCAAGGAGCTCTCGCAACCTGAGAGAAGGTGATAATAAAAGACAACTGAATAAACCAATTCTATTTCTCCTGAACCTTGATCCATCCTCGAAGAAGTCCCTTCGAGTTCGTATATAACCATACGATGGCTCTATCCAATGGAAGTGGATATCCGTAGTAATACGGGTGTTCTGAGAAATTCAAAGGGTAGAAGAAGGAGTGGCAATGACTTATGCAACTCAGACAATCCAAAAGCCAGTATTTTAAGAAGGTTCGGTCAACCTGGTCACTTAGTCATAGTCTAGGGTCGGTCAAAGGTCGCTGCCAAAGAGAGAGAGAGAAAAGAAACACTCTGCGTGCACTCTAACCTAGATCAGAATGGTCATCATTTTATCTAATGCGGAAACCTCCCACTGTCCTGTCAAATTCTCCTCCAAACCTAAAGAAGAATCAATCGGGATCACCCGAAGAGTAAACCAACTCATCAGTGGGAATCAGGATCCAACTCTCATCGCATGATAACGTGATGGAATGCATCCACGTTACTCATACTCCAGAAGGTATGCGCATACTCGGCAAGTTTCAGTTTCTTTAGAAACTCCTGATATAATTTTTGCCCCATGCTCTTATAACCTTGGCGTTGGTCAAAATGTCATAAGTCACATGCCAAGTTCTACCCGTCACTATCTTGCCAATTTGAACCCACCCGCACATGCCCTTGACGTTGGCCAAAATGGCAGAACGACTGTCCCAAACTAACTCATCTATCTATGCAACAATTGAATACCCAGCAGCTACCAAACACTATGCCTTGGCGTTGGTCAAAATACGTAGCTTGAATACTACTGAATACCCAAAAGAAGTGACGGAGGGCTACGACTGGTTTTTGGCGAAAAACCTTTAGCGTAGTGAACTTGATATCGCTGAAGGAACCTGATAGCTTTTTAAAATATAGTGGCGAAAACCTTTTGCTAAAGAGGTCACTCCCGGTAAAGGGATCTCGGCTCTTTCCTCGTGGAATGAGGTGCAGGATATTCCACTGAATACCGCTATGCAAAGCAACTTGTAATCGACTATAGTAAAGTTATTACCCTGACGCAAACTTTTGCCCAAGGGGTCGGTCCCGGTGAAGGGATATCGGCCCTTGCCCCGTCGAATGAGGTGCAGGATATTCCACTGAATACCGCTATGCATAACAAAAAGGAAACTTCTTTGCAATAACACCTTTTAAATTGTTCCAACAACTGTATACAGGTTTGTTTTAACTTTGCATTGATCAGAATCAACGCAGTCCCATCATTCAATCACACCAGAAAAGAACGAAAATAAAATGTACGTATATGCCATCCGCATTCGTCACTGGGTCCCGTCATCACCCGTTAGGTTACTTAACTAACGACAGAGCGGGGACTGGACTAGCACGGGTGTAAAACATATACAACATCTAATAGTATATAAACCAATATACAATAATCGCTCCAGGCGTGATAGTATGCAACATTACAGAAAAGTAATAAGCATCACAGAACAATACAGATAAGCTGGGATCCCCGAGTTTCACAGAGCCGCTGCTGAAACCCGACGTTCCCCTGTCGTGTGGATAGCCTGTGCAATGAAACCTAGACCCCTACGGGTGCGGCAAGTTACCCGCCAAAACCTGAAGCGAGGTAGTCCCCACAGCATAGTGAATGGAACACCCGGCACTTCACGGAATCCGGTAAATTGAGCACCCCTCCTTGGGTCAACCTATACCCCCTACGAGTGCGGCGAATAGTCTGCCAATTCTGAAGTGGGGCCCCTCTGCCTCTCAAAGCCATGAGATGCGGACCCGTTGCTTTCCCGAACCCGGCTATCCGTGCACTCCGTCTCGGGGCAAAACCTAGTACAGTAATGAAAAATAGTACAATAGGTACATCGACCGCAACCTGGTCGTGCCCCAAAAGAATATTATACAACAGGCAGTGACGGCTGTCCACAAGTTGGACGCTCGCCCCGCAATATCAAATGTACAAATAAACTCAAACTGTACTACCATTGCACACTGCTATCCACCACGACAAATCCGCAACATCACAGCACAACACAGAACATCAACGCGAATGTCACATTCGCAAACCCGTCTAAAAGAACTATAGCAATCAGACGCAGTTTACCAATCAAATGACATTCCCGGTCGGAGATATAATGTAAGCACTGTAAACTAACGTGTTTAAATTACGATCGACCAAAGACCAAATATCAAAAAGTGGGCCCCACTGCTTACTGGTGAACAGTAACAAAACCTGGGCCAAAAATATATATACCAAAAATCACAAAACCCAACAGAGAACCCACTGACCAAATTTGGGAGCACGTGCTCCCCATGTGGCCGCGGATGGGCGGCCAAACCATGGGTTTGGCCGCTCTTCCGCGGCAGCCTGGAGGGATCACGACCCCAAATTTTGTCATGGTTCTTAAATATGCCTGCACGGATTTTTAAGATATACAGAAATGAATTTTGAGACCGTTTAAAATTAACAGAACTGTCGAGCTAGGATTTTGTGTTTTTCGATTTTCGGTCGGATCGATATTTTAAACACGTTAGCACAAGTTAGTATAGCAAAATGGTTAGGCTCTGATACCACTGTAAGTCTACGCTAGCGCCCCGGCAGTCTACAGACGCCAAAATGCGGAACAAAAACTTTTAACTGGCACTATCGTATACTTTAACCCGGATCTGCCATTATTGCTAAACTAACAAACAGTAAAGAGTGTAGGAAGATTGTACCGAACGATCCGAGTCCTTCGTTCTTCAACCATCATCCCACGCTCCGTTGCGGCTGCTCCGATCTCGTCGATCTCCGATCTCCTCCGTCGAGGTGGCACCACATGATCGGTTCTTTAAACGGGCTCCCGCCTCTGACTCGAGGCAACTCGATCGTCAAGTTTGCTAAAAGAGACGACCAAGATTGATGTAGAGAATGAGTAGATGACTTTGTCTCACTTCGTCCAAATCCGTGGACGATCGGTTAATGAAGTTGCCGAAGGAATCGGGTGATGGAATGAAATGGACTGTGAAATTCCATACACCGATAAAACCTATCATAATCTTTTCTCTCTAAAATGAAACATCAAGTGAGAGTGAATGAGAGAGAGAGGAGGCTTATCATATATATAGAATGAGGAGGGTGAGTGTAGGAGCAAAGGTGGTGACTATAAGAGAAAAGCTTCTCACAAAAGATCTTAACCAAAACAAGAATCATTAAAGAAAACAATGACTCACTAATAACACCTCATCAAGTAATAAATGCAACCAATTAGAACACAACACCAATTAGCCTCATCATCACTTCTAGAAGCTTCTAGAATGATGACTCACTCATATCAGAAGAAAAGATAAATCCGTCTTTAACCGAATGTTAAAAGACGGATGATAGAAAACTGGAAACTGGCAACTTCCAAAAGTGATCCTGAAACAACTTTCAGGATAACCCCGAAACTGTATAAATATACCCGTATTTGTATTACGACCGAATACAAATGCAACTGAGACAAAGATATTATACCTACTCAATATAATACTCGGATCCGGCTTAAACCAAAGCCGACCAGTATCATCTGTCCGAAAATCGACACGTGCGTAAACGCACGTGCATTTTCCGAACCCTGCCATAAAACCATACGGCCTCTACAACGTTTCGCCCGAACTTGGGAAACTGTCTGTAGGGGACTCTAATGACTCGTCAGTACCCTGGCAGTGGGTTTAACCACAAACCGTCAGCGGCACTAGCAATGCGTAATGGCTGCCCATGGACTGACCTCAAGGGATGCCGATGAGCGCACTCATCCGGAAAACCCTACTGAGCCTAACAGTGACAATGTATATACAGTCCGGTCCGTTCGTCAATGAGTATCGCATATCTTCCTAGGGGGCTAGTAACGTCAGACCCCCAATAGCAGTATAAGTCGTGTCGGAGTGAAGCCCAATTACACCCTGAGATACTACTGGAGTACCTACCAGTAAATCTCCTGCGATGGCCATGGACTTTGTGTAATGGCTCTCCTAGACACTGAACGACCTCGCCCCCAATACCGGGAGAGACGAATCCCCTGCCGATCCGCTCACGTGCCTCCATATGGCTCGGGACTGTACCCAAAAACTACCTGTTTGCACGACTCCTTTGAGCCGTGGTAGGGTAGAAATCAAAGCACAGTGGGAACTCACACGAGACAAATGACGACCTCAGGTCGATGAACTAACCTGTACACATGTCACCAGGGAACTGCTATCTGACGATAGGTATAGTACTAACTAGCAGATTCCCGGCGAGTCCTGTCCGGTGTACTCATAACCCAATGAGCACCTGTATACATCTTAGGTGATCCAACTGACACCAGTGGCTTGTGAGACCGGCCACCGCCCCTCGTCGGGGTCTCGACTGTACACACTAGTCTACTCCGGAGTATCGATGCCCTGTCTCGAAACTCCCACGACTAGGGACTACAATTAAGGATATGCATATAAACTACCCAACTCTCACGTATATGATCGCCATCATACTGTTGGTAGTAAAGCAAGATCCTAAGGGCTCTATCAAAGTGTAACATGCAATCAGTCACCTGAACATGTACACGACTGATAAAGGCAAACCAGATAGCATACTATCATTTCGAGTAAGACTGTCCTACCGGGATAGGTCCTCCGCAACCATTGCAATCACGTACCTGCGATCCAATAATTGTCTATGAGGGCACTATCTCCAACAGGAGTGTTGCTGGCTGTTTGACTTGTCCCCGGCATGGAGTGTCACTAGTCGACTTTCCCCTGGCACGGAGTGTCGCTGATTGTTCGACTTGTCCCCGGCACGGAGTGTCGTTGATCGACTTGTCCCCGGTGCGGAGTGTCGCTGATTGTTCGACTTGTCCCCGGCACGGAGTGTCGCTGATCGACTTGTTCCCGGCATGGAGTGTCGCTGGTCGACTTGTCCCCAGCACGGAGTATCGCTGGCCGTTCGACTTGTCCCCTGCACGGAGTGTCGCTGGATGTTCGACTTGTCCCCGGCACGGAGTATCGCTGGTCGACTTGTCCCCTGCATGGAGTGTCGCTGGCTGTTCGACTTTTCCCCGGCACGGAGTGTCACTGTTCGACGTTTCCCCAGCACGGAGTGTCTCTGGTTGACCAGATTCCGAGGCGGAGCATGATTCTGACAGGGAGGTCGCTGGTCGACTTGTCCCCGGCATGGAGTGTCGCTGGTCGACTTGTCCCCGGCATGGAGTGTCGCTGGCTGTTCAACTTGTCCCTGGCACAGAGTGTCGCTGGTCGATTTGTCCCAGCATAGAGTGTCGCTGATTGTTCGACTTGTCCCCGGCAAAGACTGTTGCCGGTCGACTTGTCCCTGGCACGGAGTGTCACTGGTTGTTCGACTTGTCTCCGGCATGGAGTGTCGCTGGTCGATTTGTCCCGGCACGGAGTGTCGCTGATTGTTCGACTTGTCCCCTGCACGGAGTGTCGCTGATCGACTTGTCCCCGGCGCGGAGTGTCGCTGATTGTTTGACTTGTCCTCGACATGGAGTGTCGCTGATCGATTTGTCCCCTTCACGGAGTTTCACTGGTCGACTTGTCCCCGGCACGGAGTGTCACTGGCCGTTCGACTTGTCCCCGGCACGGAGTGTCGCCGTTCGACTTGTCCCCGGCACAGAGTGTCACTGGCTGTTCGACTTGTCCCCGGCATAGAGTGTCGCTGATCGACTTTTCCCCGGCACGGAGTGTCGCTGGCTGTTCAACTTGTCCCCGGCACGGAGTGTCGCTGGTCGACTTGTCCCTGGCATGGAGTGTCGCTGGCTGTTCGACTTGTCCCTGGCACGGAGTTTCGCTGATCAACTTATCCTCGGCGTGGAGTGTCACTGGTTGACTTGATCTCGAGGCAGAGCATAATTCCGGCAGGGAAGGTAGATATCCCGAGGCGAAGCATGATTTCGACACGGGGTAAATTCTGGGACGAAGCATGATTCTGCTGCAGAGGTTGTTGGTTTGATTTGATTTGGGTTGACATCAGCATCGCTACACTAGAATATGGTACCAGGAGCGAATCATCATCTGTCTTTGAGAGGATATGGGGATTGGTTTTTGTTTGGCATCTGCATTACTGCATTGGAATAATGCCAAGAGCAACTCATCATTTGCCCCGGGAGGATTTGGGAATTGGTTTTTGGGTCTGCATCAGCACTGCTACACTAGAATATGGTACCAGGAGAGAATCATCATCTGTCATGAGAGGATTTGGGGATTTGGTTTTGGTTTGTCATCTGCATTGCTGCACTGGAATAATGCCAGGAGCAACTCATCATTTGCCCCGGGAGGATTTGGGAATTGGTTTTTGGGTCTGCATCAGCACCGCTACACTGGAATATGGTATCAGGACGACTCATCATTTGCCTTTGCTTATTGAGAAGCGATAGCTTAGGGACAGGTTTAGATCCCTATCACCTAAGGCTTTTCAATTTTATGGGCCGTCAGGGTCCCATAAAAGCATTTTCTCCCTACGAGTGGTAAGGATCCTGTAGGTTCATTCTCCTTAGGAGTCGTGGGGACTCCCAAGTGTGTTTTTCCTTTGTGAGTTGTAAGGATCCCACGAAGGCGTTTTCTTACGAGTCGTAAGGATCTCGCAAGTTTTGTTCTCCTCATGCATCGTGAGGACACATGAGTGGATTTCCCTGGTTCCTAGTTTAATGACTTAGGGGTCATCTGTTTCCAGTTTAACGACTTACGGGTCATATGTTCCCAGTTTAAAGACTTAAGGGTCTATTGTGCCCATTTTAACGACTTAGAGGTCATTTGTGCCCAGTTTAACGACTTAGAGGTCATCTATTCCAAGTTTAAAGACTTAGGGGTCTATTGTGCCCAGTTTAACGACTTAGAGGTCATCTGTTTCCAGTTTAACGAATTAGAGATCATCTGTTCCCAGTTTAACGACTTAGAGGTCATATGTTCCCAACTTAGGGGTCTTCTGTTTCCAGTTTAACGACTTAGAGGTATATTGTGCCCAGTTTAACGACTTAGAGGTCTATTACGCCCAGTTTAACGACTTAGAGGTCTATTGTGCCCAGTTTAACGACTTAGAGGTCATCTGTGCCCAGTTTAATGACTTAGAGGTCATCTGCTCCCAGTTTAAAGACTTGGGCGTCTATTGGATCGGAAGTTTGGAATTTTAGGGTTGGGATCTGCATCAGCATTGCTGACACTGATGTAGGGTTACTAGGTACTGTCACAAGGTTCTACAAGGCATCAACCATGACCGATTTAAAATTTAGACATGCCGAACAACCCAAAGCGATGATCTTTACAAGATAATTAGGGTTAAACATGCAAGTAAATATCTTTACAACTAAGAGAGAGGGATTACAACCTTTGTAGTCCGCTCCTTCGCTTCATAATGTCACCACCCAAAGTTCGGCCCGTGACCGGCACTTAACCACGTGACGTCTACAGGCGTAACGCGACTAAGTAAGCCGAAACCTATAAAATCAAAACCATAAAAAGTATTGAGTGCTTAAAACATTTATTAGAATATTTGTTAAAACATCTAGAAAACTTTAAGTTGTTTAGTAGAATTCTTTAAAGTTCAAGTTATCCTTTAAAAATTTTGGCAGCATTTCCTTTGTAAAATTAGCCCCGAGATTGGGTACAAAGCAATAAATGAGTAAAATGATATACAATAAGAAATAAGCATCCCAAATGGGAGCAATCATGCCCAACGGCGGAAAAAACACCACAATGATAATATACGACGCCGTAGCGAAGAAAGAGTAAAAATAAGTGAAGACAACATGAAATATAAAACTGCATAATAAAGTCGGCTCACAACGAGCTCGACACCAGAGTACAATAATATACATCGTCCTCAAAACTGGTCTCTAAGTCCATACATAAGTAGTAGATGGAGAATACTAGATACAATGATGTATACAACTGGAAAATAAACAGATACCACACAAAACCCACCTATCAGCAAAAGGGCTAGTATGCCAACTGCAATGGTATTTGTGTCAAAAGATGTACGAAAGCAACCTGCCGCGACTACTCCGAGGGACAACCTGCAAGCACTGTGGCACAACGGGGGTGATTTGCCAACTCGTGAATAGTAGATAACATATAAAGGTAATCGCGAGTATGCACGTGCTGCGATACTCTAACCTATGTCAACAGATAACATCTATATGATGAACTGGATGCTCAAATCATGCAACAAATGAAATCTAATAACATCTCTATGTGATGAGCAAGGTATGCAATAATCGTGCATAGCAATGAAATCTAACAACCCTATATAGAATGAGCAGGGTATGCAATAATCGTGCATAGCAATGAAATCTAACAACCCTATATAGAATGAGTAGGGTATGCAATAAGCGTGCATAGTATGTGTACTCTATCAGGTATAATAGATACAGGATGAGATGTGAAATACTGAATGCTGAGCATGGGAATAAATAGTATCTACACGGAAATCAACGTGGAAAATAACTGGTGTCCATCAATACTCCCAAATCCCAAAAAGACTCAGGCGCCGTTATCCTCATTGGCCCTCAAAATCCTGTAAATCTCATAGAATCGTGAGTGCCCAACATCGGCACTCGAAATATCATAAAATCGCCGTGTCTAGCATCGACACGCAAATCCTCAAGTATCGGGCTCCGTCCATCGGATCGGCCCACGGGCTCCGTCTGCAGAATCAGCCCTCGGCCCCGGCTGTACGCGTCGTCCCGTATCCATCTATCGACTCTGGTCGGTATCCTCCAGATAATCGCCAGGTCTAACCAATCACTGGTAGGTAGTAGTCCCTCCGCCGGGCTCACCGTCTAACAATACGAGTCTTCTTGCCCCGGGGTACCGTACCGGGTCCACCATGTACCCGCAATCGGTGCCTACCTCTCCTCAAATCGGATATACTCACACAAGCTCTCTGGAACCGAGAAAACTCAAGGTGGACGCACTGAAATATCATATCAAGAGAAACCGGGTTTTCAAAACAGTGCATATTTTCTTAAAATGATACCACGGTTCTCAAATCCAGAAATCATATGAACCCAAAACTCGATGCGTAAATCCATGCAATGTATCGTATGATACTAAGAGTAAAAAGGGAACACCGCTCTTTTAAAAGAATCCAGTTTTGAATATATCTCATGCGGTCCCTATTTTTCATGAAATCAAATCAATATCATCCTTGTATGTGACATATGTATATATGTAGGTATGGATGTGCAAATGGATATATATACGCGAATATGAGTGTAGCACTGGTATGAATATACAGTGTGCATGTGCGCAGGTATGAAGATATCAATATATGTGTGCACTGGTATGAATATACAGCGTGCATGTGCGCAGGTATGAAGATATCAATATATGTGTGCACTGGTATGAATATACAGCGTGCATGTGCGCAGGTATGAAGATATCAATATATGTGTGCACTGGTATGAATATACAGTGTGCATGTGCGCAGGTATGAAGATATCAATATATGTGTGCACTGGTATGAATATACAGTGTGCATGTGCGCAGGTATGAAGATATCAATATATGTGTGCACTGGTATGAATATACAGTGTTCATGTGTGTAGGTATGAAGATATCAATATATGTGTGCACTGGTATGAATATACAGTGTGCATGTGCGCAGGTATGAAGATATCAATATATGTGTCAATATGCGACAAGTCATGACAATCAGCAATGATGTGGCACTCAAACGATATGTATAATGCGTAGCAATCCTATAGTGCAAGTGTCATGGCAATCACTAACGGTGTGAGTGTAACATATAAATGGTGCTCGTGCAGCTTTAACCGTTAGTGACAGTGCAGTGTTCTATATCTACCATTACTATATGCAATAAGAGAGGTATGCTACGCTAATGCACATGAACATCTACGACTAAATATCCTATCACGCCCAGACGCTTAACGCCATACGGGCAATTTCCCCGTAGATGTTAAATCTACTCACCTGGTCGCGTGCTACACGTAGCCGACCACTTGCTTCCCTTTCTTGGCGGCGTCCGACGTATCCTCCTGCGAACCTGGAATTTACACAAAGATTCCATATATAAGCAAACATCACGCCAAACGCGATATCGAAACAAAACGAGAAACTCGCGTCGCGAATTAACGCGCGTGTGTACGATATGCTGAATCGTGTGTATACGCGTCTAAAACTAACCCGACACGTCGCGACACGCTGGATCACAGAACCCACTCACGTATTGCGCGAACTAAACGTACTTGAAAAACGATATACTGTCCCAGATGCTACCCAGGTTAAAAACTCACAAAATTGCATATACCATAGACCTTAGAAATGTAGCAGACACCTACAGAACAAATCCTAGCACCTATCTCCCATGTCTGGTCGCAATTTGCGGCCAGAAGGAATATTCCGGCGGCCAGAAGTAGAAGTGGGGGGTCGTGTTCTGGACATGTGATCAACATCTAGTAACTAAGCTCCAGTTTCCTCAATTTTTACCTGAACAACCCAGATCTAAAGCAAATTACAGAAAGGCTAAGTTTTGCTCTAAAACGATATATTCTGCACAATTTGAAAACTTAGGGTATTTTAGTGCAATTTGGGGTTTAACAAGGTTAAAGTGGCCTTAATAATACTTAATTAAGTTAGTCTACCCAATACTAACCTCACTTAACCAAAGTTCACACTAATCACCATATTTAGCACTAAAAACGCATAATTATCGCTAATCGAAGCTAAACTACACAAACTAAGCGAACAAGGAAAGAGTTTAGAGATTATACCCCCTAGGAATCCTACAAGGAAGGAGAAGGAGAAGAAGAAGAAGAGAAGGAACTGCTGCTAGGGTGCTGTTGCTTCCTGTAGCTGCTGCTGTTGCTGCCTGTGCTGCTGCTGCTGCTTGTGATGTGGCTGTTGATGCTTGTGCTGCTGCTGTTGTTAAGTGTGTGTGTGTGTGTGAGTGAGAGTAGAGAGAAAATGAGAACAAATGATAGAAAACAAAAGAAATGATAGCACACAAAGTGTCAACCCCTCTCTCTCTCTCTTTATTAATTGCAAGCATGGCACTTGCCATGATGCCATTTCTCTCTCTCTCTCTCTCTCTCTCTCTCTCTCCCTCCAAGTCAACCATATTCAAATAATTTCTATTTTCCTTTTTAAAAGAAAACACACACTTGATTTAAAACCCCATAACTTAATTTCCATGTTTTAACACACCATGGTTGCTAATCATGATTTAACCCCATTTTAAACCCCTAGTTTACATGCACAAGTGTGTGCAAGCCTAGGAAAAATCTAGTAAAATATTCATTAAATTTGGAAAATATTTGAAACTCAATTTGGTAAACTTTTTATTGAAAACCATATATTAAAATATAATTTAAACACATCCTAAGGTGTTACACATAAGCTCCGAGTAGTAGTCCCTTTGCCGCGATCCATGATCTCCCGGACTCAAGAGAAGCTCCACAACCCGAATGATCCATGCTTGCTTGAAGTCTTCCTTTTCGAAGATGATCTACCTTGAAGTTTCTTTAACTCTAGCTCTCACTCACTAATGAAGTGAACACCCTAATCTAATTGGCTAGATTAGATGAGGATGATGAAGTAGGATGTATGCTCTCTTTTATTATCAAATTCTCACACTAATCCGTCACTAAAGAAACGCCTAGAAAGCTTTTTCAAGAGCTCAAGGAAGAAGAAGAAGAATGATTAATCCTTTTGTGATGAATAATGAAAATGTTATATCATTACAATTGCAACCATGGTTAAGTCAAGAAAGACTTAACCATTATAGAGATTTAACCTAGGGTAAAGGGTGTGGTTGGGTTAGGAAAATATCTCCAAAAATATCAACACATAATATCTTTGCAAGAAACAAAACAAAAGCTTCTAAAAGCTTCTAGAAAAGATTAACCTAAATCAAACCCTAACCATGTTTAACCTCCACTAAACATGTTGCATTTGTAATCATAACTTATTATAATATTATATATCACATATATAATATATTTTTGTAACAAAAGAAAATAATACAATTAACATATATCGCATATATATATCAATGTATTATTCGGTGAGAAAATGAAATAATGAAGCGAGCCAATATTAAATAATGTAATGTAATATATCACATATATAATTATACATTAAATTATCGAATCAACACTTGATCCGACAATCCGGCTATATCGAATATAACCGACTAATATATCATGTACCGATTCATCGAATCAACACTTGATCCGATGACCCGACTGATATCAAATATCGCCGGCCGATATCATATATCGCGAGAATAGAATACGGTATCTCATATCGTATTATTCTCGATCCCGCACATATCACATATGTGCTTCTAATCCGTTTTTCCTGAGTCAAGAAACCTCTGTGTAGGACTCTAAAGAATCGTTAATATGCGGGTAGCAGGTGATGATCATATCAAACACCCACAAGCTGCAAGCGGTCAGCTAAACGTAACATCCACCCAGGTATTGAGCGATCAGAAGATCAACAAGCAAGCATGTACATTCTCCTGTGAATCCAATCAGTAACACTCCCGTACAGTCCGGTCTCTTCGTCTGATATGTTGCATATCTAGTCTAGGGGTGGTATACGTCAGACCCCAGTAACCAATAAGTCGTGTCAATGTGAGGCTCATAACAGGTCGAGAACCTACTGATAACACTTACCAGTAGTACTCAATATCCGCCCTGGCCAGGGACTTCCAGTTATAGCCAATCGAACACAGCACAACATCAACTCTATATACCGGGAGAGACGAAACCCCACCTATCGCTCATTGCCTCCATGTGATTCGGGACTGTACCCAAAAGCCACGGTTTTACACGCCCTCTTGTACGTGGTATGATGGATATCAAAGCACAGTGGGAATCACACAAGACTCTATGATGATCTCGGGTCTAAAGACAACCTGTACCAGTGTCACCAGAGAACTGCCATCTGACGTGAGGTATAATACCATCTGGGAGTTCTCGGTGAGTCCTTCCAGTGTACGCAGTCTCCACTGAGCACCCGTACACCATCTTTGATGTCAAACACTGATGGATATGGGATCATCCATCGCACATCATATAGGTCAAGATGCGTGTACGCTAGTCTACTCTGGTGTATCGATGCCCTGTTTCGACACACCCTCGACTAGGAACAGTTATAGGATGTACTCGTTGACTACCCTGGCCCCACTAGTATGGTCTCATCATAGTCCCAGTAGTCGAGTACATTTCCTAAGGGCTTTATCAACATGTGAGAGTAAGGCAGTAAACTAATATAAGTCAACATGTTAAGATAAAGTGAAACCAAATAGCATACTATCATGACGAGCAAGAAAGTCCTCTCTATATATATCCAAGCATCCATTATAATATACATCATATGTACAACAATGGCCTCTAGGGAATATACATAACTAACAATCTCCCACTTGCACTAAGGCCAGCTGTTGTAGTACCTCATACCCAACATCCCGAATAGTCTCTCAAACTGTGTCTGGAGAATGGCCTTTGTGAGTGGATCCGCAGTGTAGTCCTTCGTATCAACTCTCCTGACCTCGATCTCCCTGCGATCAACTATCTCCCGGATCAGGTGATACCGCCTCAGAATATGTCTGGACTTCTGATGGGACCTGGGTTCCTTGGCCAAAGCCACAGCTCCATTGTTATCGCAATACAAAGGTATTGGATGCTCAATGGATGGAACCACACCAAGTTCAGTAATGAACTTCTTTATCCAGACAGCCTCTTTGGCAGCATCGTTGGCAGTGATGTATTCAGCCTCCATCGTCGAGTCTGCAACGGTATCCTGTTTGGAACTCTTAGAGTCGTCCTTATCACTTTGGAAGCTTGAATCGGTAAACGACTCCACCTGGAGTTCTCCGTTACCATATACCAAGAACATCTCTTTAGTTCTTCTCAAGTACTTGAGAATGTTCTTCACAGCTATCCAGTGACTCTCACCAGGATCTGCTTGATACCTACTCACTACACTTAGTGAGTATGCTACATCGGGTCTGGTATATAGCATCACATACATGATAGAGCCTACTGCCGAAGCATAGGGTATCCCTTGCATGCGAGCTCTCTCCAAATCAGTCTTGGGAGACATCTCTTTGGAGAGAGTGATTCCAGAGATCGTGGGTAGGTTCCCACGCTTGGATTCTTCCATACTAAACCTCTTTAGTATGGTGTCAATGTACCCGGATTGGGACAATCCCAGTATCCGTTTAGATATATCTCTATAGATCATAATTATCAGTATGCAGGAGGCATCACCTAGATCTTTCATTGAGAATCTTTATGATAAGAAGAGCTTGACCGATTGCAGCATAGGAACATCATTTCCTATCAAGAGTATGTCATCGACGTACAATACGAAGAAGACAACCTTACTCTCTGCAACCTTTTTATATATACAAGGTTCATCTACGTTTTTGATGAAGTCAAACTCTTTGACTACAATATCAAAGCAGATGTTCCAACTCCGCTATGCTTGCTTTAACCCATAGATGGATTTAAGCAGTTTGCACACCTTTCCACTGCTCCCACTATCTACGAAGCCCTCTGGCTGAGTCATGTACACGCACTCTTCTAAATCACCATTTAGAAAGGCGGTCTTAATATTCATTTGCCAGATTTCGTAATCATGGTATTCAGCAATGGAAAGTAAGATCCAGATGGACTTAAGCATAGCCACTGGAGAAAAGGTTTCGTCATAATCCACACCTGGTCGTTGACAAAAACCCTTTGCAACAAGTCTAGCTTTGAAAGTCTCAACTTTTCCATCTACACCAAATTTCTTCTTAAAGATCCACCTGCTCCCAATGGGTTTTACCCCTTCAGGAGCAACTTCCAAAGTCCATACTTTGTTGGTGTACATGGATTCCATCTTAGATCGCATTGCATCCAGCCACTTCATAGAGTCACCACTCGTGATGGCCTGCTCGAAACTAGTCGGGTCATCATCTTCCATGATGCAATCCTCGCTCCTACCATCAACGAGAAAACCGTAGTATCTCTCAGGTGGATGAGAAACCCTACTAGATCGGCGGAGAGGCTGGGGTTCGTTGGGTGCTACTGAATCCTCTGGTTCCAATAAATCATCTGTTGTAGTTTGTTCTGCTGGAACTTCTTCCAGTTCTACCTTATTGCCACTAATTTGTTTCATAAGAAAACCTTTTTCTAAGAAAGTGGCATGTCGAGAAATAAACACTTTTTATTCCTCGGGGTGGTAGAAGATATACCGTTGTGAATTTTTAGGATATCCTACAAACTTGCATAAGAAGAACCTTGCCTCGAGTTTGTCCGGATTGTGCCTTTTAACATAGGCCGGACAACCCCATATCTTAACATACTTAAGAGATGGTCTCTTCCCCTTCCATATCTCATATAGAGTGGTAGGCAATGATTTTGTAGGAACCATATTCAATAGGTGTATGGCTGTCTCAAGCGCATACCCCCAGAAGAAAATAGGTAACTCAGCAGTGCTCATCATAGAGCGTACCATATCTAATAGGGTGCGATTCCGCCGCTCCTATACACCATTGTGCTTTGGTGTATAAGGAGGAGTAAGCTGAGAGAGAATCCCATTCTCTTTTAGATAATCTATGAACTCATTGCTCAAGTATTCTCCTCCTCGATCAGATCAAAGGATCTTAATACTTTTGCCCGTTTGGTTCTCTACTTCGTTCTTATATTCTCTGAATTTCTCAAAAGCTTCAGACTTGTGTTTCATCAGGAACACATGTCCGTATCTAGAGAGATCGTCAGTGAATGTAATAAAGTAGGAAGAACCGTTCCTGGCATGTGTAGACATATGACCGCATACATCACTATGTACCAGTCCTAAGAGTTCCTCAACTCTTTCTCCGTGTCCACTAAACGGAGTTTTGGTCATTTTACCTTTGAGACATGAATGGAAAGTATCATAAGATGATAATTTGAACGGATTCAAATATCCATCCTTATGTAACTTAGCTAGCCGTGTCGCATTGATATGACCAAGTCTACAATGCGACAAGAAGGATTCGTTCATTTCTGAACTCTTCCTCTTGTGTGTGTTTTGTATATTAAGAACTGTAGATTGATTGAGAACGTATATGAAATTATGTAACGAGCCTGATCCAATCAACTTTTGATTTAGGAAGATGTTCATAACATTATCCTGTATTACAAAATTATATCCTTCTTTACTTAATAAAGAAATCGATATAATGTTGCGCATCATGTTCGGTATATAATAGCACTCGTTCAGAATCATTGTATTACTATTTGGTAATACAAGGTGATATTCGCCAACAGCTTTGGCTGCAATATTTGCACCATTCCCTACTTGTACGGAATGATCACCCCTTCCCAGTTCTCTACCTTTACGTACCCCATGTAACAAATTACATATAAGGGATCCCGATCCGGTATCTAATACTCAGGACGTAGGGTGAACTGAGAAACAGTTCTCAATAACTAACACACCCGAAGAAGATGCATCAACATGCTTGTTCTTCGTTTGGGTGGCGTGAGAATCCAGATATTCTCCGATTTCCAGTTCAGTCTTATAACACTTATAAGAAAAAGCGGGACCAACTTTCCCGTGCTTAGTATAATAAGCGGGTTCAGTCAATACATCAATATTATTATATTGATTAAGGCCTGACATGGTCGCTACCTGGAGAGAGAGAGAAGGAAATACTTTAGCGTATGCTCTTACAAGATTTAGATTGGTTATTATCTTATCTAATCAGGATATCTCCTACTGTTTTTATCAAATCTTCCTTCAAACCCTAAAAGGTAAGATTAGCCGGGATTAATTACACCCTACAATTTCGTCAATCTTTCAGCCAGATCAGTGTTGGTACTTTGAGGGAGGTTTCCCGTGCTTTCGCACGGACCTAATTAAAATAAACCTCGTTTTCCCAGAGGCTTAACCCCGTTAACACCTTTCTAGACACCTACTTGATCGGCTAATTGTCCTGTGTAAAATTCTCCCGGGAGCAACTCTTACTCGTAGTGGGTATCAGGATCCATTTATCTCATAGAAGGTATGCAATCTCATTGCAAATTTCAAAACTTGAAAATCCCGATAATGCTTCTGCCCCTAACGTGCTATGACCTTGACGAATGCCAAACAACCCATAGTCCGCTAGTCAAGTTCAACCCGTACATTTCTTGATTGAATTAAACCCATCCGCACGACCCTTGACGAATGCCAAACAACGCCGTACGAATACTCTAATCCAATCACATCTCATGCTACAGATAAGTAGTAAATAGCTACCGTACACTACGCCTTGACGAATGCCAAACTACCGTAGCACGAATACTAATTAATACCTATCTGAAATGACGGAGGGCTACGCAAGTTTTTCAGAAAACCATGAGCATAATGAACTTGATATCGTTGTAGAAACAAGTGATTTTGAAAAGGAGTGTTTTTGAGGCTTTTCTAGTTTCGCTAAAGAGGTCACTCCCGGTGAAGGGATCTCGGCTCTTTCCTCATCGAATAAGGTGCAGGGTATATCATATATACCGCTGTGCAGAGCAAGAACTATAGAAGCAATCAAAAACTAAACCATGAGTTTGTAGCATCTGCCAGTTTAGCTAAAAAGGTCACTCCCGGTGAAGGGATTTCGGCTCTTTCCTCATCGAATAAGGTGCAGGGTATATCATATATACCGCTGTGCAAAGAAAAACTGTAGCTACCCTTTTTATAAAGTTTTGATTCTACAACATCTTTTAGGTTTCTTTTCTTTTATTAATCTCATTAATAAAATCCCATCAATTAATGCTTCCTAAGCATCACAGAAGAAACGAAAGCAGTAATATTTATATATCAACATATATATATATATATATATATATAGTATAAGCATTCGTCTCAGATAGTAATATGATCTCATCACAGAACATTGCAGCAGAAGATAACATATGAAATATTGGATATTCTAGGACGTCCGTGTTTTACATCGAGCATGTATAAAACACGAATTCCACGGTCGCGGTGAATAGCCAAACCCACATCCCTAGACCCCTACGAGAGCGGCAAGTAACACTGCCAATTCTAGGGTTAGGATACCCGGTCTCGACTCCTCGATATGGCCTCCCACTGTACCTTAGAACCCGGTTACTTGTGCTCCCCTCCTCGGGTCTACCTAATGCGGAAAAGTAAATAATATACAATGGTGACATCATCCTCATCCTGGAAGTGCCCCAATAAAAGAATATTACATACAAATGAATTTTACATGAATGAAAATAAAAAAAACCCTCATCTCACATAAAACCCCCGGCTATTCAGAACACAACGATCCAATACAACATATCACAGCAACACATAATATCTCATATCATCAACGTAAGCAAGTATGCGTATCCCGATTGTCGTTGATGTATAGCAACGAAGCCAGCGATACACCACATACTACGCTTACGGTCAGAGAAAAGAAAGTGTAAAACTACAACATTTGGAATCCACAATCACTTTAGACATCATAAAACCGAACTATCACATACTTCGCATTTCATGCCTAACTATATGAATTCCACATATTGTATCGCATTCCAGATAAATAGACAATATTAAACTTTCCGATCGAATAATCAAACACCCAAGAATTCCCAAATAGCTCAACACTTGAGCGGAGTTCAAAAAATCCAAGAACATGTCACCGCCCCAATGAACCAGCCGTAGAAGGGTCAAACCAACGCCTCACATGTGGCAACGCTAAACTACCACAAACCCAAGGGTTCTGTGGAAGTTTTGACGGTCACATAATCGAGTTAAGGTTATGTTCTTCTAGAGGGTCCACAGATATGCTTGCATGTTTTTCCGAAAGTTTTAAACTCAAGAAATATTCAACACTTGAAAATTTTTCGTGTCGGGAAAAAGCGAGTTATTGATATCCGTTCGAACATTTTAACACATTCTAAATTATCCGGAAAACTAAACGAAATTAAACATTCCGATCGAATCAACGAATACAAAAGATCTCCAGAAAACTCAACACTTGAGTAAAATTAAAAATTCCCAGAAGTATATACTAATCCCTACGGATATTACCAAAGAAAAAACTAACCCTAAAACCCATGAACGGTCGCGGAACCGCCACGCAATGGATGGTCTTGCCGCGGTTCCGCGGCGCTATGAAGGGATTGGGGTGTCGTTTTCCGCAGTAATCCCTAGAATTTCCTGCTGAATTTTCTGAGTATTTTTAATACAGAAAAATACAATATTTTAAAAAATTTCCAGAGAGGGGTTCAAAACCGACGTTTCAGGGTTCGATCGGACTTTTAACTTCGTATACACGTCGCCTAATGCTCTAGCTAGTCTCTGATACCACTGTACGGTTACTAGGCACTGTCACAAGGTTCTACAAGGCATCAACCATGCCCGATTTATAATTTAGTCGTGCCGAACAACCCAAAGCGAGGATCTTTGCTAGATAATTAGGGTTAAACATGCAAGTAAACATCTTTACAACTAAGAAAGATGGATTACAACCTTTGTAGTCCGCTCCTTCGCTTCATAAGCTCCGAGTAGTAGTCCCTTTGCCGCGATCCATGATCTCCCGGACTCAAGAAAAGCTCCACAACCCGAATGATCCATGCTTGCTTGAAGTCTTCCTTTTCGAAGATGATCTACCTTGAAGTTTCTTTAACTCTAGCTCTCACTCACTAATGAAGTGAACACCCTAATCTAATTGGCTAGATTAGATGGATGATGAAGTAGGATTTATGCTCTCTTTTATTATCAAATTCTCACACTAATCCATCACTAAAGAAAAACCTAGAAAGCCTTTTCAAGAGCTCAAGGAAGAAGAAGAAGAATGATTAATCCTTTTGTGATGAATAATGAAAATGTTATATCATTACAATTGCAACCATGGTTAAGTCAAGAAAGACTTAACCATTGTAGAGATTTAACCTAGGGTAAAGGGTGCGGTTGGGTTAAGAAAATATCTCCAAAAATATCAACACATAATATCTTTGCAAGAAACAAAACAAAAGTTTCTAGAAGCTTCTAGAAAAGATTAACCCAAATCAAACCCTAACCATGTTTAACCTCCACTAAACATGTTGCATTTGTAATCATAACTTGTTACAATATTATATATCACATATATAATATATTTTTGTAACAAAAGAAAATAATACAATTAACATATATCGCATATATATATCAATGTATTATTCGGTGAGAAAATGAAATAATGAAGCGAGCCAATATTAGATAATGTAATGTAATTTATCACATATATAATTATACATTAAATTATCGAATCAACACTTGATCCGATAATCCGGCTATATCGAATATAACGATTAATATATCATGTACCGATTCATCGAATCAACACTTGATCCGATGACCCAGCTGATATCAAATATCGCCGGCCGATATCATATATCGCGAGAATAGAATACGGTATCTCATATCGTATTATTCTCGATCCCGCACATATCACATATGTGCTCCTACTCCGTTTTGCCTGAGTCAAGAAACCTCTGTGTAGGACTCTAAAGAATCGTGAATACGCGGGTAGCAGGTGATGATCCTATCAAACACCCACAAGCTGCAAGCGGTCACCTAAACATAACAACCACCCAGGTATTGAGCGATCAGAAGATCAACAAGCAAGCCTGTACATTCTCCTGTGAATCCAATCAGTAACACTCCCGTACAGTCCGGTGTTTTCGTCTGATATGTTGCATATCTTGTCTAGGGGTGGTATACGTCAGACCACAGTAACCGATAAGTCGTGTCGATGTGAGGCTCATAACAGGTCGAGAACCTACTAATAACACTTACCAGTAGTACTCAATATCCGCCCTGGCCAGGGACTTCCAGTTATAGCCAATCGAACACAGCACAACATCAACTCCCTATACCGGGAGAGACAAAACCCCTCCTATCGCTCATTGCCTCCATGTGATTTGGGACTGTACCCAAAAGCCACCATTTTGCACGCCCTCTTGGACGTGGTATGATGGAAATCAAAGCACAGTGGGAATCACAAAAGACTCTATGACGATCTCGGGTTTACAGACTAACTTGTACCAGTGTCACCAGAGAACTGCCATCTGACGTGATGTATAATACCATCTGGGAGTTCTCGGCGAGTTCTTCCAGTGTACCTAGTCTCCACTGAGCACCCGTACACCATCTTTGATGTCAAACACCGATGGATATGGGATCATCCATCGCCCATCATATGGGTCAAGATGCGTGTACGCTAGTCTACTCTGGTGTATCGATGCCCTGTCTCGACACACCCTCGACTAGGAACAGTTATAGGATGTACTCGTTGACTACCCTGGCCCCACTAGTATGATGTCATCATATTCCCAGTAGTCGAGTACATTTCCTAAGGGCTTTATCAACATGTGAGAGTAAGACAGTAAACTAATATAAGTCAACATGTTAAGATAAAGTGAAACGAAATAGTATACTATCATGACGAGCAAGAAAGTCCTCTATATATATATCCAAGCATCCATTATAATATACATCATATGTACAACAATGGCCTCTAGGGCATATACATAACTAACAACTGAAGCACAGGTGCCAGGAGAAATTAATCATTTGCCTTTTCCTGTCGGGGAGCGATGGCTTAGGAGACAGGTTTAGGTCCTATCACCTAAGACTTTTCAATATTATGGGTCGTAAGGATCCCATAAAAGCATTTCTCCTTACAAGTCGAAAGGATCCCGTAGGTGTATTTTCTCCTTAGGAGTCGTGGGGACTCCTAAATATGTTTTTCCTTTGTGAGTCGTAAGGATCCCACGCAGGTGTTTTCTTACGAGTCGTAAGGATTTCGCAAGTTTTGTTCTCCTCATGCATCGTGAGGACGCATGAATGGGTCTTCCAAAATGGAGCATAATTCCAAGGGAGGAGACCAGCCGCGTAACTGGTGATTGCGGTGGGGCATGGGTATGATGAGAATTATTTGAGCCCGTGGATTGTATATGGTAGTCAGCTTGGGGACCAACCATAGGGCGGGGAGAATATTGGGAAATTGGATTTTGGTTGGCCTCTGCATCACTGCACTGGAATATGGTACCAGGAGCGACTCATCATTCGCCGTTGGGTCATTCAGAGTTTGGTTGGCGTCTACATCGCTGCACTGGAATATGGTACCGGGAGCGACTCATCATTCGCCATTGGGATATTCGGGGATTTGAGTTTTGGTTGGTGTCTGCATCGCTGCACTGGAATATGGTACCAGGTGCGACTCATCATTCGCCGTTTTTTTATTTTTTTGATTTTTTTTTACCGCGATTGCTCTATCATTTCAGCTTTTCTTATTGCGAAGGCCGCGATTACCCTATCATTTCGGCTATTTATTCACGGTTGTCCCATCATTTCGGCTTTATTTTCTTATTTATTTTACTCGCTGATTTTTATTGCGACTATCCCCATTATTTCGGCTTTATTTTCTTATTTATTTTACTCGCTAATTTTTATTGCGAGTTGCCCCATCATTTCGTCTTTTTATTATTATTTTTATTCACACTTTTTTTTACATTCCAAGTTTAAGGACTTAGAGGTCGATTATTCCCAGTTTAATGACATGGTGGTCAGCGGTTCCCAGTTTAATGACTTAGAGGTCTATCGTTCCCAGTTTAATGACGTGGTTGTCAGTCTTTCCCAGTTTAACGACGTGGTGGTCAGCTTGCTTATCCCAGCTCCTCGAATTTTGATCTTG
The DNA here is from genome assembly GCA_030015575.1 of Agapanthus africanus. Lineage (NCBI taxonomy): Eukaryota > Viridiplantae > Streptophyta > Magnoliopsida > Asparagales > Amaryllidaceae > Agapanthus > Agapanthus africanus. The sequence goes on from JASDDO010000004.1 coordinate 156,025,895, forward strand.
GCGGAGTTGTGTTGATGACCGTAGCTCTGTGGCTAGTCGGTACATCTGACGACTATGGGGATTTCCCAAGTTTGTATTGGTTCTCCACCCAATCTTTGAAAATATAACAGTCTTCGATGGTATGACTCACCATACTATGATATGGACAGTATATGGGATTGCCGGTCATGTTCATTTCATGTGGCCTCTTTGGAACAGGTAGTTGCAGACCGTTGTTCAAGATCTCCGCGAATATTTTGCGGACTTCATCCCTCCTGAAGGAGTATACCTTCTTCTTTCTCTCCATTGGAGTAGGTGCCTTTACTGATGTTGTTCCTTGAGGCCGATCATCCTTTGGTTCGCCCTTTTCAGATAATGGCACATGTCTGAGAGAATCAGGTTCCCGAAGGGCTCCGGTCTCCATTTGTTTGAAATCGGCGGTCGTAGCTTGACTGTTTGCTAACACGCCTTTAGACAGTTCTATCTCTCCCGTCTTGTATTGCTTTTCGACCCAATCTTTAAAGACGAAGTAGTCCTCAATGGCATGACTTATCACTCTGTGATAGGGGTAATATTTTGGGTCATCGGTCATATTCTCTTCTTGCGGTCTCTTTGATTCTGACAGTTGTAGACCATTTCTTAGGGCGTCCTTGAATATCTTGTGGACTTTGTCCCTTTTGAAGGAATAGATCTTATCCAGTTTCTCTTTCAGAGGCGATTCCCCTTCGGTGTATGTATCGGAGGGACTGGAGGCTGATCGCGGCCGTTTTTCGCGAAGGCGCTTCGCTCTTAGGCTGAAGGCGGTATCAGTTGGCTGCCTCCGGGTATCAATCCCTCGCTCATGAACCAAAAATTTGATTCTTCCGTAATTGCAATCGGGCGACTTGGGTTGCGAGATCTGCCGCGACGTTTGCCAATTCATCGACCTTAGACTGTACCTTGGCTAACTTCTCATCCATGTCCTGAAGCTGCCTCTGAAGCCATCGGAATAATGCTTGTTCTGTAGTTCCGGTTATGACAACCGGGTTATCCTTATTTCCTGAGCTCAATTCCGCAGGAACCTCGGGCTCTTTTGGTTTATCGGCCTGAGCGAGCTCTTCATCATTTAGACCGGGTCGACGTTGGGTAGCGTCCACCATATCATCACCATGACTGTGAAGCATAGGAGGGTTCGTTTCTTCATGTCCAACCATGTAGACAGTGTAGACCACATATCCAGCCGTCTCTTTATCTTTGGCGGGCTAACCCCGTTCTTGGAGCCTTATGAAGCTCAGCCTAGCATGAGCCTTAGCCCTTTTGTTGGCTCTGTATCTGAGCCTTTTTTGCCTTAGTTTCTCGATTTTGAGGGCTTGGCGGGCATCCGTTTTCTGGGAAGCCACCGTGAGTCGATTGGCAGGGAGCTTAGAGAAGACACCCGATCAAGCAGTTTTCAGGGGCACCACTGGAGCTTGCCCGAGATGCCTTATTACTTTGTCGGTGTTGATGGCCTTTCCCCCAGCCGGGGCCAAGGAAAGTCGTTCAAATACCGACTAGCGTTTAGGTAGTGGTGCCCTCGAGATCACCACATTTGGCCTCATTTCGGGGTCGGTTTATCCATCACCGGGGCTTGAGGAGCAGAGATGGTGTTAGTTGGCATGAACAGAATAGAGCCGAATGGTAGCGGCGGCTTCTCCTACTGTCGCCCGAGACTGGCTGGAAGGACCGTCCTGGCGTCCATCTTCATCGTGTAGGAGATAGGAGTTGTGTCGAGAGCTGAGTTTGTCCTTGGAGACATTTTGTAGCTTCCGAAGATTGCAATTGGAAAACGTTAACCTGCACGAAAAAGCATGATTTCAGTACAGGCAATTGATATGCATATTAATTGAGTTCGCATGAATGCTTAACCCGAAATATGGGAGGATAAATTGGGGCCCACCGGGCGTGCCAGAATCTGGAGGGTATTTGTCACGACCCGAAAGTACGGAACGTGACCGGCACTTAGATTACGAAGCGTCTAGAGGCGCAACGTAACCTAAGTTAGCCGAAGCCCAGAAATCTAAACCATAAAAGAAGAAGAAGTAAAAGAAAACATGAAGGAAACAAGTTTAAAAACATCAGCAAATTTTTCCAAAAATTTCGGCAGAGTCTCCTCTGTAAAAACTGGCCCCAAACGGGTACAACATATATAATATACACAAACAATAAAAAGCATCCCCAAATGGAGCTAGCTCAACGCCAACAGGCGGAAACAACCACAACAAGCACAGTAATATACAACGCCAAAGGGCGAGGCTCAAAACTCAAAAGAAAACAAATCCACCAAATATCATAATAATACAAGTGCGACTCTAAGGTCGAAATAAATAACTGGTCCAGTAACTATCAAGTAATACATGTTTGGTTGATGGAGCTTCCTAGATACAAGAAAATAATAAAAGTACAATAGCGGTCCAGATACAAGTGAACCAACCTACCGTGCAAATCACCCGGAATGAAATGATGTGCCAGCAAACAGCCAAGGAACCCTGTACATCGAACCTGTAATAAAATTTGGCACAACGGGGTTGAGTTGCCAACTCGTGAGTAGAAGATATCTACGAAAAGAAATCGAATGCACGACGCTATCCTAGGTCATAATGATACACTACTATGTCCCAATCATCTAGTAATGGCAGGGTAATACTACGTGTAAATGCAAATACTCCGTGCTCGTGTCAGTGCCTCATATAATACTATATCATAATAATGAGTATGCATGCACCATGAATGTAACATAACAAATCCTGAAATCTAGATATATCTGTATAAGAAATCTTTAGCTTTTACCATAGTAAAATGTGTATAGAAATCTGAAATATCAACAATGAAATCCATAGAAATCCGTGTCAAGCATCGACACAAAGCCTGTAAATCTCAAGTCTCAATACCTCATAATCTCAATGTCTCATAGTCTCAATATCTCGGGCTCCGTCAGTCCGGATCGGCCCATCTCATCAAATCTCACGACAACGGTCGGTATCCTCCGGATATCCGCCGTGCCAGACATCACCGGTAGGTAGCCTTCCCCTGCCAGGCTCATCGTCTACAACTCGATCTTCTTGCCCTGGGGTACCATACCGGGCCCACCATGTACCCGAGACAGTTCATCCACTCATCGAATCGGGTCTCGAAATCCAACAGAAAACATGAAATCTCATGGTGGACGACACATACATCACGAGAAAACCGCATCTTATGTTTTAAAAAGAGAGGAGGAGAGAGAGAGAAGTTTTTATATATTCTTGTGGTTTTCCCCAAAAATCTAGAAATCTCATAGAAATCCAAAATCCCAAAATCATGAGTAAGTATATGATAAGTATCGACATATGCCCCATAATACTGCATGATAACATGAAAATGCGAATGCATGAAATGTCTACATAATAAATGCCACGACTAGACTAACAACTGAGGGTAACCATAAATGCTATATCGATCTAGCTTTTTGCTGCTTCTTATCAATAAAAGATAATATGATCTAAAGTGTACGTGATATAGCAATTACTGATGACGATGTGTGTGAGCCGGCAAATAAGTGTGCGTGAAAGATGCGCATCATCGGTAATGTTGCTGGTGTCCTAACAGGCAAAGTTTTATGCTGATTATAGAAACATACGTATGAACATGTACATTATGGATACGGTATGAATGTAAAGACGGATGTGTAATAACCACTCATCTAATGATATACAAGTACCACTACCACTATATGACACGAACCTAAACTAGTGTCCATCTAACCTCCTAAGGAACTAAACCCAAGCAAACTAGTCGATAAGAAATAGGAGTACACCTAAAGTCTGAGTCCATATCTCTAATAGTCGGCGATCCAGCCTCAATAGTATCTCGTACGTAGTACGACTTCCTCGAAACAAGAGTGCGGATCAATCATCACATCTATGCCTCGTACGGTAAAGTCCATCGTACGGCATCCCAATATCGGGGTACGGGTCAAGTATCACCTACGTGTCTCATTATTCGTATAATATCATCATCAACACATGTCAAGATCAAGGTAGTATACTGTAATCGCATACATCAATCATATATCATTGCCAGCATAAATATACATCGTTAATTTATCCTCAGAATTATCATGTACATGTATCATATTGCGATTAAGTCGCACTTAGATCATATCGTAATCAAATCACACCTGTATGATATCGTAATCAAGTCACGCGTATATGATATCGAAATCAAGTCACACCTGTATGATGTCGTAATCAAGTCACCCATATATCATATCAGAATTTCAATCACATGTTACGGTCCGGGTGCTATTTTAGAGTCCCATGTTTCTCTATATCATCACCACCCTTTATTATCTATGTATACCTATTCATTATCTCATTTTCTAATGATCCGCTAACATCATAATACGACCGTATAGCCAAGAATCACGGCATCAAGCCCAGTTATACTGTTTCATCCCCGTGTATCATATCACATCCTTGTATCACATATATGTACTGTGTGTATATATATATATACCTACACCTAGTCCTATATATATACACACATACACGTATACACCACATCGAGTCTCAGTGTGTGCGTGTGTGCGTATCTACCTAAAACCTACGAATCTCTTCCAAGGTATTCATCCTCTGTATGGTCTTCCTAAATCAGTCTAGTCCAGCCTAGGGTCATTACTAGGGTCCTACTCATTAAGAATCTAGGGTCACATCTGGCTTCCTAATGTCAATAGGTACTATTCCTACTCTACGTTGCGGGGGTGCTAAACGCCATCCACCCGACTTCCCCCCGTAGATATACATCTACTCACCTGGTCCACGTCTGCCGAAGACGGTGTCGCCATCCTCTTCTTCATCGCCCGCAGTCTACGTGAGGGGTACCTATACACAAACATATATAGTATCGTAAACTAAATCATGGACAAAAGTCAAAACAACACACGGAACGCGCATAGGTTAAAACCTATGTCCCGTTCACGCAAAAGAACCAAATATCGCTCGATATCCGCGTACAAACTCCGATTAATCGAGATAAACATCAACAAACAACTCATTGTTTTAAAACTCATTACTTATAATATAAAACATTATTTAATTCATCGAAACCCTAAAATCCATCAAATCGTCCGATTTCGTAAAACCCGAAAATGCCAATTTACCGTTTTACTTCAAAACTTACTGTTTAAATGAAACTAATGGTCATGATACTCATTAAATAACCTAACTAGATTATAGAAACCATTACCATATTTTTCTCACACTAATTTGTATAAAAATAGATTTCTAGTTTGCAATTTTATCCATTTCGACACTTTGCAAGCAAAATTTCATAATATCACAACAAAATATGATTTTACATGAATTAACTTACTAAACTACAATTCAAGATGATAATAATATAATGAAACTATAATTTAGATTTTAAACCTCATTTATTTAAGAATTTCCAAAAACTAGTTAGCAAAAATAGCAATTTTTATCACAATTTATCAATTATCAATAAAACTAGTAATTAAATTGAGTTTTTCATTCCTTAAACATGTCAATATCCTCATTTAAACAACAATCTAATGTTACAAACATTAATTGGAATTTATCTCACCAATATATATAATATATAGAAATCTAGTTTGCAAAAATGGTTTAATTTAAACAATTTTAGATAACAATTTACAATATAACAACCATGCACGATTTTCCATTTTCCAAAAGTGTTAAACTAGTTATTATAACCCTAATGAATTAATAAAACCACAACTTGAATTTACAAACCCTAACTTGAATTTTAAAACTTGCAAATAGAATTAATTTAACAAATATAATTATGCTTAAAAGAAACATCTAATAAAAATAAATCAAATGAAAAAGATTTATACCTCCACAACATAAAATCCAAACATGAAAATGAGCCTCCAAAATGAGTGCTTTCCATCTCCAAAATCCATGTAAAGAAGAGCAAAGAATAGAGGGTATGAATTTATTAGGATTTTGTGGATTTTTTATTGAATTTTGATTGATTTTTGATGATTTTGGAGGTAAATTGAATTTGGAAAAATGGGGGGCTGCCATGGGGGGTGAGGCCGGCCACTTTAGGGTTGGAAAAGAGAAGAAGAATGAAGAAAGAATTGTGTAGAAAGCTCTCTCATAATATCTCTCCTTTATGTCTTTTCAACCTTTTATTTAATTTTCTTTTATTTCTTTTCTATAACAACTCAAGAAAACTCTAGAAATATGGTTAAAATTGGCAACTAAATTTTGCATGATAAACACTAAATTCTAATATGCAATGGTTCATTTTTACAAATTAAACCCCTTCAAATTTGAAATTTACACTAATTTAGTGCATAAATAAAGCTTATGTTAATATTTAAAATAATTAATTTAGGAAAAATATTTAATTAAACTAAAAATTTATAAGTGACTAAATAAACACCATTTACTAGTAATATCATAATTAAAATAGGTATTTTTAAATTTATAGTGAAAAATAATTACGGTTTTGTTTTACGAAAAATACGTTTTACTTTACCGAAAATCATAAAATTCACTTAAACGATTTTATTTATTTAATTATTTATTTAATTATTTTTAAAACGTTACAATCTTCCCCCCTTTAAGAAATTCGGTCCCCGAATTTAAATCAAAACTCCCCCCTCCAATTACTAAAACGTTTAGCAAAACACTCAAATCGTCGGGGCTCCGAAATCATCAATACAAAACTAAAATCAACTCCGTCAAGCATAACACAATCATCGGAGTTATGGTAAAGATAAAATATCAAAACCCAATACGAAAACCAACATAATATATATCAAAACTATAACTTATATATATATAGTGCGCATCGTAGTAAAATCGCCTAAACATCTTAATAAAGAAGCATACAAAAACCCCTCTTGAAAATCGTCGTGCGATGCACGTGTCACGGCATAAGTAGCGGACGTTTATTTATTTATTTATTTTTTTAAAAAAAGCTATGTGTATATATATATATATATATATATATCTTTTTATTTAACATACACGTCCTACCTGGTTACTAAATCAAATAGTAATGATTATGAAAACATACTGCTCACACTGAAATCAATCCCAATCACATCAAAAATATATCATGTGCGTCCGGTGCGCACCGAAATCGGAACCAAATATAGATACCACGAATACACCCAAAAACAAAACCTAGTGCAACAGGTGTGCACCAAAAACATCTGTCAAGTGCAACAGGCGTGCACGACTAAATATAAGGTGCATCTAATTTGCACAAAACCCCGATTTAGTGCATCTGGTGTGCACAAAATCGCATCAAATGCACCGAATGTGCGCAAGAATCTCAATCAGGTGCACATGGTGCATGAAAACACACACCGAATATCAAAATCGAAATCACAGTACGAAAATGCATGGAAACTAGGTCGAAGCATATGTCAAAATCATGTGTAACCTATATGCACGAAATCAAATCAAAATCTCAAAATGTATTAAAACCAAATCAAGTGCACTGGGTATGTACTAAACAACATCAATACAACTGATATATGAAACACAAATAGAATGTAATGAAGGTACACATAAGAAATACCAATCGTAGAACAAAATCCTCAAAATACCAAAATCCAACAACAGAAATATGAAATTCAAATCACCAAATCACAATCGTAAACACTATCGTCAATGTGCTCCTCTTTCCTCTGATGTCGATTGCTTCGAACTCGTCTCTTCGTAGCTGTGCTGACTGCGCTACCAACGACAATACTCATATCTAGAGTCTCCCACGTAGTCGATCCCTTTACCTGATATCCGGACTACATTAAACTTTTCGATCGATCCATCAAAATCCCATAATTCCCCGAGAGCTCAACACTCAAGTACAGCTTAAAAATATCCGGTACATACCCCAGCATCGATGGTCCAGCCGTAGAAGGGCAAACCCAAGCCTCACTAATGGCACCGCGGAACTGCCGTAAACCCTAAGGTTCAAGGGCATTCTCGTGGTCATTATGTCGAGTTAGGATTTCATTCTTCTAGAGGGTCCATCGAAATACCTGCATGTTCTTCCGAATATCTTAAACTTGGGAAAATGGTTTTCTGATAATCGTTCGAACCCTTTAACTTCGTCTGGACGATATGCGAATACCCTTCGTCCGCACGCTAAGCAATGCTTCAATCCTCAAGAATAACCAATACCCTAATGGTTATCGCATTCGAGCCGCAGTTCCCTCTGCCCGTGCGCCCGTGGTAACAGAAACCACCCTCCAATATCGACGAAGATAGATCAAAAGAATGAATGAAATGCGGTGCAAACAAATGTACATCCTAAGGCTCCTTAAGCAGAGTAGCGTATCGTAAGTATGTCGCGGACCATACCCATGGTACGTTACTCTACCTAAATCGCCTACTCCATCAACCAAGGGTCACCTAGACTTATACAAGGTTAAACCTAGCGCTCTGAAACCAACTTTGTCACGACCCGAAAGTACGGAACGTGATCGGCACTTAGATTACGAAGCATCTAGAGACGCAACGTAACCTAAGTTAGCCGAAGCCCAGAAATCTAAACCATAAAAGAAGAAGAAGTAAAAGAAAACATGAAGGAAACAAGTTTAAAAACATCAGCAAATTTTTCCAAAAATTTCGGCAGAGTCTCCTCTGTAAAAACTGGCCCCAAACGGGTACAACAAATATAATATACACAAACAATAAAACGCATCCCCAAACGGGAGCTAGCTCAATGCCAACAGGCGGAAACAACCACAACAAGCATACAACGCCAAAGGGCGAGGCTCAAAACTCAAAAGAAAACAAATCCACCAAATATCATAATAATACAAGTGCGACTCTAAGGTCGAAATAAATAACTGGTCCAGTAACTATCAAGTAATACATGTTTGGTTGATGGAGCATCCTAGATACAAGGAAATAATAAAAGTACAATGGCGGTCCAGATACAAATGAACCAACCTACCGTGCAAATCACCCGGAATGAAATGATGTGCCAGCAAACAGCCAAGGAACCCTGTACATCGAACCTGTAATAAAATTTGGCACAACGGGGGTGAGTTGCCAACTCGTGAGTAGAAGATATGTACGAAAATAAATCGAATGCAGGACGCTATCCTAGGTCATAATGATATACTACTATGTCCCAATCATCTAGTAATGGCAGGGTAATACTACGTGTAAATGCAAATACTCCGTGCTCGTGTCAGTGCCTCATATAATACTATATCATAATAATGAGTATGCATGCACCATGAATGTAACATAACAAATCCTGAAATCTAGATATATCTGTATAAGAAATCTTTAGCTTTTACCATAGTAAAATGTGTATAGAAATCTGAAATATCAACAATGAAATCCATAGAAATCCGTGTCAAGTATCGACACAAGGCCTGTAAATCACAAGTCTCAATACCTCATAATCTCAATGTCTCATAGTCTCAATATCTCGGGCTCCGTCAGTCTGGATCGGCCCATATCATCAAATCTCACGACAACGGTCGGTATCCTCCGGATATCCGCCGTACCAGACATCACCGGTAGGTAGCCTTCCCCTTCCAGGCTCATCGTCTACAACTCGATCTTCTTGCCCCGGGGTACCATACCGGGCCTACCATGTACCCAAGACGGTTCATCCACTCCTCGAATCGGGTCTCGAAATCCAACAGAAAACATGAAATCTCATGGTGGACGACACATACATCATGAGAAAACCGCATCTTATGTTTTAAAAAGAGAGGAGGAGAGAGAGAGAGAAGTTTTTATATATTCTTGCGGTTTTCCCTAAAAATCCAGAAATCTCATAGAAATCCAAAATCCCAAAATCATGAGTAAGTATATGATAAGTATCGGCATATGCCCCATAATACTGCATGATAACATGAAAATGCGAATGCATGAAATGTCTAAATAATAAATGCCATGACTAGACTAACATCTGAGGGTAACCATAAATGCTATATCGATATAGCTTTTTGCTGCTTCTTATCAATAAAAGATAATATGATCTAAAGTGTACGTGACATAGCAATTACCGATGACGATGTGTGTGAGCCGGCAAATAAGTGTGCGTGAAAGATGCGCATCATCGGTAATGGTGCTGGTGTCCTAACAGGCAAAGTTTTATGCTGATTATAGAAACATACGTATGAACATGTACATTATAGATACGGTATGAATGTAAATACGGATGTGTAATAACCACTCATCTAATGATATACAAGTACCACTACCGCTATATGACTCGAACCTAAACTAGTGTCCATCTAACCTCCTAAGGAACTAAACCCAAGCAAACTAGTCGATAAGAAATAGGAGTACACCTAAAGTCTTAGTCCATATCTCTAATAGTCGGCGATCCAGCCTCAATAGCGTCACGTACGTAGTACGATTTCCTCGAAACAAGAGTGCGGATCAATCATCACATCTATGCCTCGTACGGTAAAGTCCATCGTACGGCATCCCAATATCGGGGTACGGGTCAAGTATCACCTACGTGTCTCATTATTCGTATAATATCATCATCAACACATGTCAAGATCAAGGTGCTATACTGTAATCGCATACATCAATCATATATCATTGCCAGCATAAATATACATCGTTAATTTATCCTCAGAATTATCATGTACATGTATCATATTGCGATTAAGTCACACTTAGATCATATCGTAATCAAATCACACCTGTATGATATCGTAATCAAGTCACGCGTATATGATATCGAAATCAAGTCACACCTGTATGATGTCGTAATCAAGTCACCCATATATCATATCAGAATTTCAATCACATGTTACGGTCCGGGTGCTATTTTAGAGTCCCATGTACCTCTATATCATCACCACCCTTTATTATCTATGTATACCTATTCATTATCTCATTTTCTAATGATCCGCTAACATCATAATACGACCGTATAGCCAAGAATCACGGCATCAAGCCCAGTTATACTGTTTCATCCCCATGTATCATATCACATCCTTGTATCACATATACATATTGTGTATATATATATATATACCTACACCTAGTCCTATATATATATACACATACACGTATACACCACATCGAGTCTCAGTGTGTGCGTGTGTGAGTATCTACCTAAAACCTACGAATCTCTTCCAAGGTATTCATCCTCTGTATGGTCTTCCTAAATCAGTCTAGTCAAGCCTAGGGTCATTACTAGGGTCCTACTCATTAAGAATCTAGGATCACATCTGGCTTCCTAATGTCAATAGGTACTATTCCTACTCTACGTTGCGGGGGTGCTAAACGCCATCCACCCGACTTCCCCCCGTAGATATACATCTACTCACCTGGTCCACGTCTGCCGAAGACGGTGTCGCCATCCTCTTCTTCATCGCCCGCAGTCCACGTGAGGGGTACCTATACGCAAACATATATAGTATCGTAAACTAAATCATGGACAAAAGTCAAAACGACACACGGAACGCGCATAGGTTAAAACCTATGTCCCGTTCACGCAAAAGAACCAAATATCGCTCGATATCGGCGTACAAACTCCGATTAATCGAGATAAACATCAACAAACAACTCATTACTTATAATATAAAACATTATTTAATTCATCGAAACCCTAAAATCCATCAAATCGTCCGATTTCGTAAAACCCGAAAATGCCAATTTACCGTTTTACTTCAAAACTTACTGTTTAAATGAAACTTATGGCCATGATACTCATTAAACAACCTAACTAGATTATAGAAACCATTACCATATTTTTCTCACACTAATTTGTATAAAAATAGATTTCTAGTTTGCAATTTTATCCATTTCGACACTTTGCAAGCAAAATTTCATAATATCACAACAAAATATGATTTTACATGAATTAACTTACTAAACTACAATTAAAGATGATAATAATATAATGAAACTATAATTTAGATTTTAAACCTCAATAATTTAAGAATTTCCAAAAACTAGTTAGCAAAAATAGCAATTTTTATCACAATTTATCAATTATCAATAAAACTAGTAACTAAATTGAGTTTTTCATTCCTTAAACATGTCAATATCCTCATTTAAACAACAATCTAATGTTACAAACATTAATTGGAATTTATCTCACCAATATATATAATATATAGAAATCTAGTTTGCAAAAATGGTTTAATTTAAACAATTTTGGATAACAATTTACAATATAACAACCATGCATGATTTTCCATTTTCCAAAAGTGTTAAACTAGTTATTATAACCCTAATGAATTAATAAAACCACAACTTGAATTTACAAACCCTAACTTGAATTTTAAAACTTGCAAATAGAATTAATTTAACAAATATAATTATGCTTAAAAGAAACATCTAATAAAAATAAATCAAAAGAAAAAGATTTATACCTCCACAACATAAAATCCAAACATGAAAATAAGCCTCCAAAATGAGTTCTTTCCATCTCCAAAATCCATGTAAAGAAGAGCAAAGAATAGAGGGTATGAATTTATTAGGATTTTGTGGATTTTTTATTGAATTTTGATTGATTTTTGATGATTTTGGAGGTAAATTGAATTTGGAAAAATGGGGGGGCTGCCATGGGGGGTGAGGCCGGCCACTTTAGGGTTGGAAAAGAGAAGAAGAATGAAGAAAGAATTGTGTAGAAAGCTCTCTCATAATATCTCTCCTTTATGTCTTTTCAACCTTTTATTTAATTTTCTTTTATTTCTTTTCTATAACAACTCAAGAAAACTCTAGAAACATGGTTAAAATTGGCAACTAAATTTTGCATGATAAACACTAAATTCTAATATGCAATGGTTCATTTTTACAAATTAAACCCCTTCAAATTTGAAATTTACACTAATTTAGTGCATAAATAAAGCTTATGTTAATATTTAAAATAATTAATTTAGGAAAAATATTTAATTAAACTAAAAATTTATAAGTGACTAAATAAACACCATTTACTAGTAATATCATAATTAAAATAGGTATTTTTAAATTTATAGTGAAAAATAATTACGGTTTTGTTTTACGAAAAATACGTTTTACTTTACCGAAAATCATAAAATTCACTTAAACGATTTTATTTATTTAATTATTTATTTAATTATTTTTAAAACGTTACAATCTTCCCCCCTTTAAGAAATTCGGTCCCCGAATTTAAATCAAAACTCCCCCCTCCAATTACTAAAACGTTTAGCAAAACACTCAAATCGTCGGGGCTCCGAAATCATCAATACAAAACTAAAATCAACTCCGTCAAGCATAAAACAATCATCGGAGTTATGGTAAAGATAAAATATCAAAACCCAATACGAAAACCAACATAATATATATCAAAACTATAACTTATATATATAGTGCGCATCATAGTAAAATCGCCTAAACATCTTAATAAAGAAGCATACAAAAACCCCTCTTGAAAATCGCCGTGCGATGCACGTGTCACGGCATAAGTAGCGGACGTTTATTTATTTATTTATTTTTTTAAAAAAAAAGCTATGTGTGTGTATATATATATATATATATATATATATCTTTTTATTTAACATACACGTCCTACCTGGTTACTAAATCAAATAGTAATGATTATGAAAACATACTGCTCACACTGAAATCAATCCCAATCACATCAAAAATATATCATGTGCGTCCGGTGTGCACCGAAATCGGAACCAAATATAGATACCACGAATACACCTAAAAACAAAACCTAGTGCAACAGGTGTGCACTAAAAACATCTGTCAAGTGCAACGGGCGTGCACGACTCAATATCAGGTGCATCTAGTCTGTTTGTTGTATGTATGCCCTAGAGGCCAGTATTGTACAGATGATGTATATTATATTGGATGCTTGGATATATATAGAGATGACTTTCTTGCTCGATATGATAGTATGCTATCTGGTTGCTCTTTATCTTAACATGTATACTTGTCTCTTTATACTGTCTTATGGTTACATGTTGGTAAAGCCCTTAGGATGTGTACTTGACTACCTGGACTATGATGCGGATCATACTAGTGGGGACATGGTAGTCCATAAGTACATCCTTCAAGGTCCCTAGTCGTGGGTGTATCGAGACAGGGCATCGATATACCAGTGTAGACTAGCGTATACGCTTCTCGACCCATGAGATGGGCGATGGATGATCCCATATCCATTGGTGTTTGATGTCAGAGATGGTATACGGGTGCTCAGTGGAGACTGGTTACACTGGACGGACTCGCCGTGAACTCCCAGATGGTATTATACCTCACATCAGATGGCAGTTCTCAGGTGACACTTGTGCAGGTTAGTCTGTAGACCCGAGATCGTCATAGTGTCTTGTGTGATTCCCGCTGTGCTTTGATTTCCACCTTACCACGTCCATGAGGGCGTGCACAATGGTGGTTTTTGGGTACAGTCCCGAGTCACATGGAGGCAATGAGCGATAGGAGGGGTTTCGTCTCTCCCGGTATTGGGGGTTGATGTTGCACTGTGCTCGATTGGCCGTAACAGGGAAGTCCCTGGCCAGGGCTGATTCTGAGATTTGCTGGTAAGTGTTACCAGTAATTTCTCGACCCGTTATGAGCCTCACATCGGCGCGACTTATCGGTTATTGGGGTCTGACGTTTACCACCCATAGACTTGATATGCGACATATCAGACGAGGAGACCGGACTGCACGGTAGTGTTTCCGGTTGGCTCGACGGGAGTTGTAGCAGGTTCGCTTGTTCTCTTCTGATCGTTCAATACCCGGATGGCCGTTACGTTTAGCTGACCGCTTGCGGCTTGGGGGTGCTTGATATGATCATCACTCACTGCCGGCGTATTGACGAGTCTTAGAGTCCCACAAAGGAGTTACCTAGTCTAGGCGAAACGTTGTGGTGCGCGTATGCGATATGCGCATGGACCCAGTTAAAATGCGCGTATAGGATACCGTATATTGATTGGGCGGCTTGCTTTTAGTGGGGTCGTATGTGATATGACCGGATTGATAAATCAAGTGTTGATTTATCATTTAACCATTAACTTCTCACTTGAAATCCTTTCTTGAGTTTGATGGATGTATGCATGCATGTATGCTTTCTTTAAGGATTCATGCACATATGGATGTGCATGCACACATACATACATACATCATCTTTCATGGTTGCTTATACATTGAAAATGGTGGCTTTATAAGACTCACACCATGTTTATATATATGGATAATTATTTCTATTTAAAGTTAAAACAAAAGAAAAGAGAAAAGGTGAATGAATGGTTATCTTCTACACTCTTCTTTTGACCTAACCATATTCACCTACCATTTAACCATGATTTATCTTCCTCTTCTCTTTTAACTAAAATGAAATAAATATCCATATTGTTTAACCATGGTTTGAGATGAGAGATGAAAATATATATACTTATGTTTTTCTTTTTCTCTTGGTAGTTATTCTTCTCTTCTTCAAAAATAGCCATCATCTTTTTCAACCTTGATCTCTTGCTCTCTAGAATTTTCAAGTGAGCAAATTATTCATCAAGATAGGATTTTGAAGTGAGAAAGAGAACCACAACACCATTCTAGACAAGTCTAGCCCACTTGTTTGGAGTGTTATCTTCATTTCATTCTCTTGATCGGGTGAAGTTGCAAGCTTGGACAAAGTGGACTCCGGGTGGATCATTGGTAACCTAGAGGAGTTCAAGCGGAGCTTTTCCAAACCCCAAGTAGCCGAGGAGTCTAGCGTAGGGAGCTACAAAGGTTGTACTCTCAAAACCCTAGTTTTTCTTTCATGAGATGATATGCAAGTTTTAGAAACCCTAATTTTTCTAGGAACGATCCGATGCTTGTTAACTTAGCACCCTAAAAATTCCATCTTTGGTACATGTGATGCTTCTAAACCCTTCATGAGGTGCTAGGCTAACCCAACAGATTCAGCACCCGACAATCCAGCTTGAGCGTGACCTTTCCTATGCAGAGCAGCCGGTGATCATTTTGGATCGACAAGTGAAGAAATTGAGATCGAAGGACATACCGTCAGTCAAGGTACTTTGGCGTGGCCCGAGCAGCGAGGAGGTCACTTGGGAGACCGAGAGCGAGATGAGGAAGAGATATCCCCATCTCTTTGAAGGTACGTGTTGTTATATTTTTAAATTCGGGGACCGAATTTCTTTAAGGGGGTAGATTGTAACGCTTTGAAAATTCGTTTAGTTTTATTTCACGATAGTTAGCATTGATGCGTGTTTCCACAAAATCCGTAAATTTCATTTCCGTCTCAATCTAGTCAAATTGAGATGAATGGGGGTTTCATATATTTTAAACGGGGTTTATTATCTTTAATTAATTTTAATTTAGCAATGTGTTCTTTTAATTAGAATTACTTTCCTAATGAGGATTAGTGTGCTTGCTTGCACACTTAGCATTTTAGTGGCACATACTTATTCCTTCTCACCCTTTTCAAATTTCCTTATTTCTTTTTCCCTTTAAAACAAAAGAAAAATGATTTGAGAGAAAAGAAAGAGGTATGGTGTGCATTTAATGAGGTATGGTGAGCATTTATTGAAGCATCTCTCTCTCTCTCTTTTCCTTTCCCTCTCTTTTCTTTTTTGCTGAAAATTTCAGCAGAAGAACAGTAGCTCCAGCAGCAAAATACCCCATTTTCATCACCTTATTCTTGATCTTTCACTTCCCTTTTGATTCTTGTTCAAAACCTTCACAAGAACCACTCATTCTTACACTCAAAACCTTAGAAAAATGGCTTTGTGGGGGAGTTTGGAGGCAAGTCTGCATACTTGAGGAAAGAGCTGAAAGTTTGGGTTTTCCTAAGCCTTTTGGGAGGTATTAAACTCACACTTAACACCCTTTCTCATAATTTGTAGTATTTTAGCTAAAAATCATGTTTTTATGTACTTTTTGTGATATGGAAAGGAATTTTGTGAAGTATATGATAAGTTGGGAATTTTATGGCTTGGTTAACTCATTCAAGTGCTATTAGAGCTGTTCAAACCAGGTTTTCATTTCAGATTACATAAAAATACCCTAAAGTATCAATTTAGTGCTAAATGTGCTTTTTAACTGGTTTTTGAACTCTGTTGAAATCTGCTTGCACTCTGGTTGCTTCAGAATAAAATTGTATTTACTGGAGCATGTACACTAGGAGTAGAAAACACACACGAAGCACGGGAGGCAGGCTCCCAACCTGGGCCGCCGAAATAGTACTTCTGGCCGCAAATTACGGCCAGATTGGTGACCTGGGGGTTGAGGTTTTGGTGATGGGTGTCTGCTGCTATGTGGGGTTTTATGGTATGTTTAGTTTTGCAAAACTCTTTCTGTATCAAAATCTGGAGCTAATTACCTGTTTCTCGTATTTTAAATCTTCGCAACACACGTGATACGTGTGTGGGTTTGGGGTGTTCTGCGTATCGCGACGCGTCGAGGTAGTTTCAAACGCTTAATCGCACGTTTTAGCGTATCGCGCACACGCGCGCTTGGTTTGCGACGCGGGTTTCTAGTTTGACCCTAATATCGCGTTTTGTGGATTTGAGCTTATGTGTGATATATTGTGTAATTATAGGTTCGCAGGCGAGTGAGACGGACGTTGCGAAGAAGGGGAAGCAAATCGTCGGCTACACTTAGCGCGAGACTTCGGTGAGTAGATTTAACATCTACGGGGATATCGCCCGCATGGCGTTATGCGTCGGGGCTGATAGGACCTTATAGCTATGTGTTGCATTTACCCTATTGACTGTCATGGATACTGTTGTTGCATACTGCATTCCCTGCTATCTGTATGTAAACTTAGAATTGATAGAACACCGCACTATTACTAACGGTTCATGTTGCACGAGCACTAATCTGCATGTTACACACACACCGTTAGTAATTGCCATGACACACACTCATTGTAGAATTGCCATGATTATATTGCTGTAGTTCATTTCACATATGATTCGATATGATTTTCATAGAATTGGGAGCCGCACGATGTCTTGAAAACTAAACTATTTGAAAAGCGGTTTCTCCCTTGTACCTATATTATGTCTTGATGTACATAGCAGATCGCATTTGATTTACTCATTGGTGTTGGATTTTCATGTGATTTCTGTTTTTGAGGACCGTGGGAATTATTTGAGAAAAGATGCACTATTTGAAAACCCGGTTCCTCGTGATATTATATTTTGGTGCGTCCACCACGCGTTTTCTCGGTGCTGAGACGTGTGCTTGAAACCCGATTCGAGGTGTCGGATGATCCGTTTGCGGGTTCGTGGTGGACCCGGTATGGTTCCCCTCGGCAAGATGATCGATGGACTTTGCCGATTGAGCCTGGAGGTGGGCGAGTACCTACCGGTGATTGGTTGGACCTGGTGGTTATCCGGAGGATACCGACCAGAGTCGAGAGTTGGATGCGGGATGATCCGTACTGCCGGGGCCGAGGGCCGATACCGCAGACGGAGCCCGTGGGCTGACCCGGACTTACGGAGCCCGATATATGGGGATTTGCGTGTCGATGTTGGACACGAGTATTTTGTGATATTTTGAGTGCCGATGTTGGGCACTCGTGATTCTCAGAGATTTACAGGATTTGAGGGCCGGGGAGAGGGTCGGCGCTTGAGTTTATTTCGGATTTGGGTGCATTTTTTGGCACCGATTATTTTTCCACGATTGATATTCCGTGTAGATGTTGTTTATCCCATGCTCAGCTTTGACTATCATGTATCTCATCATGTAGTTACTTTACCCGACATAGCACTTGCATGATTATTGCACCTATTGCTTGTCGCATATAGATTTTTACCTGCTGGTATATGTTAGAGTAGCGCAGTACGTGCATGCTCGTGATTACCTTTATATGTTATCTCTATTCACGAGTTGGTAACTCACCCCCGTTGTGCCACAGTATTTGCAGGTTGCCCCTCAGAGTAGTCGCGGCAGGCTGCCTTTTTGCATCTTTTGGCTACAGATACCACTACAGCTGGTGCGAGAGCTATTTTGCTATTAGGTGGGTTATGGTATCTGGTTACTTTTATTGTACACACTTTTGTATCTAGTATTCTCCATCTACCATATATGTACTTGACTTAGAGACAGTATGAGGACGATGATGTATATTATTTGTATTCTGGTGTCGAGCTTGTGGGAGCCGACAGTTTATATATGCGGTTTATTATTCTATGATGTTTACTTATTGTTCATTCTTCGCTACGGCGTCGTATGATACACTTGTGGTGATGGTTTCCGTCGTTGGGCGTGATTGCTCCCGTTTGGGGATGCTTTATTTCATTAGATCTCATTTTTTCTAATACTCTGTTTTGTACTCGATTTCGGAGTTACTTTTAAAAAGGAAATGCTACCAAAATTATATTAAGGATAACTTAACTTTAAAAAGGAACTTTATTGAACTATTTAAGGTTTTCTAAATGTTTAATTGAATGTTTTCAACAATCACTACTTTTAAATGGTTTTTGATTTCTGGGTTCGGCTTACTTAGTCGCGTTACGCCTGAGACGTTGCGTGGTTAAGTGCCGGTCACGAGTCGAAATATTCGGGTCGTGACATTAATGGAAAAGATTGAGAAAAGGAAATGAGAAAGGAAATCTTAACTTACAATATCGGTTTCTTTCCTAACAACAATATATTCACAACCATCAAAACCATCAAACAAAAAGAGCAAAGAAAAAAAAAGAGCATTTTAAGAAAGTAAATGGCATGATAATTAAATTGCAAGTAAGTAAAGAGCAAGTAATGAAAGAGCAAGTAAAAGAGCAAGAATGAAATACTAAGAACCCAAATGCAAAAGAAAGCTTTATTATGTCCCAGTGATACAATCTTGAGTTCAATAACCTAATCTTAAACTTGCAAGCTCAATGAAGAGGTTGCAAGATCAAGAGAAGGCAATGGGCTCAAGGGAAACTAAGCTATGTACAAAAGAACAAAAAGAAAACAAAAGAGGCTTTGTGTAAAGAATGAGAAATCTTGGACAAAAAATGACGCCCTCTCCCTTGCTCACTGATCTTCTTTTATAGGTACAAAAGAAGAATAAACAAGCAATAAAAATAGGTTAATGTGACTGCAAGGGATCGACAGTAGAAAACTAGGGCTCATTGGGTAAAGTGGGGCCGGCGAGCTCGGATCTTTGAAGGGTGTGGACGGCCCAAAACCGAGCATCCTGGCTCGTGTTTGTGCTGTGGTCTAGTGTTCTCTCGACAAGTCCACTGATGCTGCTAGATTTGTCTCTATGGATTTGGTCTGCACTCAGGGATTTGGAGGGAAACTTGATGTAAGTCCACGTTACCTCTCCCGGTACTTACGGGCTTGCGGAAATGATGAAAAACGATTTTTCTAGAGGTGGTAACATGGACTCAAAATACGGATCTTTGTTAAACAACTATCTAACAATCCTAACAAGAGTTTTACCTACTCGGTTAGGTGGTTATACCTTAACTGGATCTCCTTCGTCTTCAACTCCTTGCGGTGGTCGGATCGGCCTCACCTCATCGTCTCCTTGCGCCGAAGATGGATCCACCTGAAAGCTTCTACATTTGGCTTCACTTCAAGCTAGAAGAAACTAGAACACTTGGTTTGCTAAACCTTGTGAACTAGGATGAGTAGAGGAGTGTGTTGGGTTTTATCTCTATGGTTCTTGCTTCTCAAGTCATGAGACAAGTGAACCATAGATTAGAGAGAGAGAGCAAGAGGAAGAGGGAGAGCTCAAGCAAGAGAGAGAAAGGAAATGAGAGAATGAGCAACTCTTTTGCCATCCAAGCTCTCATAATCCAAAATCATGATAACTCATAATAGTAATTGAGTATTATGTGATGGTTCAAGTCAAAATGGCCATATCATTTCATGCACTCATTTTGCAAAAAGAAACAAGCAAGAAAAAGTCTTTGCCATGAAATGATAGCTATTGTAATGATGGTGGTCAACTAGTCCTACCTAGTCAAGCGGTCAACAAAGTCAACCCTTCATCTCAACCATGACACAATAATACTTAATTAATATTATCATTAATCATATTTCTTATTCTCATTAGGGTTTAGCAAAAGTCAATGGTCAACAGTCAACAGTCAACAACCCCAATGAGAATCCTCTGCCTCTGTCTCTCTATCAACTGTGCATACACACCCGCATCCGCGTTCCGAAGAACACGAATACAAATGAGATAAAACCAATCCCAAAACGTACACTAGGATCTGGCTTAAACCAAACCCCGCTAGTGTTAACTTCCCGGACACTAAACGTGCACAAGTGCACGGATGTGACCGAACCCTGTCGCAAAACCATGCGACCTCTACTCTTTTGCCTAAAGGCGAATAGCTTTCTGTGTGGGACTCTAAAGACTCGACACTACGCTGGCAATGGGTTTAACCACAGACTGCAAGCGGCACTAGCTGTGCGTAACGGTCCCCAGGTAGATGCCGATAAGAAGACTGACGAGGTGAAAACCCATCTGAACACCTACTGAGCCTGAATGTGACAATCTACATACAGTCCGGTCTGTTCGTCTGAGAAAATCGCATGGCGGGCCTAGGGGGGCGGTAAACGTCAGTCCCCTAATAGCGGTACAAGTCGTGTCGGAGTGTAACCCAGAACACCCTGAGATAACACTGGAAACCTACCATTATATCTCGCTTGCCCTGGCCAGGGACTTTGTGTAATGGCTCTCCTAGACACAGCGCGATATCAACCCCCAATACCGGGAGAGATGAATCCTGTCTAACCGTCATTGCCTCCAAGTGCTTCGGGACTGCACCAAACTACTACCTGTTTGCACGACTCCTTTGAGCCGTGGTAGGGTAGTAATCTAAGTACAGTGGGAACACACTCGAGGCGAAGTGACAATGTCAAGTCAGCGGACTAAGTTGTACTCATGTCACCTGGGAACTGATAACTGACGATAGGTATAGTACCAACCATCAGTTCCCGACGAGTCCTGTCCAGTGTACTAGTAACCTAACGAGCACCCGCATACTATCTCAAGTACGACGTACTGACGGCTGTGGGACAGACCGTCTCCCACACTGGGATGAGAAGCGCATACGCTAGTCTACTCCGGAGTATCGATGCCCTGTCTCGATAGTCCTATGACTAGAGACCTGCATAAGGATGTGCTTGTGGATTACCCAGCCCCCACGAGTGTGACTGCCATCACAACGCTGGTAATCAAGCAAAGATCTTAAGGACTCCACTAATGTGTATAGGTGATATACTAAAATAAACACATGTACACATTAAAGCAGAAACAAACCAAGTAGCATACTACTATATTGAGCAAGATTGTCTATACAAGGTGAATATCCCAAGCTTCCATTAAGTAATATACAAACTAGTATGATACAGTAATGGCCTCTAGGGCATATACACTAACAATCTCCCACTTGCACTAAGGCCATGTACTGGCGTATCGAAGACCTATCATCTCGATCAGCCGCTCGAATTGAGTCTGGGGTAAGGCCTTCGTGAATGGATCAACAATGTTATCTTCTGTAGCAACTCTCCGAACCTCGATCTCCTGGTGACCTACGATCTCCCTGATCAGGTAATACCGCCTCAAGATGTGTCTGGATCTATGATGGGACCTGGGTTCCTTCGCTAAAACTATATCCCCGTTGTTGTCGCAATACAGAGGTATTGGATCAACAATGGACGGAACCACCTGAAGTTCTGTCAAGAACTTCCTTATCCAGACGGCTTCTTTTGTGGCATCTGCAGCAGCGATATATTCCGCTTCCATCATCGAGTCAGCAACGGTTTCCTGTTTGGAACTCTTCCAACACACCGCCCCTCCATTGAGGGTAAAGATATAACCCGACATGGACTTGGAATCATCCTTGTCACTCTGGAAGCTGGAGTCAGCAAAGGCCTCGATCTGGAGGTCTTTTCCGCCATACACCAAGAACATCTCCTTAGTCCTTCTCAGGTACTTGAGAATGTTCTTTACCGCTATCCAGTGTTTCTCACCAGGGTTTGACTGATACCGGCTTACCACACTCAGTGCATAAGCTACATCTGGTCTGGTACACAACATCGCATACATTATAGAGCCTACCGCAGAAGCGTAGGGTATAATAGACATGTGATCCCTTTCCAAATCAGTCTTGGGAGACATCTCTTTGGAGAGGGTGATCCCATGACAAGCCGTCAGATTATCGCGCTTGGAATCTTCCATACCGAATCTTCTCAGTATGGTGTCGATGTACCTGGACTGTGAAAGTCCTAATATCCTCTTGGATCTGTCACGAAAGATCCGGATCCCCAGAATGTACGAGGCATCACCCAGGTCTTTCATGGAGAACCTGTGTGACAAGAATCCCTTGACAGATTGCAGCATAGGAATGTCATTTCCTATCAAAAGAATGTCATCCACGTACAATACGAGGAATACGACAGTTCTTGCTACAAATCTACTATAGATGCATGGTTCATCTGGATTTTTGATAAAGCCAAATTCTTTGACTGTCTTATCAAAACAGATGTTCCAACTCCGCGATGCCTTCTTTAGTCCATAGATGGACTTAAGAAACTTACACACCTTTTCGCTGCTCCCACTCTGAATGAAACCCTCTGGCTGGTCCATATAGACACACTCCTCTAAATTTCCATTCAGAAAAGCGGTCTTTACGTCCATCTGCCAAATCTCATAATCGTGGAAGGCAGCAATGGCAAGAAGGATCCGAATGGATTTCAGCATAACCACTGGAGAAAAGGTCTCGTCATAGTCCATACCAGGTCTTTGACGAAAACCCATTGCAACAAGTCTAGTCTTATAGGTCTCAACCTGTACATCTACACCAATCTTCCTTTTGAAGATCCATTTGCATCCTACGGGTTTTACCCCATCTGGAGCAACGTCCAACGTCCATACTTTGTTGGTGTACATGGACTCCATTTCGGTCCGCATTGCATCCAGCCATTTTACCAAGTCAACGCTCTGAATGGCCTGCTGGAAGCTAGTCGGCTCATCACTATCAATGATGCAATCCTCTCTATCCCCGTCTATGAGAAAACCGTAGTATCTCTCGGGCGGATGAGACTGCCTACTACTCCTGCGGAGCGGCGCAGGAATGTCATGTTCTTTTGAACCCTCTGGTTCTACTAAGCTTTCAGTAATAGTCTGTGGTTCTGGAATTTCTTCCAGTTCTATTTCGCTCCCACTACTTTCTTTTTCTAAGAACTGGTGTTCCAGAAAATGGGCATTACGAGAAACAATTATCTTTTCTTCCTCTGCGTAATAGAAGAGATACCCCCTGAAGTTCTTTGGGTATCCCACAAACTTGCACAGTACTGAGCGTGCCTCGAGTTTGTCCGCATGCTGCTTTTTGACAAAAGCCGGACATCCCCAGATCTTCAGATATTGAAGATAGGGTTTCTTCCCACTCCATATCTCATATGGTGTGGTAGGCACAGTCTTAGTTAGAACTCGGTTCAAAAGGTATGCAGCTGATTCTAGTGCATATCCCCAGAATGATCGCGGTAACTCAGTGTTACTCATCATGGAACGTACCATATCCAATAGGGTCCAGTTCCGTCTCTCCGATACACCGTTATGTTGCGGAGTGTATGGAGGAGTAAGCTGAGAGAGAATTCCATTCTCTTTTAAGTAATCCAGGAACTCGGCACTTAAGTATTCACCACCTCGATCAGATCTCAGTGTCTTGATACTTTTGCCTGTTTGTTTTTCTACTTCATTCTTATATTCCTGGAATTTTCCAAAGGCTTCGGATTTATGTTTCATTAAGAAGACATATCCGTACCTTGAAAAGTCATCCGTAAAAGTAATGAAGTAAGAATAACCGCTTCACGCATGTGTAGACATTGGACCGCACATGTCGCTGTGTACGAGTCCCAAGAGCTCGCTCGCTCTTACTCCGTGTCCAGTGAACGGAGTCTTTGTCATCTTTCCTTTGAGACAGGATTGACAAGTGGCATACGATTGATATTCGAACGGATCCAAATATCCTTCTGTATGTAACTTCGTCAGCCTTCTCTCATTGATGTGACCCAGTCTACAATGCCATAAGAAAGCCTGGTTTGTTTCCGGAGACTTTCTTTTGTGTGTATTCTGGACATTGAAAATCTGTGGTTGGTTTAGTACGTATATACCATTGCTTAATGTACCTGACCCAATCAGAACTTGATTAAGGTGAATGTTTACAACATTACTTACAAATGCAAATTCATAACCTTCTTTAGATAATAAAGATACAGAAATGATATTAAAAATTGCATTGGGTACAAAATAGCAAGTACGCAAACCAAAACGTATCTATCTGACAACCCCAGGTGATAGTCCCCCACGGACTCAGCATCCATCCCAGCCCCGTTTGCAACTCTGAGGGTCATATCACCTGCCTTCAAAACCCTACGCCTTCTCAGTTCCTGTAAAGAATTATAGATATGAGATCCTGATCCGGTATCCAATACCCACGATGTAGAGTTTATTGATAGACAGTTTTCAATAACATACACACCTGAAGCTGAAGCCGCAACTTGCTTCAGATCCTGGGTTCCGGCCTTCCAAGCCCTGCAATCCTTTTTCCAGTGTCTACTCTTGTGACAGTAAAAGCATTCTTCCTTTCCCACAAGCTTTCCCGCTACCTTTGTTGCCTTTGTCTTTCCCCTCGTATCCACTTTACTAACACCGCCCCTTGGTTTGGCGGGGGCTTTCTTCTTCTTTCCCTTGGCTTTCGCCTTGGACCTAGAAGAGGAAGATCCTCCTACAAACAAAGTGGATGTTTCCCTACCTTTCTGTAGGGTGCCCTCTGCACTCCTCAGCATGTTGAGGAGTTCTGAAAGTTCAACTTCTTTTTCTTGTAAGTTGAAGTTCAGGATAAATTGGGCGTAAGTGGAAGGAAGGTACTGGAGAATCAAATCCGTGTAGAGCTCGTTCTCTAACATGGTCCCAAGGTCCGCGAGCTCCTCAATGAAGCCAATCATCTTAAGCACGTGTTCCGCTACCGATGATCCGACGGCCAATCTCGCCGAAAACAGTTTTTTCGAGACTTCGTATCTGGCGATACGAGATTGCTCTCCATACAGTTCTTTTGTATGGAGAAATATGGATTCAAGGTCCATATTCTCGTGCCTCCTCTAATGTTCATTGTCCATAGACGCAAGCACGAGGCACTTGGCCTTCACGCAACCGATTTCCCAGGTCTTACGGATTTCCCTATCCGCGACGCTGGTTTTGGGACCTGGGACAGGGGGAGCTTTGGTGGTAAGGAGATACCCCAACTTGTCATAAGTGATTGCCATTTTGACATTCCTGAGCCAATCTTTGTAGTTTGGCCCTGTCAGTATGTTTTTATCTAGTAGTAACTTAAGTCCAGTCATGATGTTTGGTCGCTGCAATTAGGAGAGAGAGAAGAAACACTTTAGCATGATGCTCTTGCAAGTTTATAGTGGTTTTTAATTTGTCTAAACAGGATGGCTCCCACCGTCTCTCGAATCCCTCCTCAAACCAAAAAGGAAGAATTAGTCAGGTTCAATCTCACCGTACAATACTTGCTTAACCATTCAGCCAGGCTAGTGTCGGTACTTCGAGGGAGGTTTTCCAACGCTTTCGCGAAGTTCCTTAATTAAATAACCTCTTTTCCCTGTGGGCGTAGCCCCGCTAACACCTTTCTAGACATCTACTTGGTTTATAGCATTGATCCTTAAGTGAGAAATTTCCCGAGGAGTAGCATATACTCACAGTAGGATCGGGATCCAAATATCATTGCGTGAAAAAACTGAAGGAATCCTACCAGAATCATCACACTCAAAATAGTATGCAGCGCTAGCAAGTTTCAGTTCTTTTGAAACTCCCGATGTGCATTTTTGCCCCATGCTCTTATGACCTTGGCGTGAGGTCAAAATGTCATAAGTCACATATCAAGTTCTTCCCATCATTATCCAGGTTAATTTGAACCCAGCCGTACCTACCCTTGACGTAGGCCAAAATGGCAGTACGACTGTCTCAAACCAACTCATTCTATCTATGCAACAGATAAATATCCGGCAGCTACCAATCACTATGCCTTGGCGTGAGGTCAAAATACATAGCTTGAATACTACCGAATATTTAACTGAAATGATGGAGGGCTACGGATGGTTTTGACGAAACCGTGAACGTAGTGAACTTGATATAATCGATGGAACAAGATAGCTTTTAAAAGGAGTGGCTTAAGCTCCGCGTTTAAAAGTTATTTTTTGAAAAGAAACCGAGTGGTTTTGAAAGTGTTCCAACGATTCAACTTTGGTTTATTTTCTTGCATTAATTTAATGCGTCCCATCATTTAATCCTACCATTGCAGAAAACAACGAAAATATGACGTACGCTTATGCCATCCGCATTCGCCACGGGGCCCCGTCATTACCCGTTAGGTTACTTAACTAACGACAGAGTGGGGGCTGGACTAGCACGGATGCAAAACATAAGCAACGCCTAAATAGATATCATATATAGATATACACATTCGTCACATGCAATGATAGCCATTCCAGATCACAGATGAACACATTGGATATACTAGGAATCCGCAATCCGTACGAGCCTGTAACGAAGAGCGGATTACACGGTCGCTATGAATAGCCAAGACCCCACCCTAGACCCCTACGGGTGCGGCAAACTACCCGCCAAGTACCCGAAGAGAAGCAACCTCCCTCAACACCGTGAGTAGGCCACTCGGCACTTCGAGATACCCGGTAGTTTATGCACCCCACCATGGGTCTATCCTAGGAGCAAAAACAGTAAAAGAAATTATACAATGACGGCTACAACCCCATCCCGGTTGTGCGGCCATATAAATAATATTACATCAATTACAAATTACATGAATTGAAAGAAAAAAGAAAACTCTCATCTCACAACCCCCGTCTATTCATCCGCGACAATCCAATGAATTCATATACACATACCATCAACATTACAGATCACAGATATGTATAACCCCCACTAATTGACGTATAGCGATTAACAGACGTTCAATACATATATCACATCACAGATATAACCCGTTAGCTTAAGTCTTTTAGAAGTTCGATCAAAATACGGATTTTTAGACCCTAAAAAAAAAATTTCTTTCTGGAAAATCTGGGCAGAAAATTCATATTGTAAAAATCCCAAAACAACCCCAGAAACACACTGCAGGAAATTTGCACCACGGCCGAGTCAACTCGGCCGCGGATCCGTGGCGGGAGCATGCTCCTGCCGCGGTTCCGCGGCGCTTTGACCGAGCCAGTGGACCAAATTTCTTGGGTGTATTGTAAAAAGCCTGAGTCGATTTTTGGTGCAAGATTTATTATTTTTTGAACATAATACAGAATCGACAGAAACTTGATTTTTCGGGCGTGTTTCGTGACTTTTTCTCCGATCGAACTTCTAATTACTTATCTAACATGTTAGATAGTGTTTAACTAGGCTCTGATACCACTGTAAGTCCACGTTACCTCTCCCCGTACTTACGGGCTTGCGGAAATGATGAAAAACGATTTTTCTAGAGGTGGTAACATGGACTCAAAATACGGATCTTTGTTAAACAACTATCTAACAATCCTAATAAGAGTTTTACCTACTCGGTTAGGTGGTTATACCTTAACTTGATCTCCTTCGTCTTTAACTCCTTGCGGTGGTCGGATCGGCCTCACCTCGTCGTCTTCTTGCGCCGAAGATGGATCCACCTGAAAGCTTCTACCTTTGGCTTCACTTCAAGCTATAAGAAATTAGAATACTTGGTTTGCTAAACCTTGTGAACTAGGATGAGTAGAGGAGTGTGTTGGGTTTTATCTCTATGGTTCTTGCTTCTCAACTCATGAGACAAGTGAACCATAGACTAGAGAGAGAGCAAGAGGAAGAGGGACAGCTCAAGCAAGAGAGAGAAAGGAAATGAGAGAATGAGCAACTCTTTTGCCATCCAAACTCTCATAATCCAAAATCATGATAACTCATAATAGTAATTGAGTATTATGTGATGGTTCAAGTCAAAATGGCCATATCATTTCATGCACTCATTTTGCAAAAAGAAACAAGCAAGAAAAAATCTTTGCCATGAAATGATAGCCATTGTAATGATGGTGGTCAACTAGTCCAACCTAGTCAACCGGTCAACAAAGTCAACAAGTCAACAAAGTCAACCCTTCATCTCAACCATGACACAATAATACTTAATTAATATTATCATTAATCATATTTCTTATTCTCATTAGGGTTTAGCAAAAGTCAATGGTCAACAGTCAACAGTCAACAACCCCAATGAGAATCCTCTGCCTCTGTCTCTCTGTCAACTGTGCATACACACCCGCATCCGCGTTCCGAAGAACACGAATACAAATGAGATAAAACCAATCCCAAAACGTATACTAGGATCTGGCTTAAACCAAACTCCGCTAGTGTTAACTTCCCGGACACTAAACGTGCACAAGTGCACGGATGTGACCGAACCCTGTCGCAAAACCATGCGACCTCTACTCTTTTGCCTAAAGGCGAATAGCTTTCTGTGTGGGACTCTAAAGACTCGACACTACGCTGGCAGTGGGTTTAACCACAGACTGCAAGCGGCACTAGCTGTGCGTAACGGTCCCCAGGTAGATGCCGATAAGAAGACTGACGAGGTGAAAACCCATCTGAACACCTACTGAGCCTGAATGTGACAATCTACATACAGTCCGGTCTGTTCGTCTGAGAAAATCGCATAGCGGGCCTAGGGGCGGTAAACGTCAGTCCCCTAATAGCGGTACAAGTCGTGTCGGAGTGTAGCCCAGAACACCCTGAGATAACACTGGAAACCTACCAGTATATCTCGCTTGCTCTGGCCAGGGACTTTGTGTAATGGCTCTCCTAGACACAGCGCGATATCAACCCCCAATACCGGGAGAGATGAATCCTGTCTAACCGTCACTGCCTCCAAGTGCTTCAGGACTGCACCAAACTACTACCTGTTTGCACGACTCCTTTGAGCCGTGGTAGGGTAGTAATCTAAGTACAGTGGGAACACACTCGAGGCGAAGTGACAGTGTCAAGTCAGCGGACTAAGTTGTACTCATGTCACCTGGGAACTGATAACTGACGATAGGTATAGTACCAACCATCAGTTCCCGACGAGTCCTGTCCAGTGTACTCGTAACCTAACGAGCGCCCGCATACTATCTCAAGTACGACGTACTGACGGCTGTGGGACAGACCGTCTCCCACACTGGGATGAGAAGCGCATACGCTATTCTACTCCGGAGTATCGATGCCCTGTCTCGATAGTCCTATGACTAGGGACCTGCATAAGGATGTGCTTGTGGATTACCCAGCCCCCACGAGTGTGACTGCCATCACAACGCTGGTAATCAAGCAAAGATCTTAAGGGCTCCACTAATGTGTATAGGTGATATAATAAAATAAACACATGTACACATTAAAGCAGAAACAAACCAAGTAGCATACTACTATATTGAGCAAGATTGTCTATACAAGGTGAATATCCCAAGCTTCCATTAAGTAATATACAAACTAGTATGATACAGTAATGGCCTCTAGGGCATATATACTAACACTTGATGCTATACATCACATCACATCTTGTTGCATTAAACACACATCACCTCACTTGCACAAGTTGTGTGCCATGGGCAGCCCCCTCTCTCTAGGTCCATGAACCAACAAAGCTAGTGTACACACTTGTATGTGTTGGACCATTTAGATAAAAGGTGTCTACACATGCATGTTTAAAAAAATAAACTCATGAAATATCAGTCAGTTTTCGGTTCCGGTTGCAGTGTCGGCTCACAAACGTTATATCCGTGATTTTGAGTGTATTTCTAGTATTTTATCACGGCTATCTGTAATCTTTAATTACTGAGCAGACACTGTTAATAGTACCGATATATACAAAAAATAGATAATGAATGAGTGGTATTAAAATGCAGTTTTCTGAGATGAACAAATACCCCCAAACTTATCTTTTGCTCGTCCCGAGCAAAACAAAAATCCTATCCTCACTTTCGCAGGGAACGCGATTGCACTGAGCTCGTACAATAAGTCGTTAAACCTCTAGGTGTCCCTAGTAGGAGGAGTGTTGTCTCCTGAGGGGTTTCAGCGGATTACACCCACAAAATCCCGTCAAGCTAGTTTCACAAGTTAACATTGATTCTACTCCTACAGTTTAGTATCAAGGTTAGAAATTCTATCATCCTAAGTTAGAAATATTCAACCCTTATGTTTCACACCTCTAATTTATTCAACCCCAGATCCTATACATTTTACAGTTTAGAAAGATCTCGGTATCTCTTGAGTTTTCCTTCTAAAGTGCGGTCTCCAATCAGGGATTTTTATCATATTTACGGAAAATATAAGTCTTATTCTTTATTTCTATCTTTACTCCAAACATTGATTGTATACCCCTACGTGTGTGTAAAATTTCACCCTTACACTTAAGAATTCAATTCAGGCTATAGTACCCTTTCCCTAATACCTAATATTACTTCTTTTCGTTGATGATGGACGGTGTTGCTCACACACCTTTCATGCGACCATTAATGCTTCTTGAGTCACTAACAGCCGATTACTGAATGTGTGAGCTTAAAGCGTAAATAGCAGTTTCCAGGTCTTGACTTTATTTATTTTTCTTTTCTTTATTTTTCTTTTTCAAGACCGGATATTTTTTTTTCAATGATGCTCTTTTGGTGGTTAGCTTTAAATACCGTTTTTTCTTTCATACTAGGTTTTCAGGAAAGAGTATTTCTAGGTATCCTCTACTACCCCAAGTTTCAAGGTGCGTGTATGTGCAGTTTGTAGGGTATATACTTTCTAAGTTTGGACTCAAGAATAGAAACTATTTTTCAGACTTATCCTTCGGCAATGCTTTCAATACTTTCCCTTCATCTCGACTTAACTCAAGAACTGAACTCAAGATTACCTACTTCTATAAAAAAAACTGTAAGGACGTATAATTACCAATGTTAAACAGAATGAGGGTTATTTTTAGGGTTTTCAATTCTTAAGCCTAGGATTTAGTTATTTCTAACGTATCAACTAAACTTTCGGAATAAAATCTAAGATACCCTGTTAGCTAACTTGACGACAAAGTTTTTATATTTTTCTGATTTTTTTTTGATTTTTTTTGTGTTTTTAATAAGAATGCAAATGCAAAATATACATATGAATGCGAAGGTAGAAAACTTACCAAGCACACCCCTAAACTTAAACTTGACAGTGCCCTCACCGTCAGGATACACCAAGAGGGTCAAAATTGTCGGCACTCCTTACAAATTTTTTATACAAAACAAAAAGCAAACCAAAAATATATATACACAAAAAGTCCCCCCCCCAAACTTAAGTGAAATAGTGTTTCCACTATTTAAGCGGTGAAGTTCAGTATTAGGGGGGAGAGAACAGTATCAATTTATACAAGGCCTTACACATGCCAAAAGTGAGCACCAACCATTCAAAAATTCTATCTCTATAATGTGCAGGTTGGTGAAAGAATGCGGAGAGGAAAGAAATGGAGAATATACGAGATCATATGGGTATAGAAGTGGTATATGGTCCCGGTATATGAGGAGAAGAATGGCGGAAGGGAAAAAGAAATGGAGTACGAACTTGGGGGTGAAAATGGAGTGAATAAATTAGTACAATTTGTGATGAACGATGTGTAAAAAGCGATTGTACTAATCTATTAACCCGTCGAGAAATGGGGTCAAATCCCTCAAGGTTCGTAAGAAAACATGGGTAGACCGAACTTAGTAAACCAGACACTGGAAATGGAAGTGAGACGGCATCTTGCAAGGTCGGAACGATGGAAAGGATGGAGGGGGGTGATCTAGGAAGGGTATCAGGTAGGGGTTCAAGAGGGTGTACACAGTCAATGAAAGGGACATGATGAATTGTAAAATCCAACTCATCAAGTAAAACTGGTTCATCCTCAAAACTATCCTCAAAATTCTCCTAAAAAATTATCTCATCCATGCATTTTTCATCAATATCTAGACGCATATGAAGTTCGGGAAAAAAAGTTAATGACTCGGGATGATGTCCACACGGAAGTGAAAGTACATGATGAATTGGTGAGAAAAACTCACTGTGGGTTCATCATCCAAAATATTCTCAGTGTTAATATCCTCAATCAAATGAAAATTGATTTTCTCAGACACCTCATAAAAACCATGGATTTCTATCAATTCAGGTTCTAAGATGGAGGCGTAGAGGTCAAAAGGTTTGGGATGAGTTGTTGGATATAGTGCCCTCAAAGTCAATTATTGGATCACAGGTACGTGATTGCAATGATTGAGGAGGACCTATACCGGTAGCACAATCTTACTCGAGATGATAGTATGCTATCTGGTTTGCCTTTATCAGTCGTGTATAGGTTCAGGTGACTGATCGCTATTACACGTTGATAGAGCCCTTACGATCTTTCTTGACTACCAACAGTATGATGGCGATCATATACATGAGAGTTGGGTAGTCTATAAGCACATCCTTAATAGTGGTCCCTAGTCGTGGGAGTACCGAGACAGGGCATCGATACTCCGGAGTAGACTCGTGTATACAGTCGAGACCCAGACGAGGGGCGGTGGACGGTCTCACAAGCCACTGGTGTCAGTTGGATCACCTAAGATGTATACAGGTGCTCATTGGGTTATGAGTACACCGAACAAGACTCGCCGGGAACCTGCTAGTTGGTATTATACCTAGCGTCAGATAGAAGTTCCCTGGTGACATGTGTACAGGTTAGTTCATCGACCTGAGGTCGTCATTTGTCTCGTGTGAGTTCCCACCATGCTTTGATTTCTACCCTACCACGGCTCAAAGGAGTCGTGTAAACAGGTATTTTTTGGGTACAGTCCCGAGCCACATGGAGGCAGGTGAGCGGATCGGAAGGGGATTCGTCTCGCCCGGTATTGGGGGTGAGATCGCGTTGTGTCTAGGAGAGCCATTACACAAAGCCCTCGGCCGAGGTAGGAGATTTACTGGTAGGTACTCCAGTAGTATCTCAGGGTGTTCTGGGCTACACTCAGACACGACTTATACCGCTATTGGGGGTCTGACGTTACCAGCCCCCTAGGCCCGATTTGCGATACTCATAGACGAATGGACCGGACTGTATGTATATTGTAACTGTTAGGATCAGTAGGGTTTCAGGATGAGTTCGCTCATCGGCTTCCCATGAGGTCAGTACATGGGCAGCCATTACGCACTGCTAGTGCCGCTGACGTGCTTGTGGTTAAACCCACTGCCAGGGTACTGATGAGTCATTAGAGTCCCCCACAGATAGTTTCCCAAGTCCGGGCGAAACGTTGTATAGGCCGTATGGTTTTATGGCAGGGTTCGGAAAAAGCATGTGCGTTTACGCACGTGTCATATTTCGGACAGATAATACTGGTGGGCTTTGGTTTAAGCCGGATCCATGTATTATATTGAGTAGATATAATATTTTTGTCTCAGTTGCATTTGTATTCGGTCGTAGCACAAATGCGGGTATGTTTATACTGTTACGGGGTTATCCTGAAATTCGTTTCGGGATCGCTTTTCGAAGTTGCCAGTTTTCTATCACCCGTCTTAAACATTCGGTTTAATACGGATTTATCTTTTCTTCATTTGGGTGAGTCATGAGGGTGAGTCATGAGTGTGGAAGCTTCTAGATGATGACTAGGCTTGTGACTCATTAGTTTGCATTAATGGTTTTGATGAGGTGTATTAGTGAGTCACCTTTAGCATTAATGTTTCTTGTAATACTTAAGGATATTTCTTCTTGATCTTTTCCCTTGTGGTCACCCCCTTTTGCTCCTACACACACCCTCCTCCTCTCATATATTGGCCAGCACATTCTTGTGACGAGAACATGGTTGTTGGAAAAAAGATTATGGAATTTGCTTCATGGAAATTTCATATGTTCATTTATCATTTCTTGATTAAAAGGCAACTTCATTAACCGTTCATCCATGGGTTTGGATGAAGCGAGAAAAAGTGTTCTACTCATTCTCTACATCAATCTTGGACATGTCGGCTAGCAAACTTCATGTCCGAGTTGCCTCGGTTCATAGGCGGGAGCCCGTATAAAGATCCGTAGATGTGGTGCCACATCGACGAGGAGCCAGGAGATCGGAGTAGCCGCAACGGAGCGTGGGATGATGGTTAAAGAACAAAGGACTCGGATCGTTCGGTATAACCTTTCTACCCACTTTGTACTTTGTTAGTTTAGCGTTAATGGCAGATCCAGGTTATAGTATGCGATAGCGCCAGTTATAAAAGTTTTTGTTCCGCGTTTGGCGTCTGAAAGACGGCCGGGGCGCTACCGTAGACTTACATGGTATCAGAGCCACGCCATTAAGCTTTACTAACTTGTTCTAACGCGTTTAAAATATCGATCGAACGGAATTTCGAAAACCGCAAATTCTAGTGTAAAGTTTCTGTCGATTTTAAATACTGCTCTAAAAATTATTTTGAGCATCTCCGAAAATCGTGCAGGCCTTTTTAAGAATACTGGTGAAATTTGGTCAACTGTTGACTCCAAAGCGCCGCGGAACCGCCGCACAAACCCTAGTTTGGCCGCGGTTCCGCCGCCGTTTTAGAGCTACAGTGAACCATTTTTCTACAGTAGGGTCTTCATTGAAAATTGTGGTTTTTGGAATATTTCTTTTGGGCCCAGATTTTGTTACAGTACAGCAGATGTACGTGGGGCCCACTTCAGGAAGTTTTGTCGATCGAAATTTAAACGTGTTAGTTTACAGTACTTGCATTATATCTCCGACCGTGAATGTCATTCGAGCGGTAAATTGCGTATAATTGCTATAGTCCTTTTAGACGGATTTGGGAACGTGACATTCGCGTTGATGTTCTGTGTTGTGCTGTGATGTTGCGGATTTGTCGTGGTGGATAGCAGTGTGCAATGGTAGTGCAGTTTGGATTTATTTGTACATTTGATATTGCGGGGAGAGCGTCCAACATATGAACTGCCGTCACTGTCTGTTTGTATAATATTCTTTTGGGGCACGACCGGGCTGAGGTCGATGTACCCGTTGTACATATTTTTCATTTCTGTACTAGGTTTTACCCCGCGACGGAGTGCACGGATAGCCGGGTTCTGGAGGGCAACGGGTCCGCATCTCATGGCTTTGAGAGGCAGAGGGGCCTCACTATAGAATTGGCAGACTATTCGCCGCACTCGTAGGGGGTACAGGTTGACCCAAGGAGGGGTGCTCAAGTTACCGGATTCCGTGAAGTGCAGGGTGGTCCATTCACTATGCTGTAGGGGGCTGCATCGCTTCAGGTTTTGGCGGGTAACTTGCCGCACCCGTAGGGGTCTAGGTTTCATTACACAGGCTATCCACACGACCAGGGGAACGTCGGGTTTCAGCAGCGGCTCTGTGAAACCCGGGGATCCCAGATTATCTGTATTGTTCTGTGATGCTTATTACTTTTCTGTAATGTTGCATATTATCACGCCTGGAGCGATTATTGTATATTGGTATATATACTATTAGATGTTGTATATGTTTTACACCCGCGCTAGTCAGTCCCCGCACTATCGTTAGTTAAGTAACCTAACGGGTGATGACGGGACTCAGTGACGAATGCGGATGGCATATACGTACATTTTATTTTCGTTCTTTTCTGGTGTGATTAATTGATGGGACTGCGTTGATTCTGATCAATGCAAATGAAAACAAACCTGTTTGGATGTTGTTGGAACAGTTTTAAAAAGTGTTATTACAAAGACGTTTTCTTTTGTTTTGCACAGTGGTATTCAGTTGGAATATCCTGCACCTCATTCGACGAGGTAAGGGCCGAGATCCCTTCACCGGGAGTGACCCCTTGGGCAGAAGTTTACATCAGGGTAATAACTTCACTATAGTCGATTACAAGTTGCTTTGCATCACGGTATTTAGTTGGAATATCCTGCACCTCATTCTACGAGGAAAGAGCCGAGATCCCTTCACCGGGAGTGACCTCTTTAGCAAAGGTTTTCGCCACTATATTTTTATAAAAAGCTATCAGGTTCCTTCAACGAGATCAAGTTCATTACGTTAAAGGTTTTTCGCCAAAAACCAGTCGTAGCCCTCCGTCATTTCTTTCGGATGGTCAGTAGTATTCAAGCTATGTTTGTTGGCCTTCGTCAAGGCATAGTGTTTGGTAGCTACTGGGGTATTCATTTGTTTCATAGATAGATGAGTTGGTTTGGGACAGTCGTATTACCTTGTTGGCCTTCGTCAAGGGTATGTACGGGTGGGTTCGAATTGACAAGATAATGACGGGTAGAACTTGACATGTGTCTTATGATTTGTTGGCCTTCGTCAAGGTCATAAGAACATGGGGTAAAAAAAATCACATCGGGAGTTTCTAAAGAAACCGAAACTTGCCAAGTATGCGCATACCTTCTGGAGTGTGATAACGTGGGTGGATTCCGTCACATTATCATGCGATGAGAGTTGGATCCCGATTCCCACTGATGAGTTGGTTAACTCTTCGGGTGATCCCGATTGATTCTTCTTTTTGGTTTGGAGGAGAATTTGACAGTACAGTGGGAGGTTTCCGGATTAGATAAAGTGATAACCATTCTGATCTAGATTAGAGTGCACGCAAAGTGTTTCTTTTCTCTCTCTCTCTCGTTGGCAGTGACCTTTGACCGACCTTAGACTATGACTCAGTGTCCAAGTTGACCGAACCTTCTTAAAATACTGGCTTTTAGATTGTCTAAGTTGCATAAGTCATTGCCACTCCTCCTTTTACCCTTTGCATTTTTCAGAACACCCCATATTACTACGGACATCCACTTCCATTGGATATATCCATCGTATGGTTATATACGAACTCGAAGGGACTTCTTCGAGGATGGATCCAGGTTCATGAGAAATAGAATTGGTTTATTCAGTTGTCTTTTATTATCACCTTCTCTCAGGTTGCGAGGGCTCCTTGGTTTATGAGAGTACACCTATTACGCTTATTGGATAGTCTTCTTCCAAACCATAGGCAGGTGCCGAAAGGTAGGGAATGAAGAAAAACAATTAGCCTAAGTAGGGTGTACAGAAGGTAATATGTAAAGACAAAATAAAGGGATTAGAAAAAGGGCAAAGTAAATTGCGACTGCTATCATTCACGACCAAACCGCGTACGTCATCGCCACTCCTATTTCACCTTTTCTTTTTTCCCCAGTTCGGGAGAAATAGAATAAGGTATTATTCAGTTGTCTTTTATCATCACCTTCTCTCAAGTTACGAGTACTCCTTGGTTTAGGAGGGTACACCTATTATGCTTATTGGATAGTCTTCTTCCAAACCATAGGCTGGTGCCGAACGGTAGGGAAGTAAGAAAACCACTTTGCCAAAAAGGGTGTACAGAAGGAAATGACTAAAGACAAATAAAGGGATTTGGAGAGATGGCAAAAAAATATACGGTTACAGTCATGAATTGGATTATGGAGGAGGCATTACTAGGAATACCAGGATACCCCTACGAAATATTTTCATGTTTCAGTTTCACCGTGCATTGTTAAAAGGAAAACCGATTTTCCGATTAGATACTTACTCTAGGGTATGTATTTACCAGGTATGATTCTCACATCTGTATGGTTTTACAGATGATGAGTGGGAGTAAGTTATTGGGAATAAGGTGATCATCCTCATTATATCGGAATTCGTTGTAATTGGTGATATTTGAGGAAATCGCCTGGGTTATTGCCAGCAGGCATGTATTTGGTTTTGAGTATCCGTTGTTGTGCACCAATTTCAAAATGATATATCTGTACGTTTATTTTTATAAAGTGAGATATAACTTTTTGATATTATGTCGATGACATTTACCTATATCAGTTGGCGATTGGGTAAAGAGCATTGAACATCGGAGTAGTTCTTAACCATAAGTACAGTTTTCAACCTACGATGCACAGGTTTTGAGTTATTCAACTCAACGGACTTATACAAAGTATTGTATGTTGTCCAGTGTCCATCAGGACAAAGGGGTTGGTCCTCGTACTATATTCTGTTTACTTATTACTACTCTAGTTTTTAGACAAGTGTTTCGCAGAAATACAAGGTCTAAGTTTTGAGAAGTTGTGGGTATAATAAGAATAAAGTAGAGAACCAGGTGTCGCAAGTATCGGGATTCTTTAAAGAGATCGAAGATGTAGATACTTGTGATTGGTATTCAGTTGATAGTAATGATTTTTGAGAAACTTGTTTCTCTTTCAGGTTACTCATAATTGGATGCATTCCTAAGTTGAGTAATGCTGATCAGGCCTCTCTCCATTAAGTTGATATGCACTGGAGACAGCTGCATGATTAGAATCTGGTTCCAATTAAATAAGTGCCAAAATTTCTATATTGGATATAGAATAGTTCATATCTTAACGAAGTTAAGGTACGGGGAGTTGTCCGGCTTATGCTTAAAGCCAGACTCTGGATAACTCAGGGCACGTTTCTGTAATGGCAGTTTGTGGGTTGACCTGGGCTATGTCAAGGGTTGACTTTCTACCATCTGGAAGATCAATAGTGATATTGTTCTTGACTCGCCACAGTTTTAGTAAAATGGATTTTTTTAGAAAACAGTAGTGGGAGTATGGTAGAACTGGAAGTGATTCCAGAACCGCAAACGATTACGGAAAATTTATTAAGACCTATAGATTCAATAAGGTTTGACATTCCATTAGCCACTCCGCAGATATGGTGGGTAACCTCAGACACCCGAGAAGTACTCCGGTAGCCTCAAGAACGGTGAAAGGGAGGTTATTGTTTACCCAGACTTGACACTACTGTTGTTCCAGACTATGAGACCCGGCAGGAGGTTAAGTATAGCGTCGTTCTAAACTAGCTTTAGAAGATCATGTGTATATTATTCTACCAGAGGGTTGTTGTGGTCAGTGGGAGAAGCGGAAGCATAGTGTGCAAGAAGCTTATGTTTATTTATAGACTTGAGTAGATATAGCGGAGATAGATCATCTAATTTTGATGTGACAGTCATAGGTTTGACTTCATCAGAATAGGGGATGGATCTGTTAAGAAGGCAGTAGGGTGTGTGATGTCCTGGTATTTGGATAACATACACAGAGTAGGAAGTAAAATTCCTATACTACGATCGGTTGTACTGTGGTCATCACACAGTTGTTTCTCCAGACATGACATGTATATAATATCAGACATTCTGGTTACTAGATCTATGGTTTTAGATCTAGATTTTGGTAGTTTCCCAATATGGGTACTTTGACAGTATTCTAATAGTTTTTAGAATAGATGACTCCTGGCATGGTGGTGTACCTGCAGGTGATGGAGTCACCCTCTCTAAAGGTGTCTTACAGACTAAAGGGGAGAGGGATGTGCATGATTGGCATATCACTTGCTTAGGCAATTGAGTCAATCGTGAGATGTCAAGTACCATACCAGATGTTGTTTTTGCACTAGATGCGATAAGTTTATATTAATCCAATCCTGAAGAAACATAAGGAAGCAGTTTTAGAACATAAGTGCATGTTCTACGGATTTGATGACGGCAGCCTCCTTCGGGAGACGGTTATCATTCCAGGCTTCAAAGGTAGCATGGATGACAGAGTTATAGTTTTCCCTCTGACGAAGGGGGCAATATTATGGATAGGTGGCAAAAGGATACTGTGGGAGGCATGGTGCAGGATACTGATTAGGTTCAGTTATCGATACAGTCTAAGAAGTTTGGATTTGGAGTTCATTTATGAACTAGGTCTCATCAGATATCCAGACATATTCTAAGACAGTTATTAATCAATTTGGGAGATGGCTTTCTCCGCGAACTTGAGATTAAGAGAGACATAGAAAGAAATATCAGGGCGGATCCACTCATTGAGGCTATTTCTCGAACACAAGAGTTTTACAAACGGGCTTTGTGAAACTGATTAGTAGAGCAGTTGGGTGTTCGGTATCATACGGGCTGTGAGTATGCGACATCGCAATAATTAGCCTTAAGTGCAAGTGGGAGATTGTTGGATATAGTGCCCTCAAAGTCAATTATTGGATCGCAGGTACGTGATTGAAATGATTGAGGTGGACCTATACCGGTAGCACAGTCTTACTCGAGATGATAGTATACTGTCTGGTTTGCCTTTATCAGTCGTGTATAGGTTCAGGTGACTAATCGCTATTACACGTTGATAGAGCCCTTAGGATCTTGCTTGACTACCAACAGTATGATGGCGATCATATACGTGAGAGTTGGGTAGTCTATAAGCACATCCTTAATAGTGGTCCCTAGTCGTGGGATTACCGAGACGGGGCATCGATACTCCGGAGTAGACTAGTGTATACAGTTGAGACCCCGACGAGGGGCGGTGGCCGGTCTCACAAGCCACTGGTGTCAGTTGGATCACCTAAGATGTATACAGGTTCTCATTGGGTTATGAGTACACCGAACAGGACTCGCCGGGAACCTGCTAGTTGGTATTATACCTAGCGTCAGCTAGCAGTTTCCTGGTGACATGTGTACAGGTTAGTTCATCGACCTGAGGTCGTCATTTTTCTCGTGTGAGTTCCCACTGTGCTTTGATTTCTACCCTACCACGGCTCAAAGGAGTCGTGCAAACAGGTATTTTTTAGGTACAGTCCCGAGCCACATGGAGGCAGGTGAGCGGATCGGCAGGGGATTCGTCTCTCCCGGTATTGGGGGTGAGATCGCGCTGTGTCTAGGAGAGCCATTACACAAAGCCCTCGGCCGAGGCAGGATATTTACTGGTAGGTACTCCAGTAGTATCTCAGGGTGTTCTGGGCTACACTCCGACACGACTTATACCGCTATTGGGGGTCTGACGTGTAGGGTTACTAGGCACTCTATTAAGGTTCTACAAGTCATCAACCACGCCCGATTAAAATTTTAGCCGTGCCGAATAACCCTAAACATGATCTTTGCTAGACTATTAGGAGAAAACTAGCATGTAAAACACATTAACACTAAGTGAATACGAAATACAACCTTTGTAGATCGGTCCTTCACTTCTAAAGCTCCTTGTTGTAGTCCCTTCGCTGCGATCATCGAACTCCCGGACTCTCGGACGGCTCCATGAGAAGAGGGCAACGATTTTGCTTGAAGTCTTCGAGGCCGAAGATGATCTACGTCGAGGGAATACGAACTCAAGCTTCTATTTCACTAACTTGAGAATTAGTGAAGCAAACACCCAAAACTAAAGTGCTAGTCTAGTAGAGGATGATGATATAGAAAATGGGTACACTTTAGAATTTCTTTTCTCACAATGTTTCTCTCTTTTTATCAAACCCTAGCAAGAATTTGAAGAAGGAAGAAGATGAGCTCAAAAATGAGAATGAAAACTAATCAAGAGAGAGAGCTAACCATGGGTGAGTGGGTATCATATACTAACTCATGTAGAGACATAACCATGGCTACATTATAATGGTTAGGTTAATTAATATCTTAAGTAATCCAAAACTAGTAGACTAAGTCAATGCAACCATAAGCTTCATGAAGCTTCATGCATGTGAGCTCATCATCCACTAATTTTAGATTTACTTTAAATATAAAACCAAACACTATAATTAGTATGGTATAAGTCTTATACACCCATGTAAGTTGTATCAACAACCATGATACAAAATGAACACAAATAAATATATATCACATATATATTAAGTTGTGCACAAGTGAGAAAAACAAATGCTTAAGTGAACCAATGTTAGTTAATGTAAATTAGTATATCATATATACAATTATACATTAAATTATTAAATCAACACTTGACTTAATAATCCGGTTATATCTCATATAACCGACTAACATCCAATGTATCGACTTATCGAATCAACCATTGATTCGATAACCTGGTTATATCACATATAACCGATCGACACAAATATCGCGAGAATAGAATACGGTATCACATACTCACATTATTCTCGGTCCCGCACATATCACATATGCGCTCCTATTTCGTTCTGCCTAAGCCAGTAAAACCTCTATGTAGGACTCTAAAGACTCGTCAATACGCCGGCAGTAGGTGATGATCATATCAAGAACCCACAAGCCGTCAGCGGTACTAGCTGGACGTAACGGATACCCGGGTATTGAGCGATCAGAAGATCAGCAAGCAAGCCCGCTCTAACTCCTGCAAAAAGCCTGACAGTGACACTACCGTACAGTCTGGTCTCCCTGTCTGATATGCCGCATATCAAGTCTAGGGGTGGTAAACGTCAGACCCCAATAACCGATAAGTCATGCCGATACGAGGCTTATAACGGGTCGAGAAACTACTGGTAACACTTACCAGTAAATCTCTAAACCAGCCCTGGCCAGGGACTTCCCTGTTATGGCCAATCTAGCATAGCGCAACATCAACCCCCAATACCGGGAGAGACGAAACCCCTCCTATCGCTCATTGCCTCCATGCGACTCGGGACTGTACCCAAAAACCACCGTTTTGCACGCCCTCTTGGACGTGGTAAGGTGGAAATCAAAGCACAGTGGGAATCACACAAGACTCTATGACGATCTCGGGTCTACAGACTAACTTGCACCAGTGTCACCAGAGAACTGCCATCTGACGTGAGGTATAATACCATCTGGGAGTTCTCGTCGAGTCCGTCCAGTGTATCCAGTCTCCACTGAGCACCCGTATAGCATCTCTGATGTCAAACACCAATGGATATGGGATCATCCATCGCCCATCTATATGGGTCGAGAAGCTATACGCTAGTCTACTCTGGTATATCGATGCCCCGTCTCGATACACCCATGACTAGGGACCTTGAAGGATGTACTTATGGACTACCATGTTCCTACTAGTATGATCCGCATCATAGTCCAGGTAGTCAAGTACACATCCTAAGGGCTTTACCAACATGTAACAGA
This sequence comes from Agapanthus africanus, assembly GCA_030015575.1. NCBI lineage: Eukaryota > Viridiplantae > Streptophyta > Magnoliopsida > Asparagales > Amaryllidaceae > Agapanthus > Agapanthus africanus. The sequence continues at coordinate 156,069,586 of JASDDO010000004.1, forward strand.
GAGACAATCAGTGTACACGTTTAGGTAAAGAGTAACCAGATAGCATACTATCATGTCGAGCAAGAAAGTCCTCCCTATATATGTCTAAGCATCCACTACAATATACATCTCATGTATAGTAATGGCCTCTAGGGCATACATATAACTAACAATCTCCCACTTACACTAGGGCCATCTGATAACAGTGGTTGTAGTGTCTCATACTCAACCATCCCATAATAGTCTCTCTCTGGGAAAAGACCTTTGTGAGTGGATCCGCTGTGTTTTCCTCTGAGTCTACTCTCCTAAACTCGATCCCCTAGAGATCTACCGTCTCCATGATCAGGTGACACTGCCTTAGAATATGTCTGGATCACTGATGGGACGGGCGTTCCTAGGCATAAGCCACAACTCCATTGTCACACAATGGTAGGAACAAAGTTCATCTCATGAACTAATATACACCCAGACTGCCTCTTTGGTAGCATCTTTGGTGGCGATGTATCTAGCCTTTATCGTCTAGTATGCCACGGTATCTGTCTTGGAACTCTTCCAACATACCGTCCCTCTACTGAGAGTAAAAACAATGCTTGCGACTGACATTCAGTCGTCCTTATCACTCTGGAACCTTTCCAGTGATTCTCCCCAGGATCAATTGATACCATCTCACTACAACTAGTGAGTATCCTAACATCCAATTAGATCTATCTCATAGATCCAAAACCCAGGATTTAGTAGGTATCACTTTGATCCTATTTGTAGAATCCTTGTGATAAGCGGAGATTGACCGAGCGTAGCATAGGAAACTCCTTTCCTATCAAGAGTATGTCATCCACGTACTCTACGAGGATCACCACCATACTCCCTACTACCTTTTTGTATATACTAGGTTCATCTACTATTTTGATGATGTCAAACTCTTTGACTAACTCATCAAAACATACGTTCTAACTCCGCGATGCCTGCTTTATCATATAAAACATCTTGCACACGTTTCCGCTGCTCCCACTGTCTACGAAGCCCTCTGACTGTGTACTTATAGACTCTCTCTTCTAAAACATCATTTAGAAAAGCCGTCATGACACCCAACCGCCAGATATCGTAGTCATGGTATGTAGCCGTGGCAAGTAGGATCTGGATGGACTTAAGCATAGCTTTGAAAGTCTCAACCTTTCCATGTACACCAAGTAATCTTCTCAAGATATACTTGCTCCTGATGGGGATTTAACCCTTCAGATAAGGCAACCAAAGTCCATACTTTGTTGGTGTATAAGGATTCCATCTCAGATCGTTAAGCATCCAACCATTCTTACAGAGTCCCCACTCTTGATGGCCTGCTTGAAACCAGATGGGTCATCATCTCATGATGCAATCCTCACTCCCACTGTCATAGAGAAACCAAAGTATCTCTCAGGTGGGTGAGGAACCCTGCTAGATCGGCGGAGAGGCTGAGGTTTGTTGGAAACTATTGAATCCTTTGGTTCTACCAAATTATCAGCTACAGTTTGTATAGCTGGAACTCCTTCCAGTTCTACCTCATGACCACTAATTTCTTCTCAAGAAATTCCCTTTCACAAAGGTGGCATATTGAGAAACAAAACATCTTTTGTTCCTCGGTTAGGTAGAAGATATTCCCTTGCGAATGCTTGGGATATCCAACAAACTTCTACAAATCTGACTTTGCCTCGAGCTTGTTCGGATTATGCTTTTAGACATAGGCTGGACAACCCCAAATCTTAACAAACTTAAGATACGGGCTCTTCCCTTTCCATATCTCATATGAAGTGGTAGGCAATTGATCTGATCGGAACCCTATTCAATAGGTATGCAACTTCACAAGTGCATAACTCTCTAAAAGGAAATAGGCAACTCAGTAATACTCATCATAGAGCACACCTTATCACATAGGGTGTGATAGCTCCGCCCCGATACACCGACGTGCTGTGGTGTATATGGAGGAGTAATGCAGAGAGGGAATCTCATTCTCCTTTAGAATAATCCAGGAATTCCGTGCTCAAGTATTCTCCTCCTTGATCATATCAAAGGACATAATACTTATACCCGTTTTGGTTCTCTACTTTCTAACTTATATTCTGTGAATATCTCAAAAGCTTCGGACTTGTGTTTCAACAGGAACATATGTATAAATCTTGAGAGATCATCAGAGAATGTAATGAAGTACAAAGAACCGGTCTTGGCATGTGTAGACTGGGGACCTTCATACATCAACATGTATCATCTCAAGAGTTCACTAACTCTTTCTCTGTTTCCTATAAACAGAGCTATGGTCATCTTATCTCTGTGACATGGCTGGCAAGTTTCACAATATGTAAATTCAAACTAATTTAAATATGCATCTTATGTAACTTCAGCTAGTCGGGTCACATTGATATGACCTAGTCTACAATACCACAAGAAGGATTCGTTCATTTCTGAACTCTTCCTCTTGTGCGTGTTCTGTACGTTAAGAACCGTGGTTTGATTTAGAACGTCTATGCTTTTAGATAACGTTCCTGAACCGATCAACTCTTGATATAGGAAATGTTCAAAATATTATCCAACAATACAAAATTATATCCTTTCTTTACTAAATAAAGAGACTGATATAATGTTGTACATCAGATTCGGTATCTAATAACATTCATTCAGAATCAATGTATTTCGGTAATACAGGGTGATAACTGCCAACATCTTGGCTGCAACTATGGCATCGTTTCCAACTCTTGAAATTTCTATCACCCGTTCTCAGTTCTCTACCTGTCTGTAGCCCATGTAATAAATTACATATGTGGGATCCTGATCCGGTATCACATACCCAGGACGTAAATGATACTGAGAAACAGTTCTTGGTAATGAACACACCCGAAGAAGATGCATCATCATGCACTTTCTTCGTCCGGGGGGCACGGGAATTCTGGTAATCCCCAATTTGCTGCTCTGTCTTATAACAATTATAGGTTAGAGCGGGACCAACGTTCCCTAGCGCAGTATTACAAGCGGGTTCGGTCAATACATCCATATTATTATATTGATTAAGGCGTGATATGGTCGCTACCTGGAGAGAGAGAGAAGAAAACACTCAGCGTATGCTCTTGCAAGATTAGATTGGTTATCTTTTTATCTAATCAGGATGGCTCCCACTGTTTTTATCAAATTTTCCTTCAAACCCTAAAAGGAAAGACTAGCCGGGATTAATTACACCCTACAACTTCGCCAATCTTTCAGCCAGGCCAGTGTCGGTACTTTGATGGAGGTTCCCCGTGCTTTCGCACGGACCTAATTAAAATAAACCTCGTTTTCCCAGAGGCGTAACCCCGTTGACACCTTTCTAGACACCTACTTGATCGGCTAATTGTAATGTGTAAAACTCTCCCAGTAGTAACAATTACTCGCAGTGGGTATCGGGATCCAACTATCTCATAGAAGGTATGCAATCTCATTGCAAATTTCAACACTTGAAATTCTCGATAATTTTGCCCCAAGCATCCTATGACCTTGACGGAGGTCAACAAACCACAGAGTGCAAGTCAAGTTCAACCCGTCATTTCTTGATTGAATCAAACCCACCCGCACGACCCTTGACGGAGGTCAACAAGGTCGTACGACTACCCTAATCCAATATGCATCATATGCATAAGCAGATAAATACTAGTTAACTACCGCAAACTACGCCTTGACGGAGGTCAACAAACGTAGCATGAATACTAAGTAGGACTTATCTGAAATGACGGAGGGCTACGACAGGTTTTTCTGAAAACCTATTGCGTAATGAACTTGATATCGTTGTAGAATCAAATGATTTTAAAATGGAGTGTTTTTGAGGTTTTTACTAGTTTCGCTAAAGAGGTCACTCCCGGTGAAGGGATCTCGGCTCTTTCCTTATGGAATAAGGTGCAGGATATATCATATATATCGCTATGCAAAGAAAAAACTCCAAAAGCAATAAAAAGACAAACCGAGTGTTGTAGCATCTGCCATTTATTGCTAAAGGGGTCACTCCCGGTGAAGGGATCTCGGCCCTTTCCTTATCGAATAAAGTGCAGGATGTTCTACAAGGAACACCGCGATGCAAAGCAAGAACTGTAGCTACCTGTTTTTGAAAATTCGATTTCACAACATCTTTTAGGTTTCTTTTCTTTCATTAATCATATTAATGAAGTCTCATAATTTAAGTCACCTAAATATCACAGATAAATACGACGTACACTTATGCCATCCGTATTCGCCTCGATGTCCCCTCGTGCACCGTTAGGTTAGGTAACTATCGGCAGAGCGAGGCAGGGCTAGCGCGGGTGTAAAACATAAGTGACGTCTATATAATATATCATATATACTATATACAGTATCTATCACAACATATCAAATGATCACATCACAGATATCGCAGCAGAAGAATCATATGAAATAATGGATATACTAGGAGGTCCGTGTTTTATTTTGAGCCTCTATAAAACACGGATTCCACGGTCGCGATGAATAGCCAAAACCCACATACCTAGACCCCTACGAGAGCGGCAAGCAACCCTACCAATTCTAGAGTTAGGAGACCCGGACTCGACTCTTTGAGTTGGTCTCCCACTGGACCCTAGAACCCGGTTACTTGTGCTCTCCTCCTTGGGTCTACCTAATGCGGAAGAGTAAATAATATACAATGGTGACATCATCCTCATCCCGGAAGTGCCCCAATAAAAGAATATGAGCATTAGGTAGACCCAATGGTGACATCATCCTCCTTGGATTTTTTCCGAAGTTTAAGAACGTCTAAATCGTGCAAGTTACGCAATGGACCCTCTAGAAGACAACAAACCTTAACTCGATTATGTGACCGTCTTGAACTTCCGGAATGAAAATAAAAACCCTTATCTCACATAAAACCTCGGCTATAAAGAACGCGACGATCCAATATAACATATCCAGCAACTCATAACATCGCATGTCATCAACGTAAGTAAATATGCGCATCCCAATTGTCGTTAACATATAGCAACGAAACCGGCGATAACACATATTATACTTACGGTCGCAGAAAAGAAAGTGTAAAACTACAACAGTTGGAATCCGAAACCTCCTTAGACATCACATGCCTAACAATTATAAACCCCGCATTTTAGTCTCTATATCGAAAACACTTTTCAATATCTAGTCGGGCAATTCAACAAGATTCCCGATATGTGATCGAATGCTCGTCGCAAACTTTAGTAGACGGTCGCACCCCCGGATGCCGTCGACGAAGTGCACTAAGGCGGAACACCGCTGCCGCGAGCACCCAAGCGGATGCTTTTGGCGACGGGGTTCTCCTACAGTCACTTGGTCGGGGCTTTGGAGCGTGGCTGTCTATTAAGTTTACCCGGCGAGTATCCGCGTACGCTACGTGATTGCGACGGACTTTTGATCGCATCAAAATTCCGTGGCAACCGATCATTTGAGACTAAACTGCTATGTTTATAACATTCAAATTAGTTATCTCATAACTACTTGTGGATTCCAAATATTGTATCACATTCCAGATAAATATACAATGTTAAACTGTCCGATCGAATAATCAAACACCCAAGTTTTCCCAAATAGTTCTCAACACTTGAGGGAAGTTTAAAAACATCCATCACATGTCACAGTACCAATGGTCCAGCCGTAGAAGGGTCAAGCCAATGCCTCACATATGGCAATGCCGTACTGCCCCAAATCCTAAGGTTCAAAAGGCGGTTCAAGACGATCACATAATCGAGTTAAGGTTTTTTGTCTTTTAGAGGGTCCATTGCGTAACTTGCACGATTTAGACGTTCTTAAACTACAGAAAAAATCCAACACTTGGAAATTTTCCGGCAGGGGAAAAAATGAGTTATTGATATCCGTTCGAATATTTTAATACTTTCTAAATTATCCGAAAAACAAAATGAAATTAAATTTTTCGATCGAATCAACGAATACAAAATAAACCCAAGAAAACTCAACACTTGAGTCAGATTAAAAGTACCCAGAAATATGCAGAAACACCTACGGATCAAACTGTACAAAAATAAAACCCCAATTCACAGAGACGGCCGCAGAACTGCGGCAGAAGCAGGGGTGTTGCCGCGGTTCCGCGGCTCTTTAATCGAATTAGAGGGTCGTATTTTACCAGTATCCTTAGAATTCCCTGCTGATTTTTTTGAGGATTTTTAATGTAGAAAAATCACATTTTAAAAAATTTTCCAGAGAGGGGGTCTACTTTGTCGTATCGGGGTTCGATCGGAGTTTTAACTTCGTATACACGTCGCCTAATGCTCTAGCTAGGCTCTGATACCACTGTAGGGTTACTAGGCACTCTATTAAGATTCTACAAGATATCAACCATGCCCGATTAAAATTTTAGCCGTGACGAATAACCCAAAACAAGATCTTTGCTAGACTATTAGGCGAAAACTAGCATGTAAAACACATTAATACTAAGTGAATACGAAATACAACCTTTGTCGATCGGTCCTTCACTTCTAAAGCTCCTTGTTGTAGTCCCTTCGCTGCGATCATCGAACTCCCAGACTCTCGGACGGTTCCATGAGAAGAGGGCAACGGTTTTGCTTGAAGTCTTCGAGGCCGAAGATGATCTACGTCGAGGGAATACGAACTCAAGCTTCTACTTCACTAACTTGAGAATTAGTGAAGCAAACACCCTAAACTAAAGTCTAGTCTAGTAGAGGATGATGAAATAGGAAATGGGTACACTTTTGAATTTCTTTTCTCATAATGTTTCTCTCTCTTTATCAAACCCTAGCAAGAATTTGAAGGAGGAAGAAGATGAGCTCAAAAATGAGAATGAAAACTAATCAAAAGAGAGAGAGAGCTAACCATGGGTGAGTGGGTATCATATACTAACTCATGTAGAGACATAACCATGGCTACATTATAATGGTTAGGTTAATTAATAACTTAAGTAATCCAAAACTAGTAGACTAAGTCAATGCAACCATAAGCTTCATGAAGCTTCATGCATGTGAGCTCATCATCCACTAATTTTAGAATTACTTTAAATATAAAAACCTAACACTATAATTAGTATGGTATAAGTCTTATACACCCATGTAAGTTGTATCAACAACCATGATACAAAATGAACAAAAATAAATATATATCACATATATATTAAGTTGTGCACAAGTGAGAAAAACAAATTCTTAAGTGAACCAATGTTAGTTAATGTAAATTAGTATATCACATAAACAATTATACACTAAATTATTAAATCAACACTTGACTTAATAATCCGGTTATATCTCATATAACCGACTAACATCCAATGTATTGACTTATCGAATCAACCGTTGATTCGATAACCTGGTTATATCACATATAACTGATCGACACAAACATCGCGAGAATAGAATACAGTATCACATACTCACATTATTCTCGGTCCCGCACATATCACATATGCGCTCCTATTTCGTTTTGCCTGAGCCAGTAAAACCTCTATGTATGACTCTAAAGACTCGTCAATACGCCGGCAGTAGGTGATGATCATATCAAGCACCCACAAGCCGTCAGCGGTACTAGCTGGACGTAACGGCTACCCGGGTATTGAGCGATCATAAGATCAGCAAGCAAGCCTGCTCCAACTCCTGCAAAAAGCCTGACAGTGACACTACCGTACAGTCCGGTCTCTTCGTCTGATATGTCGCATATCAAGTCTAGGGGTGGTAAACGTCAGACCCCAATAACCGATAAGTCATGCCGATACGAAGCTCATAACGGGTCAAGAAACTACTGGTAACACTTTCCAGTAAATCTCTAAACCAGCCATGGCTAGGGACTTCCCTGTTATGGCAAATCTAGCATAGCGCAACATCAACCCCCAATACCGGGAGAGACGAAACCCCTCCTATCACTCATTGCCTCCATGCGACTCGGGACTGTACCCAAAAACCACCGTTTTTCACGCCCTCTTGGACGTGGTAAGGTGGAAATCAAAGCACAGTGGGAATCACACAAGACTCTATGACGATCTCGGGTCTACAGACTAACCTGCACCAGTGTCACCAGAGAACTGCCATCTGACGTGAGGTATAATACCATCTGGGAGTTCTCGGCGAGTCCGTCCAGTATACCCAGTCTCCACTGAGCACCCGTATATCATCTATGATGTCAAACACCAATGGATATGGGATCATCCATCGCCCATCTATAAGGGTCGAGAAGCTATACGCTAGTCTACTCTGGTATATCGATGCCCCGTCTCGATACACCCACGACTAGGGACCTTGAAGGATGTACTTATGGACTACCATGTCCCCACTAGTATGATCCGCATCATAGTCCAGGTAGTCAAGTACACATCCTAAGGGCTTTACCAACATGTAATAGAGAGACAATCAGTGTACACGTTAAGATAAAGAGTAATCAGATAGCATACTATCATGTCGAGCAAGAAAGTCCTCCCTATATATGTCCAAGCATCCACTACAATATACGTCTCATGTATAGTAATGGCCTCTAGGGCATACATATAACTAACATAACGTTACCAGCCCCCTAGGCCCGATATGCGATACTCATAGACGAACAGACCGGACTGTATATATATTGTCACTGTTAGGCTCGGTAGGGTTCAGGATGAGTTCGCTCATCGGCTTCCCTTGAGGTCAGTACATGGGCAGCCGTTACGCACTGCTAGTGCCGCTGACGTGCTTGTGGTTAAACCCACTGCCAGGGTACTGATGAGTCATTAGAGTCCCCCACAGATAGTTTCCCAAGTTCGGGCGAAACGTTGTAGAGGCCGTATAGTTTTATGGAAGGGTTCGGAAAAAGCACGTGCGTTTACGCACGTGTCATATTTCGGACAGATAATACTGGTGGGCTTTGGTTTAAGCCGGATCCATGTATTATATTGAGTAGATATAATATCTTTGTCTCAGTTGCATTTGTATTCGGTCATAGTAAAATGCTGGTATGTTTATACTGTTACGGGGTTATCCTGAAATTCGATTCGGGGTCGCTTTTCGAAGTTGCCAGTTTTCTATCACCCGTCTTAAACATTCTGTTTAATGTGGATTTATCTTTTCTTCATTTGGGTGAGTCATGAGGGTGAGTCATGAGTGTGGAAGCTTCTAGATGATGACTAGGCTTGTGACTCATTAGTTTGCATTAATGGTTTTGATGAGGTGTATTAGTGAGTCACCTTTAGCATTAATGTTTCTTGTAATGCTTAAGGATATTTCTTCTTGATCTTTTCCCTTGTGGTCACCCCCTTTTGCTCCTACACTCACCCTCCTCCTCTCATATATTGGCCAGCCCATTCTTGTGAGGAGAACATGGTTGTTGGAAAAAAGATTATGGAATTTGCTTCATGGAAATTTCATATGTTCATTTATCATTTCTTGATTAAAAGGCAACTTCATTAACCGTTCATCCTTGGCTTTGGATAAATGGAGACAAAGTGTTCTACTCATTCTCTACATCAATCTTGGACATGTCGGCTAGGAAACTTCATGTCCGAGTTGCCTCGGTTCAGAGGCGGGAGCCCGTATAAAGATCCGTAGATGTGGTGCCACCTCGACGAGGAGCCAGGAGATCGGAGTCGCCGCAACGGAGCGTGGGATGATGGTTAAAGAACGAAGGACTCGGATCGTTCGGTATAACCTTTCTACCCACTTTGTAGTTTGTTAGTTTAGCGTTAATGGCAGATCCGGGTTATAGTATGCGATAGCGCTAGTTATAAAAGTTTTTGTTCCACGTTTGGCGTCTGAAAGACGGCCGGGGCGCTACCGTAGACTTACATGGGTTTCACTTGGAATGGACCCTTCACAATCCGGTAAATCAAACACTACAAAGTCGCACAACTCATTAAACATTCTATCTTCAATTGGTGAATTAGTTGGAATATTTGATAGACTTTTAAAACCGGAGTTGTGGGATTCAATTTGAAATGGGTAGGTTTGATTTGAAAGGGTATACCGCTCACTCTCACTACGCAAACTCTCAATCTGTCCTATCGTCTCATCATACATTGGAAAATTTGGAGCTAGTTGGAAACTAGCTACCGGGTCACTAAGTTGTATGAGGGCGGCCATGGACGCATTCAAATCCATCATCTGTTGGCATTACGCTACCCAAAAGTCTTCTAACGACTGTTCCAGACTAGACATGGGTTATTGAGGAGTTTCTGTAAAAGATTCAACGTTGGTTGGATACAAGAAACTCCCTAATGGCTGTTCAGAAGCAATGTCTAGGAAGGTGTAAAAGTCTGGTAGGATTGATATGAATTGAATGGTTGGACAGCAGTAGGATCAACATTCGGATAAGAAGGTGATTGGAATTGTTGATCAAAAGAATTTGCAGTGGTGAAAGGAGTGAAAGATCGGCTACGAGATTGTTCAATACGTTCAGCAATAAACATAGGTCTTAGAGTTACAACAGGACTCTCAAAAGGGGTATCAACGTAAGAAGGTGGGGTAAGTTGAAACGGTTGATACGAAGCGGATTGCGGAGTCCAATTGTTTGTCCTAGATGCGTCAATCCGATCATTCAAAGATATTTTTTCCATGGATGGATCGTTTGAAGTTCGACCAAAGCAAGAACCGTAAGAAGTAATGTCTGGTTGTGGGTACCAAAGTTCGGCAAGAGTTTTTCGAGGTGGGGTACCCATGATATGAAGAGAAGAAGAAGAAGAAAAGAAAAAGAATGTGGTTTTTTTATTTTTATTTTTTAGTTAGTTATCAACAAAAGAATGAAATATACATAAAAAAAAAGAATCTGGACAAAGAAAACAATCACGACACAATACCACACACCTGATCGGTCTAGGGTTCACCTAGGTCAACTAGACCTGCTCAAGAACTTGATTGTCGAAGTAAAACTGTGTCGAGAAATGGGCTTATGATGTACTGATCATGAGGCCAGGTGAGTGCAAAGATAAGGGGAGGTTTTCCAATACTTTCACGAAGGTCCTTAATAGATAACCCTTTATCTTTGGCGGTTTCGCCGTGAACACTTTGCTAGACACCCCATAAACGATATACCGTTAAGCGGTGTTCTAAACACAGTTAACTTCTCCTGGTGAGCGCGAAGTCCTTAAAGGCTTAAAGTCTAGTTTCTTTTTAAAATTTGTGAGGGTAAACGTTATGCTCAATTCGTGATTTGTGGGCCACGGAAAAGGTGATGAAATCCTTTACCGTATGTTGTGGGGTTCGCTTGCCCTTAAATCCGTATTAATGGATGCAATGCACAAATCAATGAAAACCTAAAAAAATCGATTTTTATGTTTAAGCGCGGCACTGCAACAAATATGGGCTAGTCAATTTTAGCGTTTGCTAGCGAACTTGCAAAGAATCCTGCAAAGATATTATATTGGATGCGTCCAATTTGAGAAGAAGGTGTTAGTAAAGTACGTAACGATAAATTTTCGGGTTAAGTAACCCTCGTTGAATTAAATCCGAATAGCTTGGAAAGTTCGCTTGCACGGGTCAAACTACCCGGTTCTTTTGCACTGTACTTCACAATCACCTTAACTTGGAATGTACACTTTGCTCAACACAATCGCAGTTCGTAAATCCGTAAAAATCTGAAAATGTCAGAAAACGGATTTTAGTGCGAAAAAACGATATGGATGCCCAAATACCTGCACACTAAAAATTATAAAAAACAAGCAATAAAAATGGGACAAAAACAGAACACTGGAGCACAGAGAAGAAATTGGAGGCAAAAGGGGATGAGCAGGCCGGCGAGCTCGGAATTTTGGTGTGTGTCGCCGGTTTTCTTGTAGAATATGGCCTCTAAATTTCTAAAGAGATCTCAGTGTTCTACTAGTGTCTCACTGGTATTGTTTATCTTTTCTGTTTAGATCCAAAATGGTAGCAGGTCAGAAATCCAGAGAACAAAAATGTTAGCAATGTTAGTTTTTGTTTTGGTTTTGAAATTTTGAAATTTTTAGTTTGTTTTTAGAAAATTGTTAGATGGTATAAACAAGATTAACCCGAAATAACAAGAATAAAAACGTTATCGTCTCCTCAACAACGACACTATTTGATTGCATGCTTTTGGTGTGTCGAGTTTTAAGAGTTCTAAAGTTAACCGCAATCAGGACGGTATCGCTTTGCAGCTAGCCGCGATGAGTACGGGTCATCCGCAGGGAGACGGGGCGTTTTAAGTTCTTGTTTTCACGAGTTAATGTGCGAGGTGGAATTGTTCGTATCTACCCTATGTGCTTATATGCAAAGTAAACGCTTGTTAGGATTAGATAGGATAGTGTAAGTTTAGGAAATCCGTACTCAATCTTTTGAGCCGAGCTCGACCACTAAAGCTAGAGCAATCGGCAACAACGTGGATTAGGGTGCTTAAGCACGGTATTAGTGAAATCCGGCTTATTGACCCTTGTCCGTCCGTTCTTGTCGCTTGCTTTCGCCTCTGGCCAATCCGAACACAACCGGTCGCGGTTAGAAAACACCGATATCTTGGTAGGGTAGGGTGCCTAACGGAGCGCTTGCGTGAAGCTTGGGCGGAGTTTAATGGAAAAGATCGGGAAAAGGAAATGAGAAAGGAAATCTTAACTTACAATATCGGTTTCTTTCCTAACAACAACATATTCACAACCATCAAAACAATCAAACAAAAAGAGCAAAGAAAAGATAAACAAAGAAAAGAAAAGAGCATTTTAAGAAAGTAAATGACATGATAATTAAATTGCAAGTAAGTAAAGAGCAAGTAATGAAAGAGCAAGTAAGTAAAAGAGCAAGAATGAAATACTAAGAACCCAAATGCAAAAGAAAGATTTATTATGTCCAAGTGATACAACCTTGAGTTTAATAACCTAATCTTAAACTTGCAAGCTCAATGAAGAGGTTGCAAGATCAAGAGAAGGAAAGGAGCTCAAGGGAAACTAAGCTATGTACAAAAGAACAAAAAGAAAACAAAAGATGCTTTGTGTAAAAAATGAGAAATCTTGGACAAAGAATGACCCCCTCTCCCTTGCTCACTGGTCTGCTTTTATAGGTACAAAAGAAGAATAAACAAGCAATAAAAATAGGTTGATGTGACTGCAAGGAATCGACAGTAGAAAACTGGGGCTCATTGGGTAAAGGGGGGCCATTGAGCTCGGATCTTTGAAGGGTGTGGTCGGCCCAAAACCGAGCATCCTGGCTCGTGTTTGTGCTGTGGTCTGGTGTTCTCTCGACAAGTCCACTGGTGATGCTAGATTTGTCTCTATGGATTTGGTCTGCACTCAGGGATTTAGAGGGAAACTTGATGCTATACATCACATCACATCTTTTTGCATTAAACACACATCACCTCACTTGCACAAGTTGTGTGCCATGGGCAGCCCCCCCTCTCTTGGTCCATGAACCAACAAGCTAGTGTATACACTTGTATATGTTGGACCATTTAGATAAAAGGTGTGTACACATGCATGTTGCAAAAAAGAAACTCATGAAATATCGGTCGGTTTTCGGTTCCGGTTGCAGTGTCAGCTCACAAACGTTATATCCGTGATTTTGAGTGTATTTCCAGTATTTTATCACGGATATCTGTAATCTGTAATTACTGAGCAGACACTGTTAATAGTACCGATATATACAAAAAATAGATAATGAATGAGTGGTATTAAAATGCAGTTTTCTGAGATGAACAGGGACCCACAAAATCAAAGTGACGGGCCATCATTAATGAGGCAGTCACTCATTAAGGAGGGAATCCTAAAAGGATTCTCATTTAATGAGAAGCTCATTTGGCTAAGGAGTTGAACTCCCTCGAGAGCAGTGCTCTTCCTACAGAAATCATATCTGTCAAATGTAATTAAGAGGGGAATAAAATTCCCCAAATATTTCTAAAGAGCTATGCTATGTAAAAGCCATGGTACAATCTACCAGAACTTTCAAAAGCAAAGCTTTTAAACCCCCAAGATCTTTAAAGATCTGACGGAAAAATCCTAGAAACTTTAAGAGTTCTTCATTAACGGGTTAAGAAACCCTAAAAAACATTTTTAAGATCTGTGATTTCAGAAGAGCAAAGCTCTGTTTTCATTAACGGGTTAAGAAACCCTAAAAAACATTTTTAAGATCTATGATCTAAAAAGAGTAAAGCTTTGTTTTCATTAACGGGTTAAGAAACCCTAAAAACATTTTTAAGATCTGTGATCTAAGAAGAGCAAAGCTCTGTTTAATGGGTCTGATTATGATCTTACCAAAATTTTGGGCAGAGTTATAACTCTAGAGGGGATTTCTTTGGGCAGAGATCTAAGCTCTGAAAAGGATAATTAAATTCTCAAAAAAAGAAAGAACAGAAGAAGATGAACAACAGCCATCTCAAGGGCTAAAGGCCCTACTTATAGGAACAGGAAGATGATTCAACTTCCAAAAAGATCCAACGGTGGAAAAGCAGCCACCGCTGCACTCACGTGCAAGCCACGTAAGCACAACGGTGGGGGGCATTTGTTTCCTACCAATAATAAAAGAGCAAGGATCTGTTCAAAATTTGAAAAGAGGCAGCGCCTCACGTGCCTTGCACGAGGACGCCAGCGCCAAGAGTTAAAAACTCTGAGGCAGCGCCTCACGTGCCTCGCACGAGGGCGTTGGCGCCAGAACTAAAAGTTCTCTACCATTGGATCAAAGATCCAATGGGGATGACAAATTATCGAAATACAGAATTAAATTCTGTTGAGGAAATATTCCCTCAAAATCTTTCTAAATGAGAAAGACCACCCTCTGTAAAACAGAGCACCGTTAGATTAAAAAATCTAATGGTGATTAAAAAATCACCAAGCTACAGAATAAGCTCTGCATGGGAAAATATTTCCTAATCTTGTTAAAAAACAAGAGAAATATTTTCTGTAAAACAGGAGTCCTTGGATCAAAGATCCGACGGTGGATAAAATCCCCAGATCAATTAAGGATCTCACAATGAGGGATTCCTTCAACTAAATTAACAGACTTGCCTCTACTATATAAAAGACCCAAGACTTCAAGTCTTGCAGAGAAGAACCTTCCCCATAAACTTCAAGTTCAAAAAGAAGAGCAGGAAAAAAGAAAGCTTGAAGAAAGAAGAAAGAAGAAGAACTTTCTTCGAGATAAATACAAGTAATAGAGATCAGAGCATCTCATCTGCATATCCAAGGGTTTAACCCTTGTAAAGAACATAGTTCTTTCCCCTGGATCTGAGATCCATGAGACAAGTCTCCCACAAAAGAGAATTTAATTCTCATGGGGATGAATTTGTTCTTGAGGATCGAAGATCCAGGGGAGAACAGAGAATTGAACTCTTCAGAAAATAATGCACAAAGAAAAAACAGCGCCAAGCGCCTCACGTGCCCCTCACGTGGGCGCTGCTCAAATAAAGAGTGCTTAGCACTCAATGGTTGGCGCTCAGCGCCAAGCGCCTTACGTGCCCCTCACGTGGGCGCTGCTCAAATAAAGAGGGCTCAACACTCAATGGTTGGCGCTCAGCGCCAAGCGCCTCATGTGCCCCTCACATGGGTGCTACTCAAATAAAGAGTGCTTAGCACTCAATGGTTGGCGCTCAGCGCCAAACGCCTCACGTGCCCCTCACGTGAGCGCCGCTCAATAAGAAGTGTTTAGCACTCAGTGGTCAGTGCTCAGCGCCAAGCGTCCCACGTGCCCCTCACGTGGGCGTTGTTTAACATAAAGTGCTTTGCACTCATCAAATAGAGCCTAGCGCCATAAAAAGTGTTTAACACTCCATAAAAAAAGGGAAAAAGTAAAATGAAGTGTGGGCGTCATAACCCATATAAATGCTCAGCATTGTTTACACAGAGAGGGGACTAAGCTCAAGAAAGTGTTTAACACTTTATTCACAATGAAATTACAAAGACTGAGTGGGCTGAGCCCAAGTTGGCCAAACTCCCAATTAACCGAGCTCATGTGCTCTTTATTGTCCAAATTGGTCTTAGCCCCAAACAAGACTACCAATCTTCTGGTGAATATTCATTGGTTCAAGGGTACATCTCCTCACACCTCTGATATATGTCGTTGTAATTCTTCAACGTCTTCAGAGAGGTGGCGGGTCCCGATAACCAACAACTCTTTGGCGCACTCCCAAATGGCTATGGACCGCAATGTCCTTAAACTACGACCTCACCGCCAAATGGTGATCTATGGACCGCAATGTCCTTAAACTAGCTGATGACCGCAATCTCCTTAAACTAAACTCTCATCCAAAAAATGGTGAGCTATGGACCGAGATGTCCTTAAACTAATATTAGACCGCAACGTTCTTAAACTAACAACGGACCGTAACGTCCTTAAACAAAAACGATAGAGCCCAAATGCACTTTTACTGGATCAAAAATGATCCCAAACCCCCATTAAGTAGATCTTAGTCCAAGATCGGACTAACATATCCTTAACAAACATTTAAGTTGATCTTAATCTAAAATAAGGTTAACGATCATTAAATCAAACTAAACCAAATCTAAGAATATACGGATTTGGACTAATCCACGCCCTATGGGCGACAACATAAATTAGTCTCCGTATACAATCCACAGGAACCCTAAACAAATAAAAAAAACACACGACATGAAGTGACCTTTTGGAGCAGGAGAAAGTGGTTATCGCTGCGCGGTAACGTAATTAACTGCAGGGGCTTGCGCCTGCAGGGAAGAGTATCCCCACAATCAAAAACCCCTCGCAAACGAGGGGGAATCTGACGAAGTCTGCTACAACGGCCGCATCCGTCCAGACCTCTGATACAAGGTGCCATAAATCAACTTGGCATCTTCGGAGAGGTGGATGGATAAACCCAAATAGCATCTGCCCTCAAATTCCGACGAGACGTTTGTCTTCCCCGGCTTTCGACGGTAAACAAGAGTGACTTTCGGTGACAAGTATCACGGGGCCTTGAGGAGAGAGAGAGTGAGAGAGAGACTGTGTGTGTGAGATACTTCTACACACCATGGCTTCATCATTTTCTTTTTCTTTTTCATTCTCATCTTTCTACATTCTTCTCCCCTCCTCCTCCTTCAACTCTCCATCTCCTCTACCACTCACAAATATCCCTAAATATCCACCAAAACTCCTTACCATCTTCATAAAAAGTATTCCTCTCATCACTATAAACACTTTGGATGCATCAAGTTGCTATTTTGAGGACTTTGGGTAACCCAAGAATTTTCTTGAGCTGACAAATGAGGTAAATCCTACACCCCTAATTAAGTTATGAGTTTCCTTATGTCCTATAGTGGTTTAGAGTTATCTTATTGTGGTTTAGTGATGTTTGAAAATTTCTAGATGAGGTTTAGGGTATAAAATTGATGTGTGAAGGTGTATGGAGGTGTAATTGGTGACTACAACCCTTTTAGTGTTAAAACCTGGATCAAACCAAGTATAAAACCCCCCAAGACTTGAACTTGGAAATCCCCGAAATCGGAAATTATGGGAATTGTGGTGACTTTTTGAGATCTGCTATCACTCGGAGACTTGAAAATTTATTTAGCAATTACTATGAGACAATTAGGTGACCTAGAAGCTACCCTAAAGACCCGAGATCCCAACTCCAACCCATGGCCACAATTAAATGATTTCTGGCCGCAATTTGTGTCCTTAGTACGACATTTTGGCCTTGTATTTGGACCCTGGCTCTTTTATCCTATAAATAGACCCTCCACATATGCACAATTGGTTAGTTGGACCTGAGGCGAAATCTAGAGATGTTTTTCTAAGTTTTTGATTTCGGTTTGTGACTTTTAATGACTTGGGTTTTGGTATTTGTGTTTTATCTCAGTCGATTGACGTTCGTACGTCGATGTCGAGAGTTGTTTGGTTGTTCTTGCATGCGTAGGATGTAGGTTCTAACCTATGTGTGTCCCGTGTGCCGTTTTAGTTTTCGTATTCGATTCTTGTTACAATATGACGCATTTGAAATATAGGTACCTTCGTGTGGACTTCGGGGCGACAAGGGAGAGTGTGGCGTTATCGACTTCGGCAAGAGAAGATCAAGGTGGGTAGATGTATATCTACGAGAGAAGTCGGGTGGATGGCGTATAGCACCCCCGCAACCGTAGTTAGGGTTACTTTATATGTTTATATGTTTATAAAGGATATGATGATTTGGTGAGTAAGGTTCTAGGAGACTATATGATAGATTCGGAGTAGTGTAGGAAGTTATACCCTTAGCCCTTTTACCTTAGTCTTGAACATTAGGGTATGTGTTGTCACTCACATGCACACACGCATACACTTGGTAGTTATATTTGTGCGTATATGTGTATATATATGTGTGTGTGTGTGTGTGTGTGTGTGTGTTTATACACACACACACACACATATACACGTGAGATGAGGATAGTATATGATATATGGAGATGAGTCGATATGATCGGGCATGGGCCTTGAGATTTTGTTATGTGATTGAGTTGTGATATCGTGTACGCTATGATTTTATAAAGGATCGTTGGGCGATATGTATTCAAAACATGCGATAACATGTGTTTGGTGATTTTAGAATGTACGAGACCTTATATCCGTACCACCGATTTAAGATATTGATATTGTACGACGATTGATACCGTACGAATGATGATTTATTATGATATTTGACCCGTCTCCTCGATTTTGAGGATACCGTATGATGGATATTACCGTACGAGATGTAAATGATGATTGATCCGCACTCTTGACTCGAGGATGTCGTACGATGTTGTAGGGTTCTGCAGCACCGCCATGTGGTTTCGGGAGGCATCGACCATGCCGTTTTTAAAAAATTGGCATGCTAAAGAACCCTAACGCTAGAATCTTAACTAGAGAATTAGATGAACAAGCATGTAAATATCTTTACATCTATGTGAACAAGGAATACAACCTTTGTAGACCGGTCCTTCACTTCATAAGCTCCGTGTAGTAGTTCCTTCGCTCCAAGTAGTGATCTCTCGGACTCTTGTAAGGCTCCACAAGGTGAAATGAACAAGCTTGCTTGAAGTTTTCGAGGCCGAAGAAGATCTACATCGAGGAGACATTAACTCAAGCTCTCTCTTCACTAATGTGGAATTAGTGAAGCAAACGACCTAAGCTAAAGGGCTTCTCTAGTAGAGTTTGATGAAGTAGGAATTTTGCTCGCTTTAGAAATATTTTTCTCACTCATTTTCTTCACCTCCCAAATTGCAAGAGAGCTAGAGGAAGGAGATGAAGAAAAGCAACCATGGAAAAGATCAAGTCTTGAATTGGAACCCTGGGTGAGTTAATATCATATACTAACTCATGTAGAGACTAAACCATGGCTAATCATAATGGTTGGGTTAATAAATATTTTAAGTAAAACAAAATTGGTGGACTTAGTCAATGATTCTACAAGCTTCCACTAAGCATCAACCATGACTAATTTCCATTCAATTTTGAATTACTTTAAATAAATAAAACCCTTGTTTATTTTAAGCATGGTGTCAGTCACATACACCCATGTAACATGTGGCATCAAGCATGACACAAAATAGTGTACATTAATATATATCACATATATACTAAGTGTACACAAGTGAAAAAAAGAATTCTTAAGTGAGCTAACATTAGTTAATGTAAGTTAATATATCATATATATAATTATACATTAAATTATTAAATCAACACTTGATTTAATAATCCGACTATATCACATATAACTGACTAATATCAAATGTATCAACTTATCGAATCAACACTTGATTCGACAGCCCGGCTATATCACATATAACTGACTGATATCACATATCGCGAGAATAGAATACGGTATCATATACACGTATTAATCTCGGTCCTGCACATATCACATATGTGCTCCTACTTCGTTTCGCTTGAGCCAGGAAACCTCTGTGTGAGACTCTAAAGACTCGTCAATACGCCGGCAGTAGATAGTGATCATATCAATCACCCACAAGCCGCAAGCGGTCTGCTAAACATAATGTCCACCCGGGTATTGAGCGATCAGAAGATCAACAAGCAGTTCTGCTCATACTCCTGCGAATCCAATCAGTACAACTACCGTACAATCCAGTCTCTTCGTCTGATATGTCGCATATCTCACCTGGCGGTGGTTAACGTCAGACCCCAATAACTTGATAAGTCGTGCCAATGTGAGGCTCATAACGGGTCGAGAAACTACTGATAACACTTACCAGTAAATCTCGGAATCAGCCCTGGCCAGGGACTTCCTGTTATGGCCAATCGAGCACAGCGCAACATCAACCCCCAATACCGGGAGAGACGAATCCCCTCCTATCGCACATTGCCTCCATGTGACTCAGGACTGTACCCAAAAACCACCATTTTGCACGATCTCTTGAACGTGGTAAGGTGGAAATCAAAGCACTGTGGGAATCACACAAGACTCTATGACGATCTCGGGTCGACAGACTAGCCTGTACTAGTGTCACCAGAGAACTGCTATCTGACGATAGGTATAATACCATCTAGGAGTTCTCGGTGAGTCCGTCTAGTGTACCCAGTCTCCACTGAGCACCCGTATACCATCTCTGATGTTAAACACCAATGGATATGGGATCATCCATCACCTATCATATGGGTCGAGAAGCGTATACGCTAGTCTACTCTGGAATATCGATGCCCCGTCTCGATACTCCCACGACTAGGAACATTTGAAGGATGTACTTACCGACTACCCTTGCCCCACTAGAATGATCTGCATCATAATCCTGGTAGTCAAGTACTCATCCTAAGGGCTTTATCAACATGTAATAGGGAGACAATAAGTGTACATGTTAGGATAAAGAGCAACCAGATAGCATATTATCATGTCGAGCAAGAAAATCCTCCCTATATATGTCCAAGCATTCACTACAATATACATCGTATGTACAGTAATGGCCTCTAGGGCATACATATAACTAACATTCTCCCATTTGCACTAAGGCCATTTGTTGTAGTATCTCATACCCAACGTCCTATAAAAGTCTCTCTAGGGAAAGGCATCTATGAGTGGATCCGCCGTGTTATCCTTCGCGTCAACTCTCCAAACCTGGATCCCCTGGAGATCAACCATCTCCCTGATCAGGTGATACTGCCTCAGAATATGTCTGGATCGCTGATGGGATCGGCGTTCCTAGGCCGAAGACACAACCCCATTGTTGTCACAATAACAATTATTGGACGCTCAATGGTAGGAACCATGTTCATCTTATGAACAAGAAATGTCCAGACAACCATTTTGGCAGCATCGTTGGTAGCGATGTATCCAACCTTTATCATCTAGTCTGCTACGGTATCTAGCTTGAAACTCTTCCAACATACTGTCCCTCCACTGAGGGTAAAGACAAAGCCTGTGACCGACTTTCAGTCAACCTTATCACTCTGGAAGTTCGAACCAAGAACATTCTTTTAATGCTTCTCAAGTACTTAAGAATGTCCTCCACAGCTGTCCAGTGATTCTTGCTAGATCTGATTGATTCCTGATCACTACACCTAGTTTGTTAGCTACATCTAGTCTGGTATATAACATCGCATACATGATAGAGCCTACTGCCGAAGCATAGGGTATCCCTTGCACGCGAGCTCTCTCCAAATCAGTCTTGGGAGACATCTTTTTTGAGAGAGTGATTCCTGAGTTCGTGGGTGAACCACCACGCTTAGAATCCTCCATACTAAACTCCTTTAGTATGGTGTTAATGTACCTGGATTTGGGACACTCCCAATATCCACTTAGATCTATCACCATAGATCATATACCACGAGATGTAGTAGGTATCATCCACTTCTTCCATGAAGAATCCTCGTGATAAGAGGAGCTTAACCGAGTGTAACATAGGAAACCCTTTCCTCTCAAGAGTATATCATCTACGTACAATACGTGGAAGACAACCTTACTCTCTACAACCTTCTTGTATATACAAGGTTCATCTACCATTTTGATGAAGTCAAACTCTTTGACTGCCACATCAAAACAGATGTTCCAACTCCGCGATGCCTGCTTTAATCCTGATGGACTTAAGCATAACCACTTGAGAAAATGATTCATCATAATTCACACCTAGTTAATGATGAAAAACTTTTACTACAGTTCTAGCTTTGAAAGTCTCAACTTTTTCATCTACACCAAGAATCTTCTCAAGATCCATTTGCTCCTGATGGGTTTTACCCCTTCAGGTGCAACATCCAAAGTCATACTTTGGTGGTGTACATGGATTCCATCTTTGATCGCATAGCATCCAGCCATTTCACAGAGTCCCCACTTGTAATGGCCTGCCTAAACCTAGTTGGGTCATCATCTACCATGATGCAATCCTCTCTCCCACTGTCACCGAGAAGACCGCAGTATCTCTCAAGTGGATGAGGAACCCTACCAGATTCGCGGAGAAGCTGAGGTTCGTTGGAGACTATTGAATCATTTGGTTCCACTAAATCATCTGTCCTAGTTTGTATAGCTGGAACTCATTCCAGTTCTACCTCATGACCATAACCTTTTTGTAAAAAGGTGGTATGTTGAGAAACAAAACACATTTTGTTTCTCGGTTTGGTAGAAGATATTCCCTCGCAAATGTTTGGGATATCCAACAAACTTACCGAACTGACCTTTCCTTGAGTTTGTCCGGATTTTGCCTTTCAACATAAGCCGGACAACCCCATATCTTAACTCGTTTAAGACATGGTCTATTCCCATACCATATCACATATGGAGTGGTAGACACTGATTTAGTCAGAACCCTATTCAATAGGTATGCATCTTCTCAAGTGCATAACTTCCAAAGGGAAATTGACAACTCAGTAGAACTCATCATAGAGTGAGCCATATCTCATAGGGTGCGATACCTCCGCCTCGATACACCGTTGTGTTGTGGTGTATACGAAGTAGTAAGCTGAGAGAGGATCTCATTCTCTTTTTAGAAACTCCAGGAACACCATGCCCAAGTATTCCCTTCTTCGATCACATCGAAGGACTTAATACTTTTACCCGTTTGGTTCTCTACTTCAAGCTTATATTCCTTGAATTTCTCAAAAGTTTCATACTCGTGTATCAAGAGGAACACATGTCCGAATCTTGAAAGATCGTCGATGAATGTAATGAAGTACACAGAACCAACCTTAGCATTAGTAGACATAGAACAGTATACATCATCATGTATCAGTCCCAGAGTTCACTAACTCTATCTCCGTTTCGAGTAAACGGATTATTGGTCATTTTACTTTTGAGACAAGACCGGCAAGTATCATATGATGGAAATTTGAACGGATTCAAATATTCTTCCCTATGTAACTTAGCTAGTTGTGTCGCATTGATATGACCTAGTCTACAATGCCAAAATAAGGATCCGTTCATTTCTTAACTACTCCTCTTGTGTGTGTTCTAAATACTTTGAACTGTAGTTTGATTTAGAATGTATATGCTATTACATAACGTGCCTGATCCAATCAACTCTTGATTAAGGAAAATGTTCACAACATTATCCATCAATACAAAATTATATCCATCTTTAACTTAATAAAGAAACCGATGTAATGCTGTATATCAGGTTCGGTATGTAATAACATTCGTTCAGAATCAATGTATTTGGTAATACAAGGTGATATTCGCCAACTATTTTGGCTGCAACACTTGCACCAATCTCTACATTTAGAGACATATTACCCATTTCCAGTTCTCTACCTTTTTGTAGCCCATGTAATAGATTACATATATGGGATCCTGATCCGGTATCTCATACCCAGGAAGTAGATGAAACTGAGAAACGGTTCTCGGTAACGAATACACCTGAAGAAGATGCATTAACATGCACTTTCTTCGATTGGTTGGCATGTGAATCCTGATATTCCCATATTTCCTGCTCGGACTTATAACAATTATAAGATGGAGCGGAACCAACGTTCCCTGCACAGTATAATAAGTGGGTTCGGTCAAAACATCCATATTATTATCTTGATTAAGGCGTGACATGGTCGCTACCAGGAGAGAGAGAGAAGAAAACACTCTGTGTGCGCTCTTGCAAGATTAGATTGGTTATTAATTTATCTAATCAGGATGGCTCACACCGTTTTTATCAAATCTTCCTTCAAACCCTAAAAGGTAAGACTAGACGGGATTAATTACACCCTACAAGTTCGCCAATCTTTCGGCCAGGCTTGTGTTGGTACTTTTAGGGAGGTTCCCCGTGCTTTCGCACGGACCTAATTAAAATAAACCTCGTTTTCCCAGAGGCATCACCCCATTAACACCTTTCTAGACACCTACTTTGATCGGCTAATTGTAATGTGCAAATCTTTCTCAGGAGTAACTCTTACTCGCAGTGGGTATCGGGATCCAACTATCTTATAGAACGTATGCAATCTCATTGCAAATTTCAACACTTGAAATTCCTGATAATATTTTGCCCCTAGCCTCCTATGACCTTGACAAAGGCCAACAAACCATAGGATGCTAGTCAAGTTCAACCCGTACATTTCATGATTGAATTAAACCCACCCGCACGACCCTTGACAAAGGCCAACAAGGTCGCATGACTACCCTAATCCAATCGCATCATATGCTTTGCAGATAAGCACTAGTCAGCTACCGCATACTACGCCTTGACAAAGGCCAACAAACGTAGCACGAATACTAAGTAGTACTTATCTGAAATGACGGAGGGCTACGACAGGTTTTTAAGAAAACCTTTTGCGTAATGAACTTGATATCGTTGTAGAATCGAGTGATTTTGAAAAGGAGTGTTTTTGGGGCTTTTACTAGTTTTGCTAAAGAGGTCACTCCCGGTGAAGGGATCTCGGCTCTTTTCTCATCGAATGAGGTGCTGGATATTTCACAAATACCACTATGCAAAGCATGAACTAAAAAAGGCAATCAAAAACAAAACCGAGTGGGTTGTAGCATCTGCCAGTTTCGCTAAAGAGGTCACTCCCGGTGAAAGGATCTCGGCTTTTTCCTTATCGAATAAGGTGTTGGATATTCTACAAGGAATACCGCTATGCAAAGCAAGAACTAGAGCTACCAGTTTTTTAAAACAAGATTCCACAACATCTTTAGGTTTATTTTCTTTCATTTCATTAATCTCATTAATGAAGTACCATCAATTATGCTTCCTTGCATCACAAAAGAAACGAAAACTGCAATATTTATTATATATCATATATATAATATAAGCATTCGTCTCATAATATATAAAGTGATCACATCACAAAATATCAGCAGCATCAGAAGATACACATATGAAATATTGGATATACTAGGAATTCCATGTTTTAAATTAAGCCAGTATAAAACACGTATTCCACGGTCGCGGTGAATAGCCAAACTCACATCCCTAGACCCCTACGAGAGTGGCAAGCAACCTTACCAATTCTAGAGTTAGGAGACCCGGTCTCAACTCCTTAAGATGGTCTTCCACTGGACCCCAGAACCCGGTTACTTATGCTCCCTGCCTTAGGTCTATCCTAATGCGGAAAAGTAAATAATATACACCAATGGTGACATCATCCTCAACCCGGAAGTGCCCCAATAAAAGAATATTACATACAAGTTTTTACATGAATGAAAATGAAAAACTCTCATCTCACATTAAAAAAAAACAGGCTATTCAAAACACGACGATCCAATATAACATATCCCAGCAACACATAACATCACATGTCATTAACGTAAGTAAATATGCGTATCCCAATTGTTGTTGACATATAGCAACGAAACCGGCGATACACCATATATTACACTTACGGTCGCAGAAAAGAAAGTGAAAACTACAACAATTGGAATCCGCAACCACCTTAGACATCATAAACCCAATGTATCACATACTTCGGATTTCATGCCTAACCAAATGAATTCCTTAGACATCATAAACCCGGAATAACTCATATTCCGAATTTCTGCCTAACAATTATAAACCCCGTATTTTAGTCTCGTTATTGAAAACACTTTCCAATAACAAGTCGGGAAATTCAACAAAATTCCCGACATCCTGATCGAATGCTCGTTGAAAACTTTAGTAGACGACCGCACCCCCGACGCCGTCGATGAAGTGCACTCAGGCGGAACACCGCGGCCGCGAGCACCCGAACGGATGCTTTTGGCAACGGGGTTCTCCTACAGTCACTTGGTCGGGGCTATGGGGCATGGCAATCTAGTAAGATTACCCGGCGAGTATCCGCGTACGCTACGTGATTGCGACGGAGTTTTGATCCACATCAAAATCCTGTGGCAACCGATCATATGAAACTAAATTGCTAGATTTATAAAATTCAACCTAGTTATCACATAACTAATTATTATGGATTCCAAATATTGTATCACAATCACAGATAGCTAGACGATTTTAAACTTTTCGATCGAATCAACAAACACCCAAAATTTCCCAAAGAGCTCAACACTTGAGCGGAGTGTAAAGAATACCCAGAACATGCCACATCACCTATAAACCATCCGTAGAAGGGCTGACCCATGCCTCACCAATGTCGCCGCGGAACTGCCGCAAACCCTAGGGTATGACCACGGTTCCGCGATCCAAAAAGTCGAGTTTGGGTACTGTTCTTCTAGAGAGTCCACGGAATCGCTTGCATGATTTTCTGAAGATTTTAAACTCGGAAAAATCCAACTCTTGGAAAATTTCCAGCAAGGGAAAAATTGGGTTATTGATATCCGTTCGAACTTTTTAACGTCGTCTAAAGTTATCCAAAACGATGTTAGAATTACGAAACACTCCGAATTGCCTTTACAGAAAATTAACATCACATGCAATTTCAGTAAAAATAAGCAACACCTGAAACACCAAAACCCCGAGACTGGAACACCACAAAAATTTGAAGCCCAAACACCACTAATGAACCGGCCAGCTCGGATTTTCAGTGAATGTGGCCGACCAAAATCCGACCGTCTTGCTTCAAATTTCTGTGGTGTTCATGTTATATCACATACAACATTCTGCAGTTGTTTAAAAAAATTTTAGAGGCCATTTAAAAATCGAAAGAAACTAGATTTCATTGTTTAAAGTTTCGGAGTTGTTTCGGTTTCGTAATCCTACAAACATCGTCTAATTCTCTAGCATGGCTGTAGGGTTCCGCAGCACCGCCATGGGGTTTCGGGAGGCATCGACCATGCCATTTTTTTAAAAATTGGCATGCTAAAGAACCCTAATGCTAGAATCTTAACTAGAGAATTAGACAAACAAGCATGTAGACATCTTTACATCTAAGTGAACAAGGAATACAACCTTTGTAGACCGGTCCTTCACTTCATAAGCTCTGTATAGTAGTACCTTCGCTCCAAGTAGTGATCTCGTGGACTCTAGCAAGGCTCCACAAGGTGAAATGAACAAGCTTGCTTGAAGTCTTCGAGGCCGAAGATGATCTACGTCGAGGAGACACTAAATCGAGCTCCCTCTTCACTAATATGGAATTAGTGAAGCAAACAACCTAAGCTAAAGAGCTTCTCTAGTAGTGGTTGATGAAGTAGGAATATTGCTCACTTTAGAAATATTTTTCTCACTCATTTTCTTCACCTCCCAAATTGCAAGAGAGTTAGAGCAAGAAGATGAAGAAAAGCAACCATGGAAAAGATCAAGTCTTGAATGGGAACCATGGGTGAGTTAATATCATATACTAACTCATGTAGAGACTAAACCATGGCTAATCATAATGGTTGGGTTAATAAATATCTTAAGTAAAACAAAATTGGTGGACTTAGTCAATGATTCTACAAGCTTTCACTAAGCATCAACCATGACTAATTTCCACTCAATTTTGAATTACTTTAAATAAATAAAACCCTTGATTATGTTAAGCATGGTGTCAGTCACATACACCCATGTAGCATGTGGCATCAAGCATGACACAAAATAATGTACATTAATATATATCACATATATACTAAGTGTACACAAGTGAGAAAAAGAACTCTTAAGTGAGCTAACATTAGCTAATGTAAGTTAATATATCATATATATAATTATACATTAAATTATTAAATCAACACTTGATTTAATAATCCGGCTATATCACATATAACCGACTAATATCATATGTATCAACTTATCGAATCAACACTTGATTCGACAGCCCGACTATATCACACATAACCGACCGATATCACATATCGGGAGAATAGAATACGGTATCATATACACGTATTAATCTCGGTCCCGCACATATCACATATGTGCTCCTACTTCGTTTCGCTTGATCCAAGAAACCTCGGTGTGGGACTCTAAAGACTCGTCAATACGCCGGCAGTAGGTGGTGATCATATCAGTCACCCACAAGCCGCAAGCGGTCTGGTAAACATAACGGCCACCCGGGTATTGAGCGATCAGAAGATCAACAAGAAAGCCTGCTCATACTGTCACGACCAAAAAATTTTAGCTCGTGACCGGCACATAAATCACGCCACGTCTAAAAGCGTAACGTTAATTAAGTAAGCCGAAGCCCAGAAATCTAAAACCTTTTTAAAGAAAATAGAAGATGCGAAGTTTTGAAATAAAGGTATGATGAAAATCAAATGTTTTCTTAAAAACATAAAACAGGGGGACATGAAAAATGCAAGTGGGTTTTAGTAGTCGAAAAACATGTTTCGTCTTTTAAAAATTTGGGCAGCACCCCCTTTGTATATTTTGATCCAAAACCACAAATACATGATAATATAAAAGGCATCCCCAAACGGGAGCTAGCTCTTCTCCAATCGGAGGATCGACAACCACGCAAGTAATAAAACAAGTATACAATGCCCAACGGCGAAGATCCACACAAAAGATAATGAATAAAGCAAGACATCAACCCACAAGCGAACATATAACCCATCACTCAAGTCTTGCAACTACAAGTCTTTCTAAATCTTACTATTTATACAAATACTAATTTTGATTGATGGAGTTGACTAGATACAATATGAATAATAAATATAAGAGGGGTACGATCCAACATGTACCACCTACAAAAGCAAAACACCCAAATGCAGCTATGTGCCAGCGATGCCGCTACTGATCCATGCGGTCAACCTGCAAGAACTGTGGCACAACGGGGGTGAGTTGCCAACTCGTGAGTAGAAAACATCAACAGGTAGAAAACGAATAAACAACGATTTCCTGGGTCAACTATATCATGAAGGTAATACTATGATATCTAGGGTGACCGTATCTGCATATGTGCCAACAATGTAATAATCAATGCCTGTATGGATGTGGATCTCATCCACGTGTCAACTAATGACACAACAACATCATGCAAGTAAATATCATAAAAGCATATGCATGAAAGTATGAAGATAACAATCAACGTGTGTCCCTCGCGACACATCAAAATCATGGAACCTGAGTGTCCAACATCGACACTCGAAACATCATGAAACCCGTGTCCAACATCGACACGTAAATCCTCATATATCTCGGGCTCCGTCAGTCCGGATCGGCCCACGGGCTCCGTCTGCGAGATCGGCCCTCGGGCTCCGGCAGAACGGATCGGTCCCTATCCATCTCTCGACTCTGGTCGGTATCCTCCGGATAACCGCTAGGTCCAACTAATCACCGGTAGGTTGTGCTCTCCCTGCCAGGATCATCGTCATCCCCACGAAATCTCTCTCTTGCCCCGGGGTACCATACCGGGTCCACCATGAACCCGCAAACGGATCATCTAACTCCTCGAATTGGGTTTCACATATCACATGTCTCAGAACCGAGAAAACGCATGGTGGACGCACTGAAATATCATATCAAGAGAAACTGGGTTTTTAAAACAATACATACTTTCTTTTGAAATAACCACGGTTCTCAAATCCAGAAATCTCATGAAAACAACATATCTCAATGCGTATAATCATAAAGCATGATGTATGTGACATATAATAGAATGTAAGGATATCCGTATATCATGCAACATGGAACAGTGATGTGAGCATGGGCATATCATCCTAATGGGAGCATAGCAATATAATGGCATGATGTAGAAATTTTACTGTGTGAGTGACATAGCAATTATCGATGATGAAGTGTATGATCCGTCCAATCTGTGTAAGTGTAACATACGCATCATTGATAATGGTGTAGGTGTACTAGAACAGGTATATAGAATGCAATGAAAATGACATGGAAGTAGCATAAGTTAATTGTTAGCTAAATTCTATAAGGTATACGTATCTAACATGACCGAATCGGTGAATCTATCAATTGGCATCCATCCATAGAACACCACGTACGGTATAATACATCGTACGGCATCCTCTAGTCAAGGGTAAGGATCAATCATCAGATACACTCATCACGTACGGGAATCCATCGTACGACGGCATTAAACAATTAGGGATCCTATAAACCTATATGATAATAATGGTATGGACCTAACGTCCCGTAATACATATCACTCATGATTCACAACTTATATATATATACACCTATATACCTATATCCCAGGTCACATCCGTATCAATCTCATATCATGGGACCGGAAAAGGTATAAATCATCTCATATCGACTCGCATCCGTATACCGGCATATCAATCAAGTCATCATATCACATCGTATATCCTTTTCATCACATTAATATCTCATATCAAGTCATCTTACATATACATTCTATCCTACACATCAAATGTCATGCTACTCTAAAAATTCATACTATTATAGTGTAACTACATATCTATAAGTCGTGATTCACATTCATTTTTCATATCCTTATATATGTATCAATTTGAGATATCGTTTCTTTCATATCATATCACACTAAACCTTTAATCACATCCATAGGTTCCTAGAATAGGTTTCTCTAACCATGTCCTATATATCGGTTTCCATCAAATTGCGGGGTGCTATACGCCATCCACCCGACTTCCCCCATAGATATAGATCTACTCAACTTAATCCTTGCTTGCCGAAGTCGATAACGCCATGCTCCGTCATCTCGGAATCCTCGCGAAGGTACCTACAATAATACATAATCGCGATCGCTATTAACATCAAGTTCTAAAATCCGATACGGCACACGAGTTGCCTATAGGTTAGAACCTATAGCCTACGCATGCAAAAACAACCAAACAACCCTTGTTGTTGACATACAAATGCCCAACAACCAAATACAATATCAAATACTAAAACCAAGAAATCCAATATCGGAAAACATAACCCGACACCAAAGCAGCAACTCAAGAATTCACTCCCAGATTTCACCCTAGGCCAAACTAGCCAATTTTGCACATCAGGTTGCTCTATATAGGATAATGGAGTCACTATACAAAAAGTAACTCGTTTTACTCCGACTTGGCCGCAAATTGTGGCCAAACCCAATAAATCCACGGCCAGAAAATGGACTTGGGTTCTAGGGTTTCAAGGGTGCTTCAAGTTTTCCTGCTCGTCTCACTGCCAAGGGAACTTATTTTACAATGGCCTCGGGTCATCCCAGATTTCCATATACCCTCGCAACTGTCAATTTAACCGATGTCGGAAAGTTCTAAGTTCATGTTTGGGTTCTATTTTATGGTCTTGGCCAGTAAAATACAACTAAGGGTCTTGTAGACACCAACCACAGATCATGATCCTATACAAACACCCAAACCCTCACTAGAAATATCTAACTTCACCAATCCACATTTAAACAACTTCTAAACTAAACTAGAATACAATAAGCATAATAACTTAGCTAAAGGAATTGAAATATACATCTTTTGGGCAACTCAAGAAAAACCCTAGCATTCTCCAAGTCTCCAAAATCCAATTTTTCTTGGTCCAATGTGTTGAGGATGAGGAGGGGATCAATTTTTGTGAAGGGGTATGGGGTTTTGGTGAAGCTTTGGAGATGGATCTTGAGGATAGAAGAGGTGAGTGGGAGCTTGAAGAAGGAGTTGGGGGAAAATAATGGGGAGGGAAAAGATGGCAGCTCTCTCTCTCTCTTTTATCCTCACCCTCTCAACTCCTTTCTCACTCTCTCTCTCCAATAATTGTCTTTTTACCCCTTTTCTCTTTTTCTTTTCTTTTTAAAACCCAAACCACATAATAGCCCAAAAACAACACAAGAACACTACATGTAACCAAAATGCAACATGCCATGGTGCACTAACCATGGAAAACTGTAAAAACACGGATTTGGCCTAATCGCGATTCACAGTGCACTAATCGGGTTTTATTTTAAACTGTATATAAATAAATTATAAAAATGCCAAATCCAATAAATATATTTTTAAATGACTAAATCATTTTAATCCCCAATTATTGGTATATATTTATACCATTTTACGAGAACCCCAATTTTGCAAATCGGGTAGTTTTCGCGAAATATACTATTTTAATATTAAATTCCAAAAATAATATTTTATATTTTCTGAAATGTTACACATACTCCTACGAATCCAATCAGTAACACTACCGTACAGTCCGGTCACTTCGTCTGATATGTCGCATATCTCGCCTGGGGGTGGTTAACGTCAGACCCCAATAGCTTGATAAGTCGCGCCGATGTGAGGCTCATAACGAGTCGAGAAACTACTGATAGCATTTACCAGTAAATCTCAGAATCAGCCCTGGCCAGGGACTTCCTGTTATGGCCAATCAAGCACAGCGCAACATCAACCCCCAATACCGGGAGAGACGAATCCCCTCCTATCGCTCATTGCTTCCATGTGACTCGGGACTGTACCCCAAAACCACCATTTTGCACGATCTCTTGAACGTGGTAAGGTGGAAATCAAAGAACAGTGGGAATCACATAAGACTCTATGACGATCTCGGGTCTACAGACTAACTTGTACCAGTGTCACCAGAGAACTGCTATCTGACGATAGGTATAATACCATCTAGGAGTTCTCGGCGAGTCCGTCCAGTGTACCCAGTATATACTGAGCACTCGTATACCATCTCTGATGTCAAACACCAATGGATATGGGATCATCCATCGCCCATCATATGGGTCGAGAAGCGTATACGCTGGTCTACTCTGGAATATCGATGCCCCGTCTCGATACACCCACGACTAGGAACATTTGAAGGATGTACTTACCGACTACCCTTGCCCCACTAGTATGATCCGCATCATAATCCTGGTAGTCAAGTACTCATCCTAAGGGCTTTATCAACATATAATAGAGAGACAATAAGTGTACATGTTAAGATAAAGAGCAACCAGATAGTATATTATCATGTCGAGCAAGAAAGTCCTCTCTATATATGTCCAAGCATCCACTACAATATACATCGTATGTACAGTAGTGGCTTCTAGGGTATACATATAACTAACAGATGTATTATTACCGTACGTAATGATGTGAGGCTGGATCGCTGACTATTAGATATATCGACTCGGAATATTGTAGATTTCTTATCACCTTCGAGTAGGTTCTTAGTTTAGCCTTTAGTTGCGTAGATATAGGTTAACTTAGGCTCGAGTCATACCTATTTTCAAAACCGACGAATCGTAGGCTTTTTCAAAGAATAATACGAGGGAAGCTACGGATTTTCAAAAGATATCTCTTTTCTCACAACACCGTAGTCCCTACTTTTCTAAAAACAACGATTCGTGCTATTTAAACGCGATAAACGGTATGGCTCGTATATAGTTTTATATACCTTATTGTTGCTTTTGCTGTTTACTTTCTATTATGATCTCGTCTGTTAGGACACCAGCACCATTAACAATGATGTGTATGTTCCACGTACACTTGCTTGCCGGCTCACACATATCATCATCAGTAATTGCCATGTCATGCACACTGTAGGCGCCGTTAGTACCTTGTATACACTGATTGTTGTAGCTATGTAGCATTTCTGATATCATACGCTAATTATAACATTGCACTTGTATTTAGATGCCACATGCATTGTTTACCTATATTCTGATTTTATACTGTAGTTGGGCTCTATGCCGATATCTATTATCCATTATAGCTCATGATTTTGAGATTTCGATTTTCATGAGATTTTGAGATTTCGATTTTACCGCGAAGGAATTTTATAAACCTATTATCTTTTCAAAATAGAAATTGCGGTTTTCTCGTGATATGATATGTGTGGCGTCCACCATGAGTTTTCTCGGTTCTTGAGCCACGTGTGTACACATACCCGATTCGAGGAGAAAGACGTCGTCTGCGGGTACATGGTGGACCCGGTAAGGTACCCCGGGGCTAGAAGGTCTTATAGCGAGAAGTTGAGCCTGGCAGGGGAGCAATACCTATCGGTGATATTTAACGCGGCGGAGTTCCGGAGGATACCGACCGTAGTCGTGTGATCAGATGATTTGGGCCGATCCGGACTAACGGAGCCCGAGATACGAGGATGATGTGTCGCTGATGGACACGGTTTTCATGATGTTTCGAGTGTCGATATTGGGCACTCGGATTTTCTGATGATTTTATGTGTCGATACTGGACACAACCATTTAATGATGCATTCATACATACTATACATGACATATAGTTACCTTGTGACACGGACACGAGTATCTGACTTTACGCATATGTCTGTCTTATTACCTCTACTATAACTCGATGTTGTCGAGTTACTATCATTATTGTATTGTACTGTATGACCTAGGAGAGGTTCATACATTCGGTTTCTACTCGCTAATGTCTTCTACTCACGAGTTGGCAACTCACTCCAGTTGTGCCACAGTTCCTTGCAGGTTTTGCCATACAGGTTCCGTTGCGGCTTGCTGGTACACCACTTCCTTCAGGGTGTTTGCATTGATAGCTGAGACACATTGCATCATGACCACTATTATTACTTGTATATTTCATTTCAGTTGTATCTAGTTAATGTTGGATATATGTATGCCCTAGAGGCCATTATATGTATAGTAGATGCTTGGACATATATATGTATATTTGATTTATGACTTTCTTGCTCGACATGATAGTATGCTATCTGGTTTTACTTTATCTGACATGTTTACTTGATACTGTTCATTTGATACATGTTGATAAAGCCCTGAGGATATTTGCTTAACTTCCATGGCTATGATTGAGATCATACTAGTGGGACATGTGTAGTCTATAAGCATATCCTTAAATGTTCCTAGTCGTATGTATATCGAGACAGGGCATCGATATTCCAGAGTAGACTAGCGTATACGTTTCTTGACCCATATAATGGGCAATGGATGATTCCATATCCATTAGTGTTGTGACATCGAAGATTGTATACGGGTGCTCAGTGGAGACTGGGTACACTGAACGGACTCACCGAGAATTCCTATATGGTATTATATCTATCGTCGGATAGCAGTTCTCTGGTGACACTGGTACAAGTTAGTCTGTAGCCCCGAGATCGTCATAGAGTCTTATGTGTTCTCCCATTGTACTTTGATTTCCACCCTACCACGGCTCTACTGAGTCATGCAAACAGGTGGCTTTTGGGTATAATCTCGAGACACATGGAGATAGTGAGCAATAGGAGGGGTTTCGTCTCTCTCGGTATTGGGAGTTGATGTTGTGCAATGTGCGATTGGCTCTGACTTGAAGTCCCTGGCCAGGGCTGATAAGATTTACTGATAAGTATTATCAGTAGTTTCTCGACTGGTCATAATTCATATCGACATAACTTATTGAGTTATTAGGACTCGACGATTCTATCCCTAGACTTGATATGCAGCATATCACATGAAGAGACGGACTGTACGGTAAGTGTTGTCAATGGCTCGACAGGAGTTTTGACGGGTTCGCTTGTTTTTCTTCTGATCGCTCAATACCCGGGTGGCAGTTACGTTTAGCTGACCGCTTGCAGCTTGTAGGTGTTTTGATATATGATCATCACCTACTGCCGGCGTATTGACGAGTCTTAGAGTCCCACACAGGATTTTTCTAGCTCAGGCGAAATGATGTGGAGTGCATATGAGATATGTACGGGAGCTCGACTAAATGCGAGTATGTGATACCGTATTTTAATCGGGCGTTTATTATTGGTCGGGTCGCATTTGATGTGACCGATTTATTAAATCAAGTGTTGATTTAATATTGACTTTTAGCTCATTTTTAATTAAACCTTTTCTTTTGGATGCATGCATATATGTTTATACATACACATGATGATGTGCATGCACACATACATACATACATATGTGTCATGGTGGATGATACATAGAAGATGGTAATACAAGACTCACATGGTTGATAAATATCTAGATTTTTGTTAATGAATTAAAGAAAAAGGAAATTAGCTAAGTGACTCATTGTTTATATATTCTTCTTATTTGACCTTTGACTTTAACCATGGTTAGATTTCCTTTGTACTTTAACCCATCTACAAAATATCTAGATATTTAGTTAACTATGATTATATTTGAGAGTGTCTCATATATATTGTTTTCTTTTTCTTTTTGGAAATAATTTTTTCATTATATTCACATAAGCTTTTGCCATCTTCACCTTCCTCCTTCTTCAAGCTCTCTTGAGTTTTGTTTTGGGTGAGGAACTTAAAAAGAAAGGGTTTTTAAGTGAGTTTACAAACCACATAACCATTCTACACAACCCTAGCCCTTTGGTGTAGAGTGTTTGCTCCACTTCATCTTGATTTAGTGAGGTAAAGAGCTTGACCTAGGAATCTCCGGGTGGATCATCGTAGACGACGAAGGACCTTGAGCGGAGTTGATCCAAGCTTCGAGCAAAGCCGTAGGAGTCCTAAAGACCAAAGGAGTTGGCTACAAAGGCTTATTTCCTTTTCCTTTAGCTTAGACTTCTTATTATGTTGATATTACCCTAATCTCTAGTTACGATTCGTAGTTCGTTTGTAATAGCCCTCTAGAATTTGAAAGTTCACTACCATATGATGTTGCAACCTAACTAGAGGCACTACTACACACCAACATGGTATCAGAGCCTAGCTAAAGCTTTAGGATAAACCGGACGACGTTTAAAAACTCAATCGAACATAAAAAAAATGAGATTTTTACATGCTCACTGGAAATTTTTTCAAAAGTTGGAATTTTTGTAATTAAAAATATTCAGAAAATAGAGCAGGGTTTTCTATGGATCCCCAAGAAAAACGAGCTCCTAACTCGACACAACGACCGCGGAACCGCGGCCGAATAGGTGTATTTGAGGCGGTTCCGCGGCGCCGTTGGTGAGGCTTGGACCGTGCGCTCTTGCGTTGATCTGTAGGTACTATATATGCTCTCTGGGAATTTTTATGCAGGTTCAAGTATTGAGATCTATTACTACAGTGGGTATGTTGATGATGGGAATGTTGTTGTTGAGAGCGAGGAGCCCCGATGTGTTGATTGATATATTTTAACGTCGTCTAAGCTTTTCAATCGTTGATGTGATATGATGTATAGGATCGTCGTGATTGAATGGCCGGGAGTTTTATGTGAGACGAGAGTTTATCTTTTTATTCATGTAAAATTCATTGTATATATTATTCTTTTATTGGGGCACATCCGGGTTGAGGATGATGTCTCCATTGATGTATATTTTACTTTTCCGCATTAGGATATGTTCCCCCAATCAGAGCAAAGCTCTGTTTGAAATTTAAATTTCAAATTGAAGCAACGCTTCAGATGCAGCGCCAAGAACGCTGCGCCCTAAGCAGCGCACCACGTGTAAGACACGAATGCGCTAGCGCTAGGTGCGCTGCGCTCTAAGCAGCGCACCACGTGCAAAGCACGGGTGCACTAGCGCTGGAGCTAAAATCTCCCCACCGTTAGATCAAAGATCTAATAATAATGATAAATCATTAATTAATAAGAATTAAATTCTGTTAAGGAAAGATTCCTCAAAATCTTTCCAAATAACAAGATTGTGCTCTGTAAATCAGAGCACCGTTGGATCAATGATCCAATGGTAAATAAAAATTACCAAAAGACAGAATAAATTCTGTATGGAAAGATTTATCAATCTTGTTAAAAACAAGAAGATTGCCTTCTGTAAAATAGAAGCCCTAGGATCAAAAATCCAATAGTGGGGAAACATCCCCAAATCAATCAGAGAAAGATCTCTTTAACTGATTCAACAAATCAGACGGCCCTATAAAAAGGCCCCTAGACTTCAAGTCTCAGAGATACAAAAGAAAGAGAGAGAAAAACCTACCCAAAAAAAACTTAGAGAAATTCAAAGAGCAAGCTCTTGCAAGAAGATTTTTCTTCAAGGTAAGAATGAATGATGAACACAGAGATGAAATCATCTCATGATTAAGAAAGAAGAATTCATTTCTTTAAAAAAATCATAGATCTACAAAGACAAAAAAAGTCTTTCACAAAGAGATCAAAAGATCTCATCATAAAGAAGAACTTACTTCTCACAGATCATAGATCTATAAGACTAAAGTCTTTCTCAAAGAGACGATGAACATCTCATTATAAAAAGGAGAGGAGAATAATTCAATTCTCTTAAGGATATTAGATCCATAAAGGCAAAGCCTTTCATCAATATAAGAGATTGAAACAAATTAAGAACGGTTGTTCTTAGATCCTGAGACAAAGTCTCTTTTAAAAGAACATAAATTGTTTCTAAGATCATAAAATTGATCAGATACGCTTTGCGCTCTTGAACTTCACTTTTGCGCTTTCTGGACTGGCGCTCAGCGCCAAATGCGCCACGTGTCAACCGCGCATGTACTGCTTAACAACTAGCGCCTTGCGCTTTTGAAATAGCGCACTTCGCTCATGGGCTGGCGCTCAGCGCCAAGCGCACCACGTGTCACTCACGTGTGCGCCGCTAAACTGAAAGCGCAATGCACTCATGAACTAGCGCTCTGCGCTTATAAATTGGCATCATGCACTCATCATCTGACGCCTAGCGCTGAGCGCGACACGTGTCCCTTACATGTGCGCTACTCAGCAGAAGCGTACTGCGCTCTTTGACTGGCGCAAAGCGCCAAGCGCACCACGTGTCACGCTGACAGAACATAAATTGTTCTCTAATAAGCCCAAAGCTATGTTGAATGCTCAGCATTCAATAAAAGACAAAACATTGTCAAGATATAGATCAATGCTCAGCATTGTTAAAAGGGCTAAGCCTAAATAAAAGCTCAACAGCCTAAAATAAATGTTAAAATATTTTAACTCGATTGGACTTAGCCCAAGATTGGCCATAAGTCCTCAAATTCAGATTAATTGAGCCCACATGCTCATAAATCTTTTAACAGATCCTAGTTCCAAATTGGACCACAGATCTTTCAACCAAAATTGGTTCAAGGGTACATCTCTGAACCCCTCTGATATATGTCGTTGTAATCCTTCAACGTCTTCAGAGAGGTGACGGGTCCCGACTACCATACATTTCACGGACTATGATGTCCTTAACCTCGGACTGTGGGGTCCTTACACTCACGGACTATGATGTCCTTAACTTCGGACTGTGGAGTCCTTAAACTCACGGACTATGATGTCCTTAACCTTGAATGTGAGGTCTTTAAACTCACGGACTATGATGTCCTTAACCTCGACCGCAATGTCTTTAAACTAACATTGGACCGAGATGTCCTTAAACTAACAATGGACCACTATGTCCTTAAACTGGTAATCGACCGCAATGGCTTTAAACTAACATTGGACCGAGATGTCCTTAAACTAACAATGGACCACTATGTCCTTAAACTGGTAATCGACCGCAAAGTCCCTAAACTAAAACAATAGAGTCCAACTGCTCTTTTGTTGGATCTAAACGATCCCATTAAGTTTATCTTAGTCTGAAATTAGACTAACGTATCCTTAACAGACGTTTAAGTTGATCTTAGTCCCAAATTAGACTAACGTATCCTTAAACCCAACCTCCAAACCCAAATCTAAAAAAATACGGATTTTGACTAATCCACGTCCTACGGGTGACAACATAAATTAGTCTCCGTATACAATCCACGGGCAACCAAAAACAAAACAAACACCCACGACACGAAGTGGCCATCTGGAGAAGGAGAAAGTTGTTACCGCGATGCGGTAGCGTAATTAACTACAGGGGCTTGCGCCTTGTAACATTTTGAAAATTTAGAAATAAATAAAATTAATTAATTAAATAATAAAATGATAAATAAAAAGTTATTAGAACCAAATGAGACATTTTCATAAGTAGTATGTAAAATAAATTAAATTGAAATTTTAGCATGCAACATAAATCAATTACAAGGGTTTTAATGATAAATTTAGCTTCATTTTAATTAAATGGTGTTTATATAATAAACTAGGTAGTGAAGGGTCGTTTTGTAAAATTTAGGAAAATTATGCAAACTTGAAATTTTAAGGGTGTAAGTGGAAAAGGGGTTAGGTAATAATTTAGATCAGAATTTTATCACAAATTAACACAATTGAAGAGATAATACAAGGCCACCTCCTTCATGCATGCACAACACACACACAACACCACCTCCTTACATGAGAGTGGCACACCCTTGTTGTTGGCGCCTCCTCCTACACCTCACTCTTCCCTTTCCCATATATATATTGTGTTCAGATCATTTTAACATATTAAAATTCAGAAAAATTCATGTTTTAAAGAAAACTAAGAACAAGTAAAGAAGAATAAAAGAAAAGAGAGAAGAGAAGAAGAACTAGGCTAAGGAGTTCACCATCAAACTAGGAACTAGGAGCTTGTGCATCTTGGAGGGAGATCATCCAGCAATCCCTTGTAGGTAAAACCTTAATCACTGTAGGAATTTAGTTATGTAACTAGTTTAAATTAGAAATCAAAATGTCTATAATATCGTATTTTAGGAAAAACTGAGCTCTGTTTTAATCTGCTATAGTTTAGAAAAAAGTTACTTAACCAAACAGTGCCTAAATATTGTATGTTAGACCTAGAACAAACCCTAGAAACACGAACCAAGGGGCTCGGATTTGGGCCGGCGACATATAGTAGAATTCCGGCATCGCCGGATTTATGGAAAGCTTTGGGGTTTTGGCTTTTTGGGTGGGTCTCTGTATCATTGTTAGGATAATTTGGTATTGTTAAATTAAACTAGTTTAACTGTATATAAAATTTAGGAACTAATATCGGAAAAGGTATCAAAAACCCAAAATATGACACGGTTAAAATGTATCGCGAATTGTTTTCTGTCGCGATGCAGAGTTGAATTAATTTCCAGTAAGTTTAAGTGTTAGATAGCTTGAAATAATCGTTTACAATATAACTAGTACGAAAGAACGTGTGTTTTCTTATTCGCCGTATCGGAGTTTAGCAGTTTCTTATACAAGTTAATTTCGATAATAAATTCGAATACGGAAACTTCGGAGGCCGCAAGGAAAGGAAAAAGAATTGGTGATCTGAGTTGATTCGACGTATTCCAGTGAGTAGACTAAACATCTACCGGGGGATTTTGTATGGATGGCGTGATACGCCCGTAGTTAAGTTTAAATAAAATATGGCTTTTGTATGTTAAATTGATCATATGCATTCGTATAGATATATATACATCGCCATGTTAATAATTGTTTGAACACTGCATAGTTATCGACGAGTTATGCCGCACCTGCACATATCTACATGTTACACTACACCTCGTCGATATTAACATGTCACATATACACTTAGTACTTATTATACTAAATATAATTCCTATCATACCTTAAACATCAAGAATGGTAGTTAGTTTTCATAAATGTTATCATGTTTTATCTCCAAGTATTTGTAGTTCTGATATAAGATGCATTGGATTACTACGGATTTATGGTTTTGAGTTTTATACATTATCGAAATGATTCAATGATTTTCATGATTGATGTGACATGTCCACCATGAAATGTCGTTTTTTTGATTTGGTTTTGTTCCGAACAGGGTGGGGTAGCTATACGGTTGCGAAATTTCTTACGTATATCCGGGCTGGGTGGGGTAGCTATACAGCCGGATTCATGGTGGACCCGGTCGAGGCCGAGGGGAAGGAGAGCCGCACTATAGGCGGGGAGCCTAACGAGGATACTCGATACCGAAGACAGTTGTGAACATGGTGGATATCTATGTGATACCGACCGGTGTTATTGATTGACAGGATCGTTTGGAGAACGATGCCTGATGAAACACCGAAGATTTGTGTCGATGTTGGACACGGGAAGAAAATGATCCTTAATTTGAAAATAATTGATGAGATTTCAGTTTTGATTTATACATTGAGTAGTATATATTCATGATTCCACCTGTTATTATGCATCACATTCATCATTGTTGATATTAGTTCTAGATCGGCATACTTACATTATCAGCTGATATATGTTAGTTTTATTCACTGAGTTGGTAACTCACCCACGTTGTGCCACAGTTCTTTGCAAGAGTCGAGTGGACGTATAGCAGCAGACAGATCCACTTATCAGTTTATCGCTCTTTTTGCTAGGTGGGTTAACTTTGTAGTAACCTCCTCTTTTGGTATTGTACATTGAATCTAGAGTTTCTCCATCAGACCCTGTATAATGACTTAGAACGATATATGGTTATATGTATATTATTTCGACAGATAAGATCGTTTAGTTGTATTAAATGATATTTCTTTTATTTATGTCTGAGATTCTTCTTTGATGTCGTATTATGATTATGTGTTGAATTTCACTGTTAGTATTATTGCTCCCAACTAGGAATGCAACCAAATTAAACACTTTATAACTAATTTTATTATAAATTCAATAGGGAATTATTGTGAAGATCTTAAATACTTAAAATCTGTGATTTTTACTTAAAAACTAATTTTTTTCTAAAATTCCGCAAAAAAGGATTTTTTGATCTTGGTTTTTGGCTTTCTCGGATTGTGTCGATATCTATAGATATTTTACAATCCAAGTGCCGGTCACATCCAAACTTTGGGATGTGACAAAGTTGGTATCAGAGATTAGGATTAACCTTACGGAATCGAGTAGTGAGTTAAGCTAAGTCGATTTGAGTTCGTTTTGTAGGATGACCTTGGTTTGATGGAGTAGGTGAATTAGGATGAGTGCAGTACCATACGTATGTTCCGCGGCATATTTACGTTACAATACTCAGCCTAACTAACCTTAGGATGTATACCTTGATCTATTCTTCCTTTGACACTCTGATATTGATTATCCATATTCGTAAGCCTGATCAACTCTCGTTTCTTGCTCCAGCCACTTGCCATACACGACTACGGGGACTCAGACGACCGCTGTTAGAGATGAGATTGGAGCGGGCTCGTTTGACACGGGGACAAATTTGGGAAGTACGCCTA
This sequence comes from Agapanthus africanus, assembly GCA_030015575.1. Lineage (NCBI taxonomy): Eukaryota > Viridiplantae > Streptophyta > Magnoliopsida > Asparagales > Amaryllidaceae > Agapanthus > Agapanthus africanus. The sequence continues at coordinate 156,112,514 of JASDDO010000004.1, forward strand.
TCTTTCATGAACCAATGGACCCACCCTATATTAATCGTATAGTTAGGATAGAGGCAAGTGTTCAAGAGATGCGCCGAATGATCGGATCCTTGATTGAGATTAGTCGAGCACAGAGATCGACCACTACTCCACGTACGGGTGTTCAGAGACCAAGGCAAATTTGTAATAATACATCAGCACCTAGACGTGTTCGTAGAGGCTGTGGCGGATTCTGCATAAATCAGTTCTATCACTTATACCCATATGTTCAGCAGCCCATGCAAAGATGTTTCAGGTGTGGGTGTCCGTATCACGGTATTAGGGATTATCCCATGAGGCGGCTGGGTGAGGCATCGGTCTCACATGTGACTTCACCACCTTCACCACCACCTCCGAGCACATTACCTCCTACCCCTGTTGTCGTTCCACGCCAGATCAACGCCTATGGAGGCCGGGGTCGTGACGGTCATAATTCGAAAGGACGAGTCGAGACAGATTCATTCTAGGCCGCAGTTTTGGTCGAGATTTGACTCAGGGCCAGATGTTTAGTTCACACCCGGTGGGACAGAGACCTCCATTTACATGTTATAATTATAGAATTCCAGGGCACTTAGCTAGACAGTGTACACGCCAAGGAGAAACTGTTGTTCCGCAGGCTGCTTTACCCCCTCCACTTTCAACGTCGATGGCTTTACTTCCTCGCCCAGTTAACACTATGCGCTAGACGGTTGCACCACGAGGCCGAGGTTATGCAGGACGCTTCCAGAGAGGTCGAGGAAATAGAGGTAGAGGGCGACAGGATGCGGCAGGTGCCAGGCATGAGTTTTTGTACTGACTCCACAGGATGCCCAGGCATCCAATGCAGTTGTGACAGGTACTCTTGTAGTATGTTCCTTAGATGCGCATATTTTATTTGATCCCGGTTCTATGCAGTCATACGTATCTTCACGCTTTGCACTTTCTCTGGGGAGAGAGTCGCAGTGTTAGAGTTACCGCTAGTTATGATTACTCCTATAGGAGATTCTTTTGTAGCCTGACATGTATTTAGGTCACGTTCAGTACGTATTGGTGATAGGGATTCTTTAGTTGATTTGATTCTCTTGGATTGGTTGGCCGTTTGTCATGCTTATGTAGATTGTTGGGGAAAAACAGGTAGATTTTGTTCTCCCGATGAACCGATCTTTGTTGTGCAGGGGGGCTGTAATGTAACTCCTTCCAACATGATTTCTGCTCATTGTGCGGAACGACTCTTGAAGAAGGGTTGTATTGGGTTCTTAGCAATTGTTCAGGATTTAGTAGTTGCTGAGATTCCGTTGGACCAGGTTCCGATCGCACGAGAATTTCTGGATGTGATTCCTGTTGAATTACCAGGATTGCCACCCGATCGTGATATCGAAATTTGTTGTGACTTGATTCCGGGTACGGGGCCTATTTCTATATCACCATATCGGATGGCCCCGACGGAGTTGAAAGAACTCAAAAGTCAGTTGCAAGAGTTGTTAGATAGAGGACTTGTTCGTCCAAGTATATCGCCGTGGGGTGCTCCTGTCTTGTTTGTTAAGAAGAAGGATAGTAGCATGAGAATGTGCATCGACTACCGACAGCTGAATCGAGTTACTGTGCGAAATAGGTATCCACTACCACGTATCGATGACTTGTTCGATCAGCTGCAGGGAGCTGGCTACTTCTCAAAGATGGATTTGCGGTTAGGGTATCACCAGTTGAGGGTTCGGAAGGATGACATTCCGAAGACTGCTTTTCGCATACGATTTGGGCATTACGAATTTCTGGTGATGTCGTTCGGACTCACCAACGCCCCAGCAACTTTCATGGATATGATGAGCATTATCTTCAGGCCTTCCTTGATCAGATTATTATTGTATTCATTGATGGCATTCTCGTTTTTTCCCTGAGCAGAGAGGAGCACGAGCAGCATTTACGTATCACGTTGCAGACCTTGAAGGAGCATCAGCTGTTCGCTAAATTCTCCAAGTGTGTTGTCTGGCTGGATAGTGTGGATTTCGTGGGACACGTAGTTACGAGAGATGGGATACGTGTGGACTCAAAGAAGATCGAAGCGGTACAGCACTGGCCCAGACCTATGCCAGTTGCGGAGGTTCGAAGTTTCTTGGGTCTGGCAGGTTATTACCGACGCTTTGTGCAGGATTTTCTCGGATCGATGCACCGTTGACCGGATTGACTAGGAAGGGAGTACCATTTCTTTGGACAGACGCATGTGAGCAGAGTTTCCAGCAGCTGAAGACTCGCTTGACGACTGCACCAGTCTTATCTTTACCTTCTGGGTCAGGTGGTTTTGTTGTGTTTAAGTGATGTTTCTCGAGTGGGTATAGGCTGTGTGTTGATGCAGCACGACAGGGTGTAGCTTATGCTTCTCGACAGTTGAAGAGGCACGAGCAGAACTACCCACTCATGATTTGGATATGGGTGCTGTAGTTTTCGCACCGAAGATTTGGAGATATTACTTGTATAGAGAGTCGTGCCAAATCTTCACAGATCACAAGAGTTTGAAGTATATTTTTCAGCAAAAGGATCTGAACCTAAGGCAGCGGAAATGGATGGAACTTGTAAAGGATTACGATTGTGAGATCTTGTATCATCCTGGCAAAGCGAATGTTGTAGCAAATGCTTTGAGTCGGAGGCCTGGAGGTAGCTTATCTCATTTACGCGTCTTGCAGAGACAGTCTTCTACAGACTGGCAGATTTTATGTGATGGTTGTATACAGTTCGAGTTCACCTCGACAGGAGGACAGTTAGCACATGTTCGCACCAGACCTCAGTTATTAGATCGTATTCGAGAGACACGGCCACAGATGTTCGTAGGTTGGAGATTATGGATCAGCTTAGGCAGGGAAGAGAGTCGGAGTTCGTGATAGATTTACTATGGCAGCTCACTTTCTTCCGGTAAAGACGACGTATGGGTTTGCACAGTATACTCAGATTTATGTCGACGAGATTGTACGATTGCATGGAGTTTCGATGTGCATAGTATCCGATAGGGGTACCCAGTTTACCAGCAAGCTATGGTAGAAACTTCAAGAAGCTCTTGGTACACGATTGAGTTATAGTACAGCTTTCCACCCACAGACAGATGGTCAGTCAGAGCAAACCATTCAGACTTTAGAGGATATGCTGCAAGCTTGCAGGCTTGATTTTGTTGGTAGTTGGGATCGTCACCTACCTTTGATAGAATTTTCGTACGGCAACAGTTTTCAGGACACGATCCAGATAGCACCCTTTGAAGATTTGTATAGGAGGAAATGTCGATCGCCGGTTTGCTGGACGGAACTGAGCGAGAATAGCATTTTGGGACCACAGGTAGTACAGGAGACTACGAAAAAGATTCAGCTGATACGAGACAGAATGAGAGCGGCCCAATGCAGACAAAAATCTTATGCAGATCGACGATGTCGTAGACTCGAGTTTGATGTGGGAGATCATGTGTTCCTTCGTGTATTTCCGATGAAAGGTGTGATACGTTTTGGGGAAAAGGGGAAGCTCAGCCCCAGATATGTCGGACCCTATGAGATTCTGGAGAGAGTGGGTGTTGTAGCTTATCGTTTAGCGCATCCACAAAGTTTTCCCGATGTGCATCCAGTGTTCGCGTGTCAATGCGTCGCAAGTATCTTCACGATCCCTTTCACGCGATTCAGCATCAGACCTTATAGCTTGAGCTGGATTTATCCTACACAGTGCAGCCAGTAGCTATTCTAGACCGGCAGGCAAAGAAACTGAGTTCAAGGGTACTTCCGTCTGTAAAGGTTCTTTGGCGAGAAACGAATCGCGAGGAGATTACTTGGGAGACCGAGGATGCGATGCGTAAGAAATTTCCACATCTTTTTGAAAGCATGTCTAGCTAGGTTTTAAATTCGGGGACCGAATTTTCTTAAGGGGGGAATATTGTAACATTTTGAAAATTTAGAAATAAATAAAATTAATTAATTAAATAATAAAATGATAAATCAAAAAGTTATTAGAACTAAATGAGACATTTTCATAAGTAGTATTTAAAATAAATTAAATTGAAATTTTAGCATGCAACATAAATCAATTACAAGGGTTTTAATGATAAATTTAGCTTCATTTTAATAAAATGGTGTTTATATAATAAACTAGGTGGTGAAGGGTCTTTTTGTAAAATTTAGGAAAATTATGCAAACTTGAAATTTTAAGGGTGTAAGTGGAAAAGGGGTGTTTCCTGATTTAAAATCAGAAAAGCTTATGGAAAAAGCTTCAGAAGAGGTTCACGTGCTTACACGTGACCAGCAGTCACGTGTTGGCACGTGACATCTAAAAGCATCAGCAAGGCAAATTCAGCTTCCCGACTACATTAAAGAAAAGGGCTTCAGAAAGGGTCACGTGCTCCCACGTGACTGGGGTCACGTGTTGGCACGTGACAATTAAAAGCGGATTCAAAGGCAAACCGGTTCCCTGATCAAATCAAGAAAAATGCTTCAGAAGAGGTCACGTGCTCCCACGTGACCAGGGTCACGTGTTGGCACATGATACTCAAAAGCAGCAGACTTGTTCTCCGGTTAAATCAAGAAAAAGAGTCCAGACGAGGGTCACGTGCTCACACGTGACCAGGGGTCACGTGGTGGCACGTGACGGTTAAGCAGCAACTAGAAGACAGAGCACAAAAAGAAAGAGGAAGGCTCGTTCCAAGGGAGTCACATGCCCACACGTGACCAAGGGTCACGCGTGACCGACTTCAAAGCCCGTTTGTTAACAGAATTAAATTCTGAGAAAAGAACTCTCAAATCTTTCCAAAAGCAACCGATTAAATTAAAGATTTAGAGGTGATTAAAAATCATCTATCTATGGGAAAATCTCGAATTTGGAAAGATTTCCCCTTTAAATCTAACAGAAATAACAAAGGAGAATCCCTGGATTTGAAATCCAATGGTGAATAAAATTCACCTAATAATCCAAAGGTCCAAAACGAATGATGGATGCAAATCAAATCTCTCAATGAAGATTCGTTAAAAACTAATTGACTCGGCTGCTTCTCCTATAAATAGGAGCCAAGAGACATACAAAAAAGATATATACACAGAGGGAAGAAAAGGGAGAGAGCCTTGATACTTTGAGGAATTTGGATCTTCTGCAAAAGAAAACCCTAGGTAAGAAAGGGAAGGCTCCTTGAAAGAAAAGAGAATTTAATTCTTAACAGAGTTCAACTCTGATATAAAACAGAAGAACATATTTCTTCTCTCTTTGATAGAGGATCTGTAAAGCGCACATCTCCCCTTGAAGTTGAGAATTTAATTCTCAATGGGTTGAGATCCTGCCATGCAGATCCAAAGCATAGAGAGGGAATGGAAACACGAGAATTTAATTCTCACAGAACTATAGGAATTTAATTCCTTTAAAATAAAATTAGGGTTTGACCCTGTGTTATGGGAATTTAATTCCTTCAGAATGAAAAGAATTAGGGTTTAACCCTAGTTAAGAACTTAGTTCTGTTGAAACAACGGGAATTTAATTCCCTTAATCATAATTCTTTAACAGAGAGTGGGAGTTTAATTCCTTAAATCTTTTATTAGGGTTTAACCCTATTCAGTTCTTCACATATATGAGGAATTTAATTCCTACAGAAAATTCAGAGTTCAACTCTATCCCAGAATATAAATCTTCAAAAGGAAGTAGGAATTTAATTCCTCTGAAATTATTGTCAGGGTTCAACCCTACGAGGAATTTAATTCCTGAAAGGGATTAACAGATCTTCTAAACAACTACAGAAAGCCCTTTGAGGCAGTGCCTCACGTGACCCACGTGACCCTTGGCAGAAGCTTTAACATACCTCATTTAAACACCCGTCACGTGATGACACGTGATGCTCCAAAAGATGCGATCTTTTCAGCAGAACAAACGAAGGGAGGGCGCCCTCACGTGCTACCACGTGACCCCTCTTGCCTCAGCGTCTAACGCTAAATTGGAACTCCCGAATCCAGTGTTAAAACACTGTTGGGCCGTAGTGTTCAACATTAATCAAAGAACTTTATTTGCAGTGTTCAACACTGATTACCTTAGTGTTTAACACTAATTTGAGATCTCTGTTGCCAGTGTTTAACACTGATCTGTTTTAGTGTTTAAGACTAATTTGAAAGCCTTGTTGCTGGTGTTTAACACCAATTATCTTTTAGTGTTAAACACTGACTTATCAATCTCATTCCCAGTGTTCAACACTGATTGGTCTTTAGTGTTTAACACTAGGCATTGGCCCAATTGTCTAAATGGCCAGAGGCAAAGCCTCTCCTTCAAGGGACCAATAGGAGGACCGATGTCCCAGACATGATTGGACTTAGCCCAAGCTGGCCATAAGTCCTCAATTCATAATTAACTGGGCTAATGGGCTCATAACATAATTAATTGGTCTTGATCCCAAATTGGGCCAAAGACTATTTAATCCACTCCGGTTCCAGGGTACATCTCTTCACTCCTTTGATACTTGGCGTTGTAATCCCTCAACGTCTTCAAAGAGGTGACGGGTCCCGATGACCACGCATTGATATGGACTGTGGGGTCCTTAAACCCATGGACTACGACGTCCTTAACCTCGACCGAGATGTCTTAAAACTAACAATGGACTGTGGGGTCCTTAAACCCATGGACTACGACGTCCTTAACCTCGACCGAGATGTCTTAAAACTAACAATGGACTGTGGGGTCCTTAAACCCATGGACTACGACGTCCTTAACCTTGACCGAGATGTCTTAAAACTAACAATAGACTGTGGGGTCCTTAAACCCATGGACTACGACGTCCTTAACCTTGACCGAGATGTCTTAAAACTAACATTGGACCGCAATGTCCTTAAACTACCCATGGACCGCAATGTCCTTAAACTAGCAATGGACCACCACGTCCCTAAACTGGAACAATAGAGCCCCGCATGCTCTTTTGTCGGATCTAAATGGTCCCGTATAAGTTGATCTTAGCCTCAAAGATGGCTAACGTATCCTTCAACCTTCAAACAGGCTGGACTATGAATCTCCCCCAATTAACTCTGGTTCGAGGGTACATCCCTGAACTCCTCTGACATCTGTCGTTGTAATCCTTCAACGTCGTCAGAGAGGTGACGGGTCCCGACAGCCATACATACGATGGACCACTATGTCCCTAAACTAGAACAATGGAGCTCAAATGCTCTTTTGTCGGATCTAAACGATCCCGTTAAGTTGATCTAAGTCTCAGGCCAGACTAATGTATCCTTAACAAACGTTCGAGTTGATCTTGGCCTCAAGTATGGCTAACGTATCCCCAAACCAAACCCCCAAACCCAAATCTAAGATAATACGGATTTGGACTAGTCCACGCCCTACGGGCGACGACATAACTCGGTCTCCGTAAACAATCCACGGGCAACAAAACACAAAACAAACACACACGACACGAAGTGACCATCTGGAGAAGGAGAAAGTTGTTACCGCGATGGGGTAGCGTAATTAACTGCAGGGGCTTGCGCTTGCAGGGAAGAGCGTCCCCACAATCAAAAACCCCTCAAATGAGGGGGAATCTGACGAAGTCTGCTACATCGGCCGCATCCGTTTAAACCTTCGATACATGGTGTCATGAGTCAACTTGGCATCTTCGGAGAGGTGGACGGATAGCACAAATTAGCATCTGCCCCGAATCTCAGGCGAGACAGCCCGCGTCTCGGCCGCCGTTCGGAGGGGAACAAGGGGTTAGGTAATAATTTAAATCAGAATTTTATCATAAATTAACACAATTGAAGAGATAATACAAGGCCACCTCCTTCTTGCATGCACAACACACACACAACACCTCCTCCTTACATGAGAGTGGAACACCCTTGTTGTTGACACCTCCTCCTACACCTCACTCTTCCCTTTCCTATATATATATTGTGTTCAAATCATTTTAACAGATTAAAATTCAGAAAAATTCATATTTTAAAGAAAACTAAGAACAAGTAAAGAAGAATAAAAGAAAAGAGAGAAGAGAAGAACTAGGCTAAGGAGTTCACCATCAAGCTAGGAACTAGGAGCTTGTGCATCTTAGAAGGAGATCATCCAGCAATCCCTTATAGGTAAAATCCTTAATCACTGTAGGAATTTAGTTTTGTAACTAGTTTAAATTAGAAATCAAAATGTCTATAATATCGTATTTTAGGCAAAACTGAGCTCTGTTTTAATCTGCTATAGTTTAGAAAAAAGTTAACTTAACCAAACAGTGCCTAAATATTGTATGTTAGACCTAGAACAAATCCTAGAAACACGAACCAAGGGGCTCGGATTTGGGCCGGCGACATATAGTAGAATTCCGGCGTCGCCGGATTTATGGAAGACTTTAGGGTTTTGGCTTTTTGGGTAGGTCTCTGTATCATTGTTAGGATAATTTGGTATTGTTAAATTAAACTAGTTTAACTGTATATAAAATTTAGGAACTAATATCGGAAAAGGTATCAAAAACCCAAAATACGACACGGTTAAAACGTATCGCGAATTGTTTTCTGTCGCGATGCAGAGTTGAATTAATTTCCAGTAAGGTTAAGTGTTAGATAGCTTGAAATAATCGTTTACAATATAACTAGTACGAAAGAATGCGTGTTTTCTTATTCGCCGTATCGGAGTTTAGCCGTTTTTTATACAAGCTAATTTCGATAATAGATTCGAATACGGAAACTTCGGAGGCCGCAAGGAAAGGAAAAAGGATTGGTGATCTGAGTTGATTCGACGTATTCCGGTGAGTAGACTAAACATATACCGGGGGATTTTGTATGGATGGCATGATATGCCCGTAGTTAAGTTTAAATAAAATATAGCTTTTGTATGTTAAATTGATCGTATGCATTCATATAGATATATATACATCGCCATGTTAATAATTGTTAAAACACTGCACAGTTATCGACGAGTTATGCCGCACCTGCACATATCTACATGTTACACTACACCTCGTCGATATTAACATGTCACATATACATTTAGTACTTATTATACTAAATATGATTCCTATCATACCTTAAACATCAAGAATGGTAGTTAGTTTTCATAAATGTTATCATGTTTTATCTCCAAGTATTTGTAGTTCTGATATAAGATGCATTAGATTACTACGGATTTATGGTTTTGAGTTTTATACATTATCGAAAGGAATCAATGATTTTCATGATTGATGTGACATGTCTACCATGAAATGTCGTTTTTTTGATTTGGTTTTGTTCCGAACCGGGTGGGGTAGCTATACGGTTGCGGAATTTCTTACGTATATCCGGGCTGGGTGGGGTAGCTATACAGCCGGATTCATGGTGGACCCGGTCGAGGCCGAGGGGAAGGAGAGCCGCACTATAGGCGGGGAACCTAACGAGAATACTCGATACCGGAGACAGTTGTGAACACGGCGGATATCTTTGTGATACCGACCGGTGTTATTGATTGACAGGATCATTCGGGGAACGATGCCTGATGAAACACCGAACATTTGTGTCGATGTTGGACATGGGAAGAAAACGAACCTTAATTTGAAAATAATTGATGAGATTTCAGTTTTGATTTATACATTGAGTAGTATATATTCATGATTCCACCTGTTATTATGCATCGCATTCATCATTGTTGATATTAGTTCTAGATCGGCATACTTACATTATCAGCTGATATATGTTAGTTTTATTCACTGAGTTGGCAACTAACCCCCGTTGTGCCATAGTTCTTTGCAGGAGTCGAGTGGACGTATAGCAGCACACAGATCCACTTATCAGTTTATCGCTCTTTTTGCTAGGTGAATTAACTATGTAGTAACCTCCTCTTTTGGTATTGTATATTGAATCTAGAGTTTCTCCATCAGACCCTGTATAATGACTTAGAACGATATATGGTTATATGTATATTATTTCGACGGATAAGATCATTTAGTTGTATTAAATGATATTATGTCTGAGATTCTTCTTTGATGTCGTATTATGATTATGTGTTGAATTTCACTGTTAGTATTATTGCTCCCAACTAGGAATGCAACCAAATTAAACACTTTATAACTACTTTTATTATAAATTCAATAGGGAATTATTGTGAAGATCTTAAATACCTAAAATCTGCGATTTTTATTTAAAAACTAATTTTTTTCTAAAATTCTGCTAAAAATGGTTTTTTGATCTTGGTTTTTGGCTTACTCGGATTGTGTCGATATCTTTAGATATTTTACAATCCAAGTGCCGGTCACATCCAAACTTTGGGACGCGATACGCCTGCAGGGAAGAGCATCCCCACAATTAAAAAAACCCTCAACGATGGGGAATCTGACGAAGTCTGCTACATCGGCCGCATCCATTTAAACCTTCGATATACGGTGCCATAGATCGACTTGGCATCTTCGGAGAGGTGGACGGATAGCACCTATTAGCATCTACCCCGAAATTCAGGCAAGACGGACCTGCGGGGTCCCGTCCCCGTGTTTCGGCGGGGAACAGATTCTGGCACGCCCGGTGGGACCTTTTCCTCTTTCCACTCCACACTTCGTGTGTCGTGTTCTCGAACGAATCGCGATTTGATATGGTTGCCCTTGGGTTCGAGGTAGTAAGATTTGGTTTTGCTCCCGTGCAGAAAACAGAACATCGATGGCCTCTAACTGCTCCAGCCGCAACTGCAATTCCCGTTCCGCCTCATCCGGAGGAGTAACCTACGGGCCCCAAGCGGCCTCCCTTTTCACAATGCCGGTAGAGTAGGTAACGCAGGCTGCCACCGGGTTGTTCTTCGGGACCATGCTCCCACCAGTGAGCGTTAACATCCCGCTGCCATAAGAAGCGCAGAAGAAGTCGGTCTTTGGTTGACTCACCACCACCACGGCCCATCTCAACGGGTCATCCAATGACAAGCCGACAGCATCAGTCTTCGATAGGCTGAGCCTGAACTCCAATAGGCCCGTCAATAAGCCCACGATACCTGAAGCGGCCATCCCAAAACGTTTAGCCATTCCTACTCTCGAGGTCACCAAAGAAGCTTCTCCCATCAAAGGATCAGTCTTTACAAAGCTGGCCACTCCAGCTCCCGCTCCCGCCCAAAGGTCTGTCTTTGACAGATTGGATACTGCTTCCCAAAGGACGTCGGTCTTCAAGAGGCTGATACCAGCACCACCCGACCAGAATAGGGAGCACGATGAAGCCATCCCCATAGCTGAACCAACACCATCTGCGTGACATGCTCTCCATCGTCACTGGCGTCGAGTAAGGAAGGCTGAGGGAAGCTCTCCGTCTGGGCTTACTCCACCAGCTCCAACGGTGGAAATCAATGCTGATATTCTAACTGGGAATGGCTTCGAACTGCTTAACAAGGTGCGCAGGAACTCTCCGACTACCGTGCTGAAAAGATCTCCTCCACTTGTGGAGTGTTGGATATAGTGCCCTCAGAGTCAATTATTGGATCATAAGCACGTGATTGCAATGATTGAGAGAGGACCTATACCGGTAGGACAGTCTTACTCAAGATGATAGTATGCTATTTGGTTTATCTTTATCATCGTGTAATGCTTTAGGTGACCTTACAGGTCGCTATCACACGTTGATAGAACCCTTAGGATTCTTGCTTGACTGCCAGCAGTATGATGGCGATCACATACGTGGGAGCTGGGGTCTATAAGCACATCCTTAAAGTGGTCCCTAGTCGTGGGAGTTTTGAGACTGGGCATCGATACTCCATTAGTAGACTAGTGTATACAGTCGAGACCCCGACGAGGGGCGGTGGACGGTCTCACAAGCCATTGGTGTCAGTTGGTTCACCTAAGATGTATACAGGTGCTCATTGGGTTATGAGTACACCGGACAGGACTCGCCGGGAACATGCTAGTTGGTATTATACCTGACGTCAGATAGCAGTTCCCTGGTGACATGTGTACAGGTTAGTTCATCGATCTAAGATCGTCATTTATCTCGTGTGAGTTCCCACTGTACTTTGATTACTACCCTACCACGGCTCAAAGGAGTCGTGCAAATAGGTTTTAGTTGGGTACAGTCCCGAGCCATATGGAGGCAGTGAGCGGATCGGCAGGGGTTTCGTCTCTCCTAAGATTGGGGGTAAGATCGCGCTGTGTCTAGGAGAGCCATTACACGAAGTCCTTGGCCAAGGCAGGAGATTTACTGGTAGATATTCCAGTAGTATCTCAGGGTGTTCTGGGCTACACTCCGACACGACTTGTACCGCTTTTGGGGGTCTGACTTTTACCAACCCCCTAGGCCCGCCATGCGATGCTCATAGACGAACGGACCGTACTGTACGGATATTGTCACTGACAGGCTCAGTAGGGTGTCAGGATGAGTTCGCTCATCGACCTCCGTTTTGGTCAATACCTGGTAGCCCGTTACGTACGGCTAGTACCTCTGACGTGCTAGTGGTTAAATCCACAGCCAAAGTATTGACGAGTTTTTAGAGTCCCCCACAGACTGTTTCTCAAGTTTCGGGCGAAACGTTGTAGATGCCATATGATATATGGCAGGGTTCGATCATATACGTGCGGTAGTGCACAGATCATGATCGGACGGATCATACTAGTGGGCTTTGGTTTAAGCAGGATCCTAGTATTAGATTTGTTTGATTACTTTAGTCTCATCGCATTCGCATTCAGTCGGAATGCGGATGCATGTATGTATGTACAGGTGAGGGGTATCCTTGTGATCCGTCACGAGTTTACTTTAGATGTTGCCGTATCTTTTTATTGTTGTAAACATTTGGGTTAATATGTATAAATGGAAATTGTGAGCTTAAGTCATCATTAGAAGCCTTAATTGTGACACATGCACAAGTGATGACTCATGGTCTCTTTCTTTGTGCATGTGTCACATTATTTGATGGATTTGAGTCTTGATATGATAAGGAGAGAGGGGGGGCTGCCATGATATGTTTTTTGGTCTTGTATTTTTCATAACACTCTCTCTTTTTATCATGAGAATACACTAGAAAAAGAGAGGATTCTTCTTCTTCTTCTTGCTCTAGCTCACAACCTCCATTAAAGGCATCATCTCTAAACTCCATCCATACACTCTCATGTGATGAGAATCAATGGATGCTTGAGACAAAGTTATCACACACATTCTCTACATCGCCTTGGACACGTCGGCTAGCGAACTTCGTGCCCGAGTTGCTTCGGATGAAGCGGGAGCCCGTAAAAAGACTCGATGATGTGGTGCCCTTTCCGACGAGGAGATCAAGCTCGGAGATGCCACGAGGAGATTGGGATGGTGGCCAAAGATCGAAGGACACGGATCGATCGGTATAGCTTTTCTATCCCTTCTCTAGTTGCTAGTTTATAGGTTAATGGTTCGATCCGGGTTTTAAGCATACGACAGCGCTGGTTTCAAGTTTTGAAAAAGTTTTCGTTTCCGCATTTTGGCCTCGGACAGACGGCCGGGGCGCTACCGTACACTTACATGGTATCAGAGCCACGCCATTAACCTTTACTAGCTTGCTCTAACGTGTTTAGAACTTCGATCGAACGAAATTTTCAAAAACTGCATTTCCAATTCTGAGTTTTTGTCGAAATTTTTTTGTCGTTGAAAAAATATTTTGAGTGTGTCAGAAAATCAGGCAGGCATTTCTAAGACCACTGCAGAAATTTGGTAGCATGATAGCACTGTAGCGCCGCGGAACCGCGGCCGTACCCACGTTTTGGTCGCGGTTCCGCCGCCGAACTGTAGCTTCTCTCCACCAAATTTTCTACAGTGGTCTCTGACTTGGAATTGGGGTTTCTGGAATTTTTATTTTTGGCCCAGATTATTTTGAGTACTGAATTTGTGCTTGGGGCCCACTTCGGGAAATTTTGTCGATCGAAAATTTAAATATGTTAGTTACAGTACTTACATTATATCTGTGACCGTGAATGTCATTTGATCGATAAATCTTGTCTAATCGCTATAGCCCCTTTAGATGGATTTGCGAACGTGACATTCACGTTGATGTTCTGTGTTGTGCTGTGATGTTGTGGATTTGTCGTGGTGGATAGCCTGGATGCAATGGTAGTACAGTTTGGTTGTATTTGTACATTTGATATTGCGGGGCGAGCGTCCGACATGTGGACTGCCGTCACTGCCTGTTTGTATATTATTCTTTTGGGGCACGACCGGGCTGAGGTTGATGTACCCGTTGTATATTTTTACTTTCTATACTAGGATTACCCCGCGGTGGGGTGCACGGATAGCCGGGTTCTAGAGGGAAATGGGCCCGCATCTCATGGCTTTGAGACGGAGGGGGCTTCACTCTAGAATTGGTGGGCTATTCGCCGCACTCGTAGGGGGTACAGGCTGACCCAAGGAGGGGTGCTCAAGTTATCGGATTCCGTGAAGTGCTGGGTGGTCCATTCACGTTGTTGAAGGGGGCTGCCTCGCTTCAGGTTTTAGCGGGTAACTTGACGCACACGTAGGGGTCTAGGATCTCATTGCACAGGCTATCCACACGACCAGGGGAACGTCGGGTTTCAGTAGCGGATCTATGAAACCCGGGGATCCCAGATTATCTGTATTGTTCTGTGATGCTTATTACATTTCTGTGATGTTGCTTTTATCACTCCATGAGTGAATATTATATATTGATATATATACTAGTAGATATTGTATATGTTTTACACCCGCGCTAGTCCAGTCCTCGCTCTGTCGTTAGTTAAGTAACCTAACGGGTGATGACGGGGCCCAGTGGCGAATGCGGATGGCATATATGTACATCATATTTTTGTTCTTTTGTGGTGTGATTAATTGATGGGACTGCATTGATTCGGATCAATGCAAGCTAAACAAACCTATTCTGATGTTGTTGGAACATTTTTCAAAAAGCTGTTATTACAAGGACGTTCTCTTTTGTTTTGCACAGTGGTATTCGGTTATGAATATCCAGCACCTCAGTCGACGAGGCAAGGGCCGAGATCCCTTCACCGGGAGTGACCCCTTGGACAGAAGTTTGTGTCAGGGTAATAACTTCACTATAGCCGATTGCCTTTTTTGCTTTGCATCGTGGTATTCAGTTGGAATATCCTGCACCTCATTCTACGGGGAAAGAGCCGAGATCCCTTCACCGGGAGTGACCTCTTTAGCAAAGGTTTTCGCCACTATATTTTTATAAAAGCTATGCAGTTCCTTCAACGATATCAAGTTCATTACGTTAAAGGTAACCAACCGTAGCCCTCCGTCATTTCTTACAAGTATTACTTAGTATTCGTGCTGTGTTTGTTGACTGTGTCAAGGCGTAGTGTGCGGTAGCTAAGTAGTGTTTGTTTGTGGCATATTAATGCGATTGGTTAGGACAGCCATGCGGCCTTGTTGACTGTGTCAAGGGCTCATATGGGTGGGTTTAATGCAATCCAGGATAATGACGGGTTGAACTTGACTAGGACTCTTTGATTTGTTGACTGTGTCAAGGTCACTTGGGTCCTAGGGGTAAAAATCACATCGGAAGTTTCTAACGAAACTGAAACTTGTCAGGCATGCGCATACCTTCTGGAGTGTGATAACGTGAGTGGATTACATCACGTTATCATGCGATGATAATTGGATCCAGATTCCCACTGATGAGTTGGTTTACTCCTCGGGTGATCCCGACTAATTCTTCTTTCAGGTTTGGAGGATTGAGGTTACAGTGGGAGGTTTCCTGATTAGATAAAGTGATAACCATTCTGATCTAGGTTAGAGTGCACGCAGAGTGTTTCTTTTCTCTCTCTCTTTGGCAGCGACCATGGCCCGACCCTTGACTATGACTCAGTGACCAAGATTAACCGAACCTTCTTAAACACTGGCTTTTCGATTGTCAGAGTTGCATACCTCATTACCACTCCTACTTTTACCCTTTTCTCCAGAACACCCCATATTATTACGAACATCCACTTCCATTGGATAAAACCATCGTATGGTTATATACGAACTCGAAGGGACTTATTCGAGGATGGTTTCCGGTTCTGGAGGAAACGAATAGGACTATTCAGTTGTCTTTTCCTTTTACCTTCTCTCAGGTTGGGAGTGCTCCTTGGATTAGGACAGTACACCTATTACGCTAATTGGATAGTCTTCATCCAAACCATAGGCAGGTGCCGAAAGGTAGGGAATGAAGAAAACCATTTAGCCTAAAAGGTGTACAGAAGGTATTAAGTAAAGACAAATAAAGGGATTAGTGAGAGGGCAAAGTAAACTGTGACTGCTATTCACGACCAAACCAAGTATTTCATCGTCACTCCTACTTCACCTTTGCATTTCTCCGGAACACCCCGTATCACTACGAAGATCCACAGTTTATTGGATAATCCATCGTATGGTTATATACGAACTAGAAGGAACTTGTTCCAGTTCGGGGATGGATTCTGGTTCAGGAGAAATAGGAATAAGGTTTTATTCAGTTGTCTTTTATCTTCACCTTCTCTCAGGTTACGAGTACTCCTAGGATTAGGAGAGTACACCCATCATGCTTATTGTATAGTCTTCTTCCAAACCATAGGCTGGTGCCGAACGGTAGGGAAGGAAGAAAACCATTTGGCCTAAAGGCGGTATACAGAAGGTAATGACTAAAGACATATAAAGGGATTTGGAGAGATGGCAAAGAAATATACGGTTACAGTTGTGAATCTGATAATGGAAGAGGCATTACTAGGAATACCCGGATACCCCTTCGAGACATTTACATGTTTCAGTTTCACTGTATATTGTTAAAGGAAAACTGATTTCCCAATTAGCCCTTGCTCCAGGGTATGTATTTACCAGGTTTGATTCTCACATCTGTATAGTTTTACAGATGATGAGTGGGAGTAAGTTATTGGGAATTGGGTGATCATCCTCATTATATCGGGATTCGTTGTAATTGGTGATATTTGAGGAAATCGCCTGGGCTGTTTGCCGGACGACAAATATTTGGTTTTGAATATCCGTTGTTATGCACCAATTTCAAATTGATATATCTGTACGTTTATTTTTATAAAGTGAGATATAACTTTTTGAAATTATGTCCATGACATTTACCTATATCAGTGGATGGTTAGGTAAGGAGCATTAAATAGCGGTGTAATTCTTCTTAACCATAAGTACAGTTTTCAACCTACGACACACAGGGAATGAGTTATTAGACTCAGGGGACTTATACAGAGTATTGTATTTTGTCCAGTGTCCATGAGGACAGAGGGATTGGTACTCGTACTATATTCTGTTTACTTGTGACTTCTCTAGCTTTTAGACAAGTGTTTCGTAGAAATACAAGGTCTAAAGTTTTGAGAAGTTATAGGTATAAGAATAAAGTAGAGAACCAGGTGTCGCAAGTATCGGGATTCTTCAAGGTAATCGAAGATGTAGATACTTGTGTATGGTATTCGGTTGATAGTAATGAGAACTTGCTTCTCTTTCAGGTTACTCATAATTGGATGCACTCCTAAGTTGAGTAATACTGATCGACCTCTCTCCATTTAGTTGGCATGCACTAGAGACAGCTTCATGATTTGAATCTGGTTCCAATTAAATCAGTGCCTCTGTTTCTATATTGGATATAGAAATAGTTCATATCTTAACAATGTTAAGGTACGGGGAGTTGTCCGGCTTATGCTCAAAACCAGACTCTGGATAACTCAAGGCACATTTCTGTAATGGCTGTTTGTGGGTTGACCCGGGCTATGACAAGGGTTGACTTTCTACCATCTGGAAGATCGATAGTGATATTGTTCTTGACTCGCCACAGTTTTAGTAAAATGGATTTTTTCAAAAAACAGCAGTGGCAGTATGGTAGAACTGGAAGTGATTCCAGAACCGCAAACGATTACTGAAAATTTAATAGAACATAAATATTCAATCTAGTTTGACATTCCATTGGCCACTCCGCAGATTTGGTGGGTAACCTCAAGCACCCGAGAGGTACTCCGGTTGCCTCAAGGACGGTGACAGGGAGGTTCTTGTTTACCCAGACTTGCCATTACTGTTGTTCCAGACTATGAGACCCGGCAGGAGGATGAGTATAGCGTCGTTCTGAACTGGCTTTAGAAGTGCACGTGTATATTATTCTGCCAGAGGGTTGTCGTAGTCAGTGGGAGCAACGGAAGCATAGTGGACAAGTGGCTTATGTCTATTTATAGACTAAAGAGGTAATAGCGGAGATAGATCATCTATTTTTGATGTGGCAGTCATGGGTATGACTTCATCAAAATAGGGGATGGATCTGTTAAGAAGGTAGTAGGGTGTGATGTCCTGGTATTTGGATGACATACACAGAGTAGGAAATAAAATTCCTATACTACGATCGGTTATACTTTGGTTGTCACACTGTGGTTTCTCCACATAGGATATAGATATAATATCAGACATTTTGGTTACTAGATCTATGGTTTTAGATCTAGATTTTGGTAGTTTCCAAATCTGGGTACTTAGACAGTATTCTAAAGGTGTTTTAGAATGGACGACTCCTGGCACGGTAGTGTACCTGCAGGTAATGGAGTCACCCTCTCTAAAGGTGTCTTACAGACTAAAGAGGAGAGGGATGTGCATGATTGGCAGATCACTTGCTTAGGTAATTGAGTTGATCATGAGATGTCAAGTACCACACCAAATGTTGTTTTTGCACTAGATGCAGTAAGTTGATATTAATCCTATCCTGGAGAGACATTCGGAAGCTGTTTTAGAACATAAGTGGATGTTCTAGGGATATGAAAACAACAACCTCTTTTAGGAGACAGTTATCATTCCAGGCTTCCAAGATGACCTGGATGACAGAGTGACTGTCAGAGTTATAGTTTTCCCTCTAACGAGGGGCAGTATTTTAGACAGGTGGTCCAAGCAGATACTGAGGGAGGTGTGGCACAGGATACTGATTAAGTTCAGTTGACGATACAGTCTAAGAAGTTTGGATTTGGAGTTCATTTATGAACTAGGTCCCATCATATATCCAGACATATTCTAAGACAGGTATTGCTCATTTCAGGAGATGGCTTTCTCCACGAAGTTAAGATAAAGAGAGACATAGAAAGAAACATCAGGGTGGATCCACTCACTGAGGCTATTTCTCGAATGCAATAGTTTCACAAACGAGCTTTGTGAAACTGATTAGTAGAGGAGTTGGGTGTTCAGTATCACACGGGCTGTGAGTATGTGACATCGCAATAATTAGCCTTGAGTGCAAGTGGGAGATTGTTGGATATAGTGCCATTAAAGTCAATTATTGGATCACAGGCACGTGATTGCAATGATTGAGGGAGGACCTATACCGGTAGGACAGTCTTACTCAAGATGATAGTATGCTATCTGGTTTATCTTTATCATCGTGTACTGCTTTAGGTGACCTTACAGGTCGCTATTACACGTTGATAGAGCCCTTAGGATTCTTGCTTGACTGCCAGCAGTATGATGTAAATCATATACGTGGGAGCTGGGGTCTATAAGCACATCCTTAAAGTGATCCCTAGTCGTGGGAGTTTCGAGACTAGGCATCGATACTCCATTAGTAGACTAGTGTATACAGTCGAAACCCCGACGAGGGGCAGTGGCCGGTCTCACAAGCCATTGGTGTCAATTGGTTCACCTAAGATGTATACAGGTGCTCATTGGGTCATGAGTACACCGGACAGGACTCGCCGGGAACATGCTAGTTGGTATTATACCTGACGTCAGATAGCAGTTCCCTGGTGACATGTGTACAGGTTAGTTCATCGACCTGAGATCGTAATTTGTCTCGTGTGAGTTCCCACTGTACTTTGATTACTACCCTACCACGGCTCAAAGGAGGCGTGCAAACATGTATTAGTTGGGTACAGTCCCGAGCCACATGGAGGCAGTGAGCGGATTGGCAGGGGTTTCGTCTCTCCCGGTATTGGGAATGAGATCGCGCTATGTCTAGGAGAGCCATTATATGAAGTCCTTGGCCAAGGCAGGAGATTTATAGGTAGGTGTTCCAGTAGTATCTCAGGGTGTTCTGGGCTACACTCCGACACGACTTGGACCGCCTTTGGGGGTCTGACTTTTACCAACCCCCTAGGCCCGCTATGCGATGCTCATAGACGAACGGACCGGACTGTACGGATATTGTCACTGACAGGCTCAGTAGGGTGTCAGGATGAGTTCGCTCATCGACCTCCCTTTTGGTCAATACCTGGTAGCCCCTTATGTAAGGCTAGTACCTCTGACGTGCTAGTGGTTAAATCCACAACCAAAGTATTGACGAGTCTTTAGAGTCCCCCACAGACTGTTTCTCAAGTTTCGGGCGAAACGTTGTAGATGTCGTTTGATATATGGCAGGGTTCGATCATATACGTGCGGTAGTGCATGGATCATGATCGGACGGATCATACTAGTGGGCTTTGGTTTAAGCCGGATCCTAGTATTAGATTTGTTGGATTACTTTAGTTTCGTCGCATTCGCATTCAGTCGGAATGCGGATGCAGGTATGTATGTACAGGTGAGGGGTATCCTTATGATCCGTCACGAGTTTACTTTAGATGTTGCCGTATCTTTTTATTGTTGTAAACATTTGGGTTAATGTTTACAAATGGAAATTGTGAGCTTAAGTCATCGTTAGAAGCCTTAATTGTGACACATGCACAAGTGATGACTCATGGTCTCTTTCTTTGTGCTTGTGTCACATTATATGATGTATTTGAGTCTTGATATGATAAGGAGAGAGAGAGGGGCTGCCATGATATGTTTTTTGGTCTTGTATTTTTCATAACACTCTCTCTTTTTATCATGGGAATACACTAGAAAAAGAGAGGCTTCTTCTTCTTCTTCTTGCTCTAGCTCACAACCTCCATTAAAGGCATCATCTCTAACCTCCATCCATACACTCTCATGTGATGAGAATCAATGGATGCTTGAGACAAAATTATCACACGCATTCTCTACATCGCCTTGGACACGTCGGCTAGCGAACTTCGTGCCCGAGTTGCTTCGGATGAAGCGGGAGCCCGTAAAAAGACTCGATGATGTGGTGCCCTTTCCGACGAGGAGATCGAGCTCGGAGATGCCGCGAGGAGCTTAGGATGGTGGCCAAAGACCGAAGGACACGGATCGATCGGTATAGTTTTTCTATCCCTTCTCTAGTTACTAGTTTATAGGTTAATGGTTCGATCTGGGTTTTAAGCATACGATAGCGCCGGTTTCAAGTTTTGAAAAAGTTTTCGTTTCCGCATTTTAGCCTTGGACAGACGGCCGGGCCGCTACCATACGGAAGGCTGGGGGTAGCTCTCCGTCTGGGCTTACTCCACCAGCTCCAACGGTGGAAATCAATGTTGTTGTTCCAACTGGGAATAGCTTCGAACTGCTTAACAAGGTGCGCAGGAACTCTCTGACTGCCATGCTGAAGAGGTCTCCTCCACTTGTGGAGAATGTTACAGAAAAGAAACCGGAGCAACCCCCTCAGCGGCTTTCTTCCAAAATTTACAAAGTCTGGCGACAGGTCCAGGAATCGGTGATTGACCAGGACTACTCTCGCCGGCCAAAGAAGCTTAAGGACTAACAAGAAAAGAGCCATCCTGTGGTACCACAGAGGATGTCATCCGTCTGGGTGCCCGCTGCAACGGCTCCCTCAACGTCAAACACTCAAAAGAGAAGGAGGTCGGAGAAAGCCCATGTGGCCGCGGCGAGCCACAAAAGCGTTGAATCTAAACGCCCCAAGTCTGGGGGCATGGTAATACATACCGTTTATATGGCTTCCGGAAAAGAAGAAAGCCGTGCTTCTACGGGTCATCGACCGCTTACCCGATCGATAACGAAGGCTCAGGAACAATAGCAGTAGAAACTTCAGGAGATGCTATGACTGCAATGGCCGCGCTCACTGGGCCAAAAGAAAATCTAGAGACCTCGGAGCAACGTCGGGAACAAGAAACTGATACCGAGTTCCTCAGAAGAATGCTCGAGAGAAAAGAAAAGGAGGTTGCGGAGTAGGCGGCCAATATTGTTAGTTATATGTATGCCCTAGAAGCCATTACTGTACATGGGATGTATATTGTAGTGGATGCTGGGACATATATAGGTATGACTTTCTTGCTCGACATGATAGTGTAAGTGCACGGCGGCGCCCCGGCCGTCAATCCGACGCCGGAATGCGGAAGCGGTGATAAACTTTAATTTTGCGAACTTAGCAAACCGGCACCACCGCGCACTAAAACCCGGATCGAACCATTAACTAGTCCTAGCTAACTACAAGAGGGGCAGAGAGATATACCGACTGATCCGAGTCCTCCGGTCTTCTCATCGTCGTCCCGATCTTCCGCGGAAACTCCGGTCGTCGCCTCCTCACCGGAAGGGCACCACATCGCCTACGTCTTTTACGGGCTCCCACCTCAATGCCGAGGCAACTCGGGCACGAAGCTGGCTAGTCGACGTGCCCAAGGTTTGCTGTAGAATCTAGTGTAGAGACTTGTGTCTCATTTGGGGTTGTAGGAGGTGCCATTTTGGTGGAGAGATGATACAAGAACTATATGGAGGGACTTGGGGATTTTTGGAGCATGAAAAGAACAACAATTCCCCATCCAAAAATTTGGACAGCCCATGAGGGAAGTGGCCGGCCATGCAAGTGAGGGGAGAGTGAGAAAATGAGAGTGTGACCAAAAGAATGAGTGGAGTACTCTATCATCCAAGAGAGAGGGAAAAAGAAATCATGTGAACCAATGATAACAAGGCAATTGTAACACCTTAGAATGTGTTTTGTAGCTAATTATATTTTAATATATTGTTTTTAATAAAAAGTTTACCAAATTAAGTTTTAAATATTTTATCTTATTTAATGTGTATTTTAATAGAATTTTGTTAGGCACACACACACTTGTGCATGTTAGCTAGACTTGTTTTTGGGGTTAAACCATGTTTAGCTAGCATGAGGGGTTAACCAATTTGTATTAAGTGTTTTGGGTTTTTATTTGGGTTTTAATTATTTGTGTGTTTTATTATTTGAAATTCTTTTTTTTTATATATGTGTTGTTTTGTTGACTTGGTGCTTGAGGGGGGGTATGGGCATGGCTTGAGCCATGCTCATTAAGTGAAGAGAGAGAGGGAAAGAGAGAGGGGGGTCTTTGACTTGGACTCTCATTCTCTCCTCACTCTCATTTCTCCCAATCCACACACACACACACACAGCCGAGAGAGAGAGAGGCAGCAGAAGCAGCAGCAACTGAGAGAGAGAGAGAGAGAGTGGCAGCAGCAGCAGAGGAAGCAGCAGCAAGCAGCAGCAGCTGCAGACATCATCATCATCATCTTCACAACAACAACAACAACAACAACAGCAATAACAACAGCAACATCATCAGCACTTCATCATCATCATTGTTACCATCATCAGCAGCAGCAACAGGATCAGCAACGGCTTCAGAAGCAAGCAGCAGTAGCAGCACTTGTAGCAGCAGGAGCCCCAGCATGCAGTAGCAACCCCTCACACACTTCATCTCCTGCTCACTAGGGTCCATTTGGGTATATTTCTGAACCCCAAATCCCTAACTAACTTATGGTGTTTGGTTTTGTGTCGATTAGTGTTAAATTGCTAAATTAGTGCTAGTTTATGGTGTTTAAGTGGAATTGTGGTAAATTGTTGAATTGGTTAGCTACCTTAGGTTAGTTAAGTGCTAGTAAGGCCACTTCAACTGAGAAATCCCCAGATTACACTAAAATACCATAGGGTTTGTGTTTTGTGCAAAATTGGTGTTTTAAAGAGATTTTTGTGACATTTGTGATCTGCTATAGACCCGGACCTTGCAGAGTAAAATTGTGGAAACTGGGACATGATACCTAGGCCTAGAACACACCACCAGAAGACGAGCCCCTACCCCCACTTTCAGGCCGCCAATTTTGCCAATCTGGCCGCAATTTGCGTCCAGGCTAGGGTTCTGGGTGTTGGGGTTTGGTCTGGGGTAGTCTGCTGTGTTGTGTAGTGTGTTGGTATGTCTAGTTTTGTAATATCTTGCCTGTAGGAAAATCTGGGACTATATGTCGCTTTTGTGTTTCGTTGTGTTTGCGCGATACGCGCGATACGTGAGTGGGTTCTGTGATCCAGCATATCGCGGCGTGTCGCGATGGTTTTTAGACGCGTACACACACGATTCAGCGTATCGTGCACACGCGCGCTTAGTTCGCGACGCGAGTTTCTCGTTTCGTTTCGATATCGCGTTTCGCGAGATATATTGGACTTATATGTGTTTTCATGTCGTATTTGCAGGTTTACCGACGGACACAGCTACATGGGAAGCAGGTGATAGGATTCACCTAGCGTGGAGTATAGGTGAGTAGATATAACATCTACAGGGGAATCGCCCGCATGGCGTTATGCGTCTGGGCTAGGATCCAAGTTCCTGTCGCACATTCTACGTCATTGTAGAATTGCGCTTTACTGCATTTCCTAGATATAGCTATATACTGTGACTAGCAGCCGTAGGACACTGCACACATTATTGACGGTTCATGTTGCACGAGCACGGATTGCATGCTACACACACACCGTCAATAATTGCCATGTCACACACTACCCTTTATAGCTACCATTGCTTACCACACATGACATCTAGTTTATCGGTATACCTATAGTGTATCATACCTTTAGTGATAGGTATATTTTCACTTGCGATACAGCTACAGGTATACCTCCTACATATTTTACTTATACCGGGAGGGATTTCCTACATATGTTACTTATACCCAGGGGGGTATACGACATCAGTTCCTATAGGTAGATACCTATACTTTGCTACACCTGTATGTTAGATACATATTCAGTGGTTGTCGCATATTCACATTACTGATGTTACTTAGCTGTACCTTATCATGATTTCGCATACATCTGGTTCAGCTATGTACTTGTGTTTACCTGTTCGCATTCAGATATATCGCATACATTATTCCTGTGTTTATGCATTGTTTATCTGGATTTTATATGATGTTTTCGGGATTTGGGAACCGCGGAAGTTCATGAAATTATGCATACATGAACAACCCGGTTTCCTTGATATGATATTTCGAGCGTCCCCCATGAGTTTTATCGGTGCTGATTACTTACTCCATACGAGATGTGGTTGCCGTATGAGAGTACATGGCGGGGCCCGGTATGGTTCCCCTCGGCAAGAAGATCGATGGGTTTGCCGATTGAGCCTGGAGGCGGGCGAGTACCTACCGGTGATTGTTTAGACCTGGCAGTTGTCTGGAGGCTACTGGCCAGAGTAGAGAGATGGATGCGGGATGACCTGTACTGTCGAGGCCGAGGGCCGACACTGCAGACGGACCCCGTGGGCTGTCCGGACTGACGGAGCCCCATATACGAGGATTTCTGTGTCGATGCTTGGCACACGGTTTCATGATATTTCTTTAAACCCCTTTTTGTATATATAACAGGGGACTTAGCCGTTGTTATATATACCCTTACACCAATATTAGTGGAATGGGACGCTAATATATGTGTATTGCCCCCATCATATTTATTTCTGTACATGTATATATATCTTTAGGATGTTAGATTCTTATTGAGATTGGACTTGGGATACTAGGTGATTCATTGGGACTCGGACATTGGATATACCTATGTGATTGGTGACTTGTACATTCGGGATATAGGAGATTACTCGACATTGTACATTGAGGAGATGTGAGACTTAATTGATGTGAGTGCCCAATGTGGGGCCTGGTTTGAGGATTTGGGATTGGGACATCGTGGTGGATTGTGATCCTGCCACGACGTCAGGTTTCCGTGGAGAATGACATATTCCACCCTACACCTCCCCATTACCTATCTTATGCACAGATTCATATATTGGTAGTACTTGTAGTGTACCCTTATGATATTTGCATAGTTGCTTTCTCATATCTCTATTGCATAGACATTGCATACTACTATCATGCCATCATTGCTTCACATATTGATTGTACCTGCTAGTGTACTCTCCCTATTTCAGCATTGCATGATATATTATTATTGTAATCGCATATCTTAGATTCATGCTGTACGTACATTCCTGCGATTACCTGCATATGTTTTATACTATTCACGAGTTGGCAACTCACCCCCGTTGTGCCACAGGTGTTTCAGGTTTTTCCCCAGAGTAGTCGAGGCAGGCTATTCCCCTATCCAGCTATCCAGCTACCATCTTTTGCTTCAGATACCGCATTAGCTCACAGTACCATTTTGCATAGGTGGGTTAGACGGTTATCTGTATTATATATTGTACCTTCGTTGTATTGTACTCTCCATCTACTGTTGTATTATTGACATAGAGACTTGGTGAGGACGTAGTGTGTATTATGGTGGATTTGATGTCTTTATATATACAGCTTTTTCTCTACTGTCCTTATTTTTCTGTTGTACTCATATTGACTAGTCTTTATAAAAATGGGGTGTTGCTAAAATTTTAAAGAAAGAAAGGAAGACTTTTAAAGAATTTGGGTTGCGATTTCAATTGTTTTCAAAACTTATATTATCTTTTCCGTATTTCTCATGGTTTAGATTTCTGGGTTTGGCTTTCTTTTACTACGTTGCGTCTTTAGGCGTTGCGTAGTATTAGGGCCGTCACGGGCCATTTTTGGGTCGTGACAAAGTTGGTATCAGAGCGTTAGGTTTTACCTTTCGGAGTGTAGGATGACCTTAGTATGATGGAGTAGGTAGCTTAAGCAGAGTAACGTAGTGTGTGTATGTCTGCAGCATACCCACAGCGCGGTACCTTGCATTAAGTAACCTAAGTACAATTTGCTTGACATTCCCTCCTTGATGGTTCATATCTCTGAGATTCGATTTCCTCATTCTTATCGAATCTCATCTTATATCTATTTATAGCCTTGCCGCCGATGACTATGGGGACTCAGAGCGATGCAGCGAGGGCCGAGGTCAGAGTTAGCTCGGGTGAGACGAGTACTGACCAGGATGGCACTCTAGTTGCACAGGTGCAGACGGATCAGCCTACCACCTATACTATGGATAGACTTTTGGTAGAGATGCAGGACTTCCGCCAGACGATGAGTTCCTTGGTTGATGTCGTTCGGGAGCTACGACAGGAGGTTGTCACCCCTGTTACTCAGCTGTCCCTTACGATCAGCATGCAGCAGTCCGTCACCTACATAGCACCAGTGGTTACAGCTCCAGTTGACGAGGCATACATTCCAGAGGCTCAGAGAGTTCCAGGACAGTGGAGGACTCGTACCAGCATACCAGCCCAGAGGCAGAGGTTTGGTCGTCGAGACAGATTTCGTGGCCGTCGCGGGAGTAGCAAAGGCTTAGGACGAGGACAGTCGTTCAGCTCTTATCCCCAGGATGGTCAGCAGTCAGCACGTGGATGTTTTCGATGCGGAAGCCTTCAGCACTTCGTCAGGGATTGTTCCTTAGCACCTCGTCATGATCGCTTCCAGAGAGGCCGTGGACATGGAAGGTTTGCTCAGAGGGCTCAGGCTACCAGAGGAGTTCATCCAGCTGCGAGTAGAGGGCAGACACAGGAGTTTGCTTCTACTCATCGGGACGCGCAGACGTCCAATGTGGAGTTTTCAGGTACCCTTGAGTTATATTTTATTTTCTCTTGGTGTATTTGCTTGTTTCTTGCTTGTACTGTGGTCGGGTAGATTAGTCGTAGTTGTGCTAACTTCTGTCAGCGACCCTTTTGTTGCGCGACACGTATTTCAGTTTCGTGCCAATCGAATAGGAGGTAGAGATTCGTCCGTCGTTTTGATCCTTCTTGAGATGTTGGATTTGACGTTCTCCTGGGCACGGAATGGTCAGCTACGTGTTAGGCGTCTGTGGACTACCGTGTGGAAGCAAGATAGGTTTTGTTTTCCCCGGCAAGTCAGTTCTTGTTGTACAGGTGGATAGTTGTGCCGCCTCTTACAGCTTGAATTCAGCCTGTTTAGCTAGTCGGCTACTGAGGAGATGTCATGGATTCTTGACATTCATTCGTGATACCGGAGCCACCGGGAAATTGTTGGACCGGATTCCTTTCGTGCGAGAGTTTTTCCGACGTTGTTCCAGGTGAACCGGCGAAGCTAAGGGAGCTTAAGGATCAGCTGCAGAGTTTTGGTTTGGGAAGTTTTGTGCGTCTGGGTGTTTCGCTTTGAGAGCTCCTAACTCTGTTCGTCAAGGAGAAAGACGGCAGTTTGAGGTTGTGTATCGACGGATCGTCAATTGAACCGGCTTACGGAGCGGATAGGTATCCTTCACCTCGTCGTGACGATTTCCTCGATCAACTCCAGAGTGCGAGACATTTTCTAAGTGTGTTTGGGATCAGGTCATCATTATTGCGGATTCGGGATGATGGCATTCCGAAGACTGCCCTATGCGTGCTACGGGCTTTGTGTGTTTGGGTGAGTCGTTGGATTCCCGGGTGCCCTAGCAGCATTCGTAGACATGATGCACCGGATTTCTGCAGGCTGTTCCTCGACCAGTTTTTGTTGTGTTACTTACGAAACTCTGGTCTATTTAATGTGTCTTGAGGGACATGAGTAGCACTTGAGGATTTGTTATACAGATGCTGGGAGAGCACCAGCAGTTTGCTAAATTCTCGGAGTGTTTCTTCAGGCTTGTTTGTGTTGACTCCTAGGTCTTGTAGTCGCGGGAGACGGTTTCGTATGGTTCCGAGGGAGATCGTGGCCGTACAGCTTAGGCCCAGACTTGTGTGCAGGACGGAGATCCGCGGATTGTTGGGCTTAGCAGGGTTTTTACCGCCGTTTCATGCAGGATTGCTAGAGTAGTGCTGCACCGTCGACTGAATGGACCAGAAAGGAGGTTTCTTTTCTTTGGACTGAGGCATGTGTACGGAGTTTTCAGCAGTTGAAGATTCAGTCAACAACTGCATCAGTCTTTCTTTGCTTTTGGTTCGGGCGACCTTGTCGTTTAACTGTAATGTTTCGTGAGTGGGCTCGAGGGTGTACTGAGGTGACACCATAGAGATATCGCTTTTGCTTTCTCTACACTTGGGGAAAGTACGAGGAGGATATTCCACTCATGATCTGGAGATGGCCGCGGTGGTTTTGCGTCGGAGATTTGGAGACACTACTTGCTTGGGAGTCGTGTCAGAATTTCCACGAACCACTAGAGCTTAAGGTACATCTTCCTGCAGCGGATTTGGATTGTTGTGATGGTCTTCTGCAGATTTACAGTCCTTGTGTGATCGTTGAGTATAGCTTAGTTCGTCTCTACGGAGGGGACAGCTTGCTCATGTCCGCGCCCGACCACTTTCCTTAAATCGTTTCCGCGAGACACTGCCCGTCGAAGCTCGTACGTCAGAGATACTTGAGCATATTCGGCTGGGTAACGATTCGGAGACCTTGATTTGTGACAATGATGTGCTAAGTTAGGGACGCGTTTGTGTACCTGGTTGCATCGGGTAGAGACGTATAACCCTAGAACATGCACATCTGTCAACTCCCTCTGTGCATTCAAGTTCCACCAGCTTTGGCGTGACTTGTGAGGTAGTTACGAGTGGACAGGAATGTAAGGAGAAGTTTCAGGTTTCGTTTCAAGGTGTCAGTCTTGTTGTGTGCTTGGGTCGAGCATCTGAGGCCGGCTGGAGAATTGCAATCTTTTACCTTTCCGAAGCAGGAATGGGAGCAGATCTCCATGAATTTCGTTATGGTTTCCACCTAATTTTGGTTAGGGTGTAACTCCATTCGGATTCTTGTCATCCGGTTTTACTCAGTTTGCTCAGTTGTTTTGTTAAGTTTGTGTGTTGGTTTGTTTGTTGGTCATCAGCAGCTTGGGATCGTCACTCGCCATCGTTAGGGTTCTCCTTCGATAGCTATTATCAGGAGACACTCCAATTGGCCACCCTTAGGCTTAAGGGGTTAGGTCGTGCCGATCGCCAGCCTGTTGTTTTCTGACTCTGCGAAAGTAGGATTTTGGACCCCAGCTATGTCTAGAGAATTCTGAGTTAGTCCAGTTGTGTTCAGGTCAGGATGAGAACTGTCCATTGCAAACGGATGTCTTATGCGACTGTGCTGGTCGCAGGCTTGAGTGTGCAGTGGCAAGTCATGGATTCCTATGGACTTTCCGATGAATGACGTGTTGGATTCTGGGAAGCTTATCCCAGGGTTTAGGTCCTTCTGAGATTCTATTAGCGGGTTAGTTTCGTTGCCTTTAAATTGGCACTTCCGCCCAGATTATTGGATTTTCACCCCGTATTCCTTGTGATAATACTTTACAACTACCTTCTTGACCTTTCTCACATGTTTTGGCACCAGACCTTTTAGCTGGACGCGATCTTTCGCTCACCCGCAGCCATGAGTGGTAATGGCTCGACAGGTGGAGAAACGTCGGTCAAGGGTCTTGCCATCTGTGAAGGGTTCCTTGGACGTAGCCGTATGGTGAGTTGGTCACTTGGGAGGCTGCGTGCGGGATTTGAGGATCTTAATCTTCTTTTTGAAGGTACGCGTAGCAGTATAAGTTTTAAATTCGGGGACGAATTTCTTTTAAGGGGGGGAGATTGTAACACCTTAGAATGTGTTTTGTAGCTAATTATATTTTAATATATTGTTTTTAATAAAAAGTTTACCAAATTAAGTTTTAAATATTTTATCTTATTTAATGTGTATTTTAATAGAATTTTGTTAGGCACACACACACTTGTGCATGTTAGCTAGACTTGTTTTTGGGGTTAAACCATGTTTAGCTAGCATGAGGGGTTAACCAATTTGTATTAAGTGTTTTGGGTTTTTATTTGGGTTTTAATTATTTGTGTGTTTTATTATTTGAAATTCTTTTTTTTTATATATGTGTTGTTTTGTTGACTTGGTGCTTGAGGGGGGGGTATGGGCATGGCTTGAGCCATGCTCATTAAGTGAAGAGAGAGAGGGAAAGAGAGAGGGGGGTCTTTGACTTGGACTCTCATTCTCTCCTCACTCTCATTTCTCCCAATCCCCACACACACACACACAGCCGAGAGAGAGAGAGGCAGCAGAAGCAGCAGCAACTGAGAGAGAGAGAGAGAGAGAGGCAGCAGCAGCAGAGGAAGCAGCAGCAAGCAGCAGCAGCAGCTGCAGACATCATCATCATCATCTTCACAACAACAACAACAACAACAACAGCAATAACAACAGCAACATCATCAGCACTTCATCATCATCATTGTTACCATCATCAGCAGCAGCAACAGGATCAGCAACGGCTTCAGAAGCAAGCAGCAGTAGCAGCACTTGTAGCAGCAGGAGCCCCAGCATGCAGTAGCAACCCCTCACACACTTCATCTCCTGCTCACTAGGGTCCATTTGGGTATATTTCTGAACCCCAAATCCCTAACTAACTTATGGTGTTTGGTTTTGTGTCGATTAGTGTTAAATTGCTAAATTAGTGCTAGTTTATGGTGTTTAAGTGGAATTGTGGTAAATTGTTGAATTGGTTAGCTACCTTAGGTTAGTTAAGTGCTAGTAAGGCCACTTCAACTGAGAAATCCCCAGATTACACTAAAATACCATAGGGTTTGTGTTTTGTGCAAAATTGGTGTTTTAAAGAGATTTTTGTGACATTTGTGATCTGCTATAGACCCGGACCTTGCAGAGTAAAATTGTGGAAACTGGGACATGATACCTAGGCCTAGAACACACCACCAGAAGACGAGCCCCTACCCCCACTTTCAGGCCGCCAATTTTGCCAATCTGGCCGCAATTTGCGGCCAGGCTAGGGTTCTGGGTGTTGGGGTTTGGTCTGGGGTAGTCTGCTGTGTTGTGTAGTGTGTTGGTATGTCTAGTTTTGTAATATCTTGCCTGTAGGAAAATCTGGGACTATATGTCGCTTTTGTGTTTCGTTGTGTTTGCGCGATACGCGCGATACGTGAGTGGGTTCTGTGATCCAGCGTATCGCGGCGTGTCGCGATGGTTTTTAGACGCGTACACACACGATTCAGCGTATCGTGCACACGCGCGCTTAGTTCGCGACGCGAGTTTCTCGTTTCGTTTCGATATCGCGTTTCGCGAGATATATTGGACTTATATGTGTTTTCATGTCGTATTTGCAGGTTTACCGACGGACACAGCTACATGGGAAGCAGGTGATAGGATTCACCTAGCGTGGAGTATAGGTGAGTAGATATAACATCTACAGGGGAATCGCCCGCATGGCGTTATGCGTCTGGGCTAGGATCCAAGTTCCTGTCGCACATTCTACGTCATTGTAGAATTGCGCTTTACTGCATTTCCTAGATATAGCTATATACTGTGACTAGCAGCCGTAGGACACTGCACACATTATTGACGGTTCATGTTGCACGAGCACGGATTGCATGCTACACACACACCGTCAATAATTGCCATGTCACACACTACCCTTTATAGCTACCATTGCTTACCACACTTGACATCTAGTTTATCGGTATACCTATAGTGTATCATACCTTTAGTGATAGGTATATTTTCACTTGCGATACAGCTACAGGTATACCTCCTACATATTTTACTTATACCGGGAGGGATTTCCTACATACGTTACTTATACCCAAGGGGGTATACGACATCAGTTCCTATAGGTAGATACCTATACTTTGCTACACCTGTATGTTAGATACATATTCAGTGGTTGTCGCATATTCACATTACTGATGTTACTTAGCTGTACCTTATCATGATTTCGCATACATCTGGTTCAGCTATGTACTTGTGTTTACCTGTTCGCATTCAGATATATCGCATACATTATTCCTGTGTTTATGCATTGTTTATCTGGATTTTATATGATGTTTTCGGGATTTGGGAACCGCGGAAGTTCATGAAATTATGCATACATGAACAACCCGGTTTCCTTGATATGATATTTCGAGCGTCCCCCATGAGTTTTATCGGTGCTGATTACTTACTCCATACGAGGTGTGGTTGCCGTATGAGAGTACATGGCGGGGCCCGGTATGGTTCCCCTCGGCAAGAAGATCGATGGGTTTGCCGATTGAGCCTGGAGGCGGGCGAGTACCTACCGGTGATTGTTTAGACCTGGCAGTTGTCTGGAGGCTACTGGCCAGAGTAGAGAGATGGATGCGGGATGACCTGTACTGTCGAGGCCGAGGGCCGACACTGCAGACGGACCCCGTGGGCTGTCCGGACTGACGGAGCCCCATATACGAGGATTTCTGTGTCGATGCTTGGCACACGGTTTCATGATATTTCTTTAAACCCCTTTTTGTATATATAACAGGGGACTTAGCCGTTGTTATATATACCCTTACACCAATATTAGTGGAATGGGACGCTAATATATGTGTATTGCCCCCATCATATTTATTTATGTACATGTATATATATCTTTAGGATGTTAGATTCTTATTGAGATTGGACTTGGGATACTAGGTGATTCATTGGGACTCGGACATTGGATATACCTATGTGATTGGTGACTTGTACATTCGGGATATAGGAGATTACTCGACATTGTACATTGAGGAGATGTGAGACTTAATTGATGTGAGTGCCCAATGTGGGGCCTGGTTTGAGGATTTGGGATTGGGACATCGTGGTGGATTGTGATCCTGCCACGACGTCAGGTTTCCGTGGAGAATGACATATTCCACCCTACACCTCCCCATTACCTATCTTATGCACAGATTCATATATTGGTAGTACTTGTAGTGTACCCTTATGATATTTGCATAGTTGCTTTCTCATATCTCTATTGCATAGACATTGCATACTACTATCATGCCATCATTGCTTCACATATTGATTGTACCTGCTAGTGTACTCTCCCTATTTCAGCATTGCATGATATATTATTATTGTAATCGCATATCTTAGATTCATGCTGTACGTACATTCCTGCGATTACCTGCATATGTTTTATACTATTCACGAGTTGGCAACTCACCCCCGTTGTGCCACAGGTGTTTCAGGTTTTTCCCCAGAGTAGTCGAGGCAGGCTATTCCCCTATCCAGCTATCCAGCTACCATCTTTTGCTTCAGATACCGCATTAGCTCATAGTACCATTTTGCATAGGTGGGTTAGACGGTTATCTGTATTATATATTGTACCTTCGTTGTATTGTACTCTCCATCTACTGTTGTATTATTGACATAGAGACTTGGTGAGGACGTAGTGTGTATTATGGTGGATTTGATGTCTTTATATATACAGCTTTTTCTCTACTGTCCTTATTTTTCTGTTGTACTCATATTGACTAGTCTTTATAAAAATGGGGTGTTGCTAAAATTTTAAAGAAAGAAAGGAAGACTTTTAAAGAATTTGGGTTGCGATTTCAATTGTTTTCAAAACTTATATTATCTTTTCCGTATTTCTCATGGTTTAGATTTCTGGGTTTGGCTTTCTTTTACTACGTTGCGTCTTTAGGCGTTGCGTAGTATTAGGGCCGTCACGGGCCATTTTTGGGTCGTGACAGCAATACCAACACTCAACTATCACTCATCACAAACAAAGTCCAACCATCATGAACCATCATGAAGTCAAAAAGTCAAGGTATGGTGTTCCCATCATGATGCAACAAAATGCAAAGACCCCCTCCACGAATACTTATTTGCAACAATGCAAATAAGCCCTCCTCCACCAATCTTCGTCCAATGAACGATACAATGGAAAATGGCCGAAACGGAAAACAAACTGGCAACTCCAGAAAACTGGTCCCGTAATAAATTACAGGAAAACCCCGATACTGTGCATACACACCCGTATTTGTATTCCGACCGAAATACAAATGCAATGAGACAAAATCTACACTGTACTATACTAGGACCCGGCTTAAACCAAAGCCGGCTAGCAATATCCGTTCGATCCTGATTCGTGCAATACCGCACGTATCTGATCGAACCCTGCCATATACCCATACGGCCTCTAGTACAAACTGTCTGATCCTGATCCGTGCAATACCGCACGTATCTGATCGGACCTTGCCATATCTCCATACGGCCTCTACAGCTTTTCGCCCGAAAGCTTGAGTAACTGAATGTGTGGTGGACTCTAAAGACTCGTCAATAATATGGCTGTGGATTTAACCACTAGCACGTCAGAGGTATTAGCCATACGTGACGGGCCACCAGCTATTGACAAAAAGGGACGTCTGTGAGCGAACTCAGCCTGACACCCTACTGAGCCTGTCAGTGACAATATCCGTACAGTCCGGTCCGTTCGTCTATGAGCATCGCATGGCGGGCCTAGGGGGTTGGTAAAAGTCAGACCCTCAAAAGCGGTACAAGTCGTGTCGGAGTGTAGCCTAGAACACCCTGAGATACTACTGGAATACCTACCAGTAAATCTCCTGCCTCGGCCGAGGGCTTTGTGTAATGGCTCTCCTAGACACAGCGCGACCTCACCCCCGATACCGGGAGAGACGAACCCCTGAAGATCCGCTCACTGCCTCCATGTGGCTCAGGACTGTACCCAACTAAAACCTGTTTGCACGACTCCTTTGAGCCGTGGTAGGGTAGTAATCAAAGTACAGTGGGAACTCACACGAGACAAATGACGATCCCCAGGTCGATGAACTAACCTGTACACATGTCACCAGGGAACTGCTATCTGACGTCAGGTATAATACCAACTAGCATGTTCCCGGCGAGTCCTGTCCGGTGTACTCATGACCCAATGAGCACCTGTATACATCTTAGGTGAACCAACTGACACCAATGGCTTGTGAGACCGGCCACTGCCCCTCGTCGGGGTTTCGACTGTATACACTAGTCTACTAATGGAGTATCGATGCCCAGTCTCGAAACTCCCACGACTAGGGATCACTTTAAGGATGTGCTTATAGACCCCAGCTCCCACGTATATGATTTACATCATACTGCTGGTGGTCAAGCAAGAATCCTAGGGGCTCTATCAACGTGCAATAGTGACCTGTCAGGTCACCTAAAGCATTACACGATGATAAAGGTAAACCAGATAGCATACTATCATCTCGAGTAAGACTGTCCTACCGGGATAGATCCTCCCTCAATCATTGCAATCACGTGCCTGTGATCCAATAATTGACTTTGAGGGCACTATCTCCAACAATCTCCCACTTGCACTCAAGGCTAATTATTGCGATGTCGCATACTCACAGCCCGTGTGATACCGAACACCCAACTCCTCTACTGGTCAGTCTCACAAAGCTCCCTTGCGAAACTATTGCGTTCGAGGAATAGCCTCAATGAGTGGATCCGCTTGGATGTTTCTTTCTATGTCTCTCTATATCTCAAGTTCGCGGAGAAACCCATCTCCCGAAATGAGTAATACCTGTCTTAGAATGTGTCTGGATGTCTGATGGGACCTAGCTCATAAATGAACTCCAAATCCAAACTTCTTAGACTGTATCGTCAACTGAACTTAATCAGTATCCTGCGCCATGCCTCCCTCAGTATTGCCTTGGACCACCTGTCCAAAATACTGCCCCTCGTCTGAAGGAAAAACTATAACTCTAACAACCTCCTTGTCGTCCAGGTCACCTTGGAAGCCTGGAATGATAACTGTCTCTCGAATGAGGCTGTCGTTATCATATCCCTAGAACATCCACTTATGTTCTAAAACTGCTTCCGACTGTTTCTCCAGGATTGGATCAATGTCAACTTATTGCATCTAGTGCAAGAACAACATCTGGTGTGGTACTTTGACATCTCATGATTGACTCAATTGCCTAAGCAAGTGATCTGTCAATCATGTACATCCCTCTCCCCTTTAGTCTGTAGGACACCTTTAGAGAGGGTGACTCCATCACCTGCAGATACACTACCGTGCCAGGAGTCGTCCATTCTAAATACTCTTAGAATGCTGTCTAAGTACCCTTAATTGGGAAACCACCCAAATCTAGATCTAAAACCATAGATCTAGTAACCAGTATGTCTGATATAATGTCCAAGTCCCATGTGGAGAAACCACTGTGTGACGACCAAAGTATAACCGATCGTAGCATAGGAGTTTCCTTTCCTATTATGTGTATGTCATCCAAATCTATGACAACACACCCTACTACCTTCTCAACAGATCCATCCCCTATTCTGATGAAGTCAAACCTATGACTGTCACATCAGAAATTGATGATCTATCTCCGCTATATCTGCTTCAGTCTATAAATAGACATAAGCTACCTGTCCACCAATGCTTCCGCTGCTCCCACTGACTACGACAACCCTCTGGCAGAGTCATATACACGTACACTTCTAAAACTAGTTTAGAATGATGCTATACTCATCCTCCTGCCGGGTCTCGCAGCCTGGAACAACAGCAATGGCAAGTGTGGGTAAACAAGAACTTCCCTGTCACCGTCCTTGAGGCTACCGGAGTACCTCTCGGGTGCCTGAAGTTACCCACCTTATCTGCGGAGTGGTCAATGGAATGTCAATCCAGATTGAATCTTTAGGTTCCTATGAAATCTTCAGTAATCGTTTGTGGTTCTGGAATCACTTCCAGTTCTACCATACTCCCACTACTGTTTTCTGAAAAAATCCATTTTTAATAAAACTGTGGCGAGTAAAGAACAATATCACTATTGATCTTCCAGATGGTAGAAAGTCAACCCTCGTCATAGCCTGGGTCAACCCACAAACAGCCATTATAGAAACGTGCCTTGAGTTGTCCAGTGTCTGGTTTTAACCATAAGCCGGACAACTCCCCGTACCTTAACATCGTTAAGATATGAACTGTTCTATATCCAATATAGAACCAGAGGCACTGATTTAATTGAACCAGATTCAAATCATGCAGCTGTCTTCAGTACATGTTAACTAAATGGAAAGAGGCCGATCAGCGTTACTCAACTTAGGAATGCTTCCAACTATGAGTAACCTGAAAGAGAAGCAAGTTCTCATTACTATCAACTGAACACCATACACAAGTATCTACATCTTCGATCACTTTGAAGAATCCCGATACTTGCAATACCTGGTTTTCTACTTTATTCAAATACCTATAACTTCTCAAAATTCGGACCCTGTGTTTCCACGAAACACCTGTCTAAAACTAGAGAAGTCATAAGTAAACCGAATATAGTACGAGGACCAACCCCGCTGTCCTGATGGACCCTGGACAACATACAATACTCTGTATAAGTCCCTTGAGTCTGATAACTCATTCACTGTGTGTCGTAGGTTGAAAACTGTACCTTTGGTTATGAAGAATTACACCGCTGTTTAATGCTCCTTACCTAACCATCCACTGATATAGGTAAATGTCATGGACATAATTTCAAAAAGGTATATCTCACTCTATGAAAATAGACGTACAGATATATCAATTTGAAATTGGTGCATAACAGCGGATATTCAAAACCAAATATTTGCCGACCGGCAAACAGCCCAGGTGATTTCCTCAAATATCACCGATTACAACGAATCCCGATATAATGAGGATGATCACCTAATTCCCAATAACTTACTCCCACTCATCATCTGTAAAACCATACAGATGTGAGAATCGTACCTGGTAAATACATATCCTGGAGTAAGTATCTAATCGGAAAATCAGTTTTCCTTTAACAGTACACAGTGAAGCTGAAACATTGAAATGTTTCGTTGGGGTATCCCGGTATTCCTAGTATGCCTCTTCCAGATTCACGACTGTAACCGTATAATTTTTTTTTTTTGCCACCTCTCCAAATCCCTTTATATGTCTTTAGTCATTACCTTCTGCACACCCTTTTAGGCCAAATGGTTTTCTTCCTTCCCTACCGTTCGGCACCAGCCTATGGTTTGGAAGAAGACTATCCAATAAGCATAATGGGTGTACTGTCCTAATCCTAGGAGCACTCGCAATGCGAGAGAAGGTGAAGATAAAAGAAAACCGAATAAACCTTATTCCTATTTCTCCTGAACCAGAATCCATCCCCGAACTAGAACAAGTTCCCTTCGAGTTCGTATATAACCATACGATGGAGTATCCAATAAACTGTGGATCTTCGTAGTGATACGGAGTGTCCTGGAGAAATACAAAGGTGATTTAGGATTGGCGAAGAAATACTTGGTTTGGTCGTGAATAGCAGTCGCATTTTACTTTGCCCTCTTACTAATCCCTTGATTTGTCTTAACTTAATACCTTCTGTACACCATCGTTAGGCTAATTGGTTTTCTTCATTCCCTACCAGTCGGCACCAGCCTAAGGTTTGGAAGAAGACTATCCAATTTGCGTAATAGGTGTACTACTCCTTAACCAAGGAGTGCTCGCAACCTGAGAGAAGGTAAAAGGAAAAGACAACTGAATAGTCCTATCCGTTTCCTCCAGAACCTGAAACCATCCTCGAATAAAATCTTTCGAGTTCGTATCTAACCATACGATGGTTTTGTCCAATGGAAGTGGGCGTTCGTAATAATACGGGGTGTCCTGGAGAAAAGGGTAAAAGTAGGAGTGGCAATGAGGTTTGCAACTCTGACAATCCAAAAGCCAGTGTTTAAGAAGGTTCGGTCAACTTGGTCACTGAGTCATAGTCTTAGGGTCGGGTCAATGGTCGATGCCAAAGAGAGAGAGAAAAGAAACACTCAGCGTGCACTCTAACCTAGATCAGAATGGTTACCAATTTATCTAATCTGGAAACCTCCCACTGTACCGTCAAATTCTCCTCCAAACCTGTAAGAAGAATTAGTCGGGATCACCCGAGGAGTATACCAACTCATCAGTGGGAATCGGGATCCAACTATCATCGCATGATAACGTGACAGAATCCGCTCACGTCATCACACTCCAGAAGGTATGCGCATATCTGGCAAGTTTCAGTTTCTTTAGAAACTCCCGATGTGATTTCTGCCCCATGCTCTTATGACCTTGACTTTGGCCAACAAATCATAAGTCACATGTCAAGTTCTACCCGTCATTCTCCAGGTTAATTTGAGTCCACCCGCACAAGCCCTTGACTTTGGCCAACAAGGCTATACGACTGCCCCAAACCAACGCATCTATCTATGCTGCATATGAATACCCAACAGCTACCAAACACTGTCCCTTGACTTTGGCCAACAAACACAGCTTGAATACTATTGACCACCCATATGAAATGACGGAGGGCTACGAGTGGTTTCTGGCGAAAACCTTTAACGTAAAGAACTTGATATCGTTGAAGGAACGGATAGCTTTTTAAAAATATAGTGACGAAAACCGTTGCTAAAGAGGTCACTCCCGGTGAAGGGATCTCGGCTCTTTCCCCATAGAATGAGGTGCAGGATATTCCAACTGAATACCACGGTGCAAAGCAAAAGTAATCGGCTATAGTGAAGTTAATGCCCAGACACAAACTTCTGTCCAAGGGGTCACTCCCGGTGAAGGGATCTCGGCCCTTGCCTCGACGACTGAGGAGCAGGATATTCCAACTGAATATCACGATGCAAAACAAAAGTGAACGTCCTTGCAATAACAGCTTTTTGAAAAGTGTTCCAACAACATCAGATTAGGTTTGTTTTTAACTTGCATTGATCCGAATCAACACAGTCCCATCAATAGATCACACCACAAAGAACGAAAATATACTGATGTACGTATATGCCATCCGCATTCGCCACTGGGTCCCGTCATTACCCGTTAGGTTAGCTAACTAACGACAGAGCGGGGACTGGACTAGCGCGGATGTAAAACATATACAACATCTACTAATATATATACCAATATATTATATTTCGCTCAATGCGTGAAAAAAAAATGCAACATCACAGAAATGTACAGCATCACAGAACAATACAGATATCTGGGATCCCCGGGTTTCACAGAGCCACTACTGAAACCCGACGTTCCCCTGGTCGTGTGGATAGCCTATGCAATGAAATCCTAGACCCCTACGGGCGCGGCAAGTCACCCGCCAAAACCTGAAGCGAGGCAGCCCCCTTCAGTACCGTGAATGGACCACCCAGCACTTCACGGAATCTGGTAACTTGGGCACCCCTCCTGGGTCAACCTGTACCCCTTACGGGTGCGGCGAATAGCCCGCCAATTCCAGAGTGAAGCCCCCTCCGTCTCAATGCCATGAGATGCGGGCTTGTTGCCCTCTAGAACCCGGCTATCCGTGCACCCCACCTTGGGGTAATCCTAGTACAGAAAGTAAAATATACATACAACGGGTACATCGACCGCAACCTGGTCGTGCCCCA
Organism: Agapanthus africanus; assembly: GCA_030015575.1. Classification (NCBI taxonomy): domain Eukaryota; kingdom Viridiplantae; phylum Streptophyta; class Magnoliopsida; order Asparagales; family Amaryllidaceae; genus Agapanthus; species Agapanthus africanus. The sequence continues at coordinate 156,153,388 of JASDDO010000004.1, forward strand.
AAATAATAATACAAACAGGCAGTGACGGCAGTCCACATGTCGGACGCTCGCCCCGCAATATCAAATGTACATAATACAACAAACTCTGTACTAGCATTGCATCCAGGCTATCCCCCACGACCACTCCGCAACATCACAGCATAACACAGAACATCAATGTGAAAATCACGTTCGCAAATCCGTCTAACCGGGCTATAGCAGTTAAACTGGATTTACCGATCAAGTGACATTCACGGTCGCAGATATAATGTAAATACTGTGTACTAGCATTGCATCCAGGCTATCCCCTACGACCACTCCGCAACATCATAGCATAACACAGAACATCAACGTGAAAATCACGTTCGCAAATCCGTCTAACCGGGCTATAGCAGTTAGACTGGATTTACCGATCAAGTGACATTCACGGTCGCAGATATAATGTAAATACTGTGAACTAATGCGTTTAAAATATCCGATCGATCAAATTTTAACAAGTGGGCCCCCAAGTACTACTGTAGCACATCAAGAAATTCTGGGCCCAATATTAATATTCCAAAACCCCTAAAATCACCCCAGAAGCCCACTGAAAATGTTTGACCAATTGAACATTCCATACTGCGGCGGAACCGCGGCCCAAAGTGGGGTTTAGCCGCGGTTCCACGCTCCCCTTGAATGATCAATTCGTCGAATTTCTCCAGCAGTCTTAGAACTTCCAGTACATTAGTTTTCTACAACCTGAAAAAATTTTCGACTCCAGAAAATTTCAACAGAAAACTGATGCATGTGAAAAACGCGGATTTTGGAATTTTGGTCGATCGGAGATGTAAACACATTAAACAAAGCTAGACTATGTTAATGGCGAGGCTTTGATACCAATGTAAGTGCACGGCGGCGCCCCGGCCGTCAATCCGACGCCGGAATGCGGAAGCGGTGATAAACTTTAATTTTGCGAACTTAGCAAACCGGCACCACCGCGCACTAAAACCCGGATCGAACCATTAACTAGTCCTAGCTAACTACAAGAGGGGAAGAGAGATATACCGACTGATCCGAGTCCTCCGGTCTTCTCATCGTCGTCCCGATCTCCCACGGAAACTCCGGTCGTCGCCTCCTCGCCAGAAGGGCACCACATCGCCTACGTCTTTTACGGGCTCCCACCTCAATACCGAGGCAACTCGGACACGAAGCTGGCTAGTCGACGTGCCCAAGGTTTGCTGTAGAATCTAGTGTAGAGACTTGTGTCTCATTTGGGGTTGTAGGAGGTGCCATTTTGGTGGAGAGATGATACAAGAACTATATGGAGGGACTTGGGGATTTTTGGAGCATGAAAAGAACAACAATTCCCCATCCAAAAATTTGGACAGCCCATGAGGGAAGTGGCCGGCCATGCAAGTGAGGGGAGAGTGAGAAAATGAGAGTGTGACCAAAAGAATGAGTGGAGTACTCTATCATCCAAGAGAGAGGGAAAAAGAAATCATGTGAACCAATGATAACAAGACAATACCAACACTCAACTATCACTCATCACAAACAAAGTCCAACCATCATGAACCATCATGAAGTCAAAAAGTCAAGGTATGGTGCTCCCATCATGATGCAACAAAATGCAAAGATCCCCTCCACAAATACTTATTTGCAACAATGCAAATAAGCCCTCCTCCACCAATCTTCGGCCAATGAACGATACAATGGAAAATGGCCGAAACGGAAAACAAACTGGCAACTCCAGAAAACTGGTCCCGTAATAAATTACAGGAAAACCCCGAAACTGTGCATACACACCCGCATTTGTATTCCGACTGAAATACAAATGCAATGAGACAAAATCTACACTGTACTATACTAGGACCCGGCTTAAACCAAAGCCGGCTAGCAATATCCGTGCAATACCGCACGTATCTGATCGAACCCTGCCATATACTCATACGGCCTCTAGTACAAACTGTCCGATTCTGATCCGTGCAATACCGCACGTATCTGATCGGACCTTGCCATATCTCCATACGGCCTCTACAGCTTTTCGCCCGAAAGCTTGAGTAACTGAATGTGTGGTGGACTCTAAAGACTCGTCAATACTATGGCTGTGGATTTAACCACTAGCACGTCAGAGGTATTAGCCATACGTGACGGGCCACCAGCTATTGACAAAAAGGGACGTCTGTGAGCGAACTCAGCCTGACACCCTACTGAGCCTGTCAGTGACAATATCCGTACAGTCCGGTCCGTTCGTCTATGAGCATCGCATGGCGGGCCTAGGGGGTTGGTAAAAGTCAGACCCTCAAAAGCGGTACAAGTCGTGTCGGAGTGTAGCCTAGAACACCCTGAGATACTACTGGAATACCTACCAGTAAATCTCCTGCCTCGGCCGAGGGCTTTGTGTAATGGCTCTCCTAGACACAGCGCGACCTCACCCCCGATACCGGGAGAGACGAACCCCTGAAGATCCGCTCACTGCCTCCATGTGGCTCAGGACTGTACCCAACTAAAACCTGTTTGCACGACTCCTTTGAGCCGTGGTAGGGTAGTAATCAAAGTACAGTAGGAACTCACACGAGACAAATGACGATCCCCAGGTCGATGAACTAACCTGTACACATGTCACCAGGGAACTGCTATCTGACGTCAGGTATAGGACCAACTAGCATGTTCCCGGCGAGTCCTGTCTGTTGTACTCATAACCCAATGAGCACCTGTATACTCTTAGGTGAACCAACTGACACCAGTGGCTTGTGAGACCGGCCACCGCCCCTCGTCGTGGTCTCGACTGTATACAGTAGTCTACTCTGGAGTATCGATGCCCTGTCTCGAAACTCCCACGACTAGGGACCTTTTAAGGATGTGCTTATAGACTACCAGCTCCCACATATATGATCGCCCTCATACTGCTGGTGGTCAAGCAAGAATCCTAGGGGCTCTATCAACGTGCAATAGTGACCTGTCAGGTCACCTAAAGCAGTACACGATGATAAAGGTAAACCAGATAGCATACTATCATCTCGAGTAAGACTGTCCTACCGGGATAGATCCTCCCTCAATCATTGCAATCACGTGCCTGTGATCCAATAATTGACTCTGAGGGCACTATCTCCAACAGATAGTACGCTATCCGGTTGCTCTTTATCTTAACATGTATACTTGCAGTCTCTCTATTACATGTTGATAAAGCCCTTAGGATGTGTGCTCGACTTCCAGGACTATGATGTAGATCATACTAGTGGGGCATGGGTAGTCCATGAGTATATCCTTCAATGTTCCTAGTCGTGGGAATATCGAGACGGGGCATCGATATTCCAGAGTAGACTAGCGTATATCTTCTCGACCCATGTGATGGGCGATGGATGATCCCATATCCATTGGTGTTTGACATCAGAGATGGTATGCGGGTGCTCAGTGGTGACTGGGTACACTGAACGGACTCGCCGAGAACTTTCAGATGGTATTATACCTCACGTCAGATGGCAGTTCTCTGGTGACACTAGTAGAGCTTAGTCTGTTGACCCGAGATCGTCATAGAGTCTTGTGTGTCTCCCACTGTGCTTTGATTTCCACCCTACCACGGCTCTACTAAGTCATGCAAACAGGTGGTTTTTGGGTACAGTCCCGATTCACATGGAGGCAATGAGCGATAGGAAGGGATTCGTCTCTCCCGGTATTGGGGGTTGATGTTGCGCTATGCTCGACTGGCCATAACTGGAAATACCTGGCCAGGGTTGCACTGATTTACTGGTAAGTGTTATCAGTAGTTTCATGCTTGTTATGGACCTTACATCGGCATGACTTATCGAGCTACTGGGGTCTGACGTTTACCACCCCTAGGCGAGATATGCGACATATCTGACGAACAGACCGGACTGTACGGTAAGTGTTACTGGTTGGATTCACAGGAGTGTGAGCGGGCTTGCTCGTTGATCTTCTGATCGCTCAATACCCGGGTGGCCGTTACGTTTAGCAGACCGCTTGCGGCTTGTGGGTGTTTGATATGATCATCACCTGCTGCCGGCGTATTGACGAGTCTTTAGAGTCCTACACAGAGGTTTCCTGGCTCAAGCGAAACGAAATAGGAGCGCATATGAGATATGTGCGGGACCGAGAATAATACCAGTATGTGATACTGTATTCTATTCTCGCGATTTGTATCATTGGACGGTTATATAAGATATAGTCGGGTTACCGAATCAAGTGTTGATTCGATACATTGATACACTTGATATTAGTCGGTTATATGCGATATGACCGGATCATTAAATCAAGTATCGATTTAATGATTTAATGTATAATTATATATTTGATATAATACTTTACATTAACTGGTATTGGTTCACTTAAGATTTTTTTTCTCACTAGTTTGTGCATAAGTGTATATATATGATATATATTTGTGTACATATGTTTGTATCATGCTTGATGATACATACAAGTTGTGTGTATGAGAATTATATCAAGATTAAGTTTAAGATTAGGGTATTGTTTTATCAAGAGAATTAACAAAAGAAATGAACTTGGTCAAAGTTGTCAAGCTTGAAGAAGCTTGGAGAAACCTTGACAAAGTCCACTCTTTTGTCATTTCTTTTGATAATTCTTTAACCTAACCTTTAACCTAATACCTTGGTCAATTCTCTACATGAGTTAAGCATGAGGGCTTAACTCAACCATGGTGCCATAATTAAAAGGATAAGTTTCATTCTTATTTCATTATCTTATTATTCTTTCTTCTTTATCATCTTCATCAAGCTTCATGAAAGCTTGCTAGCTCCAATGGTGCCATGAGAAAAAGAGTGAGAAATCCAATTCTAAAGTGAACCCACTTCCTATTTCTTCATCCTCTACCACTTGCCATGTAGTAGAGTGTGTTATCTTCACAAGTTTCATGACCTAGTGAAGATGGAGCTTGGGTTTGAGTCACCTCGACGTAGATCATCTTCGGCACCGAAGTCAACGACCTAGCCCGATCATTTCTCCGACGAAACCATCGCTAGAGTCCGGGATCCCGATGATCGCAGCGGAGGGACGTCAACACGGAGCTAAAGAAGTGGAGGACCGGATCTACAGAGGTTGTATTTCCTTTCACTTGTATTTAAGTTGTTAACTTGCATGTTCTTTCGCCTTACCTCTGGTACCGATCTTGTTTAGGGTTTCTCGGCACATAGAAAATTTTGATTTTGGCATGGTTGATAAGTTGTAGAACCTCATGGGTGTGCCTATGAACCCTACAGTGGTATCAGAGCTTAGCTAGAGCTTTATGCGAAGTGTAGACGATGTTAGAAGTCCGATCGAACCCGAAACCCTAAATGAAAACCCTTCTCTGTACAATTTTTCAAAACTGTGATTTTTGTGAATTAAAAATATGCAGAAAAATCAGCAGGGTTTTCTAAGAATTACTGTGCATCACGTGACCCCAACTCGTCCAAGGCGTCGCTGAACCGCGGTCGTACCCTAGGTCATGCGGCGGTTCCGCGGCCATAAAGTGTCATCTTGCTTCACTGTTTGCACGGTAATGTCCCTTTGTGATTCCTCTGTTTTCTGGGTAATTTTAATTTCTACTCAAGAGTTTAGTTTTCTGGGTTGTATTGGGAGTTCGTAGATTCGATCGGATTGTCTAATTTTGTCTATGTGTTTTTCCGGATAATTTAGACTATGTTAAAAAGTTCGACTGGATATAAATACCCACTTTTTCCCCTACCGGGAAATTTCCAATTGTTGGATTTTTCCGTAGTTTAATAACGTTCTAAGTAGTGCAAGTAACGCGATGGACCCTCTAGAAGACAACAAACCTTAACTCGATTATGTGACCGTCTTGAACTGCCTTTTGAACCTTAGGGTTTGGGGCAGTACGGCGTGCCACATGTGAGGCGTTGGCTTGACCCTTCTACGGCTGGACCGTTGGTACTGAGGCATGAAGTGGATGTTTTTAAACTTATTTCATGTGTTGAGCTGTTTCGGGAAAACTTGGGTGTTTGATTGTTCAATCGGAAAGTTTAACATTTTCTATTTATCTGGAATGTGATACAATATTTGGAATCCACAAGTAGTTATGAGATAACTGATTTGGATGTTATAAATCTAGCACTTTAGTCTCACTTGATCGGTTGCCACGGAATTTTGATGTGATCAAAAGTCCGTCGCAATCACGTTGCGTACGCGGATACTCGCCGGGTAAACTTAATAGACAGCCACGCCCCATAGCCCCGACCAAGTGACTGTAGGAGAACCCCGTCACCGAAAGCATCCGTTTGGGTGCTCGCGGCAGCGGTGTTCCGCCTTAGTGCACTTCGTCGACGGTATCAGGGGTGCGGCCGTCTACTAAAATTTGCGACGAGCATTCGTTCAGGATGTCGGGAATCTTGTTGAATTGCCCGACTTGATATTGAAAAGAGTTTTCGATAATGAGACTAAAATGCGGGATTTATAATTGTTAGGGATGCGATGTCTAAGGAATTCATTTGGTTAGGCATGCGATGTCTAAAGAGGTTGCGGAGTCCAACTGTTGTAGTTTTACACTTTCTTTTCTACGACCATAAGTGTAATATGTGATATCGCCGGTTTCGTTGCTATATGTCAACGACAATTGGGAATCGCATATTTACTTACGTTGATGACATGTGATGTTATGTGTTGCTGGATATGTTATATTGGATCGTCGTGTTTGAATAGCCGGGGGTTTTTGTGTGAGATGAGTGTTTTTTCATTTTCATTCATGTAAAAACTTGTATGCAATATTCTTTTATTGGGGCACTTCCAGGTTGCGGATGATGTCACCATTTGTATATTATTTACTTTTCCGCATTAGGATAGACCCAAGGAGGGGAGCACAAGTAACCGGGTTCTAGGGTCCAGTGGGAGACCATCTCGAGGAGTCGAGTCCGGGTCTCCTAACCCTAGAGTTGGTAGGGTTGCTTGCCGCTCTCATAGGGGTCTAGGGGTGTAGGATTGGCTATTCATCGCGACCGTGGAATCCGTGTTTTATACTGGCTCGTATTAAAAACACGGGCGTCCTAGTATATCCAATATTTCATATGATATTTTCTGCTGCGTTATCTGTGATATGATCATGTGATATGTTCAGATAGATATTGTATATGGTATATATGATATATTATATAGACGTTGCTTATGTTTTACACCCGCGCTAGCACTGCCCCGCTCTGCCGTTAGTTACCTAACCTAACGGTGCAGACGGGACATCGAGGCGAATGCGGATGGCATAAGCGTACGTTGTATTTATCTGTGATGTTTAGGTGGACTTAAATGATGGGACATTCATTAATGAGATTAATGAAAGAAAATACACCTAAAAGATGTTGTGGAATCGAATTTCAAAAATCAGGTAGCTCTAGTTGTTGCTTTGCATAGCGGTGTTCCTTGTAGAACATCCTGCACCTTATTCGATAAGGAAATGACCGAGATCCCTTCACCGGGAGTGACTCCTTTTGCAATAACTGGCAGATGCTACAACCCTCGGTTTGTCTTTTGATTGCTTCTATGGTTTCTGCTTTGCACAGCGGTATATATGATATATCATGTACCTTATTCGATGAGGAAAGAGTCGACGATCCCTTCACCGGGAGTGACCCCTTTAGAAAAACTAGAAAAGCCTCAAAAACATTCCATTTAAAAACCCATTTGATTCCGCAACGAGATCAAGTTCAAAGCGTTAAAGGTTTTATTAAAAACCATTCGCAACCCTCCGTCATTTTAGGAAGTAGAGTACTTAGTATTCGTGTTGTGTTTGTTGACCATAGTCAAGGCACAGTGTACGGTAGCTAAGTGATGTCTTCCTACACCGCATATGATGCGATTAGTTAGGACAGTTGCGTGACTTTATTGACCTTAATTAAGGGTCATGTGGGTGGGTCTAATTAATCACGAAATGACGGGTAGAACTTGACTAGTACTTATGATTTGTTGACCATAGTCAAGGTCATAGGTGCTAGGGGTAAAAACTACTATCGGGAGTTTCAAGTGTTGAAATTTGCAATGAGATTGCATACCTTCTATATGATACTTGGATCCTGATACCCACTGCGAGTAATTGTTACTCCTGGGAGAGTTTTGCACTTTACAATTAGCCGATCAAGTAGGTGTCTAGAAAGGTGTCAACAGGGTTACGTTTCTGGGAAAACGAGGTTTATTTTAATTAGGTCCGTGCGAAAGCACGGGGAACCTCCCTCAAAGTACCGACACTGGCCTGGCTGAAAGATTGGCGAACTTGTAGAGTGTAATTAATCCCGGCTAGTCTTTCCTTTTAAGGTTTGAAGGAAGATTTGATAAAACAGTGGGAGCCATCCTGATTAGATAAAATATATAACCAATCTAATCTTGCAAGAGCGCACGCAGAGTGTTTTCTTCTCTCTCTCTCTCCAGGTAGCGACCATGTCACGCCTTAATTAAGATAATAATATGGATGTATTGACCGAACCCGCTTGTTATACTGAGCTGGGGAACATTGGACCCGCTCCAACTTATAATTGTTATAAGACAGAGCAGGAAATAGGGGAATACCAAGATTCCCATGCTGCCCAAACAAAAAAAGTGCATATGATGCATCTTCTTCGGGTGTGTTCACTACAAAGAACTGTTTCTCAGTGTCCTCTATATCCTAGGTATTAGATACCGGATCAGGATCCCGCAAATGTAATCCTTTACATAGGGCTACAGAAAGGTAGAGAACTGAGTACGGGTGATAAGTTTCATGAGACAGAAAAAGGGGCAAGTGTTGCAGCCATGTCTGTTGGTCACTGTCACCCTGTATTACTAGTACATTGATTCTGAACGAATGTTATTAGATACCGAACCTGATATACAAAATCATATCAGTCTCTTTATTAGTAAAGAAATGATAAAATTTTGTATTGTTGGATAATGTTTTGAACATTTCCTATTTCAAAAGTTGATCGGGTCAGGCACGTTATCTAAAAGTATTGACATTCTAAATCAAACTACAGTTCCTAGTATACACAACACACACAAGAGGAAGGGTTCAGAAATGAACGAATCCTTCTTGAGGCATTGTAGACTAGGTCATATCAATGCGACCCGACTGGCTGAAGTTACATTTAGATGCATATTTAAATCTGTTTGAATTTACATCTTATGAAACTTGCCAGTCATGTCACAAAGTGAAGATGACCATAGCTCCGTTTACTGGAAACAGAGAAAGAGTTAGTGAACTCTTGGGACTGATACATAGTGATGTATGCAAGGTCCCCTGTCTACACATGCCAGGACCGGTTCTTTGTACTTCATTACATTCTCTGATGATCTCTCAAGATTCAGCCATATGTTCCTGTTGAAACATAAGTCCGAAGTTTTTGAGATATTCACAGAATATAAGTTAGAAGTAGAGAACCAAAAACCGGGTATAAGTATTATGTCCTATGATAAGATCAGGGAGGAGAATACTTGTGCATGGAATTCTTGGACTATTCTAAAGGAGAATGAGATTCTCTCTCGGTGTTACTCCTCTGAATACACCACAGCACAACGGTGTATCGGGGTGGAGCAATCGCACCATATTAGATATGGTGTGCTCTATGATGAGTACTACTGAGTTGCTTATTTCCTTTTGGGGTTGTGCACTTGAGAAGTTGCATACCTATTGAATTGGATTCGAATCAAATCAATGCCTACCATTCCATATAAGATATGGTATGGGAAGAGCCCATCTCTTAAGTAAGTTAGGATTTGGGATTGTCCGGCCTATGTCAAAAGAAAAATCCGGACAAGATCGAGGCAAGGTCAGTTCTGTAGAACTGGAAAGGTTCCAGCTATACAAAACTGCAGCTGATGATTTGACAGAACCAAAGGATTCAATAGTCCCCGACGTAGCTCAGCCTCTCCGCCGATCTGGTAGGGTTCCTCATCCGCCAAAGAGATACTTCGGTTTCTCGATGACAGTGGGAGCGAGGAATGCATCATGAGATGATGACCCAACTAGTTTCGAGCAGGCCATCAAGAGTAGGGACTCTGTAAGAATGGCTGGATGCTTAGCGATCTAAGATGGAATCCATGTACACCAACAAAGTATGGACTTTGGTTGCTATATCTGAAGGGTTAAATCCCCATCAGGAGAAAGTATATCTTGAGAAGATTACTTGGTGTAGATGGAAAAGTTGAGACTTTCAAAGCTAGACTTGTTAAAGGTTTTTCATCATCAACCAGGCGTGGATAATGATGAAACCTTTTCTAGTGGCTATGCTTAAGTCCATCCGGATCCTACTTGCCATTGCTACATACCATGACTACGATATCTGGTGGTTGGGTGCCATGACTGCTTTTCTAAATAATGATTTAGAAGAGAATGTCCATAAGAACACAGCCAGAGGGCTTCGTAAACAGTGGGAGCTGCGGAAACGTGTGCAAGTTGCTTTACAGAATAAAGCAGGCATCGCGGAGATGGAACATCTGTTTTGATGTGCTAGTCAAAGAGTTTGACTTCATCAAAATAGGTAGATGAACCTTGTATATACAAATGGATAGTAGGGAGTATGGTAGTGATCCTCGCAGAGTACATGGATGACATACTCTTGATAGGAAAAGAGTTTCCTATACTACACACGATCAATCTCCTCTTATCACAAGTATTCTCCAAATAGGATAAAGGTGATACCTCCTAAATCCTGGGATTTGGATCTATGAGATAGATCTAAATGGATGTTAGGCTTCTCACTAGGGTTTAGTGAGATGGTGTCAATCGATCCTGGGGAGAATCACTGGAATGGTTCCAGGGTGATAAGGACGACTGAATGTCAGTCGCAGGCATTGTCTTTACCCTTAGTGGAGGGACGGTATGTTGGAAGAGTTCCAAGCTATAGGTTCCGCCACTGTATCGCGTACTGAATCCATGTTTCGCCTAGCTTCACCCTGGCGTTAATTAGTGCGGTGATCGGAGTGCGCTCACTGGCGCTCGCGAATCTTTGTGTAACCAGTTGCTCCATTTCTGCAAATGTCTTAACGGAGTCACTCGGGAGCTCAGAGTACCATTCAAACGCTGTTTCCGACAAGCTGCCAACAAACTAGCAAAGCAGTAGCTTATTGTCACCTCCGGTGTTGCCGCACAGAGCTCTGAATTGAGCCACGTGTTGGTGTGGATTTCCCGTCCCCTTATATAGGTGAAATTTAGGGATCGTATATCCTGGCCGGTACTTTATTTGATCGTACCAACCCAAATAGGGTCGTCCAGTCTTAACAATTTGGCCGGTCGCTTCGTTCGCCTGATGAGCTCGTATCTGTTGAGCGATACAGTCATCCAGGGCGGCTTTAGAAATGGTCTCCTCTTTGGCTGCTGAACAAGCCGGAAGAGGGTTTGATGTCTCTCCCCTATCGTCTTCAAGGATAATCGGGGGGTCTTCAGCTGGAGGATCCGACTGTAACATCATCCCGACCATGTCTTGGAATAAAAGCGCCATTCGTTTTATGTTGGCAGCTTGTTCCGCTGCCTTTTTGTCCTTCTTCTCGAGGATTCTGCGGAGGAACTCAGCATCAGTTTCTTGTTCATGACGCTGCTCTGACGACGTTTCTGGTCTTTCTTTTGGCCCAGTGAGTACGGCCATCTGTGTTAACATCTCCTGGAGCTTCTGTTGTTGCTCCTGAGCTTTTGTTACCGATCGGGTGAGCGGTCGATGACCTGTGGAGATACGGCTATCCTCTTTCCCGGATGCCATATAAACAGTGTGCACCACCATGCCCCGAGACTTGGGGCGTTTAGGTTCAGTGCTCTTTAGATTCGTCATATACACGGGGATTTTCTCCGACCTTCTTCTTTTGTGGGTGGTCGAAGTTGAGGGAACCATTGCAGCGGGCACCCAAATAGATGACATCTCCTGTGGTATGACAGTGTGGTCCTTCTCTTGCCGAACTTTCATCTTCTTCGGTTGGCGGGAAAAGTCTTGGTCGATCACCGAGTCTTGGACCCTTCGCCAGATCCTGTGAATTTTGGAGGACAGACGCTGAGGGGGATGCTCTGGCTTTACCTTTGCAACATTTTCCACAGGTGGAGGAGATCTTTTCAGCACAGCAGTTGGAGAATTCTTGCGCACCCTCCTAAGTGGTTCAAAGTTGTTCCCAGTTGGAACAACAACATTAATCTCCACCACTGGAGCTGGCGGAGTCAGCCAGAAGGAGAGCTGCCCCCAGCTTTCCTCACTCGGCGCCAGTGGCGACGTCGAGCGCGTCGAGCAGACGGTGTCGGCTCAGCTATGGGGTGGCTTCTTCATGCCCCCTGTTCTGGCGGAAGGTTGCTGCCGGCGTTAGCCTCTTGAAAATTGGAGTCCGTTGAGTGGGGATGGCCAATCTATCGAAGGCAGAATTTCGCATAGGGGGAGCAGTTTTGATGACTTCGCCTGGAACGGGAGCTGAAACGGTCGGTCTTGCAAAGACCGACTCCTTAGCAGCGGAAGTCGCTCTGATGACTTCAGGAACAGGAATGACTATCCGTTTCGGAATAACCCCTTCAGGTATTGTAGGCTTTTTCACGGGCCCACCTGAGCTTTAGCCCAATCTGTTGAAAACCGAGGCGCTGGATTTAGGCGACCCGTTGAGAGGGGCCGCGGTAGTTGTAAGCCGATCAAAGACCGACTTCTTCGGAGCTTCTTGCGACGGCAATGGGGCGTTGAAGCTCAATGGTGGGAGCATGATCCCAAAGAATAGCCCTGTGGTGGATTGTGTCGCCTGTTCCACTGGCATCGTAAAAAGGGAGGCCTCTTGAGGCCCATAGGTCACTCCTCCAACAAGGACGGAGTGGGAGTTGTTGCGGTTGTTGCAGTTTGTACAGTTGGAAGCCATTGATCTTCTATTTTCTGCACGGAGCAAGACACCAAATCTTAGTACCTCAAATCCAAGGGCAACCATAGCAAACCGCGATTCGTTCGCGAAACACGACACACGAAGTGTGGAGTGGAAAGAGGAAAAGGTCCCACCGGGCGTGCCAGAATTTGTTCTTCGCCGAATACAGGAGACGGAACCGCATAGGTTCGTCTTGCCTGAATTTGGGGGCAGATGCTATTTGGTTTTATCCGTCCACCTCTCCGAAGATGCCAAGTTGATTTGTGGCACCATGTATCGAAGGTTTAGACGGATGCGGCCGATGTAGCAGACTTTGTCAGATTCCCCCTCATTGTGAGGGATTTTTGATTGTGGGGACGCTCTTCCCTGCAGGCGCAAGCCCCTGCAGTTAATTACACTACCGCATCGCGGTAACCACTTTCTCCTGCACCAGAAGATCACTTCGTGTCGTGTGTGTTTGTTTTATTTTTGGTTGCCCGTGGATTGTATACGGAGACTAATTTATGTTGTCGCCCATAGGGCGTGGATTCTTCTAAATCCGTATTTTCTTAGACTTGGGTTTTGGTTTGGTTTTAAGGATCGTTAATCTCATTTGAGACTAAGATCAACTTAAACGTTTGTTAAGGATACGTTAGTCTAATTTTAGACTAAGATCAACTTAACGTTTGTTAAGGACACGTTAGTCTAATTTTAGACTAAGATCAACTTAACGGGATCATTTAGATCCAACAAACGTTAAGTTTAAGGACATCATAGTCTATAAAGTTTAAGGACATCATAGTCCATGAGTTTAAGGACACCACAGTCCGTGGTAGTTTAGAGACATCAAAGTCTGTAAAGTTCAAGGACGTCATAGTCCATGATTTTAAGGACCCCACAGTCCGTGAAATGTCTGGTTGTCGGGACCCATCACCTCTCTAAAGACGTTGAAGGATTACAACGACAAATATCAGAGGAGTGAAGAGATGTACCCTTGAACCAATATTGGTTGGGAAATCTGTAGTCCAATTTGGGACTAAGATCAAAGATTTATGAGCATATGGGCTCAATTAATCTGAATTAGAGATCTGTGACCAACTTGGGCTCAGCCCATTCATTCAAAATGTTAGACATTTAATTAGGCTCAGTCCTTTTTCATTTAACAATACTGAGCATTGGTCCTGACAACTTTGTGTCTTTTATTGAATGTTGAGCACTCATTATGGCTCTGGGCTTTATCATTTAAAGAACAATTTATGTCCTCTTAGCACACACGTGAGGAGCACGTGGCGCGCTTGGCGCTAAGCGCCAGTCAATGAGCGCAGAGCGCTTCTGTTAAGTAGCGCACACATGAGGAGCACGTGGCGCGCTTGGCGCTGAGCGCCAGTCAATGAGCGCAGAGCGCTTCTATTAAGTAGCGCACACGTGAGGAGCATGTGGCGTGCTTGGCACTGAGCGCCAGACTTGAAGCGCTGAGGTGCTTCTTTAAACTTGGAGCGCTAAGGCTCTGCAACGTCGTGCGCTAGATTTGGAGTGCTGAGGCGCTCCTTTTAATTGGAGCTCTAAGGCACTTTTTAGGCAACTTTGCGCTCTGAGAATTAAATTCTCTTTTATAAGAGACTTTGTCTCGTAGATCTAAGAACAAAGTTCTTATTTTATAGGAGATGTTTCAATATCTTATGTTTTTTTGTGAAAGGCTTTGCTTTTATGGATCTGTGATCCTAAGAGAATTAAATTATTCTCCCCCCTTTTATAATGAGATGTTATGATCTCTTTTGTGAAAGACAATTTGTCTTAAAGATCTATGATCTAGCATAAGAACTAAGTTCCTTTTCTAATGAGATGCTTTGATCTCTTTATTTTAAGTTGAAGAAATTTTTCTTCTGCTGAGAGCTTGCTCTTCTCTCTGAAATTTCTCAAAGTTTATGGGGGGTTCCTCTCTATAAGACTTGAAGTCTTGGGGCCTTTATATAGGGTAGGCTGATTTGTTGAATCGGTTGAAGAGATCTTTTCTCTAATTGATTTGGGGATTTCCCCACCGTTGGATCTTTGATCCTAGGGCTTCTGTTTTACAGAAGGCAATCTTCTTGTTTTTAACAAGATTAGGAAATCTTTTCCCATACAGAATTTATTCTGTATTTTGGTGATTTTTTTAATCATCATTGGATCATTGATCCAACGGTGCTCTGATTTTCAGAGCATAATCTTTCCTGTTTGGAAAGATTCTGAGGAATGCTTCCTTAACAGAATTTTATTCTGGTCAATTGATGATTTTTAATCATGTTCATTGGATCTTTGATCCAAGGGCAAAGAACATTTTGTTCTATCGCTAGCGCTCACGTGTTTTGCACGTGGTGCGCTGCCTTAGAGTCTTTAACTCTCAGCGCTGGTGCTGCTAGCGCCAGCGCTCTCGTGCTTTGCACGTGAGCGCTGCATCAGAATCTTTGACTCTCAGCGCTAGCGCTACTATGAAGCGCTGCTTCATTTCAAATTTCAAAATTTGAACCGAGCTTTGCTCTGATTGGGGAAACTGGCGTGTGTGTTCGCATGAATAGTGCACGTGCGGTATGAACCATTGGTAATGGTCCAAGTGTCCTATGTAGTAACATCATGTATAAGAAGATGCAATGTCATGCTATGAAATGCTTTGAGACTACACATATAGGTACAAGAACTACTAAACATCCTAACTATCGGGCGCCTTTCTCCATTCAGACGATTTCCCCATAGATGTGTACATCTACTCACTGGGACGCCTTGGCTAATCTGATCCAATCACAGCCTTTCCTTTCCGCGCCGCGTCCGACGTCTCCGCAACCGATCCTAGAATTTCACAATGCAACACATAAGAATAGATACTCTGAGGAGACACGTAGATAAACGATACGAAAGAATTAACGTCCACAAGATATACTTTTGTGCACTTGGTGCACAAAATGCGCACGACATCGCCACAACCACAACTAGGGGTCGCTATGTGTAGCAATCCTTAAACCTAGAACCCAATCGTACCAATCGCGCATTCACATCCAATTACATATCTTAGAAATTAGGTTGTAGATCATTCCAACCTCAAACTTAATTAAAATCTATTTATTCCAAAAACCTAGTAAGCAACAATTAACCATTTTAGTGCAAAACTAGATGTTTTAGCAAATCTAGTAGCCACAATTTACACTTAATATCTTAATTAGGTCACACAAATAGTAACTAAATTTTAATATCACCTTTAAACACTAATCATGAAATTTACTTTCATAACCACTTAATTAGGATAATTTAAAGCCACCTTAGCAAGGTAATCATCTAGATTAGATTTGTAAAGCCACTAGATAGTAAACTACATTTAGCTAACTTAGTTAAATGGTAGAAAACCCTAATTTTGACCCAAACCCTTCTCTTTAAAACTCAATCTTGAAAATAAAACCATATTTACACCTAAATAAATTAGATTAAATTAAAGCAATTAATCAACAAAGCAACCATTTGGGTTAAGGTTTATACCTCAACAATTTGGAGATCTAACTTGCAAACTTGGCCACCCAAAAATGCTATCTTGCTTCAAGATCCGAGCTAGTTTAGGCCAAGGAATTTTGGTGAAGAATTAACTAGGAATTAGTGGGGTTTTATGTGGATTTTTAATAGGAAAATGAGGGTTTTTAAGATGGAAAGGAGATGGAGAAAAAGAGAGAGGGGCAGCTAGAACTTTCGGCCAGAACAAGGGGTGAGGTGAGTGGATGTGTGAGTGAGTGTGTCAAGTCAAAACTCCCTCATTTCCCCATTTATTATTTCATTTCTTAATTATCTTATTTTCTATTTAAGCTTTATTTTAGAATTGTCTAGAACCCTTGAGAAATTTTCCAAAAACAACATGTTACAAATTGATTATTAAGTTGTCATGGTGCACTAATGTGTAATTAACACATTCTAATTTGTAATTAACACTAATTAAATGTGTAAGTGCATGATTAAAATAATACTTAAAATAAATACTTAAGGAACATAATTAAATAAACTAACAATTAAATAAGTAACTAACAAAACATCCATACATAAACCATTGCATAATTAAAGTAGGTTTAATTGTATTTATGTGGAAAAATAATTATAACTTGGTTTAGTAGCAAAGCTCATGTTAAAGCGCTAATTAACATATAATTAACCTAAACGATTTTCTAAAGCGTTACACACCGCTTGTATATTCTTTCGGCCTTAGAGTCGCGTTCTTGTATTCATTATTTTTGGGATTTTCTTGGTGATACTTCAGCTTTCTTGCTTTCTTCTATGTTTAAATCCTCGCCCTTCGGCGTTATTTATTTACTTTATTGCGTGGTTGTTTCCGCCATTTGGCGAAGAGCTAGCTCCCGCTTGAGGATGCCTTATATATATTATTGCTTGTGTTTGTTTTTGGGATAAAAATTACAAAGGAGGTGCTGCCCAAATTTTCAATAACAAAAATGTTTTCAAGTTAGATACAAACATTGTGTTTTCGTACACTATTATCTATATTTTAAAGAAAGAATGTGATTTCAGTAAAAACCTTATTTCAAAACTCCACCTCCACTATTTTTCCCTAAAAGATTTAGATTTTCTGGACATTTGTCTTGCTTGAATTAGGTGGGGTCCTTTAGACTTCACATGATTCAAGTGCCAGTCACGTGTCTTTTCTGGGTCATGACAACCTACCAATAAATCTCGCTTGCCCTGGACATGGACTTTGTGTAATGGCTTTCCGAACACAGCGCGATATCAACCCCCAATACCGAGAGAGACGAATCCTATCTAACCGCTACTGCCTCCAAGTGCTTCGGGACTGCACCCAACTACTACCTATTTGCATGACTCCATTGAGCCGTGGTAGGGCAGTAATCTAAGTACAGTGGGAACACATTCGAGACGAATAGTGATGTCAAGTCAACGAACTAACCTGTACTCATGCCACCCGGGAACTGCTACCTGACAATAGGTATAATACCAACCAGTAGTTCCCAACGAGTGCGTCCAGTGTAACTCATAACCCAATGAGCATATGTATACTATCTCTGGTATGACATACCAATGGCTGTGGGACAGACCATCTCCCCTGCTGGGATGAGAAGCGTATACACTAGTCTACTCTGGAGTATCGATGCCCCGTCTCGATAATCCTACGACTAGGGACATGTATAAGGATATGCTTATAGACTATCCAGCCCCCACTAGTGTGACTGTCATCACAACGCCGGTGGTCAAGCAAAGATCCTAAGGGCTCTACCAATATGTATTAGCGATATGCTAAAAGAAACATATACACATATTGAAGTAGAATCAAACCAAATAGCATACTACCATTTTGAGCAAGACTGTTATTAAATCTGTTATATCCCAAGCTTTCAAAATGTAATATACAAACCAGTTCTATACAATAATGGCCTCTAGGCCAAACACGATCCATGGCGTCTCAAGGAGCTTGGGATGATGGTAGAAGACCGAAGGACTTGGTTCATTTGGTATAAGCACTTCTATCACTTAGTTTAGCTTTTTAGTAGTTTGCTAGTTTAGGGTTTATGATCCGGGTTATCGGGTTGTTCTAGCGCTAGTTTTGAAAAAAATTGTTCCACAAACGATCACGGTAGATGGCCAGGGCGCTGGCATAACCCAACAGATTTAATAATTAAATGTATATTTATATATTGATATATTTATATTTTAACTAATATCATGCTCACTTAATTATTTTCTTCTCTTTAATTAATATTTATATTTGGTATAAATAATGAGACATATATGTTGATACATGGATGATGGGAGTATAAGAATTATATGAAAGAAATGAGAATGAGTCATGGTTGTAGAAGTCATGAGATGATTCTTTTAAATGACTCATTTTTGTTTCCAGTTCATATGCTTTTCATGCTTATCTTATTGAAAACTCTTATCTCCTTCATGCTTCTTCTTCCCCCTCTTGATTTTTCTTCAAGTGGGGAATAGAAAAGGAAAGAAAAAAAATTAAGTGGATCATCTTCGGCGAGTATATCTTCGAGCAAGCTTGTTCCGGATTTCGTAGAGACTAGTCGGAGTCTAAGGAGAGGTGGCTAATACGCTACAAAGGTTGTTGCCCGCTAAACTCCTGTATTTAGCTTACTAGTTCAGTGACAAATTTAGTAGTTTAGTTTGATTCTTGGTTTGGGTTTGCTATAGCTCACTAGATTTTTAAAGTTACCGCTTCCGTCGTGCTTTAAACCATACAAGAGTCGCCTAGCAACCCATCATTGGTATCAAAGATACTAGGCATTGGATGCCGACCCATGGGGGATTCTCATTGTGTGACAGTGTGGTGAAATATAGGCTCTTAACCCCATGGTGCCCTAAGACCGGAAGGTGTTCTGGCGGGTTGCAGTCCTCACGAGGGGGTAGGCGTAAAAAGTAGCTGTTGAGGGACCCGTTGGCCATGGCGACCCTATTGGATGGGGTGACTGCTTGACCAACAGTGGTATCAGAGCCATACCAAAAGACTACAACTTGTTTTGGTGACATTGGATTTCATGAAACCCAAAATTTTCAAAACTAGTTTTAAATATTTGCACGAAAATCTCTCATATTTGCACGAAAATCTCTCATTTTTGCTTGGGCCGGAGCTATCGGATTCTTGGTTCGGACCAAGAATTTAGAGTAGGCTTACATTAACCCGAACCTACCCAATTTGAGCTCGATTCAGCCTCGATTTGGGGCCAAACCGAGGCCGATTCATCCTTGCATCGGGGCCGAACCGAGGCCGATTCAGCCCCGTATCGGGGGCTGAATCAGCCGCTGGATCAGCCCCGATTTGGGGCTGTTCCAAGGCTGATTCGGCCCTGATGCAGGGCTGGTCCCGCCCCTTATTCGGCTCCGTTTCTGGGTCGAATCACGACTCATATAGTGTAGGGTTTTATGAGGTTATCGGTGTTCGATTTCGCACAAAAATGAGGGGATTTTCGTTGCCGGAATGAACTTGAAATTCAGTTTTTGGAATTTCAAGTTAGCAATTTCGTGGTTTATGAATTCTAAAGTCATGGTTCGAATTGACTAAATAAAAGTGTATGATTTAGTTGGCTCGAATATGGATACAATATGGATATGTGTTGGTAAACGTCAGCTAATTGCTATGTGATCAATTAGATGAGATTGCGCAATTGTTATTGTAATTATTGTCGATATATGTTGATATATAGCATTATCGGAATGTGTTGAATTGTTGCGAAATGAATAGCCCCCGTGTGGAAGTATAATGCTGCGATAAGTATTATTTCCATTCATGTTTATAACCATCTTGTATATTCATTTGTTCGAGACGAGCTCCAACTTGTGGCCGCCGTTTTCGCTATATATATTCTTTGTTTCAGGACATAGCGGTTCATATATGGCCGTAGTCACCGATTGATGTATTATTATTTGTCGGGACACGATCAAATTGCGATCTTTGTCATCGTTGTATAATACGGGTTTAGGATTACCTCACGGAGAAGCACACAAGCAATTGGGTTCTAGATTGCAGTGGGTGGCCATCTCAAGGTGTTGAGATCGGGTAACTTGAGTCTAGGATTGGCGGGTTGCTTGCCGCCCTTGTAGAGGGTATAGGATAAACCCACGAAAGAGTGCTCAAGTCACCGGATTCGAGAATGTGTCGGGTGGCCCTCTCATGATGATGATGTTGGGTTGCCTCATTTCTTGGGTTGCCTGGTAGCTTACCGCACTCGTAAGGGTCTGCTTTTGGCAGCGCACGGGCTATTCACGCGACCGGGGAATGTCGCATTTCGTTTGTAAAAAGCGGGATTCCTAAGTGATCCGGCCATTCATATTCTGTGATATTCATTACTTGCTTGTGATGTGATTGCCTACCTATGATGATGTTTATCACTTGCCTAAAGTGTTGATTATCTTCCTGCGATGTCTTATATGATGGTATATTAATATATGTTATATATTGGATATATATGTGTGTGTGTGTGTGTGTGTGTGTGATATATAAATAAATACTATATACGTTTTGCACCCATGCTAGCCCTGCCTCCGCCCTGCCGTAAGTTAAGTAACCTTACGGTGAAGTCCCAGGGCCTCATGTCGAATGTGGATGGCGTATATGTGCATTCTATTTTTCTTTTCATATCATGCTTTATCTATAATGGTGTGAGGAGATGCTAGATAATGTGATTATCTATTTGATGGGATTGCATTGATTCGGATTAATGCAAAAATAATAAACCTAAAATACGTTGTAGAAACCAAATATCAGATATTGTGGTGTTATAGTCAAATCTTTTGCTTTGCATCGAGGTATTCGGTATGAATATCCTGCACCTCGTTTGATGAGGGAAGAGCCTTGATCCCTTCACCGGGAGTTTGCTCTTAAGCAAAAGTTTATGTTACTATAAGTTTGCAAATTGTATAGCCGTAGTCTTTTGCTTTGCATCGAGATATTCAGTTAGGAATATCATGCACCTTATTCTATGAGGTAAGAGCCCTGATCTATTCACGGGGAATCTGCACTTAAGCAATAGTCCACGTAACTATAAATTTGCAAAACCACAAGGTTCTTACAATGAGATCAAGTTCATTACGTTAAAAGTTTTCTTCAAAACCATTCGTAGCCCTCTGTCATTTCAGGAAGTAGAGTACTTAATATTCGTGCCGCGTTTGTTGATCATTCGTCAAGGCGTAGTGTACGGTAGCTAAGTGATGTCTTTCTGCTTGCATGTGATGCAATTGGCTAGAACGGTCGTATGACTTTGTTGATCATTCATCAAGGGCCTATACGGGTGGATCTAAACTAGTTAAGAAATGATGGGTTGAACTTGACTATGGCTCTTTGATTTGTTGATCATTCATCAAGGTCCTAGGGTCCTAAGGGTAAAAACCAATATTGGGAGTTTCAAGTGTTGAAACTTACAATGAGATTGCATACCTTCTATAGAATGGGGTAATTTGTTGATCATTCGTCAAGGTTACCACGCCATGATAGGTTGGATCCCGATTCCTACTATGAGTAATAGTTACTCTCGGGATATGATCCCGGCTAATTCTCTTTTTAGGGTTTGAAAGAGGATTTGACGGAACAGTAGGAGCCATCCTGATTGGATAAATATACTAATCTAATATAAGTTAGAGTGCACGACGAGTGTTTCTTTTCTCTCTCTGGCAGCGACCTAAGACTGGCCCTAAACTAAAACTCGTAAACCAAGTTAACCGAACCTTTTTACAATCAATGGCTTTAGAATGTCATGATTGCCCTATTTCACGACATAGTCGCATATGTCCTTACCCCTCTCACTTCCCCTTTTTCTTTCTCCAGAACACTCTGTATCCGATACAGAGATCCATATTTCTTAGAAAGCCATCGTATAGTTAGATACAAACTCGAAGAAATTGTTTCAGTCGAGGATGGCCGCAGGTTCTGGAGAAAGTGAATTGTATATGATACAATTCATTTGTCTCTCCGCTCCACCTTATCTCAAGTTTGAGAGCTCCTTAAATAAGGAAAATATACTAGTTACGCTTGTTGGATAGTCTTCTTCCAATCCCGATGTTGGAGCTAAAAGAAAGGGTTAGAAGAAAACCAACTAGTATAAGTTAGGTATACACAAGATAAGAAAGAGAGACAACAATAGGGAATGAAGTGAGAGGAAATGAAAATACAACTCCTGTTATGATCCTGGGCAATGAAAGAGGCATTACTTGGAAAACCCGGCCACCCCTTGAAACATTTTGATGTTTCATGTTTTTTTGTGATTGTAATCGAAAACTGTTTTCCAATTAATTCTGACTCCTAGGCATATAGATACCGGATTAACATCCCACCTCTGTAAGTTGTTACAGATGCTGAGAAAGATTAGATTATTGGAAAATATTATTTGATCCTCAATATCGGAGCAATGGTTGCTATTGGGAAAATCATCTGGTTTTGCCTTTCGGCAAACTTTTGGTTTTGAATATATGTCATTATGCACCAACTTTTAAAAACTGATATATCCGTCTCTTTATTTGATAAGTTAGGATATAAATTTTCAAAAAATTATGTCATGAACATTTGCCTTTATCATTTGATGATTGGGTAAAGTGCATTGAAAAACAGAATGTACCTTCTTAACCAAAATACAGTTTTTACATTATAACAACCAGAGTATGAGTTAGTGAACTCATAAGACTTATACATAATGATGTATATTGTCCAATGTCCACATGGAAAAGGGGATGGTACTCATACTTCGTTCCATTTTATTATAAGTTCTCTGGTTTTAGACACACATTCTTGTTGAAATGCAAAGTCCAAAGATTTTGAGAAGTTCATAAGATATAGGAATAAAGTAGAGAATCAAATGCTGAAAGTATCATGATTTTTCAAAGTGTTTGAAGATGTGAATACTTATGCTAGGTATTCCATTGTAATCGAGAATTTGATTCTCTCTCAGATTGCTCATCCGTGGGTGTGCTCCATGATGAGTAATGCTGAATTGCCTTTTTCGATTAAGAGATGCACTAGAAATAGATGCATATCAATTGATACCGGTTCCACCTAAATCTGTGCCTCAGATTCTATATTTGATATAGAATGGGTCATCATCTTATGATTGTTAATATGTTGAGTTTTCCGGCTTATACTAAAAACCAGAATTCGGATTAACTCTAGGCACGTTTTAGTATTGGCAGTTTGTGGGTTATCCCAGGCATTGATGAGGGTTTAACTTTCTACCATTTTCGGGATCAAA
The DNA here is from genome assembly GCA_030015575.1 of Agapanthus africanus. Taxonomy (NCBI): domain Eukaryota; kingdom Viridiplantae; phylum Streptophyta; class Magnoliopsida; order Asparagales; family Amaryllidaceae; genus Agapanthus; species Agapanthus africanus. The sequence goes on from JASDDO010000004.1 coordinate 156,176,850, forward strand.
AGTTGTTTTGTTCTCGACACGCCACCTTTTTAGAAAAGGAATTTCTTGGAAAAGGAATTTCTTGGAAAAGAAATTAGTGGGAGTATAGTTGTAACACCCGAGCCCAATGCTACTAATTTCAGTTACCGTTTGAACGTAGTGTGGCACTTATTTCATTTATCTTGCTTGATTGTTACTTATTGTAATTTTACCCCGTCAATTCATTTCTGCATATAACAATTTATGGCATCTAAAATAAAATTAAAAATATTCATCTTGGCCTACTTGACACCCCTAACCCTGTTGTAGCGTCCGTGCATCGTGTTCTCGTCCCGTTCAGTGAAACGGGCGAGTTTGGACGGCTACGCATACGTACGTGTGTCCGTTTTGGGGGTATGCTTTTGATTGTAAAACACTTCATTTTAAATTTTGGATCCCGCCTAAAATTTTATTATTTCAATTTCAAATTTTTAGACCCGAGCCGGGCGTGATTTGGAAATGTTTTACTTTGCGCCAAAATCCCATTTTCTAATATATTTAAACCATCGTATATTTCTAAGTTAACCATATAATTTTACTGTTCCCTTAAAATCATTCAAATATTTTTCTATCTCAGCCAATCGCAACCTTCCTCTTAAACCGTGGGCCCAACTCCTTACTCTCTCTCTCACCATCGCTCTCTATCTCTCTCCTCTCTCTCTCTCCCCCGTATCTCCCCCCCCCCCCGTCTCTCTATCTCTCTCCACTTTCTCTCTCTCCCCATATATTTCTCTCTCTCTCTCATATTACACATCTCCCTCCTCCTTCTCTTTTAAAAATGCTGAAACCCAAACCCCATGCAACCCTAGCCGCGCACCCCTCGCCGCCGTAGCCCAACGCCGACACCACCAGCATCGGCCTCCTCGCCTCCTCGTCCTCGTCATCTCCTCACACTCATCACCTTCTCTCCCATCTCCTACCTCCGAGCCTGCGCACCCCCGACCAGGCCCGCGGACCCCCTGCACACCGTTGCACCGCCGTGAGTCGCCGCCGGTGACCCCGTCCCCGTGTCCCCGGCCCTCGCGCACACCCCTCGGTGAGCTAGCATCCCATCCTCTCTTCCTTTCTTCTTTCCTTCTCTGTTAATATTTTTCTTGATCGGCAGATTTCTTTCGCCGTCGTCGTAGGCCACCGTCGGAGCTCCGTCGACGTGGTCGACCGTCACCACCCGTCCCACAGATCCTCGTGAGCATTCCCTTCTCTATCCTCCTTCCCTTCTTCTTTATTTTCTTTTCTTTTCTTATTGCAATCTTGATCGATTCGCTGTTTTTGATCTCGCCGGAATCCGGCCGTGCCGGCGACGTGTCCCGACGTTCCAGCGTGGTACCCCGACCCGTGTGGTTCCACTGTTCGTCGTTTGGGTTCATTCCGTGAACCGTGCGCCCGTCGTGAGTTTTCCCCGCCGACGTTTTACGTTTTGTTTTCCCGATTCGCGACCCGCCGAGGCAAGTACCCCTTGCTACATGCTAAACAATATTTACATACATATTAATGACACCCTAAAATTATAAATTTAACTTTGGTACGATCGTTTCCCTTTTTCGTGTTCAATATTGTTATATATCATTTTAAACTTATAAATTTTACTTTAGTACGATCGTTTCTCTTTTTCGTGTTCAATATTGTTATATAACATTTTATCTTTCAAACTTGGAACCTATATATGTTGATATCATTGCATCCATGAAGTTTTAACTTGGTAACATGATTAAACGGCTATAATTGTCATACTGCATTCTTGTAATGTTGAAATCATCTCTGTGACACAATTGATAACTGTACTGCTAATTGAATGAATCTGCCTATTGCTTAATTCATTGCTTAGATCATGTTGTTAACCATGCTTGATTATGTAACTGAGTATGAGCACACCCATGGTATTGTTTACATCTTGACCTGACTTGCTACATACATATTGATTGACCCGACATGGTACCGTATACTGCTTGACTTGACTTGATGTACCATGACCTGACCCGTTACCTGATCTTGTGTCTAATGCCAACAAACCTGACATGTAGTCCTCATGGACCGTTCCTGTTGTCTATCCAGACAAACCTGTTTACCTGATCCTGCGTTGGAATTAGTTTCTTGATTTCGGGATACCTGACTTGACGTACACATATAACTTGGGGGTATGGGGAAATCAATGGTGAAACCTGACTTGTAACTCAATAGTTCACTACCTGTTCTGATCAGTTTTAGGCTAGGCCAGCCTTGGAATGATAATGCTGACATCATTCATCTGTACACGTTCCTGTTTGGTGCCTAGCGGCATGTCTCGGTTTCAGCCCGAGAATATTGAGGCCGTGGTCCCGGGTATGTACGGGATATTCCTGTTTGGTGCCTAGCGGCATGTCTCGGTTTCAGCCCGAGAATATTGAGGCCGTGGTCCCGGGTATGTACGGGATATTCCTGTTTGGTGCCTAGCGGCATGTCTCGGTTTCAGCCCGAGAATATTGGGGCCGTGGTCCCGGGTATGTACGGGATACTATTGAGTTATATCGATGATTCATCAAATTGATTTCAAAGACTTTAGAACAGAGAACCCGATAGAACAGTTTAGTTTACCCACTGCACACTACCCTGCACTGCTTTGATTCATATTATTGTTACCCTTGCTTTATTCATGTTTATATTCGCATTGCCTGTTTATTATGTTATTACTTGATAACTTGACGCGCTGACGTCTGGGTTTTGCAGGGCCCAGATTCTGTACCGCTGTCGCAATCCGAGCAGGAGTACTTCAGCCGACAGGCTAAGCTGTGAGTGTCAGCAGTAGTTAGTTTTCTTTCATGCATTTATTTCCTGATGTGAGCCCGCATTATGGGACATACATTCCAGTTATTTTGTATTGGATCTTTCGCTTCCGCATTTATTCATTCTTGACTCATGTTATCTTGGATTATGGACATGTTTTAGATAGTTTTATTTTGTTCTTGATATCTCTACAGCCGTAATGTGACTGTGGATGGATACTTCCTACCCACAGGTAGCATGGTTGGCTATGTCACGTGCCCATTTTAGCGTACTCTGGGAAGCGGGGTGTGACATGGTTCTTTTGGTATCAGAGCCATAGGTTAGTCGGGTTGATTCTTTTGTAGTTGGGTATTGTACCCAATACACGAATCATAGTACCCGTGTTTAGGAAACATGTCCTGCCACCTTGCCGTTTAGCATTCTTGAATCACATTCTTCCTGATTATATCATTTACGATGTGCAAACTTCCTTTGCATATCGACTCGAAAACCTGATTCCTTGTTATCTCTAGGACTTAGGCGACTTGGGTGGAGTTATGTAATTGTGGCTATGATACCGCGGCATAGTTACAATACGGCACTCTATTTAAGTATCTTGGAGTTCTAGCCTTGATCTATATTGAATCTATCATCATGCTAATGTTGGGTGTTTTGATTTCAGGAATATGGCCGGTAAGAATTTGAAGACGTACCAAAGGCGTGTGGACGAAGCCGCCATGCTTGGAGTGATAAGAGGAATGCTGGAGAATCAAAAGAAACAGACCGAGCTGATCCAGCAGCAAGCGGAATCGTTTCAGGAAGGTTTGCAGATCGTTCAGCAGTCTGTGAACAATGTTGGAGCTAAACCAGTTGACCGAGTAGGGACCGTAGCAGATTTCAGGCGTTTGGGTCCGTCTATATTTACTGGTTTGAAGGAGCCGTTGCCAGCAGAACAGTGGCTTGTTGACACAGAGAACTTGCTTATTGCGGCACAGATTCCGGATGAGAAAAGAGTTAATGTGGTACGCATTCAGTTAGTAGACTACGCCCGAGAATGGTGGCTTGTGGAAGAGAACCGTTTGCCCAAGCCAATCAAGTGGGCGGATTTTTCAAAGAGTTTCCTGGAGAAGTTCTTCCCGCGGACTGCACGGGAGGAAATGGAAGAGAAATTCATCGGGCTAAAGCAGAATGGAGCAACCGTGGATGTGCATGCAGCAGAATGGACAAGACTCAGCAGATTCACTGGACCTTTAGTTGCCAACGATGCAGACAGGGCACGGAGGTTCATGCGCAGCTTGGACGTGGACATCCAGAGGCAGATTGTCTCCCTGGGTTTGACCACTTTCTCACAAGTACTTGCGGCAGCTCGAGAGCAGCAGAGTTTATCTGGGATGAAGGGGAGTTTGCAGCAGACAGCAGTTGCGGTAAGGAAACCAGCATTTGTACCAAACCGAGCTCATGATCGCAGAGGTATCCCAGTGGACCGTTGAGGTGTAGCACCCATGAAGAAGCCTGTTGTCGTCGATCGAAGAAAGAGCATGACTTGTAACTACTGCAATTTACCTGGCCACATGCAAAAGGATTGTCGAAGGAGGCTGGGACTCTGTTTGGTTTGTGGAGCGGCAGATCACGCCGTTAGTGCTTGTCCGTCGAAGCTTCGTACGAGAGATGATTTTCAGAAGCCTCCGCAGAGGCCGTTCCAGGGACAGAAACAGCTGACTCAAGGACCTAATCAGGCTCGAGCTTTTATCTTGACAGCTGAAGAAGCTAAGGCGTCAGGAGAAGTTGTTTCAGGTACTCTACTCGTTCATGGTTTTCCCGCATTAGCGTTATTTGATTCTGGTGCATCCCATTGTTTTATGTCATCCAAGTTTTTAACTACACACTCGATTGACTACACGACCCTGTCTAGTTTCTGGGACATACACACTGGGAATGGGAAAATCATAGCTAGTAGGGAATGTAAAGATTGTACAGTTGTTGTATGTGGACGGGAGCTTTTTGCAGATTTCTTGGTGATTGATACGGGCAGCTATGAAGTCGTCTTGGGAATGGATTTTCTTGGCACTTTCCACGCTCACATTGATTGTAGGGCAAGGAAGGTAATTTTCCAGATTCCCGGACATCCCGAGTTTAGCTTCACTGGAGGAAGCAGTTCTGTCGGGCCAGTCGAGTTTAGGGCTAGGCCGACAAACAGTATTCTTGCAGCAATGGAAGTTGATAAGAGTGAGGAGCCTGCTGTTGTTCGTGATTTTATGGACGTGTTTGAAGATATATCGGGTTTACCGCCGAAGTGAGACGTGGAGTTCGCAATTGATCTTATTCCTGGTGCAGCGCCAGTATCCAAAGCGTATTATCCAATGGCACCAGTAGAGTTGGAAGAAGTCAAGAAACAGGTTGCTGAATTGCTTGAGAAGGGTTGGATTCGAAGCAGTAACTCGCCTTGGGGAGTTCCAGTTCTTCTAGTAAAGAAGAAGGATGGCACAAGAAGGATGTGCATCGACTATCGAGAATTAAACCGGGTGACTATTAAGAACAAGTACCCGATCCCTCGCATTGGCGAACTTTTCGAGCAGCTTAGTGGAGAAAGGGTATTCTCGAAGCTGGATTTGCGATCCGGATATCATCAGGTCCGAGTGAAAGCAAAAGATATTTGCAAGACGGCGTTCCAAACTCGGTATGGACATTACGAGTACTTAGTGATGCCCTTCGGAGTAACGAATGCGCCGGCAGTATTCATGGACTTGATGAACCGAATCTTTTCACCGTTCTTGGACCAGTTTATTGTGGTATTCATTGACGATATTCTGGTTTACTCGAAGAGTTTTGAAGAGCATGCTGAACATTTGAAGATCGCACTGCAGACGTTGAGACAGGAGAAGTTATATGCGAAGATGAGTAAGTGCGAGTTTTGGCTGGAAGAAGTAAAGTTTTTGGGGCATGTTGTGTCTGGCGATGGAATTGCCGTCGACCCAGAAAAGATTGCGGCAGTTCGAGATTGGCCGATTCCAAAGAATGTTGCGGAGATAAGAAGTTTTCTTGGACTCGCCGGGTATTACAGAAGATTTGTGGAGAACTTTGCTCGTCTGGCGGAGCCGTTAACCAAGCTTACGCGCAAGGAGGTACCTTTTGTATGGACGGAAAAATGTGCGTTAGCTTTTGAGACGTTGAAGCAGAAGTTGATAACCGCCCCTATTCTGACCGTGCCAGACAATTCCGGAGGATTGGTGATTCACAGCGACGCATCGGGGAAAGGACTGGGATGTGTTTTGATGCAGCATGGTAAGGTTGTAGCGTACGCATCGAGACAGTTAAAGACCCATAAGAAGAATTACCCAACTCATGACTTGGAACTTGCGGCTGTGATTATCTCTTTGAAGATTTGGAGACACTACCTTTTAGGCGAAAGGGTCGAAGTTTTTACTGATCATAAGAGCTTGAAGTATGTGTTCACACAGAAGGAGCTTATTATGAGGCAACGTAGATGGTTGGAGATGATGGCTGACTACGATCTTGATCTTAAGTACCATCCGGGGAAGGTTAATGTCGTGACGGATGCGCTTAGTCGGTTACCAGCAATTCAGGTGTTAACTACGCAAAAGGAGATCATTGCAGATTTTCGAAGATTTGACTTGGAGGTTGTGCTACCGCATTCTACGGGACAGTTGATGCAGCTGTAAGTACATCCATCACTGATCGAGAATATTAAAGCAGCACAATCGCAGGACCCTAGACTGCAAAAGTTTCGAGAACAAGTTGAAGCCGTACTACGAACATATCTATTGATCCACGAAGATGGTTCGTTAAGGTATGGTAGCCGTTTATGTGTGCCAAAGGGAGATATTCGTGAAGAGCTTATGAAGGAGGCACACAGTTCAGCTTATTCTGTACATCCAGAAGGCACAAAGATGTACCGAGATATTCGACAGCATTTCTGGTGGGAAGGCATGAAACGGGAGATTGCTCGCTTTGTGGCAAAGTGCTTGGTGTGTCAGCAAGTTAAGGCTGAACATTAAAGGGTTGCTGGTTTATTGCAACCACTTCCGATTCCTCAGTGGAAGTGGGAACATAGAACCATGGATTTCATGACGGCTTTACCGCGGAGTCCAAAAGGCAACAATGTTGTATGGGTGATTGTTCATCGGTTGACCAAGGCAGCTCACTTCATTCCTTTCCGGGTTGGTCAATCAACAGAGACTTTGGCAAAGCGGTATATGCAAGAGATTGTAAGATTTCATGGAGTACCGGTGAGCATCGTGTCCGATCGGGACACTCGGTTCTTATCACACTTTTGGCGGAGTTTACAGGAAAATTTGGGGACTCGATTGAAGTTTAGCACAGCTTATCATCCTCAAACTGATGGTCAATCGGAGAGAACGATCCAAACTCTTGAGGATATGTTGAAAGCATGCATGTTGGACTTCAAGGGTTCATGGGAGGATCATCTGCATTTTGTGGAGTTTTCTTACAACAACAGTTTTCAGGCAACTATCCAGATGGCTCCATTTGAAGCTTTGTATGGTCGTAAATGCCGTTCACCTGTTTGTTGGGACGATGTCGGTGAACGAAGATTATTGGGACCAGATTTGGTTGTGCAGACAGTTGAGAAGGTTAACACTATCAGAAACCATATGAAGGCAGCACAAGACCAACAGAAGAGTTGGGCAAACACGTCAAGAAGACCTCTAGAGTTCACCGTGGGTGATTTGGTATTCTTGAAGATATCACCGACTAGAGGGGTGATTCGTTTTGGAAGTCGAGGAAAGCTTAGTCCTCGATTCGTTGGACCCTTTGAAATCTTGGAGCGTGTTGGGGAGGTAGCGTATCGTTTGGCGTTATCGCAGTCCTTGGCGAGTGTGCACGATGTGTTTCACGTATCTCAACTCCGTAGGTATGTTCGAGATGAAGCACACGTATTGGATCATTCGGAGCTGACAGTACGAGAAGACTTGACTTTTGAGGAGCAACCGATTGAAATTGTGGATCGAAGGGAAAAGGTTCTTAAGAACAAGGTGATCCCTCTTGTGCTTGTTTCGTGGGGTAATCGTTCGCATAGAGAGTCCACTTGGGAACGGGAAGATGAAATCCGGCAGAAGTTTCCTCACCTTTTCTTGTAGTTATTTATCTTTGTATTCTTGGAATTTCGAGGACGAAATCCTTTTTGTAGTTGGGTATAATGTAACACCCGAGCCCAATGCTACTAATTTCAATTACCGTTTGAACGTAGTGTGGCACTTATTTCATTTATCTTGCTTGATTGTTACTTATTGTAATTTTACCCCGTCAATTCATTTCTGCATATAACAATTTATGGCATCTAAAATAAAATTAAAAATATTCATCTTGGCCTACTTGACATCCCTAACCCTGTTGTAGCGTCCGTGCATCGTGTTCTCGTCCCGTTCAGTGAAACGGGCGAGTTTGGACGGCTACGCACACGTACGTGTGTCCGTTTTGGGGGTATGCTTTTTGATTGTAAAACACTTCATTTTAAATTTTGGATCCTGCCTAAAATTTTAGTATTTCAATTTCAAATTTTTGGACCCGACCCGGGCGCGATTTGGAAATGTTTTACTTTGTGCCAAAATCCCATTTTCTAATATATTTAAACCATCGTATATTTCTAAGTTAACCATATAATTTTATTGTTCCCTTAAAATCTTTCAAATATTTTTCTATCTCAGCCAATCGCAACCTTCCTCTTAAACCATGGGCCCCACCTCCTTACTCTCTCTCTCACCGTCGCTCTCTATCTCTCTCCTCTCTCTCTCTCTCTCTCTCCCCCCTGTATCTCTCTCTCTCCCCCCCCCCCCGTCTCTCTATCTCTCTCCACTTTCTCTCTCTCCCCATATATCTCTCTCTCTCTCATATTACACATCTCCCTCCTCCTTCTCTTTTAAAAACGCTGAAACCCAAACCCCATGCAACCCTAGCCGCGCACCCCTCGCCGCCGTAGCCCAACGCCGACACCACCAGCACCGGCCTCCTCGTCCTCGTCATCTCCTCACCCTCATCACCTTCTCTCCCATCTCCTTCCTCCGAGCCTGCGCACCCCCGACCAGGCCCGCGCACCCCCTGCACACCGTTGCACCGCCGTGAGTCGCCGCCGGTGACCCCGTCCCCGTGTCCCCGGCTCTCGCGCACACCCCTCGGTGAGCTAGCATCCCCTCCTCTCTTCCTTTCTTCTTTCCTTCTCTGTTAATATTTTTCTTGATCGGCAGATTTCTTTCGCCGTCGTCGTAGGCCACCGCCGGAGCTCCGTCGACGTGGTCAACCGTCACCACCCGTCCCACAGATCCTCGTGAGCATTCCTTTCTCCATCCTCCTTCCCTTCTTCTTTATTTTCTTTTCTTTTCTTGTTGCAATCTTGATCGATTCGCTGTTTTTGATCTCGCCGGAATCCGGCCGTGCCGGCGACGTGTCCCGACGTTCCTGCGTGGTACCCCGACCCATGTGGTTCCACTGTTCGTCGTTTGGGTTCATTCCGTGAACCGTGCGCCCATCGCGAGTTTTCCCCGCCGACGTTTTACGTTCCGTTTTCCTGATTCGCGACCCGTCGAGGCAAGTACCCCTTGCTACATGCTAAACAATATTTACATACATATTAATGACACCCTAAACTTATAAATTTAACTTTGGTACGATCGTTTCCCTTTTTCGTGTTCAATATTGTTATATATCATTTTAAACTTATAAATTTAACTTTGGTACGATCGTTTCTCTTTTTCGTGTTCAATATTGTTATATAACATTTTATCTTTCAAACTTGGAACCTATATATGTTGACATCATTGCATCCATGAAGTTTTAACTTGGTAACATGATTAAATGGCTATAATTGTCATACTGTATTCTTGTAATGTTGAAATCATCTCTGTGACACAATTGATAACTGTACTGCTAATTGAATGAATCTGCCTATTGCTTAATTCATTGCTTAGATCATGTTGTTAACCATGCTTGATTATGTAACTGAGTATGAGCACACCCATGGTATTGTTTACATCTTGACCTGACTTGCTACATACATATTGATTGACCCGACATGGTACCGTATACTGCTTGACTTGACTTGATGTACCATGACCTAACCCGTTACCTGATCTTGTGTCTAATGCCAACAAACCTGACTTGTAGTCCTCATGGACCGTTCCTGTTGTCTATCTAGACAAACATATTTACCTGATCCTGCGTTGGCATTAGTTTCTTGATTTCGGGATACCTGACTTGACGTACACATATAACTTGGGGGTATGGGGAAATCAATGGTGAAACCTGACTTGTAACTCAACAGTTCACTACCTGTTCTGATCAGTTTTAGGCTAGGCCAGCCTTGGAATGATAATGCTGACATCATTCATCTGTACACGTTCCTGTTTGGTGCCTAGCGGCATGTCTCGGTTTCATCCCGAGAATATTGAGGTCGTGGTCCCGGGTATGTACGGGATATTTCTGTTTGGTGCCTAGCGGCATGTCTCGGTTTCAGCCCGAGAATATTGAGGCCGTGGTCCCGGGTATGTACGGGATATTCCTGTTTGGTGCCTAGCGGCATGTCTCGGTTTCAGCCCGAGAATATTGGGGCCATGGTCCCGGGTATGTACGGGATACTATTGAGTTACATCGATGATTCATCAAATTGATTTCAAAGACTTTAGAACAGAGAACCCGATAGAATAGTTTAGTTTACCCACTGCACACTACCCTGCACTGCTTTGATTCATATTATTGTTACCCTTGCTTTATTCATGTTTATATTCGCATTGCCTGTTTATTATGTTATTAAATGATGACTTGACGCGCTGACATCTGGGTTTTGCATGGCCCAGAGTCTGTACCGCTGTCGCAATCCGAGCAGGAGTACTTCAGCCGACAGGCTGAGCTGTGAGTGTCAGCAGTAGTTAGTTTTCTTTCCTGCATTTATTTCCTGATGTGAGCCCGCATTATAGGACATACATTCCAGTTATTTTGTATTGGATCTTTCGCTTCCGCATTTATTCATTCTTGACTCATGTTATCTTGGATTATGGACATGTTTTAGATAGTTTTATTTTGTTCTTGATATCTCTACAGCCGTAATGTGACTGTGGATGGATACTTCCTACCCACAGGTAGCATGGTTGGCTATGTCACGTGCCCATTTTAGCGTACTCTAGGAAGCGGGGCGTGACAATAGTAGAACTGGAAGTGATTCAAGAACCACAAACGGTTACCGAAGATTTGGTAGAACTTGAAACTTCAATTGACCCTGCCAAACCTTAGCTTACTCCACAGATTTAGTTGGTGGCCTCTGCCACCTGAGATGTACTACGGTTTCCATATTGAAGGTGACAAGGAGGTTTGCATCATGTGATGATGACCCTACTAGTTATCGGCAAGCCATGGGAAGTGGTGACTTCCGATTGATAGTTGGATGCTGAGTTATTCTAGTTGTACTCCATGCACTGCAACAAAGTGTTAACTTTGTTGGGTGCTCCTGAAGGGGTAAAATCCATAAAGAGCAAGTTGATCTTTTTAGATCGGTGCAAATGGAAAGGTACTGACCTAATAAGGCTAGACTTATAGTTAAAAGTTTTCATCAAATACCTGTTGTGGATTGTGATGAAATTATTACTTCAGTGTCTGTGCTGAAGTCTATACGGATATAACTTGCCACTGTTGTCTTTCATGACTGTGATATCTGGCAGATGGATGACTATAACATCTTTCTAAATTGGATTTAGAAGTGTATGTGTATATGACTCTGTCAGAGGGTTATCTTAGTCAGTGGGAGCAGCGGTAAGTGTGCAAGTTGCTTAAGTCTATCTTTAGACTGAACCACGCATAGCGGAGAAGGATCATATGTTTTGATGATATGGTCAAAGCGTTTGACTTCATCAAAATGCGAGATGAACCTGATATTTGTAAGAAGGTAGTAGGGAGCACTGTTAGATTCCTCATATGGTATGTGGATGAAATACTCATTATAAGAAGTGATGTTCTTATGCTGCAAATCGGTAAAACAATGATGATCACAAGTGTTTCTCTATACAGGATATTGATATCTGTCCAATCCTAGAGAAATATAGGGTAGCAGTGAAGAGAATTTGATGTTCTTGGTGTATGGTAATGGAAACCTCCTGAAGGAGGTGGTTACCGATTCTAGCTTCCCATAGAACACAGAGTGTCTGTCGTGAGTTATAAGTTTACCCTCTTTTGAGGAGCAGTATATTTAAAAAAGTTTCAAGTGAGATATTGAGGTAGTCGTGGCGTTAGATACTAATTGTGAATCAGCAAAAGGATACCGCATGAAAACTCGCTGGATATAATTGTTCAATTATGAACATGATCCTATCGTTAGTCCAGGAAAATACTAAGGCAGGTATTGCTTAATTCTAAAGATATTTGATCTCCGCGAAGTTGAGATTCAGGGAGAAACAGAGAAAAACGCTGTATTGTGTCCACTCATTGAGGCTAGTTCTCGAACACAGTTTGCGAAACTGTTAGTACAGAAGTTGAGTATGAGATACCACAATAATTGGCCTTAAGTGCAAGTGGAGGATTGTTGGATATAGGTGTCCTCAAGACAATTATTGTAATTGAAGGAGGACCTATATGAGAGAAAAATCTCATTCGGGATAATAGTATACTATCTGGTTTGTCTTTATCTTTCATATGATGCTTTTTATCTACTATCACGTATCGTTTAAACATGAGATAAAACCCTAGGATTTTTCTTGACTACCAGGACGATGATGGAGATCATACTAGTAGGACTTGAATTGTCGATAAACACATCCTTAAATGGCCCTAGTCGTAGGAGTATCGAGACTGGGCATCGGTACTCCAGTTTAGACTAGTGTGTACGTTTCCTGACCCGGTTGGAGGGTGATAGCTGATCCTATAGCTATTGGTGTTTGACATCGATGATTGTATACATGTGCTCATTGGATGAGTTATACTAGACGGACTCACCGAGAACTCTTAGTTGGTAATATACCAATGTCAGGTAGCAGTTCTTTTGTAACATGGGTACAGGGTAGTCCCAAGAACCTGAGATCGGCATAGTGTCCCATGTGTGTTCCCACTATACTTTGATTTCTTCTCGAAATTCCTAGTTTTAACATGTTTGCACTCCCCGCGGGCTCACGTTTTGGACCGAGAAGCTGCAGGGTGTTGCGTTGGTTCCTTGGTGATCACCCCGGGGAGACAAAAGATCAGGCCTACCCCCGAGACCACTGAGGTGGCCTTGGGGTTGGGGACCCAAGCTCTACGCCATTGGGTAGGCTCGGGTCTGCCACCCCTTTGGGGCTACCTCATGGTTTCCCCGGGGGTAGTACCCCCTCTAACCCCCAGGCAATAGTTGATTTTAGGTAATTTCACCCCGCGAAGGTTCGGGCGAGTTTTGAGTTCGTTTCGACTCCCGGATTGGCTTAAAACGTTGGAATTTTGGGATTTTAGTGAACCGTTTTTTCAGTTTTTGGAAAACTTGTGTTTGCTATTTGTGCGCGGAATTATATTGTTGTAGATTTCGTTACTTGCTTATGTGATGCGTATATGTGTTGTTTAATATCTTCTAATCGCTATACGTCGATTAGAAGGGGTTACACGCATCTTATTTACTTGTGGTGTTACTTGAGATATCTCTATGATGGTTTTGACGGATTGTCGTGTTGGATAGCCTTTTATGCGATGTTGGTTGTGAATACATGCAATTGACACGAACTCAACTTGTACTCACTCATTTATATTCATGAATTCAGAAAGACTTGTAACTTTAAGTATAAATTAGATGCGGGGGATGTTGGGGTAGTTTAAGTATGATCCAACGGAATCTCAAGAGTCTCATTACTACAAATCATGTTGCTGTAGTACCGGGCTGAAACGGTACATCACGAATTCATGAATGAGGGCCCGTGTTTCCAAGCTCCTGGATTATAGCCTGTTGGGTTTGTGAATACTTCAATGATGATTGAAGTCCTGTTACTTTTGGGCCCGTGTTTCTAATCTCCTGGATGATAGCCTATTGGGTTTGTGAATATTTCAATGAAAATTGAAGTCCGCTACTTTTGGGCCCATGATTCCTTATGTAATACCCTGTTCTTTTGTATCCGTATTCGAATAAATTAATTCCAAAAAAAATTTGTGATGTATGCTCCTCAAATATTTTTCCTAATCTCTAAAATTTTTCCAAACTTTTTCCCATTCCCCATTCTTTTCTTTACCTTTTGTTTTAAACCTTAACTCCATGCCCGGCCCAAACCCTTACCCAAGCTCGAACCCTTACCCAGATCCTACCCGACCCATCTCGTCCCTCTTTCCCCCTCTCCTCTCTCTCCCCGACCCCTTCCTCTTCCACTCACGCACCAGCTCCCACAAGACCCGCGCCCTCCAACAGCCACGACCCAGCCCTTGTCGCCCCAACGTCCCCCAAGAAACCCTCACCTGCTCCCTCCTCTCGCAACAGCTCCCTCATCCCTCTCTCAATCTCTATCTCTTTCTCCATCCCTCTCACTCTATCACTCTCACCTTCCTCGCCACCATCACCTTCCTGTACACCACACCGAGCCCCTCCTCCTTCTCCCTCCCGAGCTCCCCGCTTCCACTACACCCCAGCCGCCTGCCTTCACCGACCTCGCAGTCGACCTCCCCTGCGTCCACCAAGCCCTTTTTCGCAGACGAGCTCGAGACCACCATACCCATACCAAGCATCCACCATCGTCACCGAGGCCATTACCACACCACCACCACCACCACTGCGACCCACCTCGTCGACGCGACCACCGGAGCCACCGCCACCGCCCTCTCCTTCCAAGCACCACCGAGCCCCCTAAACCATCAATAAGCTTCGACCACCGACGAGCCGAGCACCTTGCCATCACGTCGCTGCCGCCCTAGTCAACCTCCACTGCCAGCGACCCCCAGTGCAACTCCGACGTCCGCCTGCGCACTCCCGTGCCACCTTGTACCCAGCTCCCGTGCCCACTTCCTGAACCACTGTATCACCCTGTGCCCAGCTCCCATGCCCACTTCCTGAATTCCCGTGCCACCTAGTACCTGAAAGTCGACCTTAGCACCACCATGTGGTTCTAGAGGCATCAAGCATGCCAAATTCAAATTTTTATTGGGTGCTAAGCTAGACCAACAAGATCTTTACTAGATTATTAGGGTTTGCCTTTGTGATGTGATGAACTAGAGAAAGTGAAAGAAGGTTATGTTAGTTATATGTATGCCCTAGAGGCCATTACTGTACATTGGATGTATATTGTAGTGGATGCTGGGACATATATAGGTAGGACTTTCTTGCTCGACATGATAGTACGTTATCTGGTTGCTCATTATCTTAACATGTTTACTTTCTGTCTCTCTGTTACATGTTGATAAAGCCCTTAGGATGTGTACTCAACTTCCAGGATTATGATGTAGATCATACTAGTGGGGCCTGGGTAGTCAATGAGTACATCCTTCATTGTTCCTAGTCGTGGGAATATCGAGACGGGGCATCGATATTCCAGAGTAGACTAGCGTATATCTTCTCGACCCATGTGATGGGCGATGGATGATCCCATATTCATTGGTGTTTGACATCGGAGATGGTATGCGGGTGGTCAGTGGAGACTGGGTACACTGAACAGACTCGCCGAGAACTTTCAGATGGTATTATACCTCACGTCAGATGGCAGGTCTCTGGTGACACTGGTACAGCTTAGTCTGTTGACCCGAGATCGTCATAGAGTCTTGTGTGTCTCCCACTGTGCTTTGATTTCCACCCTACCACGGCTCTACTGAGTCGTGCAAACAGGTAGTTTTTGGGTACAGTCCTGATTCACATGGAGGCAATGAGCGATAGGAGGGGATTCGTCTCTCCCGATATTGGGGGTTGATGTTGCGCTATGCTCGACTGGCCATAACTGGAAATCTCTGGCCAGGGTTGCAGTGATATACTGGTAAGAGTTATCAGTAGTTTCACGATTGTTATGGACCTCACGTCGGCATGACTTATCGAGCTATTGGGGTCTGACGTTTACCACCCCTAGGCGAGATATGCGACATATCAGACGAACAGACCGGACTGTACGGTAAGTGTTACTGGTTCGATTCACAGGAGTGTGAGCGGGCTTGCTTGTCGGTCTTCTGATCGCTCAATACCCGGGTGTCCGTTACGTTTAGCAGACCGCTTGCGGCTTGTGGGTGTTTGATATGATCATCACCTGCTGCCGGCGTATTGACGAGTCTTTAGAGTCCTACACAGAGGTTTCCTGGCTCAAGCGAAACGAAATAGGAGCACATATGAGATATGTGCGGGACCGAGAATAATACCAGTATGTGATACTGTATTCTATTCTCGCGATATGTATCATGGGACGGTTATATGTGATATAGCCGGGTTACCGAATCAAATGTTGATTCGATACACTTGATATTAGTCGGTTATATGCAGTATGACCGGATCATTAAATCAAGTGTTGATTTAATGATTTAATGCATAATTATATATTTGATATATTACTTTGCATTAACTAGTATTTGTTCACTTAAAAATGGATTTTCTCACTTGAAGTGCACATTGTATATATGATATAGTTTTGTGCACTAGTTTGTATCATGTTTGATGATACATGCAAACTTGGGTTTGTGTTTATTTTAAACCATGTTTAGGATTATGGTTAGGTTTTATAATTGTTTTATTTATTTTCTTTTCTTTTATTCTTTATTTGGAAAGAAAATGAAATTGTTGCTTCTTTTGTTCTTTTGTTGAAGCTTCATGAAGCTTTGACCATTTTGTTTCTTTCCTAAACCTAACCATTCTCCTAAACCCTAGTTTATTCTCTACACTTGTTAAACTAACCCAAGGTTGCATTATGATAAGAATGATTTTATTTTCTATTATTGATAATTCTTATCATATTCTTTTCTTCTTCTTCTTCTTCTTCAAGAAGAAAGAAGCTTGCTAGCTTCCATGGCGCCTTGTGAAAAAGAGTGAGAAATCCAAATCCAAAGTGAACCCACTTCCTATTTATTCATCCTCTACCACTTGCCATGTAGTATAGGGTGTTTTCTTCACAAGTTTCATGACTTGGTGAAGTTGGAGCTTGATCTTGAGTTGCCTCGACGTAAATCATCTTCGGCATCGAAGTCGACGACCTAGCCCGATCTTTTCTTCGATGAAACCACCGCGAGAGTCTAGGATTCCGATGGGTACAGTGGAGGGACGTCATCACGGAGCCAAGGAAGTGGAGGACTGGATCTACAAAGGTTGTAGTCACTTTCCTTTAGCAATAAAGTTGTTTACTTGCTTGCATCGCTTATCCTCTAGTTACGATCTTGCTTGGCACATAGGAAATTTTTGAATTGGCCATGTTTGATCACTTGTAGAACCTCATGGGTGTGCCTAGGAACCCTACAGTGGTATCAGAGCTACTAGGCATTGGATGTCACCTATGGGGGGTTCTCACTGTGTAACAGTGTGGCGAAGCATAGGCTCTTACCCCCAGGGTGTCCCGAGACTGGAAGCCGTTCCGACGGGTTGTAGTCCTCGCGAGGGGGCATGCGTAAAAAGTAGCTACTAAGGGACCCGTTGGTGCCACGGCGACCCCATTGGATGGGGTGGCTGCCTGACCTACAGTGGCATCAGAGCCTAGCTAGATCCTTAGGCGATGCGTAGACAGAGTTAGAAACCCGATCGAACCCGAAACCCTAATCCATGACCCCTCTCTGTACATTTTTGAAAATTGTGGATTTTTCTGAATTAAAAATACCTGAAAAATACAGCAGGAAATTATAAGAATTGTGGTGAAAAACGACACCCTAAATCGTACATTCCACCGCGGAACCGAGGCAATAGCCTGCTTGGGCCGCGGTTCCGCGGCCGTACAGAGGATTTAGGTTATCATTTTGGCACCATAATTCCTATTTCTGTGATTTATATTTTATGGGTATTTTTATTATGACTCAAGAGTTGAGTGTTCTGGGGTTGTATTGGGGACTCGATGATTCGATCGGATTATTTAACTTTGTTTACTGTGTTTTTCCGGGTATTTTTAGAACATGTTAAAAGGTTCGACCGGATATAAATACCCACTTTTTCCCCTGCCGGGAAATTTCCAAGTGTTGGATTTTTCCGTGGTTTAAAGACGTTCTAAGTAGTGCAAGTAACGCGATGGACCCTCTAGAAGACAACAAACCTTAACTCGATTATGTGACCGTCTTGAACTGCCCTTTGAACCTTAGGGTTTGGGGCAGTACGGCGTGCCACATGTGAGGCGTTGGCTTGACCCTTCAACGGCTGGACCGTTGCTACTGTGGCATGAAGTGAATGTTTTTGAACTTGTTTCATGTGTTGAGTTGTTTCGGGAAAACTTGGGTGTTTGATTGTTCGATCGGAAAGTTTAACATTTTCTATTTATCTGGAATGTGATACAATATTTGGAATTCACAAGTAGTTATGAGATAACTGAATGAATGTTATAAATCTAGCGGTTTAGTCTCACTTGATCGGTTGCCACGGAATTTTGATGCGATCAAAAGTCCGTCGCAATCGCGTAGCGTACGCGGATACTCGCCGGATAAACTTAATAGACAGCTACACCCCATAGCCCCGACCAAGTGATTGTAGGAGAACCCCTTCGCCAAAAAGCATCCGTTCGGGTGCTCGCGGCAGCGGTGTTCCGCCTTAGTGCACTTCGTCGACGGTATCGGGGGTGCGGCCGTCCACTAAAGTTTGCGACGAGCATTCGTTCTGGATGCCGGGAATCTTGTTGAATTACCCGACTTTATATTGAAAAGTTTTTTCGATAATGAGACTAAAATGCGGGGTTTATAATTGTTAGGCATGCGATGTCTAAGGAATTCATTTGGTTAGGCATGCGATGTCTAAAGTGTTTGCGGATTCCAACTGTTGTAGTTTTACACTTTCTTTTTTGTGACCGTAAGTGTAATATGTGATATCGCCGTTTTCGTTGCTATATGTCAACGACAATTGCGATGCGCATATTTACTTACATTGATGACATGTGATGTTATGTGTTGCTGGATATGTTATATTGGATCGTCGTGTTTGAATAGCCGGGGGTTTTTATGTGAGATGAGTGTTTTTCATTTTCATTCATGTAAAAACTTGTATGTAATATTCTTTTATTGGGGCACTTCTAGGTTGCGGATGATGTCACCATTTGTATATTATTTACTTTTCCGCATTAGGATAGACCCAAGGAGGGGAGCACAAGTAACCGGGTTCTAGGGTCCAGTGGGAGATCATCTCGAGGAGTCGAGTCCGGGTCTCCCAACCTTAGAATTAGTAGGGTTGCTTGCCGCTCTCGTAGGGGTCTAGGGGTGTGGGATTGGCTATTTATCACGACCGTGGAATCCGTGTTTTATTCTGGCTCGTATTAAAAACACGGACGTCCTAGTATATCCAATATTTCATATGATATTTTCTGCTGCGTTATCTGTGATGTGATCATGTGATTTGTTCAGATAGATATTATATATAGTATATATGATATATTATATAGACGTTACTTATGTTTTACACCCGCGCTAGCCCTGCCTCGCTCTGGCGTTAGTTACCTAACCTAACGGTGCAGACGGGACATCGAGGCGAATGCGGATGGCATAAGCGTACGTTATATTTATCTGTGATGTTTAGGTGGACTTAAATAATGGGACATTCATTAATGAGATTAATGAAAGAAAATAAACCTAAAAGATGTTGTGGAATCGAATTTCAAAATAAAACAGGTAGCTACAGTTCTTGCTTTGCATCGCGGTGTTCCTTGTAGAACATCCTGCACCTTATTCGATGAGGAAAGGACCGAGATCCCTTCACCGGGAGTGACTCCTTTAGCAATAACTGGCAGATGCTACACACTCGGTTTGTCTTTTGATTGCTTCCATAGTTTCTGCTTTGCACAGTGATATATATGATATATCCCGCACCTCATTCGACGAGAAAAAGGGTCGACGATCCCTTCACCGGGAGTGACCCCTTTAGCAAAACTAGAAAAGCCTAAAAAACATTCCATTTAAAAACCATTTAATTCCGCAACGAGATCAAGTTCGAAGCGTTAAAGGTTTTCTTAAAAACCATCTGCAACCCTCCGTCATTTTAGGATGTAGAGTACTTAGTATTCGTGTTGTGTTTGTTGACCATAGTCAAGGCACAGTGTACGGTAGCTAAGTGATGTCTTCCTACACAGCATATGATGCGATTAGTTAGGACAGTCGCGTGACTTTGTTGACCTTAGTTAAGGGTCATGTGGATGGGTCTAATTAATCACGAAATGACGGGTAGAACTTGACTAGTACTTATGATTTGTTGACCATAGTTAAGGTCATAGGTGCTAGGGGTAAAAACCTTTATCGGGAGTTTCAAGTGTTGAAATTTGCAATGAGATTGCATACCTTCTATGTGATAGTTGGATCCCGATACCCACTGCGAGTAATTGTTACTCCTGGAAGAGTTTTGCACTTTACAATTAGCCGATCAAGTAGGTGTCTAGAAAGGTGTCAACGGGGTTACGCCTCTGGGAAAACGAGGTTTACTGTAATTAGGTCCGTGCGAAAGCACGGGGAACCTCCCTCAAAGTACCGACACTGGCATGGCTGAAAGATTGGCGAACTTGTAGAGTGTAATTAATCCCGGCTAGTCTTTCCTTTTAGGGTTTGAAGGAAGATTTGATAAAAAACAGTGGGAGCCATCCTGATTAGATAAAATAAATAACCAATCTAATCTTGCAAGAGCGCACGCAGAGTGTTTTCTTTTCTCTCTCTCCAGGTAGCGACCATATCACGCCTTAATCAAGATAATAATATGGATGTATTGACCGAACCCGCTTGTTATACTGAGATGGGGTAAGTTGGTCCCGCTCCAACTTATAATTGTTATAAGACAGAGCAAGAAATAGGGGAATACCAGGATTCCCATGCCGCCCAAACGAAGAAAGTGCATAAGATGCATCTCCTTCGGGTGTGTTCATTATAAAGAACTGTTTCTCAGTATCCTCTGAATCCTGGGTATTTGATACCGGATCAGGATCCCAGATATGTAATATATTACATAGGGCTACCGAAAGGTAGAAAAACTGAGAACGGGTGATAAGTTTCATGAGACAGAAAACGGGGCAAGTGTTGCAGCCAAGTCTGTTGGTCACTGTCACCTTGTATTACCAGTACATTGATTCTGAACAAATGCTATTAGATACCGAACCTGATATACAAAATCATATCAGTCTCTTTATTAGTAAAGAAGGATATAATTTTGTATTGTTGGATAATGTTTTGAATATTTCCTATTTCAAAAGTTGATCGGTTCAGGCACGTTATCTAAAAGCATTGACGTTCTAAATCAAACTACAGTTCCTAGTATACAGAACACACACAAGAGGAAGAGTTCAGAAATGAACGAATCCTTCTTAAGGTATTGTAGACTAGGTCATATCAATGCTACCCGACTAGCTGAAGTTATATTTAGATGCATATTTAAATCAGTTTGAATTTACATCTAGTGAAACTTGCTAGTCATGTCACAAAGATTAGATGACCATAGCTCCGTTTACTGGAAACAGAGAAAGAGTTAGTGGACTCTTGGGATGATACATGTTGATGTATATAGATCCCCTGTCTACACATGCCAGGACCGGTTCTTTGTATTTCATTACATTCTCTGATAATCTCTCAAGATTCAGACATATGTTCCTGTTGAAACACAAGTCCGAACCTTTTGAGATATTCATAGAATATAAGTTAAAAGTAGAGAACCAAAAACCGGGTATAAGTATTATGTCCTATGATAAGATCAGGGAGGAGAATACTTGTGCATGGAATTCTTGGACTATTCTAAAGCAGAATGAGATTCTCTCTCGGTGTTACTCCTCTGTATACACCACAGTACAATGGTGTATCAGGGCGGAGCAATAGCACCCTATATGATATGGTGTGCTCTATGATGAGTACTACTGAGTTACCTATTTCCTATTGGGGTTATGCACTTGAGAAGTTGCATACCTATTGAATTGGGTTCGAATCAAATCAGTGCCTACCACTCCATATAAGATATGGTATGGGAAGAACCTATCTCTTAAGTAAGTTAAGATTTGGGATTGTCCGGCCTATGTCAAAGGCAAAATTCGGACAAGATCGAGGCAAGGTCAGTTCTGTAGAACTGGAAAGGTTCCAGCTATACAAAACTGCAGCTGATGATTTGACAGAACCAAAGGATTCAATAGTCCCCGACGAACCTCAGCCTCTCCGCCGATCTGGTAGGGTTCCTCACCTGTCTGAGAGATACTTCGGTTTCTCGATGACAGTGGGAGAGAGGAATGCATCATGAGATTATGACCCAACTAGTTTCGAGCAGGCCATCGAGAGTAGGGACTCTGTAAGAATGGCTGGATGCTTAGCGATCTGAGATGGAATCCATGTACACCAACAAAGTATGGACTTTGGTTGCTATATCTGAAGGGTTAAATCCCCATCAGGAGCAAGTATATCTTGAGAAGATTACTTGGTGTAGATGGAAAAGTTGAGACTTTCAAAGCTAGACTTGTTAAAGGTTTTCGTCATCAACCAGGCATGGATAATGATGAAACCTTTTCCAAGTGGCTATGCTTAAGTCCATCCGGATCCTACTTAACATTGCTACATACCATGACTACGATATCTGGTGGTTAGGTGCCATGACTGTTTTTCTAAATACTGATTTAGAATAGAAAGTCTATAAGTACACAGCCTGAGGGCTTCGTAAACAGTGGGAGCAGCGGAAACATGTGCAAGTTGCTTTACAGGATAAAGCAGGCATCGCGGAGTTGGAACATCTGTTTTGATGTGGTGGTCAAAGAGTTTGCTTCATCAAAACGGTAGATGAACCTTGTATGTACAAAAAGGAAGTATGGAGTATGGTGATGATCCTCGTAGAGTACGTGGATGACATACCCTTGATAAGAAAAGAGTTTCCTATGCTACGCACGGTCAATCTCCTCTTTTCACATGGATTCTCCAATAGGATCAATGTGATACCTCCTAAATCCTGGGTTTTGGATCTATGAGATAGATCTAAATGGATGTTAGGATTCTCACTAACTATAGTGAGATAGTATCAGTTGATCCTGGGGAGAATCACTGGAAAGGTTCCTGGGTGATAAGGACGACTGAGTGTCAGTCGCAGGCATTGTCTTTACCCTCAATAAAAGGACGGTATGTTGGAAGAGTTCCAAGCTAGATACCGTGGCAAACTAGACGATAAAGGCTGGTAACATCGCTATTAAAGATACGACCAAAGAAGAAGTTTGGGTGTATATTGGTTCATGAGATGAACTAGGTTCCTACCATTGTGTGACAACGGAAGTGGGGTTTTGGCCCAGGAACCCTGGTCCCATCAGTGACCCAGACATATTCTGAGGAAGCATCACCTGATCATGGAGATAGTTGATCTCCAGGGTGATCGAGGTTAGGAGAGTAGACTCAGAGGACAACACGGCGGATCCACTCACGAAGGCCTTTTCCCAAAGAGAGACTTTTAGGGGATGGTTGAGTATTAGATACTACAACCACTGCTACAGATGGCCCTAGTGCAAGTGGGAGATTGTTAGTTATATGTATACCCTAGAGGCCATTACTGTACATTGGATGTATATTGTAGTGGATGCTGGGACATATATAAGTAGGACTTTCTTGCTCGACATGATAGTACGCTATCTGGTTGCTCTTTATCTTAACCTGTATACTTTCTGTCTCTCTGTTACATGTTGATAAAGCCCTTAGGATGTGTACTCGACTTCCAGGATTATGATGTAGATCATACTAGTGGGGCCTGGGTAGTCAATGAGTACATCCTTCATTGTTCCTAGTCGTAGGAATATCGAGACGAGGAATCGATATTCCAGAGTAGACTAGCGTATATCTTCTCGACCCATGTGATGGGCGATGGATGATCCCATACCCATTGGTGTTTGACATCGGAGATGGTATGCGGGTGCTCAGTGGAGACTGGGTACACTGAACGGACTTGCCGAGAACTCCCAGATGGTATTATACCTCACGTAAGATGGCAATTCTCTGGTGACACTGGTACAGCTTAGTCTGTTGACCCGAGATCGTCATAGAGTCTTGTGTGTCTCCCACTGTGCTTTGATTTCCACCCTACCACGGCTCTACTGAGTCGTGCAAACAGGTGGTTTTTGGGTACAGTCCCGATTCACATGGAGGCAATGAGCGATAGGAGGGGATTCGTCTCTCCCGATATTGGGGGTTGATGTTGCGCTATGCTCGACTGGCCATAACTGGAAATCCCTGGCCAGGGTTGCAGTGATATACTGGTAAGAGTTATCAGTAGTTTCACGATTGTCATGGACCTCACGTCGGCATGACTTATCGAGCTATTGGGGTCTGACATTTACCACCCCTAGGCGAGATATGCGACATATCAGACAAACAGACCGGACTGTACGGTAAGTGTTACTGGTTCGATTCACAGGAGTGTGAGTGGGCTTGCTCGTCGATCTTCTGATCGCTCAATACCCGGGTGGCCGTTACGTTTAGCAGACTGCTTGCGGCTTGTGGGTGTTTGATATGATCATCACCTGCTGCCGGCGTATTGACGAGTCTTTAGAGTCCTACACAGAGGTTTCCTGGCTCAAGCGAAACGAAATAGGAGCACATATGAGATATGTGCGGGACCGAGAATAATACCAGTATGTGATACTGTATTCTATTCTCGCGATATGTATCATGGGACGGTTATATGTGATATAGTCGGGTTACCGAATCAAATGTTGATTCGATACATTGATACACTTGATATTAGTCGGTTATATGCAGTATGACCGGATCATTAAATCAAGTGTTGATTTAATGATTTAATGCATAATTATATATTTGATATATTACTTTGCATTAACTAGTATTTGTTCATTTAAAGATGGATTTTCTCACTTGAAGTGCACATTGTATATATGATATAGTTTTGTGCACTAGTTTGTATCATGTTTGATGATACATGCAAACTTGGGTTTGTGTTTATTTTAAACCATGTTTAGGATTATGGCTAGGTTTTATAATTGTTTTATTTATTTTCTTTTCTTTTATTCTTTATTTGGAAAGAAAATGAAATGGTTGCTTCTTTTGTTCTTTTGTTGAAGCTTCATGAAGCTTTGACCATTTTGTTTCTTTCCTAAACCTAACCATTCTCCTAAACCCTAGTTTATTCTCTACACTTGTTAAACTAACCCAAGGTTGCATTATGATAAGAATGATTTTATTTTCTATTATTGATAATTCTTATCATATTCTTTTCTTCTTCTTCTTCTTCAAGAAGAAAGAAGCTTGCTAACTTCCATGGTGCCTTGTGAAAAAGAGTGAGAAATCCAAATCCAAAGTGAACCCACTTCCTATTTCTTCATCCTCTACCACTTGCCATGTAGTATAGGGTGTTTTCTTCACAAGTTTCATGACTTGGTGAAGTTGGAGCTTGATCTTGAGTTGCCTCGACGTAGATCATCTTCGGCATCGAAGTCGACGACCTTGCCCGATCTTTTCTCCGATGAAACCAACGCGAGAGTCTAGGATTCCGATGGGTACAGCGGAGGGACGTCATCACGGACCCAAGGAAGTGGAGGACCGGATCTACAAAGGTTGTAGTCACTTTCTTTTAGCAATAAAGTTGTTTACTTGCTTGCATCGCTTATCCTCTAGTTATGATCTTGCTTAGGGTTACTTGGCACATAGGAAATTTTTGAATTGGCCATGTTTAATCACTTGTAGAACCTCATGGGTGTGCCTAGGAACCCTACAGGTTATACCAACGTAGATCGAGTCCTTCACTTCACATGCTCTGTGTAGTAGTCTCGCGACTCTACTAGGCTCCACTTGAGGCTTTGGATGAGATTCCTCCGATGACCTTCATGCCGAAGATGATCCACGCAGAGTCCCTTCACCTCAAGCTACCTCTACATTAAACTCTTTAGCATAGTAAACACGCTACACTCGATCGCTAGTCAAGTGTAGGATGGTGAAGTAGGGGATGTTAAAAGCTCATAAGTTTGTGTTCAAGCTTCATGGTTCACATAACATGTGAGGGTTGAAGCTTGAACTATAGCAATTGAGGAAGAAGAAGAAGAAGCTAGAAAGAAACCATGGGAGCAACTCAAGAAAATGGCTAAGTGTTGAGAATGAGCTTAGAATCAATGGCAACTCTTGACCCCTCACTCATTCAAGCATGGAATTTTGCAATATAAAATTGCAACCATGCTTGAATAGTGAGTCAAGATGAATAAACTATGAATAAATCCCATGCTTGCAACCATGCTTCTCATTTTACACCTCATTTCTATTTTTCTCAAAAATAGAAATCATGTCATGCTACATATATTTTTTTTTATATATATCATACATATATTAATACATATAATAAAATATTTAGTGAGCTAATGATATTAGTTAAGTTATAATTATATCACATATAATATATATCACATTATTAAATCAACACTGATTTAATAATCCGGTTATATCACATATGACCGACTAATATCATTTATCTGTATATCACATTATCAAATCAACACTTGATTCGACAATCTGGTTATATCACATATAACCGAACCGATAACAGATAACTGCCAGATTAACAATACGGTATCACATACACGTATTTAATCAGGCCCACACACATATCACATATGTGTCCTACTTCATTTCGCTTGAACCAGGGAACTTCTGTGCGGGACTCTAAAGACTCGTCAATACGCCACCAGTAGGTGATGATCACATCGGTCACCCACAAGCCGTCAGTGGTACTAGCTGGACATAACGGCTACCCGGGTATTGAGCGATATGAAGATCAACAAGCAAGCTTGTCCATGGTCTCCATGATGCCTATCAGTAACATTACCGTACAGTCCGGTCTATTCGTCTGATATGTCGCATATCATGTCTAGGGGCGGTAATCGTCAGACCCCGGTAACATGATAAGTCATGCCGATGTCTGGCCTATAACGGTTCGAGAAACTACTGATAACACTTATCGGTAAATCTCATAAACAGCCCTGGCCAGGGACTTCCAGTTATAGCCAATCGAGCATAGCGCAACATTAACCCCCAATACCGGGAGAGACGAAATCCCTCCTATCGCTCATTACCTCCATGCGACTCGGGACTGTACCCAAAATCCACCTATTTGCATGTCTCCTTTGAGCGTGGTAGGGAGGAAATCAAAGCGCAGTGAAAGCCGCATAAGACTCTATGACAATCTCGGGTCTACAGACTAACCTGTACCAGTGTCACCAGACGACTGCTATCTGACGATAGGTATACTACCACATAGGAGTCCTCAGCGAGTCCTGTTCGGTGTACCCATTCTCCAATGAGCACCTGTGTACAATCTTTGATGTCACACACTAATGGTTGTGTGATCAACCATCGCCCTCTAAGTGACAAGAAACGTACACACTAGTCTACTCTGGAATATCGATGCCCTAGTCTCGATATTCCCACGACTAGGAACTGATTAAAGGATGTACTTTTGGACCACCCTGGCCCCACTAGTATGATCTCATCATAGTCCTGGTAGTCAAATATATATCCTAAGGGCTTTATCAACATGTAAGAGACAGACAATATAAATACCAGTCTACATGTTAAGATAAAGGTAACCTGATAGTATACTATCATGTCGAGTAAGAAAGTCCTCTATATATATGTCCAAGCATCCACTATATCATCAATAATGGCCTCTAGGGCATACATATTCCTAACAGTACCCACTCACGTGCCTACAGCGCACCACGACCGTACCTACCTCCACACAAGCGCCGTGCCACCCCGTGCCCCGCTTCCGTGCCACGCCATGCTCACTCCCGTGTCGCGCCGTATCGTAGCTGAGCCTTGCTGTGGTCGTATCCATGCCGTGCCACTGTCACTGTCGTGAGCGCCAATTCGACTTAAGGCAAGCGGAAACCCCCTTCCCCTGCAAATCATGCTAGTAAAGCTTGTATAAGTTATATCATATTGTTAAATAATTTTAGTTGCATATGTGTAGGTGTTATCGCGTATGAATATATCGATACCGTTATAGCGTTATGTTTAATCGACACATATACCTTGAGTCATCATGCTTAGTCGTATTGTATTGAACCCACCTTGGATTTATTGATCGTATAAATATCATTTAGCGTTTTCATGCATTAACCGGGTTCGTTCGCTACTAGCATACACCGGCTAAGGACTCGATGCAAAAACTAAATTGAATATGGCGGAACATAGGTCTACTAGATTTCTTTAGTGATGATTAATGATATATAAAAATTTAGAATGAAAATACGGACCCTAACACCGTGAAATGTCACTCCTAATCAGTCTCACCAAAGCTGGAATTTTTCCGTACACCTAACTTGTAAAAATCACAGTAATTTGGATACATACTGGAATGGTGTGTTTCAAAGGCTCATATTAAAGCCGACTCGACACACTAGAGCCACCTAAAATTCATATTTAGTTCCTGTTTAAAAACGACGACGTAAACTATTTGGGAGTGCGGCTCTTGACTGCAGTCCAGAGCAGCACTTTTTGTCAACACCTAGTTTAGAGCGCTTTTACAACTATGTATGGAAATGGTTCTATGCGTAACCCTATACCGTTGCGAAGTATATTCTGTTAGTTAACTAATGGCGGTGGTTCCATTTGTTTTTACCGTCGTTTGTTATTTTAGTTATATTTTAAATCATTGATACGTACTGCAGTCCCAAGCAGGGACAGAACGTATACCCTGACCTTAAACAATCCATATCTTCCAGCACACAGCGGATATTGTTGATCCGTGTAGTGCGTTGGAAACTTAGTTTATAGACCTAAACTTTACCCACTGTAGCGTCATCTAAATATGATCCAAACAGGGTGAAAACAGTGTTACAAAACAGACTTTCAGTTCAGGAACTGAATTTCCAGCAGAGGAAACTAAAAAAAGATATGACCGTAATTCGCAAACCCGAAACCCGTTTGACTTGAAACAAATTTCGTTGGTTTGGTAATTGAGTTTACTTTTACCCCTTTTATATCATTTTACTTAATTATGATAGTACGATTTAACATGATTTTTCTAAGCTCCTAAGACGCGTAATGACTTGTATTGCATATGATTTGTTTAGCGGCATATTTCACATATTTACCTGACCGCGATACCTTTAGCGATAGTGAGTGTCCTTATTACTTCTCAATGTATAATGCATTGTCGAACGTGAATGGAATCGGTTTAGTTGTGTCGAGTACGCCCGTAAAAAGCTGAATGATTCGTGATAGTGAACAGCACAGTGGATAGTGAATAAAGCGGTATTATTGGTTTGTGCCGGTACACAACTAGCCCATAATTATAAACAGTGAAACCAGGGGAAATCTAAGTGGAAAGGAACTTGTATTTAGCAAGGTTAGCGATTTAGAGGATGATCATTCGAACAACGACTCTTATATATATTAGGTTTGGACTTAGCGGTCCGGCTGACAGGGTTATGTCCCGGGCAACGGCGGGCTGTAGTGTCGGGTATGCACTAGACCCTCGTTAAACATGATCACTCCTTTCCGCAAACTCAATTTCAAAATTGACTTAGAGACCAATAGGAACACGGGTCATACATTGCATTGATTATTGACATATCGATTACCTGCATTTATTACCTCCACCATTATCACTTTTATTTCTTGCCTCATTATTATTATCATAATATTGCTATTGCATCGCCCTGACGACCTGAGTATGCGTGCTCAGGGCTTGGAGAGCACCCAGTTCAGGAGTCAGACCTACCCTTCGAGCTCGCAGAGATCTAAACGGTCGTACCATCAGTGCTTTTACCGCTTTCCATAAATCAACCTTGTATTCGTACTTGGTTAGTAATTTCTTTTCTTTCGAACTATTGTAAACTGTGAACAATGAAATTTGATGTAATAAACTAGTGATGTGTTTCCTTCACTTCTGCGCTGTGTTTACTGATTACCATGTAATGCTAAAAGTCGAAGTGTGACTATGGTGAGATTGTTTCCCTGACTGTAGGAGCATGGCTGGCCTAGTCGCATCCCGTATTCCGTATTTTGGGAAGCGGGATGTGACACCTTGTCCCTGGACGATAGCCTTGTGTTCGAGAATACTCTTGAGATTGGTTGACATTCACACTTAAACTGACGTTAGATTAGATGGCCCTTGTAGAGACCTTTAGGACACATTGCTATTAACTTCATGTTCAACACTTTCACTTATTACATACTCACATTGACCAACAAATGCTATAACTTACTTCCATGCTCATATTATCTTTCCATGCTTATATAGTTGACATGCACACTACTGTACTTGTTCACATGTTCATGATTTATATCCATACTATATCACATATCATCCTCGCACTTCATATACATCATTCTCATCCTTTTTGGGGGACTGATCGCACGCCAAAAGCGTGTCGCGTATTCAAAATTCTAAAGTTATAACCGCGATCAGGACGGTGTCGCTTCGCAGCTAGCCGGTTGAGCACGGGTCGATCCACAGGGAGATGGTTGTATATCCGTTCGAGTTTTAGACGAGTCAATAAAGAATGTGTATATGTTTGTTCAATTCTATCCGAAATGTTATATGCAAGTATAAAGTTGTTAAGAAAAAGATACGAAAGTGTAAGCTAAGGAAATCCGCACTCAAAACCTTTGAGCCGAGTCTTGACCAATTGAAGCTAGAGCAATCGGCAACAACGTGGATTAGGGAACTTAAGCACGGTATTCATGGAATCCGGCTTATTTACCCTTGTCCTTCCGTTCTTGTCTCTTGCTTTCGCCTCTGGCCAAACCGAACGCAACCGGTCGCGGTTAGGAATCACAGTTACCTTGGTAGGGTAGGGTGCCTAACGGAGCGCTTGCGTAACATTTGGGCAGAGTTCAAAGGAAAATAACGGGAAAAGGAAATGAAGAATGAAACCTTAACTTACAATATTGTATTTATTCTTAACAACAACATATTACAACCATTTACAAAACGAACCAAAAAGAGCAAAAGAAAAGATAAACAAAGAAAAGAAAAGATTACAAGCAAGTAATTAAAAGTGCATGGAATTTAAGTGCATGAAAGTAAAGCAAGTATTAAAGTGCAAGAAAGTAAATGAGCAAGAAATGAAACTAGGAACCATAGAACCCAAAACAAGACATGGGTTCAATAACCAAATCTTAAACTTGCAAGCTCAATTAAGAGGTTGCAAGATCA
The DNA here is from genome assembly GCA_030015575.1 of Agapanthus africanus. Classification (NCBI taxonomy): domain Eukaryota; kingdom Viridiplantae; phylum Streptophyta; class Magnoliopsida; order Asparagales; family Amaryllidaceae; genus Agapanthus; species Agapanthus africanus. The sequence goes on from JASDDO010000004.1 coordinate 156,207,811, forward strand.
AGAAAAGGCAAAGAACTCATGGAGAATGAAGCACAAAAGAGAGAACATTATTGATTCCAAAATGATACAACCCCTTGAGATCAATGACCAAAGCTTAAACTTGCAAGCTCACTTAAGAGATTGCAAGATCAAGTTAAGGTAGAGAGCTCAAAGGGGAAGCTAAGCAAAAGAATGATATAAAATAACCCTCATCTTCATTTAACATCCACTCAAAAACTCTCACAACAATTTAATGGAGGAAAGATGAAGAAGAAGAAGAAGTTAAAATAAAAACTAACAAAAAGTGGGCATAAGAATTCCTCCCATGGCTTGGCAAGTTCTGGGCTATTTATAGGCTGCGTGCTGAAACCCTAGGTCCACATTCTGACCCTTCATGAAAAGACCCAACTACCCCTGAAATATTTTCATCTGATGAGCCAATATGGCCGCGGTTCCACGGCCTAAGCGCGCTTATGCCGCGGATCCGCAGCCATTTAGGAGAGTTAGATCATATAATTTGGTGGGTTTCCCTGGTTTTCAGTACTCTTCAGTGTGGTATATGTTGTTTCTCAGAATCTCTTCACAATATTTCCAGAATTTCAGCAGATCAAAAGGTGATGTGATGTGGATCTTTTGCCATGATTTTTCTTGAGTTCCGCGTAGATATGTTGGATCTTGTGTTGACATTGTGTTTTGTGCATGAAAATGACAATCGATTTGCCATTTTGTCCCTTAAACTGGTGTGCGGAAACACGGATAGAGAGCGGAGACCCGTGTTTTATCTGTGGTTGGCAATAATCCGGAATTTGTCGTGCTTTTCCATGAATTTCACTGTTTAGAGATGAGAACCTGTATCCTGCAATTAACTAGCAAACACGGCTTAAGAGTACCTACCGATAAGCAAACGAGCATAAGAATGGGCGGTAGTAAAAGCAATATTCCGGTGTGAACAAATACCCCCAAACTTAACTTTTGCTCGTCAAAACCAATTATTCACAAAAAAAGAATCCTAACCGCACTTTCGCAGGGAACGCGATTGCATTAAGCTCGTGCAACAAACCGTTAAACCTCTAGGTGTCCCTAGTAGGAGGAGTGTTGTCTCCTGAGGGTTTTCAGCGGATTACACCCACAAAATCCCGTCAAGCTAGTTTCATAAGTTATCATTGATTTTACTCCTACAGTTTAGTATCTACGTTAGAAACTCTATCATCCTAAGTTAGAAATATCCAACCCTAATGCTCCACACCTCCTTTCTATTTAACCTCAGATCTTATACGTTCCAAAAAAGTTTAGAAAGATGTTGGTATCTCCTGAGTTTTCCTTCTTCAAGTGTGGTCTCAAATCAGGGATTTTTATCAACTTTACAGAAAACATAAGTCTTATTCTTCATTTCTATCTTTTATCCAAATATCGATTGTATACCCCTATGTGTGTGTATATTTGCACCCCTACACTCAAGAATTCAATTCAAGCTATAATACCCTTGCCCTAATACCTAATACTACTTCTTTTCATTAAGGATGGACGGATTTGCTCGCACACCTTTCATGCGACTATTAATGCTTCTTGAGGCACTAACAGCCGATTACTGAATGTGTGAGCTTAAAGCGTAAATAGCAGTTTCCGGGTCTTGACTTTATTTATTTATTTTTCATTTCTTTTCTTTTTCTTTTTCAAGATCGGATATATTTTTCAATGATGCTCTTTTGGTGTTTAGCTTTAATTACCGTTTTTTCTTTCATAATAGGTTTTCAGGCAAGAGTATTTCTAGGTATCCTCTACTATCCCAAGTTTCAAGATGCGTGTAAGTGCAGTTTGTAGGGTATATACTTTCTAAATTTGAACTCAAGAGAAGAAACTATTTTTCAGACTTATTCTTCAGTAAAACTTCAATACTTTCCCTTCATCTTGACTTAACTCAAGAACTGAACTCAAGATTACCTATTTCTCAAAAAAATCTGTAAGGTTGTATACTTACCAAAGTTAGACAGAATGAGGGTTATTTTTAGGATTTTCAATTCCTAAGCCTAGAATTGAGTTATTTCTAACATATCAACTAAACTTTCAGAATAAAAATCTAAGTTACCCTATTAGCTAACTTGACGACAAAGTTTTTATATTTTTTTTGGAAAATTTTTGATTTTTGTGGGTTTTTAATAAGGTATGCAAATGCAAAATATACAAATGAATGCGAAGGAAGAAAGCTTACCGAGCACACCCCCAAACTTAAACTTGACAGTGCCCTCACTGTCAGGCTATACCAAGAGGGTCAAAATTGTCGGCGCTCCCTTAAAACAAATTATATACATAACAAAAAAGGAAAACAAAAAATATATACAAAAAGGTTCCCCCCCAAACTTAAGTAAAACAGTGCTTCCACTGTTAAGCGTTGAAGTTCAGGATTAGGGGGAAAGGAAACAGTTTCAAACTATACAAGGCCTTACACAGGCCAAAAGTGAGTATCAACCATTCAAAGATTTTATCGCTATAATGTACAGGTTGGTGGAAGAAGGCGTAGAGAAAAGAAAGGGAGAATACGCGAGACCGTATGAAGATAGAAGCGGGATACGGTCTCGGTATATGAGAGAAAGAATGGTGGAAGGGAGAAAGAAGTGGAATACGAACTTGATGGTGGAAATGGATTGAATAAATTAGTACAATCTGTAATGATCGATGTGAAAAGATGGATTGTACTAATCTATCAATATGGCGAGAAATGGGGTCAAATCCCTCAAGATTCATGAGAAACCATGGGTACGCCGAACTCGGTAAACCAGACATATGAAATGAAAGTGAGACGGTTTCTTATAAGGTCGGAATGATGGAAAGGATGGAGGTAGGTGATTGAGGAAGGTTATCGGTTAAAGGTTCAGGAGGGTGTACACAGTCAATGAAAGGAACATGATGAATTGGAAAATCCGACTCATCAATTAAAACTGGTTCATCCTCAAAAATATCCTCAAAAGTTTCCTCAAAATTCAGCTTATCCATGCAAATTTCATCAAAATCAAGACGCATGTAGGGTTCGGGAAAAACAGTTAATGACTCGGGATGATGAATTGGAGAGAAAAACTTTGCCAAATCTACAGGTTCATCATCCAAAATATTCCCGGCGTCAATATCCTCAATCAAGTGAAAATCAATATTCTCAGACACCTCAACAAAAGAATGGATATTAATCAATTCAGGTTCTAGAGTGGAGGTGTAGAGGTCAAAAGGATTGGGTGTGGTTTCACTCGAAAAGGACCCTTCACAATCGGGCAAATCAAACACTACAAAGTCACACAGCTCATTATCTGTTCTATCTTTAATCAATAAATCGTTTGGAACACTAGATAGACATTCAAAACCGGAGTTGTGGAATTCAAGTTGAAACGGGTAGGCTTGATTCGGAAGGGGGGTACATCTCACTCTCTCCACTCAAATTCTCAACCTGTCCTACCGCCTCTTCATACATTGGAAAATTTGGAGCTAGTTGAAAACTAGCTACCGGGTCACTAGGTTGTATGAGGGTGGCCATGGACGCATTCAAATCCATCATCTGTTGGTACGACGCTACCCTAAAGTCTTCCAAAGACTGTTCCAGACTAGACATGGGTTGTGAAGGGGTTTCAGTAAAAGATTCAAAGTTGTTTGGATACTGAAAACTCCCAAATGGCGGTTCAGAAGCAATGTCTAGGGAAGGTGCAAAAGTCGGGTAGGACTGGTAGGAATTGAATGGCTGGACAGGAGCAGGATCAACATTTGGATAAGAAGGTGAATGGAATTGTTGATCCCAAGAATCTGTAGTGGTGAAAGGAGTGAAAGATCGGCTAAAGGATTGTTCAATATGTTCAGCGACGGACAAAGGACGACTTGCAAAAGGGGTATCAACATAAGAGGGTGGGGGAGGTTGAAAGGGTTGATACAAAGTGGATTGCGGAGGGCAAGTGTTTGTCCTAGACGGGTCTATCCGATCTTTCAAAGAGATTTTGGGCATGGAGGGATCATTCGACGTTCGGCCAAAGCAAGAACCGTAAGAAGTAATGTCTGGTTGTGGGTACCAAAGTTCGGCAAGAGTTTTGCGAGGTGGGGTACCCATGATATGAAGAGAGAAAGAAAGAAAGGCAGAGAAAAGGAGGGGAAAAAGAATGTGATTTTTTTTAGTTAGATATTAACAAAAGAATGAAATATACACATAAAAAGAATCTGGACCAAAAAAAACACAATCACGACACAAAAATACCACACACCTAATCGGTCTAGGGTTCACCTAGGTCAACTAGACCTGCTCAAGAACTTGATTGTCGAAGTAAAACTGTGTCGAGAAACGAGCTCAAGATATACTGATCACGAGGCCAGGTAAGTGCAGAGATAAGGGGAGGTTTTCCGACGCTTTCGCGAAGGTCCTTAATTAAATAACCCTTTCTCTTTTGGCGGTTTCGCCGTGAACACTTTCCTAGACACCCCGTAAACAATATACCGTTAAGCGGTATTCTAAACACAGTTAACTTCTCCTAGTGAGCGCGGAGTCCTTAAGTCTTAAAGTCTAATTTCTTTTAAAATTTGTGCGGGTAAACGTTATGCTCAAGTTCGTGATTTGTGGGCCACGGAAAAGGTGATGAAATCCTTTACCATATATTGTGGGGTTCGCTTGCCCTTAAGTCCGTATTAATGTATGCAATACGCAATTTAATAAAAATTCTATAAAGAATCAAACAATCGTTTTTTATATTAAGCACGGCACTGCAACAAATACGGGTTAGTCAATTTTTTTGCGTTTGGTAGCGACTTGCAAAGAATCCTGCAAAGATATTATAGTGGATGCGTCGGATTTGAGAAGAAGGTGTTAGTAAAGTACGTACCATTAAGTTTTCGGGTTTAGAAAACCGCCGTTAAATCAAATCCGGTAAGCTTGAAAAGTTCGCTTGCGCGGGTCAAACTACCCGGATCTTTGGCACTGTACTTTAAAATCACCTTAGCCTTGAACGTACACTTTGCTCCCCACAATCGCAGTTCGCAAATCCACAAAAATCTGCAGAAAATACATTATGGTGGAATTCACAGAGAAGATAAAAGAAAAGAAAAAGGGGTGGAGAAAAAATTAGGCACAGAGGCCTCAATGGGACCGCGGAACCGCCGCTCAAGGCACCTTTTGACCGCGGTTCCGCGGTCAAAATGTTGACTTGGGGATTTGTCTTTGGTCAACGAATTCCACTTCTTCTCTTCTCTAAAATAAAAACCTCTGTTTTCTTTTTGGATTACTGTACTTGCTCCAGATTAGCCTGTACACTTGCTCACAAAAATTATCAAAAATAACAAAAAGATTTTATTTTTTTTATTTATAAATATATACAAAAATGAATATTAACCCGAATAACAAGAAAGAAAATACGTTACCGTCTCCCCGGCAACGGCGCCATTTGATCGCACGCCAAAAGAGTGTCGCGTATTCAAAATTCTAAAGTTATAACCGCGATCAGGACGGTGTCGCTTCGCAGCTAGCCGGTTGAGCACGGGTCGATCCACAGGGAGATAGTTGTATGTCGTTCGAGTTTTAGATGAGTCAATAAAGAATGTGTATATGTTTGTTCAATTCTATCCTAAGTGTTATATGCAAGTATAAATTTGTTAAGAAAAAGATACGAAAGTGTAAGCTAAGGAAATCCGCACTCAAAACCTTTGAGCCTAATCTTGACCAATTGAAGCTAGAGCAATCGGCAACAACGTGGATTAGGGTACTTAAGCACCGTATTCGTGGAATCCGGCTTATTTACCCTTGTCCTTCCGTTCTTGTCTCTTTCTTTCGCCTCCGGCCAAATCGAACGCAACCGGTCGCGGTTAGGAATCACCGTTACCTTGGTAGGGTAGGGTGCCTAACGGAGCGCTTGCGTAACGTTTGGGTGGAGTTCAAAGGAAAATAACGGGAAAAGGAAATGAAGAATGAAACCTTAACTTACAATATTGTATTTATTCTTAACAACAACATATTACAACCATTCACAAAACGAACCAAAAAGAGCAAAAGAAAAGATAAACAAAGAAAAGAAAAGATTACAAGCAAGTAATTAAAAGTGCATGGAATTTAAGTGTATGAAAGTAAAGCAAGTATTAAAGTGCAAGAAAGTAAATGAGCAAGAAATGAAACTAGGAACCATAGAACCCAAAACAAGACAGGGGTTCAATAACCAAATCTTAAACTTGCAAGCTCAATTAAGAGGTTGCAAGATCAAGAAAAGGCAAAGAACTCATGGAGAATGAAGCACAAAAGAGAGAACATTATCGATTCCAAAATGATACAACCCCTTGAGATCAATGACCAAAGCTTAAACTTGCAAGCTCACTTAAGAGATTGCAAGATCAAGTTAAGGTAGAGAGCTCAAGGGGGAAGCTAAGCAAAAGAATGATACAAAATAACCCTCATCTTCATTTAACATCCACTCAAAAGCTCTCACAACAATTTAACGGAGGAAAGATGATGAAGAAGAAGAAGTTAAACTAAAAACTAACAAAAAATAGGCATAAGAATTCCTCCCATGGCTTGGCAAGTTCTGGGCTATTTATAGGCTGCGTGCTGAAACCCTAGGGCCACATTCTGACCCTTCATGAAAAGACCCAACTACCCCTGAAATATTTTCATCTGATGAGCCAATATGGCCGCGGTTCCGCGGCCTAAGCGCGCTTATGCCGCGGATCCGCGGCCATTTAGGAGAGTTAGATCATACAATTTGGTGGGTTTCCCTGGTTTTCAGTACTCTCCAGTGTGGTATATGTTGTTTCTCAGAATCTCTTCACAATGTTTCCAGAATTTCAGCAGATCAAAAGGTGATGTGATATGGATCTTTTGCCATGATTTTTCTTGAGCTCGGCGTAGATATGTTGGATCTTGTGTTGACATTGTGCTTTGTGCATGGAAATGACAATCGATTTGCTATTTTGTCTCTTAAACTGGTGTGCGGCAACACGGATAGAGAGCGGAGACCCGTGTTTTATCTGTGGTTGGCAGTAATCCGGAATTTGTCGTGCTTTTCCATGAATTTCACTGTTTAGAGCTGAGAACCTGTATCCTGCAATTAACTAGCAAACACGGCTCAAGAGTACCTACCGATAAGCAAACGAGCATAAGAATGGGCGGTAGTAAAAGTAATATTCTGGTGTGAACACGGACTTACCGAATGCAAGTTCGCTGATGGGCATACCATCCTGTTTTTTTCCTTTTTTGGAATGTTCGTCAGGTGACTTAAGGACTGAGGAAGTGGAACCGACGGAAGAAGAGTGCAACCAGCTATTTTCGCAAGTCAACTACTAGTTTATTTCAGCATTTCTTTAGTATACCTCATATTTAAGGCTTCTTTATTATTGTACTTTTGTTCAAGACATCTTGTATCGGTTTGAAACTCTGTGAAAGTTGGGATGTAAATATATCGAAGTTGGATTTTTTCCATTATCATATTCATTTTTTTCTTATTTTATATTGCTTATAGACGCTTAGCGTATTTGTTTCGAGAAAGAACCTTCTAGGAATAAATACGTCACCGGCATCTTCACGTTCCTGCTACCGTCTTTTGGGAAGATGGGTGTGACAGCCATATGGGAGAAAATGCCACACGGAGCAAAGTGCATGCCATGATGATGGTGGGGGTCATCTCTTGAGTTTGCAGGGGCCACCTCTTGAATCCACATACGACGTGGGATTTACAGGGAAACGTCCGTGGGTATCACACAAGCATGACATGAAAGATAACTCGACTTTGAAAGTATGTCTTAGCACCTCCACTAGGTTTATACAAGTATAAAGTATGCAAATTTAAAAAATCTAGAGTGCTAAGCTATACTAACCTAGAATCGAACTAGAGAATTAGGGTTTTATGCAAGCTAATTAGTTTTATAACTAACTGAAGAGGGTTACAACCTTTGTCGACCAAGTCCTTCACTTCTATAGCTCCAAGTAGTAGTCTCTAGAACTTTTCTTGGCTCCACTTGAAGAAAGTATTGGGCTTGCTACGTGATCTTTGAAGCCGAAGATGATTCACCTTGAAGTCTCTTTAGGTCAAGATAGCTCTTCACTAATCAAAGTATTAGTGAAGCAAACAATCTAAACTAATGAGCTAGATTAGTGTAGGTTGATGAAGTAGGATATTTGGATCACTTAAAAATATTTTCCACTCACTTTTTCCAACTCAAGAAAAACCCTAGAGCTCACTTAAGGAAGAAGATGAACTTGGGTGAAGAAATATCTTTTTATGAGAGAGTGAACCATAGACTAAAGATAATGTTGTGATCAATAAATATCTTAGAGTCAAACAAAATAAGAGGATGATTCATGGCTTCTCAATGCTTCTACAAGCATCCAAGCCATGACTCATTTTCCTTTCATTTTGATTTTCCTCTTAAAAATAAATCATCACAGTAATCTCTAACCCTAGTGTGAGTCTCATACACCCATATTTTATGTATCATCAACCATGATACAAATACATATTATATATAAATAAATATATATATATATCATATATATATATACAATTATATATCAAGAGAAGAAAAATCTTTAGTAAGCATATATTAGTTAATATATATTTATATACCAAATATATTAATATATATCAAATTATTAAATCAACACTTGATTCAATAATCCGGTCATATCATATATAACCGACTAATATCATTTATATGTATATCATATTATCAAATCAACACTTGATTCAATAACCCGGTTATATCACATATAACCGACAACATTCAATATTCAATATTCAATATCAAATCAACACTTGATTCAATAATCCGGTCATATCATATATAACCGGCCAATATCAAATATATATATATATAACAATTCATTGAATCAACACTTGATTCAATAATTCGGTTATATCATATATAACCTAACCGATATCAAATATCGTGAGATTAGAATACGGTATCACATACTCATATTTAATCAAGCTCCCACACATATCACCATATATGCCATATTTCGTTTTGTTTGAGCTAGGAAACCTCTGTGTGGGACTCTAAAGACTAGTCAATATGCCAGCAGTAGGTAATGATCACATCAGTTATCCACAAGCCATCAGCGATACTAGCTGGACGTAACGGCTACCTAGGTATTGTACGAATAGAAGATCAACAAGCAAGTTTGTCCAAACTCCCGCAAAGCCTATAAGCAACACTTACCTTACAGTCCGGTCTCTTCGTCTGATATGTCGCATATCGAGTCCAGGGGTGGAATCGTCAAACCCTAGTAACTTGATATTTCATGCTGATGTGTGGCCTATAACCTTTCGAGAAACTACTGATAACACTTACCAGTAAATCTTATCAGCCCTGGCCAGGGACTTGCTGTTATAGCCAATAGAACATAGCGCAACATCAACTCTCTATACCGGGAGAGACGAAACCCCTCCTATCGCTCACTGCCTCCATGTGACTCGGGACTGTACCCAAAATCCACCTGTTTGCACGACTCCTTTGAGCCATGGTAGGGAGGAAATCAAAGTACAATGGGAATCACACAAGACACTATGACGATCTCGGGTCTACAGACTAATCTGTACAAGTGTCACCAGAGAGCTACTATCTGACGATAGGTATGGTACCATCTAGGAGTTCTCGGCGAGTCCTGTTCGGTGTACCCATTCTTCTAATGAGCACATGTGCACAATCTTTGATGTCAAACACCAATGGTTTTGAGATAAACTATCGCCCCATACAGGGTCAAGAAACGTACACTCTAGTTTACTCTGGAATATCGATGCCCTGTCTCGATACTTCCTCGACTAGGAACAACTAAAGGATGTGCTTGTGGACTACCCAAGCCCTACTAGTATGATCTGCATCATAGTCCTGGTAGTCAAGCAAACATCCTAAGGGCTTTATCAACATGTATCAGAGAGACGGTATAACAATGCAAGTGTACATGTTAAAATAAAGTGCAACCAGATAGCATACTATCATGTCGAGCAAGAAGTCCTCTATATATATGTCCAAGCATCCACTATATCATACAATAATGGCCTCTAGGGCATACATATGCCTAACAGACTTGACCACTGACCAGTGGAAAATGGATATCCTAAAGTGTTAATACATGATAGGATTGTGGGTTATGATTATTTGTTTCACATGTTGTATTTTTGCATTGTATCACATGTGCATCACCCTTTACTAAAAAGAACATACATTGACATGTTAATACCTTACTATGCCTATAGAATGCATGTTACCGTTATTTGAATCATATTACGATATTGACATGTATCCTTAGAACTACATATTACTGTTAGATGTTTCCTTATTCATGAGCGTTACTTGTTTTCATGTCTTTATATTACCATGCTTACATGCTTTGCTTTATACTTGTTTAAATATAAGTTTTAACTGTGGAACTTACCGAGCGCAAGTTCGCTGACGGACATTCCGTTTCATTTCTTTTTTCTTTTGGGAACGTTCGTCAGGTGACATAGGGGAAGTGGAGAAAGTGTCTTTTGAGCTTGAACCCACATACGAGGAAATTCAGCACATCATTGCTCTAGCCGAGTACTAGTCCACTGTTCCTCTTCCTGTTTTGTCTACCTTATCGTTAAGGCCTTGGCTTTTTAGCCTTATCTGTCATATTTCGATTCTGTTGTAATAAATATTCTATTATTAAAAATTGTTGTTGGGTTTTGTGTTGTAATAAATGAAATGTAGGATATTGATTATTTAAATTCTTGAACTAAATATATATCTGCTTCTGAACGCTTAGTGATGGAGCTTGAAATCTCCTTCAGATGTTGCCTTCCGTTGATCTGCTGATGGCGGCGATGGGTGGCTGATATTTGACCTGGAGGCTGTCGCTCCTGAAGCGTGTGGATCTCAATGGGTTGAGATTGTGGTTGCCAAGTTACCAGCAAGGAAGTCCCGGGGTGGTTGTACCACCGAGGACCCTCCGACGATCAAGTTAGACTAGAGATCCGAGCAGAGTAACGGATTAGTGGAGTCAAAATGGCTTACCTCAACCATTTGAAGGGGGGTTTATATAGAGGAGGCAGCAGGCGAGGCAGGCGCGAGAATTACGCCGGCCGTTACGCTCCCGACGTCATGCCCGCGTGATGAGCGGGACCTCCCATTAATGGCGAGTGATCGGTCGAAAATATTACATCTTTTAACCAGCAATTTCCCTATCATTTGCATTCATATAGAAGTGTTCGGCATTCATATTTCACATATTAACAAAACGGTCGTAAAATATCAGATTACATGTGTTAGACCTTAAAACCGGCATTTCTAGGGAAATTGACTGTATTTTATGGCATCGCATCATCCCAATATTGCGCAACACTTGTCTTGAGAAATTGTGCAGGAAAATCCGGAAGAAAAGCTAAAATTGTCATTTTGCTGATCAAACATTACACCAACTCAAAGACCTGAGATCTGGTAGCAATTCAAAGGGACAAATACAAATCAACATATCATAAAAAGACCCACATATCAAATACAACAAGTACCAGAGAGACCAAGCCCCAACTCCTCAAAAGAGCCGCGGAACCGCGGCGGGAGCCGGCTTGCGCCGCGGTTCCGCGGCACTTTTGCCACGTCATCACTTGAATTTTGGTGCATAATTCTTCTCTCAGTGGCTACACCTCATTTTGACACGTCAAATTCCAGAATTCTCCATAGTCTTCTGCCAGATCAGCAAAGATCATTAAGCATGCTAATCTTGATTAAGCTCCTAACTAATCACATCTAGAAGCTTCTCCTCAACAAACTTTTGGAGGGAAATTCAAATTCTAATCCTAGATCTAGGGTTTAGGGAAGTCTATAAATAGAAGCCTAGATCTAGGGTTAAAGGCTAATCTTTAGTTAGCTAGTTCTTGAGTTGTTCATTCTTTACCTCTACTCTCTTCATCTTCTTCCACAAGTCTAGTGACAAGACTTGTGCGAAACCCTAACCCTAATTCCAATCAAATTCAATATCCCGAGTACCAATCAAGCAAGAAGCCCTTCAACCTTTTAGGAGCGGAGCCGATCTCCAATCGAGCAAGTGATCCAAGCCGATCCGCGACTCACGGGGACGAGCGAAGCCAAATCGACGATCGAGTTCTTCCTCTTGTAGTTCTTGAGCGAATGTAATGAAATTGTTGATATAAATAAAAGGTGAAATTCTTTAATCTTGTTTTCTTTAAATTCTTGCATCATGATTCGATCTCAATTTGTAATTGTAGTTCTTGTTGTGATGTTTGAGTAAAACTCCGCTCGTCGAGGAGTCGAGACGATCAATAGAATGATGATGTAACAAATCTTAAAACGATTCTTGATTCCTACGAGTTTTGTAAACTCTAGCAAGTTCAAGAACCGATGACCTAGTTTCGTTGCGATGCTTTCTTGATTGTGATCGCTCGAAATTAGGGATCTACGATCGTTTCTTGAATTTACTAGAGGCTAGCATGTGAATGATATCGACGAATGAACAAGGGATAAATGATGAAACCCTAGTTTCACTAGAAATCCCTAATTCTCGTCGATCATCATCGATCTAGTATCAATTCATTGAAGGATAAGAATACGTCATCGTGAGATTGCATCACATCTATAGATCTGATCGATTCCTACGAGCCTCATTTCGATTCTTGATATTTGGTTGGAAAAATCATCAAACTATCAATTCTTGATTCTATCTTTTTCTTGTTATTAGATCTATATTTTCTAATTCTTGAACTTCAAATATAAATCATGAATTGTTTTGTTTTCTTTTCTTTAAAGTTTCGACTCATCTAATTCAAAAGACGAACTATTACACTGTCCCTGTGGACGATCCGCACTCACTTACAATCTACATCCGACACCGTAGTTGATTGCGGTCAAATAATTTTTGGTTGTGATTTCTTTACAATTTCAAATACTACACAAACAAGAATTTCATTCAATCAAATGGCGCCGTTGCCGGGGATAGTGCGCTAATTGTTCGTATTTTGAAATTTGAGTTGAAAAATTTATTCCATTTTAATTTTTAGATCTAAACTCGCACAAACCCTAATACGTGTGTTGTGATTTGATTGCGAGGAAATCTGGAATCATTGGAGCTGGAGAAAATTTTTATTAAAATTCCAGAGAGCTGAGGAGTTCAATTGGAACAGTATCAAGAAATTGTGTGCAGAGATCCCACCCTACAACCGTGATCCCGCGGCAAAACCCCCCTCCTGCGGCGGTTCCGCGGCAACTCTAAGTCATCACTGCACCAAACTTTCTCTGTAAGCTTCTCACTTTCTTAACTCCCCCCTCATCTGCTCCAATTAACATTTTGTGCAGGTTTCTTTGCAAAAATCGCAGCGCCGCGCAAAAAGCAAAAATAAATTGTGCTTGTTTTTTATTTTCGTGGTTGTTTGCATAATTAATACGGACAATAAGGGGCAACGACCAAATCCAGATTAGGTGGGGAGTTCATTACCCTTCCTAAGCCCCGAAAACCGCAAAACTTGCATCCGCATTTACCCCAATTAACTAAAAAAATATCTAGAGATGACTCTAAGGACTGCCGCGCTCATTTAGGACAGAAGAAGGCCGTGGGTAATTCATTGCTTATCCGCGTTTTCTTGTGGTGTCTAAGGCAAGTGTGTCGAAGGCTAGTGGTTATTAATTAGGCCCACTACTTACGTAGTGGAGTACCTTCCCACTTACCTGGCACTTACCTGGCCACAGGGGGACAAAAAGGCAGTGGAGGATTTATCCTGCGACTTGTCTTTTGGCAGTTAGGAGCGGTCTAGAGTTTGACCTAGGTGACCTCTAGAATTAGGGTTTTGTGTGTTGCATTTGTTGTGTTGCATCATTTTTTCAAAAAAAAAAAAAAATCCGTCCAATTTTCAAAACAAACACCGCATTCATATCATTTCCCCTAATTATAAATTCACGCTGCCACTTGTACTAACCCTTTTTAGTGCAAGATAGGCTGGACACGGGATTCTAGTGCCCGTTAAGTCCGCGTTTCCTTTTATCGACCCAAAAGTCGGTATTTCTACATTTACCCTTTCTTTTACCCACCACCACACCCACATCGATGGATCCACCTCCATCTAATTTCTTTTCCACTACCCTGCCGCCGTCCGTTGGTGCGCAAAATCCACCTCGCATCTCTCTCCAAGAGAGGTGTTATCCAACACGAGGCCCACTTTCCACCTGTCTTTCCATTCCACCAGCCAACGGGGAAAATTTTCAGATTAAACCCCAATACATCAACCTTCTACCAAAATTTCACGGTCTCGAGTCTGAGGATGGATACGTGTTTATCACGAAATTTGAAAATGTATGCGCAATGATGGGTACCTCACAGCTTTCTATGGATGCTCTCCGTCTTCGTCTTCTCCCATTTACTTTATGCGATTTAGCCGAGAAGTGGCTATACAACACTACCGCACATTCCATTTCAAATTGGGATGAATTCGTCAAAGCATTCCTTAAGAAATTATACCCACATCAAAAGACAGCTCGAGTCCGTAGCGAAATCTATCAATTCACCAAGCTTCCAAATGAAACATTTTCAAAATGTCTTGAACGCTTTAAGGATCTGTTAGTCCAATGTCCACACCACGGCATCCCGAGATGGGAACTGTGCCGAATCATTTATGAGGGCATTAATCCTAACACAAGACAGACCCTTGAATCCATGTGTCAAGGCAACTTCATGACTAAAGATGATGGGGAAGCCTGGAATTTTCTAGAAGATTTCGCTGAAAGATCTTTACAGTGGGAGGGTGTGAGTCAATCGTCTAGGGATGGCAATGATATTTCCATAGGAATTAGAGCTGAAATTTCAGCTTTACATAAGAAATTCGACGCTATGGAAAACAAATTTTTAGCTGCCGCCCTAAGTCAAATGTCACTCTCCAAAACTGTATGTGGATGTTGTTCTGATCCTTCTCACTTGACGGAAGAATGTCCGTTTCAAGGTCATAAGCATACCAATGCCGCATTTCAAAGACCTAGAAACGATTCATTTTCTTCCACATATAATCAGGGTTGGAGGAATCACCCTAATTTTGCTTGGAACCAATCACAATCTCAAAACACGGTTCCAACCCAAAACAATTTCTAAGGGGTCCCTCCACCACAGCAGCACCCACAACTTCAATTGAGTCAGCACCCCTTCCAATCACAAAACTTCCAAAATCCGGCCAACACTTTTGCACCACATGAAAACACTTTGCAATTGACCGGTACAGATAATACCTCTGCGCTAGCACAAACCTTGGATACTTTCATGAAACAATCCATCCAAGGAACGACAAGTTTGCAATCTTCCGTCGAGAATGTGATGAAGATCATTATCTCTCAAAATGAGAACATCCAATCGATGGAAGAACAAATTGCACAACTAAAAGCCGAAATGCGTGCAAGAAAGAAAGGGAAACTTCCAGCTCAACCTTTACCCAATACTGGCTATTCACATCATGTGGATGCAATCACGTTGAGATCTGGAAGAGTGCTTGACAATCACGTTGGGGAAGAGTTTGATGACACAGATAAATCAATCAATAACACCCCGGCTGAGACCTTTCCTCACACACACACTTCTAGTTCTGACCCCAGTTCTTCTACCCCACCACCTTCTTCCGAGCCTATTCTTCGTTTCCCAAAAGGCTCGCCACTTCAGCCCACCTCTTTTACTCCTCCACGGACGATCCCTACTTCTATTCTGGGATTGATTCCACACACACTTCCTTCTCCTATGATGGACCCAGCGCTTATTGCTAAAGCACCTTATCCTAATCGGTTAAGGGCTAACACACCGAGTCTACATATGGAGAAGATTATGAACATTTTTAAGCAAGTTAACATCAACATCCCTCTCCTAGATGACATCCAACAAGTTCCGTCCTATGCGAAAACTCTTAAGAACTTGTGCACTAGGAAGAGGAAGACTCAAGTGCCCAAGAAGATATTCATGGCAAAAACAGTAGACACAGCCTTTCCCCAGCAATTACCGAGGAAACGTAAGAACCCTGGATATCCTACTATTTCCATTTCTATTGGGGGAAAACACATCAACCGTGCTCTACTAGACCTTGGCGCTAGTGTTAACTTGCTTCCATACTCAGTCTATGAGCAATTAGGGATCGGAGAGTTGAAGCCAACCCATTGCACTCTTCAGATGGTTGACCGATCAATCACCAAACCTAGGGGTGAACTGGAGGATGTGTTAATAAAAATCGGGGAATTTATCTTCCCTGTGGACTTTATTGTAATTGATACACAGCCTGTAGCGAACCCACGGAATCAAATTCCGGTGATTTTAGGTCGCCCCTTTTTGGCCACTTCCAACGCTATAATCAACTGTCGTAATGGTTCTATGACCCTATCTTTCGGGAATAGGTCAATAGAACTGAACATTTACAAGTTGGGAAGTGTACCCTCCGAACCTACTGCTCAGGTATGTTCTGTCGACTTAATGGATGTCGACGGCAGCGAATTTGATGATCCTCCTGATACCGATCTTAACTCTTTTCATACGTTATTGTTTGACCCAACTATGTATCATACGGACTCTTCCACCGAGATGTCCGGGTCAACAATTAACACTGATTATGAACTTTTTTAGAGTCTGAAGATCACCCCGCACTTTGTGATGGCATTATTCTTCGGGGTATTGATGAAACTTTTGAGGAGATCTTCGCTGATGAACTCGCATTTCTGAATAACACGGGTGTTGAGAAGAATCATCTCCCAATCAATGAAATTGAACCTCCACCCCTTCTTCTGAACTGTAAAAAGAATGCGAGTAATCCATCACAATCACTGCATCGTCTCTCCAAAATGAGACGCACACACACTCTCTTCCACCACTTACCCTTTCCCCACTTCTTCTTCCACCAACCAGAGCACTGCATTGATAAAATTTTTGAATGGTTGGTGTTAACTTTCGGTCTTTGCAAAGCTTGGCATCGACCACTGATTTTTGACCCCCTCATATGATTTTCAAAAGATTAACATTGCATAACTCAAGTTTGGGGGGGCATTTTTCTGGCTCTTGAGAAGAAAATTTTTACAAAATGATGAGCCAAAAATAAGTTTGGGGGAGGTTCTTCACTTAAATATTTTGCCCCCACTAATAAATTCCTCCCAAGCTTACAGGTTTTTCGAGATTTAGCAGATGGCAACAGTGAGGACACTGTTGAAAACAAGTTTGGGGGAGGTTTGTGCTTATTTTCGCATCATTTGCATATCATTTGCATAAGCACAAAACATTTTCGAAAACCTTTAAAAAATTTTTAAAAAATTCAAAAGGATAAAAACATTTTTTGTACATAAATAAGATAATAAAAGTTTAGATAGTGAAAAATTACATCCATGAGATTAGAAAAATTTAAGAAAACTAAGAAAATTAGAAGTTTTCTTATACGAACTAGCAATAAGTAGTTATGAGCCGTTGTCCCAAGGGTTAGTAAGATGAAAGAAGTCACTAATCTGAGGATAAAAATAAGTCTGAAAAATAGTTTCTATTCTGGAAGCCAAACATTTTGAACGTTGATACCCTGCTATTCGCACTTACACACGTCTTGAAGCCTGGGATAGTAGAGGATACCTTGAAATGCTCTTGTCTTAAAGCCAAAAGTATGAAAAAAATGAAGAAAATATAAAATGGTGAGGAAAAAAAATGGACACTGGTTTTGTTATCACCAAGGGCAATAAATAATATATAGCGAGGGTGCTTCTTCACCTAGTGCCCTAAGGCCAACTGGTCTGGGAGTCACTGCTATGCCTAAGGTGGTGCAAGACGAGGAAAATACACCAAGTAAGTAAGCACAGGAGTAATCGGTCGGTTAGTACCTCAAGAAGTATTAACGGTCGCATGAAAGTGTGTGAGCACATCTAAATATTCATTAATTAAAAAGTACTGAGGCTGATGGGCAAGAGTATGATAGCTTGAATTGAATTCTCCGGGTGTAGGGATGTCTTTACACACACGCAGGGTTATATGATCGATGTTTGGAAGAAAGATAGGAATGAAAAATAAGACGATGTTTTATTGAGGGAGGACGTGATTTCCGACATCTTTTCATTACCATTAAGATAGGGCTCATGATAACCGAAAAGCTAGCTTAGTTGGAAAACCTAATTTTCAAAGCTTTTCTTTTACAATTCTTTTCTTTAAATGTAATATTCATGATCTTTCTTTTATTATTGGATTTTTTGGGTGCAATCCGCTGAAAACCCTCAGGAGACAACACTCCTCTTATTAGGGACACCTAGAGGTTTAAAGGCTTGTTGCACGTGCTCAGTGCAATCGTGTTGCCTACGAAAGTGTGCTATTTAGTTTTTCTCTTTCTTTATTTTCTCCTTCTCTTTTTAATAAAACAGTTCGCTCGAGACGATCGAAAATAAGTTTGGGGGATTTGATCAGTCGAAAATATTGCATCTTTTAACCAGCAATTTCCCTATCATTTGCATTCATATAGAAGTGTTCGGCATTCATATTTCACATATTAACAAAACAGTCGTAAAGTATCAGATTACATGTGTTAGACCTTAAAACCGGCATTTCTAGGGAAATTGACTGTATTTTATGGCATCGCATCATCCCAATATTGGCAACACTTGTCTTGAGAAATTGTGCAGGAAAATCCGGAAGAAAAGCTAAAATTGTCATTTTGCTGATCAAACATTACGCCAACTCAAAGACCTGAGATCTGGTAGCAATCCAAAGGGACAAATACAAATCAACATATCAGAAAAAAGACCCACATATCAAATCCAACAAGTACCAGAGAGACCAAGCCCCAACTCCTCAAAAGAGCCGCGGAACCGCGGCGGGAGCCGGCTTGCGCCGCGGTTCCGCGGCACTTTTGCCACATCATCACTTGAATTTTGGTGCATAATTCTTCTCTCAGTGGCTACACCTCATTTTGACACGTTAAATTCCAGAATTCTCCAGAGTCTTCTGCCAGATCAGCAAAGATCATTAAGCATGGTAATCTTGATTAAGCTCCTAACTAATCACATCTAGAAGCTTCTCCTCAACAAACTTTTGGAGGGAAATTCAAATTCTAATCCTAGATCTAGGGTTTAGGGAAGTCTATAAATAGAAGCCTAGATCTAGGGTTAAAGGCTAATCTTTAGTTAGCTAGTTCTTGAGTTGTTCATTCTTTACCTCTACTCTCTTCATCTTCTTCCACAAGTCTAGTGATAAGACTTGTGCGAAACCCTAACCCTAATTCCAATCAAATTCAAGATCCCGAGTACCAATCAAGCAAGAAGCCCTTCAACCTTTTAGGAGCGGAGCCGATCTCCAATCGAGCAAGTGATCCAAGCCGATCCGCGACTCACGGGGACGAGCGAAGCCAAATCGACGATCGAGTTCTTCCTCTTGTAGTTCTTGAGCGAATGTAATGAAATTGTTGATATAAATAAAAGGTGAAATTCTTTAATCTTGTTTTCTTTAAATTCTTGCATCATGATTCGATCTCAATTTGTAATTGTAGTTCTTGTTGTGATGTTTGAGTAAAACTCCGCTCGTCGAGGAGTCGAGACGATCAATAGAATGATGATGTAACAAATCTTAAAACGATTCTTGATTCCTACGAGTTTTGTAAACCCTAGCAAGTTCAAGAACCGATGACCTAGTTTCATTGCGATGCTTTCTTGATTGTGATCGCTCGAAATTAGGGATCTACGATCGTTTCTTGAATTTACTAGAGGCTAGCATGTGAATGATATCGACGAATGAACAAGGGATAAATGATGAAACCCTAGTTTCACTAGAAATCCCTAATTCTCATCGATCATCATCGATCTAGTATCAATTCATTGAAGGATAAGAATACGTCATCGTGAGATTGCATCACATCTATAGATCTGATCGATTCCTACGAGCCTTATTTCGATTCTTGATATTTGGTTAGAAAAATCATCAAACTATCAATTCTTGATTCTATCTTTTTCTTGTTATTAGATCTATATTTTCTAATTCTTGAACTTCAAATATAAATCATGAATTGTTTTGTTTTCTTTTCTTTAAAGTTTCGACTCATCTAATTCAAAAGACGAACTATTACACTGTCCCTGTGGACGATCCGCACTCACTTACAATCTACATCCGACACCGTAGTTGATTGCGGTCAAATAATTTTTGGTTGTGATTTCTTTACAATTTCAAATACTACACAAACAAGAATTTCATTCAATCAGCGAGACAGGCTCGTTAATGAGGGATCGTGGTGGCATGAAATGTGGGATGTGGCCGGCGGAGATCACGCGCATGGCAAGATTCGCGTGATGGCGGTTACGCCTGCAAGCAGTGCTGTTGGTCTGTCGATAAGACCAAGGAAGATGACCTCGGCGGGAGAGCTCGCGGAGGAGCGGGAGAGCCAAGGTATCTTAGTTCTGCTCAAGCCCGAAGGCGAGCTGAGGGGGTCGAGGAGGCTCGGGCCTGTGATAGCTCGGAGATGAGCTATGGGGATGAGGAGGCCAATTGTGCTGGGGGCTCGGAGGTGAGCCAGCGTTTGCTTGTAGGACGGGCACAGGAGTGGTCTGGTTGGCCACTGTAGGTCCTTTCTTGTGAGCCCCGGGACACGTCATCTACCACGTGTCCTGATCTAGGAGATCACTGATATCGAGCATCATCATTAGCCCCCCACTCTCATCCCGACCAGCTGATGGGTCAGGTCGAGAGTGGTTTGCCGGCTCACCCGAGGTGAGCTCATTTCCGAAGATATTGTCGGACGTGTCTCTAGGCAATTGGTTGCCTTTTCTGGATGAGGCCAGCGAATCAAGGCGAGATCTTTTTCATTAAAGAGGGTGTGCCGGATCGTGTGCTCTTTGGTGAAGCGACAGGCCATGTGTCGGGCACGGTTGGCTGATGTGACATGCCGCAGGCTTCTGGCATCCGATGGGACGCTGCCAATGTGCTTGCGATAGGTGGAGCGATCGTGGCCATTGAGTGTAGTGAACCGTTTTGGCAGGAGTCAGCCGTCGCCATTGGATGAGGACGCTGGTTGTATAAATCGAGGGGAGGCCTGTTTAAGGATCTCTCTCTCTACCTATTTTCCTGACTCTGAGTCTTGTTAGCTCAGCGCTCTCCCCTTAGGTCGGATCTTGGCGTTTTCTCTTCTCAAGGACTTATTCCCATCAGGTTAGATATCTTGTTTTGAGGAGTTTGTAGATGTCGTAGGGGTAGATTCGAGGGATTCTTCCCCTGTGTTGGATCCCCCTCGGGAAGTTGGAGTCAGATCCTCTCCCCGGGGGCACGCGTCTGGAGCGGTTCCGGGAGCAGTGGCGGCAGACGCGCCTGGTGCGTCGTCCTTAGTAAGATATGAGGACGAGCTTGCCACCGCTCGGGCTCATTTCCATATTCCCTAAGGCTACACACTATGATTGGCCTAGGAAGGAGAGATGGCAGATCATGTGAGGGGTAGAGAGATCGCTTTGTACCTGGAAGCCCTCTGGGCCGGAATGTGCCTGCCTTTCTCTCCCGAGTTTTTAGCTGCGTTAAATTATTTTGGGTTAGCACCGGGCTAGCTGGTGCCGAACTCCTGGAGAATTCTCCATGGGTTCCTGGTCCGGCTGAAGTAGCAAACGATCTCCTTTAGTCTGTCCATCCTCGCCTCCTCCCTTATTTATAAAAGTAACCCCGAAACCCGTGCGGGTGACCCGAGGTGGGTTTACCTCTCCTTTAGGAAACAGCGGGGAGTGTAGCTGGGTCAGGGGTTGTTGTCCCGCCTTCTTCCATCCACGATTGGAAGAAGAAGTTTTTCTTTGTCGGGCCGCCATAGGGTGATGACTGGACCGTACCCGTCCAGTGGTCTGGGGATAGGTGCTGGCAGGGAAATCCGTCTAATGACCTCGTCGCGGCGAGAGTGGCGGCGTGGGAGCCTATTCCTCGGGCTGATGTGCTGTTTTCTGAGCGGGCCCTCAGTTGGGCCGGGCTCAGCCCCGCCCAGTTCGTCGGTAAGTTAGGAGCTGGTATTTGTTTTTTACTTTGCTTGTGTCACTGATTCCACTATATCTTGTCTTGTGCAGAAACCATGGACGCGGGCCTCCTCCGAGCAGCTATGCGCAAGCCGAAGAAGGGGTCGAAGGCTGGAGGGGCCAGCTCTTCCCGTCAGACGTCGGTCCCGGCTTCCCCAGCAGCCGTCCCGCCCCAGCGCTCGAGTGCGGATCGTGCCCCGGGGCCCAGCTAGGTGCCGAGCAGAAAGAGGGCTCGGGGAGAATACGCACGAGCTTCGGAGGTGGAGACGAGCTCACCGCCGTCATCTCTCAAGAGGTTCCCCCGAACAGTTCCGCGGTCCCCAGCCCCTCCGATCTTGGTGGACAAGGGGGAGCTCCGCTTTGAGGTGCCCTCGAGGCTTTCCGTCGCTGACAGCTTGCTGCACGACATGGAGAGGTCGGCCGGGGGCCGGGTCGCTGGGGCGACGCTGAAGGCTCAACTGGCGTCCATCGCCCAAGAGGCCCTGCAGGTTAGCGCTCGTACATCGTCTCATTGTTTGCGAGATTTGGTGCCCATCTTTCCTTCTGACCCCCTCCGATTTCTTCAGGTCCTCCAGCACGTCGCTATCGTCGCCCGGATGGAGGTGGAGGATATAGCCCCGACAATGCGAGCCGCGGGCGAGCTCTCCTCGCTGGGAGAGTGCTCGAAGCGGGAGCTGGAGGCGGCGATGGCGAGGGTCGCTGCCCTTGAGGGCGAGGTGGTTGCCGGGAGGCAGGAGGCGGCAGCCGCGAAGCAGGAGGCGGCGGCAGCGAAGCAGGAGGTGGCGGCCTTGAAGCAAGAGGTGGCCAGGTTCCGCGAGGCCGCCGAGGCCAAGCTTCAGGGCTCCAAGGTGCTCGTTAGCACCATGAAGAAGTCAGTGAGCACCCTCCGAAAGGAGTTGGGGGCCGCGGTGGAGGTGGTGAAGAGAGCCGACCTCAGGGCGGCGTAGGCGGTGGAGAACTTCCAGAAGTCAGAGCAGTTCTACACCGTCCTAGCCTCGGCCACCACCCTCATCTAGCACGAGGCTCTCAACGCCGTCAAGGCCCGGGTGCAAGAGTTTTCTAATGAAGAGCTCCGAGCAGAATATCCCCGCGGGGATGATGAGCCGGGGGATGCCCCCGGGAGCCCTACCGGGGAAGGGACTCTCGGCTGAGGGCGACGTCGAGGCTCTTGCGACAGACGCAACCCCAGTCGTGGTGGACGTCGAGCTCATCGGTATCGCACCCTGCCCTGGGGCCTGAAACCCCTCGTCTTCTCTTTGTCTTTTCTTTTGTTGCGTCGGGTATTTTGTAGGCCTTCGGGCATTTTTGTAAGGCCGGGGAGCCCACAGTACCCTTGTAAAGACTTTTGGCTTTTTGAATAAAGACTTTTTTTTACAGTAGTGTTTGTGCTTGTACTTCCTTTTGTTGGTAGACACCTGTATCTGCACAGTACTGCTTTTATGGTCGGCATGCTCTTCGTCTAGCGATTACTCGTCGACTTGACTCTGATCATTTGCCGAGTGTGCGAGGATCAGTGAGAAGACGGTATTTCCATGGCCCCGAAGTCGACGTGGAGACCGCTAAGACGTTAATAGAACGGATTCCTCTTGTTGAGTTCATGTTTCTTAGTTGTTGGAGGGGCCGTAAGTGGCCTACTAAGGGTAGTGCCGAGCAGGGTAGCTGCTCGGTGCCTCCTGGCGAGGGCTTTGATCCTTAGCACGGGAGGGGCCGTGGTTGGCCAGCTAAGGACGATACCGAGCAGGGTAGCTGCTCGGTGCCTCTTGGTGAGGGCTTTGATCCCTGGTTTGTTGGGGTAGGGAGCTACCATCTAGGGATAACCGAGCAAGGGCAGGCTCGGTTGCCTCTTGCGAGGGCTTTGATCCTTAAGGATGGGTCGGGCAGGGTTGCTGCCCGGTGCCTCTTGGCGAGGGCTTTGATCCATGGTGTTGTGGGGTAGGGAAGCTACCAGCCAGGGATAGCCGAGCGGGGTAGCTTCTCGGCCGCCTCTTGGTGAGGGCTTTGATCCCTGGTTCATTAAGGTAGGGAAGATATCAGCCAGGGATAGCCGAGCAGGTAGCCACTCGGCTGCCTCTTGGCGAGGGCTTTGATCCCAGGTTCGTTGAGGTAAGGAAGCTACCAGCCAGGGATAGCCGAGCAGGGTAGCTGCTCGGTGCCTCTTGGCGAGGGCTTTGATCCCTGGTTCATTGAAGTAAGGAAGCTACCGGCCAGGGATAGCCGAGCAGGGTAGCTGCTCGGCTGCCACTTGGCGAGAGCTTTGATCCCTGGTTTGTTGAGGTAGGGAAGCTACCATCCAGGGATAGCCAAACAGGGTAGCTACTCGGCTGCCTCTTTGCGAGGGCTTTGATCCCTGGTTCGTTGAGGTAGGGAAGCTACCAGTCAGGGATAGCCGAGCAGGGTAGCTGCTCGGCTTCCTCTTGGTGAGGGCTTCGGGAAGATGGACCGTCATGAGTGACACGTGCCACGAACGCGTAGAGGAGGCGAAGCGCCAGAGCCGCGTCGTTTCGATTTCGCATCGAGCGGCGCGATGTCTGCCGCGTGGCGGCACAGTCGCAGGCGACTGTTGAACTCCGAGGACTTTGTGGGCTATAAAACGGAGAGATTGTTGATGCTCCTTGTTCCCCTCCGAACGACGGCGCGACGCGTGGTCGTCTCGCCTGAGGCTCGGGGCAGATGCTAATTGGTGCTATCCGTCTACCTCTCCGAAGATGCCAAGTTGATTTATGGCACCGTATATCGAAGGTTTAAACGGATGCGTCCGATGTAGCAGACTTCGTCAGATTCCCCCTCGCTTGAGGGGTTTTTGATTGTGGGGACGCTCTTCCCTGCAGGCGCAAGCCCCTGCAGTTAATTACGCTACCGCATCGCGGTAACCACTTTCTCATTCTCCAGATAGTCACTTCGTGTCGTGTGTATTTATTTTATGTTTAGTTGCCCGTGGATTGTATACGGAGACTGAGTTATGTCGTCTCCCGTAGGGCGTGGACTAGTCCAAATCCGTATTATCTTAGATTTGGGTTTGGGGGTTTGGGTTTAAGGATGCGTTAGCCTCATTTGAGACTAAGATTGACTTAAACATTTGTTAAGGATGCGTTAGTCTAGTTTTTAGACTAAGATCAACTTAACGGGATCGTTTAGATCCAACAAGAAAGCAATAAAAGGGGGGGCTCTGTTGTTTAGTTTAGTGACATTACAGTCGGTAGGTAGTTTAAGGACATTGCAGTCCATGGGTAGTTTAAGGACATCGCGGTCCATCGTTAGTTTTAAGACATCGCGGTCAAGGTTAAGGACGTCATAGTCCGTGGATTTAAGGACCCCACAGTCCAAAGTTAGTTTTAAGACATCTCGGTCAAGGTTAAGGACGTCATAGTCCGTGGATTTAAGGACTCCACAGTCCAAAGTTAGTTTTAAGACATCTCGGTCAAGATTAAGGACGTCATAGTCCGTGGATTTAAGGACTCCACAGTCCAAAGTTAGTTTTAAGACATCTCGGTCAAGGTTAAGGACGTCATAGTCCGTGGATTTAAGGACTCCACAGTCCAAAGTTAGTTTTAAGACATCTCGGTCAAGGTTAAGGACGTCATAGTCCGTGGATTTAAGGACTCCACAGTCCAAAGTTAGTTTTAAGACATCTCGGTCAAGGTTAAGGACGTCATAGTCCGTGGATTTAAGGACTCCATAGTCCAAAGTTAGTTTTAAGACATCTCGGTCAAGGTTAAGGACGTCATAGTCCGTGGATTTAAGGACTCCACAGTCCAAAGTTAGTTTTAAGACATCTCGGTCAAGGTTAAGGACGTCATAGTCCGTGGATTTAAGGACTCCACAGTCCGTGTCAATATGTGGTCATCGGGACCCGTCACCTCTTTGAAGACGTTGAGGAATTACAACGCCAAGTATCAAAGGAGTGAAGAGATGTACCCTTGAACCGGGGTGGATTAAATAGTCTTTGGCCCAATTTGGGATCAAGACCAATTAATTATGTTATGAGCCCATTAGCCTAGTTAAGTCTGAATTGAGGACTTATGGCCATCTTGGGCTAAGTCCAATCATGTTTGGAATATTGGCTTCCTGTTGGTCCATTGAAGAAGAGGCTTTGCCTCTGGCCATTTAGCCAATTGGGCTAACGTTAATTCAACAGTGTTGAACACTGGGATCAAGTTAGTGTTTTAACACTAAAAGACAGTTGGTGCTAAACACCAGCAACAGGGGGTTCAAATTAGTGTTAAACACTAGAGCAAATCCGTGTCAAACACTAGCAGCAGAGGTTTCAAATTAGTGTTAAACACTGAGAATAGTCAGTGTTAGACACTGGTGACAAAGATTTTAATTTAGTGTTGAACACTAAGGGAGTTAGTCTTAAGCTCTGTTAACAGGGGTTTAATTTAGTATTAAACACTAAGAAATTCAGTGTTAAACACTGCAACTAAAGTTCTTTGATTAGTGTTGAACACTAAGGCCAAACAGTGTTTTAACACTGGATTCAGAGGTTCCAATTTAGTGTTAAACACTGAGGCAAGAGGGGTCACGTGGTAGGACGTGAGGGCGCCCTCCCTTCATTTGTTTTGCTGAGAATATTGCATCTTTTAGAGCATCACGTGCCATCACGTGACGGGCATTTAAATGCTTGTATGTTAAAGCCTCTGCCAAAGGTCACGTGGGTCACGTGAGGCACTGCCTCAAAGGCCCTTCTCTGTGGATCTTCTCGGGGGTCACGTGGTGGCACGTGACCCTGCCTCTTTGTATGTTTTTTAGAAGATCTGTTAATCCTTTTTTTAAGAATTAAATTCTTCGTAGGGTTGAACCCTAACGATAAATTTAAGAGGAATTAAATTCTTATTCCCTTCTGAAGATTTATATTCTGGGATAGAGTTGAACTCTGAATTTTCTGTAGGAATTAAATTCCTCATATTTGTGACGAACTGAATTCCATCATAGGGTTAAACCCTAATAAAAGCTTTAAAGGAATTAAATTCCCACTCTCTTTTAGAGAGGTATGAGATTCTGTCATAGGGTGAAACCCTAATTTCTTCTTTCTTAAGGGAATTAAATTCCTGTTATTTTAACAGAACTAAGTTCTTAACTAGGGTTAAACCCTGATTAAATTCCCATAATATAGGGTTAAACCCTAATTTTATTTTAAAGGAATTAAATTCCAATAGTTCTGTGAGAATTAAATTCTCAAGCTTCCATTCCCTCTCTATGCTTTGGATCTGCATGGCAGGATCTCAACCCAATGAGAATTAAATTCTCAATTCAAAGGGAGATGTGCACCTTACAGATCCTCCGCTAAAGAGAGAACTATGTTCTTCTGTTTAATATCAGAGTTAAACTCTGTTGAGAATTAAATTCTCTTTTAAGGCCTTCCCTTTCTTACCTAAGCTTTTCTTTTGCAGAAGATCCAAATTCCTCCAAAGTATCAAGGCTCTCTCTTTTCTCTATATTATCGATCCCTCTGCATATATCCCTCTGTGTGTCTCTTGGCTCCTATTTATAGGAGAAGCAGCAGAATCAATTAGTTTTTTGATGAATCTTTCATCGTGAGATTTGATTTGTATTCACCATTCGTTTGGGCCTTTGGATTATTAGGTGAATTTTATTCACCATTGGATTTTAAATCCAGAGATTTTCCTTCGTTATTTCGGTTAGATTTTAAAGGGAAATCTTTCCAAATTCAAGATTTTTCCATAGATAGGTGATATTTAATCACCTTTAAATTTTTAATTCAATCGGTTCCAAATAACCATTTTCCTTTGGAAAGATTTGAGAGATCTTTTCTCAGAATTTAATTCTGTTAACAGATAGGCTTTGAAAGCCGGTCACGTGTGGCCACGTGACCCCTGGTCACGTGTGGCCACGTGACCCCTTGGAACGAGCCCTCTTCTTCTTTTCGTGCTCTGCCTTCTTCCGCTGCTTAGCCGTCACGTGCCACCACGTGACCCCTGGTCACGTGTGAGCACGTTACCCTTATCTGGAGCCTTTTTCTTGATTTAACCGGAGAATGAGTCCGCTGCTTTTAAATATCACGTGCCAACACGTGACCCCTGGTCACGTGTGAGCACGTGACCTCTTCTGAAGCCTTTTCCTTGATTTGATCAGGGAACTGATGTGCCTTTGAAGCTGCTTTTAAATGTCATGTGCCAACACGTGACCCTGGTCACGTGGGAGCACGTGACCCTTTCTGAAGCCCTTTTCTTTGATGTAGACAGGAAACTGAATCTGCCTTGCCGATGCTTTTAGATGTCACGTGCCAACACGTGGCTGTTGGTCACGTGTGAGCACGTGACCCTTTTCTGAAGCCTATTCCGTAGGCTTTCCTGATTTTAAATCTGGAAACAAATGCCCCCACAGCGTTGTTCTCACGTGTCTGCACGTTAGTGCAACGCTGTCACCTTTTGTGACCGTTGGATTCCTTTAGGGATTTGGGGAGATGAAATGTTTCCATCACCTCCTATAAATATTGGGGTCATTTCAGAGACGCCTCCACTTTGCTCATCTTCTTCCTTGCAAACTTTCTTCTTTTGAGAATTTAATTCTCTTTTCCCAGAGCTTAGTTCTCTGCCTTGAAAATCTTCCAGAGTTTAACTCTGTTCGAAGAGGCTTTCTCTTTAGGTAATGCTCTTATATGAACGAAGAACTCTCACATTCCTCTGGATTTTAAATCCAAAACAGGGGTTTCTACCTTTTTAATATGAACCCATTTTCCCTTAAGTTTTTTTTTTACTGGAGTATGGAATAGAACTTTCAACGGTAGATCCTTTTATTGTTCATATGATCTCTAGGGAGATAATGGTGACGGTTAAAATCTATGGAATTTAATTCTATCCAAAAGAGTCTCTGGGAATTTAATTCCCTTTTTCTTAATAAGGAATTTAATTCCTACGAAGAACTCAATTTCTTCATATGGATGCTTCTTGGGGTCTCTTGACCCGAAGTTGTCCTTCTGCAATTAATGAAACAGGAGCTTTGTAATGATGTCTTATGTGGGAATTTAATTCCTTTGATCCTGCTGGATCTGTTGTAGAGCCCAAAACAGATTTGTCCTCTAGGGGGAATGTGTAGGGTTACTTGAATCTCATTCTTTATTTAATGAGGATATTCCCTCTGTTTTATTATAACTGCTTGGTCTCATTATTAATGAGCCGTCATCCTGATTCTGTGGGGCCCATGTTGTTTTGTAGCCAACGGCCCCATAAAAGAGTCTGCTGTTGCTTTCTTCGGCTAGTCCTCATGTTCATGCATGTATATATATTGCTAGCTTTGTTTTTGACAGTCTTCTTTTATTGGATTTCAGGTGCGATGGCTTCTGTTCCATGCTTTCCCTTTTCTCGCTCGGAGGCTGCTTTTCCTCAGTCACCATCTGATGAGGAAGCGATGGCGATGATCCGGGCCCATGACCCGAGCTGCACCAACTTACTTCAATGGGGATCTTGGTACAGTCATATTATCCAGGGTCGTCGGAGTTTCCTTTGCGCAATACCAACAGAGCCTACTTTCCCATTCTTGCCGATGGACCCTCCGAGAACGGTTTTTGCTGTGGAGATGCCCAACTGGACTCCAACGGGGAGGCTCGAGCCTTCGACGACCGGTATCCCGAACCATCCGATCCCGGCCATAGATATCTTGGGGCGGCGTATTTGCCAGGGTGAGGCCCACCCGTGGGGGCAAATTTATAAGATAGGGCTCACTCCTCGACACCCTACGGGCTACCTTCTCTGGGCTCGCTACATCCTTTCTGCCCATCGTGTGCGACTGCAGAAGGTCGGGCTTTACTAGGCGATATATGCGTCGCTTTTTCACTACCAATCTCCACATGTTTGGTGGGTTAAGGCGTTCTTGAACCAATGGAATCTTCCCACCAACACTTTCATTCTAGGAGATCGCGAGGTCTTGATCTCTTTGGCAGAATTCTATGACATCTCGGGGTTGCCAATCAGGGGTAGTCTGTATGAGGAGTTGCTGCCTTCTGACGAGTACATCTTTGAGCCCGAGCCCGCCCCGGTTGACGGCCTGTCTGCTGAGAATGCCATCCGCCACAAGCGTCCCAGTTTGATAAAGGCGCTAGGTATCTTCGATCGATTATTCACCGAATCCGAAGAGCAGGGTGTTACTTTCAAGAGTTTCATCACTCACTTCCTTCGCGAGAACGTCTTGTCGAAGACAGCCCCGAAGTTCGCCAACATTAGAGACCCCTTTGGGTTTGGTCCGAAGAAGCTGCCGACCACTAAATCGGATCTAACTCAATACTATATCCCTATCATGTCGCCGATGTCTTTTGAGTCCATTGCAGCACCCGGTATGGATGAAGAGACGTTCTTCGTGGGGTTTGTCAGTGTCTGGCTCAGTTGGTTCGTTATCCCCATGCATCGCCGCTTCATGAGAGCCTCGGTTATCTACCCGGCTCATCGTATTGCTGAGGGGACGCGGTTGGCCATCGGCATCCCGACCTTGGCGCACCTTTATCATGGGTTGGGCACCGCAGCTAATACCTCTACACCCGGCGTGGATGTAGTAAACTTTTCGCTTCATTATTTCACGTCCTGGGTCGAAATGCATGTGCTGGGGGCTTTCACTATGCATCAGAGGCCCGCGTTTTACGACGCCTATCCCTTCCCGTGACTTATGCGATTGGTGGATGCTTCTGCCGCCGACCCGACTCAATTCGGGGCTATTCGGGTGCTGATTTCTCCTCACGCCGCCGCTGGCGGGCTGGTTATTAATGATCGGGTCTTGTCTACTCCCTCAGGTCCAGTTCAACAACTCTGGGACCAGTCGAAAGACAACGCACCTTCTTTGAAGCCCCGGGAGGCCGCGCACTTGTATACAATTAGACCGGGCTACTTGGTGTTTCGCCAGGACAGTGCAGCTCTTTTCATGCGGTACAATCCGCATCGATTCCCCCGACAGCTTGGATACGACCAGGGTGTTCCTTTCGAGGCTTTTGTATTCGCCCCGGTCCCTTCGCTCGATGCCGTTCGCGATGCCGCTCATCATTTCATGAGGCTAAACACCGGCTCCCGCTTCATGGTCCCTGAAGCTGAGTACATGCCCCGGTGCGTGGGCGCGTTTACGGGTTGGTATCTTCATCGGATCAACCCAATTATTCTTGAAGAAAGAAGGGTGCTTCTTGGTCACGATGCCCCTCCTCAGGTTCCGGGGGCTAAGCTGCGACCGAGGGTTCCGGTCCGCTTCCCTCTGAGGGAGATTGGCACCGCGCTCATTCCGGGGGAGTCAGGGGTAGACCTTACTCCGACAGCTGGTATGCCTCTGGGTTCCCGATCGCGGGGTAGACGGGCCCCAGTAGTAGCACCACCGCCGGTGGCACCACCGCCGGTGGCAGTACCGCCCCCCGTGGCGTCGACAATGGCGGTGTCATCCTCGGTTGTGGCCCCGAGCAAGAGTAATAGGGATGAGGGTGTCGAGGGCGATGTGGGTCGGCGCCGCCCTAAGGCTTCGCGGGGGAGGAAGCGGTCATCCTCGGCGACCGGCTCTGGGTCTAAGCGACGGAGGAAAGCGGCCACCAATTTGCTCGATTCTTTGGCGGATTCTGGACCTATTCTTGAAGACGAACCATTGGCCTTGCAAGAGTCAGACGCTGGACTTCTCTTCCCGAGTTCGGCCGATGAGGAAGCCGCACAGTTGGCCGAGGCTACACGGCGTTCCAAAGACGCGTCTCATAATGCCAGGGTTCCGAAGAAGCCCTATCCCACTGTAATCTTTTACGAAGACCCTTCATGGATTCGGCGGCGGTTTATCGGTTCTTTGGAGGAATGGGGGGAAAGGGCCCTGAAGCAGGCCGCTTCAGAAGACGCAGCGGACGCACTTTCTTTGTGGACCGGCGGCCATGAGTCTACCCTTGAGCCCCGGCGAGCACGCCTCCTTAAGAAGGAGCAGCGGCTTGAAGAAGCCATACTGAAGGCTTCTTTGCGCATTGGTACGTTGTGGTTCTTTTTGTAGTTCTTCGGATTATTTATGCCCGTGCATATGTATCCTTATTCTTATTTGAATCGTGCAGAATCTTCGATGCTGGGGGAGCTCCCTACGGGCTCATTAAAGCTAAAGCCCGCCGAAATTCTCGATGAAGCCTCGCTCGATTTGGAGGGGGCTGATGATGCTGCTCCTCTCATGGTAGAGCCTCCAGCGGTGGTTCTTGGTCAGGGAGTGCTTGCTCCTTTGGGAGAGGCTCCTTTGGAGGAGGTTGCTGCTCCAACGGCTCTTCCCGAAGGCGGCCCAGAGGCTGAGATGGAGGTAGTGGGGACTACCCTCCCTCTGTTAGAGCCCGAGGTTCCGGCAGAGGCTGTCGAAGCCGCTATCCCCCCGACTCAGAACGAGAGAAGTGTTGAAGGTAACCCTCTGCATTTTAAATTACCAACCCTTCCATGGTCTAAACTCTTTTATCTTTCCCAGAATTGCGCGGTTTGGCGGCCACTATCGCTGATCTGTTGCCTCGACAGTCATTTCAGCGTTTATTGGAGATGGCAGCTCCGCAGGAGATCTCCCCTCAGCGTATTGTCCTTTCCTCCGGGCAAGGTTAGCGTCGTTCGCCATTTTTCTTTCACCATAGCATTGTTACTATTTTGCGAAATGACGTTGATGTCTTTTATAGTTTTGGAAGCTGACGATGAGGTCGAGGTCGTTGAAGGGCCAGGGGAGCCTTCAGCTCCTACTTGTGTGACTGTCGGTAAGCGACATTTTATTATAATCCCATTCGTTCTGTGCTTAAGGATTTTATTGACATCTTTCAAATTTGGACAGCGCTGCCAATCTCCATGGCGTTGGAATCGCGCATCGTGATGCCGCCCGGCCCTTATGCTTTGCGGGCTTCAGAGCGCTTGGCCCAACTAAGCCTTGTCTCCCTCTCATCTTTTATTGAGGAGCTCCGTGCTGGTAGCGCGACTACAGCCGAAGCGTTTGCCGCCGAAGCTAACAGCTCTCTCCCTTTTCTTGCCACCTATCATAGTGAGGAGGTGGTGCGGGTCTGGGTGGAGTTCTGTAGGAAGGTGGAGGCTTGTTTGCACGCCCTTGAATGTTCCCACCTTTCCTCGGAAGCTGTGGCTGCAAAGGTGGAGTTACGGGGGCTGATAGCACGGTGCGCTGCAAACATGACGTCGTGCGAGAAGATGCTCGGCCGTAAATTCTCGGAGAGGGAGTTGGCTTCTAAGGCGCTGAGCGAGCTTCAGGCCAGCCTCACAGCCAAAGCCAACAAAGCATACGAACTCTGGAGGGTGCTTCAGGAGTCCATAAAAGAGGTGGTGGCTCTCGATAAAGCTGCCTCGTTCACTCGTGAAAGGATCGAGGCCCATAAAGCCACCGAGAAAGAGCTTGAAGCTCGGCTTGCTTCATATCAAGCCCAGCAAGCTCAGGCGGAGGCCCGTCTTTTGGCGATCTTAAATCATGAGGCCGTGGCCCGACAAAAGCAGGATGAGCTGACCAAGCTGCTAAATCGCCCGCCGGCTTGAAACATTTGTATCTTTCCCTGCCTTCCTGTATATACTCATAGATGAGAGTATTTTCTTTTGTTTTTTCATGAATTGTACTTTGTATCCATTTTGGTTTATGAATAAAAGATACATTTTTCTTCTCAATGATGCGTCTCCTTTTGTTGAATGTGTTTTGCGGAAAAATTTATCTTGATCTCCTTGCAGGGCAGCGATAGCTTAGGATTCAGGGTTAAGATCTGCTTCCTAAGACTTTTGCACTTTATGAGCCACGAGGGTCTCATAAAGAGTTTTTCTTCCCATGGGTCGAGAGGACCCCATAGGTATAAGTTCTTCTTAAGAATCGTGAGGATTCTTAAGCGGGTTGTCCCTTGAGAGTCGTAAGGATCTCACAAGAGAGTTTTTCTACCTTACAGGTCATGAGGACCTGCAAGTGTTGGATGTGGTCACCCTTATTCGTGTTTCACGGATTCAGGGGTTTCTCGAGGCATCGCAGTTTAAAGACGTCGCGGTCAAGGTTAAGGACCTCATAGTCCGTGGATTTAAGGACTCCACAGTCCGATGTTAGTTTTAAGACATCACGGTCAAGGTTAAGGACTTCATAGTCCGTGGATTTAAAGACTCCACAGTCCGATGTTAGTTTTAAGACATCACGGTCAAGGTTAAGGACTTCATAGTCCATGGATTTAAGGACTCCACAGTCCGATGTTAGTTTTAAGACATCACGGTCAAGGTTAAGGACCTCATAGTCCGTGGATTTAAGGACTCCACAGTCCGATGTTAGTTTTAAGACATCACGGTCAAGGTTAAGGACCTCATAGTCCGTGGATTTAAGGACTCCACAGTCCGAAGTTTGGTTGCAGGGACCCGTCACCTCTTTGAAGACGTTGAGGAATTACAACGCCAGGTATCAAAGGAGTGAGGAGATGTACCCTTAAACCAAGGTGGAATCCGTAGGGAATCGGGGTGGTTGATCGTTAGTTTTAAGACATTACGGTCGAGGTTAAGGACATCATAGTCCGTGGATTTGGGGACTCTACAGTCCGGTGTTTACTCTGGATGCTTCACACGGGTTCACTGCCGTGCTTGGCGAGGACCAGGCTCCGCTCTAGGCGTTTTCCGCGAGGTCAAAGAGTGACGTTATCCGCGTTCCACGTAACCAGGAATTTTGCACTAGATGCTTCACACGGGTTCACTGCCGTGCTCGGCGAGGACTAGGCTCCGCTCTGGATGCTTCACACGGGTTCACTGCCGTGCTCCGCGAGGACCAAGATCCGCTCTGGACGTTTTCCACGGGATCAAAGAGTGACGTTATCCGCGTTCCACGTAACTAGGAATTTTGCACTAGATGCTTCACACAGGTTCACTGCCATGCTTGGCGAGGACTAGGCTCCGCTCTGGATGCTTCACACGGGTTCACTGCCGTGCTCTGCGAGGACCAGGATCCGCTCTGGACGTTTTCCACGGGGTCAAAGAGTGACGTTATCCGCGTTCCACGTAACCAGGAATTTTGCACTAGATGCTTCACACGGGTTCACTGCCGTGCTCGGCGAGGACTAGGCTCCGCTCTGGATGCTTCACACGGGTTCACTGCCGTGCTCTGCGAAGACCAGGATCCGTTCTGGACGTTTTCCACGGGGTCAAAGAGTGACGTTATCCGCGTTCCACGTAACCAGGAATTTTGCACTAGATGCTTCATACGGGTTCACTGCCGTGCTCGGCGAGGACTAGGCTCCCCTCTGGATGCTTCACACGGGTTCATTGCCGTGCTCTGCGAGGACCAGGATCCGCTCTGGACGTTTTCCACGGGGTCAAAGAATGACGTTATCCGCGTTCCACGTAACCAGGAATTTTGCACTAGATGCTTCACACGGGTTCACTGCCGTGCTCGGAGAGGACTAGGCTCCGCTCTGGATGCTTCACACGGGTTCACTGCCGTGCTCCGCGAGGACCAGGATCCGCTCTGGACGTTTTCCACGGGGTCAGAGAGTGACGTTATCCGCGTTCCTCATAACCAGGAATTTTGCTGATTGTATCCGCATTTCACGGGATGGAGGTCTGACTGTTGGTGATATGTATATCACCGGGCCATGGAACTAGGAGTTGCCGCTGTTCCGCTTAGCTTAGAGTTGTGTCCGTTGTTACGAGACGAGTGCTGAGATAATCTCTAAGTCATCCGCGGCCCGTCGAGATTTTGCTTCTTCTAATGATGAAACTTGGAGGAGAAGTATGATCCCTTTTTTGTTTACGCCCTTGGATTGTATACAGGGTGTGATGGAACATCACCTGTAGGGCATAAATTGAAACTTTTTTTTATTCATTTTATTTCTCTTTCCGCGATGCTCTATCATTTCATCTTTTATATCGCGAAGGTCGCGATTGCCCCATCATTTCGGCTATTTTTCGCGGTGCCCAATCATTTCGGCTATTTATTTATTTTCTACTCGCTTTTTTTTATTGCGAGTCGCCCCATCATTTCGGCTATTTTGTAGGTATG
Organism: Agapanthus africanus; assembly: GCA_030015575.1. Taxonomy (NCBI): domain Eukaryota; kingdom Viridiplantae; phylum Streptophyta; class Magnoliopsida; order Asparagales; family Amaryllidaceae; genus Agapanthus; species Agapanthus africanus. The sequence goes on from JASDDO010000004.1 coordinate 156,243,643, forward strand.
TGTGGCTTGCTAGCCTTTTCGCTGCAAACTTGGGTTTTAGACGCCTCTTTCGGCATCAGCATCGCTACCACTGGGATATTGCCAGGAGCGAATCATCACTTGCCTCTGTCGATGTTGAACAAAGGTGGCTTAGCAAACAGGGTTAGGGTCCTGTCGACTAAGGCTTTTGACTTCATGAGCCGTAAGGGTCTCACAAAGGTATTTCTTCCTACAAGTCGTGAGAATCTTGTAGGTGTATTTTCTCCCTAGGAATCATGAGGATTCCTAAGTGTATGTTTCTCTGTAAGTCGTAAGGATCCTACAAGAGGGCTTTCTCCTTATAGGTCGAGAGGGCCTACAAGGGTTGCTCACCATATGGACATATTCCTAGTCGCGGGTGGGACTTTGCTGGGGAAATATTTATTCGCGCCCGTGGATTGTATACAAGGGTCAGTATTGAGCCGCTTGTAGGGCAATATCAAAGGTTGTGGGGGATTTGCTTAAGAACAGGTTTAGGTTTCTGTAACTTAAGACTTTCAAATCTCATGAGCTGTGAGGGTCCCAAAAGAGAGTTCTCCTTATGAGTCGTGAGGATCTCGCAAGTGTAATTTCTCCCTAGGAATCGTGAGGACTCCTAAGTGTGTTGCTCCCTTGTGAGTCGTAAGGATCTCACGTAGGTGGTTTCTCCTTACAAGGTCGTGAGGACCCTGCAAGTGTCCTTTAACGAGGTTGCGCCCTTTCGGGTTTTCACAAACACTCGCCGGTAGTCCTGCTGTTTTTACTCACGGAGCCCTTTCAGGTTTTAATCCGTGCCCCTTTTGCTTATGGACATACCGTTTTTTTTATTCTTTTTCTCCTTTTTTTACAAGGTCGCGCCCTTTCGGGTTTTCACGAACACTTGCCAGTAGCCCTGCTGTTTTTACTCACGGAGCCCTTTCGGGTTTTCATCCGTGCCCATTTTGCTTATGGACATACCGTTTTTTTTATATATTTTTTTTATATATTTTTTTCTCTTTTTTTTATTCGTCTCGTCAGCCTAAGGATGCTGCGGTAATAGTTTAGGGACGTTTCGGTCCGTCGTTAGTTTAAGGACGTTTCGGTCCGTCGTTAGTTTAAGGACGTTTCGGTCCATTCAGGGGAAGGCCGGCTACTGCTTATAAAGCCTGAGTTTAGGAAGATAGCGAGCGGACATAGTCGTCGTCATCTATCATTGACCCAGGCTGTGGCTCATTAAGCTTAGTATTTCTTTAAGAAGCGGCCGTTTATTGGCCTGAAAGGCCTTTCACCATGCATGTCCATGAGTAGATAGGCTCCACCCTGGTAGACCTTGTCTACGATGTACGGGCCTTCATAGTTCGGCTCAAATTTTCCCCGCTTGGCACGATTGGGGATCATAGGTCTTTTGACCACTAGTACGAGTTCGCCTTGGCGGAATGTCCTCGGCCTGGTCAATCTTTCGTACGAGCGCGTCATCTTTGCTTTGTAGGCCTCTAGATTTTGTTGCGCTATGAGCCGGGTTTCATCGAGGGCATCAAGCTCCTCAAGCCGAAGGTGAGCATTTTCTTCGTCCGTCAGCTCGTAGTGGACTGCCACTCGTAGAGAGGGTAACTCTATCTCGAGGGGGAGCACTGCTTCCGTCCCAAATACCAACGCGTACGACGTTGTGTTCGTGGCCGTCTTGAACGTAGTTCGATAGGCCCAAAGGGCCTCTTGCAGCCTCTCGTGCCAGTCTTTCTTATTTCGGGACACCGTCTTTTTTATGATCTTTGTCAAGGTCTTATTGAAGGCCTCGGCCAGACCGTTAGCTCGTGGATTGTAAATTAAAGAATATCTCCAGTCTATATTGTGCTGCTGCGCGAAGCGGCTAATCTTATGGCTTCTGTAGGCTGGCCCGTTATCGGAGATAATCCGCCGTGGAGTTCCAAACCGATAAATGACGTGCGTCTTGAAAAAGTGGAGGATATTCTCCGTCCTCACTTCCCTCAGCGGTACTGCTTCTGCCCATTTGGAGAAGTAATCAGTTGTCGCCAGGATGAAACGATGTCCCCGGGACGATGCTGGTTCGATGGGGCCGACTATGTCAGTCCCCCACATTTCGAATGGCCAGCTAGCCACCGTCGGATGTAGTGGATTCGGATGCTGGTGGATGAAATCCCCGTGGATTTGGCATGAGTGGCATTGCTTCGCATTTTTGAGGCAGTCCTCGATCATCGTGGGCCAGTAGTAACCCATCCGTTTAATTTTTAACTTCATCTTCGGGCCTTCTTGATGAGAACCACAGATTCCATCATGAACCTCTTGAACGACTCTTTCTGCTTCGTCAGGTCCTAAACATCTCAGCCACAGAGAATCAAACGACCTCTTATACAGAGTATCATTGACGAAAGCGAAAGATAGAGCTCGTTTCATGAGCTGATGTCTTGAGGACGCTTCTTCGGGGATTCGGTGGGACTTAAAGTAGTCTATGAAGACTTCCCTCCAGTCCTCAGCCTTCTCACGGTCTTTTATTTGTAGGGTTGTCTGCTCAGTCGCTCCTTTTTCTTCGTATGATTCGGGAGATATTTCTGCTGGGGCGAGCACTCGACGGCTTCGTACCATTATTTTGACGTCATCGAGGTTCTCGTCAGCCAGTTCTTTAGCGAGCTTAGCTAGCGCGTCTGCTTTGCTATTTTCCGCACGTGGTATGCTTTCCAAAGTGTAGGAGGGAATTTGGGTCAATAGTTGTTGCACCTTTTCGCTGTACTTCACCAACTCTGGTTTGCACGTTTGGTAGTCGTCGTTTACTTGACTAACGACCAGTTGAGAATCCCCGTATATAAGGAGGTCTTCAATTCCCATGTCAATGGTGATCTCGAGGCCTGCTATCAAAGCTTCGTATTCGGCTTCATTGTTCGCCCTCGATTCTGTTAAGGAGAAAGCAAAGCGCATTATCCCTCCTTGTGGGGTTACGAAGATGAGGCCTACTCCCGATTTGATTATGGGGGTACATTGTTTGCGCTTCTTCATGGAAGATGCCCCATCAAAATAGAGTTCCCATCGGATATCACCGCCGCTGATCGCATCAAATGCATGTTCGTCCGGCAAATCACAGTTTAGAGGAGAGCTGGCAGGTACTGGATGCTCAGCAAGGAAGTCGGCAATGGCCTGGCCTTTCACTGCCTTGAGAGGTCGATACGTTATCGAGAACTCCATCAAGAGTAGAGCCCATTTAGCGAGTCGACCCGTCAATATAGCCTTTGACATCAAATATTTAAGAAGGTCCACCTTCGAGATGAGACGGACTTCGTGCGCCAATGCATAATGCCTGAGCTTTGTTATCGCAAAGATCAGCGCCAGGCAGTGTTTTTCAGTGGGGGAGTAATTGCTTTCTGTCCCCAGCAGAACTCGACTTAAGTAGTAGAGTGCCCTTTCTTTTCCTTGGTCATTCTCTTGCGCCCATAATGCGCCTAAAGAACCTTCTAGGGCAGTTGTATAAAGAATGAGAGGCTTTCCCTTGACCGGCGCAGCCAAGACTGGAGGGTTCTGCAGGTACTGCTTGATTTCGTCCAGTGCGCCTTGGCATTTGCGATCCCAAACGAATGGAGTTCCCTTCTTCATCAGGTGGCTGTAAGGGCGGCACTTGCCTGAAAGATTGGCGATAAACCGCCGGATGTATGCGAGCTTCCCTTGGAGAGACCGCAACTGTTTGAAGGTTCTTGGCGGAGGCATTTCCATGATCGCCTTGATCTTAGACGGATCTATTTCGATACCTCGGTGTCGGATGATGAATCCCAGGAATTTACCCGGGGAGACTCCGAACGCGCATTTGAGGGGATTCATCTTCAAATTATATTGTCGAAGGCGTTGAAATACAGTCTTCAGATGCTCTAAATGCTCTTCGTATGCCATGCTCTTCACTACGAGGTCATCAATATAGCACTCGACGATGTCATGTATGAGATCATCGAAGATCTTTGTCATGGCCCTTTGATAGGTAGCACCGGCGTTCTTGAGACCAAAGGGCATAACCTTGTAGCAGAATATACCCAAAGGGGTCCGGAAAGCGATGTGCTTCTGGTCTTCGGGATGCATCTTTATCTGATTGTACCCTGATGAACCGTCCATAAAGGAAAAAACCTCGTGAGTGGACGTGTTATCTATCATTAGATCGGTTACCGGTACTGGGAAATCGTCCTTCGGGCAGGCTTTATTGAGATCCCCGAAATCTACGCATATGCGCACCGTCCCATTTTTCTTCATTACCGGGACAATGTTGGCAATCCAGTCAGGATATTGGACTTCTTGGATAAATCCAGAATCGATCAGCTTCTTGACTTCGGCGTTGATGCTCATCTCAAGCTCGAGCCGCATCCTTCTCGGCACCTGCTTGACTGGCTTGATATCCGGGGATATTGCTAATTTATGCACAGCAATCTCCGGATCTAATCCCGGCATCTCGGAATAGTTCCACGCGAAGCAATCTTTATGCAGTAGAAGCACGTCCTTTAATGCAGCCACCCTTTCTTCAGATAGCCGCTCACTGACGAATGTCGGTCGCGGATCGTCTGCCGATCCTAACTCAATCTTCTTGAGGTTATCTGCAGTAGTATGTATGCCATCTTCTAGTTCTTTCGGAACCGGTGGAAATTCTGAGATTACCTCATTGTCATTGTTTTCGAAGCACCAAGGGAGCTCATCTATGTCTTCGGGCTCTTCTTTTAATATCGTAATCATGTAACAGGTGCGAATCCGCTTCCAAGATTGAGGTGGATCCGGTTCTGCTCTTGCGGCTTTAGGTTCGTGCTTTTGTGGCGGCGTTACCTTCCAGCTGTTGGATAAAGCAAATCTGCCTTGTTGGTGCTGGTCTTCGACCCAGTTCTTGAAGGTGAAGCAGTCTTCGATAGGGTGTCCTATGGCTCGGTGATAAGTGCAATAGCCCGGATTAGAAACTTCGTTAACTTGCTCAGGGTGCTTAGACTCCGGAAGTGCGATCATTTGATGTTTTATAGCGAGCTCGAGTAACTTCTTCGTCTTGTCTCGGGGGAAGGAATACGCTCGACTCATCTTCTTCATAAGGGACAAATCCGGACCGCGCAATGCTCGATCACGTAACTCTCTAATCCTGCGTCGTTGTTGTCGGCTCTTCTTTCCGCTTCTTGATTTATTTCTGCCTCTGCGTCGGGCCTTTTGTACAACGGGTTGACAGGGAGGAGCATCTTTATCTTTTGCAGCCTGTTGAAATAGACGTTGCGTCCTGGCCTTCTCGTAGATGGCCATCTCGCGGTTGTGGACTTCCCGAGCCTTTTGACCTGCTTTCCTGATAAGCTTGTCCACTTGTTCTTCAAATGACGGACTCGGCACTTTGATTGCGGGATCTAGTTCTGATGAAGGGTTGGCATTGGTGGACAGGGCGTTTTCCTCCTCATCGAAGTTATATATAGCGTAGCTGCCGTGGGCTCGCTCCCGTTTCTCGGATCTCATATATCCAAGCCCAAGCGTTTCCATTCTCCCATTGGGCAATTTGCGCTGAGTCCCAGGGACATTCCAAATCTTGTTGTAGAACCGAGCTTGCCGAATAGTCTGTTTTAAGGGTACTCCTTGGCGCTTCAAAAGCCTCTTTAGTCCATTTGTGTAATATCGGGGCAAACGGATGGGTTGGAGCCTGTCGAGTGTAGCGTCCGCGCCATGCCATATCTCTTTCTCCACTCTTGTCTCTGTGGATTCGTAGAATAGGATCACCTTTTCACCCTTTTGCGTGGGAGGGACGTAAAACGTCTGCAGGTCCTGCACATTGTAAGCTTGAAGTGCGTCGAGATCCCTGTAGTGTTTCCGCGGCACCATGGTGATTTGCAAACCCTGATCATCGCTAGGGGATGCTTGTATTGACGGCCGACTGGAGAACACGGCATTAACCTCATCTTCCGAGTCACTTCCGAAGATCAATATGGGGGCGGACGGTCCCGGGTTATTGCGTCGAGACGGCCCAGAGTAGACTATCTCTTCTTCTTCTTCGGTATCACTCCTGAAAACAGGAATGGTGGCGGCTGCTTTGTCCTCCGGTTTGCGACACTTCTCTGTGTCTTCGAAATCTGGCAAAAAGAATCTTGCATCTTCGTACTTACGGACTTCGTTCACGGAGAATGGGTTTAGCTCACCTGTTACGGTATACTCGGGACCATCCTTGAAATACTTCATACACTGATGTTGCGTAGAAGGGATGATGTTGTTCTCGTGTAACCAAGGTCGGCCGAGCAGAGCATTGTAACATATCTTGGCATCTATGACGTGAAACTTAATGTCCGTGACGAGCAGCCCAAAGCGTAGCGTCAATATCACAGACCCAAGAGTTCTCGATGATTGGGAGTCGAACCCGGAGATGGTGATCTTGTCCCGAGCAAGGTGCTGGATGCTCATGCAAATTTCCTTCAACACCCGCACGTTGAGGAGATTGACGGAAGACCCATTGTCAACCAAGATTTTGCCTATCTTTATATCGTGGCAATATCCAGAGACGTATAGGGGACGGTTGTGGTCGCACGTCCCTAGGAGCAGGTCTTCGTCACCGAAAGTGATATCGGCCGCGTGCACTTCTTCCAGTTCATCCTTCATCCTTTCTTCAGCGAGGAAGGCTTGGAATTGTTCGGGCTCTTGTAGCGCCTTGATTAATGAATCTCTCGCTTCCTTTGATAACAGGAGGGCGTCGAGAATGCTGAGCTGCGAGGGTAGCTTCCTCAGGTGCTCTAGGATGTTGTAGTCCACCTTACTCTTTTTAGGCGGGTCCTTGGCAGTCAGCTCTTTCATAACTTGGTCATCTAAGGTGATATCCTCAGCGAACTTTTCCTTTCCCTTATCTTTTCTAGTTGCGGGTCCGAGATTCTTTTCCGGAAGTGTGCGATTGCGCAGCTGAATGTTTTCGCAGGCTTCTGGTTCTTCCTCTTTTCCCGAAGTGGACTCTTTAAAGAGGGGGCTAAGAGCCATATCTTCGTCAGAATCGCTCCCAAAGGTGAGAATATGTGATCCTCCGGTGTTGATCGTGCAACAATTGCCAATAATTCATTTCTGTCCTTCGGTCGTACTTCTCTGCTCCCGACGAGTTCTGCGTTTCATTCGCTTAAAATGTTGTCGATGAGCAACATATCCCTGCCACCATATTTTAAAGGCGTCGCACTCCTCAGTGGGGTGTGAAATCTTCCGATGATATGAGCAGTAATTAGGGTGCCTCTGCGCCCCATCGAGCGTGTTTCCTTCCGAGGGTGGTAGTTTCATTCCCATTGACATAGCTTTGGCAAACCTTTTCCTCGTCTTGAATTTGTTTTTATCCGCGGCGGATGTCTTTTGATTTGACGGGAGTGCCTCGACTCTTTCATCTAGTCGTCGGCGTTTGGCTCCTTCTAATATGGCCATCTCACGCTCCTGGTCGGCTTTACTTTTCAAACGAATCTCGTCTAAAAAGGCGTCGATCATTTCGTCCGTGGGCCACACAAGCTCCGGTTCAGGCTCTGCCCCCAGTTTCTTAGTGCCAAGAGTTTTTTCATCATCGGTCAACGAGTGGGAGATCACATTACAGCTTGCCACGTATCCCTCGGATTCATCCGACGGACTCTCCCCCTCATCTTCCTCTTGAAAGATGTGGTTGAGGAACTCTTGGAGTGTGATGGGAGTTCGCGCTTTCTGGTTATATTCCTCCAGCGCGTCAATCTGTTTCTGCAAGTCCGTACGCTTGTTGTTAGGCTTCACGGGCTTCTTAGATTTCTTCTTCTTCTTCTTTGAAGATTTCGACGGCTGGGTGTGAGTGCTCGGGCCATCACCACCGCTTTTTGTAGTTGGGCGCGGCCTCAGCATTCCTTCAATGATCTGGGGTTCCAGCAGGTCCTTCCATTCGACTGCCGGGCACGCATGAAGGTCCTTCAGCATTCTTTTGGTTTTAGTTGACAGCACGACCTCCCATGGAGCTTCCTCAATAAAAGAACAGGTTGCCCCCGGTGTATCTGCTTTCTTAGGAGTATGCGGTTGTGGTGGGTTCACCTTCCACTTTTCGGACAGCGCAAACTTCCCCTGGAGGTATTGATCTTCAATCCATCCTTTAAAGACGAAGCAATCCTCAATCGGATGACTTATCGTTTGATGGTAGGGGCAATAGTTAGGGTTATTCATCTCAATGGGTTGTGGCGGTCGCCTTGGATTTGGCAGGTTTATAAGTCTGTTGCGTACTGCTAGCTCGAATAACCGTTTCGTCTTGTCCCGTGGGAACGAGTAGGGACGCTTCATTTTCTCGTTATAATACCGGCGCCTTTCTTCCAATTGATCCGCCAGCTTCGGGGCATTGGGTTGCTGTTGGGCATTCGCGACGAAGGTTGCCTTTCCTTTACCCTTGTCACTCCGAGGCTCGGGCTTCGGGGGAGACGGTCTATGACCCATTTGGTCCATCTGGGCCAACTTGTCGATTAGAGCCTGGAATGTGGTTGGCTTAAAGAACATCATAAACTGGGAGATAGTTGCGTGAGGGTCTAGGGTTCCCACGAACATGCCCACCGCCGGCGCTTCCTCAATGCGTTGCTCGCATTTCGACCACAAATTTCGCCAGCGTATAGCATACTGGACCCACGTTTCGCCTGGTTTCACCCTGGCATTAATCAATGCCGTTATTGGAGTGCGTTCGCTGGCGCTCGCGAACCGCTGAGTGAATAGCAACTCCATTTCAGCGAACGTCTTGATAGAATCGTTCGGGAGTTCCGAGTACCATTCGAACGCTGTTTCTGACAAGCTGCCGACGAATTGGCGAAGCAAGAGCTTATCGTCGCCACCAGTGTTTCCACAGAGCGCCCTGAACTGGGCCACATGCTGATGGGGATTGCCCATCCACTTATAGACATGGAACTTGGGAATTGTGTAGCCCGGCGGGTACTTGATCTGGTCGTACCAACTCGGATATGGTTGTCCTGTTCTTACTACCTGGCCGGCTGCTTCAGTCGCATGATGAACCCGTATTTGTTGGGCTATATACTCGTCCAAGTCGGCTTTGGAGATTGTCTCCTCCTTGGCTGTTGACAGAGCTGGTGGAGGATTCGACGTTTCTCCCCTATCGTCTTCAAGGACGATCGGGGAATCTTCGGCCGGAGGATCTTGTTGGATCATCACCCCCACCATGTCTTGGAACAGGAGGCCCATACGCTTTATGTTGGCTGCTTGTTCAGCAGCCTCTTTATCCTTCTTCTCCAATATCCGACAAAGGAATTCGGCGTCAGTTTCTTGCTCCTGGCGTTCATCCGAGGACGTTTCAGGGTTTTCTTTTGGCCCAGTAAGTGCGGCCATCGCGTTCATCATCTCCTGGAGCTTTTGCTGTAGCTCCTGAGCTTTGGTCACTGACCGTGTAAGCGGTCGATGACCTATGGATATGCGGCTGTCCTCTTTACCGGACGCCATGTAGACGGTATGAACTACGATGCCCCCGGACTTAGGGCGTTTGGGTTCACCACCTTTGATATTCGCCGTCGGCGTGAGGACTTTCTCCGGCCTTCTTCTCTTATGGGCCATTGAAGTTGAGGGGGCCGTTGCTTTGGGCACCCAAGTGGTCGTCACCTTTCGTTGCTTGACAGGGGGATTTTCTTCCTGCCAACCTTTCGACTTCTTGTGTTGGCGAGAGAAATTATGATCAATCACAGATTCTCGGACTCGTCGCCATGTCTTGTAAATCCTGGAGGACAGCGATTGAGGAGGCTGCTCCGGCTTTTCTGCTTCCACGGCGGTCTCTACCGGTGGAGGAGATCTTTTGAGCACCGCAGTTGGCGAGTTTCTGCGTACCCTGTTCAGCAGCTCAAAGCTGTTCCCAGTTGGAACAGCAGCATTAACTTCCACCGTTGGAGCTGGTGGAGTTATCCCAGAGGGGGAGTTGCCCCCGGTCTTCCTTATCCGGCGCCAGTGGCGTCTTCGGGCGCGACGAGTTGTCGGTATTGGTTCAGCGACAGAGACAGCTTCTTCTTGCCCCTTGTTCAGGCGAAGGACTGTCGCCCGTGTCAGCCTCTTGAAAACTGACATCCGTTGAGGAGTTGTGTCCAAGCGGTCAAAAGCAGATTTCTGAGCGGGAGTGGGAACGAGAGCAGTCGGTCTCGCGAAGACCGACCCTCTGGGAGGAGAAGCCGCCTTGACGACTTCAGGAGAAGCTATCTTTTTTGGGATGGCCACTTCAGGTGTTTTGGGCTTCTTGATAGGCCCTTTGGTGCTCGAGCTCAGCCTGGTGAAGACTGAAGAATTGGACGACCCGTTGAGAGGGGCCGTGGGAGTAGCAAGTCGATCGAAGACCGACTTCTTCGAAGCTTCCGGTATGGGCATTGGGATGTCAATGTTCACCGGCGGGAGCATGGTCCCAAAGAATAGACCGGTAGTAGCTTGAGTCACTTGCTCCACAGGCATAGTGAATAGGGAAGCAGCCTGCGGTCCATATGCTACACCTCCAGGTGAGGCGGAGCGTCGGTTGCATTTGCAGTTCGAGCAGTTGAACGCCATTGATCCTTTGTTTTCTGCACCAAGCAAAACGCCAAATATTAGTACCTCGCAACCCAAGGGCAACCATTAGCAAACCGCGATTGGTTCACGAATCACGACACACGAAGTGTGGAGTGGAAAGAGGAAAAGGTCCCACCGGGTGTGCCAGAATCTGTTCCCCTCCGAACGACGGCACGACGCGTGGTCGTCTCGCCTGAGGCTCGGGGCAGATGCTAATTGGTGCTATCCGTCTACCTCTCCGAAGATGCCAAGTTGATTTATGGCACCGTATATCGAAGGTTTAAACGGATGCGTCCGATGTAGCAGACTTCGTCAGATTCCCCCTCGCTTGAGGGGTTTTTGATTGTGGGGATGCTCTTCCCTGCAGGCGCAAGCCCCTGCAGTTAATTACGCTACCGCATCGCGGTAACCACTTTCTCCTTCTCCAGATAGTCACTTCGTGTCGTGTGTATTTATTTTATGTTTAGTTGCCCGTGGATTGTATACGGAGACTGAGTTATGTCGTCGTCCGTAGGGCGTGGACTAGTCCAAATCCGTATTATCTTAGATTTGGGTTTGGGGGTTTGGGTTTAAGGATGCGTTAGCCTCATTTGAGACTAAGATCGACTTAAACATTTGTTAAGGATGCGTTAGTCTAGTTTTTAGACTAAGATCAACTTAACGGGATCGTTTAGATCCAACAAGAGAGCAATAAAAGGGGGGCTCTGTTGTTTAGTTTAGTGACATTACGGTCGGTAGGTAGTTTAAGGACATTGCGGTCCATGGGTAGTTTAAGGACATCGCGGTCCATCGTTAGTTTTAAGACATCGCGGTCAAGGTTAAGGACCTCATAGTCCGTGCAGTCCGTGTCAATATGTGGTCATCGGGACCCGTCACCTCTTTGAAGACGTTGAGGAATTACAACGCCAAGTATCAAAGGAGTGAAGAGATGCACCCTTGAACCGGGGTGGATTAAATATTGTTTGTCCCAATTTGGGATCAAGACCAATTAATTATGTTATGAGCCCATTAGCCCAGTTAAGTCTGAATTGAGGACTTATGGCCATCTTGGGCTAAGTCCAATCATGTTTGGAATATTGGCTTCCTGTTGGTCCATTGAAGAAGAGGCTTTGCCTCTGGCCATTTAGCCAATTGGGCTAACGTTAATTCAATAGTGTTGAACACTGGGATCAAGTTAGTGTTTTAACACTAAAAGACAGTTGGTGCTAAACACCAGCAACAGGGGGTTCAAATTAGTGTTGAACACTAGAGCAAATCCGTGTCAAACACTAGCAGCAGAGGTTTCAAATTAGTGTTAGACACTGAGAATAGTCAGTGTTAGACACTGGTGACAGAGATTTTAATTTAGTGTTGAACACTAAGGGAGTTAGTCTTAAGCTCTGTTAACAGGGGTTTAATTTAGTATTAAACACTAAGAAATTCAGTGTTAAACACTGCAACTAAAGTTCTTTGATTAGTGTTGAACACTAAGGCCAAAAGTGTTTTAACACTGGATTCAGAAGTTCCAATTTAGTGTTAAACACTGAGGCAAGAGGGGTCACGTGGTAGCACGTGAGGGCACCCTCCCTTCATTTGTTCTACTGAGAATATTGCATCTTTTAGAGCATCACGTGCCATCACGTGACGGGCATTTAAATGCTTGTATGTTAAAGCCTCGGCCAAAGGTCACGTGGGTCACGTGAGGCACTGCCTCAAAGGCCCTTCTCTGTGGATCTTCTCGGGGGTCACGTGGTGGCACGTGACCCTGCCTCTTTGTATGTTTTTTAGAAGATCTGTTAATCCTTTTTTAAGAATTAAATTCTTCATAAGGTTGAACCCTAACGATAAATTTAAGAGGAATTAAATTCTTATTCCCTTCTGAAAATTTATATTCTGGGATAGAGTTGAACTCTGAATTTTCTGTAGGAATTAAATTCCTCATATATGTGACGAACTGAATTCCATCATAGGGTTAAACACTAATAAAAGCTTTAAAGGAATTAAATTCCCACTCTCTTTTAGAGGGGTATGAGATTTTGTCATAGGGTGAAACCCCAATTTCTTCTTTCTTAAGGGAATTAAATTCCTGTTATTTTAACAGAACTAAGTTCTTAATTAGGGTTAAACCCTGATTAAATTCCTATAACATAGGGTTAAACCTTAATTTTATTTTAAAGGAATTAAATTCCTATAGTTCTGTGAGAATTAAATTCTCAAGCTTCCATTCCCTCTCTATGCTTTGGATCTGTATGGCAGGATCTCAACCCAATGAGAATTAATTCTCAATTCAAGGGGAGATGTGCACTTTACAGATCCTCCGCTAAAGAGAGAACTATGTTCTTCTGTTTAATATCAGAGTTAAACTCTATTGAGAATTAAATTCTCTTTTAAGGCCTTCCCTTTCTTACCTAAGCTTTTCTTTTGCAGAAGATCCAAATTCCTCCAAAGTATCAAGGCTCTCTCTTTTCTCTATGTTATCGATCCCTCTGCATATATCCCTCTGTGTGTCTCTTGGCTCCTATTTATAGAAGAAGCAGCAGAATCAATTAGTTTTTTGATGAATCTTTCATCGAGAGATTTGATTTGTATTCACCATTCGTTTGGGCCTTTGGATTATTAGGTGAATTTTATTCACCATTGGATTTTAAATCCAGAGATTTTCCTTCGTTATTTCGGTTAGATTTTAAGGGGAAATCTTTCCAAATTCAAGATTTTTCCATAGATAGGTGATATTTAATCACCTTTAAATTTTTAATTCAATCGGTTCCAAATAACCATTTTCCTTTGGAAAGATTTGAGAGATCTTTTCTCAGAATTTAATTCTGTTAACGGATAGGCTTTGAAAGCCGGTCACGTGTGGCCACGTGACCCCTGGTCACGTGTGGCCACGTGACCCCTGGTCACGTGTGGGCACGTGACCCCTTGGAACGAGCCCTCTTCTTCTTTTCGCGCTCTGCCTTCTTCCGCTGCTTAGCCGTCACGTGCCACCACGTGACCCCTGGTCACGTGTGAGCACGTGACCCTTGTCTGGAGCCTTTTTCTTGATTTAACCGGAGAATGAGTCCGCTGCTTTTAAATGTCACATGCCAACACGTGACCCCTGGTCACGTGTGAGCACGTGACCTCTTCTGAAGCCTTTTCCTTGATTTGATCAGGGAACTGATGTGCCTTTGAAGCCGCTTTTAAATGTCACGTGCCAACACGTGACCCTTTCTGAAGCCTTTTTCTTTGATGTAGTCAGGAAACTGAATCTGCCTTGCCGATGCTTTTAGATGTCACGTGCCAACACGTGACTGCTGGTCACGTGTGAGCACGTGACCCTTTTCTGAAGCCTCTTTCGTAGGCTTTCCTGATTTTAAATCAGGAAACACTCCTTTCCTCACACCCAAGACGCAAAGATGCAGGACTTCCCTTTCACCATCGAAGACAACATAAACTTTGAGGATGTCTACCTTTATGACCCGTACTGCACCGAGGACATGGTGCAGCTGGTTATAGGAAGGATCGAGGACCACTTCGGCCGACTGCTCTCCCGGCATTCCTCCCTCCTCCAGCTGCTGAAGTACTCCATCTGGAGGGCGTCGCCGAGGCTCTACAACCCCTTATCCAAGCAGTTGAGGGATGATGCCATTGGCAACCTGAGGTCTCTGAGGCGTTTCGGCCTGATCTCTGCGAGCCTGCTAAATCGCTCGGAAGCGATCGTCCTTGAGTGTTATCAATTGAGGCTCGATGCCGACACTAGCGGGGGTCACCGAAGGGAGAGGGTAAACGCCGCAAGGGCTCGGCTGACGGAAATATCTTCAAAGTACCACGAACAATGCTCTTTGTACCCTATTCCCCCTTCTGTTGTAATGTATATATTTTTTTATGTACGGATGAGGGGCCTATAGTACCTCTGGAATGAATAAGATTCTTTTTCTTTTCCGCAATGCTTTATTGATCCCTTTATTATGTGAACAAAAGATCTCAAGAAAGGTGTACATTGCTTAAAAAGAAAAGAAACACATGCTAGTAGACGTTCTTATTCGTGCGGCTTGAGCCCCCCTGATGTCTGTTGGCGTCTATGCCCTGCATAGGGTACCCAGCCTCGTGGGTACCAGGCGTATCTTCCGCTGACTCCACCACGATCTGGCCGATGGTTAGCTCGGCGGGAGGGGGACGCTGCTCCTGCTCGCGGTCGGCTTGCCGCTTGTCCCTCAGGTACGCTGCGAGGTGTCTCGAACGGATGAGCTCTTCAATATAGTCTCGGAGTTGTTTGCAGCTCTTCGTGGAGTGGCCCAGCGACCTATGAAAGCCGTAGTAGGGGCCCCGGGTTCGCTTTGAGGCCATTCGCGGGACCGGGGGAAGCTTGAAGAACCCCTCGCCCTTGGCCTCCTCCAGTAGCACCGCCTGGGAGACGTTAAGCGGGGTGTACTCCTGGAACTTTGGGAGATATAGGGCTTTTGCCGCTCAGGCCCCCTTCTCTCTTCTCTTTCCCTCTTCTTTTGGTCGGTTTGCTCTACCCGGGGGAGATTCGCATTCACCTCGGATTCGAGCTGGATCTCACGCTCGGTCCAGGCCTTTACCTCGGCCATGGTCTTAGGTTGCGCTAATGCAAAGGAGCGTAACCACTCCTTGTGCTTAAGACCAGACCTCAGAGCCGTGATGACCATCTCGTCCCAGTGCTCTGGGACCTCGAGAAGGGCGTTGTAGAAGCGGGTGACGTATGCTTTGAGCGTCTCCTTGTCCCCGCTCTTGATCGTGAAGAGATGGTCGACTGTGCGCTTCTGCCGCCTGTTCCCGACGAAGTGGCCGATGAATTGTGTGACCAGCTCGTCGAAGGTTGATATCGAGCGCAGCTCGAGTCCTCGGAACCAGTCTCGCCCAGAGAGGATGAGAGTGGCCGGGAAAGCTCGGCACTGTGCGGCATCGGAGTGGTCTTGGAAGCTCATTCCTGCGGTGAATGCATCCAAGTGGTCATTCGGGTCAGATTTGCCGTCGAAGAGGGAGACCTTTGGGGGCTTGTTGCGAGAGGAGACGTGGACGGCGAGCAACTCCTCGGTGAACGGTTTTGTGAACAAGTCGGCGGCATACCTAGCCCCGTCGCTCGAACGGTGACCTTCCCGGTGCAGACTCTCAATCTTCTTCTCGAGGGCGTCGAGTCGGCCATGGTACCCCGACGACTCGGCGCATTCTGATCCCAGGCCTCTGCTGTTGGAGGCCTGCGACTGGCCGCGGCTCCAGTTCCTCTCAATGAGGTTCCTTAGATCCCCCGGCGAGGTAGTCCTCGAGCCGCCGTGGTGAGTCTCGTCCGCGCGACCCCGTCGAGGGAGGGGGTGTCGGTCAGGCCTGGTAACAGGTGAGCTGACAGACATCTCCTCAGGAGAGACAGGTGCGTGGAGGATCTCGGGACGCGGCACTCTGGCAGTGGACCTCGGCGTTGAACTGCGAGGCGCCCAGCGGGCCTCAGAACGCATTGGCCGGGGAGATCTGCGGCCGTGGGAGATAGCGACTCGGTGGTCGGCAGTGCCGACGCGGACGGAGTCTTCTCTCCTCCTGTAGGGGTACTGGTCCCGAGGTGGGGGAGAGAAAACTTGGTGATCTTGCCCTGCCGTCTGGACGCGGACGAGCGCTTCCATGATGGACGCGAGTCGGTCTATCCGGCCGGCGAGGGCGTTGATGGCATTCGGCGGAGGAGGTTCGTCCGCGCCTCCGTTGAGGGGGAGTCGGCGGTTGATGCTTGGATCATTGTGATAATCGCTCGTCATTAGGTTGAGATCTGAAGGCGAACTTTTGTTTTTGTGGAATCAAGTGTTTCCCACAGACGGCGCCAGCTGATGGAGCCTGAAATCTCCTTCAGATGTTGCCTTCCGTTGATCTGCTGATGGCGGCGATGGGTGGCTGAGATTTGACCTGGAGGCTCTCACTCTTGAAACGTATGGATCTCAATGGGTTGAGGTTATGGTTGCCGAGTTACCTGTAAGGAAGTCCCGGGGTGGTTGTACCACCGAAGACCCTCCGACGATCAAGTTAGACTAGAGATCCGAGCAGAGTAACGGCTTAGTGGAGTCAAAATGGCTTACCTCAACCGTCTGAAGAGGGGGTTTATATAGCGGTGGCAGCAGGCGAGGCGGGCGCGAGAATTACGCCGGCCGTTACACTCCCGACGTCACGCCCGCGTGATGAGCGGGACTTCCCATTAATGGCGAGACAGGCTCGTTAATGGAGGATCGTGGTGGCGTGGAACGTGGGATGTGGCTGGCGGAGATCACACGCATGACGAGATTCGCGGGATGGCGGTTACGCCTGCAAGCGGTGCTGTTGGTCGGTCGATGAGACCGAGGAAGATGACCTCGGCGGGAGAGCTCGCGGAGGAGCGGGAGAGCCAAGGTATCTTGGTTCTGCTCGAGCCCGGAGGCAAGCCGAGGGGGCCGAGGAGGCTCGGGCCTGTGATAGCTCGGAGACGAGCTATAGGGCCGAGGAGGCCAATTTTGCTGGGGGCTCGGAAGTGAGCCAGCGTTTACTTGTAGGACGGGCACATTAGTGGTCTGGTCAGTCACTGTAGGTCCTTTCTTGTGAGCCCCGGGACACGTCATCTGCCACGTGTCTTGATCTAGGAGATCACCGATATCGAGCATCATCTCTTAGCGTATTCATATCAGAAAGAAGTGCTTCTCGGTGTGAATACGTCGTGGGCCTTATCTTCTCTCGCTCCCCGTCTTTTAAGAAGCGGGACGTGACAGTAAACGAAACCGGATAAACTTAGCAATAGCATTAGGTAAGACACGATATTCATACTCAATAGATGATCATGTAACGGTCCGTTACTTACGAGCCGACCAGGAGAAGCGAATGATTTCCAAGAAAATTGCATAGCCACCGGAAACTTACGATTCTTTATTGCTGTGGCAAATAATGTTGGCACATACGCCATCATCTATTGCTGCAACAAATGATGTCCATTACCATTCCAATTATGTGTACATACATACAATAGCGATAATAATTAAAGTATGCTTCGTAACAAGTATCTTAATATATCATTTTTTGGAATCAAATTCCCAAGCATCCGAATCTTATTAAATTTTTGGCAATCTTACATTCCAATCAGTCACAACATCCAAATATTAATTGCATATCTTGAAGGATCAGTGGCACGTGTACTACGACCGGCTGTTTAAAAACGAGAGACGTCATAAAAATGATGACGGCCCTCGACCATCTAGGTACATGTCCCTGATTCCTCCGTTATACCCATCAAATTTCATCACTGGACCCGAAATTACGATTATACCCCCTGAACCCATCACTGTCGCATAAACCTCCTTTGGGCCCCACCCTCTGCCGCTTGTCGCCAAGCGTCACATTTGATGAACCACCTCCATCCTCCTCCCCCTTCTCCTTTCTCTCTCACCCTCTCTCTAAAACCCTAGCAATCGAATTGCAGCTCAGGGGAGATCTCTTTCCATGGACTCGATGCTTGAATCTGGTACCCTTTTAATCTTCGATTCTTTGCGCAATGCTGTTTTATTTCGTTAATTTGAGGGCTATCGATGCTTGATTTAGGTTTAGGTTTGCTTTTGGGGGTTTTTGGGGCGTTGAAATTGGATGGCATGCTGTTAGATTTCATTTTGTTGGAGGGTTGATGATTTTTCTATAGGAAACTTATCATCTTTTTGCCCTAATAATCAAATCGCAGCTCCCGAGATCTTTGGTTGCGGTTTCTCTCTCCAAATCACTCTTTGGACTCAATGCTAGGGAATTGTTATTTCTGAATCCTCAAATTTATTTTACTGCAATGTTGTTTTTATCTTGTGGATAATGTTATTGATGTTTAGTTCATAGTGGGTTTAACAGGCTATTTTTAAAATATAAAAAAATTGGTGTGCTTTTGGGCATTTATAGTGTACTGCATGGTGTATTGCTTTTTAGCTTTCTTACTGGTTTAGACTTGACTATAGCTTTTGATGGCAAATTTATCATCTTTCCCCTATTAGTCAAATAGCAGCTCCCAAGATTTTTGGTTGCAGCCTCTCTCTCTATATATCTATATATATATCTATATATCTATATATATATATATGAGATTAATGGAGGAAAGAGGCCATAGGAGGGGATTTCCTCCCATGGCGTGGAAAAAATACAACCTCCGCCATTTTTTCCGACGATCGGCACCCATCATCATCATCGTTATCATCTAAGATGTGCGTACACCAAATTTCATGTGATTCCACAACTTTTTCACCGTTGATTTAGTGGGTTCAAAATTAACGGTTTACCGACAATAGAACTTTTTACATTGCTAAATCAACGGTGAAAAAGTTGTAGAATCACATGAAATTTGGTTTACCCACATCTTAGATGATAACGATGAAGATGATGGGGGCCGATCGTCGAAAAAATTGGTGGAGGTTGTATTTTTTCCACGCCATAGGAGGAAATTTCCGCCTATGGCCTCTTTTCTCCATTATTCCCTCTCTCTCTATATATATATATATATCATACGGTGCCACTTTATACTCCGTTTTCTCGCTTGCGTGGACACAATGTACAGTCTGCAATATTGTTTATTTTTGTGTATTAGATGGCATTAGATTTCGGGAGTCGTGATTGCATTGCATGTTGTTAAATTTTGTTTTTTGAGATTTGGTATTTTGTGGTTTAGACTTGAACATAACTTTTCCTAAGAAATTTATCATCTTCACTCTAATAATTGAATTGCAGATGCTAAGATCATTGATTGGAGTTTCTCTCTCTAGATTCCTCTATAGACAAAATGCTAGAGTTCTGATAATCTTTTTAAATCTTTTATCATTTCTGCACTTAATGTTGCTTTATTTTTGTTGATTAGAGGGCTATTGATATTTAATTCATTGTGGGTTTTCTATTTTAGGCCTTTTTTGTTTTTAAGTTTTGGGGCGCTGCAATTGTATTGCATGCTGTTTGTTTTATATTTGTTAAGAGGGTTTATGGAGTGTGCGTTGCTTTATAGCTTTATTTGTACTTTAGAGTTGAACATAATTTTCTATGACAAATCCTTACTTTAGTCCAATTGGCCAGTTAGGATTTCTGCAAGCCCCTCTTTTGTTTATAATTTATTTGGTCAGGGATTTGAAAGAACTTTGACAAAATATTATGGTGACTTGCTTCATTGGACCCTTTTTCCTAGTTGGCTAGTGCGAAGATCAAGCGAAGTCGTTATTTCAAAGAATTTAAGCTTAGATCTTGCTTGAACAATATTGAGAAGTCATTTATCTTGCAAACAATTGGGCTTGGCCTTCATTTTAAACCTTTTCTTTTCTTTTTTCTTGAGACGCCCATAGATTTATGTCATTAGTCCATATTTGGGGGAGGAAAGCACTTCTGGACGGAGAAAACTCTAAAGAGTGGATAGTGAATCCTCCTCTAACCACAATGGCCACCAATGAACCCCCAGTAGGCTCTGTGCGTAATGAAAGCACTGTATTATAATCATGTTTCTTGACTCCAGCTCTTATCAATGGGGCTTTTGATGAACATTTATGGCCAACTTGTTCGAACATAAAGCAAATAGGAAGGGATCTATTTGGTGCTTTTCACTGCCTATAACATTAGATATATAGTGGGCTAGGAAGCACGGACACTTCTATTTGATTGTTGTGCCCGTGTCTGACACGTTGACACTCAGACACTACATCCAACACCGTGTTGGACGTGCTTGGGACGTGCCCATGCAAATTGGACGTGTCCAACACATCTACATAGCATAGGGCTTTGAGAAATAAGAATGTATATATGCGTGGACAACTACTTTGAGGACACAAGAATGTTAAATATCAAATTGCTTGTGTTGGACTAAATATAGGAGTAAAGGTATATATTGATGCAAATGATGAAGTTGGGCCTATGAAAGTCATCTCTAATTAGAAAGGGTTATATTTTGTTTGTTTTAATTTTTAATAATTGTATTCGAGTGATATATATATATATATGTGTGTGTGTGTGTGTGTGTTCAAGAAAACTTATAGTTATAAACGAAGGTATAATCTTGAATTTATTTTTAGTGTTTTTAATGTTATGCTAGTACATGTTTCTTCTCGTAGTTTATTTTGTTTCATATATATGATTAAATATATAAATTAATATAGACATGCCCTATCCTTTTTACAAATTTGTCGTGTCCCGTATCATTGTCGATACCCATGCTCGTGCCAGTGTCAGGGCATCATAGATAGGTGGTGGCTAGATCTTATCAGATTTTTTTCTACTTTATGAGCCCAAGGGTTAACAAGCTAATGGTGTATATTATGCTGTTTCACGCTTTCAGGCAATTATTTGAGTCACTCTGATGAGGGACCATCATGCGATAGTTATTATGCTAAAAAGCTTTATTGTTCAGTTGTGATTTTAAAGGCCCCAGTGATATTATGGCTGCTTTTTAATAAAATATATTATGTGGCTGTTATAGATACCTATTAGAGTTTTTGGTTATATATATATATATATATATATATATATATATATATATATATATATAAAAGAACGAGGAGGGCGATTATATATTTTATTTATGAGTGTACACGGGCTTTTGATGACACGTGGTAAGTACAACATTTGTAGAGCTAGTTCTTTCAGAGGCACTTTTTTGTGCATGTAGACTGCTTCCTCTTAGAGGTATTGTTTGAGGTCCCGATCAATCTGGGTTCTGATACCATTATATATATATATATATATATAAGAACGAGGGGGCGATTATGTATTTTATTTATGAGTGTGTACGGGGTTTTGATATAAGGAAGTTCCAACAATAAAACTCAAGTCTTGTTGAGGTTTGTCCCATCTTATATCTTATACGTATGTACCTCTCATAGTTTTTCCAACGTGGGATTATTTTAATCCACTCATCTCAACACCCCCCTCACGTGCAACCATAATTTTTTTTGGTGTGGTTGTCACGTAGAAAGTATAACACCTATAGAGCCAGTTCTCTCAAGGCACTATTTTGTGCTTGTAGACTGCTTCTTTCAGAGGTATTGTTTGAGATCTTGATCGATCTGGGCTCTGAAACCAATATATATATATATATATATATATATATATAGAGAGAGAGAGAGAGAGAGAGAGAGAGAGAATAATGGAGGAAAGAGGCCCTAGGAGGCTTTTTGCGTTAGGCGGCGCCGCAAATCACGTCCTCCACCATTTTATTCGACGATCGGCACCGGCCATCTTGATCTTCATTATATAATATGTCAATACACCAAATTTCATGTGATTCCAACACCATTTCACCGTTGATTTAGCAATGTAAAAAGTTCTATTGTCGGTAAACCGGTAATTTTGCACCCACTAAATCGACGGTGAAAAGATGTTAGAATCATATGAAATTTGGTGTATTGACATATTACATAATGAAGATCAAGATGGCCGGTGCCGATCGTCGAATAAAATGGTGGAGGACGTGATTTGTGGCGCCGCCTAACGCAAAAAGCCTCCTAGGGCCTCTTACCTCCATTACTCTCTCTCACACACACACACACACACACATACACATATATATATATATATATATTAAAGAACGAGGGAGCGATTATATATTTTATTTATGAGTGTGGGGGTCCCAACAATAAGACTCGAGCCTTGTTAAGGTTTGTCCTATCTTATATCTTATACCCATGTACTTCTTATTGTTTTTCCAATGTGGTACTATATTAATCCACACATCTCAACAATACCAAAAGCCACAATTTCATGCCTTGAATGTTCGGTTATAACTTTAAATGTCCCATAGTCTTAATGTGACTGTTATAGATATCGAAGGTCACTAATTTCATATGTAATAGCCGATACATAGGCCAAGTTATTTTGTATGGGGGCAGACGATGATTTGACATAGGTATAAAAGAAATTGCCATCAGGCAAAATCTGTGTGCTGTACTCTGCGGAGTTCTGTATTGTCAGCTACGGTCGACCCCTCTTCGACTACCGTCAAATACTTAATCGGCTGTGGTCCATTGTTGGTTGTTGCGGTAACCCTTTTAAAGTTTCTTCACTATCAACCATCATCATTCATCCTCAATTCAACTCCGACAACGGCTCACTCAGGTCAACCATCAATCATTTCTTTAGGTTCATAAAGCTTGACGCCAACTTCTCCTACAACATACACCTCCAATTCAGTTTCAGTTCAAACAGCCAGGTGTCAGCCTTAAACTTGCTTGTTCCAGTCCTTTGGAACTCTGGAAGATAGGTTGCCCTGTTGCAACACTATTCCAGCCTTCTACAGCAACAATTACTTCTGTTCCAGCAAAAGAACAACTCGACCTTGATCAAATGAGCCGAACACCAAATAACAAATGTCTTTTGCATCAGTCTAGCAAGCAGTGAAGTTAAGCATTCAAGTTTTTTGAGTTTCGATTTTTAAAAAGTCCATACTTGTCGAGCATAGATGGAAATTTTAGGTTTGCAAATATAATATGTGATTTTTTACATGCAGGTATAAGCGCTCTCAGTCCATCAAGTTGTCTATATATATATAGATGTTTGAAACTAATTGCTAATATCAAGTAAATAGTTTATATTTTATAGACAATCAACTATTGTAATTGAATCTCTTGCATGTGTTAAGTTTCATTGCGTACACATAATAGCTTGCTTCTATTTAGTCGTGCGCACCCACACACACCATTAGCTAAGCCCTTCTATGCCGTCCTACGTCACACTCGAAGACAAGGCTTTGTCGAATTCTTCATAATTTGACACTGCAATTCTACTTCGTAGTTTGGTTTATTTTATGCTTAAGAGATGAGTGTGTTTCTTGCGGACAATTGTATAATCTAACATCTGCATCCAGACACTAGAGGAATGGGCATCTGAATGCAATTAGAGAGTGAATGGAAGTACTATTCTTTTCTGTCTTTCCAGGTTTTTTTCCACCGAATTGGCCACTTATACATGTATTTTATCTGTACTTCTATTCTTGACTGAATGCAAGAAAAAAGTAATCTTTTGTTATTTCCTGCACTTATTTTCCTTATTCATTGGAGTGCAACATAATTTCTCGATACTGAAAAGGAAATTGTGGTGTTCTTGAGAGTTGTGGTGTTTGGATGCAACTTTTTATCAATGGCTTTGTTTGGCTGCATGCTATTAACTTTATGGATCGCATGATGAAGTTTAATGCCCATTATTAATGGTGCCTTTCTGCTTGAAGTAGTCAATGTTTCATTAAGTACTCACAGATGGATCCTTTATTAATTCTATGTGATATTGTCCTTTTACGTTTGATTTGGTGGTAGCAGCGCAAGCTAGCAGATAGCTCATAATTTGGAGTATTTGCTCCTTTTAATTGTAGCAGCGCAAGCTAGCTGATAGCTCATAATATGGAGTATTTGCTCCTTTTAATTGTGCTATTCTTTTAGCAGCAGGAATCATCTATCAGATGGTTTTGGTTTTATTTTTCTGGTAGCCTTTGGTTGCATGTTATTGAATTTGTAGGCCAGAAACCTAATGTGGTCCAAAAACATAAGTTAACTGCTGCCTACTACCTAAGTTTCACACTTTTTATAGGTAAGAGTACGTGGTCCTTAACCCTTGTACTGAATTCTTGTTATTAGACCATCTGTTTGAATTTCTTTTGAATAAATGAGTAGAATGTAGATTCTGGTCGCCTTGTTTTCCTACCCTTTATTCTCCCATTTTGTATGCATATTCAGATTTATATTTTCGGTTTCATTTCTAGTTATCCTCTATAGACCACTTCCCGGAGTTTGGTGTAAGCAACTGCCAGCTAGATGTCTCCAGGCTTCCTCCTGAGGGCTATTACTATTTTCCCCCACCCTTTTCTAATTAACCCTTTTCGGTTTACAAGTTTTTGACTTAGAAGCATGGTTTAAATCTCAGCCGATCCCGTTTCTAAAAATGACCGTCAAAGTTTCGATACAAATACCATCCGATACCTGGTAAATATTAATATTGGGTTTACCATCCGATTATCGAGGATTTAGTATTAAGTTTATTAATGGATTTGTGGGTCTATAAATGGGCTAATGGATTACAAATTTACATCAGGTTAATGGGTTATTACAAGTTATTTGACGTCATTAATTATTGAAAAATATATTAAAAAGTTTGTAGTTATTTTTCCCAAGTATAATGTATTAAAACAACCATTTTAGACATCATTATGTATTAAAGGAGATACCAAATTGATTATAGTTACTTTAGCTATTTATTTTTAAAAAAACCACTAATTTTTAGAAGTTATTTTTCTCAAACGTTAAAATCCGATATTCTGATCCAAGATGGCCGATAAGGCCGATTCTGATCCCAAAAGTGAATGTCCGATACCGATACCAAGATTTTAAACCTTGCTTTGAAGGTATGACAACTAATGCTATCTTGGTAACTTTGGGACGGTATCTTTGTTTATAGATGCAATGATTGCATACTGTTAGGTGCTTGGGAACGAATAGGTTATTGGTCATATATGCAGATTGGGTGGTTATTCCTTGTTTAATTATGTAGATAGACCTCTCTCTGAGCTGGTTTAACCAAGCACCGAGCTTGTATCCTACATGCCTTTTCTTGCAGACTGTTGAGATGTGGATTAAAATAGTCTCACATTGGAAAAAAAAATGAGAAGTATATGGGTATAAGATATAAGATGGGACAAAACTCAACAAGGCTCGAGTCTTTTTGTTGGAACCCGCTTATATCAAAATCCCATGTACACTCATAAATAAAATATATAATCACCCTCTGATTCGTGTATAATTAAATTTAATATGGTATCAGAGCTGGGTTGATAAAATTCGTGGATTTGTACTTTTAACACACGCCTCTTCGAGCCTTTGTGCTCTTTTAGCCTTGTGCGTCTCTTGAACCTTCGTGCTCTCTTCTGTATGATCTGAGCCTTCGTGCCGGATTTTGAGCCTTCGTGCTCTGCATGATCCACGTAACAACCACGTTACACGTGAGGGAGAGTGTTGAGATGTGTGGATTAAAATAGTCTCACATTGGAAAAAAAATGAGAAGTACATGGGTATAAGATATAAGATGGGATAAACATCAACAAGACCCGAGTCTTATTGTTGGAACCCACTTATATCAAAAGTCCGTGTATACTCATAAATAAAATATATAATCACCCCCTCATTCGTGTATAATTAAATTTAATATAGACATCTGCATTCTTTTTTTTCTTTTCCATTTTCTTGAGTGTTCTAACACTGTAAATAGAGGATAATCTTTTGTGGGCTCTTTACACCCAATTGTTGTTGGTGCTGCTGCCAGGGAATTGGTATCGCTAAATTCTTAAAATTATTCTGGAAGTGATGAGCATTTTGTTGAATTCTTCAAAATCATGAAAATACAATTACCAGTCACTCTGGTTGGTATTGAATTCCGTTGAATTCCAACACCTACATGTGGTTGGATGCTAGGAAGTATGGACACTTCTATTTGCTTGTTTGGTCCATGTGACACGTATTGGGCACACTCGACACTCCGCCCAACATGTGTCCGACACGCGTGGACTGTGCCCATCCAAATTTGACGTGCCCTACATTTCATAGCGTGGGGGTTCGAAAATAAGAATTTGTATGCGTTGACAACTTTGATAAGTATATTAAATATATTTAATTTCTCTTGTCGGACTAGATCTAAGAGTAAAGGTTCAAATTGATGCTAATGATGAAATCGGGCCTATGAAAATCGGCTATAATTTAGAAGGGTTGATTTTTTGTTTGATTTAACGTTTAAAAATTGTATTCTTATGTGTTTAGTTTTATATATGTATTTGTTTGTGTTGAAGAAAATTTATAGTTATGGATTAAAGCATAACCTTGAATTTGTTTTTATTGCGCTTTAATTCTTATACTGGTACATGTTTTTTTCGTAGTTTATTTATATTTTGCTTAATATATATAATTAAATAGGCTAAATTTCAAATGGGTACCATGAACTATAGGCACTTCAAATGGTACCATGAACTTTGAAAATGATGGACTGATACCATGAACTTTCAGAATATCAGAACACTCCTCTAACGGCGTTAACGGAAAATTACCAAATGACAATAATACCCCTTCCCATTTTTTGCAAATATCTTTATTATATGAGGGTTGTTATAGTCATTTTGTAATTTTTCGTTAACGCCGTTGGGGGATGTTTTGATACTATGAAAGTTCATGGTATTAATCCATCATTTTTGAAGTTCATGGTAGCATTTGAGGAAATTGCCTATAGTTCATGATAGTATGTAAAATTTTAGCCAATTAAATATATAAAATAATACAGCCGTGTCCCCGTGGCCTCCTTACAAATTTGCCATGTTCCATATCCGTGTCCGTGCTTTATAGGTTGGATATTCTAAATCAGTGTTGAAAATGCGTTCTATGCAGCCGCATATGCGAATGCGTCCGCTCGGCGTATGAAAACGAGGGGTTTTCTTAGTATATACGGTGAAAAAGTATCACTTGATCCATAGAAATTCTTATGCGGACGCATATTGCATTATGCGGCCGTATAAAACGCATAGAACTTAAGGTTGAGTTAGGTTATGAAATCGGTATGGGATTTTCATTATACCCGTATCGAAGGCCCAAACCCAATAACTTGAATACATCTATAAAATCCCTTCAAAAGCCAAATAAATTATTTCTACTTATTCCTTCGCCTTATCTCCCATATCAAATTAGGGCTTGCTTACAACCTCTTCTCCTTTATACTCCGACGAAAACTCCACATCACCTTTTTAGGCAAAAATCTTGAAAAGCTCTTTAGCTTCTTCTCAACAAAGATATGTTTTTTCTTCAAATTTCATGTTTATTTTTAGCAACCCTAAAACTTCATGTATGTTAGCTTTTTTCTTAACAAAAAGTTGATTACTTAATAATTCAATAATATTTATTAAATTTTAATTTATGGACACCATATATTTTGAACACATGTTTTGCATTTTTATGGCAATAAGGGGCTCCAGTGGCCTCACCCATTGCGGGTGGGGCCCGGAGGGTTTAATTGCAAAATACCCCCTGGCACCAGCAATGGGTGAGGCCACTGTAGGCCCCGGTTGCTTTCTTCTATTTTTTTCCATTTATCATTAATATACAATTGTTGGAATTTTTAATTTAAATAATTGAAATCGCATATGTGACGCATTATCGCTAATGTGCTATGCGGTCCTTGAGTCACATGAAAACGCATATCACATCCCATAACATTGTTCTAAATTGCAACTTGTATGTTTGCTTGGATGCTATCATAAATTTAAGCACTTCCTTTCAGTTTAAGGGGTAGTTATCCCCTTGAAGGGTTTATGGAAGTTAGTGGTTTATCTTCATGTTTACATTCATGGAGTCACTTTTTGTTGTTTGTTGTTTGTTGTTTGTTTTGTTTTATTTTTTATTCAGATTTTGATTTCGGTTAATACTTACCAGCAACCATTAGAAAAGGGATGAAACGTTCTTCTGTTAGAAACTGTTTTGACCATATCTTTTGATATACATGCAAGAATAGAGAAGTCAATGGCATCAGTAAAGCAAGCACAGCAGGTTATGACTATTGCTCAATTTGGAAGTTACGTCTGACAGTAAGGGGCAGCAGTAATCGATATAACTGAACACAACAGTGGACTGATAGAGGAACTACCTGCAGGTAGAGATCTACAGCTTTTTATTTCTTGCGTTAATCAAGGGAGAAGTCTAGATTGAAAAAAATGCCTTGAAGTATATGATGGAAATGAACCCTTTTTTAAAAATTGAAACGGAAAAATACTCGGAAATCATGGAGGGTTTGTCAATTTAGGTAATTTTTGGAAACTGGTACTTGAGGCTTTTGTTAGACTCAGAAATGTGGTGCTGTGAAAACTAGTAGACAGTTATTAACGACCTGCACTGATCATGGTGGTGTAAACGTGAGCGACCATGGACAATGAAGAGTTGGGATGCTTTTGGGTTATGCCCTAGATTCCAATCAAGATTTTATATTAGCAGAACTTTGAGTTGTCTACAGTGGATAATTGGTATGTCACTTCTAAAAAAATCACAGTCAAAAAACTGGATAGCTTGGATATGCTGGTGTTGTCTATCAAATTAAACCAGAATCTGGAATAGTTTAGTTCATAAGGAATATACAGGATTTATAAAATTTCCATTGCTCAAAGTGCTATTTAGCATTGAAATCATCACACATTATTCTATATGGATGCCTTCATGACAGACGACATTGGCCCTATGTTTCCAGTGTTCTTGCAAGACATGGTTATATGGTGCTCACTCTGTTATTCTTTGTAATTGGACGTTGGTCTGAAAAATTTGTAACCTTTTTCTGTAGGATCTTATCAACTTCTTTTGTCAAACATATTGATAACAAATACTCCCTCCATTTTTTGGCCAAAAAAAATACTCCCTCCATTTCCCAATGTAAGTCTTTTTTTGCTTTTGCACACTTATTAAAGAAGATTGAATTTTCTAAAATCAATGACTTTATAAAACTAAATTTCCCATTTTAACCCTATCATTATTGATATTAGAACAAGCATGAAGAGAAATCTTGATATTTTTTTCTTGAGGGTTGGGAATCAAAGTTTCTTCTTGGTATTGTTAAGGGACTTATATTTTGATGAAAAAATGAAAAAAAGGAGCAAAAAGAGACTTACAGTGTGAAACGGAGGGAGTATCAAATTGCAATAGGGAACTGATTTCAAATTGCAATGAGCATAAGTTGGGACACACAAGCAGCTTACTGAGTGAAGAAAGAAAGGAGCCACAATAGCCTTGGAAACTATACTATTCCTCCAGTTTTTTCAACTAAGTTATCTAATAATCTATAGAACCCAACTGATAAAGTCTATACTCTATAGAACCCAACTAATTTTGGATTTAGTCACTCACAAGAATCCCTAATAACAGCACATTCTGATTGTTATTCAGCTGCAAAAAGTCATTTTTTGGGGAACAATCTAAGAAATTGGACATGCACTTGTATTTTAATTATACCATGATATGCAGTACGTGTACTGGGTAATGGTGTAAATTGGCCTATGTTGATACATCTTGATGTGATTAGGTTTAATTGATACAGCTTGATGTTGATTCCTCTTGTCCATTTTTGTCTGGTTCAATCTGTTGTGTTTGCACAAAATTATCTTGAATATTTTATGAAAAGTTTCTTATTATTGCGGAAACAAATTAATGCATGCAAAATGCTCTTCCGTTCAGTGCGTCATCTTCATATTGAAGTAACACACTTTTCAGTACTGTTGAAACATCAGTGTTTTTTCCAGTTTGAAGACACCTTTACATTGAAAAATGACCCAACTGTTTATGTTAGTATGGTTGAAATGTGTCTTCTGAAGTGATTGCTTTTGCATGATGGACTATGTTAATTCCCAAGTTCATTTCCTCAAAGTCTTACAGTTTCTTTTCAGTTGGTGCTATATTGTTACTTCAGCAATTAAGGAAAAAGAAAAGCTTGCAGCTTGTTGATTCTGATTACTAGTATACACCAGTTGCAGCAATGCATCTTGCAAGGCATAAAAGGGCAAAATGTACTGGTGAAGAAGTAAATTATACTTTCCCTGCAAGGACTGCATTGGTTGCTGGCCATGTAACTGAGGAAGAACGGAGTTCCAGACATGTCAAAGATTATTCAGATGTGTATTCTTTATCAGATCTTTTCCAAGATAGTGGGAAATATGGGAGCGTCACAAAAGACTATGAAGCATTGCATTCTCAAAGTATGCAGGTTCTTAGTCAACTAACAGCGATCCAAAATTCGTTTTCTACTAGTTCTAGTCCACAGAAGCTTTCCCAGGCCTGCAACGGCAATCCATGTAATCAATCTCCAGGGTTGCAACTAGTCCAGGCAGACCAGCATATTAAGAGATCTGTAGCCCCAGATGTAATTGATTTGGAAGAAGCAAAAGAACCAGAGAAAGGAAATGACATCACTTCAGCCATCCCTATTGATTCGGACGACGAAGATGGATCCCATCAGATTCCATACATGCAGTCCCCCTGTTCAGGCCAGTCTCGTGATTTTAGAACATGGCTCAACTCTCAGATAATGCTCCAATTAAGGAAAAACAAATCAGGAGCAGGGGCAACAAATTCTGCTCTTGTAGTCTCCCAAGAGCTAGCTAATGCTAAGCGGGATGCAGTTATAGAAGCCAAAAATCCTCCTTCTATCCAGTATGAGAAGGTTGTTCTCAAGAATACAGGCGAGAAGCAGCTTCCTCTTAGTTTTGAGGTATGCTCAGTTTGCTTCCCGCTTTCATTTTCCTTGCACAGTCACATTCTCAAGCCATGTATTCAATTAAATTCTTCAATTTTATTTAAGAACACCGACAATCATTCCATGATTGGGAATAGGTGCTCGTTTCAGCAAGTAAATACTGCAATATAGTTTAACTTGGTTAGAAGAAATCATTATTTGGATATCTATAACATCATCACAATATCAAAACTGTCAATAGTGTTCTATACATTTGTGTACACACAAAAATGGAGACAAGCATACAGTTTATTTTTCAAAAAAAAAGAGAAGGAACAAATACAACCGCGCGCGCAACACACAGAAATAAAAAGAAAGTATGCTAGATAAAGTTCTATAAGCCATCCTCCTATTTGTTAATTTTCTCTTGGATAAGCATCATGACTGTGCAGGTCTACTATTAATAGTGGACAAAACAAGCTCAAGGAAGTTTAAAAAAAGAGGAAATTTTGGGGAAGTTTTTTTGTTATGAGTTGAAAGTATTAGAAGATATTAGAGGTAAATGAAACGGACGGGAAGTAAGTCTGGGTGTATACTTTACCTCGGTAAGTCTGGGTGTATACTTTACCTCGGTAATGAGAGTTTTCACTCAATAATCACTGTGTTAATTTGAATTATTTTGGTTACTGAGATTTATCAGCACCTTCACATGCTGTTCCTCATCTTATAAACATAAACCTCTTATCTCTGTGTTGATTGCTACCTTCATATTCAGTTGTATTATATTTATGGGGATGAGAGGTACTAATCCATTAATTTTTTTATTGCTCACATCTGTTCACCAATTACTCTTCAGGACACATTTTCTATAATTTTATTTACTTTTCCATCAATTCAAAGGTGCTGAGTTAATGTTAACCTGGTGCTATTTTACCACCAAGTATGCAAAGCTCACCTCCTTCATAGTCTAGGAAACTTTTCTTTTTGGTAGACTGTCTCAGTGTCTTTTGATTACAGATTGTCCACTTGGAATTCTTAATTGCAAGGCGTTGTATCTCCCATCCCCCCCCCCCCCCCCCCCCCCGGCAAAAACATCCAGGGAACAATAAACTGTTAGGTTCAAATATTTGATTGTTCCTTTTTTTTGGTTGGTTGTTGCCGGTCAACATTGCAATTGAATTTAGAGCAAACTAAAGGTTGAAACAACCAGAGTTCTACCACTGGCATCAATTCAACTCAATTCCTACTTTTTTTTTAATGATTATCTAGTTCAAACAGCACATCAGCTGGATAGCAAAAAAGCTGAGTCCCAACTTCAACTTTTTATCTTCTCGCTTGGAAAATGAAAATTGAGTAGATACACAGTCGTTGCACCAGCCATCTTAACACGTAATTAGAATACATAACAACTAGAAAAGTAGAAAGTTATGTCGCAACATGGTAATATGTAAAACAAATAATCACCAAGCACTAGTTAGTAAAATGGAAAAGAGAAGGATCAGCATAGGGGAGACGGGGAGACCAGGGTTAGAGTCTTCTAAGGGGCGCTCTCATAAAATAGAGAACAGATAAATGATTGACATTTGCCAAATCTGATTTTGAAATATATGCAACTGATAGTAAAAGATAATTATCAACAGTTGACAAATCTGATTCTGAAAGATAGTATATAAATTTATTTTTTTTTGGCCAAGGTTGTATATAAAGATTTTTGTGGACCGGTGCGACAGACTTTCACTCCATGAAGCATGTTAAGTAGGGTGTGCTTGGCATATCAGTATACCACAGCCAAGTCTCTTATCTTGATTTTATATATAGATTGCATAGTTCCTAACACCACTACTGTGTCATGAAAAGTGGTTTTCAACCTTAGTACATCAAATTTATTCATGAAGTATTGATAAACTTGAGCTACACCCGTCAAAGCCACATATCTTGATTTCATGCAACGTACACTATAAATATATTACACAATTGCTCACATTACTAATGTGCCCTGAATGGTGGTTTCCCACCCTAGCACATGTTATATGTTCACAAAGTATTGATATAATTATAGGTATACAGTTTCCAAAGTTTTCTACCGTTTATTTATAAATGAGGTATTTATCTTTATTTCTTTTTTGGTATTTTGCAGCATCTTTCCTTACACGTTTTGAAAGCAGTTGACTTGTATGATCCTTTAACATGAATAGTTAATCATCTTCTACTGTCCCGAGTCAAGATAGAGGAGGAGATTGTATAAAGTTGCTGACAATTAGCGTAAAATATGTTCAGATTTCACATTTATGGAGAAGAATTCGTGTAGTCAACCCCAAAACTGTGGGATAAAGGCTAGTTGTTAACAGTGAATATATGAATTTAATTCCACATGTTCGAGTTATTACCTGGTCTTTCTTCGAGACACTTTAATGGTATTGATGTTTTTTTAATTTAAACATCTGTCCGTCTATCTTGTGCAGAATCCTCTAAGGCTTGCAATTGAAAGAGGTGGAAGAGAAGGTTATGCTATAAATTCTGCAGTGAACGTGCGAAAGGTATTAAATTCCTTCCATGATAGTGGTTTTCTTTATTCTGAGAATCTGTGTTTAGCTATATGTTTTTCATATTTGTGCAGAATCAAACACGTAAAGTTGCTGTGGGTGAAAGAGAAGGCAATGATCTATCTTTACGAGACAATGTGGGGCAAGAAACTGATGCAAATTCATCACCCATTTTTTATGAAGATGATCAAGACTATAACCCAAGCCTGACCACTCATCAAGATGAGACAGAAACATTGGAAAGTGATGGTCTAGAGGATATCTGGAAAGACATGTCTGTAGCAATGGAGTGCACGAAGGTATTGCCTTTATTTTCTTACATGACATTAACCCGTCTTCTTACCAACTAATCAGGCTATAACAATTTTATGTATGATTAATCTTTTATCATTCCTTTTCAGGATAGGTATCTATATCTGCACTGTATTGCTTATATTGCATCATTATTTTTGTTACATCATTTTATAATCTCTTAATCCACTACTATTACTTTGAAGTAACAATACACAGCTGGTAAAAGTATGCGTGTGCAAGGTTGTAAAAAGCACTAGGCGGAGCTAAGCGGTTGGGTTACTACCTAGACGCCGCTTAAGCACCGCCTAGACGGTTTTTTTAATTTGGGTTAAAATTATATTTAATATATATACATATTAAAATTTAAGCCGTATGTTGACATTTCAGCATAGAAAACAACATATTGAATTTTCAGCAGTAGAAATAGAAATATATTGATAATTCAGCATAATAACCAGCAACATATTGATGTTTTAACAGTATAAGTCTGCAAAAAATAGATTTTGAGCTAATATATCTCGAAAAAATTTCAGAAAAAGGGGGGACAAAATTAACTTTTATTTCATTAAATATGGGTTTGGGTCAGGTATGGTGAAAAGAACAAACCCTACCCATGATACTTAAAAAATGAATAAATTTTATTCCATTAAGTTGTCTGGGTCCATTTAGGCGCCCACTCAAGCAGTCTGGGCGGCTTAAGCATTTAAACCGCTTAATTAAGCTGCCTAGGGCTGAATCCGAGCGCTTCGCACCGCTTCAGCCTAGGCATCCGTCTAGACCGTTTTTAGAACATTGTGCGTATGATACTAACTATACATGTAGATAGCAGTATATATTTTTTAAAGGCATATGTAGACAAGGTTTTAACTTTTAAATGAATAGAAGCTCCCAAGAACCCATTCACTCATTCCAATAAACACTTAAATTTCTTAAATGACACAATCCATTTATGGAGATTTTGAGTGGTCTTACCCTTTTCCTATGTCATCTAAGTCGATCAACATTGCATCCTGAAAGTAGTCCTAGAAGAGAGTGAATAGGACAAGCTACCGATATGCCTAAATTTAAAATTCTAAACACTTGCTAATACAAATCACAATTACAAAGTTTAGACAAAAGATGAAACAATAAAGATAAATAGCTAAGCACAAAACAATTGTGAAACTAAAGCATATAGCAAGAGACTATATCAAGCAACAATTAAGCACAATGAGCAATTAAAGCATATAGATATCTAACATGCAATTTCTAAACTAATAAACAGAAGAGATAAGAAATTGCAAATTCAAACACGGGAGATTTATAGTGGTTCGGCACACGAGCCCGTTCCACTAAACACGGCTTTCTCTTGGAGACAAACATGTTGCGCACTCGCAACCTACAACCCCGCTTCCGGTGGAGACTAAACCAACGCGTCTCCTTAAAAGACACGTTCGCCACTACGAACAACACTTTCCTTACAAGCTTGTCCCGTCTCTTTCTCAATACAACCACACGTGTTCCATACTTGAACACTTCTCTCTATGAGCAAGCTTATTCAACTTCCTTACAAAGGCACCCTTGCATTCAAGAGCCTTCACACAAAGAAAGAAGAAAGAAATACAACCACAATTATTCTTTAAAAGTGTCTCTCAATCTCACTTCTAATACGCTAAGAAATATGGATAATCAAATTTGAGCTCTTGATTGTGTGTGAGAAGATAGAAATGCAAATAAAATTTTTGCTCACACAAGACATGGGATGATCACTTGGATATTCAAGTTTCAGATTTTAGAAGTGAACCATCAAAAATCCTAACCAAAACTGTCACGACCCGAATGTGGCACGTGACCGGCACTTACATCACGTGACATCTAAAGACGTCGCCGCGGTCCAAGTAAGCCGAAACTCGGAATCTAAACCCCTTTTGAAAATATTGGTGGTGAGGTTTAAAATAGTCATCAGATGGGATCAGTTTAAAATAAACATTTAAGTTTAATTAAGTATCTTTGAAAAACATCTATGACGTTTTAAAATTCGACGGCACCTCCTTTGTAAATTTTAAATAAAACCCGATACAAACATAACAATAAAAATAGTATCCCAACGGGAGCTAGCTTCCACGCCTAAACGGCGGAGCAACCAAGCAAACAATATACGACGCACAATGGCGAAGAAAAGAAAAGCGAAACAAAATCAACAATATAAAAAGGTCGACTCTAATGAGTAAGACGCCCACAACACGCAATTCTAAGTCGCTTGTAAGTCCACAATATACCAGTTCTAAGTCGATGGAGTTTTACTAGATACAAGAAGATATGAATATACAAGTGAGCACGATACAACAGTAACCCACCTACCAAAGCAATCACCGAAAAGAATGTGTCCCAAGCCGCTGATAATCCAAGCGGTAAAACCTGCAAGAAACTGTGGCACAACGGGGTGAGTTGCCAACTCAGTGAATAAAAGTACACCACAAGATAGAAATCGAAATGCACAACGATACATAGGTCAGAAATATAATACTATCATATCGTGCACTAATATAATATATGATATGCATATGTATCATAAATGTAACTCTATCCATTACATAAACCCAAAATAGAATGTATCAATGCAAATGATATGTATCTAGGTATAAGCCCATAAGTAGCCGAAAATATTTATGTAAAACCTCTTCTTTAAAATAGCCGCGGAATACATATGTCACGACATAAAAGCAGACGTGATAGTATGAAATATAATAGGTATCTTATTTAAGATACACGTCCTGTTGTTTTAATGAATAGTGTTAAGAGGTTTACAATTTAAAAGATTCCAATGTCATACCAGACACGTCAAAATAATGAGACTATAACTCGATTTTGAATTCCTTTTTATACGCAACTACTCGTAAAAAGGTATGCAGGTACTGTCCTCCGGATCAGTCCTGGTCGGCTACAATAACTTATAATATAACTGTATACCTCATGATAGCAATATATCAATATATATGGATGTCCAGCATCGACACCCGAAATCAGAAATCCCTCGTGTCCATCACCGACATGCAAATGCAGATACCGTCGACACCATCTCAACAAATGATTGCCACTCGATATCCCTAGCCCCGGTCGGTATCCCCTGGATATCCGTTGTGTCCAAATCGAGCCCCGGTTAGTATCCCCTGGATATCTGCCGTGCTCATCTCTATCTCAGGTATCGAGTGTCTTCGCTAGGCTCCCCGCCTCTACTGCGGCTATCCTGCCCCTCGGTCTCGACCGTGTCCACCATGTATCCGACTGTATACTCCCCCACTCAGTCCAGATAAGTAGCAAGTCCGTAACCGTATATCTTCCCTACTCGGTTCAGAATAAAGACAATCAAAAAACATCAAGCTCATGGTGGACGTCAACTCATCATATCCAAAAATATCAAATAAGAATATTTGCATAGATCATTTTGATGATACATCATATATATACATATATAACAGTGTCTCGTACCACTGATATATATCATCAAAAGTAAAACATCCAGAAAACTCATAAGAATCAAATATAAACATCCATAGTACTGGTATTTGAAATGCTTAACAGGTAAAGTATGTAAATAAAGTCATACAAGCAATAACGTAACAATTCTACTGTGTCATGGCAATACTAATGATGTGTAGTGTAATATACGCGTCTGTGCTCGTGCAACATGGTAATCATTAGTATTTATACGAGTGCTCTATAAGTGTATAAAGCCTACATACACATTACGTAGTATAACGGTCCTACAGTGACATGACAGTACCAATGAGGTGTAGGGTAACATATGCGTATGTGCTCGTGCAACATCATACTCATTGGTAGTTGCGCAGTGTTCTATCAGAGTGTTCGTATCACGGAAACGTATAACATTGATGATATATCGCGAGCATGTAAAGTAAATTTAAGCGTAATTAATAAATGTAACTACTTGCTATGAGCTATACCATTATCTTTGAAAATGGAACGAAACGTTGGTTTTGAAATAAAGAAGCTGCCTTAGGTTAAAAATAGATATTCGTTTTGGAAATTGGCATCACATCCTTGTCTTTTATTCTTTAAAAGGGAAACGAATCATTAGTTTTTAAAAGAGTATAGCTCACTCAAGTATTACGTTCTAAAACGGAATAAAATATAACGCTAAGAGTCTAAAGGAAACTTGGCCGTTATTCGGCATGCTACTCTCGTCATCACAAGTACGGTATGATTTCTCGTACGATACCCACATTATCACAATCTCCAATCATCTCCAGTATGGTATGATCCCTCATACAACTACACCAAAACATGAATAACACTATATGCACATGAATACTATACTAGATGCAACATATATTAATGCCAATAACTTGAATTAATCACTAAGAACTAACTAAATATCATAACTATCTTAGCTATAAGGTTGCGGGGGTGCTATACGCCATCCATCCGACTTCCCCCATAAATGCAAATCTACTCACCAACTGGTTGAGGTCGTCGAATCCATGATTGCTATGTCCGCCAACTCCGTCTCGGAAACCTTCGCGATCGTACCTATAATCGTAGTTATGAAATATTGGCGTAAATATCATATCAAAATCAAAACAACGAGCTAAACATCTATAGGTTATAACCTATAGCCCACTTACTCCAGAAACGATCAATTGCTCCTGCATTTAACGTACGAACGTCAACGTTTCAGTTGCAGTACAAAAATACGAAAACCCGTATTGGAATATCAGAAACTTTAATAAAAACCAAACTAAACATTCCCAGATTTTTCTGTATGCATATTGGGATAAATCAAACAATACAGTAACTTATAAAATACTCAATTAAAGCTACATAAGAAAAATC
Organism: Agapanthus africanus; assembly: GCA_030015575.1. Lineage (NCBI taxonomy): Eukaryota > Viridiplantae > Streptophyta > Magnoliopsida > Asparagales > Amaryllidaceae > Agapanthus > Agapanthus africanus. The sequence goes on from JASDDO010000004.1 coordinate 156,281,925, forward strand.
AACACCAATCCTCACCAATGACTTTGCGACATCGGGAAAATGAGAGTTTTCGCCGGTCAAATATTGGAGATGGGGTCTCGGGTTTTGAGTGAAGTCTTCTAGTGGTCTTATGATACTTATGGTATTGTTAGTTTTTCTAGTGATTACACTTAGTGGTTCCCGATTCAATTTCAGTAAGCTAAATATCACAAAACAACAGTTTTTGTAGTATTGCACAATAAAACAGATCACAACAGAATTGATCAAGTACATGGAGAAGAAGATATACCTATAGGGATATAGTTCAATAAAATCCAGCTCAAGAAGTGTAAGTGGAAGTCTCGGGTTTGTTGAGCTTCTAGCTTGATGATGTGCACAACTTTGATGAAAGGATTAATGTTTTCTTCATTAGGATTAATGAACACTTGGAGATTTTTGTTTTGGAGCTGAAGAAACATATGGTTCAGTTTGAAGAAGCTAAAGAGATTACTATGTTTGTGAGTAGAGAAAGCATGACGGGTTAAGAGAGAAGGAGGTGTCAAGGGAGAAGGTGGTGTAAAGTGTGAAGGAGGTGGAGGAAGTTGAGTATGGGTGAGGGTGTGGTGTTGTGAGGGTTTAAACTAGGATAAGATATACCAACCATTAAAAGAATTTCAACAAAAGAAAACCTCATGTTACAATTTAAATCCATTTTACAATTTAAATCCATGTAAAATAAAAGATATGAAATAATTAATCTATCACTTAAATATCATTATCTTAATGTAAAATACAATGTCATGTTAAATAATTAAAAATATCATTTTTATGATATCACACACTTTTATTCATATTTATCAAAATAATTACATTTTTTGGATATAATTCTGATACCCAATTTCATAAACGATATCATTTTTGTAAACTTATTAAATTTATATTTAAAATTATAAATTAATATTTATAATTTTCCAAAATGTTACAAAAACCTATTTATAGCCTTAAAGAAAAAATAACTCAAAACAAGTGGGGACAACAGTTTTAAGCACGACAGACGTCTGAAGGCAATATAGGCAAACGTCCGCAGTTCATTTGTAAAACCCTCAACGGCTATAAACGGTAACATTTTCAAACTTTTTAAGCTCCAGACATTAGTCTTCTAAAGGTTCAGACGTTCATCGATATTTTTAAAGAAGCCAAAATAAAACACAGAGATCAGATAAACGTCTGAAGAAGAAAAGATTTTGTAGTGCAGACGTTTGTTTCCTATAACTTCAGACGTTTGTTCCTTAAAACAAGTCAAGGCAATAAAAAGCACAAAGAATAGACAGACGTCTGAAAAAACCTTTGACAAACGCCTGAAGAAATATTTACAACTAGGGACTTTGATACATACGTTTGTTAAAAGGCCAAATGTTTGTTCTGGAACCCTTCAGACATTTGTTCTGAAGGGAAAACAGATATTTGAAACAGATGTTTAGTTTTCAATAGTAGACAGACGTCTGAACCAATAATGGAAAAACATCTGAATAAGGAAAACACTGAAAACTGTGCTTTTCAAATAAAGACCGTTTGAACCAAAATTCTTTGCAAAGTAAAACCAAATGTTTCAGTGCATAATAAAGAGTGTGCAAGAGCTCTAATTGATATTTTCCATAAATCCTAGAGAACTTACAAGGATTCCTATGTTGGTTTCGCAAATTTTCGTGTTCTTGAATCCTTATCGTCTTTAACTCTTGAACTTTGGCGATCCGTTTCACTTGAACTTCGGAACTCGCCAATCCACTCACCGACGTCTTGAAGTCGATATCATGAACTTTAAATCTTAGTCTTGATTTCGACACTTCAACTTGAACTTCGGTTTCTAGCTTCTTGAAGCTATTCGTAACTTGAATTTTTGAACTCTTGTTTCTCGGCCACGTAGCTTGAACTCACGAAGCGTGATATGCAATTTGAGAAGCACTTATCCGTATCCTCCAACCTCCATTAGATATTCAATTAAGCTCGATTTTCTCTATCCTCCTTTTATATGCTTGTGTCGTGAGATATCCTGAATATCCTGAAAAGCAATCTCAAAACGACTAAGCATATCATATGCAGTGTTATAAAATAAATATGATAATAAACACGGTATATGAATATTCATTGTTTCAATATCGCAAAACTATGAATAGTGTATCAATGCCAAGATAAGAATCAAATGCAAGGCATGAGATATTGATATACTATAGGTATTTATGATGTCTAACAAATAGACAAGATCACATAATACGACATCATAAATAACCGTTCATAATTTTAATATCAAAACAATGAAAAGAAATATTATTTTAATATCCAAGTGTATAATAAGATAAAGTATGAGATATTGAAATACTATTCGATATATAGACGTTATATGATGTGCAAACCAATAAACACGTGTATATAAGTTTAGTGTCAATAAAGAAGGCAAGATAAAGTAAGTGACACTAAATGACTATTCATATTTTGAAATACATCATCAAAACAAACAAAATCATAAGCCATCAATCTTTCCCTTTTTGATGATGTTAAAACATGAATAGCACACCCTATTATTCTCCCTTTTTTTGACATAATCAAAAAGGGTGTTTAAAAAAATTAAAACGTTTGAACTACTCCTCTAAACATATATGTACATTTAGAGCGAATCAAACGTTTGAATCACTCCTCCAAAATGTATGCATATGAAACTATTAGGACACGGATATGTGCTCGAGTAAAAATGCAAAATTTTGTAAATGAAGCTCATATCCAAAAGCATGTATATAGGATATGCAAAAACGAAGCAAGTATACATACACAAGACCACATGAAAATGTAAGACAAGTTCTAATGCATGTGGAGGCAAACACGAGTTATCAAAGATGTGCAAAGATAAATTTATACTCATGCAAGATGTGTGTGCAACATAGGATATGCAATTCTAAGCAAGCACACATGATATAAGGAAGTAATTACGAAGTTTTACCTCAATAGAGCACGAATCACTTACCCCATAAGACCCAAGTATGATAATCAAGTTCAAAGGATCCATTCACGAGTCCTATCCCACAGTCACTTGAATACCAAACCATTAGAGCTCAAAAGTAATATATAATGGAACACAAATGGTAGAAATTAATGATACTAACTCATGAATAAATCAAAACATTCACAAGAAAAAGATAAGTTATACTAGCATGTGAAGGCAAGCATGAGTAATCCTAAGCTATGTAGGTAAAGACTTGGTTTTCTCGTCATAAGAACCGACTCCCCGGTGACGCGTCTTTAATTCTCTCCGTTAGATCTGTAAATAGAATTCGTTGTAATTAACGGAATTCACAACTGGGTGCCCTAAAAAGGGTTGCAGAAGTTATTTGGCAAGATAAGCTAAGAATTCAATACAAATGAATAATTCTACTCATGCAAGAAGGTGTGTAATATAGATAAGTAAGTTTAAGCACCAGCACACCCAAACCAAGGCATAACTAAGATTACCAATTGAAAATTTGGTTCAAATTTAAAACGTGTGCCAAATTGTATCCATACGAAAAAAAATTAAACAATTTAAAGCTATATGGATACAAACTCACTTATAAGATTAAAAACACATTATAAGCAAGTGAGTGGTTTATGGCAAGAAAACACAAGATAAGTAATCTAAATCAAGTTTTCAAATCATATTGTGCTCAAGTTTAAAAGATTGCAAGTTTAAAGAATTGAGCACATGAATTCATATATGGGCAAAAGAATGACATGAGATAAAGCATTTCATATATAAAACAAACACAAAAGGATAATGAACATGGATAAGCACAAGTGCAAAACAAGGGTATATAAAATAAACACTTCTAAAGTATCAACATTTAAGCACACAAGTTAATAGGCGATATTTTAAGAAAGATGTAGCAAAGAAATACAGTACCCCATAAAAGCGATGAGCGAAGCAAATATTCCCTTTGAATTGCTCTTGCTCATCACATCCTGACTTCCTCAAGTCGACAATTGGTCCATACCTACAAAATAAGGTACGGAAGGGAATTTCGGTATCCAGACTTTATTGGATCCCATGGGGGTTAAGTTTGGGAACCCATTTCACATTGGCATGCAAAGAGATATTCTTCTTTAAACTATAAGTGTATGCCAAGTGTCCAAATGCACTACAAAAGTGACAAGTGTGCATACATGGAACTCCTAGATGTGTCAATGCAAGATAAAACAATGGTATGATGTGCATGCTGCTTGAAAGTTCTTTTCGAGCTAAATCTATAAAGATATACATGTGAATGAACATGAGATTTAGTATGAATGAAAGCATGTTTGACACGTCTAGTTGAAGAGGGTTTTTGAAATTTTGAAGATTTAAGACAACTCTTCAGTTTAAAACAATCTTTTACTTGCTAGATAAAGAATCAATTGTTAAAATATCACAAGTTAAAAGCAAGTTCTCATTTTCCTTTTCAAGAGACGTAAAATCACAAGTCAATGCATCATGACAATCAAGTGAAGATTTCAACAAATCAAATTTTCTTTTAAAGCTTAAAATCAAAATATCTTTTTCTAATCTCAAGGCATTGCAGCTAGATACCAAATTCTCATTTTCTACTTTCAAAGAATCAATAAAAACACATTGTGAATCAAGTTTTGAAAATAGCCCATTCTTCTCAATTTCTAATCTACCAATTAAAGCTGTTTGAGAATCATGAGCAGAAGTTAAAGCGCTACATTTGGCAATCAAGTTTTTGTTCGAAATCTCGATGGAATCGCAAAACGAAATCAATTCATTTTCTCATCAATGAGAAGAATATTGCTCATCTAAAAATTCATTTCTAGAAGCCATGAAATTGAAATTGCAATGAATAGTATTGAAAGCAACTAGCAATTGATCATGGGTAAGTTTATGATAATCGAAAGATGGATTATTTACAACCCAAGATTAAGACACCCCTTTTCTGACTCCATAGAGTTGGATCGTCTCTTTTGATTCATTTTTTGTTGAGACGCATCCAAAGTCGCTATTTGAATCGTTCTCTTGGCATTCCCTTCTTTATTGCAAACAACTTGCTCAACATATATATTTTCCAAGGAGCACCATAATTCATGAGCTGTTTTACAAGAAGAGACATTATTAAGAACATCGACATTTAATACACAATGAAGAATTTTAATTGCTTTAATGTTCAAAACAAATAAATCTTTTTCATGAGTACTCCATTTAGATTTAGAAATAGTAGGAATAGAATACTCACGATCAACAATTAACCGCATACTCCTACCAAGAGATTCTAAAAAGTTGCATCATAATTTTCCAAAAATCAACTTTTAAACCATCAAAATATGGAGGGTTATAAATAGATGGTTCATCGCGATAAGAATAAGACGGTAAATAAGATGACATGAGATCACTCTAGGATGTTAGTCCTAACAAGAAGAGCACCAAGCTCTGATACCAATTGAAAGTAGTTCTAGAGGGGGTGAATAAGATTAAGCTACCGATATGCCCAAATTTAAAATTCTAAACACTTGCTAATACAAATCGCAATTGCAAAGTTTAGACAAAAGATGAAACAATAAAGATAAGTAGCTAAGCACAAAACAATTATGAAACTAAAGCATATAGCAAGAGACTATATCAAGCAACAATTAAGCACAATGAGCAATTAGAGCATATAGATATCTAGCATGCAATTTCTAAACTAATAAGCAAAAGAGATGAGAAATTGCAAACTCAAACACGAGAGATTTATAGTGGTTCGGGAGATCACCTAATCCACTTTCTTTAGGCACACAAGCTCGTTCCACTAAACGCGCCTTTCTCTTGGAGACAAACACGTTGCGCACCCGCAATCTATAACCCCGCTTCCGGTAGAGGCTAAATCAACCGGTCTCAAAAGACACGTTCGCCACTACAAACAACACTTTCCTTACAAGCTCGTCCCGCCTCTCTCTCAATACAACCACACGTGCTCCACACTCGAGCACTTCTTTCTACAAGCAAGCTCACTCAACTTCCTTACAAAGACATCCTTGCATTCAAGAGTCCTCACACAAAGAAAGAAGAGGAAAAATACAAACACAATTACTCTTTAAAACAGTTTATCTCAATCTCACTTCTAATACTTTAAGAAATATGGATAATCAAATTTGAGCTCTTGATTGTGTGTGAGAAGATAGAAATGCAAATAAGAATTTTGCTCACACAAGACGTGGGATGATCACTTGGATATTCAAGTTTGAGATTTTAAAAATGATAACCATAAAAAATCCCAACCAAAACCTATTTATAGCCCCAAAGAAAAAACAACTCAACAAGTGGGGACAACAGTTTTAAAGCACGACAGACGTCTGAAGGCAATATGGGCAGATTTCTGCAGTTCATTTGTAAAAAACCCCAACGGCTATAAACGCCAACATTTTCAAACTTTTTAAGCTTCAGACGTTAGTCTTCTAATGGTTCAAACATTCGTCGATATTTTTAAAGAAGCCAAAACAAAATACAGAGATCAGACGTTTGTCTGAAGAAGTTTTGGCCAGACGTCTGAAGAAGATTTTTTTTTATAAAGATTTTGTACTGCAGACGTTTGTTTCCTATAGCTTCAGACGTTTGTTCCTTAAAACAAATCAAGCCAATAAAAAACACAGAGTATAGACAGACGTCTGAAGAAGCCTTTGACAAATGTCTGAAGAAATATTTTCAACCAGAGATTTTGGCACAGATATTTGTTAAAAGGCCAGACGTTTGTTCTGGAGTACTTCATACGTTTGTTCTGAAGTGAAATAGATATTTGGTTTTCAATAGTAGACAGACGTTTGAACCAATAATTGGACAAACGTCTAAATAAGGACAACACTGAAAACTTTGCTTTTCAAATAAAAACCGTTTTGAACGAAAATTCTTTGTAAAGTAAAACCAAATGTTTCAGTGCATAATAAAGTGTGCAAGAGCTCTAATTGATATTTTCCATAAATCCTTGAGTACTTACAAGGATTCATATGTCGGTTTCGTAAATTTTTGAATTCTTGAATCATTGTCGTCTCTAACTCTTGAACTTTGGCGATCCGCTTCATTTGAATTTCGGAACTCGTCAATCCACTCACTAGCGTCTTAAAGTCGATATCTTGAACTTCAAATCTTGGTCTTGATTTCGACGCTTCAACTTGGACTTCGGCTTCTAGTTTCTCAAAGCTATTCGTAGCTTGAATTCTTGAACTCTTGTTTCTCGGCTACGTAGTTTGAACTCACGAAACTTGATATGCAATTTGAGAAGCACTTGTCTGTATCCTCTGACCTCCATTAGATATTCAATTTAGCTCGATTTTCTCCATCCTCCTTTATATGCTTATGCCGTGAGATATCCTGAATATCCTGAAAAGCAATCTCAAAACGACCAAGCATATCATATACAGTGTTATAAAATAAACATGATAATAAACACAGTATATAAATATTCATTGTTTCAATATCGCAAAACTATGAATAGTATATCAATGTCAAGATAGAAATCAAATGCAAGACGTGAGATATTGATATACTATAGGTATTTATGATGTCTAACAAATAGACAAAATCACATAATACGACATCATAAATAATTGTTCATAATTTGAATATCAAAACGATGAAAAGGAATATTATTTTAATATCTAAGTGTATAACAAGATAAAGCATGAGATATTGAAATACTATTCGATATATACACATTATATGAAATGCAAACTAATAAACACGTGTATATAAGTTTAGTGTCGATAAAGAAGGCAAGATAAAGCAAGCGACACTAAACGACTATTCATATTTTGAAACACATCATCAAAATCAACAAAATCATAAACCATCACATTCGTTTTCAAGTCATTCCACTGCGCCTTTAGTGACATCCACGCCTATTTACCACCGTTGACCACTCGGTAATCTTGCCAAATGTTGGACCCAAGACTAGCATGTCACCATTCCAATTCCGCCGGTTGCTTTCTCAGTCGATTGGTTTATAAAGTATACCTTTCTGGATGATGATTAAAGCTGCTGTCACTTTGAACCTATGAAGCACATTCACGAGCACAAACACATTTGTGACGCATTTGTTAAAAGGAAAACACATGGACACAACTATTGTTTTCCATATATTTAATACTTACATATATATTAAACAAAAATATAATAAACTATGAGAACAAATAATAGTATAATTTTGGAACCACAATAAAAATAAAGGAAGGTTATAACTTTCATCTATAACCACAAGTTATCTTGAGCACAAACAAATACATATATAAAACTAAAACTAAACTCCATAAGAATAAAACAAACAAAAATATTAACCTTTTTTAGTGAAGCCGGCTTTCATATACCCGACTTCGTCATTTACATCACTTTTGGACGTCCACTCCTAAGCTCTACTAGTCTGTCATGAATGTTTCATATCCTCAAAGCTATCAAAGTTATTCATACATATATTCAACATTCTTACTTCTCAACCTCGTTGCGCTTTGTAGAAGTGTCAGACACGTTTAATTTTGGCCGACACGGCTCAAGTATGCTTGTCAGGCTGAGTGTCGAGATGTTTGAGTGTCTGAAATGTGTTCAACAATCACAATTAGCAAATAGAAGTATTCGTGCTTCCTAGTTTTGAACCATCCTACAATTCATTTACTGGTTATCTTCTTTAGCTCAATCATGATTTAGAATTTGAGAAATTTGCAAGAATGACGAAGATACTTGGTAACATTTTTGGAAATGCATCGTGTTTTACCTCAATCTTCGGTCTCCAACCTTGTATTACTTTTTCAAATCCAGTCTGTGTTGTTGGAATCTAGTGCACACTTGCTCAGTTCATGCCTTAAGTTCCCATAGCTCTGGTTAATGCAGGGGCATATGAGGAATAGTTTTATATTTATATTTTTTATTTTTCTATTTGGAGTAGGTTAACCAAGTTTGTGTTGGAGCATTTTTTTCCAGCTCACTTAATCATTTTCTAGCCTTATTCCTTTCTAACTTGATAATAATAGCGCATCATCAAAGATAAAGAGAGTGATATGCATAAGATAACAGAGTGATCTTGTCCCCAGGAAATTTCGTTTGGATTATTGTTTATAACAAAGAAGGCTAGATTTCTCTTCTTTCTCATGTCTTTTTTGAGCTTGAATCTATTTCTTACTCTCGAATTATATCTCTCCTATTTAATGTTGGATGTATGTGTTTGAAGACAACGAGAAATATGGTTTGAAGGTGTAGGGTTGTTTTTTCTGAAGCTAGTTTCAGATTTTCTTTGATTGATTTGTAGGTTGTTTGATCTTTGCATGTATGAAGCACAAGGCCTCTGCACTTGAAAATGCTCTCAGAATTGGGAATTTTGGCGAAACTCATCCCACTTTCACCACATTCCACATATGCAGCCACTTCATCAGTTCTCCAAATAACAGAAAGCCTGCTTACTTATATGGCTTAATTCCCAAAAAAAAACTGCCATATACTTTGGCTCATTTATGAGAAAATACTAAAAGCTATCATAATTCCAAGAAATTGCCATGCTTTGAAAGTTTTGTGGTGGTTTCTTGCAAATATTGCTGACACCTTAGTTTTACATAGTTTTGTGGTAGTTTCTTGAGAGTATTTGGTGGTTTCTCGTGATTAGGCCAAAATATTTGGTAGCTTTTTGGAAATTAAGCCTATTATTTAGTTGGTTATGTATTTCCACATTTTCCAACTCCGCAACAACCTTAGGTCTAAAGAACACGTTCCCCTTCTACTGGCCGTAATTTTTTTGCCAACTTACCCACCTTAGTCCATAGCCCTAGAGTAAGCTTCTACAAGGCAACAAGTAGATGAGAGATGAAGTTTTATGTGGAACATGGGTATCATATTTAGAATTTACTCTACCGCATTCAGGTTTGATGTTTTGATATTTTAATCCTTGCCGGTGACTTCAGGATTAGTTTTGTAGCTGTCAAATCATCTTTTTGTACTTCTGGTGTTTAAATTATACTTCCATTAAAAGCTGTCATTTCTTCATTTAACTATTATGGGGCTTATTTACTAAAAACTCTCAACATGTTTGGACCATTTTAACAAAACTACCATTACCTTTGAAACTATCAAGAAATTATCAATTTTAACGGTGACACGACAGCATTGTCAGCTCCACATCAACTAAGTTGCCACGTCAGCAATTATTTTTAAAAAATCCCAAAATACCCATCTAACCCTAACATAATTTCTAAATAAAATTGAAAAAACTAAACCCTCCTTATTTCCTCATACCACCACGGCAACCTGTTGGCGCCAGCGCCCCACCCTCTGCCTCATCAGCAGCAGCATCTTCCTCTTCTTCCCGCCGATCTCATCACCAACGTCGCCCATCCATCCCGCCGATCTCCTCGCCGGCGCCACCCCTCCACCCCTGCCCCTACCCCAGCACGCAGCATCGCCATCTTCATCATCATCAACATTAGCATCCTTTTCTTCTTCTTTCCCTTCTCCGATCTCGTCGCCGGCGCTGCCCCTCCACCCTCTGCCCCCGTTCCCCCCCCAAAGACATCATCATCAACATCTTCTTCTTCTCCTCCGATCTCGCCGGCCCTACCCCTGCCCCTACCGACCCCCACTCCAACGGCTCCTCCGGCTTACCCCTAAAAGAAGATATTAATTATTTAATAATTATTAAATTATTTAAAATGTAATTTATAATTAAGTAATTAAATTAGTAAAATGGTCATTTGACATGAATAGTAACATTGACCGTCAAGTTATGGTAGTTTCTTCATAGTTTCAAAGGTAATGGTAGTTTTGTTAAAAATGACCCAAACATGTTGGGAGTTTTTAGTAAATAAGCCACTATTAGTAAATAAGCCACTATTATGGACACTGTAGGTAATTATTGAATCTTGGCTCCTGTGATGTCAGAGTTTAGATTCCATCATTTGGTTTTAGTACATTCCTTTGAATTAGCAACTATCAAATTATAATTTTATCATGCATGAGCCATTTCCTTTTTGCTTCACTAGCATCAAGCGTGCCGCTCGACCTCCATTCAATTTTTTGGCGGGACTGGTGTCAAGTTACCAGTCTATGCAGTTGATAAACAAGAAAATATCCTCAATTGTTTTTGAGTAATATGCAATCAGTTTGAAAACAGATCGATTATGTATGTTATACAACTAAATTATTACTTTGAATAGTTACTGCTTGCCTACTGCTTCAAACAGGTATGCAACATCTAACTCCAATATAGTCAGGAAATCTCAAACTAATATGGGATCAAATGATTTTATGTTAGTTTTATGCTGCACTGCACATATAATAAAATTAACATCACATATCTAAACCTGTGCTCTTTAAGTTATTCCAATTAATAGTCACTGGACTTTAGATTACACGGTGCCCTGGTTCAAGCTATTTCAAGAAATGTGCAATAATCCAAAGCAGCAATTATGTAGTTTACTGTGATAGTCATTTTCTTTATTTAGTCACTGTCTAGGTATGTGCACTTATTATTCAATTCTTCATGGCTGTCAACTGTTTCCTAAAGTAGAAACTCATATCAAAATTCAGTTTGAGCATACTATAAATACTAATACTGGGTCGCAATGGTTCTAGGGTGCGGCGCCAACAGATGAATCAAGTCATGTTCAGGAGGAGGAGGAGGAGGAGGAGGAGGAATGCAGTCATTCGTTCATGCTTGAGGATGACATCGGGCTTGTCTGTCGTGTTTGTGGAGTCATTCAAAAAAGAATTGAGACAATTTTTGATTACCAATGGGGAAAGGTATTTAGATACTCTGACGCATGTTTATTTTTCCATATTCTTATTACCTTCATTCTGCTTCCCTTTGGTATCTTAATAGCTCTGGTGTGCTGAATTTGCTGATTGATCCATTACCGGAATAGGATGTAACCTCTGCCATTTAGAAGGCGATATACTTTCCATATTTATAGTATAAAAGGAACAATTTTTTTATATGTTCCCCAATCAGCATTCATGCGCAGGTTTTGTTTTCCTTTATTCCCCCCCCCCCCCCCCCACACACCCAATCAGAAGTTTCTATTTTTTAGGGTCGATTTTAGCATAATAGCATCTGACATTTCAAATTCCCATGTTTTTGAGTTTTAGATGCATACGGCGTTTCCAAAATATAAAACTAGCAACCAAGATTTCAACCATGTTTTGTCAAATATCGATTAATTTGATCTAGTGATAAATTCAATAATAATCATTTTGATAGATGCTTATGACGTAATTCGGAGACAACTGCAAAGAACATGCTAGAGAAGTCAAGTCCGTGGATCAAACCATCAATTCAGATTAGTGAAACATGTTTACCCAAGTGCATGTTTCTAAACAAGAGCTTAAGAAAAGCGGTTTCTCTGCCTAAGACAGCGGTAATGATCTTGAAGGGCGTGCGTAAATAATGTGTGACATTTAATTGTGCTACTTAGATCCTAAGTTAGCAACCACTATATTGTGATAGAAAGTCTGAAGAAGCACCTGTTCTAGTGGTGTAGTAATGTTTGAAAATGTAAAACAAGATGATGGATAAGCACAATCAATTTTCTTTATTTGTTATTACGGAACCTAACAAATTATGCAACCGAACATTCCTTGGACTTCAAGTCTTTGGCAATACTTTTATGATACAATAGTTTTGTATATCTGGATTCTGGTGGTCTATATCCTTATTCCTTGATCTACTAATGATATTGGAACATGTAGTTCTCTGTTGATTGCATCCAAAGCTGTAATCTATCACATTTTTGTGATATCAATTTATTCCTTACTCTATTTAATGATATTGGAACATGTAGTCTTCCATCTTATTCCATTTGAAGGTATAGTCTATGAAATTCTTGTGATATCAATTTATGGCATCTCAATCTCATTACAGCCATTTTACACCGGTTTTAGAGAACTCAACACAAAGAAAACCAGAGTTGTTGCAGACAGAGAAATATGATGTTATTAAGAAATAGATAGAAAATAGCATCATATAATCAAGTTATCACGAGAACTAATTGACTATAGAAAAGATTTGAGAGAGTCAGCTTTCAAGATCAAGCAGTGCCTTTTTCTCTTCTAAATGTGATGAGGTTTGGCTTAATTTGTTCTTATGTTTCATCATCATGGGCTTTGAAACGATAGAGTAATGTTACCACATGTTTTTAGTAAGGTTGCTTATATTTAAGGCTTAAATCCAAAAAAAACTACCAAAAACTTTACCCATGTGGCAACAAACTACCAAAAACTCACAAATTACGGGAAACTACCATGGTTTGAAAGCTGTGGTAGTTTCTTGTAATTATTGCTGACGTGGCACCTTAGTCATTGTAGTTTTTCGTAGTTTTTGAAAGTTTTGTGGTAGTTTCTCATACATTTAAAAAAGTATTTGGTAGTTTGTTGTCCAGTGGTAAAAGTTTTTGGTAGTTTTTTTTGGATTTAAGCCTATATTTAATTGACAATAAATATAAAAAACTTTATTTCTACTTCCACTGTTATTTTTCATTGGGGTGCTCTTCTTTTTGTTTCTGGTTGGTGGTTTTGTGGGTATGATCTTTTTGCGCCGCCCCTTGGGGACACGGTTATGTTTTATTTTGGGAAAGGGGGTGGGTGGTGGGGTTTCATTTATCTACTGGCATAACCTATGATAAAATCCCATTATGTTGCTAACTCTTATATTACTAACTTTTATATTGCTAACTTCTTATACTGATAGATCTGAGACTTCAATATTTTTAGAGCTCTAATATTCAGTCATAATGAGGTAACATGACCCAGAGAGAGCTATCTAAGATGCAGATCTAATGAGACAGTATCATACAATGCTATATCATGGCATCCATCTTGATACAGACTTTATGTACACTGTTTGTTACATCCTACACATTTGTAGGGGCAATGAGTTGCAACCAGGCCTATTTAGTGTATCTGATTCTATGGGAACCTTTTGAATAAGATTGTATTTGAAGTAATAGTTATGCCCCGTGGATAATCACTCTGTATGCCCGTCATTTATGGATAAAGCGGGGGTAATTATCGTCTTTTAAATGGAGAGAGAAAGTAGAAAATATTAAATAGATCCTGTGAGATCTTAAGGAAATTTGAAAAAACAAAATTAACTATATTTTCTGTCTGATGTTTCGTGTCTTATCCGCACTTCTCTCTGCCCTGCTTCCTAAGCAATTGCCATGGGAGAAGCCATCCCTCGTCAAATCTTCATCTTCTATGCTTCGTTCCTTGGTGTTAGTTAGTCGATGTTCCTTAATTCCCGGATCGCCTCTGTTGCCTGCATTCAAATTACGGCGTACCCTTATTCCAATTGAATCATCTAATAGCTATCGGATTTTCTGCGACCTCTTGACCTTATGATGGTGAAATTCAGATGGTTTCGAGCAGGGCCTAATTTAGTATGAATTAATCGGATGTTTTTCTTGTACTTTTGCATTTTTTGCCCCTTACTAATTTTATAACTTCTTTCTACATAGTTTGAGGAACCATATAATGTATACTTGCATGTAATATTGATTATTTAACATTAAAAGTAAATAAATGTCTCTGAGTTGTGCTTGAATAGTCTACGATCTGTATTACCTAGTATTTTTCTCCATTTGGGTCTTATATATGTGAACAAACATCTCTATTTTTTAAGGATGAAGTGAAGTTGTTTTGCATAAATAAATTCAGTTCTTGGCTTTCTAATACTATTTTCATACCCAATACTTATCTGTACAAAGTAGAACAGAAAATGACAAACGGAAAGAAAACGGATATTAGAAAAGACTTTTATTTTGTTATTTAGTAAGGAAATATGAAAAACGATACAAGTAATTGATCCATCTATAGGATCTGTTTATATTCTCTACTTTCTCTCTACTTTTAAATGGCAATAGTTACCCCCAACTTATCCAAAAAAGAAGGGCAAATAAACTTATTACCCATAGAACATAACTAAGCTAGTTGTGCCATGCAAGTAAATTAGCCTTCCCCTATATGTATATTTATTTATGTGTATGTATGTATGTTGTCACCTTTTTCGGTTTGATTCTATAACAGCAATCTATTAAACAGTATATTAAATAATTAAATTAGGTGTTTGATTGTTATTTTAAATTCTCAGAATTCTCGCTCAACAAGGACATACATGCCTGGATCAAAAACTCCAGCTCTGGGCGACATACCTGAAAGCTCCACAACTAACAGCACCGAACATTTCCTTATCGCTGCTGATATCTCTATCCATCCAAGACACATGAAGCAGATGAAGCCCCATCAGATAGAAGGTTTCAACTTCTTAGTTAAGAATTTGCTCGGTGATCCCCCGGGTGGCTGCATTTTAGCCCATGCGCCAGGTTCGGGAAAGACATTTATGCTCATTAGCTTTATTCAGAGCTTTATGGCCAAAGATCCCCAAGCAAGGCCCTTAGTCGTTCTTCCAAAGGGAATCTTGGCTATATGGAGGAAAGAATTCCAACTTTGGCAAGTCGAAAACATACCTCTTTACGATTTTTACTCCTCAAAGGCAGATAACAGATATCAACAGTTAGAAGTTCTGAACAATTGGCAGGATAACCGGAGCATTCTCCTTCTTGGTTACAAACAATTTGCCAATATTATATGTGAAGGCGGCAAAAACAAAGTAACGGAAGCTTGTCAGGATAAACTCTTGAAGGTCCCGACTCTTCTTATTCTAGATGAAGGCCATACTCCTCGTAATGATAACACTGATATGGTTGAATCACTTGCGAAAGTTAGGACCCCGTGCAAAGTAGTACTCTCAGGGACTTTATTCCAAAATCACGTGGAAGAAGTATTCAACATTCTGAAGCTTGTGCGCCCAGTTTTCATGAAGAGTGAATTGTCACGTGCTAAAATCAAGCGTATCATGAGCATGGTGAATATATCCGGTGGTAGGAGGCCAAGTAAAAGTAATTATGACTCGTGTTTCTGTGATTATGTCGAGGATACTCTACGGAACGACGAGAACCATAAGAGGAAAATTTCGGTCATTCAAGAGCTTAGGAACATGACACGAGATGTGCTTCATTACTACAAAGGAGATTTCTTAGAGGAACTCCCTGGGTTAGTTGACTTCACTGTGTTTTTAAACCTCGGCCCGAGGCAGAAAGAAGTTATTCGAAAGCTGGGTAAACTCGATAAATTTAAGAGGAGCTCTTTAGAGAAAGCTATCTACATTCACCCTCAGCTGATGGAGCTTAGGGAAAATGCCACTGGTGACAAGGACACCAGCATCAATATTAACAAGGTTGATGCTATTATAAACTCCATGAATGTGAGAGATGGTGTCAAAGCGAAGTTTTTTCTCAGTCTCTTGGTGATGGCCGAGTCTTCAGGGGAGAAAGTACTTGTATTCAGTCAATACCTTCTTCCATTGAAATTTTTGGAAAGGCTAGTCATTCAACTAAAGGGATGGCGTACCGGGAAAGAAATATTTGTTATTTCCGGTGATACAAGCCCCGAGGAGCGAGAGGTGTCGATGGATCAATTCAACAATTCTCCTGATGCCAAAGTTTTCTTTGGATCGATTAAGGCGTGTGGAGAGGGGATTTCTTTAGTGGGTGCATCGAGAATTGTGATTTTAGATGTTCATCTTAACCCTTCGGTTACTAGGCAAGCTATTGGGCGTGCGTTTAGGCCCGGCCAAATGAAGAAAGTTTATACTTATAGATTGGTGGCTGCTGATTCGCAAGAGGAAGTAGACCATAATACCTCTTTTAGGAAGGAGTTGATTTCGAAGATGTGGTTTGAGTGGAGCGAGCATTTTGGGCATCAGGATCTTGAGTTGGATGCGATTGATATTGGAGAGAGTCAGGATGTGTTCTTCGAAAACCCTTCTCTTGTAGAAGATGTCAAAGCTCTTTACAAAAGGTCAGTAGTCTACTATCTTTAGGCTAAATTACACCAAACCACTCTTGCCTATTACTATTTTCACTAAAGTACCTAATTGTTTTTTATTACAGTAAGCTCCCTTTAAGTGCAAGATTTAGGGGTGTTTTAGTTGGAAAAAAGAACTCCATTACAACCAAAGTTTAAGGGAGAATACTGTAATATAAAACTTAAAGGTAGTTTAGTGAACAACAATAGTAGTCACGGGTAGTTGAGTATAAGTTAGCCTTATGTGAGGTTAGCATGTTCTCAATTTTCATGCTGGTTCATTCATAGCAGAATATCGCATGAGATTTGCCTCTTTTTTGTTACAGATGATTCCAACCAGGGCTGCTGCAATCCTTGAGATTCTGGCTTCATTCATAAGTACTTATGTATGCCTCAAGTTTGGTAAAATTTATCTTGTGGCTTAGGAGTTGTTGGTTGTGCCTTGGTCCATTTTGTTCATACTCTTGAAGTTTAATTATGAATTCATCATCTCTGTTCTACTTGCCTGGGATTCAAGGCATTATCTGGTACTTTTACTGCTGTTTTGAAAGTTTGACCCCAAGAAACATATTTTGTAAAATATGTGTAAATATGTGATGCTTGCATACTGTTTCATTATCATCGAATGATCTGAACTTTTCTGTCCCTTTGCTTTCCATTTTGGAGGTCATGGTAGAGACGAGGGTTTATGTCAAGACCTTTTATGTAGATACCTTGCGTCTATGTAGCTCGTTATCAGGCAGGCATAAGATTTTTTGCATTGTCCAAATGCCTTTGCTGTGGGTTGAGAGAGACATTGCATCATAAATTATACTTGTTTAAATATTTTATTTTTCCCTTGATTTTGTTGACAACCTTAGTCGAAGTGTATTCCTGTATGGCTCTAGTAAATGTTTAGCTTTTGTGTGCTGCTCCAGTACTGTTTCTTTTTCATCAAAAGAATCTTATCTACTTCGGGCGCTTTTGCTCAACTTGAATGCTAGGGTTATGCCTAGAAATTATTCAATTTTCTTTTCTTTTCATTCTATTTTGTTATTGCCCCCCCCCCCCCCCCCCCCCCCCCCTCATCTTCTGCATGGCTAAACTAGTTTCTGTTTTGTTAATTGGTACTCATAATGGTTTGGTGATATCTTGATTGCAAGTATATCCAAATAGGCTTCTACCAAATGTGAATTAGCCACAGCTTAGGTATGACATCAATGCGAAAACCCTGCTGGTTTTCTTATTACAGGCAATGTTTGTGATGCCATATGAAGCTTGTGCATTGTAACACCCTAGTTGAATACCGTATATTTAGATTTATCATAATATTAATTTTTTTTTATTGATAACACTATTCCTATAATTTTAGAATTTACTTTATGGTTGGTTGTTTATATGTTTATAATATCTATTGGCGTATATAATTTTGACAGGATAATCTTCAGTTTCAGGTATTAAATGTTAATTCGCTAATTCATATCCTAAGTTTCTTAGACTAGCCTGTTCACATTTGATTTGCAAATATATTTCTTTGCCTAACTTTATTTGTTGTTGGCTGTTGTTTGAGAATAAGAAAAATCCAAATCTCTAAACAATATATACACACAAACAACAATCTCTCTCTCTCTCTCTCTCACATATCTACAAATATATTTATATATTTACCAATATATTTATATATTTACCTTCCTCTCCCCTTTAAACACACACCCAATTCTCTCTTTCCCTTTTCTATCTCTCTTCTTCTCCGAACGCCGTCTCCACCCTTGTCGCCACCATCATCACCGTGCAGCCCCGACTCCCCCTCCTCTCATCCTGACCATTGCCGTGGACCGCTCAACCCTTGTGACCACCATTTCCTCCTCTTCCCTCCCCCGTCTTCACCCTTTCACCGCTTCCCAAGCACCCACTATCGTCACCACCCTCGCCGCCTCTCTATCCTCACAGTCACCATCTCCCTTCTCCACGACCCATTTGCCGCCTCTATCCTCACAGTCGCCATCTCCCCTCTCCACGACCTATCGTCTGTACTCATATCCATCTCACAACCGCCGCCGTCTTCCTTGATCATCACCCCTCCGTCGCTCTCTCCTTCTTCTTCGACCGTCACCCGGCCTCCCATCATCGATCCCTCTCATAGCCGCGCCTCAACATCAGAAGCACCAACCCATCTCGTCGCTGCCAACTCTAGTCACCTTCGCCTCACTGTCGTAGGCCTCACCCTTTCGCCGCACCCCTCGTCAAGACCTCCACCATCAACGACCGAGACCCCATTGCCCAAACACCGTCTCCCTAACTCCGGCCATCTCCATCATCGTCGTTTCAACACCAAACCCGACACCCCCATCCTCGATCACGACAACGTCACCATCGCCCGCACATCTGAAACTCACCATTGCCGCAACAATCTATAACCCACCATCGAGCTAAGACCCTAACTCCTATCGCCGACGGTCTCATCACTAAACCAGATCCTAGCCGGGTCAAAGTGCATGCCAGAAATTGAAACTGCGATTGTCTGTTGCTTCGTATTATTATGATTATCGTGCTTTCGTAGTCAAGGCAAGTATTCTTCGTTTACTTTTGGCTGATGCAACATCGGCAACCTCTCGTATATATATACATATATTTTTCTGCACTGTTAGAATAGAAAGAAAAGTGTTAGTGCTCAATTATTTTTATATCGTTGGAAAAATATAATTTTATGCAACAAAGTGATTAAAAGAAAACTAGATTAAGTGTGGATCTGCAATGAGATTTATTTAATTACAAATAAAATTCAAAAGATGTTAACCTATCTCACATATATATATATTTCTAGCCAGTTTGTGATTAGTATATCCATATTGAGGTTAACGTTAAGTATAACAATTGTGACCCATATCAGCTTGTACATCGTCTTCATATAGTTACTATTACCATATAACAATTACATTTGACATGTCATGATTATTCAGTACTCCAGTCCATTTACTTAAGAACGAGATCTCTAATTAGGATGCTGAATTATATGTTAGGACACACTACTATTTTCCAGTTTCATTTCTATACAATTACTATATCACAAATGCCAGTCTTTTCGGCATTCTTAGTTAGTGATCTAGTCGTTACCACAGTAGATACGAATACGCGGGTTGTGGGGGTAGTTTGAGTGTGCGTTCGTACAACATGATCTTAGGAGTCTCATGCAGGCAGCTCGTACCGGGCTCTATCAGTCGCATGTTATTACAACCCGTACCGGGCTATATCGGTCATATGTTAATCCCACAGTTGGGCCCGTGTTTCTTAGCCCCTAGGGCTGCAACACCCTAGTTCATTTATACCAGTTCTATTTTGAGTATTTCTTTATTTATGATCATTTCCTGATTTATTGTGTTTGGGTGCAAATAGTGTATTTGACATCTGTATTTGCATCCGACCCGACCCGCTTGTTGGAAACCCGTCTTGATTCCTGTTTATGATTTATCCCGGCTTTTTATGTGGATCCGTGCATTTTCATATTTTTCTATTTACTGCATACTGGCATTATATCTAGCATCTGCATTTTTTTATAATACATTTATAGTCAAATAAAATATTATAAAAATACCTAGTATGGCCTGTATCATACCCCTAACACTGTCGTGACATCCGTACATCGTGTTCTTGTCCCGTTCAGTGAAACAGACTAATTTGGATATCTACGTGCACGCTAGGTGCATCCGTTCTTGGGGGTATACTTTTCGTGACCCGGATATCCTATTTTTGGTTTTGGTTGATGATCAGTCGAAAATACTGCATCTTTTAACCGGCAATTTCTCTATCATTTGCACTCATCTAGAAGTGTTCGGCATTCATATAGCACATATTAGCAAGTCAGTCGTTAAATATTAGATTGCATGTGTTAGACTTTAAAACCGGCACTATAAAGGAAATTGACTGCATTTCATAGCATGGCATCATTCCTATATATCGCAACTTGTGTTTCGAAGTCTGTACAGGACATTACAAAAGATCGGTCAAATTTACAAACGAAGACTGTTAAAAAGACGCCAATTAATGGATTTGGAATCTGGTATTGATCTAAGAAGCATTCAGAGATTCAACATATCAGAGAATACATCAAAGTACAGAAGCAAGCATACCATGAAGTTTGAAGCTCCACAGAAGCCACTTGGCCGCGGAACCGCGGCCGGAGCCACCTTGCGCCGCGGTTCCGCGGCGGCTTGTCCACATCACCACTCCAAATTTGCTTCATAACTCCTACATCAGCTTCAACACTTCAGAAAGACATTACATTCTCCAGAAAGCCCCAGAAGCTTCTGCCAGTTCAGTAAACCTAGGGTTCCTAACTAAACACCCCTAGCTTCCTTAACAAGCTTCAAATTAAACTTTATTAAGGACCTAGAACCTTCCCCTAACCTCCTAGCTTAGGGTAGAAGCTAATCCCCTAACTAACTATTTCTAGAAGCCTCTTTCTCTAACTAACTTTTGGAGGGAAAACTCAAATTTGAATTTCTAGACCTAGGGTTTGGAAAACCTATAAATAGACTCCTAAGGCTCACTTGAAAAGGCTAATCTTTGACAACTCATTGTTGGCTAAATTTTCCCCATTCTTCATCTTCCCCAATTTCCACCCATAAGTCTAGTGACAAGGCTTGTGTCAAAACCCTAACCCTAGTCCAATCCAAAATCAAGAAACTTCAAGATTCTTTGAGTGCAAGCCAAGCAAGTCTTCAAGATCCTTTAGAAGCGGAACCGGATTTCAACGGAGCACGAGATCGAAGCGATCCAAGACTCAAGAAACCGAGCGATGCAAGATTCGACGAGCGAAGTTCCTACCTCTTGTAAATCTCGAGAGTTGTAACTACTTGTTGATGTAATAAAGGTGAAGATTCTTTAAACTTGTTTACATTTCAATTCGAGCATTATGCTTATATTTCGATTCTTGAAAATGTACTTTGTGATGATGCTTGAATAAAACTCCGCTCGTGGAGGAATCGAAATAATTGTAAATTGTAGATGTGATCACGCGCTAATACGAATCAATCAAATGGCGCCGTTGCCGGGGATCGCGCGCTAATTCGTTCTTTATTTGAAATTTGAATTGAAAGATTTATTCCATTGTAATTTTTTGATCAAAATTCGCGCAAAATCTAAACGATTTGTTGTGGTGTATTGCAAGGAAAATCTGGAGCTTGCTGCGAAATTGGAAATTTTTTTGGAAATTTCCAGAGAGCTCAAGGAGTGAACAGAAGTTCACTGTTGAATTTTGCTACAGTGACTATCACCTACGGCCGCGTTTCCGCGGTATTAGCCACTATCTGCGGCGGTTCCACGCCTATGTGAAGGGATCTCAGTGCAAATTTTTCACAGTGAGCTCTATCTTTCTTATCTCCTTCTAAAATCTGCTCCAAATAACATTTTGTGCAGGCTTCTTTGCAAAAATCGCAGCGCCGCGCAAAAAGCAAAAATTAAATTGTGCTTGTTTTGATTTTTGTGGTTGTTTGCATAATTAATACGGACATTAAGGGGCAAAGACCAAATCAAGATTAGGTGGGGAGTTCATTACCCTTCCTAAGCCCCGAAAATAGCAAAATTTGCATCCGCATTTACCCCAATTAACTAAAAAAGATCTAGAGATGACTCTAAGGACCGTCGCGCTCACTTAGGACAGAAGAAGGCCGTGGGTAATTCATTGCTTATCCGCGTTTCTCTTGTGGTGTCTAAGGCAAGTGTGTCAAAGGCTAGTGGTTACTTAATTAGGCCCACTACTTACGTAGTGGAGAACCTCCCACTTACCTGGCACTTACCTGGCCACAGGAGAGATAAAGAGGCAGTGGAGGATTTATCCTGCGTCTTGTCTTTTGGCAGTTAGGAGCGGTCTAGAGATTTGACCTAGGCGACCCCTAGAATTAGGGTTTTGTGTGTTGCATTTGTTGTGTTGTATCATTTTTTCAAAAATCCGTCCAATTTTCAAAACAAACACCGCATTCATTCATTCATTACCCCTAATTATGAGTCAACGCTGCCACTTGTACTAACCCTTTTTAGTACAAGATAGGCTGGACACAGGATTCTAGTGCCCGTTTAGTCCGCGTACCCTTTATCGACTCCGAAGTCGGTATTTCTCCATTTACTTCTTCTTTACCCACTACCACACCCACATCGATGGATCCACCTCCATCGAATTTCTTTAACACTAATCTGCCGCCGTCCATTGGTGCGCAGAATCCACCCCGCATCTCTCTCCAAGAGAGGTGCTATCCACTGCGAGGTCCTCTTTCGACCTGCTTATCTATTCCACCAGCCAACGGGGATAATTTTGAAATTAAACCCCAATACATCAACCTTTTACCCAAATTCCACGGACTCGAGACTGAGGACGCTTACGTTTTCATTACCATATTTGAAAACGTATGCGCAATGATGGGTACGTCACAACTTTCAGTGGATGCTATGCGTCTACGATTTCTTCCATTTACTTTGTGCGATATAGCCGAGAAGTGGCTATATAACACTACTGCACACTCAATCACGAATTGGGAAGAATTCGTCGCGGCATTCCTTAAGAAATTTTACCCAATGCAAAAGACAGCTCGAATCCGTAGCGAACTGAATCAATTTACCCAGCTCCCTACTGAACCATTTTCAAAATGCTTTGAACGTTTCAAGGATCTATTGGTTCAATGTCCTCATCATGGCATCCCGAGATGGGATCTTTGCCGAATCATTTATGAGGGCATTAACCCAAACACTAAACATAACCTTGAAAACATGTGTCAAGGTACCTTTATGACCAAGGATGCTGGGGAAGCTTGGAAATTTTTAGAATAGTTCGCTGAAAAATCACTACAGTGGGAGAGTGGAACCCAACCATTGAATAGGGGTGGAGTACACCAAATAGATGTGTCCATAGGTGTTCGAGCTGAGATGGCAGCAATGCAAAAGAAGCTTGACGCTATGGAACACAAATTTTCTGCAGCTTCCCTAAATCCAATGTCGCTCCCTAAAACTGTATGTGGCTGCTGTTCTGATCCGTCTCACTTAACGGAAGAATGTCCACTAAACTCTGCGTTTCAAGGTCACGAGCATACAAATGCCGCATTTCAAAGACTTAGAAACGATCCATATTCTTCCACATATAATCAGGGTTGGAGGAATCACCCGAATTTTGCTTGGATCCAACAACAATCTCAAAACACGGTTCCAAGCCAAAATAATTTCCAAAGGGCTCTTCCACCACAACAGCAACCACTTCAACTCACTCAGCACCCCTACCAGTCACAAAATTTCCACAACCAGGTGAACACTCCTGCACAATCTAATCCTATGCAGTTGACCGGTTCTGACGAACTTTCTCAATTCACTCAAACCATGAAATCACTCTTGTCAAATTTCATAGAGGTTTCGGCTGAGGTTAGAACTTCCGTCAGTGAGATAAAGAAAAACTCAGCGTCCCAAGCTGAGAGTATCAGATCGATGGAAGCTGAAATCGCACGACTTAAAGCCGAGATGAGTGCGAGAGAAAAAGGGAAACTTTCTTCTCAACCCCTACCGAATCCTGGGCATTACAATGTAAATGCCGTCACAACGTTGAGATCAGGAAGAGTGCTGAACAACCATGTCGGGGAAGGAATTGATGATATTGAAAATCCTATCAATAACACCCCGGCTGAGACCTTTTCTCACACACACACTTCTACTTCTGATCCTTGTTCTTCTACCCCACCACCTTCTCGCGAGCCTATTTTCCATTTCCCACTAGGCTCGACACCTCAGTATAGCCCTTCTATTTCTCCACAGACGATCCCCACACCTCTTTTGGGATCTCGTCTACCCCCTCTTCCTTCTCCTATGATGGACCCGACGCTTATTGCAAAAGCTCCTTACCTGAATCGGTTAAGGGGTAACAGAACGAGTCCTCATATGGAGAAAATTATGGAAATGTTCAAACAGGTTAACATCAACATCCCTCTCCTAGATGCTATTCAGCAAGTCCCCGCTTATGCGAAAATTCTTTAGGACTTGTGCACTAGGAAGAGGAAGACTCAAGTGCCGAAGAAGGTCTTCATGTCCAATAATATTTGCACTGCTTTTATTCCCCAGCTACCAAAGAAACGTAAGGACCCAGGATGTCCTACAATATCGATTTCTATTGGGGGTAAAAACATAAATCGTGCTCTTTTAGACCTTGGCGCAAGTGTTAACCTCCTTCCATATTCTGTCTATGAACAACTAGGGATTGGAGAGTTGAAACCTGCTCACTGCACTCTCCAAATGGCAGACCGTTCAATCACCAAACCAAGGGGTGAACTAGAGAATGTGTTGATAAAGGTCGGGGAATTTGTATTCCTTGTAGACTTCATTGTACTCGATACACAGCCTGTAGCAAACCCCCGGGGCCAAATTCCGATGATTCTGGGTTGTCCTTTCCTTGCCACTTTCAACGCTGTTATAAACTGTAGAAATGGTTCAATGAGCTTATCATTTGGAAATATGACCATTGAACTAAATATCTACAAAGTTGGAAGTCAGCCATCGGAAACCTCTGCTCATATTCTCGATGTGTGCTCTGTCCACGAGATCGCTCCCGATAGTTGCGGAGTTGAGGAACTTTGCTTTA
This sequence comes from Agapanthus africanus, assembly GCA_030015575.1. NCBI lineage: Eukaryota > Viridiplantae > Streptophyta > Magnoliopsida > Asparagales > Amaryllidaceae > Agapanthus > Agapanthus africanus. Next base: position 156,307,352 of record JASDDO010000004.1, read on the forward strand.
CTGATCTCGACGACATTACCACATCTCTGTTTGACTTTACACATGATCTTAGTGAGGACACTTTTCCTACACTTGAGTCCTGCACTTCCGACTTTTCTCCACCCGAGTCTGTATCTTTCACAGGCTCTGAGCTTCTTTGTAATTCCAAAAATCACTCAATGATACCTCCTTCTATCATATCTCCGCCTGAATTAGATCTCAAAATTTTACCTTCTTATCTTAAATATGCTTATTTAGGTGAGAAGGAGTCTTTACCGGTTATCATATCCGCTTCTCTAGCATCAGAGCAAGAGAATGCACTTTTATCGGTATTGAGATCAAATAAAGAGGTGTTTGGTTGGACTATGGCGGACATCAAAGGGATTAGTCCCTTGATAGTAGAATATCATATACATGTGATGGATGATGCCAGACCAACCCGAGAACCACAAAGACGGTTGAATCCCGTCATGAAGGAAGCGATGATGAAAGAGATCGTCAAATGCCTAGATAATGGTATTATATACCCCATCTCCGATAGCCAATGGGTGAGTCCTATACATGTCGTTCCTAAGAAATCCGGCATCACTGCTATTACCAATAAGGCAAATGAGTTGATTCAGACACGCGTCCAAACTGGGTGGCGTGTATGTATTGATTATAGAAAACTCAATGCCGCCACGAGGAAAGACCACTTTCCTCTACCATTCATTGATCAAACGCTGGAACGCTTAGCGGGACGAGAGTATTATTGTTTTATGGACGGATACTCAGGCTATAATCAGGTCCCCATCGCCAAAAAGGATCAAGATAAAACCACTTTTACTTGTCCTTTTGGTACCTTTGCTAACAGTCGCATGCCCTTTGGGTTATGCAATGCTCCCGCTAACTTTCAGCGGTGTATGATGGGGATATTATCTGATATGGTAGAGAATTTTCTGGAGATCTTTATGGACGATTTCTCGATTTTTGGAGACTCTTTTTCTGATTGCCTATCGAATCTTGACGCTGTTCTTATTCGTTGCAAAGAGAAGAACTTAACTGTCACGCCCCGCTTCCCAGAGTACGCAAGATTTGGGCACGTGACATAGCCAACCATGCTACCTGTGGGTAGGAAGTATCCATCCACAGTCACATTACGGTTGTAAAGATATCAAGAACAGTAAAATAAACTAAACTAATACATGTCCAAATCCATAATAACAAGAATCAATAAACAATGAGTGCGGAAGCTAATGATCCAGTACAATGAATAAACAGTATGTCCCATAATACGGGCTCACATCTGGAAATGAAATGACATAAATAAACTAAACTCTCAAGAACTCACAGTTCAGCCTGCTGGCTGAAGTACTCCTGCTCGGTCGACGACAAAGGTACGGAATCTGGGCCATGCAAAACCCAGACGTCAGCGCGTCATGATATCAATATATGGCATAAACATGGTAATAAACAATGCAAGCATGAACATGAATAAAGCAGGAATAAGAAGTAATAAACAGGGTAGCGTGCAGTAGTGACTAAACTGTCCTATCAGGTTTTCTACTCTATAGTCTTTGAAACCAATGGATGAATCGTCGATGTAACTCAATAGTATCCCGTGCGTGCCCGGGACCACGGTCATGATTCTCGGGGCTGAATCCGAGACGTGCCGCTAAGCAGTAAAAGGTAATAGGATGGATGAGTGATGTCAGCATCAACACTCCGGAGCTGGCCAAGCCCGTAAGACTGATCAGAACAATGTGTCGAACTGTTGAGTTACAAGTCGGTTTCACCTTTGATTTCCCCATACCCCCAAACTATGTATGTCAGTCAGGTATTCAGTAGTCAAGGACTAATGCCAACACAAGTCAAGTAAGGGTAGGTCTGTCTGGATCGACAGCAGGAACGGTTAGGTTTGTTGGCATTAGGCACGAGATCAGGAAACAAGTAATGTCATGGTACAACAGGATGAGTCGGTAAGTATGTATATGTCAGGTGTAGCAGGGTCAGGCCAATATGTCGTGCAATCAGTAAGTGCTCACAACAGGTATACACTCAATAATGAATAACAGCAGGAAACAGTAATTAATCACAATGTTCCATATAACTACAGTGATGGTTGTATTCTCTTATTAACAGGTTCAATCATTTTTAGGGTGCAAAAGCCACAAGGTAAAGCAAGATTCACAATTATAAATTAAGGAATTACATGAAATTATACTAAGTATGATAATTGTCTCGAGAATAGTTTAACAGTTCAAGCAGATATGATTCAGTCGTTTTATTTGGTTAAAGCATGGATTGATGTGGGTTAAATAATTACGAGGAACCGTCGTATCGATTCCAATATAAAGATAACTGCAATACTATGATATACATTACCATCTTAAGTTGTTTAGTATAAAATCAAGTGCGTGGCGAGACTAGATCTCGCACGCTAGCATGTTAGAGCAAGTATTCAAATACTTGCCTCGGAACAAGGGTCGAGATGCGGGCGGCCTGATGCACAAGTCACGATACGGTGTGTGAAACGGCGCGACACGGTACTGGGTCCGGGTGCGATCTGCTGCGCGGTACGGACGCGATCTGCGGTGCGGTCTGGTGCGCGATACGGACGCGATCTGCGGCGCGGTCTGGTGCGCGATACGGACGCGATCTGCGGCGCGGTCTGGTCCACGGTACGGGCGCGATACGGTCACGATACGGTCACGGTCTGCAGCGCGATCTGGTCCACGGTACGGGCGCGATACCAAACACGAACAGCGGGATCACACGGACCAGGGTACTTCGAGGGAGACACCAGGGGGGACCACGGCGGGTTCGACGGCACCGGAACGCCGGCGAGGCCGCGACGGTGGCTGCAGCAAAGGGAAGGGCCTCGGGTGTGCAGGGAGTGTGCTGCGGCGAGTGGAGGAGAGAGTGCTCGGCTCAGGTGGTCGAGGGGGAGAAGGAGGTGGCCCTGGTGACGACGGCGAGGTCGCCGGCGCGTTCTCTGGCGAACAGGGAAGGTGCAGGCGTTGGGTTAAGGCTCGGGCTGGTGGTCCGGCGAAGGGAGGAAGGGAGGTGATGACGCGGTCGTGACGAGGAGGATGAGAGGGTGTCGCGGGGGTCGTCGACGACGAGGGGTGGCGTCGACGGCGAAGTCTGTAGGGTTGGAGGCGACGTCGGGGTTGGGGTGCAGGTGCGGGAAAGAGCGGGAGACGAGGAGGAAGGAAGGGTAGGAGGGTGAGGTGAGGTCGAGAGGATGATGACGATGGCGAGGGCACGAGGAGGTCGGCGGTGGCGAAGGTGGCGTTGGGTTCTCGGGTGAAGGGTTCACGGGTGAAGGGTTCACGGGGGTGGTCGTGGTGGTGGTGTAGAGTACTCGGGAGGGGACAGAGGAGGTTGCCGCGGTGCTGGGCAGATGATCGGAGATGGAGACGAGGGCGATCTGCGGCGGTGGAGAAGGTGGTGTTGGGTTCTCGTGATGGAGGAGGAGGCGGATGGGCGGCTGCATGGAAAAATTAATTATAGGAAGAGAGGGAGAGGGAGAGATTGGAGAGAGAGAGAGAGAGAGAGAGATTTGATGATGATGAGAGAGATAGAGAGATCGTAGAGAGGGAGAGAGATTGGATGGGGCCCACGAGAAGGGTAAAGCCTCGTGATTGGCTGTGGCGAAAATATTGAGAAGGATTTTGAATGAGATTCGAGGGGTCTGGTGAGATTAAACAGTTGGAAAAAATATATAATCGTAATATATAGTTTAAAGATATTAAATTAAAATGGGCCTTTTTGGCGCGAAATGAAACATTTCCAAATCGCGCCCGGGTTGCGCCCAAATGTTCCAAATTCAAATTATAGGATTTTAAGTGGGTTCCAAATTTTGAAAAGAGGTGTTTAATGATTAAAATGCATGCCCCCAAGTCGTACACTTGCACGCGCGCGTAGTCGTCCAAACTTGCTTGTTTAGCCAAACGGAACGGAATCTCGACACGCGGACGCTACAACGCGACTAGTGGCGACGAGTAGGCCAACATGGACATCTTAAATTTCATTTTCGGAGTTAAAATTTGTTATGTGCCAAAATGTCTTAACCGGGTAAAATTTAGCAATAAACACCAGAAAATCGGAAAAATTGGAATGAGCAATAAATAACCCTCAACTAGTAATATACATAGTATTATTGGGCTCGGGTGTTACATCATACCCAACTACAAAAGAATTTCGTCCTCGAAATTCCAAGAATACAAGATAACTCACTACTGGAAAAGATGAGGGAATTTCTGCCGGATCTCGTCTTCTCGCTCCCAAGTAGATTCTCCATGCGATCGGTTACCCCAAGAAACTAGCACAAGAGGGATAATCTTGTTCTTAAGAACCTTTTCTCTTCGATCCTTGATCTCGACTGGTCGCTCCTCAAAAGTCAGGTCCTCCCGAACGGTCAACTCCGAATGATCCAAGACATGAGTCTCATTACGAACATAGCTCCGTAGTTGAGACACATGAACACATCATGAACTCCTGCTAATGACGATGGTAACGCCAACCGGTACGATACCTCTCCAACACGCTCCAATATCTCGAAGGGTCCAACGAATCGGGGACTAAGCTTTCCCCGACTTCCAAAGCGAATCACCCCTCTAGTCGGTGATATCTTCAGGAATACCAAATCGCCCACGGCGAACTCTAGAGGTCTTCTTGACGTGTCGGCCCAACTCTTCTGTCTGTCTTGAGCTGCCTTCATATGCTTCCTGATTGTATTCACCTTCTCGACTGCCTGTACCACCAAATCTGGTCCTAATAACCTTCGTTCACCAACATCATCCCAACAAACAGGTGAACGGCACTTACGACCATACAGCGCCTCAAACGGAGCCATCTGAATTGTCGCTTGGAAGCTATTGTTGTATGAAAACTCCACCAGGTGTAGATGATCCTCCCAAGAACCTTTGAAGTCTAACATGCAAGCCCTCAACATGTCTTCAAGGGTCTGGATCGTTCTCTCTGATTGTCCATCGGTCTGAGGATGATAAGCTGTGCTATACTTCAATCGAGTCCCCAAACTTTCTTGTAAACTCCTCCAAAAGTGTGACAAGAACCGAGTGTCCCGATCGGACACGATGCTTACCGGTACTCCATGCAATCTGACAATCTCCTGCATGTACCGCTCTGCCAAAGTCTCCGTCGATTGACCAACCCGAAAGGAATAAAGTGAGCTGTCTTGGTCAACCGATCGACAATCACCCATACAGCATTGTTGCCCTTTTGACTCCGCGGTAAAGCCGTCACGAAATCCATGGTTATATGTTCCCACTTCCATTGAGGAATCGGAAGTGGTTGCAACAAACCAGCAACCCTTTGATGTTCAGCCTTGACTTGCTGACACACTAAGCACTTAGCCACAAAGCGAGCAATTTTCCGTTTCATACCTTCCCACCGGAAGGGCTGTCGAATATCTCGGTACATCTTTGTCCCTCCTGGATGTACAGAGTAAGCTGACCTGTGTGCCTCCTTCATAAGCTCTTCACGCACATCTCCCTTTGGCACACATACACGGCTACCATATCTCAACGAACCGTCTTCATGGATCAGTAAATCGGTTCGTAGTCCGGCTTCAACCTGCTCTCGAAACCTTCGTAGTCTAGGATCCTGCGATTGTGCCGCTTTAATCTTCTCAACTAAGGACGATTGTACTTGCAACTGCATCAACTGTCCTGTAGCATGTGGTAGCACAACCTCCAAGTCAAATCTCCGAAACTCCTCAATGATCTCTCTCTGTGCAGTCAATAACTGAATTGCTGGTAACCGACTTAGCGCATCTGGCACGACGTTAACTTTTCCCGGATGGTACTTAAGATCAAGGTCGTAGTCGGCCATCAGCTCCAACCATCTGCGTTGCCTCATGTTCAACTCCTTCTGAGTGAACACATATTTCAAACTCTTGTGATCCGTAAAGACTTCAACTCTCTCGCCCAGAAGGTAGTGTCTCCAAATCTTCAGGGCGAAGATCACGGCTGCAAGCTCCAAGTCGTGAGTCGGATAGTTCTGCTCATGAGTCTTCAGCTGCCTCGATGCGTAAGCGACGACTTTCCCATTCTGCATTAAAACACATCCCAATCCTTTTCCAGATGCGTCGCTGTGAATCACCAGTCCTCCTGAATCATCCGGTACGGTTAGGATAGGGGCGGTTATCAACTTCTGCTTCAACGTCTCGAAGGCCAATGCACATCCATCTGTCCAAACAAACGGTACCTCCTTACGCGTAAGCTTGGTTAACGGCTCAGCTACACGAGCGAAGTTCTCCACAAATCTTCTGTAGTAACCGGCGAGTCCAAGGAAACTTCTTATCTCTGCAACATTCTTTGGAACAGGCCAATCTCGAACTGCTGCAATCTTCTCGGGATCAACGGCGATTCCATCGCCCGACACGACATGTCCCAGAAACTTCACTTCTTCCAACCAGAATTCGCACTTACTCATCTTCGCAAATAATTTCTCCTGTCTCAGCGTTTGCAGTGCGATCCTTAAGTGTTCAGCATGCTCCTCCGGACTCTTCGAGTACACCAGAATATCGTCAATGAATACCACAATAAACTGGTCCAAGAATGGTGAAAAGATCCTGTTCATCAAGTCCATAAATATTGCCGGCGCATTAGTCACTCCGAAGGGCATCACTAAATACTCGAAATGCCCATACCGAGTTCGAAACGCCGTCTTGCAAATATCTTCTGCCTTCACTCGGACCTGATGATATCCTGATCGTAAGTCCAGTTTCGAGAATACCCTCGCGCCACTGAGCTGCTCAAAAAGTTCTCCAATGCGAGGGATCGGGTACTTGTTCTTAATAGTTACCCGGTTTAATTCTCGGTAATCGATGCACATCCTTCTCGTGCCATCCTTCTTCTTTACTAAAAGAACTGGAGCTCCCCAAGGTGAGTTGCTGCTTCGAATCCATCCCTTCTCGAGTAATTCACCCACTTGCTTCCTAACTTCTTCTAATTCCACCGGTGCCATTGGATAATAAGACTTTGATACTGGCGCTGCACCGGGAATAATGTCAATCGCAAACTCCACCTCTCGCTTCGGCGGTAAGCCCGAAATGTCTTCAAACACATCCATAAAGTCGCGAACAACTGCCGGCTCTTCATTACTACTAACCCCCATAGCTGCAAGAACACTGTCTGTCGGCCTAGTCCTAAACTCGACTGGCCCGACAGAACTGCTTCCTTACCGCAACTGCTGTCTACATTGTTGGCCACGAAAGGTCCAGCAAGACTACTGAGTCTCATCCATTTTGCTGTATGCACGTCTACGGTTGCTCCATTCTGCGTTAGTCCGATGAACTTCTCTTTCCTTTCCTCCGCGCAGTCTGCGGGAAGAATTCCTCCAGGAAACTCTTAGAGAAATCCGCTCAACTGATTGGCTTGGGCAAGCGGTTCTCCTCCACAAGCCACCACTCTCGGGCGTAATCCACTAGTTGAATGCGCACTACATCAACTCCCTTGTCCTCTGGAATCTGTGCCGCAATCAGCAAATTCTCCGTGTCACTAGCCACTGCTCGGCTGGCAACGGCTCCTCCAGACCAGTGAAAGTAGACGGACCCAAAAGTCTGAAATCTGCTACAGTCCCTACTCGTTCGACTGGTCTAGTTCCATCGTTGTTTACAGACTGCTGAACGATTTGCAAACCTTCCTGAAACGAATCTGCTATTGCTGGATCAGCTCAGTCTGTCTCTTTGATTTCCAGCATTCCTCTTATCACTCCAAGCATGGCGGTTTCGTTCACACGCCTCTTGGTAAGTCTTCAACTTCTTACCTGTCATAATCCTGAACTCAAAACACCCAACATCAGCATGATGATAGATTCTGAATGTGGATCAAGGCTAGAACTCCAAGATACTTAAATAGAGTACTGCATTGTAGCTATGCCGCGGTATCATAGCCGCAATTACTTAACTCCACCCAAGTCACCCAAGTCCTAGGGATAACAAGAAATCAGGTTTCCGAGTCGACATGCAAAGTAAGTTTGCACGTCGTAAAAATATAATCAGGAAGAATGTGATTCAAGAATGGTAAAACGGTCAATGTGGCTGGACATGTTCCCTAAACACGGGTATTCTGATTCGTGTATTGGGGTAATCGATCGCAGGGAGAATCCACTTGGGAGCGAGAAGACGAGATCCGGCAGAAATTTCCTCATCTTTTCCAGTAGTTAGTTATCTTGTATTCTTGGAATTTCGAGGACGAAATTCTTTTTGTAGTTGGGTATGATGTAACACCCGAGCCCAATAATACTATTTATATTACTAGTTGAGGGTTGTGGTTTGCTCATTTCCAATTTTTCTGATTTTCTGGTGTTTATTGCTAAATTTCACCCGGTTAAGTCATTTTGGCACATAACAAATTTTAACTCCGAAAGTGAAATTTAAGATGTCCTTGTTAGCCTACTCGTCGCCACTAGTCGCGTGGTAGTGTCCGCGTGTCGAGATTCCGTTCCGTTTGGCTAAACGGGCAAGTTCGGACGACTACGTGCGCGTGCAAGTGTCCGACTTGGGGGCATGCATTTTAATCACTAAACACCTCTTTTCAAAATTTGGAACCCGCTTAAAATCCTATAATTTGAATTTGGAACATTTGGGCGCAACCCGGGCGCGATTTGGAAATATTTCATTTCGCGCCAAAAAGGGCCCGTTTCAATTTAATATCTTAAACTATTTATATACGTTTATATTTCCTCAACAGTTTAAATCCTTCAGAATCTTTAATCCCAAATGTTTTTCCTCGTGTTAAACCAATCACTGAGCTTGGTTTCCCCGTGTGGGCCCCACCTACCCTCTTCCCTGTCTCACTCTCTCTCTTCCCTCAATCTCTTTCTTTCTCTCTCCAATCTCTCTCTCTCTCTTCCTCTATTTAACCTTCACCCATGCAGCCGCCTCCCTCAACCCTTCTTCCCCATCACGAACCCTAACCCTAACCCTCGCAACGTCACCGCCGATCCCCCGCGACCTCGCCGTCGCCGCCCTCGCCACCACGAGGCTCACCGCACCCACTCACCTCGTTTCCCCGACGATTCCCGCACCTACACCCAACCCGACGACGCCACCAGCCGTCGCGGGCCTCGTCGTCGACGTCGCCTCCAGCCACCGACGATGCCGCGACTCCCTCTCCTCCTCCTCGTCGCAACCTCGCCTTCCCTCTTCCCTCGCCAGACCACCTTCAAACCCAAACCCGACCCTGTACCAATCTCCAGGTCGCCGGAATTCGCGCCGACGACCCTCGTCGAGATCTCCCGCGCCACCTCCTTTCCCCCTCGACCACCTGGGCCGACCACCACCCTCCTCCACTCGTCGCACCCCCTCTCCAGCAAGCCCAGCGGCTGTTCCAGACCTTCGCAGCCGTCGTCGCTGCCTCGCCGGCGTTCCAGCGCCGTCGAGCCCGCCGGGTTTACCCCCTGGTGTCTCCCGGTAAGCCTTCCTCATCGTTCCTTTGAGCTAGATCCCTTTCCCCGCTAATCTTGAATATTTGTCGTGTTGCTAACTTGTTGCCGTGCCATACCGTGCCCAGTGCCGCATCGCGTCGTGCCACGCACCGAGCCGGGACCACGCCCACCATCGTATCGCGCCCGTATAGCGCACCAGACCGCGCCGCAGATCGCGTCCGTACCGCGCAGCAGATCGCGCCTGGACCCAGTACCGTGTCGCGCCGTTTCACACACCGTATCGTGACTTGTGCATCAGGCCGCCTGCACCTCGACCCTTGTTCTGAGGCAAGTATCTGAATACTTGCTCTAACATGCTAGCGTGCGAGATCTAGTCTTGCCACGCAATTTAATTCACACTATTTAATACCGTAACTTAATGATGGCATTTGATATCGTATTACTGTTGTTATCTGTATATTGGAATCGTTACAACAGTTCCTCGTAATTAATTAACCCACATCACTCCATGCTTTAACCAAATAAAACGACTGAATCATATCTGCTTGAACTGTTAAACTATTCTTGAGACAACTATCATACTTAGTATAATTCCTTAATTTATAATTGTGAACCTTGCTTTACCTTGTGGCTTTTGCACCCTAAAGATGATTGAACCTGTTAATAAGAGAATACGAAACATCACTGAGTTCACATAGAATAATAATTGTTATTTACTGTTCCCTGCTACTGTTCATTATTTGTTACTATACCTGTTATCATCATATACCTGATTGCATTACATATTGACCGATCTTGATACACCTGACACATGTACTGATACACCGGACACAACACCCTGTACATATCGACTCTACCTGTTGAAGGTAACCTGACCTGTTACCTGATCTTATGCCTAATGCCGACAAACCTAACCATTCCTGCTGTCGATCCAGACAGACCTACCTTTACTTGACTTGTGTTGGCATTAGTTCTTGACTACTGAATACCTGACTGACATACATAGTTTGGGGGTATGGGGAAATCAAAGGTGAAACCGACTTGTAACTCAACAGTTCGATACATTGTTCTGATCAGTCTTACGGGCTTGGCCAGCTCCGGAGTGTTGATGCTGACAACACTCATCCATCCTACTACCTTTTACTGCTTAGCGGCACGTCTCGGATTCAGCCCCGAGAATTATGACCGTGGTCCCGGGCACGCACGGGATACTATTGAGTTACATCGACGATTCATCAATTGGTTTCAAAGACTATAGAGTAGAAAACCTGATAGGACAGTTTAGTCACTACTGCACGTTACCCTGTTTATTACTTCTTATTACTGCTTATTCATGTTCATGCTTGCACTGTTTATTACCATGTTTATGCTACATACTTGATATCATGACGCGCTGACGTCTGGGTTTTGCATGGCCCAGATTCCGTACCTTTGCCGCCGACCGAGCAGGAGTACTTCAGCCAGCAGGCTGCACTGTGAGTTCTTTAGAGTTTAGTTTAATTATTTCATTTCATTCCAGATGTGAGCCCGCATTATGGGACGTACTGTTTATTCATTGTATTGGATCTTTAGCTTCCGCACTTATTGTTTATTGATTCTTGTTATTATGGATTTGGACATGTATTAGTTTATTTTTCTGTTCTTGATATCTTTACAACCGTAATGTGACTGTGGATGGATACTTCCTACCCACAGGTAGCATGGTTGGCTATGTCACGTGCCCAAATCTTGCGTACTCTGGGAAGCGGGGCGTGTAGGGACCCGGTTCTTGCTCACGGAGCAAAGTGCCACACGGAACAAAGTGCCACGCCAAGTGTCGTGTTAAGTGGGCGGGGGCCACCTCTTGAGTCCGTGGGATCCACTGTAGAACAATGGGGGACTCTTCGGAATACATTCCGAAAGGGGGCAGATCTATACTATAAATGGAAGGATACCACTCTTCAATACAGAGGCGCCTTTTAAGTGAACCGGAACTACAGGAGCTTGAGAACTCCGTAGTTAAGCGTGCTCGGGCCAGGGAAGTCTTGGGATGGGTGACCTCCTGGGAAGTGGCCCCTGGTCGGGTCCGGTTCGCTCTAAAGGGAAAAACCGTGCGGTTTCGGCCAAAGCGGACAATACTCTCTGTATTGGGGGTGGGGCGTGACATTAACTTTGAATTAGGAAAAATGCCATTTCATGGTCCAAGAAGGAATTGTACTTGGACATGTTATTTCACAGAAAGGCATTAAGGTTGACAGAGCTAAGATAGATGTCATTCAAAACCTCCCTCATCCCAAAAGCGTCAAAGATATTCGATCTTTCCTTGGCCATGCGGGCTTTTATAGGAGATTCATTAAGGATTTTAGCAAAATTGCTAGACCTTTAACTCTTCTCCTGGCCAAGGATACGACCTTCCACTTTGACCCGGACTGTGATGCAGCTTTCGACTCACTTAAACACTCCCTCACTTCAGCCCCCGTTCTATCGTCTCCAAATTGGGACTACCCCTTTGAGCTGATGTGTGATGCATCCGACTTTGCAGTAGGTGCAGTCTTAGGACAACACATTGAAAAGATGCCACACGTGATCTACTATGCGAGTAAGACCCTGAATGATGCTCAAATCAATTATACAACCACCGAAAAAGAACTTTTGGCGGTTGTATTTGCATTAGAAAAATTCAGGCCTTACTTAATTGGCTCACCTATAGTTGTGTACACTGACCATTCCGCCCTAAAATATCTTCTGGCGAAGAAAGATGCAAAAGGTCGACCAATACGTTGGATCCTTCTGTTACAAGAATTTGATCTTGTTATCAAAGATAAGAAAGGATATGAAAATGTAGTAGCCGACCATCTTTCACGCATCTCTTCTTCCCCTGTGATCCTGCCGATCAATGATTCGTTTCCTGACGAACAACTCTTGAGCGTATCCAATGAACCTTGGTTCAGGGATATAGTGAACTATCTTGTCACGGGACTTATACCCAGCGATTGGTCAAAACAGGACAAATACCGTTTTCTATCCCAAGTAAAACACTTTTACTGGGACGATCCATATTTGTTTAAGTATTGTCCTGATCAGATCATTCGCCGGTGTGTCCCAAAAGAAGAGTTCAAGAGTGTTCTTTCTTTTTGTCATGATCAGGCTTGCGGGGGTCATTTCGGTCCTAAAAAGACGGCGGAGAAGGTTTTGCAATGTGGATTTTATTGGCCGACCTTATTCAAGGACGCATTTGACTATTGCAAAACCTGCACACAGTGTCAGTACACTGGTAGAATCTCCCGGAAAAATGAAATGCCTCAGCAACCCATCTTGGTTGTTGAAATTTTCGATGTTTGGGGCATTGATTTTATGGGTCCCTTTCCCAACTCCTTTGGGAATTTTTACATACTGCTGGCGGTTGATTATGTCTCAAAGTGGGTTGAAGTCATTCCATGTCGCACTAATGACAGGAAAGTTGTCATTAAGTTCTTGAAAGAGAATATCTTTTCGCGATTTGGACACCCACGCGCTATTATTAGCGATAATGGGACACATTTCTGCAACAGGTCTTTCGAGACTTTGATGCGGAAATACTCAATCAACCATCGACTTTCTACACCCTATCATCCCCAAACGAGCGGGCAGGCTGAGATCTCAAACAGACAGATCAAACTAATCCTGAAGAAGACTGTTGCTAAGAATAGAAAAGACTGGTCGATCAAACTGACGGATGCTCTTTGGGCATTCCGAACTGCATTTAAAACTGACCTAGGGATGTCTCCATATAGGATAGTGTTTGGAAAGGCATGTCACTTACCCGTCGAGATTGAGCATAAAGCATTGTGGGCTATTAAGGAAATAAATTTTGACCTAAACCAAGCCTGCAACTTTCGGAAGCTGCAAATAAATGAGCTAAGCGAACTCCGCGATGAAGCTTATGATAACGCTGTGATCATAAAGAATAGGACTAAGGTTTTTCATGATAAAAAAATTTTGAGGAAAACATTTTCACCTGGTCAACAAGTCCTTTATGATTCACTACTACACCTTCACGCGGGTAAGCTCCGATCTCGGTGGAAGGGACCTTTTGTTGTGCGGACTGTATACCCGCACGGGGCAGTAGAAGTAGAAAATGTTAAAAACGACACATTTTTTTAAAGTGAATGGACATAGACTAAAGCCGTATTTTTCCACTGACCCCACGGAGGAGCTCCTGTTCTTACAGGAGACATTTTATTTGGATTAAAATTCCTCCGTCTCACCTTCATATCCTGCATATCACTGCATCATCTTTTTGAATGGAGGTGAGTGAAAAGAGTAAGTTTGGGGGAGGTTCTTCACTTATATATTTTTCCCCCACTAATAATTCCTCCCAGACTTACAGGTTTTGTAGATATAGCTGTTGGCAACAGTGAGGACACTGTTGAAAACAAGTTTGGGGGAGGTTTGTGCTTGTTTTTGCATCATTGGCATATCATTTGCATAAGCACAAAACATTTCTTTAAAAACATATAAAAATTTCTTTAAAAACTTATAAAAATTTAAAAATTTTCAAAATCCATAAAAATTTAAAATTTGCAAAATATAAAAATATTTTAATATTTAACATTTTTTGTACATAAATAAGATAATGAAAGTTTAGATAGTGAAAAATTACATCCATGAGATTAGAAAAATTTAAGAAAACCAAGAAAATTAGAAGTTTTCTTATACGAACTAGTAATAAGTAGTTATGAGCCGTTGTCCCAAGGGTTAGTAAGATGAAGGACGTCACTAATCTGAGGATAAAAATAAGTCTGAAAAATAGTTTCTATTCTGGAAGCCAAACATTTTGAACGTTGATACCCTGCTATTCGCACTTACACACGTCTTAAAGCCTGGGATAGTAGAGGATACCTTGAAATGCTCTTGTCTTAAAGCCAAAAGTATGAAGGAAATAAAAAAATAAAGAAAATATAAAGTGGTATGAACACTGGTTTTGTTATCACCAAGGCAGCAATAAAAAAATATAGCGAGGGTGCCTCTTCACCTAGTGCCCTAAGGCCAACTGGTTTGGGAGTCACTGCTAAGCCTTAGGTGGTGCAAGACGAGGAAAATACACCAAGTAAGCAAGCACAGGAGTAATCGGTCGGTTAGTACCTCAAGAAGTTTTAACGGTCGCATGAAAGTGTGTGAGCAATCTCATCTAAATATTCATTAATTAAAATGTACTGAGGCTGATGGGCAAGAGTATGATAGCTTGAATTGAATTCTCCGGGTGTAGGGATGTCTTTACACACACGCAGGGTTATATGATCGATGTTTGGAAGAAAAATAGGAATGAAGAATAAGACGATGTTTTATTGAGGGAGGACGTGATTTCTGACATCTTTTCATGACCATGAAGATAAGGCTCATGACAACCGAAAAGCTAGCTTAGTTGGAAACCCTAATTTTCAAGGCTTTTTCTTTTACAATTCTTTTCTTTAAATGTAATATTCATGATCTTCCTTTTATTATTGGATTTTGTGGGTGCAATCCGCTGAAAACCCTCAGGAGACAACACTCCTCCTACTAGGGACACCTAGAGGTTTAAAGGCTTGTTGCATATGCTCAGTGCAATCGTGTTGCCTACGAAAGTGTGCTAGTTAGTTTTTTCTCTTTCTTTATTTTCTCCTTTCTTTTTAATAAAAAGTTCGCTCGAGACGATCGAAAATAAGTTTGGGGGAATTTGATCAGTCGAAAATACTGCATCTTTTAACCGGCAATTTCCCTATCATTTGCACTCATCTAGAAGTGTTCAGCATTCATATAGCACATATTAGCAAATCAGTCGTTAAATATCAGATTGCATGTGTTAGACTTTAAAACCGGCACTATAAAGGAAATTGACTGCATTTCATAGCATGGCATCATTCCTATATATCGCAACTTGTGTTTCGAAGTCTGTGCAGGACATTACAAAAAATCGGTCAAATTTACAAACGAAGACTGTTAAAAAGACGCCAATTCATGGATTTGGAATCTGGTATTGATCTAAGAAGCATTCAGAGATTCAACATATCAGAAAATACATCAAAGTACAGAAGCAAACATATAATGAAGTTTGAAGCTCCACAGAAGCCACTTGGCCGCGGAACCGCGGTCGGAGCCGCCTTGCACCGCGGTTCCACGGCGGCTTGTCCACATCACCACTCCAAATTTGCTTCATAACTCCTACATCAGCTTCAACACTTCAGAAAGACATTACATTCTCCAGAAAGCCCCAGAAGCTTCTGCCAGTTCAGCAAACCTATGGTTCCTAACTAAACACCCCAAACTTCCTTAACAAGCTTCAAATTAAACTCTATTAAGGACCTAGAACCTTCCCCTAACCTCCTAACTTCGGGTAGAAGCTAATCCCTTAACTAACTACTTCTAGAAGCCTCTTCCTCTAACTAACTTTTGGAGGGAAAACTCAAATTTGAATTTCTAGACCTAGGGTTTGGAAAACCAATAAATAGACCCCTAAGGCTCACTTGAAAAGGCTAATCTTTGACAACTCATTGTTGGCTAAATTTTCCCCATTCTTCATCTTCCCCAATTTCCACCCACAAGTCTAGTGACAAGGCTTGTATCAAAACCCTAACCCTAATCCAATCCAAAATCAAGAAACTTCTGTTAGTTGTATGTATGCCCTAGAGGCCAGTATTGTACAGATGATGTATATTATATTGGATGCTTGGACATATATAGAGAGGACTTTCTTGCTCGATATGATAGTATGCTATCTGGTTGTACTTTACTTTAACATGTATACTTGTCTCTTTATACTGTCTTATAGTTACATGTTGGTAAAGCCCTTAGGATGTGTGTTTCCTGATTTAAAATCAGAAAAGCTTATGAAAAAAGCTTCAGAAGAGGGTCACATGCTTACACATGACCAGCAGTCACGTGTTGACACGTGACATCTAAAAGCATCATCAAGGCAGACTCGGCTTCCTGACTACATCAAAGAAAAGGGCTTCAGAAAGGGTCACGTGCTCCCACGTGACCAGGGTCACGTGTTGGCACGTGACATTTTAAAGCGGATTCAAAGGCACATCGGTTCCCTGATCAAATCAAGGAAAAAGCTTCAAAAGAGGTCACGTGCTCCCACGTGATCAGGGGTCACGTGTTGGCACGTGACAATCAAAACATCAGAATTGTTCTCCTGATAAATCAAGAAAAAAGAGCCCAGACAAGGGTCACGTGCTCACACGTGACCAGGGGTCACGTGGTGGCACGTGATGGTTAAGCAGCAACCATAAGACAGCGCAAAAGGAAAGAGGAGGGCTCATTCCAAAGAGGGTCACGTGCCCACACGTGACCATGGGTCACGTGGTCACACGTGACCGGCTTTCAAAGCTCGTTTTGTTAACAGAATTAAATTCTGAAAGAGATTTAAATCTTTCCAAAGGAAAGCGATTACCTGGAACCAATCGAATTAAAGATTTAAAGATGATTAAATATCATCTATCTATGGGAAAATCTCGAGTTCGGAAAGATTTCCCCTTTAAATCTAACAGAAATAACAAAGGAGAATCCCTGGATTTAAAATCCAATGGTGAATAAAATTCATCCAATAATCCAAAGGTCCAAAATGAATAATGGATGCAAATCAAATCTCTCAATGAAGATTCATCAAAAAACTAATTGACTCGGCTGCTTCTCCTATAAATAGGAGCCAAGAGACACAAAAAAGATAGATATACGCAGAGGGAAGAAAGGGAGAGAGAGCCTTGATACTTCGAGGAATTTGGATCTTCTGCAAAAGAAAACCCTAGGTAAGAAAGAGAAGGCTCCTTGAAAAAAAGGAGAATTTAATTCTCGACAGAGTTTAACTCTGATATATATATAAAACAGAAGAATATATTTCTTCTCTCTTTGATAGAGGAGCTGCAAAGTGCACATCTCCCCTTGAATTTGAGAATTTAATTCTCAATGGGTTGAGATCCTGCCATGTAGATCCAAAACATAGAGAGGGAATGGAAGCACGAGAATTTAATTCTCACAGAACTATAGGAATTTAATTCCTTTAAAACAAAACTAGGGCTTGACCCTGTGTTATGGGAATTTAATTCCTTCAGAACAGAAAGAAACAGGGTTTAACCCTAATTAAGAACCTAGTTCTGTTGGAACAGCGGGGATTTAATTCCCTTAATCATAATTTAACAGAGAATGGGAATTTAATTCCTTAAAAGCTTTTATCAGGGTTTAACCCTATTTAGTTCTTCACATGTATGAGGAATTTAACTCCTACAGAAAAATTCAGAGTCTAACTCTATTCAGAATATAAATCTTCAAAAGGAAGTAGGAATTTAATTCCTCTGAAATTACTGTCAGGGTTTAACCCTACGAGGAATTTAATTCCTGGAAAAGATTAACAGATCCTCTAAACAACATACATAGAGGCAGGGCCACGTGTCACCACGTGACCCCCCCTAAGAGATCTACAGAAAACCCCTTTGAGGTAGCACCCCACGTGACCCACGTGACCCTCGGCAGAAGCTTTAACATATAAGCATTTAAATGCCCTTCACGTGAGGGCACGTGATGCGATAATCTCAGCAGAATAAATGAAGGGAGGACGCTCTCACGTGTTGCCACGTGACCCCTCTTGCCTTAGTGTTTAACACTAAATTGGAACTCTTGAATACAGTATTGAAACACTATTGGGCCTTAGTGTTCAGCACTAATCAAAGAACTTTATTCGCAGTGTTAAACACTGATTACCTTAGTATTTAACACTAATCTGAGATCTCCATTGCCAGTGTTCAACACTGATCTGTTTTAGTGTTTATGATAATTTGAAAGCCTTGTTGCTAGTGTTTAACACCAATTATCTTTTAGTGTTAAACACTAACTTGTCAACCTCATTCTCAGTGTTCAACACTGATTGCTCTGTAGTGTTTAACACTAGGCTTTGGCCCAATGGGCTAAAGGGATAGAGGCAAAGCCTCTCCTTCAATGGACCAACAAGAAGCCAATATTCCAGACATGATAGGACTTAGCTCAAGCTTGGCCATGAGTCTTCAATTCGTAATTAACCGGGCTAATGGGCTCATAACATAATTAATCGGTCTTGATCCCAAATTGGGCCAAGGACTACTTAAGCCATTCCGGTTCTAGGGTACATCTCTTCACTCCTTTGATACTTGGCATTGTAATCCCTCAATGTCTTCAAAGAGGTGATGGGTCCCGACGACCACACATTGATATGGACTGTGGGGTCCTTAAACCCGTGTCTGATGCAAAATTCCTGGTTACGTGGAACGCGGATAACGTCACTCTTTGACCCCGCGGAAAACGCCCAGAGCGGAGCCTAGTCCTCGCCGAGCACGGCAGTGAACCCGTGTGAAGCATCTTGTGCAAAATTCCTGGTTACGTGAAACGCGGATAATGTCACTCTTTGACCCCGCGGAGAACGTCCAGAGCGGAGCCTGGTCCTCGCCAAGCACGGCAGTGAACCCGTGTGAAGCATCCAGAGCACATACCGGACTGTGGAGTCCTTAAACCCATGGACTACGACATCCTTAACCTCGACCGAGATGTCTTAAAACTAACAATGGACCGCAATGTCCTTAAACTACCCATGGACCGCAACGTCCTTAAACTACCCATGGACCGCAACGTCCTTAAACTAGAACAATAGAGCCCCGCATGCTCTTTTGCCGGATCTAAACGGTCCCGTTTAAGTTGATCTTAGCCTCAAAGATGGCTAACGTATCCTTAAACCTTCAAACAGACTGGACTACGAATCCCCCCAATTAACTCTGGCTCGAGGGTATATCTCTGAACTCCTCTGATATCCGTCGTTGTAATCCTTCAACGTCGTCAGAGAGGTGACGGGTCCTGACGGCCATACATACGATGGACCACTATGTCCCTAAACTGGAACAATGGAGCCCAAACGCTCCTTTGTCGGATCTAAACGATCCCGTTAAGTTGATCTTAGTCTCAAATTAGACTAACGTATCCTTAACAAACGTTTGAGTTGATCTTAGCCTCAAGTATGGCTAACGTATCCTCAAACCAAACCCCCAAACCCAAATCTAAGATAACACGGATTTGGACTAGTCCACGCCCTACGGGCGACGACATAACTCGGTCTCCGTAAACAATCCACGGGCAACAAAACATAAAATAGACACACACTACACGAAGTGACCATCTGGAGAAGGAGAAAGTTGTTACCGCGATGCGGTAGCGTAATTAACTGCAGGGGCTTGCGCCTGCAGGGAAGAGCGTCCCCACAATCAAAAACCCCTCAAACGAGGGGGAATCTGACGAAGTCTGCTACATCGGCCGCATCCGTTTAAACCTTCGATACATGGTGCCATAAATCAACTTGGCATCTTCGGAGAGGTGGACGGATAGCACCAATTAGCATCTGCCCCGAACCCCAGGCTTAGACGCCGCCCATGCGTCCCGGCCGCCGTTCGGAGGGGAACAGATTCTGGCACGCCCGGTGGGACCTTTTCCTCTTTCCACTCCACACTTCGTGTGTCGTGATTCGCGAACAATCGCGGTTCGCTAATGATTGCCCTTGGGTTTTAAGATACTAAGAATTGGCGTCTTTCTTATTGCAGAAAGCAAAGGATCGATGGCTTCTACTTCTGCGAAATCCTCCAACCGCTCAGACTGCAATTGCGACCAACGCTCTGCCTCGCCAGGAGGTATAGCCTACGGACCCCAAGCTGCTTCGTTATTCACAATGCCGGTGGACCAGGTGACTCAGGCCACTACCGGATTGTTCTTTGGGACTATACTCCCACCAACAAGCTTCGTGGCGTCGGTGCTGACAAAGGAAGCTCTCAAGAAATCGGTCTTTGATCGTCTTACCCCTGCCGCGGCTCCTCTCAACGAGGCGCCCAACGTCAACGCCTCGGTCTTCTCTAGATTGGGCCAGAAATCCTGCGAACTCATCATGGGGCCTACAATCTCAGAGAAGGCTGCTTCTAAGAAAGTGGCCGCTCCTGCTCCCGAAATCGCTCCCGCTCCTGCTGCCCAAAGGACATCGGTCTTTGACAGGCTAACACCAACAGCGACCTCCCACCCACACAGGGGGCAAGACGAAACCATTCTTACCGCTGACCCAACGCCGTCCGCTCGACACGCTCGACGTCGCCATTGGCGCCGAGTAAGGAAGGCTGGGGGCAACTCACCCTCCGGGTTGACTCCATCAACCCCGATGGCAGAAGTTAATGCTGCTGTTCCAACTGGGAACAGCTTCGAAATGCTAAATAAGGTGCGAAGGAATTCCCCTACTGCAGTGCTAAAGAGGTCTCCTCCCCCATTAAAAAAGGTTGTGGAAATAAAACCAGAACAGCCCCGATCTCCTCAACGGCTGTCTTCCAAAATCTATAAGGTTTGGCGGCAGGCCCGAGACTCGATCATCGATCCAAACTTCTCCCGCCAGCACAAGAAGCTGAAAATCCAACTGGAAGCTGGTCACCAGGCTAAACCCCGAAAGGCTGTCTGGGCGCCCACCTCAACGGCCCCCTCAACCTCCATGGCTCATAAAAGGAGGAGGCCAGAGAAGATCCCCCAGCCTGCAACGACGGCTAAAAGCACTGAGCCCAGACGCCCGAGGTCTGGGGGCATGGTGGTGCACACTCTTTATATGGCTTCTGGAAAGGAGGAAAGCCGCACTTCTACGGGCCACCGACCGCTAACCCGATCCGTAACGAAAGCCCAGGAGCAACAGCAAAAGCTCCAAGAAATGATGAATGCTATGGCCGCACTTACCGGGCCAAAAGAAAGCCCAGAAACGTCCTCGGACGCACGCCAGGAGGAAGAAACCGACGCTGAATTCCTTCGCCGGATACTGGAGAAAAAGGACAAAGAGGCTGCTGAACAAGCGGCCAACATACAACGTATGGGCCTTCTCTTCCAAGATATGATAGGAATGATGATCCAGCAGGACTTACCCGCCGAGGATCCCCCAATCGTTCTTGAAGACGACCGAGGAGAAACGTCAAATCCACCACCAGCCCTCTCAACGGCCAAGGAGGAGGCAATCTCTAAGGCTGACTTGGTTGACTACATAGCCCAGCAAATCCGGGTTCATCATGCGACTGAGGCAGCTGGTCAAGTCGTGAAAACGGGGCGGCCGTATCCAAGCTGGTACGACCAAATCAAATACCCGCAAGGCTATACGATACCAAAATTCCACGTGTACAAGGGGACCGGCAATCCCCATCAACATGTTGCCCAGTTCCGGGCCCTCTGCGGTAACACCGGCGGTGATGATAAACTGTTGCTTCGCCAGTTCGTGGGCAGCTTTTCAGAAACAGCGTTCGAATGGTATTCGGAACTCCCGAACGATTCTATCAAAACGTTCGCTGAAATGGAGTTGTTATTCACTCAGCGATTCGCAAGTGCCAGCGAACGCACCCCAATAACTGCATTGATTAACGCCAGGGTAAAACCAGGAGAAACCTGGGTCCAGTATGCTATACGCTGGCGGAACTTGTGGTCGAGATGTGAACAATGCATTGAGGAGGCACCCGCAGTGGGCATGTTCGTGGGAACCCTAGACCCCCACGCAACTATCTCCCAGTTTATGATGTTCTTTAAGCCAACCACATTCCAGGCTTTAATCGACAAGTTGGCTCAGATGGACCAGATGGGTCATAGACCACCTACCCCGAAGTCAGAACCTCGGAATGACAAGGGTAAAGGAAGGGCAACCTTTGTCGCGAATGCCCAGCAACAACCTAACGCCCCGAAACCGGCAGATCAACTGGAAGAAAGACGCCGGTATTATAATGAGAAAATGAAACGTCCCTACTCGTTCCCACGAGACAAGACGAAACGGTTATTCGAGTTGGCAATACGCAACAGACTTATAAGCCTGCCAAATCCAAGACGACCGCCGCAACCCACCGAGGTGAATAACCCTAACTATTGCCCTTACCATCAAACGGTAAGCCATCCGATTGAAGATTGCTTCGTCTTCAAAGGATGGATTGAAGATCAATACCTCCAGGGGAAGTTTGTACTGTCCGACAAGTGGAAGGTGAACCCGCCACAACCGCATACTCCTAAGAAAGCAGATACACCGGGGGCAACCTGCTCCTTTATTGAAGAAGCTCCATGGGAGATCGTGCTATCGACTAAAACCAAAAGAATGCTGGGAGACCTTCATGCGTGCCCTGCGATCGAATGGAAGGACCCTCTTGAACCTCAAATTATCGAAGGGATGTTGAAGCCCCGCACAACTACGAAGACTCGTGATAAGGGCCCAAATACTCAAGCCCAACCGTCAAAATCTTCGAAGAAAAAGAAGAAATCCAAGAAGCCCGTGAAGCTTGGAAACGAGCACTCGAACTTGCAGAAGCAAATCGACGTGCTGGAAGAATACAATCAAAAGGCGCGAACTCCTGTGACACTGCGAGAGTTCCTCAACCACATCTTTCAAGAGAGAGATGATGGAGAGAGCTCGTCGGATGAATCCGAAGGGTATGTGGCGAGTTGCAACGTAATCTCCCACTCGTTTACCGATGATGAGAAAACTCCTGGCACTAAGAAGCTGGAGGCAAAGCCTGAACCAGAGCGTGCGGGACCGACAAATGAAATGATCAGTGCCTTTCTAGACGAGATTCGTCTAAAAAGTAAGGCGGATCAGGAGCGTGAGATGGCAGCATCAGAAGGAACCAAATGCAGGCGACTGAACGGAAGGGTTGAACTACCTCTGCCAGAGCGAAAGGCATCCGAAGTAGACAAGAGGATAGTCAAAACGAGGAAAAGGTTTGCCAAAGCCATGTCAATGGGGATGAGGCTACCGCCTTCGGAAGGAAACACACATGATGGGGTGGAGAGGCACCCTGATTATTGCGCATATCATCGGAAAATCTCACACCCCACGGAGGAGTGCGACGCCTTTAAGATATGGTGGCAAGGGTATGTTGATCGTCGGCAACATCTTAAGCGCATGAAACACAAGATCCGTCGGGAACGAAGAAGTACCGCCGATGGGCACAACAGAACTGCTGGCAACTGTTACATGGTTAACGCCGGAGGGTCACAAGTTCTCACCTTTGGGAGCGACTCTGATGAAGAAATGGCTCTGGGCCCTCTCTTTAAAGAATCCGTTCTAGGGAAAGAGGAGAAATCGGAGGCCTGCGAGAACATTCAGCTGCGCAATCGTACACTCCCAGAAAAGAATCTCGGGCCCGTGAGTAGAAAAGATAAGGGAAAGGAAAAGGTCACTGAAGATATCACTTTAGATGACCAAGTCATGAGAGAGCTGGCTGCCAAAGACCCTCCTAGGAAGGGTAAGGTGGACTATAACATCCTTGCGCACCTAAGGAAGCTACCTTCTCAGCTTAGCATTCTCGATGCCCTCCTATTATCAAAAGAAGCGCGAGACTCACTAATTAAGGCGTTACAAGAACCTGAGCAATTCCAAGCCCTCCTCGCCACTGAAAAGATGAAGGATGATCTGGAGGAAGTGCATACGGCCGACATCACTTTCGGTGATGAAGACCTCCTTCTCGGGACGTGCGACCACAACCGTCCCCTATATGTCTCCGGATACTGCCATGATATCAAGATAGGCAAGATCCTGGTGGATAATGGATCCTCCGTCAATCTCCTTAATGTTCGGGTGTTGAAGGAAATCTGCATGAGTGTGCAACACCTCGCTCGTGACAAAATTACTATCTCCGGTTTCGATTCACAATCGTCACGGACTCTCGGATTTGTGATACTAACATTACGCTTTAGACTTCTCGTCACAGACATCAAATTCCATGTCATCGACGCCAAGACCTGCTACAACGCCTTGCTCGGCCGTCCTTGGCTACACGAGTACAACATCATCCCTTCTACACAACATCAGTGTATGAAGTACTTTAAGGATGGTTTCGAGTATACTGTAACAGGTGAGTTGAACCCATTTTCCGTGAACGAAGTCCGCAAATACGAAGATGCGAAGTACTTTTTCCCAGATTTCGAGGATACAGAAAGGTGTCACAATCCGGGGAACAAAACCGCTGCCACCATCCCTGTTTTCGGGAGCAATACCGAAGAAGAGGAAGAGATAGTTTATGCAGGGCCATCTCAACGCAACAACCTGGGGACGCCCCCCCCCCCCATGTTGGTCTTCGAAAGTGATTCAGAGGATGAAGTTAATGCCGTGTTCTCCAATCGGCCGTCAATACAAGCACCCCTTGGCGATGACCATAGTTTGCAAATCACCATGGTACCGCGAGAACACTACAAGGATCTCGACACGCTTCAAGCTCACAATGTGCAGGACCTGCAAACATTTTACGTCCCCCCTAGGCAAAAGGGTGAGAAGGTGATCCTATTCTACCGATCCTCAGAGTCGAAAATAGAGAAAGAGATCTGGCATGGCGCGGATGCTACACTTGACAGGCTCCAACCCATCCGTCTGCCCAGATACTATACAAATGGATTAAAGAAGCTATTGAAGCGCCAAGGAGTACCCTTAAAACAGACTGTTCAGCAGGCTCGGTTTTACAACAAGATTTGGGATGTCCCAGGGACTCAACGCAAATTGCCCAACGGGAAAATGGAAACACTCGGGCTTGGATACGCGAGAGCCGGAAAACGGGAACGGGCCCACAGTAGCTACGCCATATATACCTTTGATGAAGAAGAGGACGTCCCGTCAGGAGATGCCAACCCCTCATCAAATCCAGACCCTGCGATTGAGGCGCCGAGTCCGTCATCTGAAGAACGAATGGGCAAGCCTATCAGGAAAGTGGGTCAGAAAGCTCGGGAAGACCACAACCGCAAAATGGCCATCTACGAGAAGGCCAGGATGCAACGTCTATTTCAACAGGCTGCAAAAGACAAAGATGTTCATCCTTGTCAACCCGTTGTACGAAAGGCCCGACGCAGAGACGAAAATAAATCAAGAAGCGGAAAGAGGAGCCGACAACAACGACGCAGGATTAGAGAGTTACGTGGTCGGGTGTTGCGCGGCTCGGATTTGTCCCTCATGAAGAAGATGAGTCGAGTGTACTCCTTCCCCCGAGACAAGACAGAGAAGTTACTCAAGCTCGCTATAAAACATCAAATGATCGCGCTTCCAGAGTCTAGACATACTGAGCAAGCTGACAAGGCTTCTCATCTGAGCTATTGCTCTTATCACCGAGCCATAGGACATCCTACCGAAGACTGCTTCACCTTCAAGAACTGGGTTGAGGACCAGTACCGACGGGGCAGATTCGCTTTATCCGACGGCTGGAGGGTAACGCCGCCACAAAAGCATGAACCCAAGGCCGCAAGAGCAGAACCGGATCTACCTCAGTCCTGGGAGCGGATTCGCACCAGTTATATGATTACGATATTGAAAGAAGAGCCCGAGAACATAGATGACCTTCCCCGGTGCTTTGAGAACAGCGATGATGAGGTGATCTCAGAATTTCCGCCCGCTCCGAAAGAACTGGAAGATGGTATACACACTACTGCAGATAACCTCAAGAAGATTGAGTTGGGATCGGCAGATGACCCACGACCGACATTTGTCAGCGAGCTGCTATCTGAAGAAAGGGTGGCTGCGTTAAAGAGCGTGCTTCTATGGCATAAAGACTGCTTCGCGTGGAACTACTCCGAGATGCCAGGATTAGATCCGGAGATTGCTGTGCATAAATTAGCAATATCCCCAGATATCAAGCCAGTCAAGCAGGCGCCAAGAAGGATGCGACTCGAGCTTGAGATGAGCATCAACGCCGAAGTCAAGAAGCTCATCGATTCTGGATTTATCCAAGAAGTCCAATATCCCGATTGGATCACCAATATCGTCCCGGTAATGAAGAAGAATGGGACGGTACGCATATGCGTGGATTTCAGGGATCTCAATAAAGCATGTCCAAAGGATGATTTCCCAGTACCAGTAACCGAGCTAATGATAGATAACACGTCCACTCACAAGGTTTTCTCCTTTATGGACGGTTCGTCAGGATACAATCAGATAAAGATGCATCCCGAAGACCAGAAGCACACCGCTTTCCGGACCCCTTTGGGTATATTCTGCTACAGGGTTATGCCCTTTGGTCTAAAGAACGCTGGCGCTACCTATCAAAGGGCCATGACAAAGATCTTCGATGACCTCATACATGACATCGTCGAGTGCTATATCGATGACCTCGTTGTAAAGAGCATGTCATACGAAGATCATTTAAAGCATCTGGAGACTGTATTTCAACGCCTTCGGCAATATAATTTGAAAATGAATCCCCTCAAATGCGCGTTTGGAGTCTCCTCGGGAAAATTCCTGGGATTCATCGTTCGACACCGAGGTGTTGAAATAGATCCGTCAAAGATTAAAGCGATCATGGAAATGCCTCCGCCGAGAACCCTCAAACAGTTGCGGTCTCTCCAAGGGAAGCTCGCATACATCCGACGGTTTATCGCCAATCTTTCAGGCAAATGCCATCCTTACAGCCACCTGATGAAGAAGGGAACTCCATTCGTTTGGGATCACAAATGCCAAGGTGCACTAGACGAGATCAAGCAGTACCTGCAGAACCCTCCGGTGTTGGCTGCACCGGTCAAGGGAAAACCCCTCATTCTTTATACGACCGCCCTCGAAGGTTCCTTGGGCGCATTATGGGCACAAGAGAACGATCAGGGGAAAGAGAGGGCGCTCTACTACTTAAGTCGAGTTCTACTGGGGGCAGAAAGCAACTACTCTCCCATTGAAAAACATTACTTGGCGTTAATCTTCGCGATAACAAAGCTCAGGCACTATGCGTTGGCGCATGAAGTCCGTCTCATTTCAAAGGTGGATCCCCTTAAATACTTGATGTCGAAAGCCATATTGACGGGACGACTCGCTAAGTGGGCCCTGCTCTTGATGGAGTTCTCGATAACGTATCAACCTCTCAAGGCAGTGAAAGGCCAGGCCATTGCCGATTTCCTCGCTGAGCATCCGATACCGGCCGATTCTCCTCTGAACTGTGATTTGCCGGACGAGCATGCGTTTGATGCGATCGGCGACGGTAGCACCCGATGGGAACTCTATTTCGATGGAGCGTCCTCCGTAAAGAAATAGAAACAAGGTACCCCAATGATCAAATCGGGGATAGGCCTCGTCTTTGCAACTCCACAAGGAGGGATAATGCGCTTCGCCTTTTCCTTAACAGAGCCGATGACAAACAATGAAGCTGAATACGAAGCTCTGATAGCAGGCTTCGAAATCGCCATCGACCTGGGAATTGAAGACCTCCTTATATACGGGGATTCTCAACTGGTCGTTAGTCAAGTAAATGGTGACTACCAAACGTGCAAACCGGAGTTGGTGAAGTACGGCGAAAAGGTGCAACAGCTATTGACCCAAATCCCCTCCTATACTTTGGAGAACATACCACGCGCGGAAAACAGCAAAGCAGACGCGTTGGCCAAACTTGCTAAAGAACTGGCTGACGAGAACCTCGATGACGTCAGAATCGTGGTACAAAGCCGTCGAGTGCTCGCCCCGGCAGAAATACCTCCAGAATTATCTAAAGAAAAGGGAGCGACTGAGCAGACGACCCTACAAATAAAAGACCATGAGAAGGCCGAAGACTGGAGGGAAGTCTTCATAGACTACTTTAAGTCCCACCGAATGCCCAAAGAAGCATCCTCAAGACATCAGCTCATGAAACGAGCTCTATCTTTCGCTTTCGTCAACGATACTCTATACAAGAGATCGTTTGATTCTCTATGGCTGAGATGCTTAGGACCTGACGAAGCAGAAAGAGTCATTCAGGAAGTTCACGACGGACTTTGCGGTTCTCACCAAGCAGGCCCAAAGATGAAGTTAAAAATTAAACGGATGGGTTACTACTGGCCCACGATGATCCAGGACTGCCTCGAGTATGCGAAGCAATGCCACTCGTGCCAGATCCATGGAGACTTTATCCACCAGCATCCGAATCCACTGCACCCAACGGTGGCTAGCTGGCCATTCGAAATGTGGGGGACTGACATAGTCGGCCCCATCGAGCCAGCATCATCCCGGGGACATCGTTTTATCCTGGCGACAACTGATTACTTCTCCAAATGGGTAGAAGCAGTACCACTGAGGGAAGTGAAGACGGAGAATATCCTCCATTTCTTCAAGACGCACGTCATCTATCGGTTTGGAACCCCACGGCGGATTATCTCCGATAATGGGCCAGCCTACCGAAGCCATAAGATTAGCCGCTTCGCGCAGCAGCACAATATAGACTGGAGATATTCTTCAGTTTACAACCCACGAGCTAA
Organism: Agapanthus africanus; assembly: GCA_030015575.1. Taxonomy (NCBI): domain Eukaryota; kingdom Viridiplantae; phylum Streptophyta; class Magnoliopsida; order Asparagales; family Amaryllidaceae; genus Agapanthus; species Agapanthus africanus. The sequence continues at coordinate 156,335,918 of JASDDO010000004.1, forward strand.
CGGTCTGGCCGAGGCCTTCAATAAGACCTTGACGAAGATCATAAAAAAGACCGTTTCCCGGAATAAGAGAGACTGGCACGAGAGGCTGCAAGAAGCCCTTTGGGCTTATCGAACTACATTCAAGACGGCCACGAACACAACGCCGTACGCGTTGGTATTTGGGACGGAAGCAGTGCTCCCCCTCGAGATAGAGTTACCCTCTCTACGAGTGGCAGTCCACCACGAGCTGACGGACGAAGAAAATGCTCACCTTCGGCTTGAGGAGCTTGATGCCCTCGATGAAACCCGGCTCATAGCGCAACAACATCTGGAAGCCTACAAAGCAAAGATGACGCACTCGTACGAAAGATTGACCAGGCCAAGGACATTCCGCCAAGGCGAACTCGTACTAGTGGTCAAAAGACCTATGATCCCCAGTCGTGCCAAGCGGGGAAAATTTGAACCAAACTATGAAGGCCCGTACATCATAGACAAGGTCTACCAGGGTGGAGCCTACCTACTCATGGACATGCACGGTGAAAGGCCTTTCAGGCCAATAAACGGCCGCTTCTTAAAGAAGTACTATGCTTAATGAGCCACGGCTTGGGTCAATGATAGATGACGACGACTATGTCCGCTCGCTATCTTCCTAAGCTCAGACTTTACAAGCAGCAGCCGGCCTTCCCATAACAATGGACCGAAACGTCCTTAAACTAACGCTGGACCGAAACGTCCTTAAACTAACGATGGACCGAAACGTCCTTAAACTAATGACGGACCGAAACGTCCTTAAACTAACGACGGACCGAAACGTCCTTAAACTAACGCTGGACCGAAACGTCCTTAAACTATCGACGGACCGAAATGTCCTTAAACTAACGACGGACCGAAACGTCCTTAAACTATCGACGGACCGAAACGTCTTTAAACTAACGACGGACCGAAACGTCCTTAAACTATCGACTGACCGAAATGTCCTTAAACTAACGACGGACCGAAACGTCCCTAAACTACTACCGCAGCATCCTTAGGCTGACGAGATATAAAAAAAAGGGGAGAAAAATAAAAAATAAAAAAAAACAATAAAAAAAAAACAAAAAAAAACGGTATGTCCATAAGCAAAATGGGCACGGATGAAAACCCGAAAGGGCTCCGTGAGTAAAAACAACAGGACTACCGGCGAGTGTTTGTGAAAACCCGAAAGGGCGCAACCTCGTTAAAAGACACTTGTAGGGTCCTCTCGACCTTGTAAGGAGAAACCACCTGCGTGAGATCCTTACGACTCACAAAGGAGCAACACACTTAGGGATCCTCACGATTCCTAAGGAGAAAATACACTTACGAGATCCTCACGACTCGTAAGGAGAACTCTCTTATGGGACCCTCACGGCTCATAAGATTTGAAAGTCTTAAGTTACAGAAACCTAAACCTGTTCTTAAGCAAATCCTCCGCGACCTTCGATATTGCCCTACAAGGGACTTAATACTGACCTTTGTATACAATCCACGGGCGTGAATAAACATTTCCCCACCAAAGTCCAACCCTTTTAGGTCCTTTCGACCCATAAGGAGAGAGCCCTCTTGTAGGATCCTTACGACTTACAGAGGAGCACACAATTAGGATTCCACACGATCCCTAAGGAGAAAATACACCTGCAAGATCCACACGACTTGTAGGAAGAAATACCTTTGTGAGACCCTTACGGCTCATGAAGTCAAAAGCCTTGGTCGACAGGACCCTTAACCCTGTTTGCTGAGCCACCTTTGTTCATCATCGACAAAGGCAAATGATGATCCGCTCCTGGCAACATTCCAGTTGTAGCGGTGCTGATATCGAAATCGGTGTCTAAAATCCAAGCTTGCGGCGAAAAAGCTAGCAAGCCACTCATGCATACGAAATAGCCGAAATGATGGGGCAACTTGCAATAAAAAGAAGCAAGTAAAGATATATGCATGAAAAATAGCCGAAATGATGGGGCAACTCGCAATAAAAAGCAGCGAGTAGGGAATAAATAAATAGCCGAAATGATTGGGCACCGCGAAAAATAGCCGAAATGATGGGGCAATCGCGACCTTCGCGATATAAAAGCTGAAATGATAGAGCATCGCGGAAAAAGAAATAAAATAAAAGTAAAATCTTCGCCCTACAGGTGATGTTACATCTATCCCTATATACAATCCAGGGGCGCAATCAAAGAAAGGATCATGCTCCTTCCCCAGGTTTCATCATAAGAAGAAGCCAAATCTCGACGGTTCACCAATAGCCTAGAGATCATCTCGACGTTCGTCTAATGGCAGCAGACACAACATCAAGCGAAACGGAACAGCGGCAACCCCCAGTTCCATGGCTCGGCGATATACATATCACCAAGAGTCAAACCCCCATTCCGTGAAATGCGGATATATTCAGCAAAATTCCTGGTTACGTGGAACGCGGATAATGTCACTCTTTGACCCCGTGGAAAACGTCCAGAGCGGATCCTGGTCCTCGCAGAGCACGGCAGTGAACCCGTGTGAAGCATCCAGAGCGGAGCCTAGTCCTCGCCGAGCACGGCAGTGAACCCGTGTGAAGCATCTAGTGCAAAATTCCTGGTTACGTGGAACGCGGATAATGTCACTCTTTGACCCCGTGGAAAACGTCCAGAGTGGATCCTGGTCCTCGCAGAGCACGGCAATGAACCCGTGTGAAGCATCCAGAGCGGAGCCTAGTCCTCGCCGAGCACGGCAGTGAACCCGTGTGAAGCATCTAGTGCAAAATTCCTGGTTACGTGGAACGCGGATAATGTCACTCTTTGACCCCGTGGAAAACGTCCACAGCGGATCCTGGTCCTCGCAGAGCACGGCAGTGAACCCGTGTGAAGCATCCGGAGCGGAGCCTAGTCCTCGCCGAGCATGGCAGTGAACCCGTGTGAAGCATCTAGTGCAAAATTCCTGGTTACGTGGAACGCGGATAATGTCACTCTTTGACCCCGTGGAAAACGTCCAGAGCGGATCCTGGTCCTCGCAGAGCACGGCAGTGAACCCGTGTGAAGCATCCAGAGCGGAGCCTGGTCCTCGCCAAGCACGGCAGTGAACCCGTGTGAAACATCCAGAGCAAATACCGGACTGTGGAGTCCTTAAAATCCACGGACTATGACGTCCTTAACCTCGACCGTGATGTCTTAAAACTAACGATCAACCACCCCGATTCCCTACGGATTCTGCCTTGGTTTAAGGGTACATCTCTTCACTCCTTTGATACCTGGCGTTGTAATTCCTCAACGTCTTCAAAGAGGTGACGGGTCCCTGCAACCAAACACCGGACTGTGGAGTCCCTAAATCCACGGACTATGAGGTCCTTAACCTTGACCGCGATGTCTTAAAACTAACATCGGACTGTGGAGTCCCTAAATCCACGGACTATGAGGTCCTTAACCTTGACCGTGATGTCTTAAAACTAACAGCGGACTGTGGAGTCCCTAAATCCACGGACTATGAGGTCCTTAACCTTGACCGTGATGTCTTAAAACTAACAGCGGACGGTGGAGTCCCTAAATCCACGGACTATGAGGTCCTTAACCTTGACCGCGACGTCTTTAAACTAAGATACCTGGAGAGACCCCTGACTCCATGAAACGCGGATAAGGGTGACCACATCCAGCACTTGCAGGTCCTCACGACCTGTAAGGGAGAAAAACTCTCTTGTGAGGTCCTTACGACTCTCAAGGGAAAACCCGCTTAAGAATCTTCACGATTCTTAAGAAGGACTTACACCTATGGGATCCTCTCGACCTGTAAGGAGAAAAACTCTTTATGAGACCCTCATGGCTCATAGAATGCAAAAGTCTTAGGAAGCAGATCTTAACCCTGAATCCTAAGCCATCACTGTCCTGCAGGGAGATCGAGGTAGAATATCCGCAGAATACATTCAATAAAAAGGGGGACACACCATTGAGAGGAAAATTGTATCTTTTATTCATAAGCCAAAATGGATACAAAATACAAGTCATGAAAGGAACAAAAAGAAAATACTCTCATCCGTGAGTATGTACAAAAAAGAAAGAAAAGATGCAAATGTTTCAAGCCAGCGGGCGATTCAGCAGCTTGGTCAGCTCATCCTGCTTTTGTTGGACCACGACCTCATGACGCAAGATCTCCAGAAGACGAGCCTCCGCCTGAGCTTGCTGAGCCTGATACGAAGCAAGCCGAGCTTCGAGCTCTTTCTCGGTGGCTTTATGAGCCCCGACACTCTCACGAGTGAACGTGGCAGCTTTATCGGGAGCCACCACCTCTTTTATGGACTCCTGGAGCACTCGCCAGAGTTCATACCCTTTGTTGGCCTAAGACTCGCATGAAGCTCGCTCAACGCCTTAGAAGCCAACTCCCTCTCCGAGAATTTACGGCCGAACCCTTTTTTTCGCACGACAATATGTTCGCCACACGTCGCCCTATCAGGCCATGTAAGCTCACTTTGCGACCGCAACCTTGGAAATAGGACATACACGCTCGAGACCATATGAATGGGCTTCCGATCGACAGCAATAATCGATCCAGAACGCGCTCACACAACCCGGTATGAAAAGCAACGAAAAACTTTCCGATGATTATCCTATCAAGCATGTGTTCGCAATCATATGAACATCCGAAAAAGAAATAAAATTCGAAGCTTTAATGTGCATGCGACATGACAACAGTATTGATAATTGAAGGAAGTTTTCATAAAAGGAACACAAAATTTATTCATGCAAGCGGAAACATACATACGAGTACCGAGCCTACATGGAAGTTCAACATAAAGCATACAAAAAGAAGGACTAATTTAAAAATGCTACGCTAACGGGAAAAGGTCACCAAACATGGGATCAATGGCACAGGGGTTAATGAAGCAGAGAACAAAATTCTCCATCTCTCTCTCCGCTCTCTCCAGCGTATCAAAGCGACGGTTCTCACGAGGAGTCGCTCCCCATCGATTGGCGCCGTGTTCGTCCGCGAAAGCAGACATAATAGCTCGCCGGGCCTTTATCTGGCTCAGCAGATGAAATGAGCAATCCTTCAAGGCCTGAGTAATCAGGCACGCTTCATGAAAGCCCTCGACCTTCTCTTCAGCCGCGTCAAGCATCGCCAGGGTCATCTCCGCTGGGTGAGGAGGGATGTCGGCAAGCACGGCCGTGAGAATCATCCGGAGCCAGAGGGAACCCATCGGGAGGGGAGACCCTCTACGGATCGAGAGCTCATGCATGGCTAAGTCACATTCGTTGTCGGAAAGGAGGGGGTCCACCAACCGAGCAGCAAAGCGGGGGATCATCTCCTCAAGAGGAACTTCCCATGGCTGTCGACGAGCATGACGGCGATTGCAGGCCATGGCACTCGTTTGTTTCTCAAGACAAGTTACACTAAAGTAAAAAAAAATATAATATAAATCTCTCTGTGAAAGGAAAAGAAAGCTATAGCCTCATATATAAAGAAGTGCATTAAGTGCTGTGTGCGGAAAATCTTGCATGGTGAAGTTATTTCCAAGGCCCAAAAAAGGAAAGGCATCGAAAATCAAGGAGATGGAACTATTTCCAAGGCCCTTTTTCTGCATCTGATATTGTGCACTAAAAATATGGCATGGGGAAAATTCTGTGAACAGCCCCATCAAGGGACCCCACGTGCAGAACACGTGAGGCCTAAAACTGATATACACTAAAAAGAAAAGAAAAAATGGAGTAGCACCCTGCATATTAAAAGCACCACCAACAACAGTAGCAAAATAGTAAAATCCTAGAGAAAAGCATGCAAACATGGAAAGACATAATAAAACTTGTCACTGAATCTTTCAAGAAGTTCATACAAAATAAAGAGGACACGTTTATAATGGCAAGGCTTCAGATGCGGGGCATGGGTTGAGAAACTCGAGATTAACTTTGTCCAAGATTCTCCAAGCATTTCGAACCTCCCAAGTATGCTTCCTCTCGCGGTCGCAAGCGTCGGGGTCCTCACTAATGTCCTCCACCCTCCGATAGGCGGCAAGTATGGCTGACTGCTGGAACGCCTGGTGCAAAAGATCGATGAGGTGATCTCGCCTCCTCTTTGAGATCAAGCCCATAAGGTACACCGAATGCACCTTATCCTCGGCAGTGTCCAAGGCCCCGAGCGGTATGCCGGTGCAAAAGAGAGGAAGTGCCTCCTGGATCGCCAGCATGATCAACCTCAGAAGAGAAGAACGACGGGGGAGTAGCCGATGGTTGTACTCGTCAAAGCGGCTCATGATCTCGGCGCACTGAGCATCAGTGAACTCCTGGTTCTGACTGCGGCCCAGCGCACGAATATTCCCATAGGAAATGATCTCGTCAAGACTATACAGATGGGCATCCATGATACCTGAAATAAAGGTCATGAGAATCATTAGAAAGTTCCCATTGCATTAATTGCAGAAGAACAACCTAGGGCCAAGAGACCTCAGGAAGCCTCCGCGTGAAGAAATCAAGTCCTTCATTGGAATTAAATTCCTTATTAAGAAAAGGGAATTAAATTCCCAGAAACATTTTTGATGGAATTAAATTCCATGGGGTTGAAACGCCATCATCATCTCCCCAAAGATCATCTAAACCCTAAGAGATCTACAGTTTGAAGGTTAAGCGGTTTCATATTCTTATGGAAAAACATAAAAAAAGGGTAAAAACCCTTGTTTTGGATTTAAAATCCAGAGGAATGTGAAGGTCCATCGTTGTCCAAGAACATTACCTGAGGAAAAGGATTCTTTTCGAACAGAGTTAAACTCTGAAGATTGTTTCAAGACAGAGAACTAAGCTCTGGAAGCGAGAATTAAATTCTCAAGGAAGAAGTTCTCAGAAGAAGAAGATGAGCAAAGTGAAGGCTCCTATGAAGAGACAGAGGTATTTATAGAAGGCAATGGAAACGTTTCATCTCCCCAGATCCCTAGAGGAATCCAACGGTCACAAGAGGTGACAGCGTTGCACTCACGTGCTGACACGTGAGAACAACGCTGTGGGGGCATTTGTTTCCAGATTTAAAATCAGAAAAGCTTATGAAAAAAGCTTCAGAAGAGGGTCACATGCTTACACGTGACCAGCAGTCACGTGTTGGCACGTGACATCTAAAAGCATCATCAAGGCAGATTCGGCTTCCTGACTACATCAAAGAAAATGGCTTCAGAAAGGGTCACGTGCTCCCACGTGACCAGGGTCACGTGTTGGCACGTGACATTTTAAAGCGGATTCAAAGGCACATCGGTTCCCTGATCAAATCAAGGAAAAAGCTTCAAAAGAGGTCATGTGCTCCCACGTGATCAGGGGTTACGTGTTGGCACGTGACGATCAAAACATCAGAATTGTTCTCTTGATAAATCAAGAAAAAAGAGCTCAGACAAGGGTCACGTGCTCACACGTGACCAGGGGTCACGTGGTGGCACGTGATGGTTAAGCAGCAACCATAAGACAGCGCAAAAGGAAAGAGGAGGGCTCATTCCAAAGAGGGTCACGTGCCCACACGTGACCATGGGTCACGTGGTCACACGTGACCGGCTTTCAAAGCCCGTTTTGTTAACAGAATTAAATTCTGAAAGAGATTTAAATCTTTCCAAAGGAAAGCGATTACCTGGAACCAATCGAATTAAAGATTTAAAGATGATTAAATATCATCTATCTATGGGAAAATCTCGAGTTTGGAAAGATTTCCCCTTTAAATCTAACAGAAATAACAAAGGAGAATCCCTGGATTTAAAATCCAATGGTGAATAAAATTCACCCAATAATCCAAAGGTCCAAAACGAATAATGGATGCAAATCAAATCTCTCAATGAAGATTCGTCAAAAAACTAATTGACTCGGCTGCTTCTCCTATAAATAGGAGCCAAGAGACACAAAAAAGAGAGATATACGCAGAGGGAAGAAAGGGAGAGAGAGCCTTGATACTTCGAGGAATTTGGATCTTCTGCAAAAGAAAACCCTAGGTAAGAAAGAGAAGGCTCCGTGAAAAAAAGGAGAATTTAATTCTCGACAGAGTTTAACTCTGATATATATATAAAACAGAAGAATATATTTCTTCTCTCTTTGATAGAGGAGCTGCAAAGTGCACATCTCCCCTTGAATTTGAGAATTTAATTCTCAATAGGTTGAGATCCTGCCATGTAGATCCAAAACATAGAGAGGGAATGGAAGCACGAGAATTTAATTCTCACAGAACTATAGGAATTTAATTCCTTTAAAACAAAACTAGGGCTTGACCCTGTGTTATGGGAATTTAATTCCTTCAGAACAGAAAGAAACAGGGTTTAACCCTAATTAAGAACCTAGTTCTGTTAGAACAGCGGGGATTTAATTCCCTTAATCATAATTTAACAGAGAATGGGAATTTAATTCCTTAAAAGCTTTTATCAGGGTTTAACCCTATTTAGTTCTTCACATGTATGAGGAATTTAACTCCTACAGAAAAATTCAGAGTCTAACTCTATTCAGAATATAAATCTTCAAAAGGAAGTAGGAATTTAATTCCTCTGAAATTACTGTCAGGGTTTAACCCTACAAGGAATTTAATTCCTGGAAAAGATTAACAGATCCTCTAAACAACATACATAGAGGCAGGGTCACGTGTCACTACGTGACCCCCCTAAGAGATCTACAGAAAACCCCTTTGAGGTAGCACCCCACGTGACCCACGTGACCCTCGGCAGAAGCTTTAACATATAAGCATTTAAATGCCCTTCACGTGAGGGCACGTGATGCGATAATCTCAGCAAAATAAATGAAGGGAGGGCGCTCTCACGTGTTGCCACGTGACCCCTCTTGCCTTAGTGTTTAACACTAAATTGGAACTCTTGAATACAGTATTGAAACACTATTGGGCCTTAGTGTTCAGCACTAATCAAAGAACTTTATTCGCAGTGTTCAACACTGATTACCTTAGTATTTAACACTAATCTGAGATCTCCATTGCCAGTGTTCAACACTGATCTGTTTTAGTATTTATGATAATTTGAAAGCCTTGTTGCTAGTGTTTAACACCAATTATCTTTTAGTGTTAAACACTAACTTGTCAACCTCATTCCCAATGTTCAACACTGATTGCTCTGTAGTGTTTAACACTAGGCTCTGGCCCAATGGGCTAAAGGGATAGAGGCAAAGCCTCTCCTTCAATCGACCAACAAGAAGCCAATATCCCAGACATGATAGGACTTAGCTCAAGCTAGGCCATGAGTCTTCAATTCGTAATTAACTGGGCTAATGGGCTCATAACATAATTAATCGGTCTTGATCCCAAATTGGGCTAAGGACTACTTAAGCCATTCCGGTTCTAGGGTACATCTCTTCACTCCTTTGATACTTGGCATTGTAATCCCTCAATGTCTTCAAAGAGGTGATGGGTCCCGACGACCACACATTGATATGGACTGTGGGGTCCTTAAACCCGTGTCTGATGCAAAATTCCTGGTTACGTGGAACGCGGATAACGTCACTCTTTGACCCCACGGAAAACGCCCAGAGCGGAGCCTAGTCCTCGCCGAGCACGGCAGTGAACCCGTGTGAAGCATCTAGTGCAAAATTCCTGGTTACGTGAAACGCGGATAATGTCACTCTTTGACCCCGCGGAGAACGCCCAGAGCGGAGCCTGGTCCTCGCCAAGCACGGCAGTGAACCCGTGTGAAGCATCCAGAGCACATACCGGACTGTGGAGTCCTTAAACCCATGGACTACGACATCCTTAACCTCGACCGAGATGTCTTAAAACTAACAATGGACCGCAATGTCCTTAAACTACCCATGGACCGCAATGTCCTTAAACTACCCATGGACCGCAACGTCCTTAAACTAGAACAATAGAGCCCCGCATGCTCTTTTGCCAGATCTAAATGGTCCCGTTTAAGTTGATCTTAGCCTCAAAGATGGCTAACGTATCCTTAAACCTTCAAACAGACTGGACTACGAATCCCCCCAATTAACTCTGGCTCGAGGGTACATCTCTGAACTCCTCTGACATCCATTGTTGTAATCCTTCAACGTCGTCAGAGAGGTGACGGGTCCTGACGGCCATACATACGATGGACCACTATGTCCCTAAACTGGAACAATGGAGCCCAAACGCTCCTTTGTCGGATCTAAACGATCCCGTTAAGTTGATCTTAGTCTCAAATTAGACTAACGTATCCTTAACAAACGTTTGAGTTGATCTTAGCCTCAAGTATGGCTAACGTATCCTCAAACCAAACCCCCAAACCCAAATCTAAGATAACACGGATTTGGACTAGTCCACGCCCTACGGGCGACGACATAACTCGGTCTCCGTAAACAATCCACAGGCAATAAAACATAAAATAGACACACACGACACGAAGTGACCATCTGGAGAAGGAGAAAGTTGTTACCGCGATGCGGTAGCGTAATTAACTGCAGGGGCTTGCGCCTGCAGGGAAGAGCGTCCCCACAATCAAAAACCCCTCAAACGAGGGGGAATCTGACGAAGTCTGCTACATCGGCCGTATCCGTTTAAACCTTCGATACATGGTGCCATAAATCAACTTGGCATCTTCGGAGAGGGGGACAGAGAACACCAATTAGCATCTGCCCCGAACCCCAGGCTTAGACGCCGCCCAAGCGTCCCGGCCGCCGTTCGGAGGGGAACAATGTGTACTTGACTACCTGGACTATGATGCGGATCATACTAGTGGGGACATGGTAGTCCATAAGTACATCCTTCAAGGTCCCTAGTTGTGGGTGTATCGAGACGGGGCATCGATATACCAGTGTAGACTAGCGTATACGCTTCTCGACCCATGAGATGGGCGATGGATGATCCCATATCCATTGGTGTTTGACATCGGAGATGGTATACGGGTGCTCCGTAGAGACTGGGTACACTGGACGGACTCGCCGAGAACTCCCAGATGGTATTATACCTTACGTCAGATGGCAGTTCTCTGGTGACACTTGTGCAGGTTAGTCTGTAGACCCGAGATCGTTATAGAGTCTTGTGTGATTCCCACTGTGCTTTGATTTCCACCTTACCACGTCCATGAGGGCGTGCAAAACGGTGGTTTTTGGGTACAGTCCCGAGTCACATGGAGGCAATGAGCGATAGGAGGGGTTTCGTCTCTCCTGGTATTGGGGGTTGATGTTGCGCTGTGCTCGATTGGCCGTAACAGGGAAGTCCCTGGCCAGGGCTGATTAGAGATTTACTGGTAAGTGTTACCAGTAGTTTCTCGACCCGTTATGAGCCTCACATCGGCACGACTTATCGGTTACTGGGGTCTGACGTTCACCACCCCTAGACTTGATATGCGACATATCAGACGAGGTGATCGGACTGTACGGGAAGTGTTACCGGCTGGCTTTTACTGGAGTTGGAGCGGGCTTGCTTGCTGATCTTCTAATCGCTCAATACCCGGGTAGCCGTTACGTCCAGCTAGTACCGCTGACGGCTTGTGGGTGCGTGATGTGATCATCACCTACTGCCGGCGTATTGAAGAGTCTTTAGAGTCCTACACAGAGGTTTTACTGGCTCAGGCAAAACGAAATAGGAGCACGTATGTGATATGTGCGAGACCGAGAATAAATGCGTGTATGTGATACCGTATTCTATTCTCGCGACTATATGTATCGGTCGGTTATATATGATATGGCTGGGTTATCGAATCAAGTGTTGATTCGATAAGTCGATACAATGGATGTCAGCCGGTTATATGAGATATGACCGGATTATTAAGTCAAGTGTTGATTTAATAATTAAGTGTATAATTGTATATTAGATATACTAGTTTACATTTTCTAACACTTGTTCACTTTAGGGTTTTTCTCACTTGTACACTACTTTAACATATATATGATATATGTTTAAAATGTATTATCATATTGTATCATGGTTGATGATACACAATTCATGCATGTATGAGACATACATCATTCTATGTATTATGAAGGGTTAAGATTATTTAAGATAATTACAAAATTAGTGGAGTTTTGGAATGAGCATGAAGCTCGTAGAAGCTTAACTTGCTTTGACAAAGTCTACTAGCTTTGTCTTTACCTTAGATTCTTTTTAACCCAACCATAATCAATTAGCTATGGTTATGGCTCTACAAGGGTTAGTATATGATACTCACTCACCATGGTTACTCTTCTCACTTGATCATTATCCTCATCTCTTTCTTTTCTTCTTCTTCTTCATTTTTACAAAGAAAGAAAAAGCTTGCTAGGGTTTGATCCAATGTGAGAAAGAGTGTGAGAAATAATCTAAAGAGAACCCACTTCCTATTTCTCCACCCTCTACTAGATTAGCACTTTAGTATAGGGTGTTTACTTCACTAATTCTCAAGTTAGTGAAGTAGAAGCTTGAGTCGGAATTCCCTCGACGTAGATCATCTTCGGCCTCGGAGACTTCAAGCAAAGGTTGCACCTTTTCGCCTCGTGAAGCCATGCAAGGGTCCGGGAGAACCACGATCGCAGCGAAGGGACTTCATCAAGGAGCTAAAGAAATGGAGGACCGATCTACAAAGGTTGTATTTCGTGATCTCTTAGAGTAAAGTTGTTTACTTGCCTTTCGATTCGCCTAAACTCTAGTATACGATCTTGCTTAGTGTTATTCGGCACATAAAAATTTAAATTTGGCATGGTCGATGCCTTGTAGAGTCTTGTTAGTGTGCCTAGTAATCCTACAGTGGTATCAGAGCCTAGCTAGAGCTGTTCCCCTCCGAATGGCGACCGACGACATTAGGACGTCCAGCCTGAGATTCGGGGCAGATGCTATATGGTTTGATCCGTCTACCTCTCTGAAGATGCCAAGTTGATTTATGGCACCGTGTATCGGAGGTTTAGACGGATGCGGCCGATGTAGCAGACTTCGTCAGATTCCCCCTCGCTTGAGGGGTTTTTGATTGTGGGGACGCTCTTCCCTGCAGGCGCAAGCCCCTGCAGTTAATTACGCTACCGCATCGCGGTAAAAACTTTCTCCTTCTCCAGAATTTCACTTCGTGTCATGTGTGTTTGTTTTGTTTGTGATTGCCCGTGGATTGTATACGGAGACTGAGTAATGCCGTCGCCCGTAGGACGTGGATTAGTCCAAATCCGTATTTACTTAGATTTGGGTTTGGTGTTTTTAGTTTAAGGATGCATTAGTCGCGTTGCGGCTAAGATCAACTCAAACGTTCGTTAAGGATACGTTAGTCTGATTTAAGACTAAGATCAACTTAACGTGGTGATCCATTTAATATATGACCATTGGGACTCGTCGCCTCTCTGACATCGTTGAAGGATTACAATGATAGGTGTCAGAGGAGTTCGAAGATGTACCCTCGAACCGAAGTTGATTTAGGGTTTTATAGTCCATTTGAATGTTTAAGGATACGTTAGCCGTGTTTGGGGCTAAGATAAACTTAAACGGGACCGTTTAGATCCGGCAAAAGAGCATTTGGAGGCTCTATTGTTCCAGTTTAGGGACGTAGTGGTCTATTTTCCAGTTTAGGGACGTGGTGGTCCATCGCCAGTTTAGTGACGTGGTGGTCCATATTCCAGTTTAGGGACGTGGTGGTCCGCTATTAGTTTAAGTACGTTTCGGTCCGATATTAGTTTAAGGACGTTTCGGTCCATATTCCAGTTTAGGGACGTGGTGGTCCGTATTCCAGTTTAGGGACGTAGTGGTCCGTAGGTAGTTTAAAGACGTTTCGGTCCAGCATTAGTTTAAGGACGTTTCGGTCCAATATTAGTTTAAGGACGTTTCGGTCCATATTCCCGTTTAGGGACGTGGTGGTCCGTATTCCAGTTTAGGGACGTAGTGGTCCATAGGTAGTTTAAAGACGTTTCGGTCCAACATTAGTTTAAGGACGTTTCGGTCCAATATTGAAGGGTGTGGTCGTCGGGACCCGTCACCTCTCTGACGACGTTGAATGATTACAACGACGTGTGTCAGAGGAGTTCGGAGATGTACCCTCGAACCAGATGTAAATTGATTCAAGAGAGAGTTATGCTCAGTCAATTTAATTTGAGGACTTACGGCCAAAATTGGGTTAAGTCCAGTTGAGAATATTCAACATTTTTCTTGATCTTTGGCCTATTAGGCCTGTGCTAGGGCTTTGCCCATATTTAATAATGCACTGCATTCTATTCTGGCCTGCTAGGCTTTTGATTTGGGCTCTGTCCGTTTATTTATGATGCAGAGCATCTATTTTAGTTTGGGCTCTGCCCCTTTTTTTTTAAAATAATGCATTGCATTTTATTAGACCTGTTAGGCCTTCTTTAATTTGGCTTGGCCCCTTTTGTAAGCAATGCAGTGCATTTGTCTGGCGCTTTGCGCCGAGTAATGAGCGCAAGCTCATATGGTGATGACACGTGTCATGCTCTGGTGAGCGCAAGCGCAACAGCGCAGTGCGCTGCGCTGTTGCGCTGCTGGCACGTGGCGCGCTCTGGTGAGTTGCGCCAATTCCAGAGAGCAAAGCTCTATTTCAAGAGCGCGTAGCGCAAGTGGTTCTGTAGCTGACACGTGGCGCTCTCTTAAGAGCGTAACAGCGCAGTTTGGAAGTGCAGAGCACTAAGAATCTTTTAGATTCAAGAACAGAAGTGCAAAGCACTATTTGATTTCTTGATCTAAATTAGATCAAAGAAAAATAAATTTTTCTTTTTTGTTTCAAGAACCAGAGGTTCATAAAAGTGCAAAGCACTATTTTTTTTTGTTTTGTTGTTTTGTTGTTTTTTAAAGAACCAGGGGTTCATGAGAAGTGCAAAGCACTATTTATTATGTGAATAACATTGATCTGGTTTTTAGATCAATGATTTACTAAAAGAGATTTCTTTTTCTCTCGTGAAGGTTTTTACCTTTCTTTTCTTTGAGCTTTTCTCAGAATTCTCTCTCTGTTTGAAGCTCTTGGCTTTTTTTTTTCAAGAAAAATCTTCCTCCCCCTTTTGAATTGAGGCCTAGGGTCCTTTTTATAGTGCCCATAAATTAGTTAAATTTGTTAAAAAGATCTTTCTCTGAGTGATTTGGGGAATTTTCCCTACCGTTGGATCTTTAATCCAAGGGCTTCTTCTTTGCAGAAGAAAATCTTCTTGTTTTAACAAGAACAGAAAAGATTTTTTAGAAATTTAATTCTGTTTGGCGCAGATGCCCCAGCGCGTGACACGTGTGGCGCAGCGCACAGCGCAGTGCAACTGCGCTGACACGTGTCGCGCAGCGCACAGCGCAGCGCAACTGCGCTGACACGTGTCTCGCAGCGCAGTGCTTGCGCAGCTGAAGCGTTGCTTCATTTAAATAGAGCTTTGCTCTGATTGGGCGCTCCTTCTTGGGCGCTGCGCTGACGTATCAGCGCTTGACATGTGGCGCGTTGCGCCCGAGATTTGAAGCGTTGCTTCAAAATTTTGAATTTGAATTTTAACAGAGCTTTGCTCTGATTGGGCGAAACAAGAGCATTAGGCGATGTGTTAACGAAGTTAAAACTCCGAACGAACCCGAACACGTCGAAATCAAACCCTCTCTGTACATTTTTAAAAATCTGGGATTTATCCAAATTAAAAATGCTTAAAAAAATCAGCAGGAAAATATAAGGAATACTGTGCAAAACGACGCAGAGTGGCGCCCAAAGCGCTGCGGAACCGCGGCACTATCATGGCTCGTGCGGCGGTTCCGCGGCCATATGGTGACGTCACCCTTGTCGTTTTGCGCAGTAAAGTTCCTAATTGTTTACTGATTTTTCTGGGTATTTTATATCTGACTCAAGTGTTGAGTAATTTTTGGGGTTTATTTTGAAATCGTCGATTCGATCGGAGAATTTAATTTTGTTCTGTTATTCCGGATAATTTAGAAAGTACTAAAATGTTCGAACGGATATCATTAACTCAATTTTTCCCGGCACGAAAAAATATTCAAGTGTTGAATTTTTCTCGGGTTTGAATCTTTCGGAAAAACGTGCAAGAAATATGACGGACCCTCTAGAAGACAACAAACCTTAACTCGATTATGTGACCGTCTTGAACTGCCCTTTGAACCTTAGGGTTTGGGGCAGTACGGCGTGCCACATGTGAGGCGTTGGCTTGACCCTTCTACGGCTGGACCGTTGCTACTGTGACGTATTCTGGAATCTTTAAACTCCGTTGTTGTGTTGAGCTATTATGGAAATCTTGAGTATTTGATTATTCGATCGGAAAGTTTAATACTGCCTATTTATCTGGAATGTGATACAATATGTGGAATTCATACATGTTAGGCATGAAATGCGAAATATGTGATATTTCGGATTTACGATGTCTAAAGAGATTGTGGATTCCAAATGTTGTAGTTTTACACTTTCTTTTCTGTAACCGTAAGTGTAATATGTGATATCGCCGGTTTCGTTGCTATATGTCAACGACAATTGGGATGCGCATATTTACTTACGTTGATGACATGTGATGTTCTGTGTTGCTGGATATGTTATATTGGATCGTCGCGTTCTGAATAGCCGGGGATTTTATGTGAGATGAGAGCTTTTATTTTCATTCATGTAAATTTAAAATGTATGTAATATTCTTTTATTGGGGCACTTCCGGGTCGAGGTTGATGTCACCTTTTGTATATTATTTACTTTTCCGCACTAGGATAGACCCAAGGAGGGGAGCACAAGTAACCGGGTTCTAGGGTCCAGTGGGAGACCAACTCGAGGAGTCGGGTCCGGGTCTCCTAACCCTAGAATTGGCAGGGTTGCTTTCCGCTCTCGTAGGGGTCTAGGGGTGTGGGTTTGGCTATTCATCGCGACCGTGGAATCCGTGTTTTATAGAGGCTCAAAATAAAACACGAACGTTCTAGTATATCCAATGTTTCATATATTTCTTCTGCTGCGATATCTGTGATGTGATCATGTGATGTTCTGTGATAAATACTGTATATAGTATATATGATATATTATATAGGCATTACTTATGTTTTACACCCGCGCTAGCCCTGCCCTGCTCTGCCGTTAGTTACCTAACCTAACGGTGCACGAGGGGACATCGAGGCGAATGCGGATGGCATAAGTGTACGTCGTATTTATCTGTGATGTTTAGGTGACTTAAATGATGGGACTTGATTAATGTGATTAATGAAATAAAAGAAACCTAAAAGATGTTGTAGAATCAAATTTTCAAATAAAAGGGTAGCTACAGTTTTGCTTTGTATAGCGGTATATATGATATACCCTGCACCTTATTCGATGGGGAAAGAGCTGAGATCCCTTCACCGGGAGTGACCTCTTTAGCAAAACTAATAAAATCCTCAAAATCACTCCATTTCAAAATTCATGCGATTCTACGACGATATCAAGTTCATTACGCAATAGGTTTTCAGAAAAACCCGTCGTAGCCCTCCGTCATTTCAGATAAGTCCTGCTTAGTATTCGTGCTATGTTTGTTGACCTCCGTCAAGGCGTAGTGTGCGGTAGCTAACTAGTATTTATCTGCTTATGCATATGATGCAGATTGGATTAGGGTAGTCGTACGACCTTGTTGACCTCCGTCAAGGGTCATGCGGGTGGGTTTGATTCAATCAAGAAATGACGGGTTGAACTTGACTTGCACCCTATGGTTTGTTGACCTCTGTCAAGGTCATGGGATGCTTGGGGCAAAATATTATCGGGAATTTCAAGTGTTGAGATTTGCAATGAGATTGCATGCCTTCTATGAGATAGTTGGATCCCGATACCCACTGCGAGTAATTGTTACTCCTGGGAGAGTTTTACACAGGACAATTAGCCGATCAAGTAGGTGTCTAGAAAGGTGTCAACGGGGTTACGCCCCTGGGAAAACGAGGTTTACTTTAATTAGGTCCGTGCGAAAGCACGGGGAACCTCCCTCAAAGTACCGACACTGGCCTGGCTGAAAGATCGGCGAAGTTGTAGGGTGTAATTAATCCCGGCTAGTCTTTCCTTTTAGGGTTTGAAGGAAGATTTGATAAAAACAGTGGGAGCCATCCTGATTAGATAAGATAATAACCAATCTGATCTTGCAAGAGCATACGCTAAAGTGTTTTCTTCTCTCTCTCTCCAGGTAGCGACCATATCATGCCTTAATAAAGATAATAATATGGATGTATTGACCGAACCCGCATGTTATACTGTGCTGGGGAACGTTGGTTCCGTTCTTTCTTATAAGAGTTATAAGACTGAGCAGGATATAGGGGAATACCAGGATTCCCATGCCACCCGAATGAAGAAAGTACATGTTGATGCATTTTCTTCGGGTGTGTTCGTTACTGAGAACTGTTTCTCCATTTGCTCTACGTCCTGGGTATTGGATACCGGGTCAGGATCCCATATATGTAATCAGTTACATGGGCTTAGGAAAGGTAGAGAACTTGGAGAAGGTGATAAATACATAAGGGTTGGAAATGGTGCAATTGTTGCAGCTAAAACCGTCGGGGAATATCACCTTGTATTGCCAACTGGTAATACATTGATTCTGAACGAATGCTATTTCATGCCGAACCTGATATGCAATATTATATCGGTTTCTTTGTTGAGTAAAGAGGGATATAA
The DNA here is from genome assembly GCA_030015575.1 of Agapanthus africanus. Taxonomy (NCBI): domain Eukaryota; kingdom Viridiplantae; phylum Streptophyta; class Magnoliopsida; order Asparagales; family Amaryllidaceae; genus Agapanthus; species Agapanthus africanus. Next base: position 156,354,345 of record JASDDO010000004.1, read on the forward strand.
TTTTGTATTACAGGATGATGTTATGAACATTTTCCTTAACCAAAAGTTGGTTGGATCAGGCACGTTGTGCAATGGCATTTATGTTCTAAATCAATCTACAGTTCTGAGCATAACAAACACACACAAGAGGAAGAGTTCAGAACTGAACGAATCCTTCATGTGGCATTGTAGACTGGGTCACATCAATGCGACACGGCTAGCTAAGTTGCATAAGGATGGATATTTAAATCCGTTTGAATTTTCATCTTATGACACTTGCCAGTCATGTCTCAAAGGCAAGATGACCAAAACACCGTTTACGGGACACGGAGAAAGAGTTACCGAACTCTTGGGACTGATACATAGTGATGTATGCGGTCCCAGGTCTACACATGCCAGGGATGGTTCTTCGTACTTTATTACATTCACTGACTATCTCTCTAGATTCGGATATGTGTTCCTGATGAAACACAAATCAGAAGCTTTTGAGAAATTTAGAGAATATAAACAAGAAGTCGAGAACCAAACCGGGAAAAGTATTAAAATCCTTCGATCTGATCGAGGAGGAGAATACTTGAGCAATGAATTCCTAGACTTCCTAAAAGAGAATGGGATTCTCTCTCAGCTAACTCCTCCATATACACCACAGCACAACGGTGTATCGGAACGGAGGAACCGCACCCTATTAGATATGGTGCGCTCAATGATGAGTGTAGCTGAGTTACCTATTTCCTTCTGGGGATATGCACTGGAGACAGCAACATACCTACTGAATAGGGTTCCTACCAAATCTGTGCCTACCACCCCATATAAGATATGGGAGGGGAAGAGACCATATCTTAATTTTATTAAGATATGGGGTTTCCCGGCCTATGTCAAAAGACAAAAACCGGACAAACTCGAGGCAAGATCTGTTTTGTGTAAGTTTGTTGGATATCCCAAGCATTCGCGAGGGTATATCTTCTACCAAAGTGAGGAACAAAGAGTATTTATTGCTCAACACGCCACCTTTTTAGAAAAGGAATTTCTTGCAAAAGAGATTAGTGGCTCTGAGGTAGAACTGGAAGAGGTTCCAGCTGTACAAACCACAACAGAAGATTTGGTAGAACCAGAGGATTCGGTAGTTCCCGATGAACCCCAGCCACTCCGCCGATCTAGTAGGGTTCCTCACCCACCTGAGAGATACTACGGTTTTCTCATGGATGGTGGGAGTGAGGATTGCATCATGGTTGATGATGACCCAACTAGCTTCGAGCAGGCCATCACGAGTGGAGACTCAGTGAAATGGCTGGATGCAATGCGGTCTGAGATGGAATCCATGTACACCAACAAAGTATGGACTTTAGAAGTTGCTCCTGAAGGGGTAAAACCCATTGGGAGCAAGTGGATCTTCAAGAAAAAACTTGGTGTAGATGGGAAAGTGGAGACTTTCAAAGCTAGACTTGTTGCAAAGGGTTTTCCTCAAAGACCAGGTGTGGACTATGACGAAACCTTTTCTCCAGTGGCTATGCTTAAATCCATCCGGATCATGCTTGCCATCGCTGCATATCATGACTACGAAATCTGGCAAATGGATGTTAAGACCGCTTTTCTAAACGGTGATTTAGAAGAGTGCGTGTACATGACTCAACCAGAGGGCTTCGTAGATAGTGGGAGCAGCGGGAAGGTGTGCAAGCTGCTTAAATCCATTTATGGATTGAAGCAAGCATCGCGGAGTTGGAACATCTGCTTTGACGTCGTTATCAAAGAGTTTGATTTCGTCAAAAACGTAGATGAACCTTGTATCTACAAGAAGGTGGCAGAGAGTAAGGTTGTCTTCCTCGTATTGTATGTGGACGATATACTCTTGATAGGAAATGACATTCCTATGCTGCAATCGGTGAAGCTCTTCTTATCACAAAGATTCTCAATGAAAGATCTTGGTGATGCCTCCTGCATATTGGGAATTATGATATATAGAGATAGATCTAAACGGATATTGGGATTGTCCCAATCCAGGTACATTGACACCATACTAAAGAGGTTTAGTATGGAAGAGTCCAAACGTGGGTTTTTACCCACGATCTCAGGGCTCACTCTCTCCAAAGAGATGTCTCCCAAGACTGATTTGGAGAGAGCTCGCATGCAAGGGATACCCTATGCTTCGGCAGTAGGCTCTATCATGTACGCGATGCTATGTACCAGACCCGATGTAGCATACTCACTAAGTGTAGTGAGTAGGTATCAAGCTGATCCTGGAGAGAGTCACTGGACAGCTGTGAAGAGCATTCTCAAGTACTTACGAAGGACTAAAAAGATGCTCTTGGTGTATGGTAACGGAGAACTCCAAGTGGAGTCCTTTACCGATTCGAGCTTCCAGAGTGATAAGGACGACTCTAAGTCGCAGTCGGGTTTTGTCTTTACCCTTTACGGAGGGGTGGTTAGCTGGAAGAGTTCCAAGCAGGAAATCGTGGCAGACTCGACGATGGAGGCTAAATACATCGCTGCCAACGATGCTGCCAAAGAGGCTGTCTGGATCAAGAAGTTCATTACTGAACTTGGAGTGGTTCCATCCATTGAGCATCCAATACCTTTGTATTGTGATAACAATGGAGCGGTGGCTTTGGCCAAGGAACCCAGGTCCCATCAGCGATCCAGGCATATTCTGAGGCGGTATCACCTGATCCGGGAGATAGTTGATCGCCGGGAGATCGAGGTTAGGAGGGTTGACACGAAGAATAACACAGCGGATCCACTCACGAAGGCCATTCCCCAGATACAGTTTGAGATACTCTTCGAGATGCTCGGTATGCGATACTACAGCAGCTGGCCCTAGTGCAAGTGGGAGATTGTTAGTTGTATGTATGCCCTATAGGCCAGTATTGTACAGATGATGTATATTATATTGGATGCTTGGACATGTATAGAGAGGACTTTCTTGCTCGATATGATAGTATGCTATCTGGTTGCACTTTACTTTAACATGTATACTTGTCTCTTTATACTGTCTTATAGTTACATGTTGGTAAAGCCCTTAGGATGTGTACTTGACTACCTGGACTATGATGCGGATCATACTAGTAGGGACATGGTAGTCCATAAGTACATCCTTTAAGGTCCCTAGTCATGGGTGTATCGAGACGGGGCATCGATATACCAGTGTAGACTAGCGTATACGCTTCTCGACCCATGAGATGGGCGATGGATGATCCCATATCCATTGGTGTTTGAGATCGGAGATGGTATACGGGTGCTCAGTGGAGACTGGGTACACTGGACGGACTCGCCGAGAACTCCCAGATGGTATTATACCTTACGTCAGATGGCAGTTCTCTGGTGACACTTGTGCAGGTTAGTCTGTAGACCCGAGATCGTCATAGAGTCTTGTGTGATTCCCACTGTGCTTTGATTTCCACCTTACCACGTCCATGAGGGCGTGAAAAACGGTGGTTTTTAGGTACAGTCCCGATTCACATGGAGGCAATGAGCGATAGGAGGGGTTTCGTCTCTCCCGGTATTGGGGGTTGATGTTGCGCTGTGCTCGATTGGCCGTAACAGGGAAGTCCCTGGCCTGGGCTGATTAGAGATTTACTGGTAAGTGTTACCAGTAGTTTCTCGACCCGTTATGAGCCTCACATCGGCACGACTTATCGGTTACTGGGGTCTGACGTTTACCACCCCTAGACTTGATATGCGACATATCAGACGAGGAGACCGGACTGTACGGGAAGTGTTACCGGCTGGCTTTTACAGGAGTTGGAGCGGGCTTGCTTGATGATCTTCTGATCTCTCAATACCCGTGTAGCCGTTACGTCCAGCTAGTACCGCTGACGGCTTGTGGGTGCGTGATGTGATCATCACCTACTGCCGGCATATTGACGAGTCTTTAGAGTACTACACCGAGGTTTTACTGGCTCAGGTAAAACGAAATAGGAGCACGTATGTGATATGTGCGAGACCGAGAATAAATGCGTGTATGTGATACCGTATTCTATTCTCGCGACTATATGTATCGGTCGGTTATATATGATATGGCCGGGTTATCGAATCAAGTGTTGATTCGATAAGTCGATACAATGGATGTCAGCCGGTTATATGAGATATGACCGGATTATTAAATCAAGTGTTGATTTAATAATTAAGTGTATAATTGTATATTAGATATACTAGTTTACATTTACTAACAGTTGTTCACTTTAGGGTTTTTCTCACTTGTACACTACTTTAACATATATATGATATATGTTTAAAATGTGTTATCATATTGTATCATGGTTGATGATACACAATTCATGCATGTATGAGACAAACACCATTCTATGTATTATGAAGGGTTAAGATTATTTAAGATAATTACAAAATTAGTGGAGTTTTGGAATGAGCATGAAGCTTGTAGAAGCTTAACTTGCTTTGACAAAGTCTACTAGCTTTGTCTTTACCTTAGATTCTTTTTAACCCAACCATAATCAATTAGCTATGGTTATGGCTCTACAAGGGTTAGTATATGATACTCACTCACCATGGTTACTCTTCTCACTTGATCATTATCCTCATCTCTTTCTTTTCTTCTTCTTCTTCTTTATTTTTACAAAGAAAGAAAAAGCTTGCTAGGGTTTGATCCAAAGTGAGAAAGAGTGTGAGAAATAAAATTCTAAAGAGAACCCACTTCCTATTTCTCCACCCTCTACTAGATTAGCACTTTAGTATAGGCTGTTTACTTCACTAATTCTCAAGTTAGTGAAGTAGAAGGTTGAGTCGGAATTCCCTCGACGTAGATCATCTTCGGTCTCAGAGACTTCAAGCAAAGGTCGCACCTTTTCGCCTCGTGAAGCCATGCAAGGGTCCGGGAGAACCACGATCGCAGTGAAGGGACTTCATCAAGGAGCTAAAGAAGTGGAGGACCGATCTACAAAGGTTGTATTTCATGATCTCTTAGAGTAAAGTTGTTTACTTGCCTTTCGATTCGCCTAAACTCTAGTATACGATCTTGCTTAGTGTTATTCGGCACATAAAAATTTAAATTTGGCATGGTCGATGCCTTGTAGAGCCTTGTTAGTGTGCCTAGTAACCCTACAACTTCAAGATTCTTTGAGTGCAAGCCAAGCAAGTCTTCAAGATCCTTTAGAAGCGGAACCGGATTTCAACGGAGCACGAGATCGAAGCGATCCAAGACTCAAGAAACCGAGCGATGCAAGATTCGACGTGCGAAGTTCCTACCACTTGTAAATCTCGAGAGTTGTAAGTACTTGTTGATGTAATAAAGGTGAAGATTCTTTAAACTTGTTTACATTTCAATTCGAGCATTATGCTTATATTTCGATTCTTGAAAATGTACTTTGTGATGATGCTTGAATAAAACTCCGCTCATGGAGGAATCAAAACAATTGTAAAATGATGATGTTGATGAATTGTTAAACGTTTTCTTAAGTCTTAAAACAATTGTAAATTCTTGAAAATCGATTGATCGATGATCTAGATCGATGCGAATGTGTTCTTGATTCCTTTCGCACGATCTAGAGATCAACAATTGATCATTCGACTTTCAAGAAGCTATCAAGTGAATGTTATTCATCGAAAGGACAAAGGATAGGATGAGGAACCCTAATTCTTCACAAGATCCTTAATCCTCGATGAATTCTACATCGATTTAGCATCAATTTGTTACTAGATAAGAAATCGTAATCTTGAATCTTCATCACATCTACAATTTACTCGATTCCGACGAGCTTTACTTCAAATCTTGAAACCCTAAAGTGATTGGAATTCTATCGAAAATCGATTCTCGATGTTTATCATTTTCTTGATTCTTGATTAGAATAGTGATACTTGAAACTCATCGATAAAAATCTTGAATCATGTTTTCTTTTCTATTAACTTTTCAATTCAAACAAGTCAAAATACGAACGAATCGCACAATCCCTGTGGACGATCCGCACTCGCTAACACGCTACATTCGACCCCATAGTTGATTGCGGTCAAATAATTCTTTGATTGTGAATTCTATTCATTTTCTAAACCGACACAAAGAAACTCATTCGAGTTACACGCACAACAAGAATTTGAATCAATCAGTTGACACATATATTAACCGTATTTTCAAACCATAATTTTAGACCCGACCCGGACTTGTTTTGGAATATTTTTGTTTTAGCCAAAATCTCAAAATATACAATATTATATTCTAATATATATTTTAACAGTTATAATAAATTTTAACCGAAATTTTTAAAAAACCTAAAAATATTTTTGTTAATCTATCCTAACGAACCCAAGATCCCCACGTCCCCTGTCCATCTCTCTCCCTAATAATATATTGTATATTAATATATTTTTCTTAACCCTATTTAAACACTCTCTCTCTCTTATATATATATATATATATATATATATATATTTCTTTTTAATTTACTAAACTTCACGTCTCTCTCTCCTCTCCCTTCTTCTTTATTTTCTTCTCCCGCTTTCGCCTCCTCCTCGCGCAGCCCGAACCCAGGCCCTCGCGCTCGCCCTCGCTGCCTCCACCCTCGCCTAACTCCCCGACCTCGTCTCGTCACCCTCTTCAACCTCTTCTCCACTTTTTCTATCCAACCCCGATGACCCCTACAAACCCCCGTCGCAACCCAAGAAACCCAACTTCCACGCCACGCCGCCTCTGCCCTCGTCGCCGTCGACACCACCTCCGCTCACCTCACCTCTCTCGTCTCCTTCTCCTCCTCCTCCTAACACCACAACCACCCCGTGAGATCCCCGACGACAGACCCCTGCAACCCATACCCATGTCTTCGCTATCGACCTCCTCAACCGCCTCGACGGCAAACCCCATCGCCGGAGGCCCCTCGTAGACACCACCTCCATCACCTCCTTCTCTCTTCCCTTCAAACCCTCTCTTCTCCAGAGCCCACTGCAACCACACCCACAACCCTCGCCAAAACCCACTGCCTTTTGACGTAGACCTCGCCGTCGACGGCTCATCGTCATCGTCGTCTCCCGAGCCTCGCCTCTCTCCCCAAACACCAACTCTAGAGCAACACCTTCATCTTCTTCTCTTTCTCCTTCTTCTTTCTTCACTTTCTCTTTCTTGATTCCGTATTTTCCCGGTGATCGCCGGAGCCATGCCGCCGCCGACGATCCAGACGAACCATACCAACACCACAGTACCACTACAATACCAAAATCATACCATCACCACTTCCATGTCACGACCGTGTCGCGGCCAGATCGTGTCCAGATCGCGACCAGACCATACACCAGATCGTGTCCAGATCGTGACCAGACCACCACCAGACTATGCACCAGATCGTGTCCAGATCGCGACCAGACCATGCACCGGATCATGTCCAGATCGCGACCAGACCACCACCAGACCATGCACCGGATCGTCTCGTCTCCAGATCGCGACCAGACCACCACCATACCATGCACTAGATCGCGACCAGACCATGCACCGTACCCAGACCGTGCCATGACCGTGTCATCACCGTACTCGGACTGTGTCGTGCCGTTTCACACACCGTATCGTGTAATGTCGCACCAGGCCGCCTTCATATCAACCATTGTTTCTGAGGCAAGTTCATCTTGCTACATGCTATGTATTATATTTTGCATCCATATGAATAAAAATATCACATGTTGATTGCACTGTGCACCCATATTAATGTTTTGCTATTTTCGGATACCCGTATGCATCCATATCATTTATTATATATGTAGCTGCATCTACAGATCATATTATTTCATGTTATTGTTGTATTAACACCCCATGCTTGATAATGTGCATCCTACATAGTCATGGAACTGTAGTTGTAACCCCTGATAGATATTTGTGCATCCATATTTTATTGTGTAACCATACCATTAATTCTATATATCTAGTTGCATGCCATGTCAATTAATTCATATCATTGTTACATTAGTATCCCATGCTTGATAATGTGCATCCTACATAGTCATGATGTAACCCCTGATAGATATTTGTGCATCCATCCTTTACCGTACATCCGTACTTTTACCCTGATTTGATACTTGCTACATTTTACTGTTGGGCATCCATTTGATGCATGTGCACTACCTGACAAGACCTGATACACCACTACTTGACCTGTTACCTGATCCTGTTCCTAATGCCGACAATCCTGACTTGTCGTCCCGACGGACGTATTCTGTTGTCTACATAGACAAACCTGTACCTGCTTGATCCTGTGTTGGCATTAGCTCTAGATTATCAATACCTGACTTGAACACATAACCTTGGGGGTATGGGGAAATCAAAGGTGTAACCAAGTGTAAGTTAAAAGGGTATTACTTGATCCGTGGTCCCGGGGGGTAACGGGACAGAGTCATTCGCGACTCTTACAGCTTGATCCGTGGTCCCGGGAGGTAACGGGACAGAACCATTCTTGGTTCACATATCTTGATCCGTGGTCCCCGGGGGTAACATGACATATTCTTTGAGTTACATGAGGAGTACATCAATTGATTTCAAATAAATTTAGAATAGAAAACCCGGTAACACAGTTTAGATTATTTACCGCACTTCACCCGCACGTATACACTTCACTGTTTCATACCCGTGTTACTTGTTATACACTCATTACTGTTCATACCCATGCCTGCATATCTTGTGTATCCTGTTCATTTATTATTGTTTGATATTATGACGCACTGACGTCTGGGTTTTGCATGGCCCAGATCCTTTATCTCTTTCGCAGGCTGATCAGGAGTATTTCAGCCGACAGGCCGAGCAGTGAGGATCCTGTTAGTAACTAGTTAGTTTAGTTTTATTTTCGTACTTTCATTCCTGATGTGAGCCCGTATTTTGGGACGTACTTTCCAGATGTTATTGTTATTTGGATTTATTGCTTCCGCATATTATTTCTTGACTCGTTTATTCTGGCATATGGACATGTACTAGATAGTTTATTTTATTTCTACTGTTCTTGATATCTTATAGACAGCCGTAATGTGACTGTGGAGGGATGCTTTCTAGCCACAGGTAGCATGGTTGGCTCTGTCACGTGCCGATCTTAGCGCACTCTGGGAAGCGGGGCATGACAGGGTTTGTTTGGTATCAGAGCCATAGTATTTAGGTTAACCTGGTTTGATTCTTTTGTAGTTGGGTATTGGACCCAATACACGAATCAGAAAACTCGTAATTAGGAACATGTCCTGCCACATTGTTCTCGTGATTCTTGAATCTTATCTTTCTCTTGACCCTTATCTTGACGATATGCAAACAACTTTGCATCTCGGCTTGAAACCTTTTGGTTCTATTGTTTTTTCTTTCCTATTCCTTCGATTCTGATACTAGGATTTTGGCGACTTGAACGGAGTTATGTGATTGTACCCATGAACTGCAGCATGGTTACAATACGGTACTCTATTTAAGTAACTTGGAGTCCTAGTCTTGATTCATTTCCTTTTTTTATGATCTTTATATTACCTTGCTTCTCTCGATTTCATTGCTTACCAGTTCATGTTTTATCGCAAGCTTGAATCCTGTTTACCGTGCTAATCTTCTTCAGTGTCTTGGCTTTAGATGAAGTCATTTCTTGTATCCTACTTGTTCATGATTTTCCCGCATTAGCATTATTCAATTCCGGTGCATCCCATTGTTTTATGTCGTCCAAGTTTATTTCTGCACATTCGATTTGTTGCACGGCCCTGTCTAATTGTTGGGACATACACACTGGGAATGGGAAGATCATATCTAGTAGTGAGTGCAAGGATTGCTCAGTTGTTATTTGCGGACGAGAGTTATTTGCAGATTTCTTGGTGATCGATACCGGCAGTTATGATGTTGTCTTGGGAATGGACTTTCTCGGCACTTTCCACTCTCATATTGGTTGTAGGGCAAAGAAAGTGATTTTCCAGATTCCCAGACATCCGGAGTTTGTTTTTTCTGGAGGTAGCAGTTCTGTCGGGCCAGTCGAGTTTAGGGCTAGGCCGACAAACAGTGTTCTTTCGTCGATGGAAGTTGATAAGGAGGAAGCGCCAGTTGTAGTTCGAGAGTTCATGGACGTGTTCGAGGATATCTCGGATTTACCGCCAAAACGAGATGTGAAATTCGCGATCGATCTTGTTCCTAGTGCAGCGCCAATCTCAAAGGCGTACTATCCGATGACACCAGTGGAGTTGGAAGAAGTAAAGAAGCAGGTTACCGAATTGCTTGAGCAGGGTTGGATTCGCAGCAGTAATTCACCTTGCGGAGCTCCAGTTCTTCTAGTAAAGAAGAAAGATAGCACAAGGAGGATGTGCATCGATTATCGAGAATTAAACCGGGTGACTATTAAGAATAAGTACCCGATTCTTTGCATTGGCGAATTATTCGAGCAACTCAGTGGCGCGAGGGTATTCTCGAAGCTGGATTTGCGGTTCGGATATCATCAGGTCCGAGTTAAATCAGAGGATATTTGCAAGACTGCGTTCCGAACTCGGTATGGACATTACGAGTATTTAGTGATGCGATTCGGAGTCACGAATGCACCGGCGATATTTATGGACTTGATGAACCGAATCTTTTCACTGTTCTTGGACCAGTTTATAGTGGTGTTCATTGATGATATTCTGGTCTACTCGAGGAGCATAGAAGAGCATGCAGAACACTTGAAGATCGCACTGCAGACATTGAGGCAAGAAAGATTATATGCGAAGATGAGCAAGTGCGAGTTTTGGCTTGAAGAAGTGAAGTTTTTGGGGCATGTCGTATCCGGAGATAGAATTGCCGTTGACCCTGAGAAGATTGCAGCGGTTCAAGATTGGCCGATTCCGAAGAACGCAACAGAGATCAGAAGTTTTCTTGGACTTTCCGGGTATTACAGAAGGTTCGTGGAGAATTTTGCTCGATTGGCTGAGCCTTTGACCAAGCTTACGCAAAAGGAAGTGCCGTTCGTTTGGACGGATAGTTTTGCGTCAGCTTTTGAGGCGTTGAAGCAAAGATTGATAACCTCTCCTATTTTGACCGTACCAGACAGTTCCGGAGGATTGGTGATTCATAGAGACGCATCTGGGAAATGTTTGGGATGTGTTTTGATGCAGCATGGGAAAGTTATAGCTTACACATCATGGCAGTTGAAGACCCATGAGAAGAATTACCCAACTTATGATTTGGAGCTTGCAGCAGTGATTTTCGCTTTGAAGATTTGGAGACATTACTTACTGGGCGAAAAGGTCGAAGTATGCACCGATCACAAAAGCTTAAAGTATGTGTTCACACAGAAAGTGCTCAACATGAGACAGTGTAGATGGTTGGAGCTGATGGCTGACTACGATCTTGATCTAAAATACCATCCGGGGAAAGTTAATGTAGTACCGGATGCGCTTAGTCGGTTGCCAGCAATTCGGATGTTGACTGCACATAGGGGGCTTATCGAAGATTTTCGGAGATTCAAGTTGGAGATCGTGCTACCGCACTCTTCAGGACAGTTGATGTAGCTGCAAGTACAGTCGTCATTGATCGATAATATTAAGGCAGCGCAGTCGCACGATCCAAGATTTCAGAAGTTTCGAGAACAGGTAGAAGCGGGACTTCGAACAGACTTGTTGATTCATGAAGATGGTTCGTTGCGTTATGGTAGCCGTTTGTGTGTGCCGAAAGGAGACATTCACGAAGAAGTTATGAAGGAGGCGCACAGTTCCGCATATTCCGTACATCCAGGAGTGTCACGTCCCGAAAGTACGGAACATGACTGACACTTAAACTACGAAACGTCTCGAGGCGTATGTAATCTAAGTAAGCCGAAAACCCAGAAATCCAAACCAAGAAAAATAGTAGAGTGAAGGAAACCAACTTAAAACAAGTAGTTTTAATAGCATAAGCCGAATTATGCGTTTTAAAAATATCAAGTATTTTCTGAAAATTTCGGCAGAGTCTCCTTTGTAAATACTGGCCCCCAAACGGGATACAACATAAATAGTATACGAAATCAATAAAAAAGGCATTCCCAAGCGGGAGCTAGCTCTTCGTCAATCGACGGTCACAACCACACAAGTGATATAATATACAACGCCAAGGGAGAGGATCAAAACTCAAAAGGAAACTCAAAACAACAAGAAATCCATAGAGATACAACGCGCGACTCTAAGGTCGAAAGAATAAACATCGCTGGTCTCTATCTTTGAAATAAATACATGTTTGGTTGATGGAATTTACTAGATACAACTGAATAATATATACAAGGTATAATGATGGGTACGATACAAATAAACCCACCTACTAGCAAGTCACCCGGAATGGAAATAGTGCCAGCAAGCCGTAATGAAACCTGTACGGCAAACCTGCAAGAAACTGGGGCACAACGGCGGTGAGTTGCCAACTCATGAGTAGAAAAACATCTACGAACAGAAATCGCATGAACAACGCAATTCTAGGTCAACGATCATAATATATCCTCAAATATATAACCAGTAGCCTATAACAATGGCAAGGGTAAATGTCTAACCCAAGTGTAATCCCATGTGCCCGTGCCTCAGGTTGCAATATATCATATGGATGATGTATGAATGCATGAAACAGAATGCATGTACTGAAGAAAACTGCTTTCATAAATTAGTGAGATTTCTGTATCTTTTTAAAAACGAGGTATCATAAATGAAATCAGCATAAACAGTGCCTAGCATCGACACAAACAAGTATCCAAATCTCTCGATATCTCTGTGTCGCAATCTCTGTACCTCAATATCTCAAATATCTCTGTATGTCTCAATCTCACTATCTAGGGCGCCGTCCGTCCAGACCGGCCCCTACCATCAATCATAAGACTACGGCGGTATTCTCCGGATATCCGACGCGTCGGGTAATATCACCGGTAGGTAGTGCTCCCCTGCCAGGCTCACATTGTCATCATCACGCGCTTCTTGCCCCGGGGTACCTTACCGGGTCCACCATGTACCCGAAACGGTTTATCCAACTTCTCGAATCGGGTCTCGAAATCTATCAGCAAACTCATGGTGGACGACTCATACATCATGGGAAAACCGCACTTTTCTTTTAAAAAGAGAGAAAGAAGTTTATAAGTGTTTTTGCGGTTTTCCCCCAAATCCAGGAAATCTCATGAAAATCCGAATCCAAATCCTCAATAGCATGTAAACAGTGAATATAGATATGAAATCCATGAATGCGGCATATCAATGAATAATAACATGCATGAAGTAGCAAGTAATAACTACAATGTCTAAACTAGCATATAAGGCAAGTACACTAATATCATGTCTAAACTACTAGCTAACAACCTATGTCAAATGAAATAGTATTTTCTAAAGTATTCGTGACATGGCAATTATCGATGAAGATGTGTGTGAGCCGGCAAGTAAGTGTACGTGGTACATACGCGTCATCGGTAATGGTGCTGGTGTCCTAACAGCATGATATCAACAATAGAATATGAATCATAATGTAAACAGGCGATGCGGAGCGAACAACAATAATGAGCGGGAGCTGAATACTAGACACAACGACAACTAATATGGCTAACAACTACACTAAACTATAGGTCTAAGCTGTCAAGCTAAACTAAAGGTAAGGAAGCCGCCTAACGTCTGAGTCGATACACACACAGATATATATATATATATATATATATATATATATATATATATATATATATATATATATATTAGTCGGTGATCCCGCCTCGATAATATCACATCCGATACCATATCTATAATCAGACATTCCCAAGTCAAGAGTGCGGATCAAACATCAATATATAGCTCGTACGTAAATCCGTCGTACGGCATTCCCAAATCTGGGTACAAGTCAGTATCACATTCATCAAATTAATCATTTGGTATCCTCTTTATCAAAGATCATAATCCGGGGTACTGATCTACGTCTAGTACAATACTAATATCATCAATCTAATCATGATCTGACTGCTGATCTACAGCCTCATATAAACCGATATCATCATCATATATCGTCATAAAGGGGTATACATCGCCTAATGCGACCTATTATGGATATCCTAACATATCTTATCTCATATCATGATCACATGTCAACCATTCAATGTATAACACTATTCACATGTATCGTCATCCCAAGATCCGCTATAACATCAGGACGTATCTCAAGTACGAATCCTGCCATATCACCGTTCTCGCGGTCTCAATCAAATCTTATCGACTCATCTCAAATCCCAAATACTATCCTCAAATCCAGCATGTGAACACATAGTCCCATACCCATGTGAACTCATAACAATATAACCCCATATAAGCATATAAGAAAGAAGAATGTATGCAAGTATGGGTGTGTGTGTGTAAATGTGGTGCAACCTCTACTCTAGGGTCTCGCAACACTAAACTAAACCGATCACACCCAAAATCCATCTATGTCATCAATACTCTCAACAATATATATAATCAATATATGTGTGTATACGTATTCGTATACATCACCATGAACTGCAGGGGTGCTATACGCCATCCACTCGACTTTTCCCCGTAGATATAAATCTACTCACCTGGTCCTCGCTCGCCGGTGCCGACGTCGCCATGCGCTTGCTTGTCGTCTTGAAGTCCACATGGGATACCTACATATCATAACACACCGTATCGCATTAAAATCCGACTCATGACCAAAACGACACACGAATCCCACATAGGTCAAAACCTATGGTCTGCTTTCACAAATCAACCCAAAAACCCTTGACGTCGGCGTACAAACGCCAAACCATCGAGAAAAATACAAACACACTCATTTTCCTATTCACAAGCACTAATTATAGTATAAAATAGGTTAAAATTCACAAAAACCCCAAACTCACCCTAAAAGCTATTTTTCCGAAAACCTAGCAAGCGGAGTTTACCGTTTTTAATACAATTCTTAATGTTTTAGCAAAACTAGTGGTTACAATATTCACTAATTAGCTTAAATAGGCCACATGAATATTTACTATATTTTTAATCTTGCTAAACTCCCTTAAACCAAAATCTAGTTAGCACAAATACCCTTTTTGTTCAAAACTTGATGTTTTAACCAATAAAAACATTTCAACAATTTTTTTGTGGCCAAAATGCTCACTAAATAACTTAATTAAGTCACCCAAACCCAAAATAAATTTTAAACTCACTAATTATAATAGATCTAAAAAAACTAGTTTGCAATTAGCTTAATTAGAATAATTTAGATGTAAAAATTAGCAATTTTAGCACTTAGATTACACTTTGCATGACTTAGCATGTTAATTACACTATGAAAACATAAACATTTTAATAAAACCCTAACTTGATTTTAAAAACTCAATTCTAGAATTTCCAAACCCTAACTTTAAAATTTAAAACTAGCAATTCCACCAATTTAACACTTGAATACAATAGATTATCATAATTAAACAACAATTTAGCCATAAGGTTAAGAATTTACCCCACAATTATCTTGAGATCTAACAAGAATATAGCCTTCCAAACATGCTTCCCTTCACCAAGATCCATACAAGAATAGCTAAGGAAAAATGGGTAAGGTTTGTATTTGGAAATTTGTGAGGTTTTACTTGATTTTTCTTGGGATTTTTGTGGACTTTTGGAGAAGAAAAGAGATGGGGAAATGAGAGAAGGGGGCTACAGAATTTTCAGCTGTAGGAGGGAGAGGGAGATGTGTGTGGGTTTTGTGGGTAAAAGTCTAGTTAACTCTCTCCCAAAGTACAATAATACCCACCTCAAATTACTATATTAAAACCTATACTTTTATCCTATTTCCACACTTATCAAAAGAGTTGAAGTGAGATCTTGGAGGGGGTTGCTGCTGTGGTGGGGCTGACCAAGGAGGGGTGAGCATGTGAGTGAGTGATTGACAAAAAAAGTTCCATGCAAAAAGACCCCCTCAAGTTACCAAATTGCAAGTTTTCGTTTAAATTAATTAAATTTAGTTTCCCTAATTATAACCGATTAGAACTTGAAAAAAAATGCTAAAAAATATTTATATTACTCACTAGATTTTAATTGACATGGTTCTATAGTGTGTAATTAGCCTATTCAAATTTGAATTTATCGCTAATTTAATGTATTTGTGACGACTTAAAATAATATTAAAATAATTAATTTCGGAAATTTTTTCAAAAAATTAGAAATTTTACCAGTGGCTCAATAAACACCAAATACTAGAAATTACATAACTAGAATATGTATATTTAATTTTATAATAAAGATATTTGTATTTTGACTTTTTACAGAAAACCCCTTTATTTTACCGATTTTTCCGAAATTTCACCGAAACGATTTTCAAAACGTTACAATCTTCCCCCCTTAAAGAAATTCGGTCCCCAAATTTAAATTAAAACTCCCCCCAAATACTAAAACATCTAAGCAAAACCATCAAGTCGTGGAGGCTTCGAAATCATAAATACATAAAACAAATCGTAGCGCAACACATGCGCATGAAAAATGAGCATATAACTCAAAATCAAAACTCCGTCAAGTATCCCGCAATCATCGGAGTCATGGGGAAGACATCAATGCCAAATCCAACGCAAAACCAATGTGATATAACTCGAAACTATACATGTAAATATCAAATCTATATATGCAAATATCTGAAGGTAATGCATGCCAAAATCTACTAAAGTCGATGTGCAATGCGCATAACACTGCACAGTGGCGGACGTCTATCATAAGAAAATAACCATATACATATATACCTTTTGTTTAATGTGCACGTTCCGCCGTTTTTGAAAGCAATTTAGAACGGTTCCTTGTTTTAAACGTTTCGTGTCATGTCAGACACGTAGGTAAATACTGAGATTATAGCTCTTCTTTGGAAATCCCTTCGATAACTATCGATGCATGCAAAAATATACTCAGGTACTTTCCTGTGACTAGTCCTGCTCAGTACTAAACCAAATAGCAAACATCATAAAATATACTGCTCCAACATAAATCAGTCCCAAATATATATATGAATGCCATGTGCGTCTGGTGCGCACGGAAATCGAAATTCATGAATGTGCTATACATATGCACAGAAACAACATCTAAGTGCATCGGATGTGCACGAAACATCTGTCAAGGGCAACAGGTGTGCCTGACAGCAAAACAGATGCATCTGACATGCACGAAGAATCTCGATTTAGTGCATCTGGTGTGCACCAAAATCGTATCTCAAAACATGCGCTCAAGATGCGCGAAAATCAAAATCCAGTGCATCCATCATGCACGAAATCATGAAATCCAATATCAAGCGCTGAACACGCGCAAAATCCAATCAGGCGCACAAGGTGCACAAAACAATATCGAATATCACAATTGAAATTGAAGTCCAGTGCATCTATGTGCACAAAATGCGTATCACTGCACTGCAAGCATATGTGAACTATACCGAGTGCAAAAACCAAAGCGTGTGTGTACATATGCACAAAATCAACTCACTGTATGAAACCCATAAAATCATAACATGTGAAACCAAGGAACGAAAACGATATCAGGTGCAACAACTATGCAAAAATCGTAAATACTCAGTAGATGCAACCATAGTGCATGAAAACAAATATCATGAAACTCCATCATCAAAATCAAACATGCAAATAGACCGCCCAAAATACCGAAATCAAATATGGCGGAATAGTCCCGCTCAAGCACATCCTCCAAGAATCTCTGGTCAACTGTCGTGGTCACTCATAGCATGTCTCGTCGACGATCCTGAACTCCGGCCTGCCGGTGTGCGTAACGTGACCACTCCTGGGTCCAAGTCTTCTCGTAATTTATTCCAGAAAGGTCCTGCCGAGGTCTATCCCAAATCTCGTCTCTGCCGAACTGTCCAGAAGTCATCGTCCTTTACTTTATCTGTTTCTTGTTCCGGAATGGCTGCATACTCATCGCGACTCCTTCTGGAAGGTATATCCAAGTACAACGCCTCAACATGCGTATCGTATCTCTGATGTCGGCGGAGTGGAACGTCATCTTATCCAGATCTTGTACGAACCTCTTACTCCACTTTTCTCTAATGTCGACTGCTTCGGACTCATCTCGTCGTGGTTGCATGGACCGAGCTCCAACGGCTATCCTCGTATCTGGAGTCTCCCAAGAAATGCATCTCACCACTAGCATCCGAATGAAGTCGAACCATTTGATCGATTCGTCAAAACCTCATAATTCCCTAAGAGCTCAACATCTTGGGTACAGTTTAATAGTATCGAGTACATACCACAGCATCGATGGTCCAGCCGTAGAAGGGCAAACCCAAGCCTCACTAATGGCGCCGCGGAACTGTCGCAAACCCTAAGGTTCAAAGGCTTTCACACGGTCATTAAGTCGAGTTAGGGTTTCATTCTTCTAGAGGGTCCATAGAATTGCCTGCATGCTCTTCCGAATACTTTAAACTTGGAATAATAGGTTTGTGACATTCGATCGGCTCTGTTGACTCTCAACGTCTCCGCGTGAAGTCGTCTCTAGCTGGAATCAATCTATCTGATGACCTTGCATCGGGGTAGGCGAACGAACCACATGTCCTAGTCATTCATCCTCGGGTGACTAGCGACCTTCTATCATCTCTAGTACAACTCGTACTTCAATAGCTCCAACATTTAGGGCGATATCTCGTCGTTCGCAGCAACAACTGGCTCACTCGTCTGCACGCTGAACAGTGCCTCAATCATCATGAATAAGCAATACGCCAACGGTCATCAAAATATGGCTGGCCTCTATCATTGGCTCAATCCTCTGGTGCTGATCTGCACGTCCGAGTAATCTCATACGGCGATCCATCCAACGCTCGTGGCGCGAAAACACAATAAAAGACACATCTCTGCAATCGTGTGTCGCCGGAATCACGCCCTGGTCAGTCCTCGTTCGTAACGAGCTCGTGCTGACCGCAACTATAGCCGTAGCTCTCCCTGCCCGTAATCGTGGCAGCAAAACCATAACTGGTACCGATGAGGCTAGATCAGGAATGAATATAATACTGAACAAATAGATGTACATCCTATGGCTTCTTAAGTGGAGTAGCGTATCGTAAGTATGCCGCAGATCATACCCACGGTACGTCACTCTACTTTAGTCACCTATTCCATCAACCAAGGGTCATCCTATGCTCCGAAGGTAAAACCTAACGCTCTGATACCAACTTTGTCACGTCCCGAAAGTACGGAACATGACCGGCACTTAAACTACGAAACGTCTCGAGGCGTACGTAATCTAAGTAAGCCGAAAACCCAGAAATCCAAACCAAGAAAAATAGTAGAGTGAAGGAAACCAACTTAAAACAAGTAGTTTTAATAGCATAAGCCGAATTATGCGTTTTAAAAACATCAAGTATTTTCTAAAAATTTCGGCAGAGTCTCCTTTGTAAATACTGGCCCCCAAATGGGATACAACATGAATAGTATACAGAATCAATAAAAAAGGCATCCCCGAGCGGGAGCTAGGCCTTCGTCAATCGACGGTCACAACCACACAAGCAATATAATATACAACGCCAAGGGCGAGGATCAATACTCAAAAGGAAACTCAAAACAGCAAGAAATCCATAGAGATACAACGCGCGACTCTAAGGTCGAAAGAATAAACATCACTGGTCTCCATCTCTGAAATAAATACATGTTTGGATGATGGAATTTACTAGATACAACTGAATAATATATACAAGGTATAATGATGGGTACGATACAAATAAACCCACCTACTAGCAAGTCACCCGGAATGGAAATAGTGCCAGCAAGCCGTAATGAAACCTGTACGGCAAACCTACAAGAAACTGGGGCACAACGGGGGTGAGTTGCCAACTTGTGAGTAGAAAAACATCTACGAACAGAAATCGCATGAACAACGCAATTCTAGGTCAACGATCATAATATATCCTCAAATATATAACCAGTAGCCTATAACAATGGCTAGGGTAAATGTCTAACCCAAGTGTAATCCCATGTGCCCGTGTCAGTGCCTCAGGTAGCAATATATCATATGGATGATGTATGAATACATGAAACAGAATGCATGTACTGAAGAAAACTGCTTTCATAAATTAGAGAGATTTTTGTATCTTTTTAAAAACGAGGTATCATAAATGAAATAAGCATAAATAGTGCCTAGCATCGACACAAACAAGTATCCAAATCTCTCGATATCTCTGTGTCGCAATCTCTGTAACTCAATATCTCAAATATCTCTGTATGTCTCAATCTCACTATCTAGGGCGCCGTCCGTCCAGACCGGCCCCTACCATCAATCTCAAGACCATGACGGTATCCTCCGGATATCCGATGCGTCGGGTAATATCACCGGTAGGTAGTGCTTGTTTTCCCCAATCAGAGCAAGGCTCTGTTTGAATTTCAAAAATTCAAATTTTGAAGCAACGCTTCAAATCCCGTGCGCTGCGCGCAAAGCGCCACGTGTCAGAAGTTGATGCGTCAGCACGGCGCCCAAGGCAGTGCGTCCAATCAGAGCAAGGCTATTTAAAAATAAAAGTAACGCTTCAGTTGCGCAAGCACTGCGCTGCGCGACATGTTTCTGCGCAGTTGCGCAGGCATAGCTGCGCAAGCGCTGCGCGACACGTGTCTGCGCCGTTGCGCAAAGCACAGTTGCGCAAGCACAGCTGCGCAAGCACTGCGCTGCACGCCGCGTGTCTGCGCTGTTGCACAAGCACAGCCGCGCAAGCACTGTGCTGTAGGGTTGCTATGCACGCGCACAAGGGTCTATGAGGCATCAACCATGCCCGATTAAAAAATTAGCCGTGCCGAACAACCCGAATACGGATCTTTAAACTAGAGATTAGGCGAAAACAAATATGTTAAACTCTTTAACACTAAGTGAGAGGGATTACAACCTTTGTCGATCCGGTCCTTCACTTCATATGCTCCGTGTTGTGGTCCCTTCGCTGCGATCATCGGGATCCGGACTCTCGAGAGGTTCCACGAAGAGAAAGATGCAACCTTTGCTTCCGATCTTCGATACTAAGATGATCTACCTTGAAGTTCCGTTAACACAAGCTAACACTCATGAAATGATGTGAACACCCTCATCTAAATGGCAAGGGAAGATGAGGATGATGAAGTAGGATTTTTGCTCTCTTTATTTATCTTTTTCTCATATTTATTCATCACTTTGGAAAAATCTAGCAAGCTTTTTCATGAAAGAATCAAGGAAGAAGAAGAATAGTGATCCATTTCCTTTTGTGATGAATAATGAAAGGATTAATATGAAGAATAATGCAACCATGGTTGACTTAACCATTGTAGAGAATTAACCAAGGGTTAGGGTTTGGGTTGAGTTAAGAATGAGTCACTTGTAAATATCTTTTCCAAAACAAAAAGAAAACCTTCTAGAAACATCTAGAAAGCTTAACCCTAATCCAAACCCTAATCATGTTTAAACTCCACTAAACAAGTTGCATTAGTTATCATATCATGTTACAATATTATATATCACATATATAATATTTATCGTAACAAAATAAAATAATACATTTAACATATATCGCATATATATCAATGTATTACCCGAGTGAGAAAAAGAATCTTTTAGTGAGCAAATATTAGTTAATGTAATTTAATATATCATATATATTATTGTACATTAAATTATCGAATCAACACTTGATCCGACAATCCGGCTAAATCGCATATAACCGACTAATATTTATCCGTACCGATTCATCGAATCAACTCTTGATCCGATGACCCGGCTGATATCAAATATCGCGAGAATACAATACGATATCACATACCGCATTATCCTCGGTCCCGCACATATCACATATGTGCTCCTACTCCGTTTTGCCTGAGTCAAGAAACCTCTGTGTAGGACTCTAAAGAATCGTCAATACGCCGGCAGTAGGTGATGATCATATCAATCACCCACAAGCTGCAAGCGGTCAGCTAAACGTAACAGCTACCCAGGTACTGAGTGCTCAGAAGATCAAAAAGCAAGCCTGTAACTTCTCCCGTGAATCCAAACAGTAACACTCCCGTACAGTCCGGTCTCGTCGTCTGATATGTTGCATATCTCGCCTAGAGGTGGTAAACGTCAGACCCCAGTAGCTCGATAAGTCGTGTCGATGTGAGGTCTATAACAGTTCGAGAAACTACTGATAACACTTACCAGTAAATCTCAGCAACCCTGGCCAGGGATTTCCGGTTATAGCCAATCGAACACAGCACAACATCAACTCCCTATACCGGGAGAGACGGATCCCCTCCTATCGCTCATTGCCTCCATGTGATTCGGGACTGTACCCAAAAGCCACCTTTTTGCACGCCCTCTTGGACATGGTATGATGGAAATCAAAGCACAGTGGGAATCACACAAGACTCTATGACGATCTCGGGTCAACAGACTACTCTGTACCAGTGTCACCGGAGAACTGCCATCTGACGTGAGGTATAATACCATCTGGAAGTTCTCGGCGAGTCCGTCCAGTGTACCCAGTCTCTACTGAGCACCCGTACACCATCCTTGATGTCAAACACCGATGGATATGGGATCATCCATCGCCCACCATATGGGTCAAGATGCGTATATGCTAGTCTACTCTGGTGTATCGATACCTTGTCTCGATACACCCTGGACTAGGAACACTTATAGGATGTACTCGTCGACTACCGTGGCCCCACTAGTATGATCTCATCATAGTCCCAGTAGTCGAGTACATATCCTAAGGGCTTTATCAACATGTAACATAGAGACAATCAGAGCACATGTTAAGACAAAGTACAACCAGATAGCATACTATCATGTCGAGCAAGAAAGTCCTCCCTATATATGTCCAAGCATCCATTACAATATACTTCGTATGTACAGTAATGGCCTCTAGGGCATACATATAACTAACAATCTCCCACTTGCACTAGGGCCATTTGTTATGGTATCGCATACCCAACAATTAGCTGCGGTTGAAGTATCTCATACTCAACCATCCCATAAAAGTCTCTACTGGGAAAAAAAGGCCTTTGTGTGTGGATCCGCGCTGTTGTCCTCTGTGTCTACTCTCCTAACCTCGATCTCCCTGGAGATCAACCATCTCCATGATCAGGTGATACTGCCTAAGAATTATATCTGGATTTCTGATGGGACGGAAGTTCCTTGGCTAAAGCCACAACTCCATTGTCACATAATGGTAGGAACGAAATTCATCTTATGAACTTATATATATCCAGACTGCCTCTTTGGTAGCATCCTTGGTAACAATGTATCTTGCCTTTAATCGTCTAGTATGTCACGGTATCTAGCTTGGAACTTTTCCAACATACCGTCCCTCCACTGAGGGTAAAGACAATGCCTGCAACTGACATTCAGTCGTTCTTATCACCCTGGAACCTTTCCAGTGATTCTCCCCAGGATCGATTGATACCATCTCATTACAACTAGTGAGTATCCTAACATCCAATTAGATCTATCTCATAGATCCAAAACCCAGGATTTAGGAGGTATCACTTTGATCCTATATGGAGAATCCTTGTGATAAGCGGAGATTGACCGAGCGTAGCATAGGAAACACCTTCCCTATCAAGATATGTCATCCACATACTCTACGAGGATCACCACCATACTCCCTACTACCTTTTTGTATATACTAGGTTCATCTACCATTTTGATGAAGTCAAACTCTTTGACTACCACATCAAAACAGATGTTCCAACTCCGCGATGCCTGTTTTATCATATAAAACATCTTGCACACGTTTCCGCTGCTCCCACTGTCTACGAAGCCCTCTGGCTGTGTACTTATAGACGCTCTTTTCTAAAACATCATTTAGAAAAGCAGTCATGACACCCAACCACCAGATGTCGTAGTCATGGTATGTAGCCGTGGCAAGTAGGATCTGGATGGACTTAAGCATAGCTTTGAAAGTCTCAACTTTTCCATGTACACCAAGTAATCTTCTCAAGATATACTTGCTCCTGATGGGGATTTAACCCTTCAGATAAAGCAACCAAAGTCCATACTTTGTTGGTGTATAAGGATTCCATCTCAGATCGATAAGCACCCAGCCATTCTTACAGAGTCCCACTCCTGATGGCCAGCTCAAAACCAGTTGGGTCATCATCTCATGATGCAATCCTCGCTCCCACTGTCATAGAGAAACCGAAGTATCTCTCAGGTAGGTGAGGAACCCTACTAGATCGGCGGAGAGGCTGAGGTTCGTTGGAAACTATTGAATCCTTTGGTTCTACCAAATCATTAGCTGCAGTTTGTATAGCTGGAACATTTCCAGTTCTACATGACAGACCTTACCTCGAGCTTGTCCGGATTTTGCTTTTAGACATAGGCCGGACAACCCCAAATCTTAACCAACTTAAGATATGGGCTCTTCCCTTTCCATATCACATATGAAGTGGTAGGCAACTGATTTGGTTTGAACCCTATTCAATAGGTATGCAGCTTCACAAGTGCATAACACCCAAAAGGAAATAGGAAACTCAGTAGTACTCATCATAGAGCACACCATATCACATAGGGTGCTATTGCTCCGCCCCGATACACCGACGTGTTGTGGTGTGTACGGAGGAGTAATGCTGAGAGAGAATCTCATTCTCCTTTAGAATAGTCCAGGAATTCCGTGCTCAAGTATTCTCCTCCTTGATCACATCATAGGACATAATACTTTTTCCCGTATTTTGGTTCTCTACTTCTAATTTATATTCTGTGAATATCTCAAAAGGTTCGGACTTGTGTTTCAACAGGAACACATGTCTGAATCTTGAGAGATTATCAGAGAATGTAATGAAGTACAAAGAACCGGTCTTGGCATGTGTAGACAGGAGACTTTCATACATCGGCATGTATCAATCCCAAGAGTTCACCAACTCTTTCTCTGTTTCCAATAAACAGAGCTATGGTCATCTTATCTTTGTGACATGACTGGCAAGTTTCACAAGCTGTAAATTCAAACAGATTTAAATGTGCATCTCAATATAACTTAGCTAGTCGGGTCGCATTGACATGACCTAGTCTACAATACCTCAAGAAGGATTCGTTCATTTCTGAACACTTCCTCTTGTGTGTGTTCCGTATACTAAGAACTGCAGTTTGATTTAGAACGTCAATGCTTTTAGATAACGTGCCTGAACCGATCAACTCTTGATATAGGAAATGTTCAAAACATTATCTAACAATACAAAATTATATCCTTTCTTTACTAATAAAGAGACTGATATGATTTTGTATATCAGGTTCGGTATCTAATAACATTTGTTCAGAATCAATGTATTCTGGTAATACAGGGTGACAGTGACCAACAGACTTGGCTGCAACACTTGCACCGTTTTCTATCTCACGAAACTTATCACCTGTTCTCAGTTCTCTACCTATCTGTAGCCCATGTAACAGATTACATATGCGGGATCCTGATCCGGTATCACATACCCAGGACGTAAAGGATACTGAGAAACAGTTCTCTGTAATGAACACACCCGAAGATGATGCATCAATATGCACTTTCTTCGTTTGGGCGGCACGGGAAATCTGGTATTCCCCAATTTACTGCTCTGTCTTATAACAATTATAAGTTGGAGCGGGACCAATGTTCCCCAGCTCAGTATAACAAGCGGGTTCAGTCAAAATATCCGTATTATTATCTTGATTAAGGCGTGATATGGTCGCTACCTGGAGAGAGAGAGAAGAAAACACTCAGCGTATGCTCTTGCAAGATTAGATTGGTTATATAATATATCTAATCAGGATGTCTCCCACTGTTTTAATCAAATCTTCCTTCAAACCCTAAAAGGAAAGACTAGCCGGGATTAATTACACGCTACAAGTTTGCCAATCTTTCCGCCAGGCTAGTGTCGGTACTTTGAGGGAGGTCCCCCGTGCTTTCGCACGAACCTAATTAAAGTAAACCTCGTTTTCCCAGGGGCGTAACCCCGTTAACACCTTTCTAGACACCTACTTGATCGGCTAATTGTAATGTGTAAAACTCTCCCAGGAGTAACTCTTACTCGCAGCGGGTATCGGGATCCAACTATCTCATAGAAGGTATGCAATCTCATTGCAAATTTCAACACTTGAAATTCCCAATAATATTTTACCCCTAGCGTCCTATGACCTTGACGAAGGCCAAACTACCCATAGTCCGCTAGTCAAGTTCAACCCGTACATTTCTTGATTGAATTAAACCCACCCGCACGACCCTTGATGAAGGCCAAACTACGCCGTACGAATACCCTAATCCAATCGCATCGTATGCTAGCAGATATGCACTAGTTAGCTACCGTACACTACGCCTTGACGAAGGCCAAACTACCGCAGCACGAATACTAACTAGTACTTATCTGAAATGGCGGAGGGCTACGACAGGTTTTTAAGAAAACCCTTTGCGTAATGAACTTGATATCGTTGTAGAATCGAGTGATTTTAAAATGGAGTGTTTTTGAGGCTTTTCTAGTTTTGCTAAAGGGGTCACTCCCGGTGAAGGGATCGTCGGCCCTTTCCTCGTCGAATGAGGTACGGGATATATCATATATATCTCTGTGCAAAGCAGAAACTATAGAAGCAATCAAAAGACAAACCGAGAGTTGTAGCATCTGCCAGTTATTGCTAAAGGAGTCACTCCCGGTGAAGGGATCTCGGTCCTTTCCTTATCGAATAAGGTGCAGGATGTTCTACAAGGAACACCGCGATGCAAAGCAAGAACTGTAGCTACCTATTTTTATAAACAAGTTTCTACAACATCTTAGGTTTCTTTTAGTTTCATTAATCTCATTAATGAAGTCCCATTTTATTATGCTTCATAAGCATCTCTTTTGAAACGAAATCTGCAATATAACATATATCTCATATATATAATATAAACATTCATCTCAGGCAGTAATATGATCTCATCACAGAACATTGCAGCAGAAGAAACATATATGGAATATTGGATATACTAGGACGTCCGTGTTTTCAATACGAGCCTGTATAAAACACGGATTCCACGGTCGCGATGAATAGCCAAACCCACATCCCTAGACCCCTACGAGAGCGGCAAGTAACACTGCCAATTCTAGGGTTAGGAGACCCGGTCCCGACTCCTCGAGATGGTCTCCCACTGGACCTTAGAACCCGGTTACTTGTGCTCCCCACCTTGGGTCTACCTAATGCGGAAAAGTAAATAATATACAACGGTGACATCTTCCGCTACCTGGAAGTGCCCCAATAAAAGGATATTACATACAAATGAATTTTACATTAATGAAAAAGAAAAAAACTCTCATCTCACATAAAACCCCCGGCTATTCAAAAGCGACGATCCAATACAACATATCACAGCAACACATAATATCTCATATCATCAACGTAAGCAAGTATGCGTATCCCGATTGTCGTTGATGTATAGCAACGAAGCCGGCGATACACCACATACTACGCTTACGGTCACAGAAAAGAAAGTGTAAAACTACAACAGTTGGAATCCGCAACCTCCTTAGACATCGCATGCCTAACCAAATGAATTCCTTAGACATCGCATGCCTAACAATTATAAACCCCGCATTTTAGTCTCATTATCGAAAACTCTTTTCAATATCAAGTCGGGCAATTCAACAAGATTCCCGACGCCCTGATCGAATGCTCGTCGCAAACTTTAGTAGACGGCCGCACCCCCAGATGCCGTCGACGAAGTGCACTAAGGCGGAACACCGCTGCCGCGAGCACCCGAACGGATGCTTTCGGCGACGGGGTTCTCCTACAGTCACTTGGTCGGGGCTTTGGGGCATGGCTGTCTATTAAGTTTACCCGGCGAGTATCCGCGTACGCTACGTGATTGCGACGGACTTTTGATCGCATCAAAATTCCGTGGCAACCGATCATCTGAGACTAAACTGCTATGTTTATAATATTCAAATCAGTTATCTCATAACTACCTGTGGATTCCAATTATTGTATCACATTCCAGATAAATAGAAAAAGTTAAACTTTCCGATCGAATCATCAAGCACCCAAGATTTCCCCAATATATCTCAACACTTGAAATCAGTTTAAAAACATCCATCACATGCCACAGTACCAATGGTCCAGCCGTAGAAGGGTCAAGCCAACGCCTCACATGTGGCACGCCGTACTGCCCCAAACCCTAAGGTTCAAAAGGCAGTTCAAGACGGTAACATAATCGAGTTAAGATTTGTTGTCTTCTAGAGGGTCCACCGCGTTACTTGCACGACTTAGAACGTTCTTAAACACGAGCAAAAATCCAACTTTTGAAAAAAATTTCCGACAGGTGAAAAAGTGAGTTATTGATATCCGTTCGAACTTTTTAACAGTTTCTAAAAGTTATCCGGACAAAACACAAAGACGCAGTTAAAGTTCCCAATCGAATCATCGAATCCCCAATACAACCCAGAAAATTCAACAGTTGAATAAATATTAAAAATTCCCAGAAAATACAGCACTAAAAGACAAGAATTACTGTGCAAATTTCAAACAGTGAAGTGACAAAAGGGCCGCGGAACCGCCGCACATGCCATGCATGTGCCGCGGTTCTGCCGCGCTTTAGTGGAATTAGGCGCACGTGCTTCACAGTAACTCTTGTATTTCCCTGCTGATTTTTTTGAGCATTTTTAATTTGGAAAAAATCACAGTTTTAAAAAATTTCCAGAAACTAGGGTATATCGGGTTTTCCGGGTTCGATAGGACTTTAAATTTCGTCTAGACTTCGCCTAAAGCTCTAGCTTGGCTCTGATACCACTGTAGGGTTGCTATGCACGCGCACAAAGGTCTACGAGGCATCAACCATGCCCGATTAAAAAATTAGCCGTGCCGAACAACCCGAATACGGATCTTTAAACTAGAGATTAGGCGAAAACAAATATGTTAAACTCTTTAACACTAAGTGAGAGGGATTACAACCTTTGTCGATCCGGTCCTTCACTTCATATGCTCCGTGTTGTGGTCCCTTCGCTGCGATCATCGGGATCCGGACTCTCGAGAGGTTCCACGAAGAGAAAGATGCAACCTTTGCTTCCGATCTTCGATACTAAGATGATCTACCTTGAAGTTCCGTTAACACAAGCTAACACTCATGAAATGATGTGAACACCCTCATCTAAATGGCAAGGGAAGATGAGGATGATGAAGTAGGATTTTTGCTCTCTTTATTTATCTTTTTCTCATATTTATTCATCACTTTGGAAAAATCTAGCAAGCTTTTTCATGAAAGAATCAAGGAAGAAGAAGAATAGTGATCCATTTCCTTTTGTGATGAATAATGAAAGGATTAACATGAAGAATAATGCAACCATGGTTGACTTAACCATTGTAGAGAATTAACCAAGGGTTAGGGTTTGGGTTGAGTTAAGAATGAGTCACTTGTAAATATCTTTTCCAAAACAAAAAAAAAACCTTCTAGAAACATCTAGAAAGCTTAACCCTAATCCAAACCCTAATCATGTTTAAACTCCACTAAACAAGTTGCATTAGTTATCATATCATGTTACAATATTATATATCACATATATAATATTTATCGTAACAAAATAAAATAATACATTTAACATATATCGCATATATATCAATGTATTACCCGAGTGAGAAAAAGAATCTTTTAGTGAGCAAATATTAGTTAATGTAATTTAATATATCATATATATTATTATACATTAAATTATCGAATCAACACTTGATCCGACAATCCGGCTAAATCGCATATAACCGACTAATATTTATCCGTACCGATTCATCGAATCAACTCTTGATCCGATGACCCGGCTGATATCAAATATCGCGAGAATACAATACGATATCACATACCGCATTATCCTCGGTCCCGCACATATCACATATGTGTTCCTACTCCGTTTTGCCTGAGTCAAGAAACCTCTGTGTAGGACTCTAAAGAATCGTCAATACGCCGGCAGTAGGTGATGATCATATCTATCACCCACAAGCTGCAAGCGGTCAGCTAAACGTAACAGCTACCCAGGTATTGAGCGCTCAGAAGATCAACAAGCAAGCCTGTAACTTCTCCCGTGAATCCAAACAGTAACACTCCCGTACAGTCTGGTCTCGTCGTCTGATATGTTGCATATCTCGCCTAGGGGTGGTAAACGTCAGACCCCAATAGCTCGATAACTCGTGTCGATGTGAGGTCTATAACAGTTCAAGAAACTACTGATAACACTTACCAGTAAATCTCAGCAACCCTGGCCAGGGATTTCCGGTTATAGCCAATCGAACACAGCACAACATCAACTCCCTATACCGGGAGAGACGAATCCCCTCCTATCGCTCATTGCCTCCATGTGATTCGGGACTGTACCCAAAAGCCACCTTTTTGCACGCCCTCTTGGACGTGGTATGATGGAAATCAAAGCACAGTGGGAATCACACAAGACTCTATGACGATCTCGGGTCAACAGACTACTCTGTACCAGTGTCACCGGAGAACTGCCATCTGACGTGAGGTATAATACCATCTGGAAGTTCTCGGCGAGTCCGTCCAGTGTACCCAGTCTCTACTGAGCACCCGTACACCATCCTTGATGTCAAACACCGATGGATATGGGATCATCCATCGCCCATCATATGGGTCAAGATGCGTATACGCTAGTCTACTCTGGTGTATCGATGCCCTGTCTCGATACACCCTCGACTAGGAACAGTTATAGGATGTACTCGTCGACTACCGTGGCCCCACTAGTATGATCTCATCATAGTCCAGTAGTCGAGTACATATCCTAAGGGCTTTATCAACATGTAACATAGAGACAATCAGAGCACATGTTAAGACAAAGTACAACCAGATAGCATACTATCATGTCGAGCAAGAAAGTCCTCCCTATATATGTCCAAGCATCCATTACAATATACATCGTATGTACAGTAATGGCCTCTAGGGCATATATATAACTAACATGCGCTGCGCGCCGCGTGTCTGCGCAGTTGCGCAAGCACAGCCGCGCAAGCACAGCCGCGCAAGCACTGCGCTGCGCGACACGTGTCTGCGCAGTTGCGCAAGCACAACCGCGCAAGCGCTGCGCTGCACGACACGTGTCAAGCGCTGGGGCGTTTACGCCAAACAGAATTAAAATTCTAGTAAGATCTTTCTGTTCTTGTTAAAACAAGAAGATTTTCTTCTGTAAAACAGAAGCCCTTGGATCAAAGATCCAACGGTGGGGAAAATTCCCCAAATCACTCAGAGAAAGATCTCTTTAACAAATTTAACTAATTTATGAGCACTATAAAAAGGACCCTAGACCTCAATTCATAGGGAAAAACATTTTGTGAAAAATTAAACAGAGAGAACTCTGAAGAATTGGAGAGAAATCCTCAAGAACAAAAAAGGTAAAAACCTTTAGAAAAAGAGAAAATTCTCTTATGAACAGATCATTGATCTGAGAACAAGATCAAGGATCTCTAATAAAAAGAAAAATAAATAATAATAAGTGCTTTGCACTTTTCTATGAACCATTGGTTCTCCGAGATAAGAAAAACAAGAAGAACTTGTTTTCTTTGATCTAAATTAGATCAAGAAGAACTTGTTTTCTTTGATCTAAATTAGATCAAGAAAACAAACAGTGCTTTGCACTTCTGGTTCTGAATCTAAAAGATTCTCAAGTTAACAGTGCCCAGCACTTGCCAAAACTGCACTATTGCGCAAGCGGTCACGAAGCGCCACATGTCAGCAGTGCAACAACGCAGCGCACTGACGCAGCGCACTGCGCTGTTGCGCTTGCGCTCACCAGAACGTGACACGTGTCACCTCCACGAGCGCTTGCGCTCATTAATTGGCGCAAAACGCCTGACAAGCCACATGGGGCACTGTCAGAGTATTTAATGCTCTGCATTCTTAAGAAAAGGGACAGAGCCCAATTAAAAGGCCTAACAGGCCTAATAAAAAATGCTCTGCATTATTAAGAAAAGGGACAGAGCCCAATTAAAAGGCCTAACAGGCCTAATAAAAAATGCTATGCATTTTAAAAAAAGGGCAGAACCCAACCAAAATAAAGAAAAATAATACAGTAAACGGGCAAAGGCCTAGCACAGGTCCAATAAGCCAAAGACAAAAGAATCTTGAAACTGGACTTAGCCCAGTCATGGCCATAAGTCCTCAAATTAAATTGACTGAGCACGGCTGCTCCCGAAATCAATTTACGACCGGTTCGAGGGTACATCTCCGAACTCCTCTGACACCCATCGTTGTAATCATTCAACGACGTCAGAGAGGTGACGGGTCCCGACGACCACACATCGATATGGACTGCGGGGTCCTTAAACTCGTGGACCGAAACGTCCTTAAACTAATGTTGGACCGAAACTTCCTTAAACTAATGTCGGACCGAAACTTCCTTAAACTAATGATGGACTACTACGTCCCTAAACTGGCGATGGACCACCACGTCCCTAAACTGGAATATGGACCACTATGTCCCTAAACTGGAACAATGGAGCCTCCAAATGCTCTTTTGCCGGATCTAAACGGTCCCGTTTAAGTTGATCTTAGCCCCAAATACGACTAACGTATCCTTAAACATTTAAATGGACTATAAAACTCCAAATCGACTTTGGTTCAAGGGTACGTCTCTGAACTCTTCTGACACCTATCGTTGTAATCCTTCAACGACGTCAGAGGGGTGATGAGTCCTGACAGCCATATATTAAACGGATCACTACGTTAAGTTGATCTTAGTCTCAAACAGGACTAACGTATTCTTAACGAATGTTTAAGTTGATCTTAGTCTCAATATGGCTAATGTATCCTTAAACTAAAAACACCAAACCCAAATCTAAGTAAATACGGATTTGGACTAATCCACGTCCTACGGGCGACGGCATTACGCAGTCTCCGTATACAATCCACGGGCAACCACAAACAAAACAAACACACACGACACGAAGTGAAATTCTGGAGAAGGAGAAAGTTGTTACCGCAATGCGGTAGCGTAATTAACTGCAGGGGCTTGCGCCTGCAGGGAAGAGCGTCGCCACAATCAAAAAACCCTCAAGCGAGGGGGAATCTGACGAAGTCTGCTACATCGGCCGCATCCGTTTAAACATCCGACACACGGTGCCATAAATCAACTTGGCATCTTCGGAGAGGTGGACGGATAAAACCAAATAGCATCTGCCCCGAATCTCAGCGTCAAGACTTCGCGGTCCTGTGCGTCGCCATTCGGAGGGGAACAGATTCTAGCACGCCCGGTGGGACCTTTTCCTCTTTCCACTCCACACTTCGTGTGTCGTATTCGCGAACAAATCGCGGTTTCTTAATGGTTACCTTTGGATTTTAAGTTTACTAAGATTTGGTCTCTTGCTTGGCGCAGAAAAGAAATCAAGAATCGATGGCCTCTACCTGTTTTAAAGTGCTCTAACTGCAGCTGCAACTCACGTCCGGCCTCAACTGGGGGCATAACCTACAGGCCCCAAGCGGCCTCTTTGTTCACCATGCCCGTGGAGCAGATTACTCAAGCCACCACAGGGTTGTTTTTCGGAACCATGCTTCCGCCAACAAGCTTCAGCACCCCCGTGCCCATACAAGAAGCTCCTAAGAAGTCGGTCTTCGATCGACTTTCAGTTACTGCGGCCCCTCCCAACGGGTCGCCCAACACCAGTGCCTCGGTCTTCTCCAGACTGGGCCAAAACTCCTGCGGGCCCACCATGAAGCTTGCATTCCCGGAAAAGGTTATTCCAAAAAGAATATCCAAACCTGCTCATGAAGTCGTCAAGGCGGCTTCTTCGGCTAAGAGACCAGTCTTTACAAGACTGACCGTCCCAAATCCCACTCCTGCTCCTGCTGCTCAAAAGATATCAGTCTTTAATAGGCTGGCGCCGGCAACAGCCCCACACCTGAATAGGGGGCAAGAAGAAGTTGATTCTGTCTCTGAACCAATACCGACGAATCGTCGTGCCCGCCGATGCCACTGGCGCCGGATAAGGAAAACCGGGGGCAACTCCCCTTCTGGGATGACTCCGCCAGCTCCAACGGTGGAAGTTAACGCTGCTGTTCCCACCGGGAACAGCTTCGAGCTACTGAATAGGGTACGCAGAAACTCGCTGACTGCAGTGCTCAAAAGATCTCCTCCTTCAGTAGAGACTACCGTAGAAACAGGAAAGCCAAAGCAGTCTCCTCGATCGCTGTCCTCCAAGATCTACAAGACATGGCGACGAGTCCGAGAATCTGTGATTGATCCTAAGTTCTCTCGCCAACAGAAGAAGTCGAAAGGTCGGGAAGAAGAAAATCCTCCGGTCAAGCAACGAAAGATAATGACCGCTTGGGTGCCCAAAGCAACGGCCCCCTCAACTTCTACGGCCCATAAGAGAAGAAGGCCAGAAAAAGTCCCTACGCCGACGATGAATATCAAAAGTGGTGAACCCAAACGCCCTAAGTCAGGGGGCATTGTAGTTCATACCGTCTACGTGGCGTCTGGTAAAGAGGATAGTCGCATATTTACGGGTCATCGACCGCTTACGCGATCAGTGACCAAAGCCCAGGAGCAGCAGCAGAAGCTCCAAGAGATGATGAATGCTATGGCCGCACTTACTGGGCCAAAAGAAAACCCTGAAACGTCCTCGGATGAACACCAAGAGGAAGAAACCGACGCCGAATTCCTTCGTCGAATATTGGAGAAGAAGGACAAAGAGGCTGCTGAACAAGCAGCCAATATACAACGTATGGGCCTCCTGTTCCAAGATTTGGTAGGGATGATGATACAACAAGATCCTCCGGCCGAAGATCCCCCGATCGTTCTTGGAGACGATAGGGGAGAGACATCAAATCCTCCGCCAGCTCTGTCGACGGCTAAGGAGGATACAATCTCCAAAGCTGATTTGGACGAGTACATAGCCCAACAAATACGGGTTCATCATGCGACCGAAGCAGCCGGTCAGGTCGTAAAAACAGGGCGGCCATATCCAAGTTGGTACGATCAAATCAAGTACCCGCCAGGTTACACAATTCCCAAGTTCCATGTCTACAAGGGGACGGGTAATCCTCACCAGCATGTTGCCCAGTTCAGGGCACTCTGCGGCAACACCGGCGGTGATGACAAGCTGTTGCTTCGCCAGTTTGTTGGAAGTTTATCAGATACGGCGTTCGAGTGGTACTCTGAACTCCCGAACGACTTTATCAAGACCTTCGCAGAGATGGAGCTGTTGTTTACTTAGCATTTTGCAAGCGCCAGTGAACGCACCCCGATGACGACACTGATTAACGCCAGGGTAAAGCCAGGCGAGACGTGGGTTCAATATGCTATACGGTGGCGGAACTTATGGTCGAAGTGCGAGCAGCGCATTGAAGAAGCTCCTGCGGTGGGTATGTTTGTGGGAACCCTTGATCCGCAAGCAACCATCTCACAATTTATGATGTTTTTCAAGCCAACTACCTTCCAGGCCTTGATTGACAAGCTAGCACAAATGGATCAGATGGGCCATAAACCCCCTCTTCCAAAGCCGGACTCCCGAAATGACAAAGGGAAGGGAAAAGCGATCGTTGTCGCTAATGCTCAACAACAACCGAGCGACTTGAAGCCGGTTGTTCGTTAAAATAATATGCGTCCGTACGTAGCCCTTGAGGAGAGGCTAGGACGTTCTTACTCTTTTCCCCGCGATAAAATGAGAAGGTTATTCGAGCTGGCGTTGCGCAACCGACTCATAAATCTGCCGGATCCAAAACGTCCGTTGCAACCAAGTGATGTCAATGAGCCCAACTACTGTCCTTATCATCGAGTACTAGGACATCCGATCGAAGATTGCTACGTTTTCAAAAATTGGCTTGAAAACCAGTACCGACAGGGCAAATTCGCGTTATCTGACAAATGGAAGGTGAATCCCCCGCAGCCCCACACCTCTAAGGGAACGAATATGCCAGGGGAAACATGCTCCGTCGTTCAAGAAGCTCCTTGGGAGGTTGTATTATCAGCCAAGACAAAGAGGATGCTAAACGATCTTCAGACATGTCCGGCGATTAGGTGGAAGAACCCGTTGGAACCGCAGATCATTGAGGGGATGTTGAAGCCACGTACAACTCCAAAGACCGATGGTGGTGGCCCAAGCACTCGCAAGCAGCCGTCAAAATCTTCGAAAAAGAAGAAGAAGAAATCTAAGAAGCCCGTGAAGCCTGGCAACAAGCGCACGAACTTGCAAAAACAAATTGACGCGCTGGAGGAATACAACCAGAAGGCACGGACTCCCATTACATTCCAAGAGTTCCTCAATCATGTCTTTCAAGAGGAAGATGAGGGAGAAAGTTCATCTGATGAATCTGAAGAATATGTGGCGAGCTGTCATGTGATTTCCCATTCATTCATGGACGATGAGGAGACTCCTTGCTCTAAAAAGCTGGGGGCAGATCCTGAACCAAAAATTCTGGGGCCATCAGATGAAGTAATTGACGCATTCCTTAATGAAGCTCGGTTGAAAAGTAAAGCTGATCGAGAATGCGAGGCGGTCATATTTGAAAGGGCCAAGCGCCAGCGGCTTGATGAAAGAGCTGAGACGATCCCGCTGGAGCAAAATACCTCCACTACCGACTAAAGCCAATTTAAGATGAGGAAAAGGTTTGCTAAGGCCATATCAATGGGTATGAAGCTACCATCCTCCGAAGGAAAAATTACCGGTGAAATAGAAATGCACCCTTCCTATTGCTTATATCATCAGAAGGTTTCACACCTCACTCAAGAGTGCAAAGCTTTTGATAGATGGTGGCAAGGATACGTTGCTCATCGACAACGCTTTAAGCGAGAAAAGCGCAAAACTCGTCGGGAGCGGAAGGATATGACCGAAGGGTTTAATAGAATTACCGGTGATTGTCGCATGGTTAACTCCGGGGGATCACAGGTGCCTACATTCGGGAGCGATTCTGATGAGGAGCTGGAACTTGCCCCTCTCTTTAAAGAGTCCACTTCGGGAAAAGAAGAAGAGCCGAAGGTCTGCGAAAATATCCGGCTACGTAATCTCACGCTGTCCGAAAAGAATCTCGGACCCTCAAATAGAAAAGATAAAGGGAAAGAAAAGGTCTCTGAAGATATCGTCTTAGATGACCAAGTTGTGGAAGAGCTAAGTGCCAAGGACCCGCCAAAGAGAAATAAGGTGGATTACAACGTCTTAGCGCATCTGAGGAAGCTACCCTCACAGCTCAGCATTCTTGACGCCCTTTTGCTATCAAAGGAGGCGAAAAGTTAGTCAAGGCACTACAGGATCCGGGGCAATTCCAAGCTTTCCTGGCCGAGGAAAAGATGAAGGATGAATTGGAGGAAGTGCACACGACCGATGTCGCTTTTGGTGATGAAGACCTTCTCCTCGGGACATGCGAACACAATCGCCCCCTTTATGTCTCAGGATACTGTCACGATATAAAGATAGGCAAAATCCTGATCGACAATGGATCCTCCGTTAATCTCCTCAATGTGCGGGTGTTAAAAGAAATCTGCATGAGTGTCCAGCACCTTGCTCGGGACAAGATCACCATCTCCGGGTTCGACTCCCAGTCATCAAGAACTCTTGGGTCTGTGATACTGACGCTACGCTTTGGGCTACTCGTCACGGACATTAAGTTCCACGTCATAGACGCCAAGACATGCTACAATGCTCTGCTCGGCCGACCGTGGTTACACGAGTACAACGTCATCCCTTATACACAACATCAGTGTATGAAATATGCTAAGGATGGTCTCGAGTATACCGTGGCAGGAGAACTGAATCCGTTTTCCGTGAACGAAGTCCGCAAATATGAAGATGCCAAATACTTCTTACCGGATTTCGAAGACACGGAAAGGTGTCACAAGCCGGACAACAAAGCTAACGCCACCATCCCTGTTTTCGGGAGTGATACCGAGGAGGAAGAAGAGATAGTGTATTCGGATCCGCCCCAACACAACAAGCCAGGACTGTCTGCTCCTACGTTGATCTTTGGTAGTTACTCGGAGGACGAGGTCCATACTATATTCTCTGCTCGACCTTCAATACGAACGTTTGCTGATGAAGAACAAAGTCTACAAGTCGCCATGGTGCCGCTTAAACACCATAAAGAACTGGATGCACTTAATATTTACAATGTAGAAGAGCTGCAAACGTTCTATATCCTTCCCAGGCGAGAAAGCGAAAAAGCAATTCTATTCTACCGCTCTGAAGAAACCAAAGTGGAGAAAGAAATCTGGCATGGCGCGGATCCTACGCTCGACAGGCTTCAGCTTATTCGTCTTCCAAGATATTATACGGAAGGTTTGAAAAAGCTGCTGAAACGCCAAGGGGCATCCTTCAAGCAGACCGTTTGAAAAGCCAAGTTCTATAACAAAGTCTAGAACGTTCCCGGGACTCAACGCAAACTGCCTAATGGGAGAATGGAGACAAAAGGACTTGGATACATCCGGTCAAAGAAACGAGAGCTACTAAACAGCTGCTACGCCGTGTATGACTTTGATGAAGAAGCGGATGCTCAATGGGAGGACGCTAATCCTGAGCCAGTGAAAGTTCCAGATGCAAAGGAGCCCAGTCCGTCATTCGAAGAACAAATGAACAAGCTTATAAAGGAAGCGGGTCAAAAAGTCCGGGACGATCATAACCGCGAAATGGTCATCTACGAGAAAGCCAAAACGCAACGCCTTCTCTAACATGCCGTGAAAGATGAAAATGCCGCTCCTTGTCAACCTGTTATAAAGAAGGCCCGACGCAGAGGCAGAAACAAGTCGAAACACGAAAAAGGCGCTCAACAGCAATGAAGCGGGGCTAAGAGGCCACGCGAGCGAAAATCGAGCGGTTCCGATCTATCCCTCATGAGAAAAATGAGTCGAGCATACTCTTTTCCTCGGGACAAGATGAAGAAAATACTTGACCTCACTTTAAAACATCAGATGCTTACACTGCCGGAGTCTAAACACCCCGAACAAGCAGGCGAGGTCTCACACCCAGACTATTGCTCTTATCACCGAGTGGTAGGGCACCCTCTCGAGGACTGCTTCACCTTTAAGAATTGGGTTGAAGATCAGTATCAGCTTGGCAAGTTCGCTCTGTCTGACAAGTGGAGGGTAGCGCCGCCACAGAAGCACGAACCCAAGGCCACGAAAGAAGAACCAATTCCATATTGGGATTGGAAGCGAATTAGTACTTGTCACGTGATAACGATATCAAAAGAAGAGCCCGAGGACATGGATTACCTTCCCCGGTGCTTTAAAAATAGCAACGACGAGGTAATCTCAGAGTTCCCGCCTGCGCCAAAAGAGCTGGAAGATGGAATCCATACCACTGTAGATAACCTCAAGAAAATTGAGTTGGGAACGGCGAATGACCCGCGACCGACATTCATCAGCGAGCTGCTATCTGAAGAAAGGGTGGCTGCGTTAAAGGACGTGCTTCTATAGCATAGAGATTGCTTCGCGTGGAACTATTCCGAAATGCCAGGACTAGATCCAGAAATTGCCGTGCACAGATTGGCGATATCTCCGGACGTCAAGCCAGTTAAACAGGCGCCGAGAAGAATGCGGCTCAAGCTTGAGATGAGTATCAATGCCGAGGTCAAGAAGCTGATCGACTCTGGCTTCATCCAGGAAGTTCAATACCCTGAATGGATCGCCAACATTGTCCCAGTGATGAAGAAAAATGGGACAGTGCGCATATGCGTAGACTTCCGGGATCTCAATAAAGCCTGCCCGAAGGATGATTTCCCAGTGCCAGTTACCGAACTGATGATAGACAATACATCCACTCACGAGGTTTTCTCCTTCATGGACGGCTCGTCAAGATATAATCAGATAAAAATGCATCCCGAAGACCAGAAGCACACCGCCTTCAGGACTCCTTTGGGTATATTCTGCTACAAGGTGATGCCCTTCGGTTTAAAGAACGCCGGCACCACCTATCAGAGGGCCATGACGAAGATCTTCGATGACCTTATACATGAAATCGTCGAATGTTATATCGACGACCTCGTGGTCAAGAGCAAATCATACGAGGAACATCTCGAGCATCTAAAGACTGTATTTCGACGCCTTCGACAATACAACTTGAAGATGAACCCCCTCAAATGTGCATTCATAGTATCCTCGGGCAAATTCCTGGGATTCATCGTCCCACACCGGGGTATCGAAATAGATCCGTCAAAGATCAAGGCGATCATGGAAATGCCTCCGCCAAGGACCCTCAAACAGCCGCGGTCTCTCCAAGGGAAGCTCGCATATATATGGTGATTTATAGCCAACCTTTCAGGAAAGTGCCGTCCTTATAGCCACCTGATGAAGAAGAGAACCCCGTTCGTTTGGGACCAAAAATGCCAAAGCGCGCTAGACGAGATCAAACAATACCTGCAGAACCCGCCAGTGCTGGCTGCTCCAGTCAAGGGAAAGCCCCTCATTCTTTATACAACAACCCTCGAAGGTTCTTTAGGCACGTTATGGGCACAAGAGAACGACCAAGGGAAGGAGAGAGCACTCTACTATTTAAGTCGAGTCCTACTGGGGGCAGAAAGCAATTACTCCCCCATTGAAAAACATTGCCCGGCGTTGATCTTTGCGATAACAAAGCTTAGACACTATGCGTTGGCACATGATGTCCGTCTCATTTCGAAGGTGGACCCCCTTAAATATTTAATGTCAAAGGCCATATTGATGGGGTGACTCGCTAAATGGGCCCTGCTCTTGAT
This sequence comes from Agapanthus africanus, assembly GCA_030015575.1. Lineage (NCBI taxonomy): Eukaryota > Viridiplantae > Streptophyta > Magnoliopsida > Asparagales > Amaryllidaceae > Agapanthus > Agapanthus africanus. The sequence goes on from JASDDO010000004.1 coordinate 156,394,774, forward strand.
GGAGTTCTCGATAACGTATCAACCTCTCAAGGCAGTGAAAGGACAGTCCATCGCCGACTTCCTCGCTGAACATCCGATACCCGCCGATTCTCCTTTGAATTGCGATCTTCCAGACGAACATGCGTTTGACGCGATCGACAGTGGTGATACCCGATGGGAGCTCTATTTCGATGGAGCGTCTTCCATGAAGAAGTGCAAACAAAGTACCCCTATAATCAAATCGGGGGTAGGACTCATCTTTGTAACTCCACAAGGTGGGATAGTGCGTTTTGCCTTCTCCCTAACAGAGCCAAGGACAAACAATGAAGCCGAATACGAAACTCTGATAGCAGGCATCGAGATCGCCATCGAAATGGGAATTGAAAACCTCCTCATATATGGAGATTCCCAACTGGTCGTTAGTCAAGTAAACGGCGATTACCAAACATGCAAACCAGAATTGGTGAAGTACGGCGAAAAAGTGCAACAATTGTTGACTCAAATTCCTTCCTACACTTTGGAAAACATACCGTGCGTGGAAAATAGCAAAGCGGACGCGTTGGCCAAGCTCGCCAAGGAACTGGCAGATGAGAACCTCGATGACGTAAAAATCGTGGTACAAAGCCGTCGGGTGCTTGCCCCAGCGGAAATATCTCCGGAATCACCCGAAGAGAAGGGAGCGACTGAGCAGACGACCCTGCAAATAAAAGATCGGGAAAATACCGAGGATTGGAGAGAAGTCTTTATAGACTACTTCAAATACCGCCGAATGCCCAAAGATGCGTCCTCAAGACATCAGCTTATGAAACGAGCTCTGTCTTTCGCCTTCGTCAATGATACCTTGTACAAGAGGTCGTTTGATTCTTTATGGTTAAGATGCCTGCGACCTGACGAAGCGAATAGAGTCGTTCAGGAAGTTCACGACGGACTCTGCGGTTCTCACCAAGCGGGCCCGAAGATGAAGTTGAAGATTAAACGGATGGGCTAGTACTGGCCCACGATGATCCAAGACTGCCTTGAGGATGCGAAGCAGTGCCACTCGTGCCAAATTCATGGGGACTTCATCCACCAGCATCCAAATCCACTACATCCAACGGTGGCTAGCTGGCCGTTCGAAATGTGGGGAACTGACATAGTCGGCCCCATCAAACCAGCATCGTCTAGAGGACATCGTTTTATCCTGGCGACGACTGACTACTTCTCCAAATGGGCAGAAGCAGTACCGCTGAGGGAAGTGAAGACGGAGAATATCCTCCATTTCTTCAAGACGCACGTCATATATCAGTTTGGAACTCCGCGCCGGATCATCTCCGATAACGGGCCAGCTTACAGAAGCCACAAGATCAGTCGCTTCGCGCAACAGCACAATATAGACTGGAGATATTCCTCGGTTTATAATCCGCGAGCTAACGGTTTAGCTGAGGCCTTCAACAAGACCTTGACAAAGATCATGAAGAAAACGGTGTCACGAAATAAGAAAGAATGGCACGAGAGACTGCAAGAAGCTCTCTGGGCATATCGAACTACGTTCAAGACGGGCACAAACACAACGCCGTACGCGTTGGTATTCGGTACGGAAGCAATACTTCCCCTCGAAATAGAGTTACCCTCTCTAAGAGTGGCAGTCCACTGCGAGCTAACATACGAAGAAAATGCTCACCTTCGGCTTGAGGAGCTTGACGCCCTCGATGAAACCCGGCTCATAGCGCAACAAAATCTGGAAGCTTATAAAGCAAAGATGACGCGCTCATATGAAAGATTAACCCGACCAAGGACATTCCGCCAAGGCGAACTCGTGCTAATGGTCAAAAGGCCTATGATCCCCAATCGCGCCAAGCGGGGAAAATTCGAGCCAAACTATGAAGGCCCGTACATCATAGATAAGGTCTATCAGGGTGGGGCCTATCTACTCATGGATATGCACGGTGAAAGGCCTTTCAGGCCAATAAACGGTCGCTTCCTAAAGAAATACTACGCTTAATGAGCCACAGCCTAGGTCAATGGTAGATGACGACGACTATGTCCGCTCGCTATCTTCCTAAGCTCAAGCTTTATAAGCAGTAGCCGGCCTTCTCCATGACGGACCGAAACGTCGTTAAACTAATGGCGGACCGAAACGTCCTTAAACTAACGCCGGACCGAAACGTCCTTAAACTAATAGAGGACCGAAACATTCTTAAACTACTACCGCAACATCTTTAGGCTAACGAGAAGAATAAAAAAATATATAAAATAAAAAAATATATAAAAACGGTATGTCCATAAGCAAAAAAGGGCACAGATGAAAACCCGAAAGGGCTCCGTGAGTAAAAACAGCAGGGCTACCGGCGAGTGTTCGTGAAAACCCGAAAGGGAGCGACCTCGTAAAAAAAAAAGAGAAGAAGAAAATAAATAAAATAAAAACGGTATGTCCATAAGAAAAATGAGCACGGATGAAAACCCGAAAGGGCTCCGTGAGTAAAAACAGTAGGACTACCGGCGAGTGTTTGTGAAAACCCGAAAGGGCGCAACCTCTTTAAAAGACACTTACAGGGTCCTCTCGACCTTGTAGGGAGAAACCACCCGTGTGAGATCCTTACGACTCATAAGGGAGCAACACACTTAGGGATCCTCACGATTCCTAGGGAGAAAATACACTTGCGAGATCCTCACGACTCGTAAGGAGAACTCTCTTATGGGACCCTCACGGCTCATAAGATTTGAAAGTCATAAGTTACAGAGACCTAAACCTGTGCTTAAGCAACCCCCCCACAACTTTCGATATTGCCCTACAAGTGGTTCAATACTGACCCTTGTATACAATCCACGGGCGCGAATAAACATTTCCCTAACCAAGATCCATCCGTGACTAGGGATATGTTGGCATGACCCTTATAAGTTCTCTCGATTTACAAGGAGAAAACCCTCCTGTAAGATCCTTACGACTTACAGATGAACAAACACTTAGAAATCCTCACGATTCCTAAGGAGAAAATACACTTACAAGATCCTCACGATTTGTAGGGAGAAATACCTTTGTGAAACCCTTACGGTTCACGAAGTCCAAAGCCTTAGCCGACAGGACCTTAACCCTGATCGCTAAGCCACCTTTGTTTGACATCGACAGAGGCAGATGATGATTCGCTCATGGCAATATCGCAGTTGTAGCGGTGCTGATGCCGAAATCGGTGTCTAATTTCAGGTTTTACGGCGGAAAGCCAGTAAGCCGCACATGCATGCGAAATAGCCGAAATGGTGGGGCAACTTGCAATAAAAAGCAGCAAGTAAAATGTATGCATGCAAAATAGCCGAAATGATTGGACAACTCGCAATAAAAAGCAGCGAGTGAAAACAAAATGAACAGCTGAAATGATTGGGCACCGCGAGAAATAGCCGAAATGATTGGGCAATCACGACCTTCGCGATATAAAAGCTGAAATGATAGAGCATCGCAGAAATAAAATAAAAAAAATGATGATAAAACTTTGGCCCTACAGTTGAGATCACATCGATCCCTGTATACAATCCAAGAGCGCAAACGAAGAGGGAACCATACTCTCCCAACAGGCTCCGCCAGAAAACGAAGCCAAATCTAGACGGTTCATCCCAACTCCGAAGAAACCTGTGTCTTCGGCAAATACCTCAACTCACGGAAACAAATAATCCTTGACGAGAGCCTCCTAATTCGCGCCGACTCGCAGAGCAACCAGTGCCTCCGTGGGAAATTCTCGACTCGTTTCAACACCAGGGAAACAAATAATCCCTGGAAAATACCTCAACTCAGGGAAACAAACAATCCTTGACGAGAGCCTCCTGATCCGCGTCGACTCGCAGAGCAACCAGTGTTTCCGTGGGAAATTCTCGACTCGTTTCAACACCAGGGAAACAAATAATCCCTGGCAAATACCTCAACTCAGGGAAACAAACAATCCTTGACGAGAGCCTCCTGATCCGCGTCGACTCGCAGAGCAACCAGTGTCTCCGTGGGAAATTCTCGACTCGTTTCAACACCAGGGAAACAAATAATCCCTGGCAAATGCCTCAACTCAGGGAAACAAACAATCCTTGATGAGAGCCTCCTGATCCGCGTCGACTCGCAGAGCAGCCGGTGCCTCCGTGGGAAATTCTCGACTCGTTTCAACACCAGGGAAACAAATAATCCTTGGCGCTAGGGAAACAAATAATCCTTAGCAAATACCTCAATTCAAGGAAACAAACAATCCTTGACGAGAGCCTCCTGATCCGCGTCGACTCGCAGAGCAACCAGTGCCTCCGTGAGAAATTCTCGATTCGTTTCAACACCAAGGAAACAAATAATCCTTGGCAAATACCTCAACTCAGGGAAACAAACAATTCTTGACGAAAGCCTCCTGATTCGCATCGACTCGCAGAGAAACCAGTGTCTCCGTGGGAAATTCTCGATTCGTTTCAACACCAGGGAAACAAATAATCCTTGGCAAATACCTCAACTCAGGGAAACAAATAATCCTTGACGAGAGCCTCCTGATTCGTGTCGGCTCGCAGAGAAACCAGTGTCTCCACGGGAAAATTCCCGATTCGTCTCAACTTACAAGATGAAGCCTCAGGCAGCAGGGACTAAAAAACTTGCTTCCTGAACAATGGGACCCTGCAAGTCGATCTAAAACGGTCTATTGCATACTATTCACGGGTCTCACTCTCCAAAGTCGAGTTTCGACAAGGAGGGAAACAACCGCCTACGGGTCCTCTCGACTCGTAAGAGAGAAAAATTCTCTTATAGGATCCTTACGACTTACAAGAGAAAACACACTTAGGAATCCTCACGATTCCTAAGGTTAAAACCCACCTACGAGATCCTCTCGATCCGTAGGGATAAAAGTCTCTATGAGACCCTCACGGCTCATAGAGTTGAAAAATCTTAGGCGGCAGATCCGAACCTGCGGCCTAAGCCATCGCTATCTTTTGGAAAAACTAAGTTATCTCCCAATTATGTTTATTAAGACAGCATGCTGATAATAAGAGAAGGGAGAAAGCAAAAGAGCATACAAGACATTGCAAAGCAAAAAAAGAAAAAATGTGTATCTTTATTTATTAATTCAATCAAGTACAAGGTGAATCGCACAAAAGAATAAAGAATGGATACATCTTATTCGAAAAAGAAAATTTTTACAAGTATATTGATACAAGGGTAGCTACTGGGAAGGAAGCGTCTTAAATAGCCCTATCAGTTGTTCGTGCACTTCCTTCCATGCCTTCTCCTGATCGGCCACCACCGCCAGTTCCTCTTCCACTTGAGTCCGCTGCTGCAAGAAGGATGAAAGCTGCTCCCCAACGTCCTGCTGAGCTGCTTCGCGACCTTAGGCATCACGCTCGGCGGCATCGAGCTTTTGCTTCAAGTTTAGCCCACTTGAGATACGTTCCAGAAGGCCCTCGAAGATAGCCTTCACCTGGGCAGCGTTCGCCTCAACCTCAGCACGCAGACGAGCCGTCTCGTTTGAGGTCTCTTAGCATTCCCTCAGCTTTAAAGCCGCTTCTTGTTCCAAGTGACGGAAGTAAGAAGCGCTTTGCTCGATCCATGCTGCTCTTTGATTGCTTGCGGCTAAGGTTTCGGGAGCAGGGCGCATGAACTCCGATTGATGCAGGCGGACCTCGATTTCCCTACAATGATTAACACAAAGCTTGACGACGCCTCCATCGTGAAAATTCACAAGCGCCGCCAACATCGGATTAACCTCCGCAGCGAAATCCGCAGCAGATGGGGGAGCGTCCGCGTCAAGCTCTTCGACGTATCCGCTCAGCATGCCCAAGCTCATTACGTCACCCTTTGAAGACGAACGTCTCAGGAAGGGGCATGCCGACATTATAACGCGAGACTCAAAGGGCGCTGGAATCGGAATGACAGCTGAAAAAACAAAATACGATTAGATGACGGCTCAAGGAATATGAAAATGTCATCGATGGGATAGTTTACTATACCAGCGGTAGCAGGCGGCAAGGCCCGGAGAGCAAGTGGCACGACCAATCGTTCATCTCCTCCTTCGATTTGTAGCACTGCAATCAGGATAAGGAAGAGTCAGAAATAATTCCATCACCGAAAAAGAGAGATATCAGTCGGGAACTATACTCACCAGCGCCACCAGAGGGAGAAGCGAGTTCAGATGGGAAGGCGAAGTGTGGGAGCAACACTTGATATAGATGATCAAAGAGCACTCCTAAAAAAAACACAACAATACGACTTTAGTACACAAATTATACGTCTGAAAGATAAGATTAATAAGTTGCAAACCCATACCTTCCAACATCTTTGACGGTATGAGAGAGGGCAGAGAAGTGACCATCGCCAAGGCAGTAGTTGAAGGCGCTCCCTCGAGCAATGGGGCATCGGCACTGGCTGCACCTGCGTTACGAACAAATGTGAACTTGTCAGAAAGGATTGTAAGGTAAAAAAGACAGTAACTTGGGATTTACCTGATCAGCTGCCGGCTGAAACGGAGGCGACTCCCTCCTCCACCGACATGAGGCCATCGCCCTTGGCCTCATTACCCGACTCAATGGGGGCCGTCGTCGTACTCACGTGGCCAGGAGACGGTGGAAGACCGTAGACGGGGAGGGCAATGATCGGAGCATTGCCAGACTCTTGAGAAAGAGCGGCTTGCACTTCCCCAAGAGTCGTGCCCATCTCGCCCGCTACTTCTTCAGGCTCGGCAGTCACCGCCGTCTCATCCGCCATCACCACGAGGTCGCCGGCCTCAAGCGCCTCGTCTGCCACTACCCTGGGCTCAGTTATAACGATCATTTCATCTGCCGCCCCTTCAGGCTCGGCTTCAATGACCTTCTCGGCTGCGGATCCCTCGGCCCTTAACTCAGGCTCCATAACCCCATCGACGTTGCCCACCGTCAGCTCAAGTTCGGCCAGTGCCTCCCCCTCTGTGTCCTTGGGTTCGACAGTCTCTGCCTCCCCCTCAGTCGGACTTGGCCCTGCAAGATGAGATGCATGAGAACCGGCGAGTTTACAATTTTTACAAACAAAATTCTGAAAGAAGTATTACCTGAGGTGGACTTCTCGTTAGCCTCCCTATTAGCGCGAATCGCCTGTCTATGAGTTGTAGACAGGGCGACCGGGGACTCTTCTGATGGGGAATCGGCACGAGGAACGCTGCTTGGGCCCGCTCCCGTGGCCAAAGCAGCCCGGCGCGCCTTCGCCTCGCGCCTCAGCCGCTTCCTTTCTTCCCGGGCCGTTGAGACGGACCTCACCAGAGCATCTTTCATTGAAGCGTCCTCGTCCGTGTATAGGGATGCCTCCAAATTCATCAAGGCATCCCTCGTCGACTTGTCAAGTCGAGGCTCTTGCAGCAGCCCCGACGAGACCGGGACTTCAGTAACAGGCTTGGGGAGGATCCCCGCATCAACTGGTATAGCCCCTGCAAAGAAACAAAGGAAGAAGGTTAGGTTGACCATCAGAAGAGATAACAAATTTTTTTTTTTAAAAAAAGGGGGTGGGACGTACCAGCGCCCGCCAGAGCGCGCTTCTCCTCTTCCTCTTGGAAGGTCTTTAAAGAGGCAGCAATAGCTTCTTCGGTAGTGACACCTGTTGGAAAAGGGGGAAAGTATTAGTCAAAGATAATGATAAAAAAAATATATATGCGAAAAAATGACGAAGAAAGCAGCTAATAGTTACCTGACTCAGCGAGTTTACTTAACATCGCTTCGAGCCTTGCTGATCGCTCAGAAGCTTCAATAGCGGCCGCCAAATTGGTGTCTACGGGGTCTACCAAGAAGCCCTTGTTGCTGCCATATTCACTTATTCCTTCGGTGAGAGGGGCCTCAGGCTCTAAACCGAGGATCGCGTCGCGGGAAAGGATCGACTTCTTCTTCTTTTTCCCGCCAGCTCTAGATGCGTCTGTGATTGATTTGCGCTTGGCAGGCACCTTGGGGCGGTGGGTCCCGATATCCGCTCCTGCGCCAGACTCCGGCGATACTACACTGGCCGTCTTTGTGGGAGCACGAGGCGCCGGTGGCACATCCACCTTAGTAGGCAGCGGCAATCCACGTGGGGGGCTCAGCACGCGTAGTCGGTCAACTCCTGCATCTTTCCGCGGAGCAATGACCGGGGTCCTTGGCTTCAAGGGGGCCTTGCGATCACCGCCAGGAGGCGCACCCCTGCGGTCAACCAGCAGTCGCTTCTCCATCAGGATAACTGGGCCCATTGCATGCTCATACCAAGCCACGTACATGCTGAGTACCTTGGGGACACAGCTTGGTTCGCTGATGAAGAAATAAGAACCCGTGTTAAGCCGCATGAAATGGTGCGTTGCATTCTTTATCCCCTCTCGGCTGACCACGGGCTTTTCCAAGAAGGCTTCCATCGGGATCCCCTGGTGATAGCTTGATTGCTGAGCAAACCGGTGAGGGTTATACCTCATGAAGAGTGCCGTCTCATTCTGCCTAAACACCAAGTAGCCCGGCCGAATGGAGTAGAGGTGGAGGATTTCCCAAGCCTTCAATATGGAAGCCCCGTCCTTAAAATCATCGCGCAGCGGCACTACCGACTTGGTAGTCTCTGAGCCTATTGTTATGACCTTATCTACAAAGGAAACCTTCGCTCCGACCAGACGTGGACGGAGGAGCAAGCCCCTCGATTCCCACGGAGATGCAACCACAATTGAAGTGCCAACCAACCGAATAACTCTCGGGAGTCTGCATTTCTCAAAGAACAGAGGAATCTTATGGGCGCCGAACACCCCTTGCACGTGCATTTCCATCCAGGAGGTGAAGTAGTGCATCGGGAAGTTAGCGGGCTGTACCCCAGGTTCACCAGCGTCCGCCGCTACGCTAAGTCCATTATAAAGGTAAGCCAGCCCGGCGATTCCTACCGATAACTGCAAGCCAGCCACCATCCGGTGCGCTGGGTAGAAAACAGATGACCGCATGTCGCGCGGGTGCATGGGGAGCGCAAAGCTGCACAGCCACAAGCCCAGAAACCCTACAAAAAAGGTTTACTCATCCATACCCGGGATGGCGATTTCTGAGAAAGGAACGACGGCGGCACCGGAGAGATAAAAGTCCCTTTGGTCATTCTCTGATATGGGTCGGCAGTCCAAGCCGAAGCCAAAAAGGTCATCAAGTTGGGCAAACTTCTCGCTCTGCTCCGATAAGAACTCTGGTCGGATAAAGAGGGCAATAAAATCGGCGAAACTGACGCCCCGGACACCCGATTCCAGATAGAGCCCTTCATAAATCTCTAGCACCTTCACCAAGCCCGGAAACTGGTGCTGAATGGCGTTCTCCTGAGTCAAGTCAAACACCAGCGGTTTGGTGGCAAAGACGTATTCATCAGGAGGAAGCAGCTCCTCGTAGTGCTCCCCCCTCATTGGTAGACCCGAGACTTTAGCAAACTCCTTCAAGGAGATGGAGACCTCCCTGTCCGTCATCAGGAAGGTGTGGGTGGGGATATTCCATTGTTCAATAAAGGCCTTGATCCACCACGTTGGAGGAGAGGGATACTCGAAAAGCGAGACGTAGATGGCCAAATATAAACCAATCTTCGTTAGATGAGTCCTTTTCGCCGATAAGATGTACCGGGCCCACTGCAAATATCCGACGGGTGGTCGCGGGACCAATCCAATATTGTAAGCCTGTCCCCAAGGGCGTGCTTCACCCTGACAGATTCGCCTCCCTAGAATGTCTATTGCCGGCGGCGGCTGCACGGGAAGGGCACCGATTGGAGGCTGGAGGAGGTCATCAGAATTCCAATTTTTAACCTCCACGGCATACTTAACCGGGGGTTCGTCCGCATAGGGGATCGTAACTATAGGCTGAGACGGCATGGCAGAACTGAAACTGCGGCGACCCTGGATGATTTCATTGTACCACCTACCCCACAAGTGAAGGTTTTTGTACTTGGGGTCGTGATCTTTAATGAGAGCGAGCACCACTCAGTCCACCGGTGCCTGGGGAAACCCTCCCTCGGAGCGAACAAACGGAAAAGACAAATTACCACATGTTTCCTGCGGAGGGACAAATTTTTTTTTAATTAGCCGTCAGTGTTGTAATTCCAACGCTTGGCATTTTAAAATTTTACACTACACTGGAATGCAGTGGGTAGGGGACAAAAGGGGGACCCACAAAATGTGGATGACAGTGCATCATTTAATAAGACAACCCCATCATTAGATGAGACTGTCAATTAATGAAAAGATCCCCAAGAGAATATCCTCATTGATAGGAAGTCCCTAGAGACAAGGAGAAAATCTCCTCTTTTAGAGCAAAGCTCTGTCACAGAGTGACATTTGTCAAACTCTGGTCTCAAAGGGATAAAATTTCTTTAAAAAAGAGCCTAGCTCTATAATAATGATGGAAAAATCCATCAGAAAGGAAACTTTAACTCCTAAAAGATTAAAAATTTGGGATCTTAAAGATCCACGAAAAATTTTAGGAGTTCTCCATTTTCAAAAAGATCTACATTTGATCCATGAGCAAAGCTCTGTTCATGGGTTAAAACCCATGAACGAAATCTCTGTAGATCTCTAAGTTCTTGAGAGCAAGGCTCTATTAATTAAATTTAAGATTTTTACCTAAAATGATTCTAAGTTCTGAACTTTAAAGTTCTTGGGAAGAAACAAGAGCAAGGCTCTGAAAGTTCTCAAGCAAGAGCAAGGCTCTGAAAATCAAAATTCTTGAAAGTTGTAAAGAATTTTCTAAGGACCAAAGGTCCTATTTATAGGCGCCTGCGCCTCTTCATCTTACCCCTTTTGATCCGACGGCCAGGATCTTGCCACCGCTGCACTCACGTGCACGCCACGTGAGCGCAATGATGGGAGGGGGGCATTTGTTTTCCCCAATCAGAGCAAGGATCTGTTTGAATTTCAAAAATTCAAATTTTGAAGCAACGCTTCAAATCCCGTGCGCTGCGCGCAAAGCGCCACATGTCAGAAGTTGATGCGTCAGCACAGCGCCCAAGGCAGTGCGTCCAATCAGAGCAAGGCTATTTAAAAATAAAAGTAACGCTTCAGATGCGCAAGCACTGCGCTGTGCGACACGTTTTTGCGCAGTTGCGCAGGCAAAGCTGCGCAAGCGCTGCGCTGCGCGACACTGTCTACGCCGTTGCGCAAAGCACAGTTGCGCAAGCACAACTACGCAAGCGCTGCGCTGCACGACGCGTGTCTGCGCAGTTGCGCAAGCACAACCGCGCAAGCATTGCGCTGCGCGACACGTGTCTGCGCAGTTGCGCAAGCACAACCGCGCAAGCGCTGCGCTGCGCGACACGTGTCAAGCGCTGGGGCGTTTACGCCAAACAGAATTAAAATTCTAGTAAGATCTTTCTGTTCTTGTTAAAACAAGAAGATTTTCTTCTGTAAAACAGAAGCCCTTGGATCAAAGATCCAACGGTGGGGAAAATTCCCCAAATCACTCAGAGAAAGATCTCTTTAAGAAATTTAACTAATTTATGGGCACTATAAAAAGGACCCTAGACCTCAATTCAGAGGGAAAAACATTTTGTGAAAAATTAAACAGAGAGAACTCTGAAGAATTGGAGAGAAATCCTCAAGAACAAAAAAGGTAAAAAAGCTTTAGAAAAAGAGAAAATTCTCTTATGAACAGATCATTGATCTGAGAACAAGATCAAGGATCTTTAATAAAAAGAAAAATAAATAATAATAAGTGCTTTGCACTTTTCTATGAACCATTGGTTCCCCGAGATAAGAAAAACAAGAAGAACTTGTTTTCTTTGATCTAAATTAGATCAAGAAAACAAACAGTGCTTTGCACTTCTGGTTCTGAATCTAAAAAATTCTCAAGTTAACAGTGCCCAGCACTTGCCAAAACTGCACTATTGCGCAAGCGGCCAGGAAGCGCCACGTGTCAGCAGTGCAATAGCGCAGCGCACTGACGCAGCGCACTGCGCTGTTGCGTTTGCGCTCACCAGAACGTGACACGTGTCACCTCCACGAGCGCTTGCGCTCATTAATTGGCGCAAAACGCCTGACAAGCCACATGGGGCACTGTCAGAGTATTTAATGCTCTGCATTATTAAGAAAAGGGACAGAGCCTAATTAAAAGGCCTAACAGGCCTAATAAAAAATGCTCTGCATTATTAAGAAAAGGGACAGTGCCCAATTAAAAGGCCTAACAGGCCTAATAAAAATGCTATGCATTTTAAAAAAGGGGCAGAACCCAACCAAAATAAAGAAAAATAATACAGTAAATGGGCAAGGGCCTAGCACAGGTCCAATAAGCCAAAGACAAAAGAATCTTGAAACTGGACTTAGCCTAGTCATGGCCATAAGTCCTCAAATTAAATTGACTGAGCACGGCTGCTCCCGAAATCAATTTACGACCGGTTCGAGGGTACATCTCTGAACTCCTCTGACACCCATCGTTTTAATCCTTCAACGACGTCAGAGAGGTGACGGGTCCCGACGACCACACATCGATATGGACTGCGGGGTCCTTAAACTCGTGGACCGAAACATCCTTAAACTAATGTCGGACCGAAACGTCCTTAAACTAATGATGGACCACTACGTCCCTAAACTGGCGATGGACCACCACGTCCCTAAACTGGAACATGGACCACTATGTCCCTAAACTGGAACAATGGAGCCTCCAAATGCTCTTTTGCCGGATCTAAACGGTCCCGTTTAAGTTGATCTTAGCCCTAAATACGGCTAACGTATCCTTAAACATTTAAATGGACTATAAAACTCCAAATCGACTTTGGTTCAAGGGTACGTCTCTGAACTCCTCTGACACCTATCGTTGTAATCCTTCAACGACGTCAGAGGGGTGATTAGTCCTGACGACCATATATTAAACGGATCACTACGTTAAGTTGATCTTAGTCTCAAACAGGACTAACGTATTCTTAACGAATGTTTAAGTTGATCTTAGTCTCAATATGACTAATGTATCTTTAAACTAAAATCACCAAACCCAAATCTAAGTAAATACGGATTTGGACTAATCCACGTCCTACGGGCGACGGCATTACGCAGTCTCCGTATACAATCCACGGGCAACCACAAACAAAACAAACACACACGACACGAAGTGAAATTCTGGAGAAGGAGAAAGTTGTTACCGCAATGCGGTAGCGTAATTAACTGCAGGGGCTTGTGCCTGCATGGAAGAGTGTCCCCACAATCAAAAACCCCTCAAGCGAGGGGGAATCTGACGAAGTCTACTACATTGGCCGCATCCGTTTAAACCTCTGACACACGGTGCCATAAATCAACTTGGCATCTTCGGAGAGGTGGACGGATAAAACCAAATATCATCTGCCCCGAATCTCAGCGTCAGGACCTCGCGGTCCTGTGCGCCGCCATTCGGAGGGGAACAGTGCTCCCCTGCCAGGCTCACATCGTCATCATCACGCGCTTCTGGCCCCGAGGTACCTTACCGGGTCCACCATGTACCCGAAACGGTTCATCCAACTCCTCGAATCGGGTCTCGAAATCTATCAGCAAACTCATGGTGGACGACTCATACATCATGGGAAAACCACACTTTTCTTTTAAAAAGAGAGAAAGAAGTTTATAAGTGTTTTTGCGGTTTTCCCCCAAATCCAGGAAATCTCATGAAAATCCGAATCCAAATCCTCAATAGCATGTAAACAGTGAATATAGACATAAAATCCATGAATGTGGCATATCAATGAATAATAACATGCATGAAGTAGCAAGTAATAACTACAATGTCTAAACTAGCATATAAGGCAAATACACTAATATCATGTCTAAACTACTAGCTAACAACCTATGTCAAATGAAATAGTATTTTCTAAAGTGTTCGTGACATGGAAATTACCGATGAAGATGTGTGTGAGCCGGCAAGTAAGTGTACGTGGTACATACGCGTCATCGGTAATGGTGCTGGTGTCCTAACAGCATGATATCACAATAGAATATGAATCATAATGTAAACATGCGATGCGGAGCGAACAACAATAATGAGCGGGAGCTGAATACTAGACACAACGACAACTAATATGGCTAACAACTACAATAAACTATAGGGCTAAGCTGTCAAGCTAAACTAAAGGTAAGGAAGCCGCCTAACGTTTGAGTCGATACATATATAGCGAGGGTGCCTCTTCACCTAGTGCCCAAAGGCCAACTGGTCTGGGAGTCACTGCTAAGCCTTAGGTGGTGCAAGACGAGGAAAATACACCAAACAAGCAAGCACATGAGTAATCGTTCGTTTAGTACCTCAAGAAGTATTAACGGCCGCATGAAAGTGTGTGAGCAAATTTATCTAAATATTCATTAATTAAAAAAGTACTGAGGTGGATGAGCAAGGGTATGATAGCTTGTATTGAATTCTTCCGGTGTAGGGATGTCTTTACACACACACAGGGTTATATGACCGATGTTTGGAAGAAAGATAGGAATGAATAATAAGACGATGTTTTATTGAGGGAGGACGTGATTTCTGACATCTTTTCATGACTATTAAGATAGGGCTCATGACAACCGAAAAGCTAGTATAGTTAGAAACCCTAATTTTCAAGGATTTTCTTTTACAATTCTTGTCTTTAAATGTAATATTCATGATCTTTCTTTTATTATTGGATTTTGTGGGTGCAATCCGCTGAAAACCCTCAGGAGACAACACTCCTCCTACTAGGGACACCTAGAGGCTTAAAGGCTTGTTGCACGTGCTCAGTGCAATCGTGTTGCCTACGAAAGTGTGCTAGTTAGTTTTTCTCTTTCTTTATTTTCTCCTTCTCTTTTTAATAAAACAGTTCGCTCGAGACGATCGAAAATAAGTTTGGGGGAATTTGATCAGTCGAAAATACTGCATTTTTAACACGGCAATTTCCCTATCATTTGCACTCATCTAGAGCTGTTCGGCATTCATATAGCACATATTAGAAAATCATTCGTAAAATATCAGATTACATGTGTTAGACTTTAAAACCGGAACTTTAAGGGAAATTGACTGTATGTTATGGCATCGCATCATTCCTATATTGCGCAACTTGTGTTTCGAAGTCTGTGCAGGAAATTTCAGAGGAACAGAGCCAAAATGGGAAAAGAGCTGATCAAAATTACACCAACTCCAAGATTTGAGATCTGGTAGTGATACAGAAAGACAAATAAAATTCAACATATCAGAAAAAGGCCCACATATCAGCCCAAAGAAATTCCAGAGAGCCCAAGCCCTAAGGCCTCAATAGCGCCGCGGATCCGCGCCGAGGTGACGTCATCAAGCTGCCATTTTTGCTTCATTATTCCTCTCTCAGTGGGTACACCTCATCAAGACGCGTCAAATTCCAGATTACTCTCGAAGCTTCTGCCAGATCAGCAAGGATGATTAATTAAGCTAATCTTGATTAAGCTCCTAACAAACTATTTCTAGAAGCTCCCTCCTAACTAACTACTTCTAGAAGCCTCTCCTTATAACAAACTTTTGGAGGGAAATTCAAATTTGAATCCTAGATCTAGGGTTTTGATGGTCTATAAAAGAGAGCCTAGATCTAGGGTTAATTCTTCTTCCAAAATCTTGAACTAATCTTTAGTTATTCATCCTCCCACAAGTTTAGTGACAAAACTTGTGCCAAACCCTAACCCTAATCCAAACCTCAAATTCAAGATCCTTTGAGTTCTAGCAAGCAAGTCTTCAACCAACCTTTAGAAGCGAAGCCGGACTTCAACGGAGCACGAGATCCAAGCCTATCCACGACTTAAGGAGCCGATGCAACGCTAGATTCGACGATCAAAGTTCCTTCCTCTTGTAGTTCTTGAGAGTAGTAACTAATTGTTGATATAATAAAGGTGAAGATTCTTTCAACTTGCTTATATTTCAATTCGAGCATTATGATTCATCTTAAATTCTTGAATGTATTCTTGTGATGATGCTTGAATAAAACTCCGCTCATGGAGGAATCGAGTTGATTGTAGAATGATGATGTTGACGAATCTTTAAACGTTTTCTTAATTCCTATAACAATTGTAAATTCTTGAAAATTGAATGATCGATGTGAAATGCATTCTTGATTCTTTTCGCACGATCTAGAGATCAACGATCGATCATTCGATTTCCTAGAAGCTATCTAGTGAATGTGATTCATCGAAAGGATAAAGGATAGGATGAGGAACCCTAATTCTTCGCAAGATCCTTGATCCTCGATGAATCTACATCGATTTAGCATCAACTTGTTAATGGATAAGAAACGGTAATTGTTAGTCTTCATCACATCTACGATCTAATCGATTCCTACGAGCTTTACTTCAAATCTTGAAACTTAAATCGATTGGAATTCTATCTTTCTTGATTCTTGATGTTTAAAGTTTTCTTGATTCTTGAATAGATTAGTTGATTCTTGAAATTCATCGATATAAATCTTGAATCGTTTTTTCTTTTCTTTTCTATTAAATTTTCAATTCAAACAAAACAAAATACGAACGAATCGCACAATCCCTGTGGACGATCTGCACTTACTAGCGCGCTACATCCGACACCGTTATTGATTGCGGTCAAATATTTTTGGTTGTGATTTCATACAAGTTTCTAAATACCGACACAACGAGAAAAAGATCAATCAAATGCACCGTTGCCGGGGATCGCGTGCTTATTCGTTCTTTATTTGAAATTTGAATTGAAAGATTTATTCCATTACAATTTTTAGATCAAAATTCGCGCAAACACTAATACGAGTTGTTGTGATTTGTTGCGAGGAAATCTGGAATCATTGGAGCAGTGGAAAAATTTTCTGAAAAATCCAGAGAGCTTGGGGTGTGAACAGGAGCCAGCTGTAAAAATTTTGTGCATTGATCCCACCAGAGGACCTTGCTTCCGCGGCAATAGCGAGCTCCCGCGGCGGAACCGCCGCGTGCTGACGTCATCACTGCGCTAAAACTCCTCTGTAACTTCCTAACTTTCTTATCTCCTCCAAATCTGCTCCAATTAACATTTTGTGTAGGTTTCTTTGCAAATAAATCGCCGCGCCGTAAAAAGCAAAATAAATTGTGCGTGTTTTTGGTTTTGTGGTTGTTTGCATAATTAATACGGACATTAAGGGGCAAAGACCAAATCTAGATTAGGTGGGGAGTTCATTACCCTTCCTAAGCCCCAAAAATCACAAACTTGCATCCGCATTTACCCTCATTAACTAAAAAAGATCTAGAAATGACTCTAAGGACCGTCGCGCTCACTTAGGACAAGAGAAGGCCGTGGGTAATTCATTGCTTATCCGCGTTTCTTTTGTGGTGTCTAAGGCAAGTGTGTCGAAGGCTAGTGGTTACTTAATTAGGCCCACTACTTACGTAGTGGAGAACCTCGCACTTACATGGCCACAGGAGAGACAAAGAGGCAGTGGAGGATTTATCCTGTTACTTGTCTTTTGGCAGTTAGGAGCGGTCTAGAGATTTGACCTAGGTGACCACTAGAATTAGGGTTTTGCTTGTTGCATTTGTTGTGCTTGCATCATATTTTCAAAAATCCGTATCAATTTTCAAAAAAAACACCACATTCATCATTTCCCCTAATTATAAGTCACGCTGCCACTTGTACTAACCCTTTTTAGTGCAAGATAGGCTGGACACGGGATTCTAGTGTCCGTTTAGTCCGCGTTCCCTTGATCGACTCCGAAGTCGGTATTTCTCCATTTACTTTTTCTTTACCCACCACCACACCCACTTCGATGGACGATTCTCCATCGAACTTCTTTACTACTACTCTGCCGCCGTCCGTTGGTGCGCAGAATCCACCTCGCATCTCTCTCCAAGAGAGGTGCTATCCTACACGAGGTCCCCTTTCCACCTGTCTCTCCATTCCACCAGCCAATGGGAAAATTTTTGAAATTAAACCCACAATACATCAACCTTCTACCAAAATTTCACGGTCTCGAGTCTGAAGATGCATATGCCTTTATCACCAAATTTGAAAATGTATGTGCAATGATGGGTACCTCAGAGCTTTCTATGGATGTTATGCGTTTACCTCTTCTCCCATTCACCTTGTATGATATAGCCGAGAAGTGGCTGTATAACACTATCGCACATTCCATCTCAAACTTGGAAGAATTCGTCAAAGCATTCCTTAAGAAATTCTACCTACATCATAAGACAGCTCGAGTCCGTAGCGAAATCAATCAATTCACCCAGCTTCCAAATGAACCATTTTCAAAATGTCTTGAACGCTTCAAGGATCTGTTAGTCCAATGTCCACATCACGGAATCCCTAGATGGGAACTGTGCAGAATCATTTATGAGGGCATTAATCCTAACACAAGACAAACCCTTGAATCCATGTGTCAAGGCAACTTCATGACCAAAGATGATGGGGAAGCCTGGAGATTCCTAGAAGATTTCGCTGAAAAATCTTTACAGTGGGAGGGTGTGAGTCAATCGTCTAGGGATGGCAATGATATTTCCATAGGAGTTAGAGCTGAAATTTCGGCTTTACACAAGAAATTCGACAATATGGAAAACAAATTTTTAGCTGCTGCCCTAAATCAAATGCCACTCTCCAAAACTGTATGTGGATGTTGTTCTGATCCTTCTCATTTGACGGAAGAATGTCCACGAAATTCTCCGTTTCAAGGTCATGAGCATACCAATGCCGCATTTCAAAGACCTAGAAACGATCCATTTTCTTCCACATATAATCAGGGTTGGAGGAATCACCCTAACTTTGCTTGGAACCAATCACAATCTCAAAACACGGTTCCAACCCAAAACAATTTCCAAAGGGTCCCTCCACCACAACAGCAACCACTTCAATTGAGTCAGCACCCCTTCCAATCACAAAACTTCCAAAATCCGGCCAACACTTTTGCACCACATGAAAATTCTTTGCAATTGACCGGTACAGATAATACCTCTGCACTAGCACAAACCTTGGATACCTTCATGAAACAATCCATCCAAGGGACGACAGGTTTGCAATCTTCCGTCGAGAATGTGGTGAAGATCATTGTCTCTCAAAATGAGAATATCAAATCGATGGAAGCACAAATTGCACAACTAAAAGCCGAAATGAGTGCAAGAGAGAAAGGGAAACTTCCAGCTCAACCTTTACCCAATCCTGGCTATTCACATCTTGTGAATGCAATTACGTTGAGATCTGGAAGAGTGCTTGACAACCACGTTGGGGAAGAGATTGATGACACTGAAAAATCTATCAATGATACCCCGGCTGAGACCTTTCCTTCCACTTCTACTTCTAATTCTGACCCCAGTTCTTCTACCCCACCACCTTCTTGCAAGCCTATTCTTCGTTTCCCACAAGGCTCGCCACCTCAGCCCAGCTCTTCTAGTTCTCCACAGACGATCCCCACTTCTATTCTGGGATCGGGTCCACACACACTTCCTTCTCCTATGATGGACCCAACGCTTATTGCTAAAGCACCTTATCCTAATCGGTTAAGGGCTAACAAATCGAGTCCACATATGGAGAAGATTATGGACATGTTTAAGCAAGTTAACATCAACATCCCTCTCCTAGATGCCATCCAACAAGTTCCGTCCTATACGAAAACTCTTAAGAACTTGTGCATTAGGAAGAGGAAGACTCAAGTGCCCAAGAAGATATTCATGGCAAAGACTGTAGACACGGCTTTCCCCCAACAAGTACCGAGGAAACGTAAGGACCCTGGCTGTCCTACTATTTCTATTTCTATTGGGGAAAAACACATCAACCGTGCTCTACTTGACCTTGGCGCTAGTGTTAACTTGCTTACATACTCTGTTTACGAGCAACTAGGTATCGGAGTGTTAAAGCCCTCGAGCATAACTCTCCAGATGGCTGACCGATCAATCACTAAACCTAGGGGTGAACTGGAGGATGTGTTAATAAAAATCGGGGAATTTGTATTCCCTGTGGACTTTATTGTAATTGATACACATCCTGTAGCGAACCCACGGAATCAAATTCCGGTGATTTTAGGTCGCCCCTTTTTGGCCACTTCCAATGCTATCATCAACTATCGTAATGGTTCTATGACCCTATCCTTCGGGAATAGGTCAATTGAACTGAACATTTACAAGTTGGGAAGTGTACCCTCCGAACCTACTGCTCAGATCTGTTCTGTCGACTTAATGGATGTCGACAGCAGC
This sequence comes from Agapanthus africanus, assembly GCA_030015575.1. NCBI lineage: Eukaryota > Viridiplantae > Streptophyta > Magnoliopsida > Asparagales > Amaryllidaceae > Agapanthus > Agapanthus africanus. Next base: position 156,414,771 of record JASDDO010000004.1, read on the forward strand.
GAATTTGATGATCCTCATGATACCGATCTTGACTCTTTTCATACGTTGTTGTTTGACCCAACTATGTATCATACACATACGGACTCTTCCACCGAGATGTCCGGGTCAGCAACTAACACTGATTATGAACCGTTCTTAGAGTCTGAAGATCACCCCGCACTTTGTGATGACATTATTCATCGGGGTATTGATGGAACTTTTGAGGAGATCTTCGCTGATGAACTCGCATTTTTGAATGACACGGGTGTTGAGATGAATCATGTCCCAATCAATGAAATTGAACCTCCACCCCTTCTTCTGAACTGTAAAAAGAATGCGAGCAATCCATCACATTCACTGCATCGTCTCTCCAAAATGAGACGCACACACATTCTATTCCACCACTTAACCTTTCCCCACTTCTTCTTCCACCAACCAGAGCACTGCATTGATAAATTTTTTGAATGGTTGGTGTTAACTTTCGGTCTTTGCAAAGCTTGGCATCGACCAATGATTCTTGACCCTCTCATGTGATTTTCAAAAGATTAACATTGCATAACTCAAGTTTGGGGGGGGGTATAATCTGGCTCTTGAAAAGAAAATTTTTACAAAATGATGAGCCAAGAATAAGTTTGGGGGAGGATTTTCACTTATATATTTTGCCCCCACTAATAAATTCCTCCCAGGCTTACAGGTTTTGTAGATATAGCTGTTGGCAATGGTGAGGACACAGTTGAAAACAAGTTTGGGGAAGGTTTGTGCCTATTTTTGCATCATTTGCATCATACTTTGCATAAGCACAAAATATTTCAAAACCTATAAAAATTTAAAATTTTTTATAAAAAAGTAATATAAAAATTTTTGTACATAAATAAGATAATAAAAGATTAGATAGCGAAAAATTACATCCATGAGATTAGAAAAAAATTTAAGAAAACCAAGAAAATTAGAAGTTTTCTTATACGAACTAGTAATAAGTAGTTATGAGCCGTTGTCCCAAGGGTTAGTAAGATGAAGGACGTCACTAATCTGAGGATAAAATTAAGTCTGAAAAATAGTTTCTGTTCTGGAAGCCAAATATTTTGAACGTTGATACCCTGCTATTCGCACTTACACACATCTTGAAACTCGGGATAGTAGAGGATACCTTGAAATGCTCTTGTCTTAAAGCCGAGTATGAAGGAAATAAAAAAATGAAGAAAATATAAAATGGTGAGAAAAATGGACACTGGTTTTGTTATCGCCAAGGCAGCAATAAAAAAATATAGCGAGGGTGCCTCTTCACCTAGTGCCCTAAGGCCAACTGGTCTGGGAGTCACTGCTAAGCCTTAGGTGGTGCAAGACGACGAAAATACACCAAATAAGCAAGCACATGAGTAATCGGTCGGTTAGTATCTCAAGAAGTATTAACGGTCGCATAAAAGTGTGTGAGCAAATTCATCTAAATATTCATTAATTAAAAAAGTACTGAGGTGGATGGGCAAGAGTATGATAGCTTGAATTGAATTCTCCGGGTGTAGGGATCTCTTTACACTCACGCAGGGTTATATGATCGATGTTTGGAAGAAAGATAGGAATGAATAATAAGACGATGTTTTATTGAGGGAGGACGTGATTTCTGACATCTTTTCATGACTATTAAGATAGGGCTCATGACAACCGAAAAGCTAGCATAGTTGGAAACCCTAATTTTCAAGGATTTTCTTTTACAATTCTTGTCTTTAAATGTAATATTCATGATCTTTCTTTTATTATTGGATTTTGTGGGTGCAATCCACTGAAAACCCTCAGGAGACAACACTCCTCCTACTAGGGACACCTAGAGGTTTAAAGGCTTGTTGCACGTGCTCAGTGCAATCGTGTTGCCTACGAAAGTGTGCTAGTTAGTTTTTCTCTTTCTTTATTTTCTCCTTCTCTTTTTAATAAAACTGTTCGCTCGAGACGATCGAAAATAAGTTTGGGGGAATTTGATCAGTCGAAAATACTGCATTTTTAACACGACAATTTCCCTATCATTTGCACTCATCTAGAGCTGTTCGGCATACATATAGCACATATTAGAAAATCAGTCGTAAAATATCAGATTGCATGTGTTAGACTTTAAAACCGGAACTTTAAGGGAAATTGACTGTATGTTATGGCATCGCATCAATCCTATATTGCGCAACTTGTGTTTCGAAGTCTGTGCAGGAAATTTCAGAGGAACAGAGCCAAAATGGGAAAAGAGCTGATCAAAATTACACCAACTCCAAGATTTGAGATCTGGTAGTGATACAGAAAGACAAATAAAATTCAACATATCAGAAAAAGGCCCACATATCAGCCCAAAGAAATTCCGGAGAGCCCAAGCCCTAAGGCCTCAATAGCACCGCGGATCCGCGGCGAGAGCCTGCTTGCGCCGCGGATCCGCGGCGAGGTGACGTCATCAAGCTGCCATTTTTGCTTCATTATTCCTCTCTCAGTGGGTACACCTCATCAAGACACGTCAAATTCCAGATTACTCTCGAAGCTTCTGCCAGTTCAGCAAGGATGATTAATTAAGCTAATCTTGATTAAGCTCCTAACAAACTATTTCTAGAAGCTCCCTCCTAACTAACTACTTCTAGAAGCCTCTCCTTATAACAAACTTTTGGAGGGAAATTCAAATTTGAATCCTAGATCTAGGGTTTTGATGGTCTATAAAAGAGAGCCTAGATCTAGGGTTAATTCTTCTTCCAAAATCTTGAACTAATCTTTAGTTCTTCATCCTCCCACAAGTTTAGTGACAAAACTTGTGCCAAACCCTAACCCTAATCCAAACCTCAAATTCAAGATCCTTTGAGTTCTAGCAAGCAAGTCTTCAACCAACCTTTAGAAGCGAAGCCTGACTTCAACGGAGCACGAGATCTAAGCCGATCCACGACTTAAGGAGCCGATGCAACGCTAGATTCGACGATCAAAGTTCCTTTCTCTTGTAGTTCTTGAGAGTTGTAACTAATTGTTGATATAATAAAGGTGAAGATTCTTTCAACTTGCTTATATTTCAATTCGAGCATTATGATTCATCTTAAATTCTTGAATGTATTCTTGTGATGATGCTTGAATAAAACTCCGCTCATGGAGGAATCGAGTTGATTGTAGAATGATGATGTTGACGAATCTTTAAACGTTTTCTTAATTCCTATAACAATTGTAAATTCTTGAAAATTGAATGATCGATGTGAAATGCATTCTTGATTCTTTTCGCACGATCTAGAGATCAACGATCGATCATTCGATTTCCTAGAAGCTATCTAGTGAATGTGATTCATCGAAAGGATAAAGGATAGGATGAGGAACCCTAATTCTTCGCAAGATCCTTGATCCTCGATGAATCTACATCGATTTAGCATCAACTTGTTAATGGATAAGAAACGGTAATTGTTAGTCTTCATCACATCTATGATCTAATCGATTCCTACGAGCTTTACTTCAAATCTTGAAACTTAAATCGATTGGAATTCTATCTTTCTTGATTCTTGATGTTTAACGTTTTCTTGATTCTTGAATAGATTAGTTGATTTTTGAAATTCATCGATATAAATCTTGAATCGTTTTTGCTTTTCTTTTCTATTAAATTTTCAATTCAAACAAAACAAAATACGAACGAATCGCACAATCCCTGTGGACGATCCACACTTACTAACGCGCTACATCCGACACCGTTATTGATTGTGGTCAAATATTTTTGGTTGTGATTCTATTCATTTTCTAAACCGACAACGAGAAATAAGATCAATCAAGTACCTGTAAGCATCGTTTCCGATCGTGATACCCGATTCTTATCGCACTTCTGGAGGAGTTTACAGGAAAGTTTGGGGACGCGATTGAAGTTTAGCACTGCTTATCATCCCCAGACAGATGGTCAGTCGGAGAGAATGATCCAAACTCTTGAAGATATGTTGAGAGCTTGCATGTTAGACTTCAAGGGTTCATGGGAGGATCATCTACAATTGGTGGAGTTTTCGTACAATAACAGCTTTCAGGCGACTATTCAGATGGCTCCATTCGAAGCATTGTATGGTCGCAAGTGTCGCTCACCCATTTGTTGGGACGATGTTGGAGAACGAAGATTGTTGGGACTGTATTTGATTGTACAAACAGTAGAGAATGTTAATACTATCCGGAATCACATGAAGGCAGCACTAGATCGGCAGAAGAGTTGGACCGATACATCGAGAAGACCTCTAGAGTTCGCTGTTGATGATCTGGTATTCTTGAAGATATCACCGACTAGAGGAGTGATTCATTTTGGGAGTAAATGCAAGCTTAGTCCTCGATTCGTGTGGCCTTTCGAGATTATGGAGCATGTTGGAGAAGTGGCTTATTGATTGGCGTTACCACTGGCTAATGTTCATGACGTGTTTCATGTATCTCAACTCTGTAAGTATGTTCGAGATGAAACACACGTGCTAGATCATTCGGAGCTGACTGTAGGGGAGGATTTGACCTTTGAGGAGCGACCGATGTCAATTGTTGATCTAAGAGAAAAGGTCCTCAAGAACAAGGTTATCCCTCTCGTACTTGTTTCATGGGGGAATCTCTCGCACGGAGAATCGACTTGAGAACGAGAAGACGAGATTCGACAGAAGTTTCCACACCCCTTCTCGTAGTTTCATGTTTGTTTATGTTTTCTTGTTTTGGGAATTTCGAGGACGAAATTCTTTTTGTAGTTGGGTATAATGTAACACCCTAGTTCATTTATACCAGTTCTATTTTGAGAATTTTTTTATTTATGGTCATTTCCTGATTTATTGTGTTTTGGGTGCAAATAATGTATTTGACATCTGTATTTGCATCCGACCCGACCTGCTTGCTGGAAACCCGTCTTGATTCCTGTTTATGATTTATCCCGGCTTGTTACGTGGATCCGTGCACTTTCATATTTTTCTATTTACTGCATACTGGCATTATATCTGGCATCTGCATTTTTTTATAATACATTTATAGTCAAATAAAATATTATAAAAATACCTAGCATGGCCTGTATCATACCCCTAACCCTGTCGTGGCATCCGTACATCGTGCTCTTATCCCGTTCAGTGAAACAGAGTCGTTTGGATATCTACGTGCACGCTACGTGCATCCGTTTTTGGGGGTATACTTTTCGTGACCCGGATATCCTATTTTTGGTTTTGGTTGACACGTATATTAACCGTATTTTCAAACCATAATTTTAGACCCGACCCGGACATGTTTTGGAATATTTTTGTTTTAGCCAAAATCTCAAAATATACAATATTATATTCTAATATATATTTTAACAGTTATAATAAATTTTAACTGAAATTTTTAAAAAGCCTAAAAATATTTTTGTTCATCTATCCTAACGAACCCAAGATCCCTACGTCCCTGTCCATCTCTCTCCCCAATAATATATTGTATATTAATATATTTTTCTTAACCCTATTTAAACAGACACACACACTCTCTCTCTTATTATATATATATATATATATATATATATATATATTTCTTTTTAATTTACTAAACATCACGTCTCTCTCCTCTCTCTCTTCTTCTTCTTGTTCTTTATTTTCTTCTCCTGCTTTCGCCTCCTCCTCGCGCAGCCCGAACCCAGGCCCTCGTGCTCGCCCTCGCTGCCTCCACCTTCGCCCAACTCCTCGACCTCGTCTCGTCAGCCTCGTCAACCTCTTCTCCACTTCCTCTATCCAACCTCGATGACCCCTACAAACTCACGTCCCAACCCAAGAAACCCAATTTCCACGCCTCGTCGCCTCTGCCCTCGTCGCCGTCGACACCACCTCCGCTCACCTCACCTCTCTCGTCTCCTTCTCCTCCTCCACCTAACACCATAACCACCCTGTGAGATCCCCGACGACAGACCCCTGCAACCCATACCCATGTCTTCGCTGTCGACCTCCTCAACCGCCTCGCCGACAAACCCCATCGCCGGAGGCCCCTCGTAGACACCACCTCCATCACCTCCTTCTCTCTTCCTTTCAAACCTTCTCTTCTCCCGATCCCACTGCAACCACACCCACAACCCTCGCCAAAACCCACTGCCTTTTGATGTAGACCACGCCGTCGACGGCTCGTCGTCGTCGTCGTCTCCCCTGCCTCGCCTCTGTCCCCAAACACCAACTCCAGAGCAGCACCTTCATCTTCTTCTCTTTCTCCTTCTTCTTTCTTATCTTTCTCTTTCTTGATTCCGTATTTTCCCGGTGATCACCGGAGCCATGCCGCCGCCGCCGATCTGGACGAACCATACCATCACCACAGTACCACTACAATACCAAAATCATACCATCACCACTTCCATGTCACAACCGTGTCGCGGCCAGATCGTGTCCAGATCGCGACCAGACCATGCACCAAATCATGTCCAGATCGCGACTAGACCATGCATCAGATCGTGACCAGACCAACACCAGATCATGCACCAGATCGTCTCCAGATCGCGACCAGACCACCACCAGACCATGCACCAGATCGCGACCAGACCATGCACCGTACCCAGACTGTGCCATGACCGTGTCATCATCGTACTCGGACCGTGTCATGCCGTTTCACACACCGTATCATGTCGTGTCGCACCAGGCTGCCTGCATATCGACCATTGTTTCTGAGGCAAGTTCATCTTGCTATATGCTATGTATTATATTTTGCATCCATATGAATAAAAATATCACATGTTGATTGCACTGTGCACCCATATTAATGTTTTACTGTTTTCGGATACTCGTATGCATCCATATCATTTATTATATATGTAGCTGAATTTACAAATCGTATTATTTCATGTTATTGTTGTATTAACACCCCATGCTTGATTATGTGCATCCTACATAGTCATGGAACTGTAGTTGTAACCCCTGATAGATATTTGTGCATCCATGTTTTATTATGTAACCATACCATTAATTCTATATATCTAGTTGCATGCCATGTCATATTAATTCATATCATTGTTACATTAGTACCCCATGCTTGATAATGTGCATCCTACATAGTCATGATGTAACCCCTGATAGATGTTTGTGCATCCATGCTTTACCGTACATCCGTACTTTTACCCCGATTCGATACTTGCTACATTTTACTGTTGGGCATCCATTTGATGCATGTGCACTACCTGCATGACCTGATACACCACTACTTGACCTGTTACCCGATCCTGTTCCTAATGCCGACAATCCTGACTTGTCGTCCCGACGGATGTATCCAGTTGTCTACATAGACAAACCTGTACATGCTTGATCCTGTGTTGGCATTAGCTCCAGATTATCAATACCTGACTTGAACACATAACCTTGGGGGTATGGGGAAATCAAAGGTGTAACCGAGTGTAAGTTAAAAGGGTATTACTTGATCCGTGTTCCCGGGGGGTAACGGGACAAAGTCATTCGTGACTCTTACAACTTGATCCGTGGTCCCGGGGGGTAACATGACAGAACTATTCATGGTTCACATATCTTGATCCGTGGTCCCGGGGGGTAATGGGACATATTCTTTGAGTTACATGAGGAGTACATTAATTGATTTCAAATAAATTTAGAATAGAAAACCCAGTAGCACAGTTTAGATTATTTACCGCACTTCACCCACACGTATACACTTCACTGTTTCATACCCGTGTTACTTGTTATACACTCATTACTGTTCATACCCATGCCTGCATATCTCGTGTATCCCGTTCAATTATTATTGTTTGATATTATGACGCACTGACGTCTGAGTTTTGCATGGCCCGGATCCTTTATCTCTTTCGCAGGCTGATCAGGAGTATTTCAGCCGACAGGCCGAGCAGTGAGGATCTTGTCAGTAGCTAGTTAGTTTAGTTTTATTTTCGTACTTTCATTCCTGATGTGAGCCCGTATTTTGGGACGTACTTTCCAGATGTTATTGTTATTTGGATTTATTGCTTCCGCATATTATTTCTTGACTCGTTTATTCTAGCATATGGACATGTACTAGATAGTTTATTTTATTTCTACTGTTCTTGATATCTTATAGACAGTCGTACTGTGACTGTGGAGGGATGTTTCCTATCCATAGGTAGCATGGTTGGCTCTGTCATGTGCCGATCTTAGCGCACTCTGGGAAGCGGGGCGTGACAGGGGCCCTACCCTTGGGTTAGGAATACTCCTGTAGAGGTTGACACACACACTCGAATTCACAATAGAATAGATTACCTTTTAGTGACCAGTTAGGTTATGACTTGACCTATTTACATGTCTGTTTCATAGTTTTAATGTATGTATGTATATATATCTGTTTCTACTTGCGTACACGGGCTTCACTACAATCATATATTCATGTTATCATACAACACAATTCTTATACGTTGAGTACTTTCTGGGATGTTCTGACATCCCTGAGATTTGCCATCTGATGTTTATAGGCGGATTTTTCAGGCTGAGTAGGATCGGAGCAAATCTCAGGTTTAGAGGCGGATTTTTCAGGCTGACTAGGATCAGAGCGACTCTCAGGATCTTGCCAATGATCAATAGCCGTATGTTTATTTCTTTAGTATTTAGCATGTGCGTCCTTGTAGGACATTATGGCTTATGTATCTCTTTTGGATCTTGTTTTATTTCGAACCTACTGTATTGGATCTTTATTTGCATCCATTAACAAGTAAATTTATTTTTAACATTCCTTGTGGATTCCTTGCAGCATGACTACCGGTATTATCTTTTTTTGGATTTTTATCTTTGACAGGTTTAGCTAGGCAGCCTTTATGTGACTAAGGAAAGATATTTCTTTACCGTAGGTAGCACGGATGACCTTCGTTGCTCTCCGTATTCCGTAATTTGGGAAACGGTGCGTGACAAGGTTTTGTTGGTATCAGAGCCAGCCTGACCTCGAAGTTAGTCCTGGTTCTCCCGACCTTTTAGGTTAGAATCACATGTATAGGTTCTCCCCAGGGTGTCGTGCTACATATTCCTTTGACTCCGATTGTAGGATTCGAGCGACTTAAATAGAGTTACGTTATTGTGCCCATGTACCGTGACATGGTTACAATACGGTATTATGTATGAGTAACTTAGAGTTCTACCCTTAATTCGTATCCACTGATTTGATTATACTGTTTTATCTGCTTTTCTTTTCGCTCAAATATTTTAATACCCTGAGCTTGAATCTTGTTTTAGTTTCTAACCCTCGTCGTTCGTTTTGACTTCAGAATCATGGCGGAAGAAAATTTGTGGGTATATGAAAGGCGTGACAACAATGCTGCACTACTTAGAGTTATACGTGGTATGTTAGAGAGCCAACAACAGCAGACTGACTTACTACAGGAAGGCCTACCTGCTTCTCAGCAGACCGCTGCTGCAACACTGAATAAGGTGGCTGAGGTTCGTAAGGGTAGGCGTCCGGGCAGTGTCACTGATTTCAGGAGACTACAGCCGACAGTTTCCACTGGCTCGGGCAGTCCACTTGATTCCGAGCAGTGGATTGCCGACATGGAGAATTTGCTGTCAGCCGCCCGAGTTCCAGAAGAGGACGGAGTGGAAATAGTCAAGATTCAGCTGCAAGATGTAGCTAGAATTTGGTGGCTCACAGAAGAGAATAGGTTGAAGAAACCGATTGCATAGACTGATTTCTCAATGACTTTTCTTGAGAAATTCTTTCCCAAGTCGGCCAGGATCGAAATGGAGCAGCAGTTTATCAGTTTTCGGCAGAGAGATCGCACAGTGGACGAGATAGCGGCTGAGTTTATCCGACTCGGTCATTTCGCTCCCTCGATGGTAGCTCGGGAGGAGGACAGGGCCAGGAGATTTTTACAGTGCCATACTCTGGAGATACAGGAGAAACTAGCTTCATATGACCTAGGTGTTAGGAATATGTATGTCCTAGAGGCCATTATTATATGATATAATAGATGCTTGGACATATATATAGAGGACTTTCTTGCTCGACATGATAGTATGTGTCACGACCCAGAATTCGGCCCGTGACCGGCATTTGACCACGTAACGTCTACAGGCGTAACGCGATTAAGTAAGCCGAAACCCAGAAATAAAAACCATTAAAATAGCGAGTGATGAAAACATTGGTTTAAAACATTTAGAAAACTCGAGTAAAACTCTTTAAAATTTAAGTTATTTTCTTAAAAATTTCGGCAGCACCTCTTTTGTAAAAACTAGCCCCGAAATCGGGTACGAGACATGATATAAGTAAAAAGACATACAATAAGAATATAGCATCCCCAAACGGGAGCAATCACGCCCAACGGCGGAACAACCACCACAAGAAAAATATACGACGCCGAAGCGAAGAGATGAACAATATAAGAGAAAAACAGCATGAAAGGTAAAACTGCATAATTAAAGCCGGCTCACACGAGCTCGACATCCAGAGTACAAAATAATATACAACAACGTCCTCACAACTGGTCTTTAAGTCAATACATGAAATGGTAGATGGAGATTACTAGATACAATAGAGTGTACAAATGGAAAATAAACGGATACCGCAAACCCACCTATCAGCAAAACGGCTCACACGCCAACTGCAGTGGTATTCGTAGAAAAAAGATACAAGGAGGTAGTCCTGCCGCGACTACTCTGATGGGCAACCTGCAAACACTGTGGCACAACGGGGGTGAGTTGCCAACTCGTGAATAGTAAATAACATATAAAGGTAATCGCGAGTATGCACGTACTGCGATACTCAAACATGTGCAATCTGATAACATCTATATGAATGAACTGGGTATGCAATAATCGTGCATAGTGCTCTATCAAGTACAACAACTAAAGTATGCAATGTATATCAATGAATGCTGAGCATGGGATGGAATATCATCTACATGAATCATCATCGTGGAAAAACCCGGTGTCTACCAAATACACCCCAAAACCCCAAATAACTCAGGCGCCGTCAATCTAATTGGCCTTCATATCCTGTAAATCCCAATGAACGGAGTGCCCAACATCGGCACTAAAAAACATCATGAAATACTCGTGTCCAGCATCGACACGCAAATCCTCATCTATCGGGCTCCGTCAGTCCGGATCGGCTCACGGGCTCCGTCTGCGGAATCGGCCCTCGGGCCCCTGCAGTACGGGTCGGCCCATATCCATCTCTCGACTCTGGTCAGTATCCTCCGGATAACCTCTAGGTCCAACCAATCACCGGTACGTGGTAGTCCCTCTGTCAGGCTTACCGTCTACTGCACAGCATCCCTTCTTGCCCCGGGGTACCATACCGGGTCCACCATGTACCCGCAATCGACCTCATCCAGCTCCTCGAATCGGGGTTCACATGTCATACGTCTCAGAACCGAAAAAACGCATGGTGGACGCACTGAAATATCATATCAAGAGTGTAACATTTCATAAAATATAAAATATTATTTTTGGGAATTTAATATTAAAATAATATATTTCCCGAAAACTGCCCGATTTGCGAAATTGGGGTTTTCGAAAAAGGGTATAAATATATAACAATAATTATGAAATAAATAGAAATTATAATGATTTATTCATTTAAAAATATAATTAAAGGATTTGGCATTTTTAAAAGTTATTATATGCAGTTTTGATAAAAACCCGATCAGTGCACCTAATCGCGATTAAGCCAAATCCGCATTTCTACAGTTTTTCGTGGCCAGTGCACCATGTCATGTTATGTGGTGATTACATGTTGTGTTCTTATGTTATTTTGGGTATTTTGTGACTTGGGTTTTTAATAAAAAGAAAAGGGTAAGAAGAGAAAGGGTAAAAGGGTAATATTGAGAAAGAGTGGGTGGAAATAAGAGAGGAGAGAGAGAGGGGCTGCCTCATTCTATCCTCCCCCATCATTTTCTTCTTCTTCTTCCTCTCTTCCCTCCACCTTCACCCCATGATATCATCTCAAATCCTTGATCAAAACCCTAATTCCCTTTCACAAAAATTGATCCCCCAACACCCTCTACACATTGGACCAAGAAAATTGAGATTTCGACCACCTTGAGGAGCTAGGGTTTTTCTTGGGTTGACAAAGTGAGGTAATTTCATCACCCTTAGCATAGTAATTCATTCACTTTACCTTTCATGCAAGTTTAGAGGTGAAATTGTGATATTTAGTGAACCTTGGAAAACCTAGTAAAGGGTTTGAGTGTTGTTTGAAATTGGGTGATGCCTAGTGGCTGTTAACTAGACTTGGGTGCTGTTTTAATGAACTGGACCAGAACTTAGAAACCCAAAACATGGATTTAGAAACCCCGACATCTGATAAATGTGTGAATTGTGAGGGTATTTTGGAATCTGGAGCAACCCGGGGACACTAGAAATGATTTTGTAATTACTGGGAGTCGTGCAGGCACCTAGTAAGCTACCACCAAGACCTGAGCACCATCCCCTGCACCCAGGCCACAGATAAATTCAATCTGGCCGCAAATTGCAGCCAGGCTAGGTTGGAATGGCTTCGTATTTGTTCTGGGGTCCCTTTAGATGAAAATTAGACCCTCCATGTATGCAGAATTGACCAATTTGGCTTAAGGTGAAATCTGGGACCATTTCCATGAGTTGGTGCATTGTTTTACAACTTCGTTTTGACTTGATTTTGGTATCTGGTATTGTGTTTCCGTTGTGTGGCATTTGTACGTCAACGACCTGGGATAATTGTCGTGTTTTGCACGCAAAGCTATAGGTTTTGACCTATGAGGGAAACATGTACCGTTTTGGTTTTCCGCCTTGATTTTAATGCGCATTGCTATGGTTTATTATTGTAGGTAACTTCGCTTGGATTCCGAGGCGACGGAGCATGGCGTCATCGACTTCGACGAACAAGAAGCAAGGTGAGTGGATCTATATCCACGGGGGAAGTCAGGTGGATGGCGTATAGCACCCCCGCAAAGTTTTGGTGGAAACCGATTATAGAATATGGTTAAGGAAACCTAGATTAGGAAACTAGGGTTAGAATGAGATAGCTATGGAACCATATTAGAAACTAGAGGATAGTTAGAAGAGATATGTTAATACTATTATAGGATGACGTTTAGCGATATTGCCGTTTAAGGTATTGTAGGACCAGATAGTCGACGTAGATGCGTCATCCGAACCATACCTTTTTCTAAAACAAAGAGTTGTATGTATCTTTTAAATATATACCTTGAGAGATGTTACGGATTTTCAAATGATATCTTTTTCTTAAAAACACTGTAACCCCTCTTTTTAAAACTACGATTCGCTTCTTTAAAAATTTGATTGTATGGTTCGGGTGTGTATGTTAGATTAGATACTTATACTTAGTAGAGGTAGAATGTTTATGTAAATTCGATTTGATGTGTGATATAAATGCGATGAAAGAATATAAGACTGATATGATGATATAATGATATGATGATATGTTGGTATACGGATGCGAGTCGATCGGGATGATTTATACCCTGCCGGTCCCCTGATATGAGATTATTGCGGATGTGAACCGGGACATAGGTATATATATATATATATATATATATATATATATAGAATGTTGTGAATCATGGATGATAGGCCGTATGTGGTATTAGGCTGTACCCTCATTTGTCTTATAGGATGATAGGATCCCTATTAGCTTAATGCCGTCGTACGATGATTTTCCGTGCGTGATGAGTTTGAATTGATGATTGATCCTTACCCTTGACTAGAGGTTGTCGTACGATGGAATATACCGTATGCGTTGATGTTTTGGCTGGATGCCGATTGATAGATTCACCGGCTCGATCATGTTAGATACGTATACCCGTCTGCATTTGCATATGTTTTACCTTATGCTGCCTTCATGTTATTCGCATTGCATCTCTTATACCTGTGATAGTACACCTGCACCATTATCGATGATGCACATGTTACACATACACAGATTGTAGGCTCACACACTTCGACATCGATAATTGCCTGCCACTACACAGTAGGATTGCTGCATCATGATATGACTCTTCGCATAACATGCTTACATATACATTGATACATCTATACTTGCGGATATACACATTCGTATGTCCATATTGGTGCACATATACGTTGATTCATCTATACTTGCGGATATACACATTCGTATATCCATATTGGTGCACATATATATTGATACATTCACATTTGCGGATATACACATTCATATATCCATATTGGTGCACATATACATTAATACATCTATACTTGCGGATATACACATTCGTATATCCATATTGGTGCACATATACATTGATACATCTATACTTGTGGATATACACATTTGTATGTCCATATTGGTGCACATATACATTGATACATCTATACTTGCTTATATACACATTCGTATATCCATATTGGTGCACATATGCATTGATACATTCATACTTGCGGATATACACATTTGTATATCCATATTGGTGCACATATACATTGATACATTCATACTTGCGGATATACACATTTGTATATCCATATCGGTGCACATATACATTGATACATCCATACTTGCGCATATGCACATTGCATACCCATATTGGAACATATACACCTTGGTACCTCTATACTTGCGCATCTACATATTGTGCCTACATAGATAACTGGTTTTATTGGGAAATTGGGAACCACAAGATATATTTTAAAAACTGGAATCATTTAAAAGAGCAGTTTTCCCTTAATAAGTCATATCACTGTTCCGTGTTGCATGATATATTGATATGCTTACATTTCTGTTATATGTCGCATACATCATGCTCTATGATTTTCACGCATTGAGATATGCTATTTTCATGAGATTTCTGGATTTGAGAACCGTGGATAGTTTAAAAGAGATTATGTGTTGTTTTAAAAACCCGGTTTCTCTTGATATGATATTTCAGTGTGTCCACCATGTGTTTTCTCGATTCTGAGAGCGACATGTGAAACCTGATTCGAGGAGGCGGATGAGACCGATTGCGGGTACATGGTGGACCTGGTATGGTACCCTGGGGCGAGAGAGAGATTTCGTGTGGATGACGATGGGCCTGGCAGAGGGACTACTACCTACCGGTGATAGCATTTGGGCTCGGCGGATATCCGGAGGATACCGACCGGAGTCGAGAGATGATATGGGCCGATCCGGACTGACGGAGCCCGTGGGCCTATCCGGACTGACGGAGCCCGATATATGAGGATTTACGTGATGATGTTGGGCACGGTTTTCATGATGTTTTCGAGTGTCGATGCTAGGCACTTAGGTTCCATGATTTTGATGTGTCGGGAGGGACACCGTTGATATATATCCTCATACTTTCATGCATACTCCTTTATGATATTTACATGCATGCAGACATTGATTATATGGGTGGACGAGATCCACGTGCATACATACCTTGATTTTGGGTGGACGAGATTCACATACATACATACCTTGATTATGGTTGGATGAGATCATGCATTGATTTTTACTGTTGGGTGTTATCCACATGCATAGGTATTGACTATCTTGTTGGCACATATACAGACCCGGTCACCCTAGATATCATAGTATTACCTTTATGATATAGTTGACCTAGGAGTCGTTGTTTATTCGATTTTTGTCTGTTGATATTTTTCTACTCACGAGTTGGCAACTCACCCCCGTTGTGCCACAGTTCTTACAGGTTGACCGCTTGGATCAGTAGCGGCTTCACTGGCACACAGTTGCATTCGGGTGTTTTGCATTGGTAGGTGGGATCTTGTATCGTACCCACTATTGTATTTATATTTCATATTGTATCTAGCAAACTCCATCAATCAAAACTTGTAAATTGTATAAGTAATGAGACTTAGTGAGATTGTGGTTGCGAGACTTAGAGCGAGGGGTTTTCCGCTACTTGTGATTTATATGTCTTGCTTTTCTTTATCTTTCTGTGGTGAACTTCGCCGTTGGGCGTCGTATACTTATTTATACTGTATTGCGTGGTTGTGATCCGCCGTTTGGCGAAGAGCTAGCTCCCGCTTGGGGATGCCATTATTCTTATTATGTATTTTTGGTTTTGGATCAAAGAATACAAAGGAGGTGCTGCCAAAATTTTTAAAAGACGAAACATGTT
The DNA here is from genome assembly GCA_030015575.1 of Agapanthus africanus. Taxonomy (NCBI): domain Eukaryota; kingdom Viridiplantae; phylum Streptophyta; class Magnoliopsida; order Asparagales; family Amaryllidaceae; genus Agapanthus; species Agapanthus africanus. Next base: position 156,430,726 of record JASDDO010000004.1, read on the forward strand.
TTCAAACTAGTAAATTTCACTTGCATCATTCATGTTCCTTTTCTATGCATTAAGAAAACTTGATTTCATCATACCTTTATTTCAAAACTTCACCTCCTTTATTTTTCTTAAAAGGTTTAGATTTCTGGGTTTCAGCTTACTTGAATTCCGTTACACCTTTAGACGTTGCGTGATTCAAGTGCTGGTCACGAGCTAATATTTCGGGTCGTGACAAAGTTGGTATAAGAGCGCTAGGTTTAACCTTGTTCAAGTCTATGTTTGACTATGCGGAGTCTAGGGCGGGTGTGTATTTCGGAACCTAGGCTTGACCTTACGGAACTTAGACTTGGACGGGGGGTATTAGAACCGAACTTTCGTTTCATTGGCTGACCCTGATTAATGGAGTAGGTAGCTTAAGTAGAGTGACATACCGTACATATGTTCCGCGGCATATTTACGATACAATACTCCACTTAAGAAACCTTAGGATGTACATATTTTTGAGACCAGTGATTCTCTTCGTATCCATGATTATACATCCATCTGAGATCCTTGATTGTATTTGTTTCCATGATGATACTCCCATTGATGCTGTTCCTTCTTATGATCATGTATCCATTCTGGATTTGTCGTTTCCTATCATGTCGTTGATCTGCTTTCTTCGATACTCGATTGAGGTTCCTGTCACCATAGTTTGAGCGCAGTTTGAGCTGCTGCTAGTGTTGCGGTCAGGGCGAGCTCGTCTGGTACGAGGGCCTACCGTTGTGTTTTCTGGTGACATGAGAACGTCTCGATGTAGTGTTGTGTTGTGACCTCCTGATGAGGCGAGTGCTTGGTTTTACACCGGATGATCGGGCCATTGTTAGAGCTGCCAGTTGTGACAGGACTGTTGATGTACAACATACCTCAGAGATTTTGATGTCGCCTACCGTGCAGACAGGTGACCCAGCTGTTGCTGAGATGATGAGATGTCGCTTCTAGAGCTTACGAGCTAAGATCGCCGGAGCTTCCAGGAAGAAATGCGACAGATGATAGCTAGTCTATCCCGATTTGAGAGACGAAGGTAATTCATCAGAGTGATACGCCGACACAGGCCCGATTGAGTTGAAGATTTCCAGTGTGGAGAGAATCTTACTCAGACCTAGAGCAGACCGATCCAGAGATGACCGCCGATGTATCGCCTTTCCTGGAGCATTGAGGCATTGTTTGGCATGCGGGCGGAGGGTATTCACATGTTGTATAGGAGAAGTTAAAAAGGTTCGAACGAGTGTCAGGAAACCATTTTTCCCAAGTTTAAAGTGTTCGGAGGAACATGCAGGTAATTCTGTGGACCCTCTAGAAGAATGAAACCCTAACTCGACATGATGACCATGGAACCGCTTTGAACCTTAAGGTTTGTAGTAGTTTAGCGCTGCCATCAGTGAGGCTTGGGTTTGCCCTTCTACGGCTGGTCCAGAGGTGTTAGTTATGTGTATGCCCTAGAGGCCATTACTGTACATACGATGTATATTGTAGTGGATGCTAGGACATATATAGGGAGGACTTTCTTGCTCGACATAATAGTATGCTATCTGGTTGTACTTTATCTTAACATGTACTCTGATTGTCTCTATATTACATGTTGATAAAGCCCTTAGGATATGTACTCGACTACTGGGACAATGATGAGATCATACTAGTGGGGCCACGGTAGTCGACGAGTACATCCTATAATTGTTCCTAGTCGTGGGTGTATCGAGACAGGGCATCGATGCACCAGAGTAGACTAGCGTATACGCATCTTGACCCATATGATGGGCGATGGATGATCCCATATCCATCGGTGTTTGACATCAAGGATGGTGTACGGGTGCTCAGTGGAGACTGGGTACACTGGACGGATTCGCCGAGAACTCCCAGATGGTATTATACCATACGTCAGATGGCAGTTCTCCGGTGACACTGGTACAGAGTAGTCTGTTGACCCGAGATCGTCATAGAGACTTGTGTGATTCCCACTATGTTTTGATTTCCATCATACCACGCCCAAGAGGGCGTGCAAAAAGGTGGCTTTTGGGTATAGTCCCGAATCACATGGAGGCAATGAGCGATAGGAGGGGATTCGTCTCTCCCGGTATAGGGAGTTGATGTTGTGCTGTGTTCGATTGGCTATAACCGGAAATCCCTGGCCAGGGTTGCTGAGATTTACTGGTAAGTGTTATCAGTAGTTTCTCGAACTGTTATAGACCTCATATCGACACGACTTATCGAGCTACTGGGGTCTGACGTTTACCACCCCTAGGCGAGATATGCGACATATCAGACGACGAGACCGGACTGTACGGGAGTGTTACTGTTTGGATTCACAGGAGAATGTACAGGCTTGCTTGTTGATCTTCTGAGCGCTCAATACCTGGGTAGCTGTTACGTTTAGCTGACCGCTTGCAGCTTGTGGGTGTTTGATATGATCATCACCTACTGCCGGCGTATTGACGATTCTTTAGAGTCCTACACAGAGGTTTCTTGACTCAGGCAAAACGGAGTAGGGGCACATATGTGATATGTGCGGGACCGAGGATAATGCGATATGTGATACCGTATTATATTCTCGCGATATTTGATATCAGCCGGGTCATCGGATCAAGTGTTGATTCGATGAATCGGTACGGATAAATATTAGTCGGTTATATGCGATATAGCCGGATTGTCGGATCAAGTGTTGATTCGATAATTTAATGTATAATAATATATTTGATATATTAAATTGCATTAACTAATATTTGCTCACTAAAAGATTCTTTTTCTCACTCGGGTAATACATTGATATATATGCGATATATGTTAATTGTATTATTTTATTTTGTTGCAATAAATATTGTATATGTGATATATAATATTGTAACATGTTATAATTATTAATGCAACATGATTAGAGGAGTTTAAACAAGATTAGGGTTTGATTTGGGTTAATGGCTTCTAGATGTTTCTAGATGGTTTCACTTTGTCATGATAAAGATATTTGTGTTGATCTTTATCCATGACTCACACTTAACCCAACCCAAACCCTAACCCTAGTAAACTCTCTACATAGGTTACTACAACCATGGTTGCATAAATAATTATGATAACCTTTTTATTATTCATCACAAAAGATTATTCATCTTCTTCCTCCTTCATTCTTCCATGAAAAACCTTGCTTGATTTTTCAAAGGTGATGAATAAATATGAGAAAAAGATAAATAAAGAGAGCAAAAATCCTACTTCATCATCCTCATCTTCCCTTGCCATTTAGATGAGGGTGTTCACATCATTTCATGAGTGTTAGCTTGTGTTAAAGAAACTTCAAGGTAGATCATCAAAGTATCGAAGATCGGAAGCAAAGGTTGCGTCTTTCTCTTCGTGGAACCTCTCGAGAGTCCGGATCCCGATGATCGCAGCGAAGGGACCACAACACGGAGCATATGAAGTGAAGGACCGGATCTACAAAGGTTGTAATCCCTCTCACTTAGTGTTAAAGTGTTTAGCATGCTTGTTTTCGCCTAATCTCTAGTTTAAAGTTCCGTATTCGGTTTGTTCGGCACGACTAAATTTTAAATCGGGCATGGTTGATACCTCGTAGACCCTTGTGCGCGTGCCTAGCAACCATACAGTGGTATCAGAGCCAAGCTAGAGCTTTAGGCGAAGTCTGAACGAAGTTTAAAGTCCGATCGAACCCGGAAAACCCGATAAAACCCACTTTCTGGAAATTTTTTCAAAACTGTGATTTTTCCATATTAAAAATATCCAAAAATTACAGCAGGTAATTACAAGAATTATTGTGAAGCACGTGAGCATAATTTGACCAAAGATCCACGGAACCGCGGCCCCACCCCAGCTTGTGCGGCGGTTCCGCGGCCACATGGTCGATTCTTGGCACGTGCGTTTCACAGTAACTCCTATTTTTTAATGTTGTATTTTCTGGGAATATTTAATATTTATTCAACTGTTGAATTATCTGGGTTGTATTGGGGACTTAAAGATTCGATCGAATATTTTAACTTTGTTTAGTTTTGTCCGGATAATTTTTAGAAACTGTTAAAAAGTTCGAACGGATATCAATAACTCAATTTTTCCCCTATCGGAAAATTTTTCAAAAGTTGGATTTTTTCTCGTGTTTAAGAATGTTCTAAGTCGTGCAGGTAACTCGATGGACCCTCTAGAAGACAACAAACCTTAACTCGATTATGTGACCGTCTTGAACTGCCTTTTGAACCTTAGGGTTTGGGGCAGTACGGCGTGCCACATGTGAGGCGTTGGTTTGACCCTTCTACGGCTGGACCATTTGTACAGTGGCATGTAATGGATGTTTTTAAACTGATTTCAAGTGTTGAGATATATTGGGGAAATCTTGGGTGCTTGATGATTCGATCGGAAAGTTTAACTTTTTCTATTTATCTGGAATGTGATACAATATTTGGAATCCACAGGTAGTTATGAGATAACTGATTTGAATATTATAAACATAGTAGTTTAGTCTCAGATGATCGGTTGCCACGGAATTTTGATGTGATCAAAAGTCCGTCGCAATCACGTAGCGTACGCGGATACTCGCCGGGTAGACTTAATAGACAGCTACGCCCCATAGCCCCGACCAAGTGACTATAGGAGAACCCCGTCGCCGAAAGCATCCGTTCGGGTGCTCCCGGTAGCGGTGTTCCGCCTTGGTGCACTTCGTCGACGGTATCGGGGGTGCGGCCGTCTACTAAAGTTTGCGACGAGCATTCGATTAGGACGTCGGGAATCTTGTTGAATTGCCCGACTTGATATTGAAAAGAGTTTTCGATAATGAGACTAAAATGCGGGGTTTATAATTGTTAGGCATGTGATGTCTAAGGAATTCATTTGGTTAGGCATGCGATGTCTAAGGCGGTTGCGGATTCCAACTGTTGTAGTTTTACACTTTCTTTTCTGTGACCGTAAGCGTAGTATGTGGTGTATCGCCGGCTTCGTTGCTATACATCAACGAAAATCGGGATACGCATACTTGCTTACGTTGATGATATGAGATATTATGTGTTGCTGTGATATGTTGTATTGGATCGTCGCTTTTGAATAGCCGGGGTTTTTTGTGAGATGAGAGTTTTTCTTTTTCATTCATGTAAAATTCATTTGTATGTAATATTCTTTTATTGGGACACTTCCAGGTAGCGGAAGATGTCACCGTTGTATATTATTTACTTTTCCGCATTAGGTAGACCCAAGGCGGGGAGCACAAGTAACCAGGTTCTAGGGTCCAGTGAGAGACCATCTCGAGGAGTCGAGACCGGGTCTCCTAACCCTAGAATTGGCAGTGTTACTTGCAGCTCTCGTAGGGGTCTAGGGATGTGGGTTTGGCTATTCATCGCGACCGTGGAATCCGTGTTTTATACAGGCTCGTATTGAAAACACGGACGTCCTAGTATATCCAATATTTCATATATGTTCTTCTGCTGCAATGTTCTGTGATGAGATCATATTACTGCCTGAGACGAATGTTTATATTATATATATGAGATATATGTTATATTACAGATTTCGTTTCAAAAGAGATGCTTGTGAAGCATAATATAATGGGACTTCATTAATGAGATTAATGAAATAAAATAAACCTAAGATGTTGTAGAAACTTGTTTATAAAAAACTGGTAGCTACAGTTCTTGCTTTGCATAGCGGTGTTCCTTGTAGAACATCCAGCACCTTATTCGATAAGGAAATGACCGAGATCCCTTCACCGGGAGTGACTCCTTTAGCAATAACTGGCAGATGCTACAAACTCGGTTTGTCTTTTGATTGCTTCTATAGTTCTTGCTTTGCACAGTGATATATATGATATATCCCGCACCTCATTCAACGAGGAAAGGACCGACGATCCCTTCACCGGGAGTGAATCCTTTAGCAAAACTAGAAAAGCCTCAAATACACTCCATTTAAAATCACTCGATTCTACGACGATATCAAGTTCATTATGCTCAGGGTTTTCTGAAAAACCTGCGTAGCCCTCCGTCATTTCAGATAGATATTATTTAGTATTCGTGCTATGTTTGTTGACTTAGTTAAGGCATAGTGTACGGTAGCTAAGTAATGTTTATCTGCTAAAACATGAGATGTGATTGGATTAGGGTATTCGTACGGCTTTGTTGACTCAGTTAAGGGTCGTACGGGTGGGTTTAATTCAATCGGGAAATGTACGGGTTGAACTTGACTTGCGATTTATGGTTTGTTGACTTAGTTAAGGTCATAGATCGCTAGGGGCAAAATATTATTGGGAATTTCAAGTGTTGAAATTTGCAATGAGATTGCATACCTTCTATAAGATAATTGGATCCCGATACCCACTGTGAGTAAAAGTTACTCCTGGGAGAGTTTTACACATTACAATTAGCCGATCAAGTAGGTGTCTAGAAAGGTGTTAACGGGGTTACGCCTCTGGGAAAACGAGGTTTACTGTAATTAGGTTCGTGCGAAAGCACGGGGGACCTCCCTCAAAGTACCGACACTGGCCTGGCTGAAAGATTGGCGAACTTGTAGCGTGTAATTAATCCCGGCTAATCTTTCCTTTTAGGGTTTGAAGGAAGATTTGATTAAAACAGTGGGAGACATCCTGATTAGATATATTAGATAACCAATCTAATCTTGCAAGAGCATACGCTGAGTGTTTTCTTCTCTCTCTCTCCAGATAGCGACCATATCACGCCTTAATCAAGATGATAAAACGGATATATTGACCGAACCCGCTTGTTATACTGGGCTGGGGAACGTTGGTCCCGCTCCAACTTATAATTGTTATAAGACAGAGCAGGAAATTGGGGAATACCGGATTTCCCGTGCCGCCCAAACGAAGAAAGTGCATGCAGATGCATCATCTTCGGGTGTGTTCATTACAGAGAACTGTTTCTCAGTATCCTTTACGTCCTGGGTATGTGATACCGGATCAGGATCCCGCATATGTAATCTGTTACATGGGCTACAGATAGGTAAAGAACTGAGAACGGGTGATAAGTTTCATGAGACAAAAAACGGTGCAAGTGTTGCAGCCAAGTCTGTTGGTCACTGTCACCCTGTATTACCAGAATACATTGATTCTGAACGAATGTTATTAGATACCGAACCTGATATACAAAATCATATCAGTCTCTTTATTAGTAAAGAAAGGATATAATTTTGTATTGTTGGATAATGTTTTGAACATTTCCTATATCAAGAGTTGATCGGTTCAGGCACGTTATCTAAAAGCATTGTCGTTCTAAATCAAACTACAGTTCTTAGTATACGGAACACACACAAGAGGAAGAGTTCAGAAATGAACGGATCCTTCTTGAGGTATTGTAGACTAGGTCATATCAATGTGACACGACTAGCTAAGTTACATTTAGATGCATATTTAAACTAGTTTGAATTTACATCTTGTGAAACTTGCCAGTCATGTCACAGAGATAAGATGACCACAGCTCTGTTTATTGGAAACAGAGAAAGAGTTAGTGAACTTTTGGGATTGATACATGCTGATGTATGAAAGTCCCCTGTCTACAAATGCCAAGATCGGTTCTTTGTACTTCATTACGTTCTCTGATAATCTCTCAAGATTCAGACATGTGTTCCAGTTGAAACACAAGTCTGAACCTTTTGAGATATTCACAGAATATGAGTTATAAGTAGAGAACCGAAAAATACGGGTAAAAGTATTATGTCCTTTGATGAGATCAAGGAGGAGAATACTTGAGCACGGAATTCCTGGACTATTCTAAAGGAGAATGAGATTCTCTCTCAGCATTACTCCTTCGAATACACCACAGCACGTCGGTGTATCGGGGTGGAGCAATAGCACCCTATGTGATATGGTGTGCTCTATGATGAGTACTACTGAGTTGCCTATTTCCTTTTGGGAGTTATGCACTTGAGAAGCTGCATACCTATTGAATAAGGTTCAAATCAAATCAGTTACCTACCACTTCATATGTGATATGGAAAGGGAAGAGCCCATATCTTAAGATGGTTAAGATTTGGGGTTGTCCGGCCTATGTCTAAAAGCAAAATCCGGACAAGCTCGAGGCAAGCTCTGTTATGTAGAACTGGAAAGGTTCCAGCTATACAAAATGCAGCTGATGATTTGGTAGAACCAAAGGATTCAATAGTTTCCAACGAACCTCAGTCTCTCCGCCGATCTAGTAGGGTTCCTCACCCACCTGAGAGATACTTCGGTTTCTCTATGACAGTGGGAACGAGGATTGCATCATGAGATGATGACCCAACTAGTTTCGAGCAGGCTATCAGGAGTAGGACTCTGTAAGAATGGCTGGATGCTTATCGATCTGAGATGGAATCCTTATACACCAACAAAGTATGGACTTTGGTTGCTTTATCTGAAGGGTTAAATCCCCATCAGGAGCAAGTATATCTTGAGAAGATTACTTGGTGTACATGGAAAAGTTGAGACTTTCAAAGCTAGACTTGTTAAAGGTTTGCATCATAGACCAGGTATGGATTATGTTGAAACCTTTTCTAAGGATCTATGCTTAAGTCCATCCAGATCCTACTTACCACGGCTACATACCATGACTACGATATCTGGTGGTTGGGAGTCATGACTGCTTTTCTAGATGATGTTTTAGAAAAGAGCGTCTATAAGTACACAGCCAGAGGGCTTCGTAGACAGTGGGAGCAGCGGAAACGTGTGCAAGATGTTTTATATGATAAAACAGGCATCGCGGAGTTGGAACATCTGTTTTGATGTGGTAGTCAAAGAGTTTGACTTCATCAAAATGAAAGATGAACCTTGTATATACAAAAAGGTAGTAGGGAGTATGGTGGTGATCCTCGTAGAGGACGTGGATGACATACTCTTGATAGGGAAGGAGTTTCCTATGCTACGATCGGTCAATCTCCGCTTATCACAAGGATTCTCCATATAGGATCAAAGTGATACCTCCTAAATCCTGGGTTTTGGATCTATGAGATAGATTTAATTGGATGTTAGGACACTCACTAGTTGTAGTGAGATGGTATCAATCGATCCTGGGGAGAATCACTGGAAAGGTTCCAGAGTGATAAGGACGACTGAATGTCAGTCGCAGGCATTGTCTATACCCTCAGTGGAGGGACGGTATGTTGGAAGAGTTCCAAGCTAGATACCGTGACATACTAGGCGATTAAAGGCAAGATACATCGTTACAAAGGATGCTACCAAAGAGACAGTCTGGATATATTTAAGTTCATAAGATGAACTTCGTTCCTACCATTGTGTGACAATGGAGTTGTGGCTTTAGCCAAGGAACTTCCGTCCCATCAGAAATCCAGATATAATTCTTAGGCAGTGTCACCTGATCATGGAGATGGTTGATCTCCAGGGAGATCGAGGTTAGGAGAGCAGACACAGAGGACAACAGCGCGAATCCACTCACGAAGGCCTTTTTCCCAGTAGAGACTTTTATGGGATGGTTGAGTATGAGATACTTTAACCGCAGCTAATTGTTGGGTATGCGATACCATAACAGATGGCCCTAGTGCAAGTGGGAGATTGTTAGTTATATGTATTCCCTAGAGGCCATTACTGTACATACGATGTATATTGTAGTGGATGCTAGGACATATATAGGGAGGACTTTCTTGCTCGACATAATAGTATGCTATCTGGTTGTACTTTATCTTAACATGTACTCTGATTGTCTCTATATTACATGTTGATAAAGCCCTTAGGATATGTACTCGACTACTGGGACTATGATGAGATCATACTAGTGGGGCCACGGTAGTCGACGAGTACATCCTATAATTGTTCCTAGTCGTGGGTGTATCGAGACAGGGCATCGATGCACCAGAGTAGACTAGCGTATACGCATCTTGACCCATATGATGGGCGATGGATGATCCCATATCCATCGGTGTTTGACATCAAGGATGGTGTACGGGTGCTCAGTGGAGACTGGGTACACTGGACGGACTCGCCGAGAACTCCCAGATGGTATTATACCATACGTCAGATGGCAGTTCTCCGGTGACACTGGTACAGAGTAGTCTGTTGACCCGAGATCGTCATAGAGTCTTGTGTGATTCCCACTATGCTTTGATTTCCATCATACCACGTCCAAGAGGGCGTGCAAAAAGTAGGCTTTTGGGTATAGTCCCGAATCACATGGAGGCAATGAGCGATAGGAGGGGATTCGTCTCTCCCGGTATAGGGAGTTGATGTTGTGCTGTGTTCGATTGGCTATAACCGGAAATCCCTGGCCAGGGTTGCTGAGATTTACTGGTAAGTGTTATCAGTAGTTTCTCGAACTGTTATAGACCTCATATCGACACGACTTATCGAGCTACTGGGTCTGACGTTTACCACCCCTAGGCGAGATATGCGACATATCAGACGACGAGACCGGACTGTACGGGAGTGTTACTGTTTGGATTCACAGGAGAATGTACAGGCTTGCTTGTTGATCTTCTGAGCGCTCAATACCTGGGTAGCTGTTACGTTTAGCTGACCGCTTGCAGCTTGTGGGTGTTTGATATGATCATCACCTACTGCCGGCGTATTGACGATTCTTTAGAGTCCTACACAGAGGTTTCTTGACTCAGGCAAAACGGAGTAGGGGCACATATGTGATATGTGCGGGACCGAGGATAATGCGATATGTGATACCGTATTATATTCTCGTGATATTTGATATCAGCCGGGTCATCGGATCAAGTGTTGATTCGATGAATCGGTACGGATAAATATTAGTCGGTTATATGCGATATAGCCGGATTGTCGGATCAAGTGTTGATTCGATAATTTAATGTATAATAATATATTTGATATATTAAATTGCATTAACTAATATTTGCTCACTAAAAGATTCTTTTTCTCACTCGGGTAATACATTGATATATATGCGATATATGTTAATTGTATTATTTTATTTTGTTGCAATAAATATTGTATATGTGATATATAATATTGTAACATGTTATAATTATTAATGCAACATGATTAGAGGAGTTTAAACAAGATTAGGGTTTGATTTGGGTTAATGGCTTCTAGATGTTTCTAGATGGTTTCACTTTGTCATGATAAAGATATTTGTGTTGATCTTTATCCATGACTCACACTTAACCCAACCCAAACCCTAACCCTAGTAAACTCTCTACATAGGTTACTACAACCATGGTTGCATAAATAATTATGATAACCTTTTTATTATTCATCACAAAAGATTATTCATCTTCTTCCTCCTTCATTCTTCCATGAAAAACCTTGCTTGATTTTTCAAAGGTGATGAATAAATATGAGAAAAAGATAAATAAAGAGAGAAAAAATCCTACTTCATCATCCTCATCTTCCCTTGCCATTTAGATGAGGGTGTTCACATCATTTCATGAGTGTTAGCTTGTGTTAAAGAAACTTCAAGGTAGATCATCAAAGTATCGAAGATCGGAAGCAAAGGTTGCGTCTTTCTTTTCGTGGAACCTCTCGAGAGTCTGGATCCCGATGATCGCAGCGAAGGGACCACAACACGGAGCATATGAAGTGAAGGACCGGATCTACAAAGGTTGTAATCCCTCTCACTTAGTGTTAAAGTGTTTAGCATGCTTGTTTTCGCCTAATCTCTAGTTTAAAGTTCCGTATTCGGGTTGTTCGGCACGGCTAAATTTTAAATCGGGCATGGTTGATGCCTCGTAGACCCTTGTGCGCGTGCCTAGCAACCCTACAAGAGGTGCTGTGGTATGTACCAGATATTTTTTAGACTGCGCTCAGGTGTTGAGCCTTCGGGAAATTTTGGGACCTTGATGACTCGATCGAAAATTTTGACGCCGTCCGGATACCATGTGATAAGAGATCAGCAAGTTGACCAGCTTTGGATAGAGGACCTCACCCAGAGGCGTTGTGAGTTGATCGAGGACGGACGGGTATTGAGTATTCCTCCGATGGTTGGGACGAGTTCCCGAGGACGTGTTCGGCCAGATATCTTTTACGGAATGATGAAGCTACAGAGTACACGATTTCGAGTCTGTGCGAGAGACTCCGGATTGACCGTGGCCGAGAACAGTTGCAGTGTGCAGATAGCATGGAGTGACGTCATATGGGACGATGATAAAGACAAGTGGAACCAGGAGTTCGTGCGGGACGCTGACGAGCTGTTATTACTCCCCGTCGAGATCAGAGACCTGATATGGTTACAGAGGCGTTGGGATACGGCCAGTTTACGAGGCAATGTGTGCTGAGAATGCAGATGTCCAGAAAACGAGAAAGATTATATAAGAGTACCAGCCTCCGTACAGTTCGGCATAGGCGAGATCGGAAGAGACCCTGAGCAGGATTCCTTCCGGGACACTGCTGCAATGAGAATTGCACCCTGGATCAGATGTGTCACGTGTACTCAGAGAGACTGAGGCCGACGCCAGTGACGTGCTGCCTTACGAGTGGTCATGATGATTGACCAAGAGAAGACCAGAGAAGTGCCAGAACAGAATCGTCCCCGTTAGCACACCTGATTAGGCCGATGAGCCGATGGATTGCGGGATTGGTAATCCGAGGAGGAGATGAGTACCCAGAGACAGAGGACGCCAGACCGTGAGCAGGAGGTGAGCAGATGTTCTTGCCCTGCCAGTTTTGGGCACACCGACTTTTTCGACATTGTAGGAGGTGTACCTCGATGTCCTTTATTGCGATTTGTGTTGTGATCCGAGTATCATGCTTATATCGCTTGGATTTGAGTTTTGATGACGAGTGATTGATTCGAAAGAGTGTTTGTTTGTATTTTAACCGCAATCAGAACTGTGTCGCGTGTAGCTAGACCGAGGTGAGTACGGGTCGTCCTTAGGGAAACGTTGAATATTTTACTCTTACTTTAGATGTGTTGAGAGAGAGAGGAGGGAATAAAGAATGTTGTAGAATGGTTGTAGGATCTAGATCTACGTTAAACAAGAATGCAAAATATAGATCTAGATTAACTACGGATGTAAGTTTATATAAGAAGAGGGCTTGTAGGGTTTGTTGGAGATAGTGCCCTCAGAGTCAATTATTGGATCACAGGCACGTGATTGCAATGATTGAGGGAGGACCTATCCCGGTAGGACAGTCTTACTCGAGATGATAGTATGCTATCTGGTTTACCTTTGTCATCGTGTACTGCTTTAGGTGACCTGACATGTCGCTATTGCACGTTGATAGAGCCCCTAGGATTCTTGCTTGACTGCCAGCAGTATGAGGGCGATCATATAAGTGAGAGCTGGAGTCTATAAGCACATCCTTAAAAGGTCCCTAGTCGTGGGAGTTTCGAGACAGGGCATCGATTCTCCAGAGTAGACTAGTGTATACAGTCGAGACCCCGACGAGGGGCGGTGGCCGGTCTCACAAGCCACTGGTGTCAGTTGGTTCACCTAAGATGTATACAGGTGCTCATTGGGTTATGAGTACACCGGACAGGACTCGCCGGGAACATGCTAGTTGGTCTTATACCTGACGTTAGATAGCAGTTCCCAGGTAACATGTGTACAGGTTAGTTCATCGACCTGGGGATCGTCATTTGTCTCGTGTGAGTTCCCACTGTGCTTTGATTACTACCCTACCAGGGCTCAAAGGAGTCTTGCAAACAGGTTTTAGTTGGGTACAGTCCCGAGCCACATGGAGGCAGTGAGCGGATCTTCAGGGGTTCGTCTCTCCCGGTATTGGGGGTGAGGTCGCGCTGTGTCTAGGAGAGCCATTACACGAAGTCCTTGGCCAAGGCAGGAGATTTACTGGTAGGTATTCCAGTAGTATCTCAGAGTGTTCTGGGCTACACTCCGACACGACTTGTACCGCTTTTGGGGGTCTGACTTTTACCAACCCCCTAGGCCCGACATGCGATGCTCATAGACGAACGGACCGGACTGTACGGATATTGTCACTGACAGGCTCAGTAGGGTGTCCGGATGAGTTCACTCATCGACGTCCCTTTTGGTCAATAGCTGGTGGCCCGTCACGTATTGACTTATACCTCTGACGTGCTAGTGGTTAAATCCACAGCCATAGTATTGACGAGTCTTTAGAGTCCACCACACTTTCAGTTACTCAAGCTTTCGGGCGAAACGCTGTAGAGGCCGTATGGAGATATGGCAGGGTCCGATCAGATACGTGCGGTATTGCACGGATCAGGATCGGACGGTTTGTACTAGCAGCCGTATGGATATATGGCAGGGTTCGATCAGATACGTGCGGTATTGCACGGATCAAGATCGAACGGATATTACTAGCCGGCTTTGGTTTAAGCCGGATCCTAGTATAGTACAGTGTAGATTTTGTCTCATTGCATTTGTATCCGGTCGGAATACAGATGCGGGTGTGTATGCACAGTATCGGGGTTTTCCTGTAATTTATTACGAGACCAGTTTTCTGGAGTTGCCAGTTTGCATTCTGTTCCGGCCAGTTTTCCTTTGTTCTTTCCCGGCCGGACTTTTCGATGGAGGGTGTTATTTGCAAGTTTGCAAATAACACATTGTGGAGGATTTTCTTGCAAATGTATTAATTATGATGGCATCTTTTCTTTTCAACCATCATTTGATTCTTTCTTAGTCTTTTCCTTTGCTTTAATGAGATGAGAAAGGATTAGGATTGATTTGTGGATTTGTTATCATGATGTTTGGTTGTGGTCACCTCTTGCTTTCTCCTACCATCACCTCCCTTCATGCTTCATATTCTTTCCTCCACCATTTTCTAATATGATAAGGTTTCATTTTTGAGAAAAGAGAAGAAGAGGTTTTCATTCTTGAGAGAGTGGCATTCTTGATCTCATTTTCTTGCTAGAAAAATGCAAGCACCATTTTTCTTATCTTGTTTCCTCCATCATCTTCAAATGGCAACAAACCCCAAATGAGACATAGCCTCTACACTACACATTCTACAGCAAATCTTGGACGCGTCGGCCAGCCAACTTCGCGCCCGAGTTGCCTCGGTATTGAGGTGGGAGCCCGTAAAAGATGCAGGCGATGTGGTGCCCTTCCGGCGAGGAGGCGACAACCGGAGTTTCCGCAGGAGATCGGGACGATGAAGAGAAGACCGGAGGACTCGGATCATTCGGTATATCTCTTCCCCTTCCTTGTAGTTAGCTTAGACTTGTTAATGGTTCGATCCGGGTGTTTAGTGCGCGGTGGTTCCGGTTTGCTAAGTCCGCAAAATTAAAGTTTATCACCGCTTCCGCATTTGGCCGTCGGATTGACGGCCGGGGCGCCGCCGTGCACTTACAGTGGTATCAGAGCCTCGCCATTAACTTCGTCTAGCTTTGTTTGATGTGTTTTTCAGTTCCGATCGACCAAAATTCCAAAAACCCAATTTTAGTTCACAACAGTTTTCTGTTAAAATTTTTTGGTGTCCAAAAATTTTTCAGGTTGTAAAAAACTTGTGTACTGGAAATTCTAAGACTACTGGAAAAATTCGACACAGTCAGTCGACCAAGGAACCGCGGCCAAACCCCCCCTTAGGCCGCGGTTCCGCCGCACATTGGTGTCGTCACTGCATCATTTTTTTCCAGTGGGCTTCTGTGCTAATTTTAGGGGTTTTGGAATATTAAAATTGGGCCCAGAATTTCTGTGAGTGCTACAGTGTTGCTTGGGGGCCCACTTGTTAATTATTTGATCGATCGGATATTTTAAACACATTTTTCACAGTATTTACATTATATCTGTGACCGTGAATGTCACTTGATCGGTAAATCCGGTCTAACTGCTATAGCCCGGTTAGACGGATTTGCGAACGTGACTTTCACGTTGATGTTTTATGATTTTGCTGTGTTGTTGCGGATCGGTCGTGGGGGATAGCCTGGATGCAATGCTAGTACAGTTGTGGTTGTATTATGTACATTTGATATTGCGGGGCGAGCGTCCGACATGTGGACTGCCGTCACTGCCTATTTGTATTATTTTTTTGGGGCACGACCTGGTTGCGGTCGATATACCCGTTGTATGTATATTTTACTTTTTGTACTAGGATTACCCCGCGGAGGGGTGCACGGATAGCCGGGTTCTAGTGGGAAACAAGCCCGCATCTCATGGCGTTGAGACGGAGGGGGCTTCACTCTAGGATTGGCGGGCTATTCGCCGCACTCGTAGGGGGTACAGGTTGAACCAGGAGGGGTGCCCAAGTTACCGGATACCGTGAAGTGCTGGGTGGTCCATTCACGGTGCTGAAGGGGGCTGCCTCACTTCAGGTTTTGGCGGGTAGCTTGCCGCGCCCGTAGGGGTCTAGGATTTCATTGCACAGGCTATCCACACGACCAGGGGAACGTCGGGTTTCAGTAGTGGCTCTGTGAAACCCAGGGATCCCAGATATCTGTATTGTTCTGTGATGCTGTACATTTCTGTGATGTTGCATTTCTTATCACACCTTGAGCGAATATAATATATTGGTATATATATTAGTAGATGTTGTATATGTTTTACATCCGCGCTAGTCCAGTCCCCGCTCTGTCGTTAGTTAGCTAACCTAACGGGTAATGACGGGACCCAGTGGCGAATGCGGATGGCATATATGTACATCAGTATATTTTCGTTCTTTGTGGTGTGATCAATTGATGGGACTGCGTTGATTCGGATCAATGCAAGTTAAAACAAACCTATTCTGATGTTGTTGGAACACTTTTCAAAAAGCTGTTATTGCAAGGGCGTTCTCTTTTGTTTTGCATCGTGGTATTCATTTGGAATATCCTGCTCCTCAGTCGACGAGGCAAGGGCCGAGATCCCTTCACCGGGAGTGACCCCTTGGACAAAAGTTTGCGTCAGGGCAGTAACTTCACTATAGCCGATTACTTTTGCTTTGCATCGTGGTATTCATTTGGAATATCCTGCACCCCATTCTACGGGGAAAGAGCCGAGATCCCTTCACCGGGAGTGACCTCTTTAGTAAAGGTTTTCGTCACTATATTTTCTAAAAAGCTATCCGTTCCTTCAACGATATCAAGTTCATTACGTTAAAGGTTTTCGCCAGAAACCATTCGTAGCCCTCCGTCGTTTCATATGGGTAGTCAATAGTATTCAAGCTGTGTATGTTGGCCAAAGTCAAGGCACAGTGTTTGGTAGCTGTTGGTTATTCATATGCAGCATAGATAGATGCGTTGGTTTGGGACAGTCGTACTGCCATTTTGGCCAAAGTCAAGGGTATGTACGGGTGGGTTCAAATTAACCTGGAAAATGACGGGTAGAACTTGACATGTGACTTATGATATGTTGGCTAAAGTCAAGGTCATAAGAGCATGGGGCAGAAATCACATCGGGAGTTTCAAAAGAACTGAAACTTGCCAGATATGCGCATACCTTCTGGAGTGTGATGACGTGAGCGGATTCCGTCACGTTATCATGCAATGATAGTTGGATCCCGATTCCCACTGATGAGTTGGTTTACTCCTCGGGTGACCCCGACTAATTCTTCTTTCAGGTTTGGAGGAGAATTTGAGGTACAGTGGGAGGTTTCCAGATTAGATAAATTGGTAACCATTCTGATCTAGGATAGAGTGCACGCTGAGTGTTTCTTTTCTCTCTCTCTCTGGCAGCGACCATTGACCCGACCCTAAGACTATGACTCAGTGACCAAGTTGACTGAACCTTCTTAACACTGGGTTTTGGATTGTCAGAGTTGCAGACCTCATTGCCACTCCTACTTTTACCCTTTTCTCCAGGACACCCCGCATTACTGCGAACGTCCACTTCCATTGGACAAAGCCATCGTATGGTTAGATACGAACTCGAAGGAATTCGAGGATGGTTTTCGGTTCTGGAGAAAACGAATAGGATTATTCAGTTGTCTTTTCCCTTTTACCTTCTCTCAAGTTGTGAGTACTCCTTGGTCTAGGAGATAGTACACCTATTACGCAAATTGGATAGTCTTCTTCCAAACCTTAGGCTGGTGCCGAACAGTGGGGAATGAAGAAAACCAATTAGCATAACGATGGTGTGCAGAAGGTATTAAGATTAAGGCAAAGCAAGGGATTAGTAAGAGGGCAAAGTAAATTGTGACTGATATTCACGACCAAACCAAGTATTTCTTCGCCAATCCTAAATCATCTTTGTATTTCTCCAGGACACTCCGTATCACTACGAAGATCCACAGTTTATTGGATACTCCATCGTATGGTTATATACGAACTCGAAAGGAACTTGTTCCAGTTCGGGGATGGATTCTGGTCCAGGAGAAATATGAATAAGGTTTATTCGGTTGTCTTTTATCTTCACCTTCTCTCATTGCGAGTGCTCCTAGGATTAGGGCAGTACACCCATTAGGCTTATTGGATAGTCTTCGTCCAAACCATAGGCTGGTGCCGAACGGTAGGGAAGGAAGAAAACCAATTAGCCTAAAGGGGTGTGCAGAAGGTAATGACTAAAGACATATAAAGGGATTTGGAGAGGTGGCAAAGAATTATACGGTTATAGTTGTGAATCTGGATAATGGAAGAGGCATTACTAAGAATACCGGGATACCCCACCGAAACATTTCAATGTTTCAGTTTCACCGTGTAATGTTAAAAGAAAACTGATTTCCTGATTAGACACTTGCTCCAGGGTATGTATTTACCAGGTTTGATTCTCACATCTGTATGGCTTTACAGATGATGAGTGGGAGTAAGTTATTGGGAATAGGGTGATCATCCTCTTTATATCAGGATTCGTTGTAATCGGTGATATTTGAGGAGATCATCTGGGCTGTTTGCCGGTCGGCAAATATTTGGTTTTGAATATCCGCTGTTGTGCACCAATTTCAAATTGATATATCTGTACGTCTATTTTCATAGAGTGAGATATACCTTTTGATATTATGTCGATGACATTTACCTATATCAGTGGATGGTTAGGTAAGGAGCATTAAACAGCGGTGTAATTCTTCTTAACCATAAGTACAGTTTTCAACCTACGACACACAGTGAAAGAGTTGTTAGACTCAGCGGACTTATACAGAGTATTGTATGTTGTCCAGTGTCCATTAGGATAGAGGGGTTGGTCCTCTTACTATATTCTGTTTACTTTTAACTTCTCTAGTTCTTAGACATGTGTTTCGTAGAAACACAGGGTCTAAGTTTTGAGGAGTTATAGGTATTTGAATAGAGTAGAGAACCAAGTGTAGCAAGTATCGGGATTCTTCAAAGTGATCGAAGATGTAGATACTTGTGTATGGTATTCAGTTGATAGTAATGATAAAGAGAAACTGCTTCTCTTTCAGGTTACTCATAATTGGAAGCATTCCTAAGTTGAGTAACGCTGATCGGCCTCTCTCCATTTAGTTGACATGCACTGGAGATAGCTGCATGATTTGAATCTGGTTAAATTAAATCAGTGCCTCTGGTTCTATATTGGATATAGAACAGTTCATATCTTAACGTTGTTAAGGTACGGGGAGTTGTCCGGCTTATGATTAAAACCAGACACTGGACAACTCAAGGCACGTTTCTGTAATGGCTGTTTGTGGGTTGACCCAGGCTATGACGAGGGTTGATTTTCTACCATTTGGCAGATCAATAGAAATATTGTTCTAGACTTGCCACAGTTTTATTAAAAATGGATTTTTTCAAAAAACAGTAGTGGGAGTATGGTAGAACTGGAAGTGATTCCAGAACCGCAAACGATTACTGAAGATTTGATAAGGAACCTAAAGATTCAATCTGGTTTGACATTCCATTGGCCACTCCGCAGATAAGATGGGTAACCTCAGGCACTCGAGAGGTACTTGGGTATGCTCAAGGACAGTGGCAGGGAGGTTCTTGTTTACCCAGACTTACCATTGCTGTTGTTCCAGACTGTGAGACCCGGCAGGAGGATGAGTATAGCGTCGTTCTAAACTAGCTTTAGAAGTGCACGACTATATGACTCTGGCAGAGGGTTGTCGTAGTCAGTGGGAGCAGCGGAAGCATTGGTGGTCATCAGGCTTATGTCTATTTATAGACTAAAGCAGTTACAGCGGAGATAGATCATCTATTTCTGATGTGACAGTCATAGGTTTGACTTCATCAGAATAGGGGATGGATCTGTTGAGAAGGTAGTAGGGTGTGATATCCTGGTATTTGGATGACATACACATAGTAGGAAAAGAAACTCCTATACTACGATCGGTTATACTTTGGTCGTCACACAGTGGTTTCTCCACATGGGACTTGGACATTATATAAGACATACTGGTTACTAGATCTATAGTTTTAGATCTAGATTTGGGTGGTTTCCCAATCTGGGTACTTAGACAGCATTCTAAGAGTATTTAGAATGGACGAATCCTGGCATGGTAGTGTACCTGCAGGTAATGGAGTCACCCTCTCTAAAGGTGTCTTACAGACTAAAGTGGAGAGGGATGTGCATGATTGGCAGATCACTTGCTCAGGCAATTGAGTCAATCATGAGATGTCAAGTACCACACCAGATGTTGTTCTTGCAGTAGGTGCAATAAGTTGATATTGATCCAATCCTGGGGAAACAGTCGGAAGCAGTTTTAGAACATAAGTGAATGTTCTAGGGATATGATAACGGCTGCCTCCTTTAGGAGACGGTTATCACTCCAGGCTTCCAAGGTGACATGGACGACAAGGAGGTTGTCAGAGTTATAGTTTTCCTTCTGACGAGGGGTAGTATTTTGGACAGGTGGTCCAAGGCAATACTGAGGGAGGCATGGCGCAGGATACTGATTAAGTTCAGTTGACGATACAGTCTAAGAAGTTTGGATTTGGAGTTCATTCATGAGCTAGGTCCCATCAGACATCCAGACATTCTAAGACATGTATTGCTCATTTCGGGAGATGGCTTTCTCCGCGAACTTGAGATATAGAGAGACATAGAAAGAAACATCAAGGCGGATCCACTCACTGAGGCTATTCCTCGAACCCAATAGTTTCACAAACGGATTTTGTGAGACTAACTAGTAAAGGAGTTGGGTGTTCGATATCACACGGGCTGTGAGTATGCGACATCACAATAATTAGCCTTGAGTGCAAGTGGGAGATTGTTGGAGATAGTGCCCTCAGAGTCAATTATTGGATCACAGGCACGTGATTGCAATGATTGAGGGAGGACCTATCCCGGTAGGACAGTCTTACTCGAGATGATAGTATGCTATCTGGTTTACCTTTGTCATCGTGTACTGCTTTAGGTGACCTGACATGTCGCTATTGCACGTTGATAGAGCCCCTAGGATTCTTGCTTGACTGCCAGCAGTATGAGGGCGATCATATAAGTGAGAGCTGGAGTCTATAAGCACATCCTTAAAAGGTTCCTAGTCGTGGGAGTTTCGAGACAGGGCATCGATTCTCCAGAGTAGACTAGTGTATACAGTCGAGACCCCGACGAGGGGCGGTGGCCGGTCTCACAAGCCACTGGTGTCAGTTGGTTCACCTAAGATGTATACAGGTGCTCATTGGGTTATGAGTACACCGGACAGGACTCGCCGGGAACATGCTAGTTGGTCTTATACCTGACGTCAGATAGCAGTTCCCAGGTGACATGTGTACAGGTTAGTTCATCGACCTGGGGATCGTCATTTGTCTCGTGTGAGTTCCCACTGTGCTTTGATTACTACCCTACCACGGCTCAAAGGAGTCGTGCAAACAGGTTTTAGTTGGGTACAGTCCCGAGCTACTTGGAGGCAGTGAGCGGATCTTCAGGGGTTCGTCTCTCCCGGTATTGGGGGTGAGGTCGCGCTGTGTCTAGGAGAGCCATTACACGAAGTCCTTAGCCAAGGCAGGAGATTTACTGGTAGGTATTCCGGTAGTATCTCAGGGTGTTCTGGGCTACACTCCGACACGACTTGTACCGCTTTTGGGGGTCTGACTTTTACCAACCCCCTAGGCCCGACATGCGATGCTCATAGACGAACGGACCAGACTGTACGGATATTGTCACTGACAGGCTCAGTAGGGTGTCAGGATGAGTTCACTCATCGACGTCCCTTTTGGTCAATAGCTGGTGGCCCGTCACGTATTGGCTTATACCTCTGACGTGCTAGTGGTTAAATCCACAGCCATAGTATTGACGAGTCTTTAGAGTCCACCACACTTTCAGTTACTCAAGCTTTCGGGCGAAACGCTGTAGAGGCCGTATGGAGATATGGCAGGGTCCGATCAGATATGCGCGGTATTGCACGGATCAGGATCGGACGGTTTGTACTAGTAGCCGTATGGATATATGGCAGGGTTCGATCAGATACGTGCGGTATTGCACGGATCAGGATCGAACGGATATTACTAGCCGGCTTTGGTTTAAGCCGGATCCTAGTATAGTACAGTGTAGATTTTGTCTCATTGCATTTGTATCCGATCGGAATACAGATGCGGGTGTGTATGCACAGTATCGGGGTTTTCCTGTAATTTATTATGGGACCAGTTTTCTGGAGTTGCCAGTTTGCATTCTGTTCCGGCCAGTTTTCCTTTGTTCTTTCCCGGCCGGACTTTTCGATGGAGGGTGTTATTTGCAAGTTTGCAAATAACACATTGTGGAGGATTTTCTTGCAAATGTATTAATTATGATGGCATCTTTTCTTTTCAACCATCATTTGATTCTTTCTTAGTCTTTTCCTTTGCTTTAATGAGATGAGAAAGGATTAGGATTGATTTGTGGATTTGTTATCATGATGTTTGGTTGTGGTCACCTCTTGCTTTCTCCTACCATCACCTCCCTTCATGCTTCATATTCTTTCCTCCACCATTTTCTAATATGATAAGGTTTCATTTTTTAGAAAAGAGAAGAAGAGGTTTTCATTCTTGAGAGAGTGGCATTCTTGATCTCATTTTCTTGCTAGAAAAATGCAAGCACCATTTTTCTTATCTTGTTTCCTCCATCATCTTCAAATGGCAACAAACCCCAAATGAGACATAGCCTCTACACTACACATTCTACATCAAATCTTGGACGCGTCGGCCAGCCAACTTCGCGCCCGAGTTGCCTCGGTATTGAGGTGGGAGCCCGTAAAAGATGCAGGCGATGTGGTGCCCTTCCGGCGAGGAGGCGACAACCGGAGTTTCCGAAGGAGATCGGGACGACGAAGAGAAGACCGGAGGACTCGGATCATTCGGTATATCTCTTCCCCTTCCTTGTAGTTAGCTTAGACTTGTTAATGGTTCGATCCGGGTGTTTAGTGCGCGGTGGTGCCGGTTTGCTAAGTCCGCAAAATTAAAGTTTATCACCGCTTCCGCATTTGGCCGTCGGATTGACGGCCGGGACGCCGCCGTGCACTTATAGGGTTCATTAGGATTTAGTAGTTATGGATGATTAATTAAAAATTACCCTTTTTATCCTTTAATAGATTTAAAACTAGAACGACGGTGATGCGTGTAGATTAGGGTTTCTGGAGGGAAAAGGAATCCCATTCTTAACCCTTATCTCGACATGGAACTCCGTTCATATCTAGCCTTTACCAAAACAATCATTAATCTAATCTCTAATCGCGGTCGGAACTAACAAAGAATTGTTAGCGCGCCCGATTAGGATGTTAATGATTCTTTTGATAAAGTTTATAAACTTTATAGGACTTAAAAAGGGTTTTGGGATGTTCATCATTCATTAGCCTACCCTAATCCTACGAACCCTAACAAGCGGAGAATTACTCGCGCATGTTGGGAAAAGAAAATGAAAAGATAGAGAGGGAAAACATAATGTAAAATGCAAAAGAATTAAATAAAACAACTACCTTTATTAATCAACTTGAACAATCTACACTTTGATTCCTTAGAAAATGATTACAAAACTAGTTGCTTCTCGATCTCTTCCAAGGAGGTAGATGAATCGTTGATGATCAGCCTGGATGCATGAGCGTCTGGGGCTTCGTGATCGCGTCGGCTTGATAGCTTTTCCAAGAGGCTCTCGGTGCCCTTTTATAGTGCAAAGCCAGAATCTTATTGTTGAAAACTTGCTAAAATTTAGCGATGATTGATCTCCAAAAATCTTGCCTTCCAACTCCCTATTATTGCGGCGGATCCGCGGCCAAATAGGGGGTATGGCCGCGGATCCGCGGCCAATGGTGATGATCTCTTCATCAATTTTCTTGGGCTCTCTGATTGTGACATTTGGCAATCCAAGGCACCTTTAGAATTCAGAAATCTTCTCTCGGTTGCTTCCAGACTTGGTCTCCAAGTTTTGCTTCTTAATTTGGCAAGATTTCTTCAACAACTTGATTTGTTTGATAAATTCTGCATAACAACTTGGAAAATTCTGCACAATAATCTCAAATAATATTTAGTAGGCTTATTTCTACTAGGATTTGTTCAATAGATTTATTTGCATACATTTTCCTACCAAATGATAATTAAAATATATTAACACATGGAAAATGGTGTTTTTACACATAAACCCTCATATGTATAATATATTATAATAAAGTCCTTTTTTAATATGAAAATGGTAGGAAAAATGTAATACAAATGTGCAGTTTTATCAACTGAACAAATACCCCCAAACTTATCTTTGATCGTCTCGAGCAAACTAGTTTATTTAAGAGGAGAAAAAGAAAGGAGAAAACTAAGCACACTTTCGTAGGCAGACACGATTGCACTGAGCACGTGCAACAAGCCGTTAAACCTCTAGGTGTCCCTAGTAGGAGGAGTGTTGTCTCCTGAGGGTTTTCAGCGGATTACACCCACAAAATCCAATAACAAAAGAAAGATGGTGAAATTTACATATAAAGATAAGAACCATAAAAGAAAGGCTTTGAAAATAAGAGTTTCCAACTATACTAGCTTTTCAGTTGTCATGAGCCCTATCTTAATAGTCATGAAAAAATGTTAGAAATCACATCATCCCTCAATAAAACATCGTCTTTATTTTTCATTCCTACCTTTCATCCAAACATTGATCATATAACCCCACGTGTGTGAAATGGACATCCCTACACTCGGAGAATTCAATTCAAGCTATCATACTCTTGTCCATCTACCTTAGTACTTTTTAATTTGATGAATATTTAGGGTCGCTCACACCTTTTCATGCGACCGTTAATACTTCTTGAGGTACTAACCGACCGATTACTCATGTGCTTGCTGATTAGGTGATAATATTTTCCTCGTCTTGCACCACCCAAGGCTTAGCATTGACTCCCAGACCAGTTGGCCTTAGGGCACTAGGTGAAGAGGCACCCTCGCTATATTTTTTTATTGCTGCCTTGGCGATAACAAAACCAGTGTTCATTTTTTTCTGTTCACCATTTTTATATTTTCTTCATTTTTTTCTTTTTCCATTTCCTTCATACTTTGGCTTTTAGACAAGAGCATTTCAAGGTATCCTTTACTATCCCGAGTTTCAAGACGTGTGTAGGTGCATATAGTAGCGTATCAATGTTCAAAATGTTTGGCTTTCAGAATAGAAACTATTTTTCAGATTTATTTTTATCCTCAGATTAGTGACTTCCTTCATCTTACTAACCCTTGGGACAACAGCTCATAACTACTTATTACTAGTTCGTATAAGAAAACTTCTAATTTTCTTGGTTTTCTTAAACTATTCCTATCTTTTGGATGTAATGTTTCACTTTCTATTCTTTTGTTATAAAAAAAATTGTAATGCCCGGTGTCAAAGATAATTCAGTGAATACAAACCTCCCCCCCAAACCTGTTTTCAGCAGTGTCCTCACTGATATAGCCTTTTGAGAACATGGACCTGTATACTAAGGGAGAGATACAAGGGGTAAAATAATAGTTAAATGAAAAATTCCCCCAAACTTATTCTTTGACACGCACAGATATTCAATCAAATCCATTTTTACTCACCTCCATTCTTAAAATGAGAAAATTTTTAAAAAAAAACATGGAGGTGAGGCGGAAGAAATTTAGTTTTGATAAAGCGGCTTCTGTAAAAACAGGAGCTCCTCCGCGGGGTCAGCAGAAAAATACGGTTTTAATCTATGCCCATTTACTTTAAAAATTGAACCGTTTTTCAAATTTTCGACCTCAACTGCCCCGTGCGGGTGTACATACCGCACCACAAAAGGTCCTTTCCAACGAGATTTAAGCTTACCCGGATGAAGATGGAGACGGGAATCGTAAAGAAGGACTTGTTGCCCCGATGTGAAGGTTTTTCTAAAAAGATTTTTATCGTGGAACACTTTAGTCCTATTCTTTACTATCACCGCATTATCGTAAGCTTCATCGCGGAGTTCGCTTAGCTCATTCAATTGCAGCTTCCGATAGCTGCCTGCATGATCAAGATCAAAATTAAGCTCTTTAATAGCCCACATTGCCTTATGTTCGATCTCGACAGGAAGGTGACATGCCTTCCCAAACACAAGGCGGTATGGAGACATACCAAGATCGGTCTTCTAAGCGGTGCGGAATGCCCAAAGAGCATCCGTCAATTTGGTTGACCAATCTTTACGGTTTTTCGAAACCGTCTTCTCCAATATCTGTTTGATCTGCCTATTTGAGATCTCAGCCTGCCCGCTTGTTTGGGGATGATAGGGCGTAGAAAGCTTGTGAGTGATTGAATATTTCCGCATCAAGGCCTCGAAAGACCTATTGCAGAAATGTGTCCCGTTGTCGCTAATGATAACGCGAGGGTGTCCGAATCGCGAGAAGATGTTTTCTTTAAGGAACTTAATGACAACTTTGTTGTCATTAGTGTGACACGGTATAGCTTCCACCCACTTCGAGACATAATCAACCACTAACAAGATATATAGATTCCCAAAGGAGTTGGGAAAAGGGCCCATAAAATTAATACCCCAAACATCAAATATTTCCACAACCAATATAGGTTGGAGCGGCATCTCGTTCCTTCGTGAAATCCGACCCAAATGCTGACATCGCGGACAAGTTTTGCAATGTTTAAATGCATCTTTAAATAATGTTGGCCAATAAAAGCCACATTGCAAAACTTTCTCCGCCGTTTTTCGAGGTCCAAAGTGACCGCCGCATGCCTGATCATGACAAAATGATAACACACTCTTGAATTCATCGTTAGGGACACACCTGCGAATGATTTGATCGGAACAATACTTGAATAGATATGGTTCATCCCAGTAAAAATATTTTACTTGGGATAAAAACCGAAGTTTGTCTTGTTTCGACCAATCGCTAGGTATAAGTCCCGTCGCAAGATAGTTCACGATATCCACGAACCAAGGTTCGTAGGATACATTCAAGAGCTGTTCGTCGGGAAATGAGTCATTTATCGGCACGGTCACAGTTGGCGAAGAAGTGATGCGTGAAAGATGGTCGGCTACAACGTTTTCACATCCACTCTTGTCTTTGATAACAAGATCAAATTCTTGTAACAATAGGATCCAACGTATTAGCCTGGCCTTTGCATCCTTCTTCGTTAAAAGATGTCGTAGGGCGGAGTGATCAGTGTAAACCACAATAGGCGAGCCAATCAAGTAGGGCCTGAACTTCTCTATTGCAAATACAACTGCCAAGAGTTCTTTCTCGGTAGTTGTGTAATTTATTTGTGCATCATTCAAGGTCCTACTTGCATAGTAAATTACATGTGGCGTCTTATCAATATGCTGCCCTAAGACAGCACCAATAGCAAAATCTGATGCGTCACACATAAGCTCGAACGGGTGGTTCCAATCCGGAGATGATAGAACGGGGGCTGTAGTGAGTGATTCTTTAAGTGATGCAAAAGCAGCCTCACAATCCGAATCGAAGTGAAAAGTAGTGTCCTTGGCCAATAGAAGGGTTAAGGGTCTAGCAATTTTGCTAAAGTCCTTAATAAATCTCCTATAAAATCCTGCATGACCAAGGAAGGATCGTATATCTTTGACGCAATTAGGACGAGGGAGGTTTTGAATGACATCTATTTTAGCTCTGTCAACCTCAATGCCTTTATGTGAAATTATATGTCCAAGTACAATACCTTCTTGAACCATAAAATGGCATTTTCCCCAATTCAAAATCAAGTTCTTATCCTTACAGCGGGTAAGAACAGCGTCAAGATTACGAAGGCAGTCCTCAAAGGAGTCCCCAAAAATGGAGAAATCGTCCATAAAAATTTCTAGAAAATTTTCCACCATATCTGAAAATATCCCCATCATACACCGCTGAAATGTAGCGGGAGCGTTGCATAACCCAAAGGGTATGCGTCTATAAGCAAAAGTTCCGAAAGGTCAAGTAAAAGTGGTTTTTATCTTGATCCTTTTCGGCGATGGGGACCTGGTTGTAACCAGAGTATCCGTCCAAGAAACAGTAGTATTCGTGTCCCGCTAATCGTTCCAACATCTGGTCAATGAAAGGTGAAGGGAAGTGATCTTTCCTCGTCGCGGCATTGAGTTTCCTGTAATCGATACATACGCGCCACCCAGTTTGGGTGCGTGTTTGGATTAACTCATTAGCCTCATTAGTGATGACCGTGATGCCAGACTTTTTAGGGACTACATGAATTGGACTTACCCATTGGCTATCAGATATGGGGTAAATTATTCCACTATCAAGGCACTTGACGATTTCTTTCTTTACCGCCTCCTTCATAACCGGATTTAACCGTCTTTGTGGGTCTCGGGTTGGTTTGGCTTCATCCATCAGATGTATGTGATGTTCAACAATTAAGGGACTAATCCCTTTGATGTCGGCTATTGTCCAACCAAATGCTTGCCGATTCGATCTCAACACTGCCAAAAGTGCATTCTCTTGCTCTATGGCTAGAGAAGCGGATATAATTACTGGCAAAGTCTCATTCTCTCCTAAATATGCATATTTAAGATGAGAAGGTAGCGGTTTGAGATCAAGAATTGGCGGAGAGACAATAGAAGGAGGGGTAACGGAATGATATTCGGACTCCTTAAGAGGTTTAAAACTTGCATAAGATATTGACTCGGAAAGTGCTGCTGACTTTTGCAACGAGTCAACGGGTTCAATCTCAAGGTCGGACTCATTGAACATATCCTCACTGTGAAGTGGTGCAAGATCAAACGATGTCTCATTAGTGTTGTTGAGAACATCAAAGCAAAGTTCCTCATCCATGCAGCTTTCGGGAGCTATCTCGTGGATGGAACAAACATCCAGCAAATGAGCAGAAGGTTCTGATGGCTGACTTCCTAGCTTGTAAATATGAAGCTCAATTGTCATTTTCCCGAAGGATAGGTTCATAGAACCGTTACGACAATTAATCACAGCGTTAGAAGTTGCTAGGAAGGGTCGACCAAGTATCACCGGGATTTGATTGCGTGGGTTTGCCACAGGTTGTGTATCTAAAACAATAAAGTCCACGGGAAATATGAATTCCCCGACTTTAATTAACACATCCTCTAGTTCGCCCCGAGGTTTGGTGATAGATCGGTCTGCCATTTGGAGAGTACAATGGGCGGGTTTTAACTCTCCAATCCCTAACTGCTCGTATACTGAATAAGGAAGCAAGTTGACGCTAGCGCCTAGATCGAGTAAAGCACGATTTATATTTTTACCCCCAATAGAGATAGAGATTGTAGGACAACCGGGGTCCTTACGTTTCTTTGGTATTTGTTGGGCAAAAGCTGTGCTAACATTACTCGTCATGAAAACCTTTTTAGGCACTTGAGTTTTTTTCTTCCTAGTGCACAAGTCTTTAAGGATTCTTGCATAAGATGGGACTTGTTGAATAGCATCTAAGAGAGGAATATTCACGCTAACTTGCTTAAACATTTCCACAATCTTCTCCATTTGCGGGTTAGGTCGGTTGGCCCTTAATCGGTTTGGAAATGGAGCTCGATCAATAAGTTTTGGGTCCAACGTTTGTGGAGAAGACTGTGGCGACGGATTCGATCCCAAAATTGGAGTGGGCATTGACTTAGATAGATTTGGCGAAATGTTCGAGCCTTGGGGAAAACGGAGAATAGGCTCGGATGAAGGTGGGAGACTAGACGAATCAGGGGAAGAAGAAGAAGAAGAAGGGGTATCAAATGTGTCACTATCATCAAACTGCTCACCCACATGGTTATTCAGCACTCTCCCCGATCTCAACGTAGTAATGGCATTCACATTATGACTTTGTGAATGGCCAGGATTCGGTAGGGGTTGAGATGGGAGTTTCCCTTTCTCTCTCGCACTCATTGCGGCGTTTAACTGTGCGATTTTGTTTTCTATTGATTTAATACTCTCACCATGGGAGGAGGAGTTTTTCGTTAGGGTATCAATAGAAGACCTTATCTCAGCCGAATTTTGCATGGATTGTTTCATGAACATATCCAAAGTTTGTGCAAGTGAGTTGTCAGTACCGGCCACTTGTGGTGTAGAAATGTTGGCCGGATTTTGGAAATTTTGTGACTGAAAGGGGGGCTGATTCTGTGGTTGTGGTTGCTGTGGAGGAGGTCTTTGATAATTACTTTGTTGGTTTTGATTCCAAGCAAAGTTAGGATGATTCCTCCATCCTTGATTATATGTGGAAGAATAAGGATCATTTCTAGGTCGCTGCTGAAAAGCAGCATTAGCTTGAAACGATGCATTCATAGGACATTCTTCCGTTAAGTGTGAAGGATCCGAACAGCAACCACAGACGGTCTTAGGAAGCGTGACCTGATTTAGGGAGAATGTTGAGAACTTGTTTTCAATAGCATCGAGTTTCTTCTGAATCGCTGCCATTTCGTCTTTTACTGCGATAGAAACGTCGAGCTGATGAATACCTCCCTTAGTTGAAGGTGGTCTTACGCTTTCCTACTGCAACGTGTGTTCAGCAAGGTCTTCCAGATATTTCCATGCTTCACCGTCATCTTTAGACATGAAATTGCATTGACACATTGTTTCAAGCATCTGCTTTGTCGCTGGATTAATGCCCTCATATATA
The DNA here is from genome assembly GCA_030015575.1 of Agapanthus africanus. NCBI lineage: Eukaryota > Viridiplantae > Streptophyta > Magnoliopsida > Asparagales > Amaryllidaceae > Agapanthus > Agapanthus africanus. Next base: position 156,461,353 of record JASDDO010000004.1, read on the forward strand.
ATCCGACATAAATCCCATCTTTGTATTCCGTGATGGGGGCATTGGACAAGCAGATCTTTGAAACGTTCAAAGCACTTCCAAAATGGTTCATTGTGAAGCTGGGTGAACTGGTTGATCTCGCTCCTAATATGTGCAGTCTTATGATTTGGGTAAAACTTCTTAAGAAATGCTATGACGAATTCATCCCAATTAGTGATAGAGTGTGCGGCAGTATTATAAAGCCATTTTTCTGCCAAGTCGCACAGTGTGAATCAGAGAAGACGTAAGCGCATAGCATCTAAAGTCAATTGTGAAGTACCCATCATTGCGCATACGTTCTCGAATTTGGTGATGAAATCGTACGCGTCTTCCGACTCAAGCCCGTGAAATTTGGGCAGCAGATTGATGTAGTGGGGTTTAATTTCGAAATTATCCCCGTTAGGTGGTGGAAGAGATAGACAAGTAGGAAGGGGACCACGGATAGGATAGGACCTCTCTTGGAGAGAGATGCGCGGTGGATTCTGCTCACCTGCGGGCGGTGGCAGCGTGGTGTTATAATTAGATGGAGTGCCGTCCATCACGGTTGATGTGGTGTGTGGTGGGGGAAAAGAAGATGAAGAAGTACCGACTTCGGCGTCGATAGCAGGAACGCGGACAAGACGGGCATTAGGATCCCGTGTCCAGCCGAGCATGCACTAAGAGGGTTTAGTGCAAGTGGCAGCGTGTGTGTGATTTAAAATTGGCTTGTTTTGAAAAAGTGGGACTCAAGACAAATCTCCCTAAGATGCACAAGCAACCCTATAACTAAGGTCACCTAGGTCCAGTCTCTAGACCGCTCCTAGACTTCCAAAGGATAAGCCGCAGGATAAATCCTCTACTGCCTCCATACTACCCTTGTAGCCAGGTAAGTGCCAGGTAAGTGGGAAGGAACCACGGTAGTGGGCCTAATTAAAAACCACTAGCCTTTGACACACTTTCCTAGGCACTACAAAAGTAATGCAGATAAACGATAAATTACCCACGACCTTCCTCTGTCCTTAATGAGCGCGACAGTCTTTAGAGTCTGGTCTAGATATTTTTTAAATTAATGAAGGGTTGATCTATATGCTCGGTTTGTGATTTGTGGGGCTTAGGAAGTGTGATGAAATCCCCACCTAATCTTGATTTGGTCCTTGCCCCTTAAAGTCCGTATTAAAATATGCAAAACAAAACCAATCACAAAACTTTTGCAAAAAGATTTTTGAGCGGCGCGATTTTGCAAAGAATCCTGCAGAAAATAGATTTTATTGGATTTGAGAGGAGAGAGAAGGAGTTAAGAAAGATACCAGAGAAGTGTGAAACCCTAGATCTCCTGTTTGCTCAAGTCCGTGACTCCAGATTCCCTCGCAAAATTCACACACAAATCGTTAAATATGCAATTTGCAGTTTTGTTTTAATAATGATATGGATCGTCTAAGAATTCAACACAAATAGTAAAAATAAAAAATTACGCACGTTTCCCCGGCAACGGCGCCATTTGATTGATTCGAAAGAGTGTTTGTTTGTAGTTTAACCGCAATCAGAACGGTGTCGCGTGTAGCTAGACCGAGGTGAGTACGGGTCGTCCTCAGGAAAACGTTGAATATTTTACTCTTACTTTAGATGTGTTGAGAGAGAGAGGAGGGAATAAAGAATGTTGTAGAATGGTTATAGGATCTAGATCTACGTTAAACAAGAATGCAAAATATAGATGTAGATTAACTATGGATGTAAGTTTATATAAGAAGAGGGCTTGTAGGGTTCATTAGGATTTAGTAGTTATGGATGATTAATTAAAAATTACCCTTTTTATCCTTTAATAGATTTAAAACTAGAACGACGGTGATGCGTGTAGATTAGGGTTTCTGGAGGGAAAAGGAATCCCACTCTTAACCCTTATCTCGACACGAAACTCCGTTCATATCTAGCCTTTACCAAAACAATCATTAATCTAATCTCTAATCGCGGTCGGAACTAACAAAGAATTGTTAGCGCGCCCGATTAGGATGTTAATGATTCTTTTGATAAAGTTTATAAACTTTATAGGACTTAAAAAGGGTTTTGGGATGTTCATCATCCATTAGCCTACCCTAATCTTACGAACCCTAACAAGCGGATAATTACTCGCGCATGTTGGGAAAAGAAAATGAAAAGATAGAAAGGGAAAACATAATGTAAAATGCAAAAGAATTAAATAAAACAACTACCTTTATTAATCAACTTGAACAATCTACACTTTGATTCCTTAGAAAATGATTACAAAACTAGTTGCTTCTCGATCTCTTCCAAGGAGGTAGATGAACCGTTGATGATCAGCCTGGATGCGTGAGCGTCTGGGGCTTCGTGATCGCGTCGGCTTGATAGCTTTTCCAAGAGGCTCTCGGTGCCCTTTTATAGTGCAAAGCCAGAATCTTATTGTTGAAAACTTGCTAAAATTTAGCAATGATTGATCTCCAAAAATCTTGCCTTCCAACTCCCTATTATTGCGGCGGATCCGCGGCCAAATAGGGGGTATGGCCGCGGATCCGCGGCCAATGGTGAGGATCTCTTCATCAATTTTCTTTGGCTCTCTGATTGTGACATTCGGCAATCCAAGGCACCTTTAGAATTCAGAAATCTTCTCTCGGTTGCTTCCAGACTTGGTCTCCAAGTTTTGCTTCTTAATTTGGCAAGATTTCTTCAACAACTTGATTTGTTTGATAAATTCTGCATAACAACTTGGAAAATTCTGCACAATAATCTCAAATAATATTTAGTAGGCTTATTTCTAGTAGGATTTGTTCAATAGATTTATTTGCATACATTTTCCTACCAAATGATAATTAAAATATATTAACACATGGAAAATGGTGTTTTTACACATAAACCCTCATATGCATAATATATTATAATAAAGTCCTTTTTTAATATGAAAATGGTAGGAAAAATGTAATACAAATGTGCAGTTTTATCAACTGAATAACGAGTTTCCTGATATTGATTTCGTGCACCATAGCCGCACCTACTGGGTATTTGCATGTTTGCGCATAGTTTCGCACCTGATATATATATTTTATACACCGTTGTGTTGACTTGTGATTTGTGCATATCTATTGCATTCGATGTCGATTTTGTACCTTCGTATCATGTGTTTATGATTTCGTGGATTTCATACGGATGATTTGATTTTTGCACTCGGTATAGCTTATATATGCTTGTAGTGCATCAATACGTATTTTGTGCACCACAGTTGCACCTGACTTCATTTTGATGTCATTTGAGATATTTATTGTGATTTCATTCCTAGGGCATGCCTATGGTATGATTTATTCTTTCGGCATAGTTTTCATGCACTTTTAGTATTTGATTTGCTTTTGTGCATGTTGATGCACATGGTTGTGAGATTATATACCACGGTATACCTGATTTGGATTTGGATTGAAATGTGTTGTATACCGTCGATTCGATTTTGATACTCGATATTTGTTTTGTGCACCTTGTGCACCTGATTGGATTCTTGTGCATATCAGATGCACCCGATATTGTTGTCATGCACACCCGTTGCACTGGACAGATGCTTTCGTGCACAACCATTGCACGTAGTTTTGGGCTTTTGTGCATATTGTGGCACCTATGTTTGGATTTGATTTCCATGTGCACCAGACGCATGTGATCATTGGATACGCCTTTTGAGGCTGATTTTTCTTTTGAGCACTTTGTTTTCATGTTGGGCACTATATTGTGTAGTAGCCAAACATGACTGATCCGAGGACAGTACCTGAGTACTCTGCATGCATTAAAAGATTACCAAAGGGGTTTTCAAAAGGAGCTATAGTCTCGCTATTTCCTACGTGTCTGTGAGCGACACGAACGTTTATAAAGGAGAACCTTTTGGGATATTTTAAAAACGACGGAACGTGTATTTAAGAAAACATATATGGACATATATTATTATTTTAAAATGGGCGTCCGTCAGTTATGCCGTGAGTTACGAATTCCCGCGGCGATTTAGACAAGATTTTGCATGTATTCTATTCAGATTTTGGAGTTTTCAAAGATGCATACTTTACACGTATCATAGTATTTGACTAGTGTATATTGGATTTCAGTAGTGGATTTCGAGATCTGCATCTCTATTGTAACTCCGAGGATATGCGTGCAAATCTGATGATTTGCGTGACGCTTGACGGAGTTGATTTTGAGTTTTGTACTCGTTTTCATGCGCACTTGGCGCGTTGTGTTATTTCTGTGTTTTCCATGATTTCGGAGCCCGTTGTTTTAAGCCGATTATTGAAATGTTTTAGATTTTAGGGGTTTAAATTTAAATTCGGGGACCGAATTTATTTAAGGAGGGAAGATTCTAACATTTCAGAAAATATAAAATATTATTTTTGGGAATTTAATATTAAAATAATATATTTCCCGAAAACTGCCCGATTTGCGAAATTGGGGTTTTCGAAAAAGGGTATAAATATATACCAATAATTATGAAATAAATAGAAATTATAATGATTTATTCATTTAAAAATATAATTAAAGGATTTGGAATTTTTAAAAGTTATTATATGCAGTTTTGATAAAAACCCGATTAGTGCACCTAATCGTGATTAAGCCAAATCCGCATTTCTACAGTTTTTCGTGGCCAGTGCACCATGTCATATTATGTGGTGATTACATGTTGTGTTCTTGTGTTATTTTGGGTATTTTGTGACTTGGGTTTTTAATAAAAAGAAAAGGGTAAGAAGAGAAAGGGTAAAAGGGTAATATTGAGAGAGAGTGGGTGGAAATAAGAGAGGAGAGAGAAAGGGGCTGCCTCATTCTATCCTCCCCCATCATTTTCTTCTTCTTCTTCGTCCTCTCTTCCCTCCACCTTCACCCCATGATATCATCTCAAATCCTTGATCAAAACCCTAATTCCCTTTCACAAAAATTGATCCCCTCAACACCCTCTACACATTGGACACAGAAAAGTGAGATTTCGACCACCTTGTGGAGCTAGGGTTTTTCTTTGATTGCCAAAGTGAGGTAATTTCATCACCCTTAGCATAGTATTTCATTCACTTTACCTTTCATGCAAGTTTAGAGGTGAAATTGTGATATTTAGTGAACCTTGGAAAACCTAGTAAAGGGTTTGAGTGTTGTTTGAAATTGGGTGATACCTAGTGGCTGTTAACTAGACTTGGGTGCTGTTTTAATGACCTGGACCAGAGCTTAGAAACACCAAAACACGGATTTAGAAACCCTGACATCGGATAAATGTGTGAATTGTGAGGGTATTTTGGAATCTGGAGCAATCCGGGGACACTAGAAATGATTTTGCAATTACTGGGAGTCGTGCAGGCACCTAGGAAGCTACCACCAAGACCTGAGCCCCATCCCCTGCACCCAGGCCGCGGATAAATTCAATCTGGCCGCAAATTGTGGCCAGTCTAGGTTGGAATGGCTTCGTATTTGTTCTGGGGTCCCTTTAAATGTAAATTAGACCCTCCATGTATGCAGAATTGACCAATTTGGCTTAGGGTGAAATCTGGGACCATTTCCATGAGTTGGTGAATTATTTTACGACTTCGTTTTGACTTGATTTTGGTATCTGGTATTGTGTTTCCGTCGTGTGTCGTTTGTACGTCAACGACCTGGGATAATTGTCGTGTTTTGCACGCAAAGCTATATGTTTTGACCTATGAGCGAAACGTGTACCGTTTTGGTTTTTCGCCTTGATTTTAATGCGCATTGCTATAGTTTATTATTGTAGGTACCTTCGCATGGATTTTGAGGCGATGGAGCGTGGCGTCATCCACTTCGGCGAACAAGAAGCAAGGTGAGTGGATCTATATCCACGGGGGAAGTCGGGTGGATGGCGTATAGCACCCCCGCAAAGTTTTGGTGGAAACCGATTATAGAATATGGTTAAGGAAACCTAGATTAGGAAACTAGGGTTAGAATGAGATAGCTATGGAACCATATTAGAAACTAGAGGATAGTTAGAAGTGATATGTTACTACTATCATAGGATGACGTTTAGCGATATTGCCGTTTAGGGTATTGTAGGTCTAGATAGTCGATGTAGATGCGTCATCCGAACCATACCTTTTTCTAAAACAAATAGTCGTATGTATCTTTTAAATATATACCTTGAGGGATGTTACGGATTTTCAAATGATATCTTTTTCTTAAAAACACCGTAACCCCTATTTTCAAAACTACGATTCGCTTCTTTAAAAATCTGATTGTATGGTTCGGGTGTGTATGTTAGATTAGATACTTATACTTAGTAGAGGTAGAATGTTTATGTAAATTCGATTTGATGTGTGATATAAATGCGATGAAAGAATATAAGACTGATATGATGATATGATGATATGATGATATGTTGGTATACGGATGCGAGTCGATCGAGATGATTTATACCCTGCCGGTCCCCTGATATGAGATTATTGCGGATGTGAACCGGGACATACATACATACATACATACATACATATATATATATATTTATATATATAGAATGTTGTGAATCATGGATGATAGGTCGTATGTGATATTAGGCTGTACCCTCATTTGTCTTGTAGGCTGATAGGATCCCTATTAGCTTAATGTTGTCGTACGATGATTTTCCATGCGTGATGAGTTTGACTTGATGATTGATCCTTACCTTTGACTAGAGGTTGTCGTACGATGGATTATACCGTACGTGTTGATGTTTTGGCTGGATGCCGGTTGATAGATTCACCGGCTCGATCATGTTAGATACGTATACCCGTCTGCATTTGCATATGTTTTACCTTATGCTGCCTTCATGTTATTCGCATTGCATCTCTTATACCCGTGATAGTACACATGCTCCATTATCGATGATGCGCATGTTACACGTACACAGATTGTAGGCTCACACACTTCGTCATTGATAATTGCCATGTCACTACACAGTAGGATTGCTGTATCATGATATGACTCTTCGCATAACATGCTTACATATACATTGATACATCTATACTTGCGGATATACACATTCGTATATCCATATTGGTGTATATATACATTGATACATCTATACTTGCGGATATACACATTCGTATATCCATATTGGTGCACATATACATTGATACATTCACACTTGCGGATATACACATTCATATATCCATATTGGTGCACATATACATTGATACATTCATACTTGCGGATATACACATTCATATATCCATATTGGTGCACCTATACATTGATACATCTATACTTGCAGATATACACATTCGTATATCCATATTGGTGCACATATACATTGACACATCTATACTTGCGGATATACACATTCGTATATCCATATTGGTGCACATATACATTGATACATTCATACTTGCGGATATACACATTTGTATATCTATATTGGTGCACATATACATTGATACATTCATACTTGCGGATATACACATTTGTATATCCATATTGGTGCACATATACATTGATACATCCATACCTGCGCATATGCACATTGTATACCATATTGGCACATATACACCTTGGTACCTCTATACTTGCGCATATACATATTGTGCCTACATAGATAACTGGTTTTATTGGGAAATTGAGAACCACAAGATATATTTTAAAAACTGGAATCATTTAAAAGAACGGTTTTCCCTTAATATGTCATATCACTGTTCCATGTTGCATGATATATTGATATGCTTACATTTCTGTTATATGTCGCATACATCATGCTCTATGATTTTCACGCATTGAGATATGCTGTTTTCATGAGATTTCTGGATTTGAGAACCGTGGATATTTTAAAAGAGATTATGTGTTGTTTTAAAAACCCGGTTATCTTGATATGATATTTCAGTGCGTCCACCATGTGTTTTCTCGGTTCTGAGAGCAACATGTGAAACCTGATTCGAGGAGGCGGATGAGGCCGATTGCGGGTACATGGTGGACTCGGTATGGTACCCCGGGGCGAGAAAGAGATTTCGTGTGGATGACGATGAGCCTGGAAGAGGGACTACTACCTACCGGTGATAGCATTTGGGCTCGGCGGATATCCGGAGGATACCGACCGGAGTCGAGAGATGATATGGGCCGATCCGGACTGACGGAGCCTGATATATGAGGATTTACGTGCCGATGCTGGGCACGGTTTTCATGATGTTTTCGAGTGTCAATGCTAGGCACTCAAGTTCTATGATTTTGATGTGTCGGGAGGGACACCGTAGATATATATCCTCATATTTTCAAGCACAGTCCTTTATGATATTTACGTGCATGCAGACATTGATTATAAGGGTGGACGAGATCCACGTGCATACATACCTTGATTTTGGATGGACGAGATTCACATGCATACATACCTTGATTATGGTTGGACGAGATCCATATACATGCATTGATTTTTACTGTTGGGTGTTATCCACATGCATAGGTATTGACTACCTTATTGGCATATATACAGACCCGGTCACCCTAGATATCATAGTATTACCTTTATGATATAGTTGACCTAGGTGTCGTTGTTTATTCGATTTCTATCTGTTGATATTTTTCTACTCACGAGTTGGCAACTCACCCCCGTTGTGCCACAGTTCTTACAGGTTGACCGCTTGGATCTGTAGCGGCTTCACTGGCACACAGTTGCATTCAGGTGTTTTGCGTTGGTAGGTAGGACCTTGTATCGTACCCACTCTTGTATTTATATTTCATATTGTATCTAGCAAACTCTATCAATCAAAACTTATAAATTGTATAAGTAATGAGACTTAGTGAGATTGTGGTTGCGTGACTTAGAGCGAAGGGTTTTCCGCTACTTGTGATTTATATGTCTTGCTTTTCTTTATCTTTCTGTGGTGAACTTCGCCGTTGGGCGTCGTTTACTTATTTATACTGTATTGCGTGGTTGTGATCCGCCGTTTGGTGAAGAGCTAGCTCCCGATTAGGGATGCCATTATTCTTATTATGTATTTGTGGTTTTGGATCAAAAAATACAAAGGTGGTGCTGCCAAATTTTTTAAAAGATGAAACATGTTTTCAAACTAGTAAATTTCACTTGCATCATTCATGTTCCTTTTCTATGCATTAAGAATACTTGATTTCATCATACCTTTATTTCAAACTTCACCTCCTTTATTTTTCTTAAAAGGTTTAGATTTCTGGGTTTCAGCTTACTTGAATTCTGTTACGCCTTTAGACGTTGTGTGATTCAAGTGCTGGTCACGAGCTAATATTTTGGGTCGTGACAAAGAGAAACCTGGTTTTTCAAAAACAGTGCATACTTTCTTAAAATAATACCACGGTTATCAAATCCAGAAATTACATGAATCCGAAACTCAATGCGTAAACCCATGCAATGTGTCGTATGCCGTATAAAATTGTATTATGAGTAAAAAGGGGGAAAACCGCTCTTTTAAATGGATTCAGTTTGAAAATATTTCATGCGGTCCCCAATTTTCCAAAATCAAAGTCAGCATCTTTTATGTATGTGCAAGAGTATGTATGTTGTCACGACCCGAATATTTCGACTCGTGACCGACACTTAACCACGCAACGTCTACAGGCGTAACGCGACTAAGTAAGCCGAACCCAGAGATCAAAACCATTTAAAAGTAGTGAGTGTTGAAAACATTCAATTAAAACATTTAGAAAACCTTAAATAGTTCAATAAAGTTCTATTAAAGTTAAGTTATCCTTATTATAATTTTGGCAGCATTTCCTTTGTAAAAGTAACCCCGAAATCGGGTACAACAGGATATAAGTGAAATGATATATAATGAAACAAAGCATCCCCAAACGGGAGCAATCACGCCTAACGGCGGAAACCATCACCACAAGAGTAATATACGACGCCGTAGCGAAGAATGAGCAATAAGTAAAAACATCACAGAATAATAAAACTGCATAAATAAAGTCGGCTCCCACGAGCTCGACACCAGAATACAAATAATATACATCATCGTCCTCACACTGTCTCTAAGTCAAGTACATATATGGTAGATGGAGAATACTAGATACGAAAGTGCGTACAATAAAAGTAACCAGATACCACAACCCACCTAATAGCAAAACAGCTCTCGCACCCACTGTAGTGGTATCCGTAGCCAAAAGATGTAAAAAGGCAGCCTGCCGCGACTACTCTGAGGGGCAACCTGCAAATACTGTGGCACAACGGGGGTGAGTTGCCAACTCATGAATAGAGATAACATATAAAGGTTATCGCGAGCATGCACGTACTGCGCTACTCTATCATATGCCAGCAGGTAAATCTATATGCGACAAGCAGTAGGTGCAATAATCATGCAAATGCTCTGTCAGGTAAAATAACTACAGGATGAGATACATGATAATCAATGCTGAGCATGGGATAAACAACATCTATACAGAATATCAATCGTGGAAAAATAATCGGTGCCCAAAACTGCACCCAAATCCCAAATAAACTCAGGCGCCGGCACTCTCCTCGGCCCTTAAATCCTGTAAATCTCTGAGAATCATGAGTGCCCAACACCGGTACTCAAAATATCATAAAATACTCGTGTCCAGCATCGACACACAAATCCTCATATATCGGGCTCCGTAAGTCCGGATGAGCCCACGGGCTCCGTCTGCGGTATCGGCCCTCGGCCCTGGCAGTATGGATCATCCCACATCCATCTCTCGACTCTGGTCAGTATCCTCCGGATAACCGCCAGGTCCAACCAATCACCGGTAGGTACTTGCCCACCTCCAGGCTCAATCGGCAAAGTCCATCGATCATTTTGCCGACGGGAACCATACCGGGTCCACCACGAACCCGCAAACGGATCATCCAACTCCTCGAATCGGGTTTCAAGCACACGTCTTAGCACCGAGAAAACGCGTGGTGGACGCACCAAAATATCGTATCACGAGGAACCGGGTTTTCAAATAGTGCATCTTTTCTTAAATAACCCCACGGTCCACAAAACCAGAAATCACATGAAAATCCAACACCAATGAGTAAATCAAATGCGATGGGCTATGTACATCAAGCCATAATATGGGTGCAAGGGAGATACCGCTTTTTAAAATAGTTTCAGTTTTCCAAGACATCATGTGGCTCCCAATTTCAATGAAAATCATCTCAAATCATATGTGAAAGGAATTATAGTATAATGATCATGGCAATTCTACAGTGAGTGTGTGTCATGGCAATTACTAACGGTGTATGTAACATGCAGATTAGTGCTCGTGCAACATGAACCGTTAGTAATAGTGCGGTGTTCTATCAATTCCAAGTTTACAATTATATAGCAGGGAATGCAGTATGCAACAACAGTATCCATGAGCAGTCAATGTAAGTAAATGCAACCTATAGCTATAAGGTCCTATCACCCCTGACGCATAATGCCATGTGGGCGATATCGCCGTAGATGTTAAATCTACTCACCGTAGTCTCGCGCTAAGTGTAGCCGACGACTTGTTTCCCCTTCTTCGCTGCGTCCGTCGCACTCGCCTGCAAACCTAGAATTACACAATATATCACATATAAGCCCAAAACCATACAAACACGACATTTAAAGTTACACTAGAAACCCGTGTCGCAAACCAAGCGCGCGTGTGCGCGATACGCTAAAACGTGTGATTATGCGCCTGAAGCTAACCCGACGCGTCGCGATACGCAGAACACCCCAAACCCACACACGTAACACGCGTGTCGCGAAGATTTAAAATACGAGAATATAGGTTTTTAACTCCAGATTTTGATACAGAAAAAATATTATAAAACTATATATACCATAATACTCCACATAGCAGCAGACACCCATCACCCCCACCCCAACCCACAATTCCCTCATCTGGCCGCAATTTGCGGCCAGAAAGCTTTTTCTGGCAGCTTGGGTAGGGGGTGGGCTCCCGAGTTTGGTGTGTGCACTCCATACCCTATGAACATACTACAGTAATTACAATTTTAATTTAAGGCAACTCGGGTTGCAGCAGATTCAACAGAACCCAAATTCAAGTTAAAAATCACACTTTTGCACTAAAATGATACTTTAGGGTATTTTTCTGAAATCTGAAACAAACCCAAGTCTAAAATCACACTAACAACTCATCACCAAGCTAATCAAGCCATGAAGATATCAATTTTAACATAACCTCACTAGAACCCCTCACATAGCACCAAAACATGCACAAAAATGAGATTTTTGCTAAAACACAACAAGTTATGAAATGGGATGTTAAATATGAGTGTAATAACTTCAAAAGACTTTAGAAAAACCTAAAAGTTCCAGCTCTAGCCTCAGGTGCACTGATTTGCTCCAAACACCTCAAAAGAGCCACTAAACCAAGGTTTGTGTGAAGGAATTATGCGGTTTTTGTGTAGGGTTTGAATGAGGATCTAAAGAGAAATGAAAAGTGAAGAGAAAATGGAGAAAAATGAGGGTTTTTCTGCAGCTCCCCTGCAGGAAATCTGAAAGGGGAAGGAGAGAGAAAAGAGAGGGGATAATGGTCAAACAAAAGTCCAATTTCCTACCTAACCACCATACCCCATTTTCTATTTGGATTTTGAATTTCTTTTGAAGGGGTTTTGACTTGGAAAAAGGGTGGAAATAAAAATGAACCATGCAAGAATGAAATGGTTAACATGTTACACTTTAACCAAGTCACAAAATATGATAAGTGTGCATGTGTGCGCTTAACACAAAATTTCACACTTAGGGTAAACCCGACTAAAAATAATTAATAACCCTATAAATATATGTAAATATATATATAACACCTCACAACACAATTATCACCAATCAAGAAAGAAAAATAAGTTATTCAGGTTTTGTGAAAAACACGCATAAATTGCTAATTAACACGAAAACATCCTAAACTAATTTCAAGGCGTTACAATCTACCCCCCTTAAAGAAATTCGGTCCCCGAATTTTCAAAAAAAAAAAAAATCTAACTACACATACCTTCAAAAAGATGGGGATACCTCTTCCTCATCTCGCTCTCGGTCTCCCAAGTGACCTCCTCGCTGCTCGGACCACGCCAAAGTACCTTGACGGACGGTATCTCCTTCGATCTCAATTTCTTCACTTGTCGATCCAAGATCATTACCGGCTGCTCTGCATAGGAAAGGTCGCGCTCAAGCTGGATCGTCGGGTGCTGAATCGCATGCGAAGGATCATGAAGATACTTGCGGAGCATCAAAACATGAAATAAGGGGTGCACGTCTGGGAAACTGGGCGGAAGGGCTAATCGATACGCAACCGCACCAACACGCTCGAGGATCTCAAAGGGGCCCACATATCGGGGACTAAGCTTCCCCTTCTTCCCAAATCTCATCACACCTTTCATCGGGGAGACCCTCAAGAAAACATGATCACCAACAGAAAACTCAAGTCTGCGCCGACGACGGTCCGCATAAGATCTTTGCCTACTCTGGGCTGCTCTCATCCTATTGCGAATCATCTGGATCTTCGCGGTCATCTCCTCAACAATCTGTGGTCCTAAGATACTGCTCTCACTGAGCTCCGTCAAACAGGCGGGCGATCTGCATCTCCTCCCATAAAGAGCCTCAAATGGTGCCATCTGAATGGTCTCCTGGTAGCTGTTGTTTTAGGAGAACTCTACTAAGGGTAAATGATGATCCCAGCTACCTCCGAAGTCTAATACGCATGCTCTGAGCATATCCTCGAGAGTCTGAATAGTTCGCTCTGACTGTCCATCGGTCTGCGGATGAAATGCTGTGCTGAAACTTAAGCGAGTGCCTAAAGCCTCCTGAAGCCTCTGCCATAGTCGGCTGGTAAACTGGGTGCCTCTGTTGGACACGATACATGTCGGAACTCCGTGCAGTCGTACAATCTCATCAATGTAAATCTGGGCATACTGAGCAAATCCGAAAGTCGTCTTCACCGGTAGGAAGTGAGCCGCTTTCGTCAAACGATCCAAGATCACCCAGATGGAGTCATACCCTCGACTAGTCCTGGGTAGACCCACAATGAATTCCATAGATATCTGTTCCCATTTCCACTCCGGAATGGGTAACGGCTGTAGCTCTCCCGTGGGTCTCTGATACTCATCCTTGACTTGCCGACAAGTCAGGCATCTCGACACGAAATCTGCGATGTCCCTCTTCATTCCGTCCCACCAGTAAACACCTCTCATGTCATGGTACATCTTGGTGGAACCGGGATGAACACTGTATACCGATCGATGTGCCTCCTCAAGAATCTCGAGCCGCAATCCCTCAGCATCTGGTACGCACAGTCTAGCCCCAAATCGCAGTATCCTCTGATCATCGATCACGAACTCGGAAAACCTGCCCTGTCCAATCTGTGCCCTGATCTCTGAGCATCGGTCATCACCGTGCTGTGCCTCATGTATACGGTCAAGCAACTGTGGGCGTGCACGAACATGCGCAATCTGTCCTCCGATCGGCGTAAACTCGAACTGTACCCGGCTGTCGCATAAAATCTGCCAATCTGCCAACGACTGCCTCTGTACTGCGCTCAAACAAGATAGACTACCACCGGGCCTCCTGCTCAAAGCATCCGCCACTACATTAGCCCTGCCCGGGTGATACAAGATCTCACAATCGTAGTCCTTCACTAACTCCATCCATCGGCGCTGTCTAAGGTTCAGGTCTCGCTGCTGAAATATATACTTTAAGCTCTTGTGATCAGTGAATATCTGGCACGACTCGCCGTATAAGTAATGTCGCCAGATCTTAAGTGCAAAGACCACCGCAGCCATCTCCAAATCGTTAGTGGGGTAGTTATGTTCATGTTTCTTCAATTGCCGCGAAGCATACGCTATCACCCTGTCATGCTGCATCAATACGCACCCTAGCCCCACTAGAGAAGAATCACAATATACCATAAATTCGCCCGATCCTGAAGGCAATGATAATACTGGCGCCGTAGTCAGTAGAGCCCGTAACTGCTGAAAACCGTGCTCACACTCCTCCGTCCAAACGAAAGGAACTCTCTTCCGGGTCAACCCGGTCAACGGTGTAGCAATACGGGAGAAGTCCTGCACGAATCGCCTGTACTAGCCGGCCAGCCCTAGAAAGCTGCGAACCTCCGTCACTGACGTGGGTCTAGGCTAACTCCGAACGGCCTCGATCTTCCTCGGGTCTACACATATACCATCTCGTGTAATCACGTGCCCCAAGAAGTCTACGCTGTCCAGCCAGAAAGCGCACTTGGAGAATTTGGCGAAAAGCTGATGCTCCCTCAAGGTGTGCAGTGTAATCCGCAGGTGCTGCTCATGCTCCTCTCTACTCCGAGAATACACCAGAATATTTTCAATGAATGCAATGATAAACAGATCAAGATACGGCCGGAAAATACGGTTCATCAAGTCCATAAATGCTGCTGGCGTATTGGTGAGTCCGAACGACATCACCAGAAACTCGTAATGGCCGTAGCGCGTGCGGAAAGCTGTCCTAGGAATGTCCTCCTGTCTAACCCGCAGCTGATGATAGCCCGATCGTAAATCGATACTCGAAAAATATCCTGCCCCCTGAAGCTTGTCGAACAATTCGTCGATGCGCGGCAAAGGATATCTGTTCCGCACTGTCACCCTGTTCAGCAGGCGGTAGTCGATACACAGACACAAACTGCCGTCCTTCTTCTTGACGAACAGGACTGGAGCACCCTAAGGAGAAACACTGGGTTGAATAAGTCCCTTATCCAGCAAATCTTGCAACTGACCCTTCAATTCTCGAAGTTCCGCCGGGGCCATCTGATAAGGCGATATGGAAATAGGCCCCGTGCCAGGAACCAAATCAATACAGAAAGAAATGTCGTGCTCGGGCGGTAGCCCAGGAAGCTCGTCAAGGAACACATCAGGAAACTCGCTAACAACCGGAACCCGGTCCAACGGAACCTCCGTAGCTCTAGTATCGCAAACATAGGAGAGAAATCCCTGACATCCCTTCCTCAAAAGCTGTCCAGCACGAAAAGAAGAAATCACACTGTGTGGGACGGCACCACGGTCCCCCAACACAACAAAAACCGACTCGCCGGGAAAACAAAATCTCACTATCTTCTCACGGCAGTCCACAGAAGCATAGCATGTGGCTAACCAATCCATGCCCAAAAGAACGTCGAAGTCCAACATCTCAAGAAGGATCAAGTCGATAGGCAACTCTCTTGCCAATACAGACGGTACATGATCGGAACACGTGCCTAGCGACAAATGACTCTCCCACAGGAGTGGTCACAACAAGCGGCTGATCAAGCAAACTGGACTCTCTACCCAAACTCGGCACAAAGTGTGTGGATACGTACGAGTGCGTGGATCCGGGATCGAACAACACGTGTGCATCAACAGAACATACTGGAAGGATACCTGAGACCACCGCATTGGACGCCTGTGCGTCCTGATGCATCAAAGCAAAAACTCGCGCCTGTCCTCCACCTGTGACTGACTGTCCTCTGCCTCGGTCATCCCGTCCTCTCTGAGTAACTCCTCCACGTCCACGACCTCTATGTGTATGATTCTGACGCGGTGCAACAGTAGGAACAACAGGCAACGCCCTCTGGGGTGGTGAAGGTGGTAAGGTGACGTGCGGTGCTGCTGTCTCCCTCCGGTGTATCTCAGGACAATCTCTGACGGGGTGAAGTAGACTGCCGCATCTATAGCAACCCCTCGACGACTGCTGACTCTCCCGTGGATATGAACTAAACATCTGGCCTCGTCCCGAACCTCTGTCACTCCCCGTACCTGAACGATACCTGTCGCGGCATCTGAATGTCTGTCTCCGTGATGATATACCAGTACGAACTCTCTTCGGCTCTGGAACTACCGAAGTCTTAGCAAGGCGCGCCTCGACTAATAGAGCTGCATCTACCGCTGCTGCATATATCTCGTAATGCTGCGTGCTGATCGTAAGGAACAGTGGTGTAAGCAAGCCTCGGACAAATCTCTTGACTCTCAACTCCTCGGTAGCTACTAAATACGAAGCATAAACTGATAGCTCGGTGAACAGCACATCGTACTCTGCCACTGACATCTCCGGAGTTTGGCGTAAGGACTCGAACCTGCGTGCTCTAGCATCTCTGACACTCAGTGGAAGAAAGCGGGCAAGGAATAGCGCCACGAACTCTGTCCAGGTCATAGGAGGAAGACCTGCTGCTCAACCTTTCTCGACTGATTCGCACCATTTCTGCGCAAGACCTTCCAGGAGAAAGCTCGCGAACTCAACCCATCTCGCAACTGCGCATCTGAGGGAACGGCATATCCGAGCCATCCTATCAATGAAAGACTGTGGGTCCTCGGCTGCATCGGTGCCTGTGAAGACTGGAGGCTTCAGCCTCGTAAACTCTGATAGCGATACTGTAATCACCTCCGTGGCTGCAGGGGCAACTGGCTGTACGGTAGGTACCATCACGGTCTCTGTAACGGGTGGAGCTACCTCTGGTCGCTGTGCTCGAAGCTTCTCAACTAGCGATCCTATCACTGTCGCATCTCCTGCATACTGGATCCCACCGTCTGCCGCATCTCCTGCATACCAGCCCCTAGCATGGCGATCTGATCTGTCACGGGAGGAACATCCTGCTCGGGTACAATCGGTGTACTTCCCGGATCAGTCCTCGTCTCAGATGAATCAACTCGAATCTCGGCCCTCGCGGCCGCTCCGCCCTCGTAGTCTTTGGCGGCATAATGGCTGAAAGGAAAATAGGATTCGATAAGGATGCAGAAATCTAATCGCAAGAATGTATATACTCAAGAAGGAATTTAAATCAATAAGTTCTAAGGTCGCTTTGGCGGAGTACCGTGTCGTGAGTATGCCGTGGAACATACGCACGCTACACCACTCTGCTTCAGCTACCTACTCCATCATACCAGGGTCATCCTACACTCCGAAAGGTAAAAACCTACGCTCTGATACCAACTTTGTCACGACCCGAATGTTTCGACTCGTGACCGGCACTTAACCACGCAACCTCTACAGGCGTAACGCGACTAAATAAGCCGAACCCAGAGATCAAAACCATTTAAAAGTAGTGAGTGTTGAAAACATTCAATTAAAACATTTAGAAAACCTTAAATAGTTCGATAAAGTTCTATTAAAGTTAAGTTATCCTTATTATAATTTTGGCAGCATTTCCTTTGTAAAAGTAACCCTGAAATCGGGTACAACAGGATATAAGTGAAATGATATATAATGAAATAAAGCATCCCCAAACGGGAGCAATCACGTCCAACGGCGGAAACCATCACCACAAGAGTAATATACGACGCCGTAGCGAAGAATGAGAAATAAGTAAAAACATCACAGAATAATAAAACTGCATAAATAAAGTCGGCTCCCACGAGCTCGACACCAGAATACAAATAATATACATCATCGTCCTCACACTGTCTCTAAGTCAAGTACATATATGGTAGATGGAGAATACTAGATACGAATGTGTGTACAATAAAAGTAAACAGATACCACAACCCACCTAATAGCAAAACAGCTCTTGCACCCACTGTAGTGGTATCTGTAGCCAAAAGATGTAAAAAGGCAGCCTGCCGCGACTACTCTGAGGGGCAACCTGCAAATACTGTGGCACAACGGGGGTGAGTTGCCAACTCGTGAATAGAGATAACATATAAAGGTAATCGCGAGCATGCACGTACTGCGCTACTCTATCATATGCCAGCAGGTAAATCTATATGTGACAAGCAGTAGGTGCAATAATCATGCAAATGCTCTATCAGGAAAAATAACTATATGATGAGATACATGATAATCAATGCTGAGCATGGGATAAACTGTTGGATATAGTGCCCTCAGAGTCAATTATTGGATCACAGGCACGTGATTGCAATGATTGAGGGAGGACCTATGCCGGTAGGACTGTCTTACTCAAAGATGATAGTATGCTATCTGGTTTATCTTTATCATCGTGTACTGCTTTAGGTGACCTTACAGGTCACTATTGCGCATTGATAGAGCCTTTAAGATTCTTGCTTGATAGCCAGCAGTATGATGGCGATCATATATGTGGGAGCTGGGGTCTATATGTAAGTGCACGGCGGCGCCCCGGCCGTCAATCCGACGCCGGAATGCGGAAGCGATGCTTTTCTTTAAACTTTAAAACCAGCACCACCGCGCACTATAAACTCGGATCGGGCTATTAATCTAGTCCTAGGTATCTAGAGAAGGGGGTAGAGAGATATACCGAGCGATCCGTGTCCTTCGGTCTTCTCGTTGTCGTCCCGATCTCCCCGCGGAATCTCTGGTCTCCACCACGTCGCCGGAAGGGCACCATGTCGCCGGCTTCTTTTACGGGCTCCCACCTCTGGACTGAGGCAACTCGGGCACGAAGTTGGCGAGTCGACGTGCCCAAGATTTGCTGCAGAATAGTGTAGAACTCATGTCTCATTTTGGGGTTGTAGGAAGTTGCCTTTTGGTGGAGGAATGATATGAGCTTATGGAGATGGAACTTGAGGGATTTTACAAAGCCAAAGAGATCAAGAAAACCCCACCACAATTTTTGGACAGCCCCTCCATGACTTGGCCGGCCATGCAATGGGAATGAATGAGAGGAGAGAGTGAGAATTGAGGGAGAGGTCTCTCTAATCCAAAAAAGAGCAAGTGAAAAGGCTATCATGCATGAGAGAGAAAAGGGGTGATGATGATCAAGAATCATCACAACCAAAATCACACTCAACCATCATAATCCATCATCATCACCATGTCAAAAGATAAGCAATCATGAACCATCACGATCCTAGAAGTCAATGGAGGCTAAGTCATCATGATACAACAATATGCAAATAACACCCTCCAAAAATGCTTATTTGCACAAATGCAAATAAGCCCTCCTCCACCAATCTTCAGCCAATGAAAGATACAAAGAAATATGGCTGAAACTGAAAACAAACTGGCAACTCCAAAAAACTGATCCCGTAATAAATTACAGGAAAACCCCGCTACTGTAAATACATACCCACATTTGTATTCCGACCGAAATACAAATGCAATGAGACAAAAAATCTACACTGCACAATACTAGGATCCGGCTTAAACCAAAGCCTGCTAGTATTAACCGTCCGATCCTGATCCGTGCAATGCCGCAAGTATCTGATCGAACCCTGCCATATCTCCATACGGCCTCTACAGTGTTTCGCCCGAAACTTGAGTAACTGTTTTGTGGGGGACTCTAAAGACTCGTCAATACTATGGCTGTGGATTTAATCACCAGCACGTCAGAGGTATTAGCCATACGTGACGGGCTACCAGCTATTGACCAAAAGGGACGTCGATGAGCGAACTCATCCTGACACCCTACTGAGCCTGTCAGTGACAATATCCGTACAGTCCGGTCCGTTCGTCTATGAGCATCGCATGGCGGGCCTAAGGGGTTGGTAAAAGTAAGACCCCCAAAGCGGTACAAGTCGTGTCGGAGTGTAGCCCAGAACACCCTGAGATACTACTGGAATACCTACCAGTAAATCTCCTGCCTTGGCCAAGGACTTCGTGTAATGGCTCTCCTAGACACAGCGCGACCTCACCCCTAATACCGGGAGAGACGAAGCCCCGAAGATCCGCTCACTGCCTCCATGTGGCTCGGGACTGTACCCAACTAAAACCTATTTGCACGTCTCCTTTGAGCGTGGTAGGGTAGTAATCAAAGTACAGTGGTAACTCACACGAGACAAATGACGATCCTCAGGTCGATGAACTAACCTGTACATATGTCACCAGGGAACTGCTATCTAACGTCAGGTATAAGACCAACTAGCATGTTCCCGGCGAGTCCTGTCCGGTGTACTCATAACCCAATGAGCACCTGTATACATCTTAGGTGAACCAACTGACACCAGTGGCTTGTGAGACCGGCCACCGCCCCTCGTCGGGGTCTCGACTGTATACACTAGTCTACTCTGAAGTATCGATGCCCTGTCTCGAAACTCCCACGACTAGGGACCTTTTAAGGATGTGCTTATAGACTACCAGCTCCCACGTATATGATCGCCCTCATACTGCTGGCAGTCAAGCAAAAATCCTAGGGGCTCTATCAACGTGCAATAGCGACCTGTAAGGTCACCTAAAGCAGTACACGATGATAAAGATAAACCAGATAGCATACTACCATCTTGAGTAAGACTGTCCTACTGGAATAGGTCCTCCCTCAATCATTGCAATCACGTGCCTGTGATCCAATAATTGACTCTGAGGGCACTATCTCCAACAATCTCCCACTTGCACTCAAGGCTAATTATTGCGATGTCGCATACTCACAGCCCGTGTGATACCGAACACCCAAATCCTCTACTAGTCAGTCTCACAAATCCCCTACTAGTCAGTCTCACAAATCCCGTTTGCGAAACTATTGCGTTCGAGGAATAGCCTCAGCGAGTGGATCCGCTTTGATGTTTCTTTCTATATCTCTCTATATCTCAAGTTCGCGGAGAAAGCCATCTCCCGAAATGAGCAATACCTGTCTTAGAATGTGTCTGGATGTCTGATGGGACCTAGCTCATAAATGAACTCCAAATCCAAACTTCTTAGACTGTATCGTCAACTGAACTTAATCAGTATCCTGCGCCATGCCTCCCTCAGTATTGCCTTGGACCACCTGTCCAAAATACCGCCCCTCGTCAGATGGAAAAATATAACTCTGACAACCTCCTTGTCGTCCAGGTCACCTTGGAAGCCTGGAATGATAACTGTCTCCCGAATGAGGCTGTCGTTATCATATCCCTAGAACATTCACTTATGTTCTAAAACTGCTTCCGACTGTTTCTCTAGGATAGGATCAATGTCAACTTATTGTATCTAGTGCAAGAACAACATCTGGTGTGGTACTTGACATCTCATGATTGACTCAATTGCCTAAGCAAGTGATCTGCCAATCATGCACATCCCTCTCCCCTTTAGTCTGTAAGACACCTTTAGAGAGGGTGACTCCATCACCTGCAGGTACACTACCGTGCCAGGAGTCGTCCATTCTAAATACTCTTAGAATGCTGTAAAAGTACCCTGATTAGGAAACCACCCAAATCTAGATCTAAAACCATAGATCTAGTAACCAGTATGTTTGATATAATGTCCAAGTCCCATGTGGAGAAACCACTGTGTGACGACCAAAGTATAACCGATTGTAGTATAGGAATATCACTTCCTACTCTGTGTATGTCATCCAAATACCAGGACATCACACCCTACTACCTTCTCAACAGATCCATCCCCTATTCTGATGAAGTCAAACCTATGACTGTCACATCAGAAATTGATGATCTATCTCCGCTATATCTGCTTTAGTCTATAAATAGACATAAGCCACTTGTCCACCATGCTTCCGCTGCTCGCACTGACCACGACAACCCTCTGGCAGAGTCATATGGACGTACACTTCTAAAGCCAGTTTAGAACGACGCTATACTCATCCTCCTGTCGGGTCTCACAGTCTGGAACAACAGTAATGGCAAGTCTGGGTAAACAAGAACCTCCCTGTCACCGTCCTTGAGGCTACCGGAGTACCTCTCGGGTGCCTGAGGTTACCCACCTTATCTGCGGAGTGGCCAATGGAATGTCAAATCAGATTGAATCTTTAGGTTCCTATCAAATCTTCAGTAATCGTTTGTGGTTCTGGAATCACTTCCAGTTCTACCATACTCCCACTACTGTTTTCTGAAAAAATCCATTTTTATTAAAACTGTAGCGAGTCTAGAACAATATCACTATTGTGTAGGGTTCCTAGGCACACTAATGAAGTCTCACAAGGCATCAAACATGCCCAATTAAAATTTTACGGGTGCCTACAAACCCTAACACGGATCGTTAACTAGATATATAGGCGATGCAAGCAAGTAAACGGAAAAGTATCTAAAGGAAAGGGGCTACAACCTTTGTAGATCCGGTCCTCCACGTCCTAGGCTCCGTGATGAGGTCCCTCCGCTGTCCAAATCAAATCCATGACTCTAGCATCGGCTTCATCGGAGAAATGGGCGGGCTTGGTCGTCGGTTCGATGCCGAAGATGATCTACGTCGAGGCATCACAAGAACAAGCTCCAACTTCACCAAGTCTTGAAAACTTGTGAAGGAAACACCCTATACAACTTGGCAAGAGGTAGAGGATGAAGAAATAGGAAGTGGGTTCACTTTAGAATTGGATTTCACACTTGTTTTCATCACTTGCCATTGATGTAGCAAGCATTTCTTCATGGAGGAAGAAGATGAAGAAGAAGAAGAAGAAGAAGATATGATAAGTTATTTTAAAAAGGAAAATAAATGAATACTTATCATTTCTTGAACCATGGTTTAGTGTAGAGATTTAACTAAGGTTAGATGAGTGGTTAGGGTTAGGCATGAGACAAGAATGGTGACTAAGTCAATACTTCATGAATCTTCAACTAAAAACAAACATAGCCACCATTCATTTATCTTTATCATTTTCTTTTGCCAAAATAAACAAAAAGAATAAATAAATGAATAAGTAAATAAAATGAAACCCTAACCATTCATATAACCATGGTCAATTCTTTACACAAACCCAAGCTAGAATGTATCATCAAACATGATACAATCATGTGCACAAAATATATCACATATACAATGTGCATTTCAAGTGAGAAAATCCATTTAAAATGAACCAATACTAGTTAATGCAAAGTAATATATCAAATATATAATTATGCATTAAATCATTAAATCAATACTTGATTAAACGATCCGGTCATATCGTATATAACCGACTAGTATCCTATGTATCGGCTTATCGAATCAATCCTTGATTCGATAACTAGGTTATATCGCATACAACCATTCGACACATACATCGCGAGAATGAAATACGGTATCACATACACGCATTATTCTCGGTCCCGCACATATCCCATATGTGCTCCTATTTCGTTTCGCTTGAGCCAGGAAACCTCTGTGTAGGACTCTAAAGACTCGTCAATACGCCGGCAGCAGATGATGATCATATCAAACACCCACAACCCGCAAGCGGTCTGCTAAACGTAACGGCCACCCGGGTATTGAGCGATCAGAAGATCGACGAGCAAGCCCACTCACACTCCTGTGAATCCAACCAGTAACACTTACCGTATACTCCGGTCTGTTCGTCTGATATGTCGCATATCTCGCCTAGGGGTGGTAAACGTCAGACCCCAATAGCTTGATAAGTCATGCCGACGTAAGGTCCATAACATTCGTGAAACTACTGATAACTCTTACCAGTATATCACTGCAACCCTGGCCAGGGATTTCCTGTTATGGCCAGTCGAGCATAGCGCAACATCCACCCCCAATACCGGGAGAGACGAATCCCCTCCTATCGCTCATTGCCTCCATGTGAATCGGGACTGTACCCAAAAACCACCTGTTTGCACAACTCAGTAGAGCCGTGGTAGGGTGGAAATCAAAGCACAGTGGGAGACACACAAGACTCTATGACGATCTCGGGTCATCAGACTAAGCTGTACCAGTGTCACCAGAGAACTGCCATCTGACGTGAGGTATAATACCATCTGGGAGTTCTCGGCGAGTCCGTTCAGTGTACCCAGTCTTCACTGAGCACCCGTATACCATCTCTGATGTCAAACACCAATGGATATGGGATCATCCATCGCCCATCACATGGGTCGAGAAGATATACGCTAGTCTACTCTGGAATATCGATGCCCCGTCTCGATATTC
The DNA here is from genome assembly GCA_030015575.1 of Agapanthus africanus. Classification (NCBI taxonomy): domain Eukaryota; kingdom Viridiplantae; phylum Streptophyta; class Magnoliopsida; order Asparagales; family Amaryllidaceae; genus Agapanthus; species Agapanthus africanus. Next base: position 156,485,922 of record JASDDO010000004.1, read on the forward strand.
CCACGACTAGGAACAATGAAGGATGTACTCATTGACTACCCAGGCACCACTAGTATGATCTTCATCATAGTCCTGGAAGTCGAGTACACATCCTAAGGGCTTTATCAACATGTAATCAGAGAGACAGAAAGTATACATGTTAAGATAAAGAGCAACCGGATAGCGTACTATCATGTCGAGCAAGAAAGTCCTACCTATATATGTCCCAGCATCCACTACAATATACATCCAATGTACAGTAATGGCCTCTAGGGCATACATATAACTAACAATCTCCCACTTGCACTAGGGCCATCTGTAGCAGTGGTTGCAGTATCTAATACTCAACCATCCCATGTGAGTCTCTCTCTGGGAAAAGGCCTTCGTGAGTGGATCCGCCGTGTTGTCCTCTGAGTCTACTCTCCTAACCTCGATCACCCCGGAGATCAACTATCTCCATGATCAGGTGATGCTTCCTCAGAATATGTCTGGGTCACTGATGGGACCAGGGTTCCAAGGCCAAAGCCACACTTCCATTGTCATACAATGGCAGGAACCTAGTTCATCTTATGAACCAATATACACCCAAACTGCCTCTTTGGTAGTATCTTAAATAGCGATGTTACCAGCCTTTATCGTCTAGTATGCCACGGTATCTACCTTGGAACTCTTCCAACATACCGTCCCTTTACTGGGGGTAAAGACAATGCCTGTGACTGACAATCAGTCGTCCTTATCATCCTGGAACCTTTCCAGTGATTCTCCCCAGGATCAATTGATACAATCTTACTACAGCTAGTGAGAATCCTAACATCCATTTAGATCTATCTCATAGATCCAAATCTCAGGATTTAGGAGGTATCACTTTGATCCTATATGGAGAATCTATGTGATAAGTGGAGATCGACCGATCGTAGCATAGGAAACTATTTTCCTGTCAAGAGTATGTCATCCACGTACTCTACGAGGATCATTACCATACTCCATACTGCCCTTTTGTATATACAAGGTTCATCTACCATTTTGATGAAGTCAAACTCTTTGACTACCACATCAAAACAGATGTTCCAACTCCGCGATGCCTGCTTTATCCTGTAAAGCAACTTGCACACGTTTCCGCTGCTCCCACTGTTTACGAAGCCCTCTGGCTGTGTACTTATAGACTTTCTATTCTAAATCAGTATTTTACAAAAGCAGTCATGACACCCAACCACCAGATATCGCAGTCTTGGTATGTAGCAATGGTAAGTAGGATCTGGATGGACTTAAGTATAGTCCCTGGAAAAGGTTTCATCATTTTCCATTCTTGGTCGATGACGAAAACCTTTAACAAGTCTAGCTTTGAAAGTCTCAACTTTTCCATCTACACCAAGTAATCTTCTCAAGATATACTTTCTCCTGATGGTGATTTAACCCTTCAGATATAGCAACCAAAGTCCATACTTTGTTGGTGTATATGGATTCCATCTCAGATTTTTAAGCATCCAGCCATTCTTACAGAGTCCCTACTCTTGATGGCCTGCTCGAAACTAGTTGGGTCTCATGATGCATTCCTCGCTCCCACTGTCATCGAGAAACCGAGGTATCTCTCAGGCAGGTGAGGAACCTTACTAGATCGGCGGAGAGGCTGAGGTTCATCGGAATCTATTGAATCCTTTGGTTCTGTCAAATCATCAGCTGCAGTCTGTATAGCTGGAACATTTCCAGTTCTACATAACAGATCTTGCCTCGAGCTTGTCCGGATTTTGTTTTTCAGACATAGGCCGGACAACCCCAAATCTTAACTAACTTAAGATATGGGCTCTTCCCTTTCCATATCACATATGAAGCGGTAGGCAGCTGATTTGATTGGAACCCTATTCAATAGGTATGCAACTTCTCAAGTGCACAACCCCAAAAGGAAATAGGTAACTCGGTAATACTCATCATAGAGCACACCTTATTTAATATTGTGCGATTGCTCTGCCCTGATACACCGTTGTGCTGTGGTGTATTCAGAGTAGTAACACTGAGAGAGAATCTCATTCTTCTTTAGAATAGTCCAGGAATTCTATGCACAAGTATTCTCCTCCCTGATCTCATCATAGGACATAATACTTATACCCGGTTATTGGTTCTCTACTTCTAACTTATATTCTGTGAATACCTCAAAAGCTTCGGACTTATGTTTCAACAGAAACATATGACTGAATCTTGAGAGATTATCAGAGAATATAATGAAGTACAAAGAACCAGTCCTGGCATGTGTAGACAGGAGACCTTACATACATCATCATGTATCAGTCCCAAGAGTTCACTAACTCTTTCTCTGTTTCCAGTAAACAGAGCTATGGTCATCTAATCTTTGTGACATGACTGGCAAGTTTCACAAGATGTAAATTCAAACTGATTTAAATATGCATCTAAAATGTAACTTCAGCCAGTCGGGTCGCATTGATATGACCTAGTCTATAATGCCTCAAGAAGGATTCGTTCATTTCTGAACTCTTCCTCTTGTGTGTGTTCTGTATACTAGGAACTGTAGTTTGATTTAGAACATCAATGCTTTTAGATAACGTGCCTGAACCGATCAACTTTTGATATAGGAAATGTTCAAAACATTATCCATCATTACAAAATTCTATCATTTCTTTAACAAATAAAGAGATTGATATGATTTTGTATATCAGGTTCGGTATCTAATATCATTCATTCAGAATCAATGTATTGGTAATACAGGGTGACAGTGACCAACAGACTTGGCTGCAACACTTGCCTCGTTTTCTGTCTCATGAAACTTATCATCCGTTCTCAGTCTTTCTACCTTTCGGTAGCCCTATGTAACAGATTACATATCTGGGATCCTGATCCAGTATCAAATACCCAGGATGTAATGGATACTGAGAAACAGTCCTTTGTAATGAACACACCCGAAGGAGATGCATCATATGCACTTTCTTCGTTTGGGCGGCATAGGAATTTTGGTATTCCCCTATCTCCTGCTCTGTCTTATAACAATTATAAGTTGGAGCGGGACCAACGTTCCCCAGCTCAGTATAACAAGCGGGTTCGGTCAATACATCCATATTATTATCTTGATTAAGGCGTGATATGGTCGCTACCTGGAGAGAGAGAGAAGAAAACACTCTGCGTGCGCTCTTGCAAGATCAGATTGGTTATTTATTTTATCTAATCAGGATGGCTCCCACTGTTTTTATCAAATCTTCCTTCAAACCCTAAAAGGAAAGACTAGCCTGGATTAATTACACTCTACAAGTTCGCCAATCTTTCAGCCAGGCCAGTGTCGGTACTTTGAGGGAGGTTCCCCGTGCTTTCGCACGGACCTAATTACAGTAAACCTCGTTTTCCCAGAGGCGTAACCCTGTTGACACCTTTCTAGACACCTACTTGATCGGCTAATTGTAAAGTGCAAAACTCTCCCAGGAGTAACAATTACTCGCAGTGGGTATCGGGATCCAACTATCACATAGAAGGTATGCAATCTCATTGCAAGTTTCAACACTTGAAACTCCCGATAATGGTTTTTACCCCTAGCACTTATGACCTTAACTAAGGTCAACAAATCATAAGTACTAGTCAAGTTCTACCCGTCATTTCGTGATTAATTAGACCCACCCACATGACCCTTAACTAAGGTCAACAAAGTCACGCGACTGTCCTAACTAATCGCATCATATGCGGTGTAGGAAGACATCACTTAGCTACCGTACATTGTGCCTTAACTAAAGTCAACAAACACAGCACGAATACTAAGTACTCTACTTCCTAAAATGACGGAGGGTTGCGAATGGTTTTTATGAAAACCTTTAACGCTTTGAACTTGATCTCATTGCGGAATCAAATGGTTTTTAAATGGAATGTTTTTGAAGCTTTTCTAGTTTTGCTAAAGGGGTCACTCCCGGTGAAGGGATCGTCGGCCCTTTCCTCGTCGAATGAGGTGCGGGATATATCATATATATCACTGTGCAAAGCGGAAACTATAGAAGCTATCAAAAGACAAACCGAGTGATGTAGCATCTGCCAGTTATTGCTAAAGGAGTCACTCCCGGTGAAGGGATCTCGGTCCTTTCCCTATCGAATAAGGTGCAGGATGTTCTACAAGGAACACCGCGATGCAAAGCAAGAACTGTAGCTACCTGTTTATTTTTAAATTCGATTCCACAACATCAATTAGGTTTATTTTCTTTCATTAATCACATTAATGAATATCCCATAATTTAAGTCCACCTAATCATCACAGATAAATATAACGTACGCTTATGCCATCCGCATTCGCCTCGATGTCCCGTCTGCACCGTTAGGTTAGGTAACTAACGGCAGAGCGAGGCAGGGCTAGCGCGGGTGTAAAACATAAGCAACGTCTATATAATATATCATATATACTATATATAATATCTATCTGAACTATGACGAGACCTTTTCTCCAGTGGCTATGCTGAAATCCATTCGGATCCTTCTTGCCATTGCTGCCTTCCACGATTATGAAATCTGGCAGATGGACGTAAAGACGGCTTTCCTAAATGGTCATTTGGAAGAGTGCGTCTATATGGATCAGCCGGAGGGATTCAATCAGAGTGGGAGCAGCGGTAGAGTGTGCAAGTTGCTAAAGTCCATCTATGGACTTAAGCAGGCATCGCGGAGTTGGAACATCTGCTTTGATGATACTGTCAAAGAATTCGACTTTATCAAAAACCCAGATGAACCATGCATTTACAGTAAGATTGTAGGGAGAACTGTGGTATTCCTCGTCTTGTACGTGGATGACATTCTCCTAATAGGAAATGATATTCCTATGCTACAGTCAGTCAAAAGATTCTTGTCGCACAGGTTCTCCATGAAGGACCTGGGCGATGCCAACTGGGGATCCAGATCTATCGTGATAGATCTAAGAGGATGTTGGGACTCTCACAGTCAAAGTACATCGACACCATACTGAAAAGATTCAGTATGGAAGATTCCAAGCGCGGTAATCTACCGGCTTGTCACGGGATCACCCTCTCCAAAGAGATGTCTCCCAAGACTGATTTGGAGAGGGATCGCATGTCTATTATACCCTACGCTTCTGCGGTAGGCTCTATAATGTATGCGATGTTGTGTACCAGACCAGATGTAGCATATGCATTAAGCGTTGTAAGCCGGTATCAGTCGAACCCAAGGGAGAAACACTGGATAGCGGTAAAGAACATTCTCAAGTACCTGAGAAGGACTAAGGAGATGTTCTTGGTGTATGGCGGAAAAGACCTCCAGCTTGAGGCCTTTGCTGACTCCAGCTTCCAGAGTGACAAGGATGACTCCAAGTCCATGTCGGGTCATGTCTTTACCCTCAATGGAGGGGCGGTTTGCTGGAAGAGTTCCAAGCAGGAGACCGTTGCTGACTCAACTATGGAAGCGGAGTACATAGCTGCTTGCGATGCCGCAAAGGAAGCTGTCTGGATGAAGAAGTTCCCCACGGAACTTCAGGTGGTTCCTACCATTGTTGATCCAATACCGCTGTATTGCGACAACAACGGAGCTATAGCTTTAGCGAAGGAACCCAGGTCCCATCAGAAGTCCAGGCACATTTTGAGGCGGTATCACCTGATCAGGGAGATCATAGATCGCCAGGAGATCGAGGTAAAGAGAGTAAATACAGAGAACAACACTGCAGATCCACTCACGAAGGCCCTACCCTAGACTCAGTTCGAGCGGCTGATCGAGATGATAGGTCTTCGATACGCTAGTACATGGCCTTAGTGCAAGTGGGAGATTGTTAGTGTATATGCCCTAGAGGCCATTACTGTATCATACTAGTTTGTATATTACTTGATGGAAGCTTGGGATATTCACAGTTGTATATACAATCTCGCTTGAAATGGTAGTATGCTACTTGGTTTGTCTCTGCTTTAATATGTGCATGTGTTTCTTTTAGCATATTGCTGTTATACATATTAGTAGAGCCCTTAGGATCTTTGCTTGATTACCAGCGTTGTGATGGCGCTCACACTCGTGGGAGCTGGGTGATCTATAAGCACATCCTTATACAGGTCCCTAGTCGTTGGACTATCGAGACAGGGCATCGATACTCCGGAGTAGACTAGCGTATGCGCTTCTCATCCCAGTCTGGGAGACGGTCTGTCCCACAGCCGTCAGTACGTCGTACTTGAGATAGTATGCGGGTGCTCGTTGGGTTACGAGTACACTGGACAGGACTCGTCGGGGATTGTTGGTTGGTATTATACATATCGTCAGTTAACAGTTCCCAGGTGACATGAGTACAGCTTAGTCCGCTGACTTGACACTGTCACTTCGCCTCGAGTGTGTTCCCACTGCACTTTGATTACTACCCTACCATGGCTTAAAGGAGTCGTGCAAACAGGTAGTTTTTGGGTGCAGTCCCGAAGCACTTGGAGGCAGTGACGGTTAGACAGGATTCGTCTCTCCCAGTATTGGGGGTTGACATCGCGCTGTGTCCAGGAGAGCCATTACACGAGTAGTCCCTGGCCAGGGCAAGCGAGATATACTGGTAGGTTTCCAGTGTTATCTCAGGGTGTTCTGGGCTTCACTCCGGCATGACTTGTACCGCTATTAGGGGACTGACGTTCACCGCCCCCTAGGCCCGCCATGCGATGTATCAGACGAACAGACCGGACTGTACGGAGATTGTCACATACAGACTCAATAGGAGTTCAGATGGGGTTCACCTCGTCAGTCTTCTTATCGACATCTACCTGGGGACCATTACGTACAGCTAGTGCCGCTTGCGGTCTGTGGTTAAACCCACTGCCAGCGTAGTGTCGAGTCTTTAGAGTCCCACACAGAGAGCTATTCGCCTTTAGGCAAAATGAGTAGAGATCGCATGGTTTTGCGACAGGGTTCGTTCACATTCGCGCACTTGTGCACGTTTGCTGTCCGGACAGTTTATACTAGCGGGCTTTGGTTTAAGCCGGATCCTAGTATATGATTTGAGATTGGTTTTTCTCAGTGTATTCGTGTTCCTCGGATCACGAATGCGGGTGCGTATGCACAGTTGCTTGAGATTGAGGGAGAGGACCTTGATTAGGGTTAATGGCTATTGTCATTTTATTAACCCTAATGTTTATGTGTGTATTATTGTTAATTAATAATTAGTTTAATAATTGTCCATGGTTATGGTTGTTGACCATTTGACTTCTTTGACTTGTTGACCTAGGTTGACACTTTGACCATCATCATTTCCTTTGGAAGATGCTTTTTGATCTTTGCAAATTGAAATGATAATGGTCATGTCATGATTAACCATGACAATTATCTAGCTAATTATTCAATTAAAATAATTCACACATATTAGTGAGAATAGCTCAATGATTTCTCATTCTATCATATCCTTTCTCTCTCTTGTTCTTCCTCTCCCTCAAGCTCTCTCCCTCTCATGTGTTGAGAAACACTTGAGCTTGAGAAAAACCCTCTCTTGATCTTCTCTACTCTCATCTAGGGTTGAAGGACTAGCACTTCTTGAACCCTAGTTACTTCTAGCTTGGAGTTGAAACCAAAGGTTGAGGCTTTCGGGTGGATCTTTCTTCGGCGTGAGGAGATGAGCAAGGTGACCTCCTTCCACTACTCCAAGGAGCAAGGAGAGAAGGACTAAGAGACCAAAGGTATAACCTTTCTACCACTTAGCTACTTTCAAGTTAGCTTTAGCAAGTTTTTGTTTAGTAAAGATCCTTAAAGCATAGTCCATGTTGCCTATAGTTGATAAAAATCCGATTTTTATTATGTTTTCCGCCTCCCCGTAAGCACCGGGGTGGGCAACGTGGACTTACAGTGGTATCAGAGCCTAACTAAACATAAACTAGCTAGGCAGTGAAGTGTAACGAAGTTCGAAACCGAAAAATCCAAAAACCGAGTTTTTAAAAACTCTAGTTTCTGTTAAAAAATTTTCTGGTCAAAACAAAATTTGTCATACACCTAAAATCATCTCAGGATTTTTTAAAGATAACCACAAAACCCGGTCCAGTGAGTCGACTAAACCGCCGCGTTTCCGCGGCAATAGCAAGCTATTGCCGCGGAACAGCCGCCGTTTTGACTCCTCACTGGGTCGAGTTTGGTGCAGTGTATCTCTGGCTTGGTTTTAGGATTTTTAAGATATATTATATGTGCCCAGATTTTCCAGAATAGAAATTTATTTTTGGGGGCCTATAATTCCGTATTTTTTTCCGAACTTCACTACACTTTGACTATGAAGGTTATATCTGTGATGTTTGCATGTATTGAACGTCAGCTAATCGCTATATGTCGATTAGTTGGGGTTATACATATCTGTGATCTGTGTTTGATATTGGTTTGTGTATATGAATGGGTTGGATCGTCGCGGGTGAATAGCCGGGGTGGATGTGAGATGAGTGTTGCTTTTCTTTCATTCATTTGTAATATGTAAATTGATGTAATATTATTATTTGTTTGGCCGCACAACCGGGTCGGGGTTGTAGCCGTCATTGTATAATTCTTTTTACTGTTTTTGCTCCTAGGATAGACCCACGGAGGGGGTGCACAAACTACCGGATATCTCGAAGTGCCGAGTGGCCTACTCACGGTGGTGAGGGAGGTTGCTTCGCTTCGGGTACTTGGCGGGTAGTTTGCCACACCCGTAGGGGTCTTGGGTGGGGTGTTTGGCTATTCACCATGACCGTGTAATCCGCTTTTCGTCGCAGGCTCGAACGAATTGCGGATTCCTAGTATATCCAATGTATTCATCTGTGATCTGTAATGTCTATCATTGCTATATATTTATATAAGATAACTATTAAGGCGTTGCTTATGTTTTACAGCCGCGCTAGCCCAGCCCCCGCTCTGTCGTTAGTTAAGTAACCTAACGGGTGATGACGGGGCCCCGTGGCGAATGCGAATGGCATAAGCGTACGTCATATTTTGGTTGTTCTCTGCAATGGTAGGTTTAAATGATGGGATGCATTAAAAGAACTAATGCAAGAAAATAAACCAAGTAAAAGTCGACTGGAACATTTTGAAAACCACTCGGTTCTTTTCAAAACCAAACTTTTAAACGCGGAGCTTGAACCACTCCTTTTAAAAGCTATCTCGTTCCATCGATTAGATCAAGTTCACTACGTTCACGGTTTCGCCAAAACCATCCGTAGCCCTCCGTCATTTCGTATGGATATTCAATAGTATTCAAGCTATGTTTGTTGACCTTCGTCAAGGCGTAGTGATTGGTAGCTGTTGGGTGTTCATATGTAGCATAGATAGATGCGTTGGTTTGGGACAGTCGTACTACCTTGTTGACCTTCGTCAAGGGTATGTGCGGGTGGGTTCAAATTAACCTGGATAATGACGGGTAGAACTTGACATGTGACTTATGATTTGTTGACCTTCGTCAAGGTCATAAGAGCATGGGGCAAAAATCCACATCGGGAGTTTCATAAGTACTGAAACTTGCTAGCGATGCATACCATTTGGAGTGTGATGATTTTGGTAGTATTCCTTCGGTTTTATCACGCAATGATATTTGGATCCCGATCCTACTGTGAGTATATGCTACTCCTCGGGGACTTTCTCACTTAACGATCAATGCTATAAACCAAGTAGATGTCTAGAAAGGTGTTAGCGGGGCTACGCCCACAGGGAAAAGAGGTTACTTAATTAAGGAACTTCGCGAAAGCGTTGGAAACCCCCCTCGAAGTACCGACACTGCCTGGCTGAAAGGTTAAGCAAGTATTGTACGGTGAGAAAGATCCCGACTGGTTCTTCCTTTGTGGTTTGAGGAGGGATTCGAGAGACAGTGGGAGCCATCCTGTTTAGATAAATTAAAAACCAATCTAAACTTGCAAGAGTATCATGCTAAGTGTTTTCTTCTCTCTCTCTTAATTGCAGCGACCAGATGACCGCACCTAGGTTACATTTAGATAATAAGATGACTGAATCTGACTGTTATGACTGGCAAAGGTCTGTCCAGATGTCCATTGCCCAGGACAAGCTGGAACACCTCTTGACTGATCCAACCCCTGCCGTCTCAGGTCCAGTTTCCCCTGTCACAGATATTAATATCCGTAGGACATCGGAAGAAGACTGTGCGAAAGCCAAGTGCCTCGTGTTAGCCTCAGTTGATGGTATATACCAGAAGCAGCACGAGAAGATGGACTCAGTTTCTATCTTCCTCCATAACAAAGTTTTATATGGAGAGCAATCTCGTATCGCAAGATATGAGACCTCGAACGAATTGCTTCCAGCGAGGTTGGCTATCGGGTCATCTGTAAGGGGCAACGTTCTTACAGAGACCAGCTCTTTTGAGCTCTCGGACCTGAAGACCACGTTGAAGAACGGGTCAGATGCTGATTCAGTTCATCAGTCTCTACCTACTACCCTAAAGGAAACTAGGGAAGTAGAAAGAAAGGGAAATGCAGAAGTTTCAGGAACAGATATAGTAAAAGAGGGATGTTCCTATTGTTACGGGAATGAATATGGGTAGAAGGATTGCAGGGCTTGTAAAGCCAGTAGCCAGAATTCGAAGCATGTTGTGGCTTCGGCTTCGGGTGTGTTTGTGATAGAGAACTGTATGTCAGTTAACCCTACTTCCTGGGTATTGGATACCGGATCAGGATCTCATATCTGTAATTCGTTACAGGCTTTGAGAAACCATAGGGTTATCAGGAAAGGTGATATGACTCTCAGGGTTGCTAACGGAATGAGCATGTATGCTGTATCCGTAGGGGAATATCATCTAGGACTGACAACTGGGCAGATATTGATTCTGCGTAACTGTTTTTATGTACCAGGTGTGACTTGTAATATCATATCTGTATCCTTAATTTCTAAGGAAGGATATGATTTTACTTTTGTAAGCGATGTAGTTAACATCCACCTAAATCAAGTTCTGATTGGGTCAGGTACATTACAAAACGGTATATACGTATTGAATCAAGCTCAGATCTTCAGTGTCCAGAACACACTTAAAAGAAAGTCTCCGGAAACAAATCAGGCTTTCTTATGGCATTGTAGACTGGGTCACATTAATGAAACACGGTTGACAAAGTTACATAAAGAGGGATACTTGAATCCGTTTGAGTATCAGTCTTATGCCACTTATGAATCCTGTCTCATGGGAAAGATGACAAAGACTCCGTTCACTGGACACGGAGAAAGAGCAAGCGAGCTTTTAGGACTCATACACAGTGATGTGTGTGGTCCAATGTCTACACATGCGCGAAGTGGTTATTCATACTTCATTACTTTCACAGATGATTTCTCTAGGTATGGGCATGTCTTCTTGATGAAGCACAAATCCGAGGCCTTTGAGAAATTTCAAGAATACAAGAATGAAGTTGAAAAACAAACAGGCAAAAGTATCAAGACACTAAGATCTGATCGAGGTGGTGAATACTTAATTGCCGAGTTTCTGAGCTACTTAAAAGAGAATGGAATTCTCTCTCAGCTTACTCCTCCATACACACCACAACACAATGGTGTATCGGAAAGGCGGAATCGAACCCTATTGGATATGGTTCGTTCCATGATGAGCAAGGCTGAGTTACCGCGATCCTTCTGGGGTTATGCGCTAGAAACAGCAGCATATCTCTTGAACAAGGCTCCAACCAAGACTGTGCCTACCACCCCATATCAGATGTGGAGTGGGAAGAAACCCTGTCTCAAGTACATTCAGACATGGGGATGTCCAGCTTTTGTAAAAAAGCAGCATGCGGACAAGCTCGAGGCATGCTCAGTACTGTGTAAGTTTGTGGGATACCCAAAGAACTCCAGGGGGTATCTTTTTTATTCCGCAGAGGAACAAAAGGTTTTTGTTTCTCAGTATGCCCACTTCTTGGAAACTGAATTTTTTGAAAATCAGATAAGGGGAGCGCAATAGAACTGGAAGAAATTCCAGAACCACAAGCTATTACTGAAAGCTTGGAAGAACCAGAAGTTTCAAGAGAACCGGACATCCCAGCGCCACTCCGCAGGAGTAGTAGGCAGTCTCATCCGCCCGAGAGATACTACGGTTTTCTCATAGACGGGGATAGAGAGGATTGCACCATGGATTATGGTGAGCCTACTAGCTTCCAGCAAGCAATTCAGAGCGACGACTCGGTAAAATGGCTGGATGCAATGCGGACCAAGATGGAGTCCATGTACATCAACAAAGTTTGGACTTTGGACTTTGCACCAGAAGGGGTAAAACCCGTAGGCTGCAAATGGATCTTCAGAAAGAAGATTGGTGTAGATGGGCAGGTTGAGACCTATAAAGCTAGACTTGTAGCAAAGGGTTTTTGTCAAAGACCTGGTTTGGACTATGACGAGACCTTTTCTCCAGTGGCTATGCTGAAATCCATTCGGATCCTTCTTGCCATTGCTGCCTTCCACGATTATGAAATCTGGCAGATGGACGTAAAGACGGCTTTCCTAAATGGTCATTTGGAAGAGTGCATCTATATGGATCAGCCGGAGGGATTCAATCAGAGTGGGAGCAGCGGTAGAGTGTGCAAGTTGCTAAAGTCTATCTATGGACTTAAGCAGGCATCGCGGAGTTGGAACATCTTCTTTGATGATACTGTCAAAGAATTCGACTTTATCAAAAACCCAGATGAACCATGCATTTACAGTAAGATTGTAGGGAGAACTGTGGTATTCCTCGTCTTGTACGTGGATGACATTCTCCTAATAGGAAATGATATTCCTATGCTACAGTCAGTCAAAAGATTCTTGTCGCAGAGGTTCTCCATGAAGGACCTGGGCGATGCCAACTACATTCTGGGGATCCAGATCTATCGTGATAGATCTAAGAGGATGTTGGGACTCTCACAGTCAAGGTACATCGACACCATACTGAAAAGATTTAGTATGGAAGATTCCAAGCGCGGTAATCTACCGGCTTGTCACGGGATCACCCTCTCCAAAGAGATGTCTCCCAAGACTGATTTGGAGAGGGATCGTATGTCTATTATACCCTACGCTTCTGCGGTAGGCTCTATAATGTATGCGATGTTGTGTACCAGACCAGATGTAGCATACGCATTGAGCGTTGTAAGCCGGTATCAGTCGAACTCAGGGGAGAAACACTGGATAGCGGTAAAGAACATTCTCAAGTACCTGAGAAGGACTAAGGAGATGTTCTTGGTGTATGGCGGAAAAGACCTCCAGCTTGAGGCCTTTGCTGACTCCAGCTTCCAGAGTGACAAGGATGACTCCAAGTCCATGTCGGGTCATGTCTTTACTCTCAATGGAGGGGCGGTTTGCTGGAAGAGTTCCAAGCAGGAGACCGTTGCTGACTCAACTATGGAAGCGGAGTACATAGCTGCTTGCGATGCCGCAAAGGAAGCTGTCTGGATGAAGAAGTTCCTCACGGAACTTCAGGTGGTTCCTACCATTGTTGATCCAATACCGCTGTATTGCGACAACAACGGAGCTATAGCTTTAGCGAAGGAACCCAGGTCCCATCAGAAGTCCAGGCACATTTTGAGGCGGTATCACCTGATCAGGGAGATCATAGATCGCCAGGAGATCGAGGTAAAGAGAGTAAATACGGAGAACAACACTGCAGATCCACTCACGAAAGCCCTACCTTAGACTCAGTTCGAGCGGCTGATCGAGATGATAGGTCTTCGATACGCCAGTACATGGCCTTAGTGCAAGTGGGAGATTGTTAGTGTATATGCCCTAGAGGCCATTACTGTATCATACTAGTTTGTATATTACTTGATGGAAGCTTGGGATATTCACAGTTGTATATACAATCTTGCTCGAAATGGTAGTATGCTACTTGGTTTGTCTCTGCTTTAATATGTGCATGTGTTTCTTTTAGCATATTGCTGTTATATATATTAGTAGAGCCCTTAGGATCTTTGCTTGATTACCAGCGTTGTGATGGCGCTCACACTCGTGGGAGCTGGGTAATCTATAAGCACATCCTTATACAGGTCCCTAGTCGTTGGACTATCGAGACAGGGCATCGATACTCCAGAGTAGACTAGCGTATGCGCTTCTCATCCCAGTGTGGGAGACGGTCTGTCCCACAGCCGTCAGTACGTCGTACTTGAGATAGTATGCGGGTGCTCGTTGGGTTACGAGTACACTGGACAGGACTCGTCGGGGACTGTTGGTTGGTATTATACCTATCGTCAGTTAACAGTTCCCAGGTGACATGAGTACAGCTTAGTCCGCTGACTTGACACTGTCACTTCGCCTCGAGTGTGTTCCCACTGCACTTTGATTACTACCCTACCATGGCTCAAACGAGTCGTGCAAACAGGTAGTTTTTGGGTGCAGTCCCGAAGCACTTGGAGGCAGTGACGGTTAGACAGGATTCGTCTCTCCCGGTATTGGGGGTTGACATCGCGCTGTGTCCAGGAGAGCCATTACACGAGTAGTCCCTGGCCAGGGCAAGCGAGATATACTGGTAGGTTTCCAGTGTTATCTCAGGGTGTTCTGGGCTTCACTCCGGCACGACTTGTACCGCTATTAGGGGACTGACGTTCACCGCCCCCTAGGCCCGCCATGCGATGTATCAGACGAACAGACCGGACTGTACGGAGATTGTCACATACAGACTCAGTAGGAGTTCAGATGGGGTTCACCTCGTCAGTCTTCTTATCAACATCTACCTGGGGACCGTTACGTACAGCTAGTGCCACTTGCGGTCTGTGGTTAAACCCACTGCCAGCGTAGTGTCGAGTCTTTAGAGTCCCACACAGAGAGCTATTCGCCTTTAGGCAAAATGAGTAGAGGTCGCATGGTTTTGCGATAGGGTTCGTTCACATTCGCGCACTTGTGCACGTTTGCTGTCCGGACAGTTTATACTAGCGGGCTTTGGTTTAAGCCAGATCCTAGTATATGATTTGAGATTGGTTTTTCTCAGTGTATTCGTGTTCCTCGGATCACGAATGCGGGTCCGTATGCACAGTTGCTTGAGATTGAGGGAGAGGACCTTGATTAGGGTTAAATGGCTATTGTCATTTTATTAACCCTAATGTTTATGTGTGTATTATTGTTAATTAATAATTAGTTTAATAATTGTCCATGGTTATGGTTGTTGACCATTTGACTTCTTTGACTTGTTGACCTAGGTTGACACTTTGACCATCATCATTTCCTTTGGAAGATGCTTTTTGATCTTTGCAAATTGAAATGATAATGGTCATGTCATGATTAACCATGACAATTATCTAGCTAATTATTCAATTAAAATAATTCACACATATTAGTGAGAATGGCTCAATGATTTCTCATTCTATCATATCCTTTTTCTCTCTTGTTCTTCCTCTCCCTCAAGCTCTCTCCCTCTCATGTGTTGAGAAACACTTGAGCTTGAGAAAAACCATCTCTTGATCTTCTCTACTCTCATCTAGGGTTGAAGGACTAGTACTTCTTGAACCCTAGTTACTTCTAGCTTGGAGTTGAAGCCAAAGGTTGAGGCTTTCGGGTGGATCTTTCTTCGGCGTGAGGAGACGAGCAAGGTGACCTCCTTCCACTACTCCAAGGAGCAAGGAGAGAAGGACTAAGAGACCAAAGGTATAACCTTTCTACCACTTAGCTACTTTCAAGTTAGCTTTAGCAAGTTTTTGTTTAGTAAAGATCCTTAAAGCATAGTCCATGTTGCCTATAGTTGATAAAAATCCGATTTTTATTATGTTTTCCGCCTCCCCGTAAGCACCGGGGTGGGCAACGTGGACTTACATATATGTCCCAGCATCCACTACAATATACATCCAATATACAGTAATGGCCTCTAGGGCATACATATAACTAAAATATTGATCTTCCAGATGGTAGAAAGTCAACCCTCGTCATAGCCTGGGTCAACCCACAAACAGCCATTACAGAAACGTGCCTTGAGTTATCCAGAGTCTGGTTTTAAGCATAAGCCAGACAACTCCCCGTATTTTAATATCGTTAAGATATGAACTATTCTATATCCAATATAGAACCAGAGGCACTGATTTAATTGAACCAGATTCAAATCATGCAGCTGTCTCCAGTGCATGTAAACTAAATGGAAAGAGGCCGATCAGCGTTACTCAACTTAGGAATGCTTCCAATTATGAGTAACCTGAAAGTGAAGCAAGTTCTCTTAACCATTACTATCAACTGAATACCATACACAAGTATCTATATCTTCGATCACCTTGAAGAATCCCGATACTTGCAATACTTGGTTCTCTACTTTATTCATATACCTATAACTTCTCAAAATTCGGACCTTGTGTTTCTACGAAACACATGTCTAAGAACCAGAGAAGTCACAGGTAAACAGAATATAGTACGAGGACCAACCCCTCTATCCTAATGGATACTGGACAACATACAATACTCTGTATAAGTCCCTTGAGTCTAATAACTCATTCCCTGTGTGTCGCAGGTTGAAAACTGTACTTATGGTTAAGAAGAATTACACCGCTGTTTAATGCTCCTTACCTAACCATCCACTGATATAGGTAAATGTCATAGACATAATTTCAAAAAGGTATATCTCACTCTATCAAAATAGACGTGCAGATATATCGATTTGAAATTGGTGCATAACAACGGATATTCAAAACCAAATATTTGCCGACCGGCAAACAGTCCAGGTGATTTCCTCAAATATCACCAATTACAACGAATCCCGATATAATGAGGATGATCACCCAATTTCCAATAACTTACTCCCACTCATCATCTGTAAAACCATACAGATGTGAGAATCATACCTGGTAAATACATACCCTGGAGCAAGTGTCTAATTGGGAAATCAGTTTTCCTTTAACAGTACACAGTGAAACTGAAACATTGAAATGTTTCGATGGGGTATCCCGGTATCCCTAGTAATGCCTCTTCCATTATCCAGATTCACAACTGTAACCGTGTAATTCTTTTCCATCTTTCTAAATCCCTTTCTATGTCTTTAGTCATTACCTTCTGTACACCCCTTTAGGCCAAATGGTTTTCTTCCTTCCCTACCGTTCGGCACCAGCCTATGGGTTGGAAGAAGACTATCCAATAAGCATAATGGGTGTACTGTCCTAATCCTAGGAACACTCGCAATGCGAGAGAAGGTGAAGATAAAAGACAACCGAATAAACCTTATTCCTATTTCTCCTGAACCAGAATCCATCCCCGAACTGGAACAAGTTCCTTTCGAGTTCGTATATAACCATACGATGGAGTATCCAATAAACTGTGGATCTTCGTAGTGATACGGAGTGTCCCGGAGAAATACAAAGGTGATTTAGGATTGGCGAAGAAATACTTGGTTTGGTCGTGAATAGCAGTCACAATTTACTTTGCCCTCTTACTAATCCCTTGATATGTCTTTACTTAATACCTTCTGTACACCATCGTTATGCTAATTGGTTTTCTTCATTTCCCACCGTTCAGCACCAGCCTAAGGTTTGGAAGAAGACTATCCAATTTGCGTAATAGGTGTACTATCTCCTAAACCAAGGAGTACTCGCAACCTGAGAGAAGGTAAAAGGAAAAGACAACTGAATAGTCCTATTCATTTTCTCTAGAACCGGAAACCATCCTCGAATGAATTCCTTCGAGTTCGTATATAACCATACGATGGTTTTGTCCAATGGAAGTGGACGTTCGTAGTAATACGGGGTGTCCTGGAGAAAAGAGTAAAAGTAGGAGTGGCAATGAGGTTTGCAACTCTGACAATCCAAAAGCCAGTGTTTAAGAAAGTTCGGTCAACTTGGTCACTGAGTCATAGTCTGAGGGTCGGGTCAATGGTCACTGCCAAAGAGAGAGAGAAAAGAAATACTCAGCGTGCACTCTAACCTAGATCAGAATGGTTACCAATTTATCTAATCTGGAAACCTCCCACTGTAACCTCAAATTCTCCTCCAAACCTGAAAGAAGAATTAGTCGGGGTCACCCGAGGAGTAAACTAACTCATCAGTGGGAATCGGGATCCAACTATCATCGCATGATAACGTGACGGAATCCGCTCACGTCATCACACTCCAGAAGGTATGCGCATATCTGGAAAGTTTCAGTTTCTTTAGAAACTCCCGATGTGATTTCTGCCCCATGCTTTTATACCTTGACGAAGGTCAACAAATCATAAGTCACATGTCAAGTTCTACCCGTCATTGTCCAGGTTAATTTGAACCCACCCGTACAAGCACTTGACGAAGGTCAACAAGGCTATACGACTGTCCCAAACCAACACATCTATCTATGCAGCAGAAAGGTAACAAGCAGCTACCATTCACTATGCCTTGACGAAGGTCAACAAACATAGCATGAATACTACGTGCTACCCGTCTGAAACGACGGAGGGCTACGAATGGTTTCTGGCGAAAACCTTTAACGTAATGAACTTGATATCGTTGAAGGAACTGGATAGCTTTTATGAAAATATAGTGACGAAAAACTTTGCTAAAGAGGTCACTCCCGGTGAAGGGATCTCGGCTCTTTCCCCGTAGAATGAGGTGCAGGATATTCCAACTGAATACCACGATGCAAAGCAAAAGTAATCGGCTATAGTGAAGTTATTTCCCTGACGCAAACTTCTGTCCAAGGGGTCACTCCCGGTGAAGGGATCTCGGCCCTTGCCTCGTCGACTGAGGAGCAGGATATTCCAACTGAATACCACTGTGCAAAACAAAAGTGAACGTCCTTACAATAACAGCTTTTTGAAAAGTGTTCCAACAACATCAGAATAGGGTTTTTTTTTTAACTTGCATTGATCCGAATCAACGCAGTCCCATCAATTGATCACACCAATAAAGAAAGAAAATAATGATGTACGTATATGCCATCCGCATTCGCCACTGGGTCCCGTCATTACCCGTTAGGTTACTTAACTAACGACAGAGCGGGGACTGGACTAGCGCGGATGCAAAACATATACAACATCTACTAGTATATATATCAATATATAATATTTTGCTCAAGACGTGATAAAATGCAACATCACAGAAATGTACAGCATCACAGAACAATACAGATATCTGGGATCTCCGGGTTTCACAGAGCCGCTACTGAAACCCGACGTTCCCCTGGTCGTGTGGATAGCCTGTGCAATGAAATCCTAGACCCCTACGGGCGCGGCAAGTTACCTGCCAAAACCTGAAGTGGGGCAGCCCCCTTCAGCAACGTGAATGGACCACCCAGGACTTCACGGAATCCGGTAACTTGGGCACCCCTCCTGGATCAACCTGTACCCCCTACGAGTGCGGCGAATAGCCCGCCAATTCTAGAGTAAAGCCCCCTCCGTCCCAATGCCATGAGATGCGGGCTTGTTGCCCTCCAGAACCCGGCTATCCGTGCACCCTACCTTGGGGTAATCCTAGCACAGAAAGTAAAATATATATACAACGGGTACATCGACCTCGACCTGGTCGTGTCCCAAAAGAATAATAT
Source organism: Agapanthus africanus (assembly GCA_030015575.1). Lineage (NCBI taxonomy): Eukaryota > Viridiplantae > Streptophyta > Magnoliopsida > Asparagales > Amaryllidaceae > Agapanthus > Agapanthus africanus. Next base: position 156,505,212 of record JASDDO010000004.1, read on the forward strand.
ACAATCAGGCAGTGACGGCAGTCCACATGTCGGACGCTCGCCCCGCAATATCAAATGTATATAATACAACAAAAACTGTACTAGCATTGCATCCAGGCTATCCCCCACGACCAATCCGCAACATCACAGCAATACACAGAACATCAACGTGAATGTCACGTTCGCAAATCCGTCTAACCGGGCTATAGCAGTTAGACAGGATTTACCGATCAAGTGACATTCACGGTCGCAGATATAATGTAAATACTGTGATCTAACATGTTTAAACTTTTCGATCGATCAAAATTACCTAAGTGGGCCCCAAGCAGTACTGTAGCACTCACAGAAAATCTGGGCCCAAAAAGAATGTTCCAAAAACCCCATTTCACAGACTAGGACCCACTGGAAAAAAATGGTGCAACAAAGGGTTATTATGGCCGCGGAACTGCGGCAAATGCATGTGTTTGGCCGCGGTTCCATGGTGGAAAAGTCGAATCATGCCACCAAATTTTTCCAGAAGTCTTAGAACACCCTGCACATATTTCTGCAACACCCTGAAAAATTTGTGGAGCTAAAAAAATTTCGACAGAAACCTGATGCAAGAAAAATACGGTTTTTGGGAATTTTGTTCGATCGAGTTCTAAACATACTAGAGTAAGCTAGACTAGGTTAATGGCGAGGCTTTGATACCACTGTAAATGCACGGCGGCGCCCCGGCCGTCAATCCGACGCCGGAATGCGGAAACGATGCTTTTCTTTAAACTTTAAAACCGGCACCACCGCGCACTATAAACCCGGATCAGGCTATTAATCTAGTCCTAGCTATCTAGAGAAGGGGGTAGAGAGATATACCGAGCGATCCGTGTCCTTCGGTCTTCTCGTCGTCGTCCCGATCTCCCCGCGGAATCTCCGGTCTCCACCACGTCGCCGAAAGGGCACCATGTTGCCGGCTTCTTTTACGGGCTCCCACCTCTGGACAGAGGCAACTCGGGCACGAAGTTGGCGAGTCGACGTGCCCAAGATTTGCTGCAGAATAGTGTAGAACTTATGTCTCATTTTGGGTTTGTAGGAAGTTGCCTTTTGGTGGAGGAATGATATGAGCTTATGGAGATGGAACTTGAGGGATTTTACAAAGCCAAAGAGATCAAGAAAACCCCACCACAATTTTTGGACAGCCCCTCCATGACTTGGCCGGCCATGCAATGGGAATGAATGAGAGGAGAGAGTGAGAATTGAGGGAGAGGTCTCTCTAATCCAAAAAAGAGCAAGTGAAAAGGCTATCATGCATGAGAGAGAAAAGGGGTGATGATGATCAAGAATCATCACAACCAAAATCACACTCAACAATCATAATCCATCATCATCACCATGTCAAAAGATAAGCAATCATGAACCATCATGATCCTAGAAGTCAATGGAGGCTAAGTCATCATGATACAACAATATGCAAATAACACCCTCCAAAAATGCTTATTTGCATACATGCAAATAAGCCCTCCTCCACCAATCTTCAGCCAATGAAAGATACAAAGAAATATGGCTAAAACGGAAAACAAACTGGCAACTCCAAAAAACTGATCCCGTAATAAATTACAGGAAAACCCCGCTACTGTAAATACATACCCGCATTTGTATTCCGACCGAAATACAAATGCAATGAGACAAAAAATCTACACTGCACAATACTAGGATCCGGCTTAAACCAAAGCCTGCTAGTATTAACCGTCCGATCCTGATCCGTGCAATGCCGCAAGTATCTGATCGAACCCTGCCATATCTCCATATGGCCTCTACAGCGTTTCGCCCGAAACTTGAGTAACTGTTTTGTGGGGGACTCTAAAGACTCGTCAATACTATGGCTGTGGATTTAACCACCAGCACGTCAGAGGTATTAGCCATACGTGATGGGCTACCAGCTATTGACCAAAAGGGACGTCGATGAGCGAACTCATCCTGACACCCTACTGAGCCTGTCAGTGACAATATCCGTACAGTCCGGTCCGTTCGTCTATGAGCATCGCATGGCGGGCTTAGGGGGTTGGTAAAAGTCAGACCCCCAAAAGCGGTACAAGTCGTGTCGGAGTGTAGCCTAGAACACCCTGAGATACTACTGGAATACCTACCAGTAAATCTCCTGCCTTGGCCAAGGACTTCGTGTAATGGCTCTCCTAGACACAGCGCGACCTCACCCCCAATACCGGGAGAGACGAACCCCCGAAGATCCGCTCACTGCCTCCATGTGGCTCGGGACTGTACCCAACTAAAACCTGTTTGCACGTCTCCTTTGAGCGTGGTAGGGTAGTAATCAAAGTACAGTGGGAACTCACACGAGACAAATGACGATCCTCAGGTCGATGAACTAACCTGTACACATGTCACCAGGGAACTGCTATCTGACGTCAGGTATAAGACCAACTGGCATGTTCCCGGTGAGTCCTGTCCGGTGTACTCATAACCCAATGAGCACCTGTATACATCTTAGGTGAACCAACTGACACCAGTGGCTTGTGAGACCGGCCACTGCCCCTCGTCGGGGTCTCGACTGTATACACTAGTCTACTCTGGAGTATCGATGCCCTGTCTCGAAACTCACACGACCAGGGACCTTTTAAGGATGTGCTTATAGACTACCAGCTCCCACGTATATGATCGCCCTCATACTGCTGGCAGTCAAGCAAAAATCCTAGGGGCTCTATCAAAGTGCAATAGTGACCTGTAAGGTCACCTAAAGCAGTACACGATGATAAAGGTAAACCAGATAGCATACTATCATCTTGATTAAGACTGTCCTACCGGAATATGTCCTCCCTCAATCATTGCAATCACGTGCCTGTGATCCAATAATTGACTTTGAGGGCACTATCTCCAACACTATAAGCACATCCTTAAAAGGTCCCTAGTCGTGGGAGTTTTCGAGACAGGGTATCGATACTCCACAGTAGACTAGTGTATACAGTCGAGACCCCGACGGGGGGCGGTGTCCGGTCTCACAAGCCACTGGTGTCAGTTGGTTCACCTAAGATGTATACAGGTGCTCATTGGGTTATGAGTACACCGGACAGGACTCGCCGGGAACCTGCTAGTTGGTATTATACCTGACGTTAGATAGCAGTTCGCTGGTGACATGTGTACAGGTTAGTTCATCGACCTGAGATCGTCATTTTTCTCGTGTGAGTTCCCACTGTGCTTTGATTACTACCCTACCACGGCTCAAAGGAATCATGCAAACAGGTTTTAGTTAGGTACAGTCCCGAGCCACATGGAGGCAGTGAGCGGATCTGCAGGGGTTCGTCTCTCCCGGTATTGGGGGGTGAGGTCGTGCTGTGTCTAGGAGAGCCATTACACAAAGCCCTCGGCCGAGGCAGGAGATTTACTGATAGGTATCCAGTAGTATCTCAGGGTGTTCTAGGCTACACTCCGACACGACTTGTACCGCTTTTGGGGGTCTGAATTTTGCCAACCCCCTAGGCCCGCCATGAGATACTCATAGACGAACGGACCAGAATGTACGGATATTGTCACTGACTGGCTCAGTAGGGTGTCAGGATGAGTTCGCTCATCGACGTCCCTTTTGGTCAATACCTGGTAGCCCGTTACGTATAGGCTAATACCTCTGACGTGCTAGTGGTTAAATCCATAACCAATGTATTGACGAGTGTTTAGAGTCCCCCACAGACCAGTTTCTCAAGTTTCGGGCGAAACGCTGTAGAGGATGTATGGAGATATGGCAGGGTTCGATCAGATACGTGCGGTATTGCACGGATCATGATCGGACGGATAATACTAGCGGGCTTTGGTTTAAGCCGGATCCTAGTATTGTACAGTGTAGATTTTGTCTCTTTGCATTTGTATTCAGTGGGAATACAAATGCGGGCATGTATATGCAGTCACGGGGTTTTCCTGTAATTTATTACGGGATCAGTTTTCTGAAGTTGCCAGTTTGCATTCCATTCCGGCCAGTATTCCTTTGTTCCTTCACGGCCGGATTTTTCCGATGGAGGGGCTAATTTGCAATTGTGCAAATTAGCCATTGTGGAGGGGGTTATTTGAATTTGTGGCATTATGATAAGTTAAGCATCTTTGCTTTTTCATGATGGTCTTGCATTAATGAGATTAGAAAGGATTTGAAATTGATATGATATTGTTATCATCACATTTAGTTGTGGTCACCCTTTTGCTTTTCCTACACTCACCTCCCTTCTTGGTTTTGATCATTCCCTCCACCATTTGTTCATAAGGGGGCTGGCCACTTTGAGGGGAGAGGAGAGAGGGGTTTCATTTTGGTGAGGGAAATTCATTCACCTCATTCTTTTACTTGCTTGCTAAATTCCTAACCCCTCTCCAAAGTTCTGGTTTTCATTCCTCCATCAAAGGCAACTTCACCCCATTGAGACAAAGTGATTCTACACTAGCCTACAGCATTTCTTGGACACGTCGGCTCGCCAACTTTGTGCCCGAGTTGCCTCGGTCCAGAGGTGGGAGCCCGTAAAAGAACCCGGCGATGTGGTGCCCGTTTCGATGAGGAGGCGACAACCGTAGATTCCGCGAGGAGATCAGAGTGGAGGCGAAGACGGAAGGACACGGATCGCTTGGTATAGCTCACTACCCTTTCTCTTGATTGCTAGTTGTAGGTTAATGGTTACGATCCGGGTTTTTAGGATGCGGTAGTGCCGGTTTAAAGTTAAGAAAAATTTTCGTTTCCATATTTGGCCTCGGATAGACGGCCGGGGCGCTACCGTAGTCCTACATGGTATCAGAGCCATGCCATTAACCTAGTCTAGCTTGCTCTAATGTGTTTACAAGTTCGATCGATCAGATTTTCCAAAAACCACATTTTCATGTCGCACTTTCTGTCGATTTTTTCCTTGCTCTAAAAATTATTTGGTACATTGGAAAATTACGTGCAGGGTTTTTTATGAATTCTGTGAAAATTTGGTACGCTGATGTTACTGTAGAGCGGCGGTTTAGCGGCCAAAACCACGTTTTGGCCGCGGAACCGCCGTCGTTTTGTGGCCAAACCGTACCAAATTTCTACAGTGGTTTACTGATATGGAAATAGGGTTTCTGGTATATTCTTTTTGGGCCCAGATGTTTTTGAGTGCTACAGTTGTGCTTGGGGCCCACTTCGGAAAATTCAGTCGATCGAAAATTTTAAACATGTTAGTTCACAGTATTTACATTTTATCTGCGACCGTGAATGTCACTCGATCGGTAAATCCAGTCTATCTGCTATAGCCCTTTCAGACGGATTTGCGAACGTGACATTCACGTTGATGTTCTGTGTTGTGCTGTGATGTTGCGGATCTGTCGTGGTGGATAGCTTGGATGCAATGGTAGTACAGTTTGGTTTTATATGTACATTTGATATTGCGGGGTGAGCGTCCGACATGTGGACTGCCATCACTGCCTGTTTGTATATTATTCTTTTGGGGCACGACCGGGCTGAGGTCGATGTACCCGTTATATGTATATTTTACTTTCTGTACTAGGATTACCCCGCGGTGGGGTGCACGGATAGCCGGGTTCTAGAGGGCAACGGGCCCGCATCTCATGGCATTGAGATGGAGGGGGCTTCACTCTAGAATTGGCGGGCTATTCGCCGCACTCGTAGGGGTTACAGGTTGACCCAGGAGGGGTGCCCAAGTTACCGGATTCCGTGAAGTGCTGGGTGGTCCATTCACGTTGCTGAAGGGGGCTGCCTCGCTTCAGGTTTTGGCGGGTAACTTTCCGCGCCCGTAGGGGTCTAGGATTTCATTGCACAGGCTATCCACACGACCAGGGGAACGTCGGGTTTCAGCAGCGGCTCTATGAAACCCGGGGATCCCAGATATCTGTATTGTTCTATGATGCTTATTACATTTCTGTGATGTTGCATTTTATCACGCCTTGAGAGAATATTATATATTGATATATATACTAGTAGATGTTGTATATGTTTTGCATCCGCGCTAGTCCAGTCCCCGCTATGTCGTTAGTTAAGTAACCTAACGGGTGATGACGGGACCCAGTGGCGAATACGGATGTCATATACGTACATCGTATTTTCGTTCTTTATTGGTGTGATCAATTGATGGGACTGCGTTGATTCGGATCAATGCAAGCTAAACAAACCTATTCTGATGTTGTTGGAACATTTTTCAAAAAGCTGTTATTGCAAGGACGTTCTCTTTTATTTTGCACAGTGGTATTCGGTTATGAATATCCAGCACCTCAGTTGACGAGGCAAGGGCCGAGATCCCTTCACCGGGAGTGACCCCTTGGACAGAAGTTTGCGTCAGAGTAATAACTTCACTATAGCCGGTTGCCTTTTGCTTTACATCGTGGTATTCAGTTGGAATATCCTGCACCTCATTCTACGGGGAAAGAGCCGAGATCCCTTCACCGGGAGTGACCTCTTTAGCAAAGGTTTTCGTCACTATATTTTTATAAAAATCTATGCAGTTCCTTCAACGATATCAAGTTCATTACGTTAAAAGTTTTTCGCCAAAAACTAGACGTAGCCCTCCGTCATTTCTTACAAGTATTACTTAGTATTCGTGCTGCGTTTGTTGACCGTGTCAAGGCGTAGTGTACGGTAGCTAAGTAGTGTTCGTTTGTAGCATATTAATGGGATTGGTTAGGACAGTCGTGCGGCCTTGTTGACTATGTCAAGGACTTGTACGGGTGGGTTTAATGCAATCCAGGATAATGACGGGTTGAACTTGACTAGGACTCTTTGATTTGTTGACTGTGTCAAGGTCACTTGGAACCTAGGGGTAAAAATCACATCGGGAGTTTCTAAAGAAACTGAAACTTGCCAGGTATGCGCATACCATCTGGAGTATGATAACGTGAGTGGATTCCGTCACGTTATCATGCGATGACAGTTGGATCCCGATTCCCACTGATGAGTTGGTTTACTCCTCGGGTGATCCCGACTAATTCTTCTTTCAGGTTTGGAAGAGAATTTGACGTTACAGTGAGAGGTTTCCTGATTAGATAAAGTGATAACCATTCTGATCTAGGTTAGAGTGCACGCTGAGTGTTTCTTTTCTCTCTATCTTTGGTAGCGACCATGACCCAACCCTTGACTATGACTCAGTGACCAAGTTAACCGAACCTTCTTAAACACTGGCTTTTGGATTGTCAGAGTTGCATACCTCATTGCCACTCCTACTTTTACCCTTTTCTCCAGGACACCCCGTATTACTACGAACGTCCACTTCCATTGGACAAAACCATCGTATGGTTATATACGAACTCGAAGGAATTTATTCGAGGATGGTTTCCGGTTCTGGAGAAAACGAATAGGACTATTCAGTTGTCTTTTCCTTTTACCTTCTCTCAGGTTGCGAGTACTCCTTGGTTTAGGAGATAGTACACCTATTACGCAAATTGGATAGTCTTCTTCCAAACCTTAGGCTGGTGCCGAACTGTAGGGAATGAAGAAAACCAATTAGCATAACGATGGTGTACATAAGGTATTAAGTAAAGACATATCAAGGGATTAGTAAGAGGGCAAAGTAAACTGCGACTGCTATTCACGACCAAACCAAGTATTTCATTACCACTCCCACTTCACCTTTGTATTTCTCCAGGACACTACGTATCACTACGAAGATCCACAGTTTATTGGATACTCCATCGTATGGTTATATACGAACTCGAAAGGAACTTGTTCCAGTTCGGGAATGGATTCTGGTTCAGGAGAAATAGGAATAAGGTTTATTCGGTTGTCTTTTATCTTCACCTTCTCTCGCATTGCGAGTGCTCCTAGGATTAGGACAGTACACCCATTATGCTTATTGGATAGTCTTCTTCCAAACCATAGGCTGGTGCCGAACGGTAGGGAAGGAAGAAAACCATTTAGCCTAAGAGGGTGTACAGAAGGTAATGACTAAAGACATATATAGGGATTTGGAGAGTTGGAAAAGAATTATACGGTTACAGTTGTGAATCTGGATAATGGAAGAGGCATTACTAGGAATACTGGGATACCCCATCGAAACATTTCAATGTTTCAGTTTCACTGTGTACTGTTAAAGAAAACTGATTTCCCAATTAGACACTTGCTCCAGGGTATGTATTTACCAGGTATGATTCTCACATCTGTATGGTTTTACAGATGATGAGTGGGAGTAAGTTATTGGGAGTTAGGTGATCATCCTCATTATATCGGAATTCGTTGAAATTGGTGATATTTGAGGAAATCACCTGGGTTGTTTGCCGGACGGCAAATGTTTGGTTTTGAATATCCGTTGTTATGCACCAATTTCAAATTGATATATCTGTACGTCTATTTTTATAGAATGAGATATACCTTTTGAAATTATGTCTATGATATTTACCTATATCAGTGGATGGTTAGGTAAGGAACAATAAACAACGGTGTAATTCTTCTTAACCATAAGTACAGTTTTCAACCTACGACACACAGGGAATGAGTTATTAGACTCAGGGGACTTATACAGAGTATTGTATATTGTCCAGTGTCTATTAGGACAGAGGGGTTGGTCCTCGTACTATATTCTGTTTACCTGTGACTTCTCTGGTTCTTAGACATGTGTTTCGTAGAAACACAGGGTCCAAGTTTTGAGAAGTTATAGGTATGTGGATAAAGTAGAGAACCAGGTGTTGCAAGTATCGGGATTCTTCAAGGTGATCGAAGATGTAGATACTTGTGTATGGTATTCAGTTGATAGTAATGATTAAGAGAACTTGCTTCTTTTTCAGGTTACTCATAATTGGAAGCATTCCTAAGTTGAGTAACGCTGATCGGCCTCCTTCCATTTAGTTGACATGCACTGGAGACAGCTGCATGATTTGAATCTAGTTTAATTAAATCAGTGCCTCTGTTTCTATATTGGATATAGAACAGTTCATATCTTGACATTGTTAAGGTACGGGGAGTTGTCCAGCTTATGCTTAAAACCAGACTCTGGATAACTCAAGGCACGTTTCTGTAATGGCTGTTTGTGGGTTGACCCAGGCTATGACGAGGGTTGATTTTCTACCATCTGGAAGATCAATAGTGATATTGTTCTTGACTCGCCACAGTTTTAATAAAAATGGATTTTTTCAGAAAAACAGTAAGTGGGAGTATGGTAGAACTGGAAGTGATTCCAGAACCGCAAACGATTACGAAAAATTTAATGAGAACCTAAAGATTCAATTTGATTTGACATTCCATTGGCCACTCCGCAGATATGGTGGGTAACCTCAGGCACTCGAGAGGTACTTCGGTATGCTCAAAGACGGTGACAGGGAGGTTCTTGTTTACCCAGACTTGCCATTGCTGTTGTTCCAGACTGTGAGACCCAGCAGGAGGATGAATATAGCGTAGTTCTAAACTAGCTTTAGAAGTGTACGCGTATATACTCTGCCAGAGGGTTGTCGTAGTCAGTGGGAGCAGCGGAAGCATAGTGGACAGGTAGCTTATGTCTATTTATAGACTAAAGCAGATATAGAGGAGAGAGATCATCTATTTCTGATATGACAGTCATAGGTTTGATTTCATCAGAATAGGGGATGGATCTGTTAAGAAGGTAGTAGGGTGTGATGTCCTGGTATTTGGATGACATACACAGAGTAGGATGTGAAATTCCTATACTACAGTCGGTTATACTTTGGTTGTCACGCAGTGGTTTCTCCAAAAAGGATATGGAAATTATATCAGATATTCTGGTTACTAGATCTATGGTTTTAGGTCTAGATTTGGGTAGTTTCTTAATCTGGGTACTTAGACAGCATTCTAATGGTATTTTAGAATGGACGACTCTTGGCACGGTAGTGTACCTGCAGGTGATGGAGTCACCCTCTCTAAAGGTGTCTTACAGACTAAAGGGGAGAGGGATGTGCATGATTGGCAGATCACTTGCTTAGGCAATTAAGTCAATCATGAGATGTCAAGTACCACACCAGATATTGTTTTTGCACTAGATGCAATAATTTGATATTTATCCAATCCTGGAGAAACATTCGGAAGCAGTTTTAGAACATAAGTAGATGTTCTAGGGATATGATAACAACAGCCTCTTTTAGGAGACAGTTATCATTCCAGGCTTCCAAGGTGACATGGATGGCAGAGTGGCTGTCAGAGTTATAGTTTTTCCTCTGACGAGGGGAAGTATTTTGGACAGGTGGTTCAAGAGGATACTGAGGGAGGCATGGCGCAGGATACTGATTAAGTTCAGTTGACCATACAGTCTAAGAAGTTTGGATTTGGAGTTCATTTATGAGCTAGATCCCATCAGATATCCAGACACATTCTAAGACAGGTATTGCTCATTTCGGGAGATGGGTTTCTCCGTGAACTTGAGATAAAGAGAGACATAGAAAGAAACATCAGAGCAGATCCACTCACTGAGGCTATTCCTCAAACGCAATAGTTTCGCAAACGAGCTTTGTGAAACTGATTAGTAGAGGAGTTGGGTGTTCAGTATCACATGGGCTGTGAGTATGCGACATCGCAATAATTAGCCTTGAGTGCAAGTGGGAGATTGTTGGATATAGTGCCCTCAGAGTCAATTATTGGATCACAGGCACGTGATTGCAATGATTGAGGGATGACCTATGCCGGTAGGACAGTCTTACTCAAAGATGATAGTATGCTATCCGGTTTATCTTTATCATCGTGTACTGCTTTAGGTGACCTTACAGGTCACTATTGCGCGTTGATAGAGCCCTTAGGATTCTTGCTTGACAGCCAGCAGTATGATGGCGATCATATACATGGGAGCTGGGGTCTATAAGCACATCCTTAAAAGGTCCCTAGTCGTGGGAGTTTTCGAGACAGGGCATCGATACTCCAGAGTAGACTAGTGTATACAGTCGAGACCCCGACGAGGGGCGGTGGCCGGTCTCACAATCCACTGGTGTCAGTTGGTTCACCTAAGATGTATACAGGTGCTCATTGGGTTATGAGTACACCGGACAGGACTCGCCGGGAACCTGCTAGTTGGTATTATACCTGACGTCAGATAGCAGTTCGCTGGTGACATGTGTACAGGTTAGTTCATCGACCTGAGATCGTCATTTGTCTCGTGTGAGTTCCCACTGTGCTTTGATTACTACCCTGCCACGGTTCAAAGGAGTCGTGCAAACAGGTTTTAGTTGGGTACAGTCCCGAGCCACATGGAGGCAGTGAGCGGATCTGCAGGGGTTCGTCTCTCCCGGTATTGGGGGTGAGGTCGCGCTGTGTCTAGGAGAGCCATTACACAAAGCGCTCGGCCGAGGCAGGAGATTTACTTGTAGGTATTCCAGTAGTATCTCAGGGTGTTCTGGGCTACACTCCGACACGACTTGTACCGCTTTTGGGGGTCTGACTTTTGCCAACCCCCTAGGCCCGCCATGCGATACTCATAGACGAACGGACCAGACTGTACGGATATTGTCACTGACAGGCTCAGTAGGGTGTCAGGATGAGTTCGCTCATCGACGTCCCTTTTGGTCAATACCTGGTAGCCCGTTACGTATAGGCTAATGCCTTTGACTTGCTAGTGGTTAAATCCACAACCAATGTATTGACGAGTCTTTAGAGTCCCCCGCAGACCAGTTTCTCAAGTTTCGGGCGAAACGCTGTAGAGGCCGTATGGAGATATGGCAGGGTTCGATCAGATACGTGCGGTATTGCACGGATCATGATCGGACGGATAATACTAGCGGGCTTTGGTTTAAGCCGGATCCTAGTATTGTACAATGTAGATTTTGTCTCTTTGCATTTGTATTCAGTGGGAATACAAATGCGGGCATGTATATGCAGTCACGGGGTTTTCCTGTAATTTATTACGGGATCAGTTTTCTGAAGTTGCCAGTTTGCATTCCGTTCCGGTCAGTATTCCTTTGTTCCTTCACGGCCGGATTTTTCCAATGGAGGGGCTAATTTGCAATTGTGCAAATTAGCCATTGTGGAGGGGGTTATTTGAATTTGTGGCATTATGATAAGTTAAGCATCTTTTCTTTTTCATGATGGTCTTGCATTAATGAGATTAGAAAGGATTTGAAATTGATATGATATTGTTATCATCACATTTGGTTGTGGTCACCCTTTTGCTTTTCCTACACTCACCTCCCTTCTTGGTTTTGATCATTCCTTCCACCATTTGTACATTAGAGGGCCGGCCACTTTGAGGGGAGAGGAGAGAGGGGTTTCATTTTGGTGAGGGAAATTCATTCACCTCATTCTTTTGCTTGCTTGCTAAATTCCTAACCCCTCTCCAAAGTTCTTGGTTTTCATTCCTCCATCAAAGGCAACTTCACCCCATTGAGACAAAGTGATTCTACACTAGCCTACAGCATTTCTTGGGCACGTCAGCTCGCCAACTTCATGCCCGAGTTGCCTTGGTCCAGAGGTGGGAGCCCGAAAAAGAACCCGGCGATGTGGTGCCCGTTTCGATGAGGAGGCGATGACTGGAGATTCCTTGAGGAGATCGGAGTGGAGGCGAAGACCGAAGGACACGGATCGCTTGGTATAGCTCACTACCCTTTCTCTTGATTGCTAGTTGTAGGTTAATGGTTACGATCCGTGTTTTTAGGATGCGGTAGTGCCGGTTTAAAGTTAAGAAAAATTTTCGTTTCCGCATTTGGCCTCGGATAGACGGTCGGGGCGCTACCGTAGTCCTATATAAACAACATCTATACGGAATATCAATCGTGGAAAAATAATCGGTGCCCAAAACTGCACCCAAATCCCATATAAACTCAGGCGCCGACACTCTCCTCGGCCCTCAAATCCTGTAAATCTCTGAGAATCACGAGTGCCCAACATCGGCACTCAAAATATCATAAAATACTCTTGTCCAGCATCGACACGGAAATCCTCATATATCGGGCTCCGTAAGTCCGGATCATCCCACGGGCTCCGTCTGCGGTATCGGCCCTCGGCCCCGGCAGTACGGATCATCCCGCATCCATCTCTCGACTCTGATCAGTATCCTCCGGATAACCGCCAGGTCCAACCAATCACCGGTAGGTACTCGCCCACCTCCAGGCTCAATCGGTAAAGTCCATCGATCATCTTGCCGAGGGGAACCATACCGGGTCCACCACGAACCCGCAAACGGATCATCCAACTCCTTGAATCGGGTTTCAAGCACACGTCTCAGCACCGAGAAAACGCGTGGTGGACGCACCAAAATATCCTATCACGAGAAACCGGGTTTTCAAATAGTGCATCTTTTCTTAAATAACCCCACGGTCCTCAAAACCAGAAATCGCATGAAAATCCAACACCAATGAGTAAATCAAATGCGATGGTCAATGTACATCAAGCCATAATATGGGTGCAAGGGAGATACCGCTTTTTAAAATAGTTTCAGTTTTCCAAGACATCATGCGGCTCCCAATTTCTATGAAAATCATCTCAAATCATATGTGAAAGGAACTACAGTATAATGATCATGGTAATTCTACAGTGAGTGTGTGCCATGGCAATTACTAACGGTGTGTGTGTAACATGCAGATTAGTGCTCGTGCAACATGAACCGTTAGTAATAGTGCGGTGTTCTATCAATTCTAAGTTTACAATTATATAGTAGGGAATGCAGTATGCAACAACAGTATCCATGAGCAGTCAATGTAAGTAAATGCAACCTATAGCTATAAGGTCCTATCAGCCCTGATGCATAACTCCATGCGGACGATATCCCCGTAGATGTTAAATCTACTCACCGTAGTCTCGCGTTAAGTGTAGCCGACGACTTGTTTCCCCTTCTTCGCTGCGTCCGTCGCACTCGCCTGCGAACCTAGAATTACACAATATATCACATATAAGCCCAAAACCATACAAACACGACATTTAAAGTTACACTAGAAACCCGTGTCGCAAACCAAGCGCGCGTGTGCGCGATATGCTAAAACGTGTGATTACGCGCCTAAAGCTAACCCGACGCGTCGCGATACGCAGAACTCCCCAAACCCACACACGTAACACCCGTGTCACGAAGATTTAAAATACGAGAATATAGGTTTTTAACTCCAGATTTTGATACAGAAAAAATATTATAAAACTATATATACCATAATACTCCACATAGTAGCAGACACCCATCACCCAAACCCCAACCCACAATTCCCTCATCTGGCCGCAATTTGCGGCCAGAAAGCTTTTTCCGGCGGCCTGGGTAGGGGGGTGGGCTCCCGGGTTTGGTGTGTGCACTCCATACCCCATGAACATACTACAGTAATTACAATTTTAATTTAAGGCAACTCAGGTTGGAGCAGATTCAACAGAACCCAAATTCAAGTTAAAAATCACACTTTTGCGCTAAAATGATACTTTAGGGTATTTTTCTGAAATCTGAAACAAACCCAAGTCTAAAATCACACTAACAACTCATCACCAAGCTAATCAAGCCATGAAGATATCAATTTTAACATAACCTCACAAAAACCCCTCACATAGCACCAAAACATGCACAAAAATGAGATTTTTGCTAAAACACAACAAGTTATGAAATGGGATGTTAAATATGAGTGTAATAACTTCAAAAGACTTTAGAAAAACCCAAAAGTTCCAGCTCTAGCCTCAGGTGCACTGATTTGCTCCAAACACCTCAAAAGAGCCACTAAACCAAGGTTTGTGTGAAGGAATTATGAGGTTTTTGTGTAGGGTTTGAATGAGGATCTAAAGAGAAATGAAAAGAGAAGAGAAAATGGAGAAAAATGAGGGTTTTTCTGCAGCTCCCCTGCAGAAAATCTGAAGGAGAAGGAGAGAGAAAAGAGAGGGGATAATGGTCAAACAAAAGTCCAATTTCTTACCTAACCACCATACCCCATTTTCTATTTGGATTTTGAATTTCTTTTGAAGGGGTTTTGACTTGGAAAAAGGGTGGAAATAAAAATAAACCATGCAAGAATGAAATGGTTAACATGTTACACTTTAACCAAGTCACAAAATATGATAAGTGTGCATGTGTGCGCTTAACACAAAATTTCACACTTAGGGTAAATCTGACTAAAAATAATTAATAACCCTATAAATATATGTAAATATATATATAACACCTCACAACACAATTATCACTAATCAAGAAAGAAAAATAAGGTATTCGGGTTTTGTGAAAAACACGCATAAATTGCTAATTAACACGAAAACATCCTAAACGAATTTCAAGGCGTTACATATGTAGGCATAGATGCACAAAGATATATATAAGCAATTATGGATGTACAATATGCATGTGAGCCAATGTGGATGTACAAGTGGGTATATACGCAAGAATGAATGTACAATATATATGTACCAATATAGATGTACAAGTAGTATATATGCAAGCATGAGTGTAAAATATGTATACGTGCCAATATGGATGTACAAGTAGTATATACGCAAGCATGAGTGTACAATATGTGTATGTGCCAATATGGATGTACAAGTAGTATATACGCAAGCATGAATGTACACAAAGGGACATAATCATGTCTAAACATCAATGATGAGGTGATCTAAACGATGTATGGTTCGTAGCAATTCTATAGTGCGAGTGTCATGGCAATTACTAACGGTGTGTGTGTAACATACAATTAGTGTTTGTGCAGCATGAACCGTTAGTAACAGTGCGGTGTCTCATAACTACTTTACCCATACGCAACAAGAGAGGGGTATTCAACTATGGTACATATGCACAACCTATGAATATATGAATATAACATGTGGCTACAACATCCTCTCAAGCCCTGGCGCATAACGCCATACGGGCGATTTCCCCGCAGATGTTAAATCTACTCACAGTGATCTCGATATATGCGTATCAGACCACCTGCTTCCCCTTCTTCGCGGGATCCGAAGTCCCGGCCTCCGACCTTAGAATTTACACAAAGTAACACAAACGCGATATCAAGACAAAACGAAAAACTAGCGTCGTAAGCTAAACGCGTGTGCATCCAATACACCAACACGTGTGCACAAAGGCTGAAACTACCCTGACACGCGGCGACACACATCAACTACCAAACCCACTCACATAACGTACGAGTCACGTAAGTCACAAAATACTGAGTAAGGGTAAACGGTCCCAGGTTCTTACCTGGAACACAACTAAGAAAATAAACAACACCAAACACAGCTAAACACACCCAGACACCTCCCTGCACAGCACCAACCTCCAATTCCACTAGGAGGCCGGCGAGCTCGGATGGGGAAGGCATCTCACTGGACTTTTAGGGGTGAAACGAGCACAAAAACCTATACAATACTCTAGAATTTCTGCACAGCATTCTGTATATGTTTGCTAAAGAATAAAATAATCACTGGTACAGCAGATACACCGTATCCTATAACTTGGTTTAAAAACGTTTTAAAAACACTAAATTGTAACATTATGGTACTTTTATGAAATCAGGTGAAAATACTTGGATTAAGTGACACTAACAGCACATAATCTACCTAATCCAACCGTAAAAACCCTAACTTAACTTAATCTCCACCTAAACCACCAAATTATCATTAAAATCCACAACACACTAAAACTAGCTATACTATCCCAGATTTAGCCCACTGCAAAATCACAAAACCCAATAGCTTAAAATCACATCAGACAGAAACCCACCAAGTTACAACTCCAAACTCCCCACGACAGCCGATCTCGCCGGAATTGGACCCCTCGTAGCCGGCCAAAACCGCCCAGGTTGGGCTCGAACATTGGGTATCTACTCAAGTTACCTAGCACTACACTACTACATTGTTTGGGTTTATCAAAAGGTCTCGGGGTCACAACAGATTACAGGTAACAAAACACGACACTAAAATATGATATTCGAGCAAAAACTGAAACTTTAAGGTTCTAGAACAGAACTACCAAGTAACACTACACAACAACTAGCTAATTATCAGTTAGGGGTTTATACCTATACCAACTTGCTCCAAAATCCAAGATTTCCTAGCTCCATGGGTTAACTTGGGGTGTAGGATCCATTTTTGTGAAAGAAGTGATGAATTTTGATGAGGTGAGGTGGGCATCTTGAAGAAATTGGGTTGAGGGTTGACTTGAGGGCTGAAGTGTTCAGTTTTGAGAAAGAGAGAGAAAATATAAGAGGAAGAATAATGTAGATTCAAATAATAGAGAGAAAGTGAGAAGGGGTTAGGGGACAAAGCATGGCACATTCTCTCTCCTCATTTAATGCCAAGCATTCTTTGTCTCCTCTCTCTCTCTCTCCCTCCTTCTTCAAGTCAACCCCCAAAAGGAAAAATTCATTTTTTTGAAACTAAAACACTTAATTTAAATACATATTTATCTAATAAAATGGTTAAAGCACCATGTCTACTAAACATGGTTTAACCCCAAATTAGCCCTAGGTTAACACGCACATGTGTGTGCAAGCCCAAATTAAATTCTAATAAAATATTCATTAATTTTTATAGATTATTTAAAAACCAATTTGGTAAACCTTTTTACTAAAAACCATATTTTCGTTTAATTAACCACTAATCTCATTCTAAGGTGTTACAATCTTCCCCTCTTAAAGAAATTCGTCCCCGAATTTAAAAATTTTACTGGGCGTACCTTCAAAGAGATGAGGGAATTTCTTCCGCATCTCGCCCTCGGCCTCCCAAGTGATCTCCTCACCATTCGGGCTGCGCCAGAGAACCTTCATATATGGCAAGATCTTTGATCGAAGTTTCTTCACCTGCCGGTCCAATATCACTACTGACTGCTCGGTGAACGAAAGATCGCGCTCAAGCTGAATGGTCTGGTGCTGAATCATATGAGAAGGGTCATGAAGGTATCTGCGAAGCATCGACACGTGGAATACGGGGTGAACATCCGGATAGTCGGGTGGAAAAGACAAACGATATGCAATTGCGCCCACACGCTCGAGGATCTCGAAGGGACCTA
This sequence comes from Agapanthus africanus, assembly GCA_030015575.1. Taxonomy (NCBI): domain Eukaryota; kingdom Viridiplantae; phylum Streptophyta; class Magnoliopsida; order Asparagales; family Amaryllidaceae; genus Agapanthus; species Agapanthus africanus. Next base: position 156,523,004 of record JASDDO010000004.1, read on the forward strand.
TAAATCTGGGACTAAGCTTCCCTTTCCACCCAAATATCACCACGCCTTTCATCGGAGAGACCCTCAGAAAAACATGATCGCCAACTGCAAACTCGAGTCTGCGATGGCGTCTGTCAGCATACAACTTCTGCTTACTCTGAGCTGTCCCTATCCTATCTCGAATCAACTTTATCTTCTCGGTCGTCTCCTGTACGATCTGTGGCCCTAAAATACTGCTCTCACTAAGCTCTGTCCAACAGACAGGCGATCGACATCTCCTCCCATATAGGGCCTCGAAAGGTGCCATCTGAATCGTATCTTGGAAGCTATTATTGTAGGAGAACTCCACTAAGGGTAAATGATGATCCCAGCTACCACCGAAATCTAGAATACAAGCTCGAAGCATGTTCTCAAGAGTCTGAATAGTCCTCTCCGACTGGCCGTCGGTCTGCGGATGGAATGCTGTGCTGAAACTCAAGCGGGTGCCCAAAACCTCCTGAAGTCTCTGCCATAGTTGGCTGGTGAACTGGGTGCCTCGGTCGGACACGATACAAGTCGGGACTCCATGCAAGCGTACAATCTCGTCGATGTATAACTGGGCATACTGAGCAAATCCAAAAGTGATATTCACCGGCAGAAAGTGAGCCGCTTTCGTCAATCGATCCACGATCATCCAAATGGAGTCATACCCTTGACTGGTCCTGGGTAGACCTATAATGAAGTCTATAGAAATCTGCTCCCATTTCCACTCCGGAATGGGCAACGGCTGTATCTCTCCCGCGGGCCTCTGGTGCTCGGCCTTGACTTGTTGACAAGTCAGGCATCTCGAAACGAAGTCTGTGACGTCCCTCTTCATTCCTTCCCACCAGTAAACATCTCTCAGATCATGGTACATCTTGGTGGAGCCTGGATGAACACTGTACACCGATCGATGCGCCTCCTCGAGAATCTCACGCCTCAGTCCCTCAAAATCCGGTATGCATAGTCGAGTCCCAAATCGAAGTATCCCATGATCATCGATCACGAACTCGGAGTCTCTGCCCTGTCTAGTCTTCTCACTGATCTCTGAAAGACGGTCATCACTTGGCTGCGCCTCGCGGATACGGTCAAGCAACTGTGAACGTGCACGGATATGCGCAAGCTGTCCCCCGGTTGGAGTAAACTCGAACTGCACTCGGCGGTCGCATAGAGCCTGTCAATCTGCGAACGACTGCCTCTGCACTGCGCTCAAACAAGATAGACTACCTCCGGGCCTCCGACTTAAAGCATCCGCCACTACATTCGCCTTACCCGGATGATAAAGGATCTCGCAATCGTAGTCCTTCACTAGCTCCACTCGAGTGAAGCTATTATTGTCTCAGATTCAGGTCTCGCTGCTGAAATATATACTTCAAGCTCTTGTGGTTCGTGAATATCCGGCACGCCTCGCCGTATAGGTAATGTCTCGAGATCTTGAGTGCAAACACCATTGCAGCCATCTCTAAATCGTGAGTGGGGTAGTTCTGTTCGTGTTTCTTCAGCTGCCGAGAAGCATTCGTGATAACCCTGTCGTGCTGCATCAATACGCACCCTAGCCCCACTCGAGAAGTGTCACAATAGACTGCAAATCCGCCCGATCCCGAAAGCAAAGATAACACCGACGTCGTAGTCAAACGAGTCTACAACTGCTGAAAGCTATGCTCGCACGCCTCTGTCTAAACAAAAGGAACTCCCTTCTGGGTCAACCCGGTCAACGGTGCAGCGATACGGGAGAAGTCCTGAACAAATCGTCGTTAGTAGCCGGCTAGTCCTAGAAAACTGCAGATCTCTGTAACCGATGCTGGTCTGGGCCAATGCTGAACGGCCTCGATCTTCTTCGGGTCCACACAAATACCAACTCGTGTAATCACGTGACCCAAGAAATCTACGCTGTCGAGCCAAAACGCGCACTTGGAGAATTTCGCGAACATCTGGTGCTCTCTCAAGGTCTGCAATGTGATCCGCAGGTGCTGCTCGTGTTCCTCTCGGCTCCGGGAATAAACCAAAATGTTGTCAATAAACACGATGATGAACAGATCAAGATACGGCCTGAAAATGCGGTTCATCAAGTCCATAAACGCGGCTGGGGCATTGGTGAGTCCGAACGACATCACCAAAAATACATAGTGCCGTAACGTGTGCGAAAAGCCGTCCTCGGAATATCCTCCTGCCGAACCCGCAACTGATGGTAGCCTGATCGCAAGTCAATCATCGAAAAGTATCCCGCACCCTGAAGCTGGTCGAACAATTCATTGATACGTGGTAAGGGATATCTGTTCCGTACGGTAACCCTGTTCAGCTAGCGGTAATCAATACACAAGCGCAAACTGCCGTCCTTCTTCTTAACGAACAGGACTGGAGCACCCCAAGGAGACACACTAGGTCGAATAAGCCCTTTATCAAGCAAATCTTGCAACTGACCCTTCAACTCTCTAGGCTCCACCGGGGCCATCCGATAAGGCGGTATGGAAATAGTCCCCGTGCTGGTAATTAAGTCAATGCAGAAAACAATATTGCGCTCAGGCGGTAGCCGAGGCAGCTCGTCAGGGAAAACATCAAGGAACTCACTAACAATTGGGACCTGGTCCAAAGGAACCTCTGCAACTCTAGTATCGCAAACATAGGCTAGAAATCCCTGACATCCCTTCCTCAAAAGCTGTCCAGCGCGAAGAGACAAAATCAAACTGTGAGGGGCGACACCACGGTCCCCCTGCACAACAAAAACCGACTCGCTGGGAAAACAAAACCTAACTGTCTTCTCGCGGAAGTCCACAGACGTATAGCACGTAGCTAGCCAGTCCATGCCCAGGAGAACGTCGAAGTCCAACATCTCAAGAAGGATCAAGTCGACGGACAACTCTCTCTCACCAATACGGACAACACATGACCGGAACACGTGTCTAGCAACAAGCGACTCGCCCACAGGAGTAGTCACAACAAGCGGCTGATCAAGAAAATAAGACTCTCTGCCCAAACTCGGCATGAAGTGAGTGGAAACGTATGAGTGCATAGACCCCGGATCGAACAACACGTGTGCGTCAAAAGAGCATACTTAAAGAGTACCTGAGACCACTGCATTGGACGCCTGCGCGTCCTGATGTGTCAAAGCGAATACCCATGCCCGTCCTCTACCTACGACTGGCGGTCCCCTACCGGCAACTGGCTGTCCTTTGCCTCGGCTACCTCGGCCCCTCTGAGCAAACCCTTCGTGACCACGACCTCTCTGTGCATAAGTCTGATGCGGAGCAATAGCAGGTGCAAGAGGCAACGCTCTCTGAGGTGGTGAAGGTGGTAAAGTGACATGTGGTACTGCTGTCTTGCCCTCACGTGGCTCCGGGCAATCTCGAACACGATGATAAGTGCTCCCGCATCGGAAACATCCAGATGCCGACTGCTAGCCCTCCCAGGGATAAGAGCTGAATAACTGGCCTCATCCTGAGCCTCTGCTACCCCCCGTACCTGAACGAAACTTGTCACGGCGTCTAAACGGCTGTCTCTATGCTAATACACCAGTGCGAACCCTCTTCGGTTCCGGAACTACCGAAGTCTCGGCAAGACGCTCCTCGACTAATAGGGCTGCATCTACTGCTGCTGCATAGGTATCACAATGCTGTGCGCTGATGGCGAGAAACAACAGGGTAAGCAATCTTTGAACGAACCTCTTGATCCACAACTCCTCAGTAGCTACCAAATACGGGGCATACGTAGATAGCTCGGTAAACAGTACGTCGTACTCTGCCACTGTCATCTCCGAAGTCTGGCGTAACGACTCAAAACGGCGTGCTCGAGCATCACGGACACTCTATGGAAGGAAGCGGGCAAGAAATACCATCATAAACTCGGCCCAGGTCATGGGAGGAAGACCTGCTGCTCTGCCATTCTCTATCGACTCGCACCACTTCTGCGCAAGACCTTCCAGGCGAAAGCTCGCGAACTCAACCCATCTCGCATCGGAGCATCTCAGTGAGCGGCATATCCTGGCCATCTGATCGATAAAAGACTGCGGATCCTCGGCTGCATCGGTGCCTGTGAACACCGGAGGCTTCAGCCTCATGAACTCAGATAACGACATTGCGATCACCTCTGTAGCTGCAGGTGTAACTGCCTGAACTGTAGGTACCATCACGGTCCCCATAGCAGGTGGGACAACCTCCTATCTTTGCGCTCGAATAGACTTAACTAACGACCCCATCATCTGACGCATCTCCTGCATACTGGCCCATAGCATAGCGATCTGATCTGTCGAAGGGGGAACAGTCTACTCCAGTACAACGGGTGTACTGCCCGGGTCAGTCCTCGTCTCAGACGAGTCAACTTTAATCTCGGCTCTCGTGGCCACTCTCTGCGCCCTCATAGTCTTCGGCGACATAATGACTGGAAAGGAAAACAAGATTCGATAAGAATACGGAAATCGAATCACAAGAATGTATATAATCACGAAGGAATTTCAATCAATAAGTCCCAAGGTCACTTAGACGGAGTACCGTGTCGTGAGTATGCCGCAGAACATACACACGCTACGCCACTCTACTTAAGTCACCTACTCTATCATACTAAGGTCATCCTACACACCGAAAGGTAAAACATACGCTTTGATACCAACTTTGTCACGACCCAGAATTCGGCCCGTGACCGGCACTTGACCACGTAACGTCTACAGGGGTAACGCGATTAAGTAAGCCGAAACTCAGAAATCAAATCCATTAAAATAGAAAGTGATGAAAACATTGGTTTAAAACATTTAGAAATCTCGAATAAAAATCTTTAAAGTTTAAGTTATTTTCTTAAAAATTTCGGCAGCACCTCCTTTGTAAAAACTAGCCCCAAAATCGGGTACAAAACATGATATAAGTAAAAAGAAATGTTGGATATATATGCCCTAGAGGCCTACATTGTATAGGATGCTTAGGATATGTATGTACATAACAGTGTTGCTTGATATGATAGTACACTATTTGGTTTGACTTTGTCTTAACGTATGATATATTTTACTTGGTATTTATATATATATGTTGATAAAGCCCATAGGGTGTTTGTCTGACTACCGGCGTTGTGATGGCAGTCATACTAGTAGGAGCTGGATAGTCAATAGGCACACCCTTAGATGTCCCTGATCGCAGGAGTATCGAGATTGGGCATCGATACTCCGGAGTAGACTAGTGTATACATATCTAGACCCTGACGAGGGGCGATGGATTGGTCCCGCAACCATTGGTGGTGTTCACCTAAGATTGTATACAGATGCTCACTGGGTGTGAGTACACCGGACAGGACTCGCCGAGAACTGACTGGATGGTATTATACCTAACGTCAGATAGCAGTTCTCAGGTGACATGTGTGCAGATAGTCCGTTGACTTAAGGTCATCATTTTTCTCGTGTGAGTTCCCACTGTGCTTTGATTATTACCCTACCACGGCTCAAAGGAGTCGTGCAAACAGGTTTTAGTTGGGCACAGTCCCGAGCCACGTGGAGGCAGTGAGCGACTGTTAGGGATTCGTCTCTCCCGGTATAGGGAGTTGATATCGCACTGTGGTCGGTTGGTCATTACCATAAGTCCCTGGCCAGGGCTGATCGAGAATTACTGATGGACTGATCAGTAGATTCTCGGGTGGTCTTAACCCATACCGACACGACTTGTACGGTTATTAGGGGTCTGACGTCCACCACCTCCCTAGACCATACATGCGATACTCTTAGAAGAACAGACCGGACTGCACGGATATTGTCACAGACAGGCTCAGTAGGATTTCAGATGGGTTACCTCATCAGCTTTCTTATCGACAACTACCTGGGGACCGTTACGTACAGCTAATGCCGCTTGCCAGCGTAGTAGTCGAGTCTTTAGAGTCCCACACAGAGATTTCCCAAACCCATGCGAAAAGATATAGAGGTCGTATGGTTTTACGACAAAGGTTCGGACGCATACGTGTTTGAACGCACGTACGACATTCGGACAGTTTTTACTAGTAGGCTTTGGTTTAAGCCAGATTCTAGTATCAGGTTATTGGATTCGTATAGTCTAACGTTTTTCCGTATTTTCACGGATGGGAGGGGCGTTCTCGTAATTTTCCGAGAAGCTTCTAGAAGGTGATGACTTGGAGGGAGAGGTGGCATTTTCATTTAATGATTTAGTGACTCATTGTGAGTGATTCATCATGTCATTAATGCATTAATAAATGCTTAATGACTCACATAATGAATCACCCACTTGCATTAATGAAACATGATGAATAATCTCATATTATTCATTTCTTTTTAATTCATTATGTTTCATATATCAAGTGAGAAGCTATTTCATTATTATTATTATTATCATTATCATCTTCTCACTCTCTCTCTTCAAGTTCTCTCTCCTTCACCAAACCCTAATCCTACCCTCATGAGTTGAGAACAAGGATTAGGAAAGACTAATTACTCCATAACCTATCTCTACATCACCTTAGCTACTCTATTTAGCAACTAGAGAAAATAAGTAACCTCAAGTTTAGAGGTTATAGCTTGGATTAGGGTTCTCGGGTGGATCATCTATCACGGGAGAAAGCCGAAGAGGACGTGGAGATCCAAAGAGGCCGTAGATAACATTAAGACGAAGGACTAGAACCGTTTGGTATAATCTCTTAACATAGTAGTTTAGAACTCTATAGCTTTTGTTAAAACTTTTTTAGCAAACGATTCATACGGTTATTCGATGTTTAATCATAGAACAAGATTGTTATTCATATTTCCGCCTCCCCATAAGTATTGGGGTGTTGAACATCGACTTACAGTGGTATCAGAGCCTAGCTAAACAATATTTAACACACTTGCAAATTTGTATGAATTTCGAACGGAAAAACAAACCGGAAAAACCCCGATATCATGTACTTTCTGTCGAATTTTAAATGAGGTCCAAAAATTTTTCAGGGACCTTCAGAATGACCTAAATGAATGTATTAGAACAACCAAGAAAATTGGGCTCATGAATCGGCCATAGCGCCGCGGAACCGCGGCCGATCACACCAATCCGCAGCGATTCCGCCGCGCTTTGGACGATTCATCATCCCAAATTTCTTGTGTTGATTCTCTGTGATATTTGGTGTTTTCTGGTAATTTTTATTTTTGCTCAGGTTTCTGATTTACAGAGAAGTATTGGAGCAAAATTAAATGTGTTTAATCGATCGAAATTATACGGTATTTGCTTGTTTGATTATATCTGTGAAATGTTTTATGTGTTCGTAAACCTCCCCTAACTGCTAGTATGTCGGTTGGCAGGGGGTTGCACATATCTGTGATGTTATATATAACTGTTTGTGTATATAAACTGCATTGGACTGTTGTGGTGATTAGCCGGGTTTTGTGATGGGTTTTTGTATTAATTCATTTGATGTTAATGTAATAAGTTGTAATATTATTTTGCGGGGCACATCCAGGTTGCGGTTGTAGCCACCGTTGTATTATTTCTTTTTACTGTTTTTGCTCCTAGGATAGACCCAAGGTGGGGTGCACAAACTACCGGGTATTTTGAAGTGTTGGGGCAGACCGCTTCACTTCTGGTACTTGGCGGGTAATTTTCCGTACCCATAGGGGTCTGGGGTGGGAAAATGGCTATTCATCACAACTGTGTAATCCGTCTTTCATTGCAGGCTCAAAAGAAATGCGGATTGCTTGCAAATCCAATATTTTTTATCTGTGATCTGGAATGCCTATTATTGCGTCTGACGAATGTACAATATCTATTTATGATAGCTATTTAGACGTCGCTTATGTTTTACACCCGTGCTAGCCCAGCCCCCGCTCTGTCGTTAGTTAAGTAACCTAACGGGTGATGACGGGACCCCGTGGCGAATGCGGATGGCATAAGAGGACGTTCTATTTTCGTTGTTATCTGTAATGATAGGTTAAAGATGGGACGCATTATTATTAATGCAAAGAAAATAAAACCTAAACTGAATCGTTGGAACAATTTCTAAAAACCACTCGGTTTTCTTGAAAAAGCAAATTTTAAATGCGGAGCTTAAAACCACTCCTTTTAATAAAAGCTATCTTAGTTCCTTCGATCAAATCAAGTTCACTACGTTAACGGTTTTTTGCCAAAAACCAGCCGTAACCCTCCGTCGTTTCAGATAGACAACACATCGTATTCATGCTATGCTTGTTGGCCTACGTCAAGGCATAGTGTATGGTAGCAGTGTGTGCGCCTATTTGTTGCATAGATAGATGCATTAGTTTAATACAGACGTACACCTTTTTGGCCTACGTCAAGGGCTTGTACGATGTATTTAAATTGATCAGGACAACGACGGGTAGAACTTGACTTGCGTCTTATGACTTGTTGGCCTACGTCAAGGTCTATAAGAGCTTGGGGTAAAAATCACATCGGGAGTTTCAAACATAAAGGAAACTTGCAGATTCAGCTTACCTTCTGGAGTGTGGTGACTAGAGTGGCTTCCATCTGGGGCATCATGCAATGATAGTTGGATCCCGATCCCACTGATGAGTAGGATTACTCTCGGGAATTTCTCTCACTTAACAATCAATGCTATAAACCAAGTAGGTGCCAAGAAAGGTGTTAGAGAGGCTACGCCTCCAGGGAAAAGAGGTTCTTTAATTAAGGAACTTCGCGAAAGCGTTGGAAAACCTCCCTCGAAGTACCAACACCAGCCTGGCTGAAAGGTTAAGCAAGTATTGTGACGTATGATTAAATCCTGACTAGTTCTTCTTTTAGGTTTTGAAGAAGGATTTGAGGAAACAGTGGGAGCCATCCTGTTTAGATAAATTAATAATCAATCTAAACTTGTAAGAGCATATGTTGAGTGTTCTTTTCTCTCTCTCTGGCAGCTACCATGACTGGACTAAAACTATTACTTGAAAAGAATATACTGACCGGGCAGAACTATAAAGATTGGCTAAGGAACGTCAATATTGCGCTGACTTATGACAAAGTTGCATATGTTACCACCGTTGTTCCTCCCCTTATCCCAGGACCAGATTCCTTAGTTGCGGACAAGGAAGTTCGCAAAACCTGGGATCTAGACTGTGAGCGAGCTGAGTGTAACGTGCTGGCGTCCATGAATAATGAACTCCAGAAACAGCACGAGAGTATGGATATTGTATCCATATTCCTCCATTGCAAGGAATTGTATGGAGAACACTCCCGTATCGCGAGGTACGAAACCTCAAGGAAACTCTTCCAGATGAGGTTAGCTCCAGGATCTCCTGTTGGAGAGCACGTCCTCAAAATGATCACCCTCATTGAGGAACTCGCAAACCTGGGATGCGTGCTAGAGAATGATTTGTATATCGACTTGATTTTGCAGTCCCTTCCCCACACCTTCTCTCAGTTCGTGCTGAACTTCAACATGCACGAAATGGAAGCGGATCTTCCAAAGCTCCTCAATATGTTGAGGGTAGCAGAGACCTCCTTGAAAAAGGAAACGACCCCCGTTCTGTATGTTGGCCAATCATCTTCTTCTAAATCTAAAGCGAAAGCTAAAGGGAAGAAGAAGATGAAAGCCACCAAACCGAAGGGTGGGGTCAAGAAGGTGCAGGGAACGAATAAGGCAGGAAGGGTGAAGGCAGAAAAGAACGAGTGCTTCTATTGTCACAAGCAAGGGCACTGGAAGAAGGACTGTTTGGCCTTTAAAGCCAAGGACATGAAGCAAGCTGTTGCTTCTGCTTCAGGTGTGTTCGTAATCGAAAATTGTCTTTCAGTAAACTCTACTTCATGGGTACTTGATACCGGTTCTGGTTCTCACATCTGTAATTCTTTACAGGATCTGAGAAATAGTAGAGTACTTGGGGAAGGTGATATGGCTCTCCGGATGGGCAATGGAATGCATGTAGATGCAGTTGCAATAGGGGAATATGACCTAGGGTTGAATAGTGGACACATTTTGGTATTGTACAGCTGTTTTTGTATTCCCAGTATGTTGTGTAATATTATATCAGTATCTTTGTTGTCTAATAAAGGATATTATTTTGTGCTTGAAAGAAATGTCATGAACATTCTCCTAAATCAAGAACTGATTGGGTTTGGCACACTGGAAAACGGCATATACATACTTAATCAACCTCAAATTTTCAATATTCAAAACACGCGTAAAAGAAAGGCTCCAGATTCGAATCAAGCATTCCTATGGCATTGTAGACTTGGTCATATAAATGAAATAAGGTTGACTAAGTTACATAAAGATGGATATCTAGATCCGTTTGAATATTCATCATATGCAACTTGTCAATCATGTATCAAAGGAAAAATGACCAAATCTCCGTTCACCGGACACGGAGAAAGAGCCACTGAACTCTTAGGACTAGTACACAGTGATGTATGTGGTCCGATGTCTATACATGCACGAAGTGGTCACTCCTACTTCATCACTTTTACTGATGACTTCTCTAGGTATGGACATGTGTTCTTAATGAAGCATAAATCCGAGGCTTTTGAGAAGTTTAAGGAGTATAAAAATAAAGTAGAGAAACAAACTGGTAGAAGCATCAAGACACTTCGATCTGATCGAGGTGGAGAATACTTAAGTACCAGTTTCCTTGAATACTTAAAAGAGAATGGAATTCTCTCTCAGCTTACTCCACCTTATACACCTCAGCATAATGGTGTATCAGAAAGGAGGAATCGCACGCCATTAGATATGGTGCGTTCAATGATGAGTAGTGCTGAGTTGCCACTTTCTTTCTAGGGATTTGCTCTAGAATCAGCCGCATACCTATTGAATAGAGTTCCAACTAAGTCTGTACCTACCACTCCATATGAAATGTGGCGTGGGAAGAGACCATATCTCAAGTATATCAATATATGGGGGTGTCCGGTAAATGTTAAAAAGAATAATCCGGACAAGCTCGAGGCACGATCGGTTTTGTGCAAGTTTGTAGGATACCCCAAGCATTCAAGGGGGTATATGGTCTACCACACTGAAGAACAAAAGGTGTTTATCACTCGCCACATTGTCTTCTTAGAAAGCGAATTTCTTGCAAAAGAAATTAGTGGGAGCGCGGTAGAACTGGAAGAAATTCCAGAACCTCAAACTGCAACCGAGGACTTAGAAGAATCTCAGATTTCAATAGAACATGACGAACCAACGCCACTCCGCAGATCTAGTAGGCTTTCTCATCCTCCTGAAAGATACTATGGTTTTCTTCTTAATGGGGATCGAGAGGATTGCATCATCGATGATGATGAGCCTACTAGTTTTCAGCAGGCTATCACGAGTAGCGACTCAGTGAAGTGGCTGGATGCTATGAGATCCGAAATGGAATCCATGTACACCAATAAAGTATGGACTTTAGAAGTTTCTCCTCCTGGGGTAAAACCAGTTGGGTGCAAATGGATCTTCAAAAAGAAGATTGGTACATTTGGACAAGTGGAAACCTACAAAGCTAGACTAGTAGCAAAAGGTTTTCGTCAAAGACCAGGATTGGACTATGATGAAACTTTTTCACCAGTAGCTATGCTTAAATCCATTCGGATCATGCTTGCCATTGCTGCCTTCCATGACTATGAAATCTGGCAAATGGATATAAAAACAACTTTTCTAAATGGACATTTAGAAGAGAGTATTTATATGGATCAACCAGAAGGTTTCTTAGACAGTGGGAGTAGCGGAAGAGTGTGCAAATTGCTTAAATCCATTTATGGGTTAAAGCAAGCATCGCGGAGTTGGAACATCTGCTTTGATGAGACAGTCAAGGAATTTGACTTTATCAAAAATGTAGATAAACCATGTATTTATAGGAAGATTGTAGAAGGAGCAGTAGTCTTCCTCGTTTTGTACGTCGACGACATACTACTGATAGGGAATGATATCCCCATACTACAATCAGTAAAGTTCTTCTTGTCACAGAAATTCTCCATGAAAGACTTGGGAGATGCATCATACATTCTGGGTATTAAGATCTATCGTGATAGATCTAATAAAATGTTGGGACTTTCACAGTCCAGGTATATAGACACTATACTAAAGAGATTTAGTATGGAATATTCCAAGCGCGGCAATATGCCCGCTTGTCACGGAATCACCCTCTCCAAAGAGATGTCTCCAAAGACTGATGAAGAGAGGGCTCGCATGGGCATTATACCCTACGCTTCAGCGGTAGGATCAATAATGTATGCGATGTTATGTACCAGACCGGATGTAGCTTACGCACTTAGTGTGGTAAGCAGGTATCAGTCTGACCCAGGTGAGAAACATTGGATAGCGGTGAAGAACATTCTTAAGTACCTGAGAAGGACTAAGGAGATGTTCTTGATTTACGGTAATAGGGACCTCCAGGTAGAGGCTTTTACCAACTCCGGCTTCCAAAGTGACAAGGATGATTCTAAATCCATTTCGGGTTTTGTGTTTACCCTCAATGGAGAGGCGGTATGTTGGAAGAGTTCCAAACAAGATACCGTCGCAGACTCAACTATGGAGGCTGAGTATATAGCTGCTAGTGAAGCCGCAAAATAGGCTGTCTGGATAAGGAAGTTCATTTCTAAACTTCAGGTGGTTCCAACCATTGCCAATCCAATACCTTTGTATTGCGATAACAATGGCGCTGTAGCTTTAGCGAAGGAACCAAGGTCCCATCAGAAATCCAGGCATATTTTAAGGCGGTTTCACCTGATCAGGGAGATCGTGGATCGTCAGGAGATCGAGATACGGAGAGTGGACACAAAAGACAACACGGCAGATCCATTCACCAAGGCCATTCCTCAAGTACAGTTCGAGAGGCTATTTGAGATGTTGGGCATGCGGTACGCAAGCAACTGGATCTGGTAGAGACAGTGGGTACTCATTGCACCAATTATAGGCCTTAGTGCAAGTGGGAGATTGTTGGATATATATGCCCTAGAGGCCTACATTGTATAGGATGCTTGGGATATGTATGTACATAACAGTCTTGCTTGATATGATAGTACGTTATTTGGTTTGACTTTGTCTTAACGTATGATATATTTTACCTGGTATTTATATATATATATATGTTGATAAAGCCCATAGGGTGTTTGTCTGACTACCGGCGTTGTGATGGCAGTCATACTAGTGGGAGCTGGATAGTCAATAAGCACACCCTTAGATGTCCCTGGTCGCAGGAGTATCGAGATTGGGAATCGATACTCCAGAGTAGACTAGTGTATACATATCTAGACCCTGACGAGGGGCGATGGATTGGTCCCGCAACCATTGGTGGTGTTCACCTAAGATTGTATACAGATGCTCACTGGGTGTGAGTACACCGGACAGGACTCGCCGAGAACTGACTGGATGGTATTATACCTAACGTCAGATAGCAGTTCTCAGGTGACATGTGTGCAGATAGTCCGTTGACTTAAGGTCATCATTTTTCTCGTGTGAGTTCCCACTGTGCTTTGATTATTACCCTACCACGGCTCAAAGGAGTCGTGCAAACAGGTTTTAGTTGGGCACAGTCCCGAGCCACGTGGAGGCAGTGAGCGACTGTTAGGGATTCGTCTCTCCCGGTATAGGGAGTTGATATCGCACTGTGGTCGGTTGGTCATTACCATAAGTCCCTGGCCAGGGCTGATCGAGAATTACTGATGGATGATCAGTAGATTCTCGGGTGGTCTTAACCCATACCGACACGACTTGTACGGTTATTAGGGGTCTGACGTCCACCACCTCCCTAGACCATACATGCGATACTCTTAGAAGAACAGACCGGACTGCACGGATATTGTCACAGACAGGCTCAGTAGGATTTCAGATGGGTTACCTCATCAGCTTTCTTATCGACAACTACCTGGGAACCGTTACGTACAGCTAATGCCGCTTGCGGTCTGTGGTTAAACCCACTGCCAGCGTAGTAGTCGAGTCTTTAGAGTTCCACACAGAGATTTCCCAAACCCAGGCGAAAAGATATAGAGGTCGTATGGTTTTACGACAAAGGTTCGGACGCATACGTGTTTGAACGCACGTACGACATTCGGACAGTTTTTACTAGTAGGCTTTGGTTTAAGCCAGATTCTAGTATCAGGTTATTGGATTTGTACAGTCTAACGTTTTTCCGTATTTTCACGGATGGGAGGGGCGTTCTCGTAATTTTCCGAGAAGCTTCTAGAAGGTGATGACTTGGAGGGAGAGGTGGCATTTTCATTTAATGATTTAGTGACTCATTGTGAGTGATTCATCATGTCATTAATGCATTAATAAATGCTTAATGACTCACATAATGAATCACCCACTTGCATTAATGAAACATGATGAATAATCTCATATTATTCATTTCTTTTTAATTCATTATGTTTCATATATCAAGTGAGAAGCTATTTCATTATTATTATTTTTATTATTATCATTATCATCTTCTCACTCTCTCTCTTCAAGTTCTCTCTCCTTCACCAAACCCTAATCCTACCCTCATGAGTTGAGAACAAGGATTAGGAAAGACTAATTACTCCATAACCTATCTCTACATCACCTTAGCTACTCTATTTAGCAACTAGAGAAAATAAGTAACCTCAAGTTTAGAGGTTATAGCTTGGATTAGGGTTCTCGGGTGGATCATCTATCACGGGAGAAAGCCGAAGAGGACGTGGAGATCCAAAGAGGCCGTAGATAACATTAAGACGAAGGACTAGAACCGTTTGGTATAATCTCTTAATATAGTAGTTTAGAACTCTATAGCTTTTGTTAAAACTTGTTTAGCAAACGATTCATACGGTTATTCGATGTTTAGTCATAGAACAAGATTGTTATTCATATTTTCGCCTCACCATAAGTATTGGGGTGTTGAACATCGACTTACAAGACATACAATAAGAATAGAGCATCCCCAAATGGGAGCAATCACGCCTAACAGCGGAACAACCACCACAAGAAAAATATACGACGCCGAAGCGAAGTGATGAACAATATAAGAGAAAAACATCATGAAAGGTAAAACTGCATAATTAAAGCCGGCTCACACGAGCTCGACATCCAGAGTACAAAATAATATACAACAACGTCCTCACAACTGGTCTCTAAGTCAATAAATGAAATGGTAGATGGAGAGTACTAGATACAATAGAGTGTGAAAATGGAAAATAAACGGATACCGCAAACCCACCTATCAGCAAAACGGCTCACACGCCAACTGCAGTGGTATCCGTAGCAAAAGGATACAAGGAGGTAGCCCAGCCGCGACTAGTCTGAGGGGCAACCTGCAAACACTGTGGCACAACGGGGGTGAGCTGCCAACTCGTGAATAGTAAATAACATATAAAGGTAATCGCGAGTATGCACGTACTGCGATACTCAAACATGTGCAATCTGATAACATCTATATGAATGATCTGGGTCTGCAATAATCATGCACAGTGCTCTATCAAGTACAACAACTACAGGATGCAATGTATATCAATGAATGCTGAGCATGGGATGGAATATCATCTACACGAATCAGCATCGTGGAAAAACCCGGTGTCTACCAAATACACCCCAAAACCCCAAATAACTCAGGCGCCGTCAATCTAATCGGCCATCATATCCTGTAAATCTCAATGAACGGAGTGCCCAACATCGGCACTAAAAAACATCATGAAATACTCGTGTCCAGCATCGACACGCAAATCCTCATCTATCGGGCTCCGTCAGTCTGGATCAGCCCACGGGCTCCGTCTGTGGAATCGGCCCTCGGGCCCCTGCAGTACGGGTCAGCCCATATCCATCTCTCGACTCTGGTCAGTATCCTCCGGATAATCGCCAGGTCCAACCAATCACCGGTAGGTAGTAGTCCCTCTGCCAGGCTCACCGTCTACTGCACAACATCCCTTTCTTGCCCCGGGTACCATACCGGGTCTACCATGTACCCGCAATCGGCCTCATCCAGCTCCTCGAATCGGGTTTCATATGTCATACGTCTCAGAACCGAGAAAACACATGGTGGACGCACTGAAATATCATATCAAGAGAAACCGGGTTTTAAAAAAACAATGCATACTTTCTTAAAATAATACCACGGTCCTCAAATCCAGAAATCACATGAATCCGAAACTCAAAGCGTAAATCCATGCAGTGTGTCGTATGCCGCATAAAATCGTACTATGAGTAAAAAGGGGGAAAACCGCTATTTTAAATGGATCCAGTTTGAAAATATTACATGCGGTCCCCAATTTTCCAAAATCAAAGTCAGCATCATCTATGTATGTGCAAGAGTATGTATGTAGGCATGGATGCACAAAGATATATATACGCAAGTATGGATGTACAATATGCATGTGCGCCAATGTTGATGTACAAGTGCGTATATACGCAAGAATGAATGTACAATATATATATGTGTCAATATGGATGTACAAGTAGTATATATGCAAGCATGAGTGTACAATATGTATACGTGCCAATATGGATGTACAAGTAGTATATACGCAAGCATGAGTGTACAATATGTATACGTGCTAATATGGATGTACAAGTAGTATATACGCAAGCATGAATGTACACAAAGGGACAGAATCATGTCTAAACGTCAATGATGAGATGATCTAAACGATGTATGGTTCATAGCAATCCTATAGTGCGAGTGTCATGGCAATTACTAACAGTGTGTAACATACAATTAGTGCTTGTGCAGTATAAACCGTTAGTAACAGTGCGGTGTCTCATAAGTACTATACCTATATGCAACAAGAGAGGGGTATGCAACTATGGTACATATGCACAACCTATGAATATATGAATATAACATGCGGCTACAACATCCTATCAAGCCCTGACGCATAACGCCATACGGGCGATTTCCCCGTAGATGTTAAATCTACTCACAGTGATCTCGATCTACGCGTATCCGACCACCCGCTTCCCTTTCTTCGCGGCGTCCGAAGTCTCCGCCTGCGACCCTAGAATTTACACAAAGTAACACATATAAGGCTAAAATCCTGCAAAAACGCGATATCAAGACAAAACGAAAAACTAGCGTCGCAAGCTAAACGTGTGTGCATCCGATACACCAAAATGTGTGCACAAAGGCTGAAACTACCCTAACACGCGGCGATACACAGCAACCACCAAACCCACTCACATAACGTACGAGTCGCGTAATTCACAAAATACTAGCTAAGGGTAAATGGTCCCAGGTTCTTACCTGGAACACAACTAAGAAAATAAACAACACCAAACACAGTTAAACACACCTAGACACATCCCTGCACAGCACCAACCTCCAATTCCAATAGGAGGCTGGCGAGCTTGGATAAGGAAGGCATCTCGCCGGACTTTTGGCGGTGAAACGAGCACAAAAACCTACACAATACTCTAGAATTTCTGCACAGTATTCTGTATATATTTGCTAAAGAAGAAAATAATCACTGATACAGCAGATACACCGTATCCTATAACTTGGTTTAAAAACGTTTTAAAAACACTAAATTGCAACATTATGGTACTTTTTTGAAATCAGGTGAAAATACTTGGATTAAGTGACACTGACAGCACATAATCTACCTAATCCAACCATAAAAACCCTAAATTAACTTAATCTCCACCTAAACCACCAAATTATCATTAAAATCCACAACACACTAAAACTAGCTATACTATCCCAGATTTAGCCCACTACAAAAACACAAAACCCAAACAATACCCAACAACTTAAAATCACATCAGACAGAAACCCACCAAGTTACAACTCCAAACTCACTACAACGGCCGATCTCGCTGGAATTGGACCCCTCGTAGCCGGCCAAAACCGCCCAGGTTGGGCTCGAACATTGGGTATCTACTCAAGTTAGCTAGCACTACACTACTACATTGTTTGGGTTTATCAAAAGGTCTCGGGGTCACAGCAGATTACAGGTAACAAAACACGACACTAAAATACAATATTCGAGCAAAAACTGAAACTTTAAGGTTCTAGAACAGAACTACCAAGTAACACTACACAACAACTAGCTAATTATCAGTTAGGGGTTTATACCTATACCAACTTGCTCCAAAATCCAAGCTTTCCTAGCTCCATGGGTTAACTTGGGGTGTAGGATCAATTTTTGTGAAAGAAGTGATGAATTTTGATGAGGTGAGGTGGGGATCATGAAGAAATTGGGTTGAGGGTTGACTTGAGGGCTGAAGTGTTCAGTTTTGAGAGAGAGAGAAAATATGAGAGGAAGAATAATGTAGATTCAAATAATAGAGAGAGAGTGAGAGGGGGGGTTAGGGGACAAAGCATGGCACATTCTCTCTCCTCATTTAATGCCAAGCATGCTTTGTCTCCTCTCTCTCTCCCACCTTCTCCAAGTCAACCCCCAAAAGGAAAAATTCATTTTTTTAAACTAAAACACTTAATTTAAATACATATTTATCTAATGAAATGGTTAAAGCACCATGGCTACTAAACATGGTTTAACCCCAAATTAGCCCTAGGTTAACATGCACATGTGTGTGCAAGCCCAAATTAAATTCTAATGAAATATTCATTAATTTTTATAAAGTATTTAAAAACCATTTTGGTAAACCTTTTTACTAAAAACCATATTTTCATTTAATTAACCACTAATCGCATTCTAAGGTGTTACAGTATGCTATCTGGTTGCTCTTTATCTAAACATGTACACTAGTATTATTATACTGTCTCTCTGATACATGTTGATAAAGCCCTTAGGATGTTTTGCTTGACTACTAGGACTATGATGCGGATCATACTACTGGAACTTGTGTAGTCCACAAGCACATCCTTTAATTGTTCCTAATCGAGAGAGTATCGAGACAGGACATCGATATTCCAGAGTAGACTAGTGTGTACGTTTCTTGACCCTGTAGGGGGCGATGGTTGATCCCATATCCATTAGTGTTTGACATCAAAGATTGTACACAGATGCTCATTAGAGAATGGGTACACCGAACAGGACTCGCTGAGAACTCCTAGTTGGTACTATACCTATCGTCAGATAGCAGTTCTCTGATGACACTGGTACAGGTTAGTCTGTAGACCCGAGATCGTCATAGAGTCTTGTGTGGTTCCCACTGTACTTTGATTTCCTTCCTACCACGACTCAAAAGAGTCGTGCAAACAGGTGGATTTTGGGTACAGTCCCGAGTCACATGGAGGAAGTGAGTGATAGGAGGGGTTTCGTCTCTCCCAGTATTGGGAGTTGATGTTGCGCTATGCTCGATTGGCTATAACAGTAAGTCCTTGGCCAGGGCTGATGAGATTTACTGGTAAGTGTTATCAGTAATTTCTCGAACCATTATGAGTCATAAATCGGCATGACTTATCAAGTTACTGGGGTCTAACGATTCCACCCCCGGACTTGATATGCGACATATCATACAAAGAGACCGGACTGTACGATAAGTGTTACTTATAGGCTTCATAGGGGTTTGGACAAGCTTGCTTGTTAATCTTCTATTCGCTCAATACCTGGGTAGTCGTTACGTCCAGCTAGTACCGCTGACAGCTTGTGGGAAACTGATGTGATCATTACCTACTGCTGGCGTATTAACAAGTCTTTAGAGTCCCACACAGAGCTTTCCTAGTTCAAGCGAAAAGAAGTAGGGCACATATGTTGATATGTGCGGGGGCCTGATTAAATACGAGTATGTGATACCGTATTCTAATCTGGCGGTTATTTGATATCAGTTAAGTTATATGTGATATAACCGGATTATTGAATAAAGTGTTGATTTGATAATGTGATATACAGATAAATGATATTAGTCAATTATATGTGATATAACCGGATTATTAAATCAAGTGTTAATTTAATAATAAGATAAATATTTATATTTGATATAATTATATATTAACTAATATTATTGCTCACTAATTATTTTCTTAATATATATATTTGATATGTGTGTGTGTGTGTTAAGAAGCATGGTAGGATTTTCTATTTTTGTGAAAAATAGAAATGAGATGGAAAATGAAGAGCATGGGTGAAGTATGGCTTTGCTTATTTTTTTTTATTGGTCTTAACTCACTATTGAAGTATGGTTGGAATAAAGAATTGGAGTTTATTCCATGCTTCAATAAGTGAAGGTTTGAGCTAAGCCATTCTACACTTGATATTTTTTCTTGAGTTGATTTTGTGCTTGAGCTCATTTCACTCTCTTTCTCTCTCTATTTTTTCCATCTTCTTCTTTTTCCTCTACAAAATCCTAACCCTCACATGTGATGTGAATCATAGGGTTTTGAAGAAACTATAGTGAGCAAACAAAACCCCTACCTCACCATCCTACACTTGATTAGCATTTAGGTGTAGTGTGTTTCCTTCACTAAAGTAAGTTTAGTGAAGAGGTAGCTTGGATTAGCGGAGCTTCGGGTGGATCATCTTCGGAACGAAGGTCACGTAGGAACCTCGATCCAACTTCAAGTGGAGCTTAGTGGAGTCACATGGACTACTACACAGAGCTTTTGAAGAGAAGGATACGATCTACAAAAGTTGTAGTTTCATCACTTAGTGTAAATTTTTTGATATCATCATAGAAACCCTAATCATCTAGTTAGATCTTTGGTTAGTCTAGTTTAGCACCCCGAATTTTTTTTAAGTTGCATGCATGATACCGGTTTGACCAAGTGGTGGTGCTAGGGTACACTTTCATGGTATCAGAGCCAAGCTAGAACATTAGGGGAACTCTACACGACGTTAAAGTGTTCGATCGAACTTTGAAACCCATTTTTATCAAGTTTCTGTCCAAATTTTCATAAGTTAAAAATTTTCAAATTAAAAATATGCAAAAATCGTGCAGGTTATTTTATGGAGCCCCAAGAATTTCGATGACCTAATTCCAACAAAGCGCCGCGGAACTGCGGCCTAAACCCTAGTTTGGCCGCGGTTCCGCCGTATTTTTATGGAATTGAGGGCTCAATTTTCTTGTGCTGCTCCATTAGCATATTTGGCACTTTCTGGATGTTTTTAATGAGACTCAAGTTGTTGAGGTCTCTGTGATTTGTGGGTGTTTGAGGAATCGATCGAAATGTTTAGCATCGTATAGATTATGATGATATGTGATACAATATTTGGAATCCACAATAATAAGTTTTGTGAAAACTAGTTAGTTTTTTTTAAATCTAGTGTTTTAGTCTCGGTTGATCGATTGCCACGGAGTTTCGATTCAGATCAAAACTCTGTCGCAATCGCGTATTGTACGCGATCACTTAGTCGGGAATCTTGTTGAATTATCCGACTGCTTATTGAAAAGAGTTTTCGGTTTGAGACTAAAATGCAGGGTTTATAGGTCAGGCATGTGTTGGTTATATGTATGCCCTAGAGGCCATTGTTGTACAAGATTGTATATTACAATGGATGCTTGGACATATATAGGGAGGACTTTCTTGCTCGACATGATAGTATGCTATCTGGTTGCTCTTTATCTTAACATGTAGACTAGTATTGTGATACCGTCTTTCTCTCACATGTTGATAAAGCCCTTAGGATGTGTACTTGACTACCAGTACTATGATGGAGATTATACTAGTGGGGCCAGGGTAGTCCATAAGTTCATCCTTTAATTGTTCCTAGTCAAGGGTGTATCGAGACGGGGCATCGATATTCCAGAGTAGACTAGCGTATACACTTCTTGACCCATAAGATGGGCGATGGATGATCCCATATCCGTTGGTGTTTGGCATCAAAGATGGTATACGTGTGCTCAGTGGAGACTGTAAGTCCATGCTACCCTTCCCCGGTACTTACGGGGTTGCGGAATTGGTGAAAAACGATTTTTGCTAGGGTGGTAACATGGACTCATAATACGGATCTTTGTTAAACAACTACCTAACAACCTAACTAGGAGTTTTATCTACTCGGTTAGGGGGTTATACCTTTCTTGAACTCCTTCGTCTTCAACTCTTGTGGTGTACGGACCGGCCTCCCCTTGTCTTCTTCTCGCACCGAAGATGGATCCACCCGAAAGCTTCTACCTTTTGGCTTCTTCTTCGAGCTTGAAGAAACTAGAACACTTGGCTTGCTAGGCCTTATGAACTAGGATGAGTAGAGGATTTTTTTGGTGTTTTTATCTTTAAGACAATGGTTCTCAACTCATGAGAAGGGTTTGCCTTGAGCTAGAGAGAGCAAGAGGAAGAGGGAGAGCTTGAGAATGAGAGAGCTCAAGAGAGAGAAAGCCAAATGAAAAGTGAGTCAACCTCTTCTCATCTCACCTCTCATAATCAAAAATTATGATAATAAGTAATCATAATTGAGTATAATGTGATGGTTGATATCATGACAAATGACACTATCATTTCTTGCATTAAATGCAAATGGTGAACAAAACAAGCAAGCAAGCATAAGTTAATGCAACCAAATGATGGCCATTGTCATGATGGTGGTCAACAAGTCCAACCTAGTCAACCGGTCAACAAAAGTCAAAAAGTCAACAAGGTCAACCTTTCAACCCTAACCATGTCACTATAATACTCAATTAATATTATTGTTAATCATATTTCTAATTCTCATTAGGGTTAAGCAAAAGTCAACAGTCAACAACCCTAATGAGAATCCTCTGCCTCTGTCTCTGTCAACTGTGCATACACACCCGTATCCGCGTTCCGGGGAACACGAATACAAACGAGATAAAACCAATCCCAAAACGTATACTAGGATCTGGCTTAAACCAAAGCCCACTAGTAATAACCGCCCGGTCACTAAACGTGCACAAGTGCACGGATGTGACCGAACCCTGTCGCAAAACCATGCGACCTGTTGCAAAACCATGCGACCACTACTCTTTTGCCTAAAGGCGAATAGCTCTCTGTGTGGGACTCTAAAGACTCGACACTACGCTGGAAGTGGGTTTAAACACAGACCGCAAGCGGCACTAGCTGTGCGTAACGGCCCCCCAGGTAGATGCCGATAAGAAGACGGACGAGGTGAAACCCATCTGAACTCCTACTGAGCCTGAATGTGACAATCTCCATACAATCCAGTCTGTTTGTCTGATACATCGCATGGCGGGCCTAGGGGGCGGTAAACGTCAGTCCCCTAATAGCGGTACAAGTCGTGTCGGAGTGTAGCCCAGAACACCTTGAGATAGCACTGGAAACCTACCAGTATATCTCGCTTGCCCTGGCCAGGGACTACTCGTGTAATGGCTCTCCTAGACACAGCGTGATATCAACCCCCAATACCGGGAGAGACGAATCCTGTCTAACCGTCACTGCCTCCAAGTGCTTCGGGACTGCACCCAACTACTACCGGTTTGCACGACTCCTTTGAGCCGTGGTAGGGTAGTAATCTAAGTACAGTGGGAACACACTCGAGGCGAAGTGACAGTGTCAAGTCAGCGGACTAAGTTGTACTCATGTCACCTGGGAACTGATAACTGACGATAGGTATAGTACCAACCAACAGTTCCCGACGAGTCTTGTCCAGTGTACTCGTAACCTAACGAGCACCCGCATACTATCTCAAGTACGACGTACTGACGGCTGTGGGACAGACCGTCTCCCACACTGGGATGAGAAGCGCATACGCTAGTCTACTCCGGAGTATCGATGCCCTCGATAGTCCTGCGACTAGGGACCTGCATAAAGATGTGCTTATAGATTACCCAGCCCCCACTAGTGTGACTGCCATCACAACGCTGGTAATCAAGCAAAGATCCTAAGGCTTCCACTAATGTGTATAGGTGATATACTAAAATAAACACATGTACACATTAAAGCAGAAACAAACCAAGTAGCATACTACCATCTTGAGCAAGATTGTCTATACAAGGTGAATATCCCAAGCTTCCATTAGTAATATACAAACTAGTATGATACAGTAATGGCCTCTAGGGTATATACACTAACAGAGACTGGGTACACTGAACATGACTCGCCGAGAACTCCTAGATGGTATTATACCTGACGTCAGATAGCAGTTCTCTGGTGACACTGGTACATGTTAGTCTGTAGACCCTACATCATTATAGAGTCTTGTGTGATTCACACTGTTCTTTGATTTCCACTTTACCATGTTCAAGAGAACGTCCAAAACGGTAGTTTTTGGGTACAGTCCTGAGTTACATGGAGGCAATGAGCGATAGGAGGGGATTCGTCTCTCCCGGTATTGGGGGTTGATATTGCGCTATGCTCGATTGGCTATAACAGGAAGTCCCTGGCCAGGGCTGATACGGAGATTTACTAGTAAGTGTTATCAGTAGTTTCTCGACCCATTATGAGCCTCACATCGGCACGACTTATCAAGTTATTGGGTCTGACGTTTACCACCCCTAGACTAGATATGTGACATATCAGACGAAGAGACCGGACTGTACAGTAGTGTTACTGTTGGATTCACAGGAGTATGGACAAGCATGCTTGTTGATCTTCTGATCGCTCAATACCCGGGTAGCCGTTACGTCCAGCTAGTACTGCTGACGGCTTGTGGGTGACTGATATGATCATCACCTACTGCCGGCGTATTGATGAGTCATTAGAGTCCTACACAGAGGTTTCCTAGCTCATGCGAAGCGAAGTAGGGCACATATGTGATATGTGTGGGACCGAGATTAATACGTGTATGTGATACTGTATTCCAATCTCGCGATATAGGTTATATGTGATATAACCGGATTGTTGAATCAAGTGTTGATTCAATGATATGTTATATGTATATGTGATATACATATAAATGATATTAGTCGGTTGTATGCGATACAAGTAGGTTATTAAATCAAATGTTGATTTAATAATTTAATGTGTAATTATGTATTTGATATATTAATATACATTAACTAATATTTGCTCACTTAAGAAAATGTTTTCTCTTTGTACATTTAATATATATATGTGATATAAGTTAATGTATTTATTTTTGTGTCATGCTAGATGATACATTGGACATGGGTGTATGAGACTCATACCATACTTAAGATAATGTGAGGTTTTAATTATTAAGGGTAAATCAAAATTAGGTGGAAAATTGTCATGGTTGTGAAGCTTTGAGAAGCTTGTGGAAACCATTAACTTAGTCCACTTATTTTGTCTTACCTTAGATATTTATTAACCTAACCATTATCATAAGCCATGGTTAAGTCTCTACATGAGTTATATATGATATTTTCTCACCCATGGTTGCTAGGATTAACCACTTAAGCTTCTTCTTCATCTCTTTCCTAGCTCTCTTGAGTTTTGAATAAGGTGAAAAGAAAAAGAGAAAAAATTATTCTAAAGTGAGAAAAATTCATACTTCATCAACCTACACTAGATTAGCCACTTAGTTTAGGTTGTTTGCTTCACTAATTCCCAATTAGTGAAGAGGTAGCTTGAGTTGGAGATTCCTCGACGTAGATCATGTAGGGTTACTAGGCACTAGAACAAGGTTCTACAAGGCATCAACCATGCCAAAATCAAAATTTTCATGTGCCGAACAACCCTAACCAAAATCTTAGACTAGAGATTAGGCGAAACAAAGAGCAAGTAAACAACTTTACTTCTAAGAGTTTGGGATTACAACCTTTGTAGTCCGTTCCTTCACTTCATAAGCTCTGTGTTGAGGTCCCTTCGCTGCGATCATCAAGTACCCGGATTCTAGAGAGGCTCCATGAAGAGAAAGATGCAAGCTTGCTTCCGATCTTCAATAACAAAGATGATCTACCTTGAAGAAACTCAAACCCAAGCTCTTGCTTTGCTAATCAAGTATTAGCAAAGCAAACACCCTAATCTAAGTGGCAAGAATAGATGAGGATGATGAAGTGGGAATTTAGCTCTCATTTGTTTTCAATTTCTCACTCATTTTCATCACATATGAAAAAGCTAGAAAGCTTTTCATCAAAAAGGAAGAAGAAGAAGAAGCAAATCAATTTGTGATGAATAATGAAATCAAGTGTGAGGTTAGAATTGCAACCATGGGTTAAGAATATAAACTTAACCCTTGTAGAGAAATAACTATGGTAAAGGGTTGGGTTGGGTTAAAGAAATATCTATGCAAAATATCACAAGTCAAAGTGAAAGCTTCAAGAAGCTTCTTGAAAACTTCATGCAAGCTTAACCCTAATCCAAACCCTAACCATATTTAAACTCCACAAAACATGTTGCATTTGTAACCCTAACATGTTACAATATTATATATCACATATACAATATTTATTGTAACAAAATAAAATAATACAATTAACATATATCACATATATATCAATGTATTACCCGAGTGAGAAAAAGAATCTTTAAGTGAGCTTATATTAGTTAATGTAATTTAATATATCAAATATATAATTTTACATTAAATTATCGAATCAACACGTGATCCGATAATCCGGCTATTTCACTAATAACCGACTAATATAATCTGTATCAGTTCATCGAATCAACACTTGATCCGATGACCCGGCTATATCATATATACCCGGCCGATATCACATATCGCGAGAATCTAATATGGTATCACATACACGTATTGTTCTCGGTCCCGCACATATCACATATATGCTCCTACTCCGTTTTTCCTGAGCCAGGAAACTAATACGCCGGCAGTAGGTGATGATCATATCAAACACCCACAAGCTGCAAGCGGTCAGCTAAACGTAACAGCCACCCAGGTATTGAGCAATCAGAAGATCAAGAAGCAAGCCTGTACATTCTCCTATGAATCCAACCAGCAACACTCCCGTACAGTCCGGTCTCTTGGTCTGATATGCCGCATATCTCGCCTAGGGGTGGTAAACGTCAGACCCCAGTAGCTTGATAAGTCGTATTGATATGAGGTCCATACCAGTTCGAGAAACTACTGATAACACTTACCAGTATATCTCAGCAACCCTAGCCAGGGATTTCCAGTTATAGCCAATCGAACACAGCGCAACATTAACTCCCTATACCGGGAGAGACGAAACCCCTCCTATCACTCATTGCCTCCATGTGATTCGGGACTGTACTCAAAAGCCACTGTTTTGCATGCCCTCTTAGACGTGGTATGATGGAAATCAAAGCATAGTGGGAATCACACAAGACTCTATAACAATCTCGGATCTACAGACTAACCTGTACCAGTGTCACCAGAGAACTGCCATCTGACGTGAGGTATAATACCATCTAGGAGTTCTCGGCGAGTCCGTCCAGTGTACCCAGTCTCCACTGAGCACCCGTATACCTTCTCTGATGTCAAACACCAATGGATATGGGATCATCCATCGCCCATCATATGGGTCAAGAAGCGCATATGCTAGTCTACTCTGGAGTATCGATGCTCTGTCTCGGTACTCCCACGACTAGGAACATTTGAAGGATGTACTTGGCGACTACACTGTCCCCACCAGTATGATCTGCATCATAGTCCTGGTAGTCAAGTACTCATCCTAAGGGCTTTATCAACATGTGACATAGAGACAATCAGAGTACATGTTAAGATAAAGAGTAACCAGATAGCATACTATCATGTCGAGCAAGAAAGTCCTCCCTATATATGTCCAAGCATCTACTACAATATACATCGTATGTACAGTAATGGCCTCTAGGGCATACATATAACTAGCAGATCATCTTCGGCCTTGAAGACTTCAAGCAAGTTTGTTCATTTCGCCTTGTGAACCCTTTCTAAGGAGATCACTACTTGGAGCGAAGGGACTACTACACGGAACTATTGAAGTGAAAGACCGGTCCACAAAGGTTGTATTCCTTGTTCACTTAGTGTAAAGATATTTACATGCATAGCTTACTCCTAATCCTCTAGTTAGATCCCTGGTTATGGGTTGCTTAGCACTCTAGGTTTATTTAAATTGCATACTCGATACTCTAGAAAACATAGTGAGGGTGCTAAGGAACCTTTCAGTGGTATCAGAGCCAAGCTAGAGAATTAGACGATATTAATAGAATTACGAAAACGAAACAACTCCGAAACCTCGAAAAAAAATCCATAGTTTCTGTCGAATTTTAAAAGTTCTCTGAATTTTTTTTAAACAGTTGCAGAATGTTACATGAGATGTAACATGAACACCAGACAAAAATGAGCCCAATCCACCGGATTTGACCCGGTGAAAAGCATCAAAAACCCAGCCTGGCCGGTTTTCTAATGGTGTTTAGGCTTCGTTTTGTTTGGTGCTCCAGTCTCAGGGTTTTGGTGTTTCAGGTATTGTTTGAATTTTCTAAAGATTACATGTTATGTTATTTTTCTGTAGTGAAAATTCGGAGTGTTTCGTATTCGTAATTTTAACATCGTTTCGGGTAACATAGACGACGTTAAAAAGTTCGAACGAACATCTAACACCACCTCAAGATTGCTCTCTCGAAATTTTTCAAAAGTTGGAATTTTTGGGTTTAAAAATGTTCAAAATATTGTGCAAAGTATTGTGTGGACCCCCAAGAAAACCGAACCCCTAACTCGACCTAACGACCGCGGAACCGCAGCCAAAAGGTGCTTTTGGCGACAGTTCCAGGGCGCCTTGGTGAGGCTTAGGACGTGCTCTCTTGTGATGGTCCATATGTGCTTGTGGCACTGTCTGGGAATTTTTGAATCTAAATCAAGTGTTGAGTCCTCTGAGAATTTTGGATGGTTGATCGATCGATCGAAAAGTTTAACATCGCCTAGCTTTTATTGACATGTGATACAATATTTGGAATCCACAATAATTAGTTTTGTGAAAACTAGTTTGCATTTTATAAATCTAGCAATTTAGTCTCATTTGATCGGTTTCCATGGGGTTTTGATTTGGATCAAAACTCCGTCGCAATCACATAGTGTATGCGGATACTCGCCGGGTAACATTACTAGATAGCCATACCCCATAGCCCCGACCAAGTGACTGTAGGAGAACCCCGTTGCCAAAAGCATCCCCCAGGGTGTTCGCGGCCGCGGTGTTCCGCCTAAGTGCACTTCGTCGACAACATCGGAGATGCGTCCGTCTACTAAAGTTTTCGATGAGAATTCGATCAGGTTTTCGGGAATCTTGTTGAATTACCTGACTGGTTATTGAAAAGTGTTTTCAATATTGAGACTGAAATGCGGGGTTTATAAGGTTAGGCATGAAATTCGGAATATGAGATATTCTAGGTTTATGATGTCTAAGGAATTTATATGGTTAGGCATGAAATCCGAAGTATGTGATATTTCGGGTTTATGATGTCTAAGGTGGTTGCGGATTCCAATTGTTGTAGTTTTCACTTTCTTTTCTGCGACCGTAAATGTAATATGTAGTGTATCGCCGGTTTCGTTGCTATATATCAAAGACAATTGGGATACGCATATTTACTTACGTTGATGACACGTGATGTTATGTGTTGCTGTGATATGATTTATTGAATCGTCGTGTTTGAATAGCCGGGGTTTTTGCGTGAGATGAGAGTTTTTCATTTTCATTCATGTAAAAAACTTGTATGTAATATTCTTTTACTGTGACACTTTCGGGTTGAGGATGATGTCACCATTGATGTATATTATTTACTTTTCCGCATTAAGATAGACCCAAGGTGGGGAGCATAAGTAACCGAGTTCTAGAGTCCAGTGGGAGACCATCTCGAGGAGTTGAGACCGGATCTCCTAACTCTAGAATTGGTAGGATTGCTTGCCGCTCTCGTAGGGGTCTAGGGATGTGAGTTTGGCTATTCATCACGACCGTGGAATCCATGTTTTTTTACTGGCTTAATTTAAAACACGGAATTTCTAGTATATCCAATATTTCATATGTGGACTTCTGCTGCTGATATTCTGTGATGTGATCACTTTATATGATGAAACGAATGTTGTTATTATATATATGATATATAATAAATATTGCTTATGTTTTACACCCGCGCTAGCCCCACCCCGCTATGCCGTTAGTTAAGTAATCTAACGGTGCATAACGGGACACTGTGGCGAATGCAGATAGCATAAGCGTACGTTCTATTTTCGTTTCTTTATCTGTGATGCTAAGGAATCATAAATGATGGGACTTCATTAATGAGATTATGAAAGGAAAGAAACCTAAAGATGTTGTAGAATCAAATTTTCAAAAAGGGTAGCTTTAGTTTTTGCTTTTCATAGTGGTATTCATTGATGAATATCCAGTACTTCATTCGACGAGGAAAGAGCCGAGATCCTTTCACCGGGAGTGACCTCTTTAGTAAAAGCTAGCAGATACTACAACCCACTTGGTTTTTTTTATTGCTTTTTTAGTTCTTACTTTGCATAGGGGTATTCCTGAATATCCAGCACTTCATTCGATGAGGAAAGAGCCGAGATCCCTTCACCGGGAGTGACCTCTTTAGCAAAACTAGTAAAAGCCTCAAAAACACTCCTTTTCAAAATCACTCAATTCTACAACGATATCAAGTTCATTACGCAAAAGGTTTTCTTAAAAACCTGTCGTAGCCCTCCGTCATTTCAGATAAGTACTATTTGGTATTCGTGCTACGTTTGTTGACCATAGCTAAGGCGTAGTGTGCGGTAGCTAATTAGTGCTTATCTGCAGCATATGATGCGATTGAGTTAGGGTAGTCATACGGCTTTGTTGACTATAGCCAAGGGTCGTACGGGTGGGTTTAATTCAATCATGAAATGACGGGTTGAACTTGGCTAGCGTTTATGATTTGTTGACCATAGCCAAGGTCATAAGTTGCTAGGGGCAAAATATTATTGGGAATTTCAAGTGTTGAAATTTGCAATGAGATTGCATACCTTCTATGAGATAGATGGATCCCGATACCCACTGCGAGTAATAGTTACTCCTGGGAGAGTTTTGCACATTACAATTAGCCGATCAAGTAGGTGTATAGAAAGGTGTTAACGAGGTTATGCCTCTGGGAAAACGGGTTTATTTTATATAGGTCCGTGCGAAAGCATGGGAAACCTCCCTCAAAGTACCGACATGTTAGTTATATATATACCCTAGAGGCCATTGTTGTACATATGATGTATATTATAATGGATGCTTGGATATATATAGAGAGGACTTTCTTGCTCGTCATGATAGTATGCTATTTGGTTTCACTTTATCTTAACATGTTGACTTATATTAGTTTACTGTCTTACTCTCACATGTTGATAAAGCCATTAGGATCTGTACTCGACTACTGGGACTATGATGAGATCATACTAGTGGGGCCACGGTAGTCGATGAGTACATCCTATAACTGTTCCTAGTAGAGGGTGTGTCGAGACAGGACATCGATACACCAGAGTAGACTAGCGTATACGCATCTTGACCCATATGATGGGCGATGGATGATCCCATATCCATCGATGTTTGACATCAAAGATGGTGTACGGGTGCTCAATGGAGACTGGGTACACTGAACGGACTCGCCGAGAACTCCTAGATGGTATTATACCTATCGTCAGATAGCAGTTCTCCGGTGACACTGGTACAGGTTAGTCTGTAGACTCGAGATCGTCATAGAGACTTGTGTGATTCCCACTGTGCTTTGATTTCCACCTTACCACGTCCAAGAGGGTGTGCAAAATGGTGGCTTTTGGGTACAGTCCCGAATCACAAGGAGGCAATGAGCGATAGGAGGGGTTTCGTCTCTCCCGGTATTGGGAGTTAATGTTGTGCTATGTTCGATTGGCTATAACTGGGAGTCCCTGGCCAGGGATGATATGGAGTGCTGCTGGTAAGAGTTATCAGTAGTTTCTCGACCCGTTATGAGCCTTATATCGACACGACTTATCGGTTACTGGGGTCTGACGTATACCACCCCTAGGCTGGATATGCGACATATCAGACGAAGAGACCGGACTGTACGGTAGTGTTACTGTTTGGATTCACAGGAGAATGTACAGGCTTGCTTGTTGATCTTCTGACCGCTCAAAACCTGGGTGGCTGTTACGTTTAGCTGACCGCTTGCAGCTTGTGGGTGTTTGATATGATCATCACCTACTGCCGGCGTATTGACGATTCTTTAGTGTCCTACACAGAGGATTCCTGGATCAGGCAAAACGGAGTAGGAGCACATATGTGATATGTGCGGGACCGAGAATAATACGATATGAGATACCGTATTCTATTCTCGCGATATGAGATATCGGCCGGGTATATGTGATATAGCCGGGTCATCGGATCAAGTGTTGATTCGATGAATTGGTACATGTTATATTAGTCGGTTATATGTAATATAGCCGGATTGTCGGATCAAGTGTTGATTCGATAATTTAATGTATAATTATATATGTGATATATTACGTTACGTTAACTAATATAAGCTCGCTTTATTGATTCATTTTCTCACGGGATAATACATTGATATATATGCGATATATGTTAATTGTATTATTTTCTTTTGTTACAAAATATATTGTATATGTGATATATAATATTGTAACATGTTAGGGTTACAAATTTAACAAAGGTTTAGGGTTTAAACTTAGTTAGGGTTTGGATTAGGGTTAGCTTTTGCATATGTGATATATAATTATATATGTTAATTCTTCTGTGATGCTTAAGAAGCATTAATTGATGGGATTTTTATTAATGAGATTAATAAAAAGAAAATAATCCTAAAAGATGTTGTACAATCAAAACTTTATAAAAAGGGTAGCTACAGTTTTGCTTTGCATAGCGGTATATATGATATACCCTGCACCTTATTCGATGAGGAAAGAGCCGAGATCCCTTCACCGGGAGTGACCTCTTTAGCTAAACTGGCAGATGCTACAAACTCGCGGTTTAGTTTTTGACAGCTTATATAGTTTTTGCTTTGCACAGCGGTATATATGATATACCCTGCACCTTATTCGATTGGGAAAGAGCTGAGATCCCTTCACCGGGAGTGACCTCTTTAGCAAAACAAGAAAAGCCTCAAAAACACTCCTTTTCAAAATCACTTGTTTCTACAACGATATCAAGTTCATTACGCTCATGGTTTTCTAAAAAACCTGCGTAGCCCTCCGTCATTTCAGATAAAGACTATTTAGTATTCGTGCTGCGTTTGTTGGCCTTTGTCAAGGCGTAGTGTGCGGTAGCTGACTAGTACTTATCTGCTTATGCATGTGATGCGATTGGATTAGGGTAGTCGTACGACCTTGTTGGCCTTTGTCAAGGGTCGTGCGGGTGTGTTTATTTCAATCAAGAAATGACGGGTTGAACTTGACTAGCTTCCTATGGTTTGTTGGCCTTTGTCAAGGTCATAGGGGGTTAGGGGTAAAAGTATTATCGGGAATTTCAAGTGTTGAAATTTGCAATGAGATTGCATACCTTCTATGAGATAGATGGATCCTGATACCCACTACGAGTAAGAGTTACTCCTGGGAGAGTTTTACACAGGACAATTAGCCGATCAAGTAGGTGTCTAGAAAGGTATTAACGGGGTTATGACTCTGGGAAAACGAGGTTTATTTTAATTAGGTCCGTGCGAAAGCACGGGGAACCTCCCTCAAGTACCGACACTGATCTGGCTGAAAGATTGACGAAATTGTAGGGTGTAATTAATCCCGGCTAATTTTACCTTTTAGGGTTTGAAGGAAGATTTGATAAAAAACAGTGGGAGACATCCTGATTAGATAAGATAATAACCAATCTAATCTTGCAAGAGAATACGCTAAAGTTTTTTCTTCTCTCTCTATCCAGGTAGCGACCCTGTCAGGCCTTAATCAAGATAACAATATGGATGTATTGACTGGACCCGCTTATTATACTGTGCAGGGGAACGTTGGTCCCGTTCTTTCTTATAAGAGTTATAAGACTGAAAAGGAAACAGGAGAATATTTGGATTCTCACGCCACCCAAACGAAGAACAAGCATGCTGATACATCTTCTTCGGGTGTGTTAGTTATTGAGAACTGTTTCTCAGTTCACCCTACGTCCTGGGTATTAGATACCGGATCGGGATCCCATATATGTAAATTGTTACATGGGCTACGTAAAGGTAGAGAACTGGGAAAAGGTGATCATTCCGTACAAGTAGGGAATGGTGCAAGTATTGCAGCCAAAGCAGTTGGCGAATATCACCTTGTATTACCAAGTAGTAATACACTGATTCTGAATGAGTGCTATTATATACCGAACATGATGTGCAACATTATATCAGTTTCTTTATTAAGTAAAGAAGGATATAATTTTGTAGTACAGGATAATGTTATGAACATATTCCTAGATCAAAAGTTGATTGGATCAGGCTCATTACATAATGGCATATTCATTCTCAATCAAAAAACAGTCCTTAATATACAAAACACACACAAGAGGAAAAGTTCAGAAATGAACGAATCCATCTTGTGGCATTGTAGACTTGGTCATATCAATACGACACGGCTAGCTAAGTTACATATGGATGGATATTTGAATTCTTTCGAATTATCATCTTATGATACTTGCCATTCATATCTCAAAGGAAAAATGACCAAAACTCCGTTTAGTGGACACGGAGAAAGAGTTACGGAACTCTTAGGACTGGTACACAGTGATGTATGCGGACCCATGTCTACACACGCCAGGAACGGTTCTTCCTACTTCATTACATTCACTGACGATCTCTCTAGATACGGACATGTGTTCCTGATGAAACACAAGTCTGAAGCTTTTAAGAAATTCAGAGAATATAAGCACGAAGTAGAGAACCAAACGGGCAAAAGTATTAAGATCCTTCGATCTGATCGAGGAGGAGAATACTTGAGCAATGATTTCCTAGATTATCTAAAAGAGAATGGGATTCTCTCTCAGCTTACTCCTCCTTATACACCACAGCACAATGGTGTATCGGAGCGGAGGAATCGCACCCTATTGATATGGTGCGCTCTATGATGAGCACCGCTGAGTTACCTATTTCCTTCTGGGGACATGCACTGGAGACAGCTGCATACCTATTGAATCAAGTTCTATCTAAATCTGTACCTACCACACCATATGAGATATGGAGTGGGAAGAAACCATGTCTTAAACGAGTTAAGATATGGGGTTGTCCAGCCTATGTTAAAAAGCAAAATCCGGACAAACTCGAGGCACGGTCAGTTCTTTGTAAGTTTGTGGGATATCCTAAACATTCACATGGATATCTATTCTATCACAGTGAGGAACAAAAGGTGTTTGTTTCTCGACATGCCACCTTTTTAGAAAAGGAATTTCTTGCAAAAGAAATTAGTGGCGATGCGGTAGAGCTGGAAGAGGTTCCAGCACCACAAACTATAAGTGAAGATTTAGTGGAACCAGATGATTCAGTAATTACCGATGAACCCCAGCCTCTCCGCCGATCTAGCAGGGTTTCTCATCCACCTGAGAGATAATACGGTTTTCTCATTGATGGTGGGAGCGAGAATTGCATCATGGAAGATGATGACCCGACTAGTTTCGAGCAGGCCATCACGAGTGGTGACTCTGTGAAGTGGCTGGATGCAATGCGATCTGAGATGGAATCCATGTACACCAACAAAGTATAGACTTTGGAAAATGCTCCTGAAGGGGTAAAACCCATTGGGAGCAAGTGGATCTTTAAAAAGAAAATTGGTGTAGATGGAAAAGTTGAGACTTTCAAAGCTAGACTTGTTGCAAAGGGTTTTCGTCAACGACCAGGTATGGATTATGACGAAACCTTTTCTCCAGTGGCTATGCTTAAGTCTATCCGGATCTTGCTTGCCATTGCTGCATACCATGACTACGAAATCTGGCAAATGGATGTTAAGATCACCTTTCTAAATGGTGATTTAGAAGAGTGCATGTACATGACTCAGCCAGAGGGTTTCGTAGATAGTGGGAGCAGCGGAAAGGTGTGTAAACTGCTTAAATCCATTTATGGGTTAAAGCAAGCATCGCGGAGTTGGAACATCTGCTTTGATGTGGTAGTCAAAGAGTTTGACTTCATCAAGAACATAGATGAACCTTGTATTTACAAGAAGGTTGCAGAGAGTAAGGTTGTCTTCCTCATATTGTACGTCGATGACATACTCTTGATAGGAAATGATGTTCCTATGCTGCACTCGGTCAAGCTCTTCTTATCACATAGATTCTCAATGAAAGATCTAGGTGATGCCTCCTATATTTTGGGGATTAGGATCTATAGAGATAGATCCAATAGGATACTGGGATTGTCCCAATCCAGGTACATTGACACCATACTAAAGAGGTTTAGTATGGAAGAATCCAAGCGTAGGAACCAACCAACGATCTCTGGACTCACTCTGTCCAAAGAGATGTCTCTCAAGACTGATTAGGAGAGAGCTCGCATGCAAGGGATACCCTATGCTTCGGCAGTAGGCTCTATCATGTATGCGATGCTATGTACCAGACCCGATGTAGCATACTCACTAAGTGTAGTGAGTCGGTATCAAGCAGATCCTGGAGAGAGTCACTGGACAGCTGTGAAGAACATTCTCAAGTACTTGTGAAGGACTAAGGAGATGTTCTTGGTGTATGGTAACGGAGAACTCCAGGTGGAGTCATTTACCGATTCCAGCTTCCAAAGTGATAAGGACGACTCTAAGTCGCACTCGGTATTTGTCTTTACCCTCAATGGAGGGGCGGTATGTTGGAAGAGTTCCAAACAGGATACCGTTGCAGACTCGACGATGGAGGCTGAATACATCGCTGCCAACGATGCCGCCAAAGAAGCTGTCTGGATGAAGAAGTTCATCACTGAACTTGGTGTGGTTCCTTCCATTGAGCATCCAATACCTTTGTATTGTGATAACAATGGAGCTGTGGCTTTAGCCAAGGAACCTAGGTCCCATCAGAAATCCAGACATATTCTGAGGCGGTATCACCTGATCTAGGAGATAGTTGATCGTCGCGAGATCGAGGTCAGGAGAGTTGACACGAAGGACAACACTGCGGATCCACTCACGAAGGCCATACCCCAGATACAATTTGAGAGACTCTTTGGGATGTTGGGTATGAGATACTACAACACATGGTCTTAGTGCAAGTGGGAGATTGTTGGTTATATATATGCCCTAGAGGCCATTGTTGTACATATGATGTATATTATAATGGATGCTTGGATATATATAGAGAGGACTTTCTTGCTCGACATGATACTATGGTATTTGATTTCACTTTATCTTAACATGTTGACTTATATTAGTTTACTGTCTTACTCTCACATGTTGATAAAGCCCTTAGGATCTGTACTCGAATACTGGGACTATGATGAGATCATACTAGTGGGGCCACGGTAGTCGATGAGTACATCCTATAACTGTTCCTAGTCTAGGGTGTGTCGAGACAGGACATCGATACACCAGAGTAGATTAGCGTATACGCATCTTGACCCATATGATGGGCGATGGATGATCCCATATCCATTGGTGTTTGACATCAAAGATGGTGTACGGGTGCTCAGTGGAGACTGGGTACACTGAACGGACTCGCCGAGAACTCCTAGATGGTATTATACCTATCGTCAGATAGCAGTTCTCCGGTGACACTGGTACAGGTTAGTCTGTAGACCCGAGATCGTCATAGAGTCTTGTGTGATTCCCACTGTGCTTTGATTTCCACCTTACCACGTCCAAGAGGGTGTGCAAAACGGTGGCTTTTGGGTACAGTCCCGAATCACATGGAGGCAATGAGCGATAGGAGGGGTTTCGTCTCTCCCGGTATTGGGAGTTGATGTTGTGCTGTGTTCGATTGGCTATAACTGGAAGTCGCTGGCCAGGGCTGATATGGAGTGCTGCTGGTAAGAGTTATCAGTAGTTTCTCGACCCGTTATAAGCCTTATATCGACACGACTTATCGGTTACTGGGGTCTGACGTATACCACCCCTAGACTGCATATGCGACATATCAGACGAAGAGACCGGACTGTACGGTAGTGTCACTGTTTGGATTCACAGGAGAATGTACAGGCTTGCTTGTTGATTTTCTGATCGCTCAATACCTGGGTGACTGTTATGTTTAGCTGACCGCTTGCAGCTTATGGATGTTTGATATGATCATCACCTACTGCCGGCGTATTGACGATTCTTTAGAGTCCTACACAGAGGTTTTCTGGCTCAGGCAAAACGGAGTAAGAGCACATATGTGATATGTGCGGGACCGAGAATAATACGATATGAGATACCGTATTCTATTCTCACGATATGAGATATTGGCTGGGTATATGCGATATAGCCGGGTAATCGGATCAAGTGTTGATTCAATGAATTGGTACATGTTATATTAGTCGATTATATGTAATATAGACGGATTGTCGGATCAAGTGTTGATTCGATAATTTAATGTATAATTATATATGTGATATATTACGTTACGTTAACAAATATAAGCTCGCTTTATTGATTCATTTTCTCATGGGATAATACATTGATATATATGCGATATATGTTAATTGTATTATTTTCTTTTGTTACAAAATATATTGTATATGTGATATATAATATTGTAACATGTTAGGGTTACAAATTTAACAAAGGTTTAGGGTTTAAACTTGGTTAGGGTTTGGATTAGCGTTAGCTTTTGCATGAAGCTTCCATGAAGCTTCATGAAGCTTTGACTTTGTCTTTGGCTTGATATTTTGTGATGATATTATGTTAACCCAATCCAAACCATTAACTCTAGTTTATTATCTACAAGGGTTAACTCCTTCATGCTTAACCCTTGGTTAGATTTGTAACCACTACAACTTTTCATTATTCATCACAAAAGGAATTATCCATTCACTTTTTCCTTCTTCTTCCTTTGAGCCTTGAGAAAGCTTTCTAGGTTTTCTTTAGGTGATGAATTAAAGTGAGAATTTGATAATAAAAGAGATCATAAATCCTACTTCATCATCCTCATCTAATCTAGCTAATTAGATTAGGGTGTTCACCTCATTAGAGAGAGAGAGAGCTTGAGTTATAGAAACTTTAAGGTAGATCATCGGAGAAAAGGAAGACTACAAGCTAGCATGGATCATTCGGGTTGTGAAGCTTCTCTTGAGTCCGGGAAATCATGGATCGCGGCGAAGGGACTTCTACTCGGAGCTTATGAAGCGAAGGAGCGGACTACAAAGGTTGTAATCCCTCTCTTTTAGTTGTAAAGATGTTTACTTGCATGTTTAACCCTAATAATCTAGCAAAGATCCCGGCTTTGGGTTGTTCGGCACGTCTAAATTTTAAATCGGGCATAGTTGATGCCTTATAGACCCTTGTAAGAGTGCCTAGAAACCCTACACGACACTGGTCTGGCCGAAAGATTGGCGAACTTGTACAGTGTAATTGATCCCGGCTAGTCTTACCTTTTAGGGTTTGAAGGAAGATTAGATAAAAACAGCGAGAGCCATCCTGATTAGATAAGATAATAACCAATCGAATCTTGCAAGAGCATACGCAGAGTGTTTTCTTCTATCTCTCCTGGTAGCGACCATGTCACGCCTTAATCAAGATAATAATATGGATGTATTGACCGAACCCGCTTGTTATACTGAGCTGGGGAACATTGGTTCCGCTCTATCTTATAATTGTTATAAGTCCTAGCAGGAAATGGGGGAATATTCGGATTCCTATGCCACCCAAACGAAGAATGAGCATGTTGATACATCTTCTTCGGGTGTGTTCGTTACCAAGAACTGTTTCTCAGTACACTCTACGTCCTGGGTATGAGATACTGGATCAGGATCCCACATATGTAATATGTTACATGGGCTGAAAAAAGGTAGACAACTGAGAATAGGTGATCATTCTCTAAAGTAGGGAATGGTGCAAATGTTGCAGCCAAAGCAGTTGGCGAATATCAGCTTGTATTACCAAATGGTAATACATTGATTCTGAACGAATGCTATTACATACCGAACCTGATATGCAATATTATATCAGTTTATTTATTAAGTAAAGAAGGATATAATTTTGTATTGCAGGATAATGTTTTGAACACTTTCCTGAATCAATAGTTGATTGGATCAGGCACGATATATAATGGCATATACGTTCTAAATCAAACTACAGCTCTCAACATACAGAACACACACAACAGGAAAAGTTTAGAAATGAATGAATCCTTCTTGTGGCATTATAGACTAGGTCATATCAATGCGACACGACTAGCTAAGTTACATAATGATGAATATTTGAATCTGTTCGAACTTACATCTTATGAAACTTTCCAGTCATATCTCAAAGGCAAAATGACCGAAACTCCGTTTACTGGACACGGAGAAAGAGTTACTGAACTCTTAGGAATAATACCTAGTGATGTATGCAGCCCTATGTCTATACATGCCAGGGTTGGTTCTTTGTACTTCATTATATTCACCGATGATCTCTCAAGATTCGTACATGTGATCCTGTTGAAACACAAGTCTGAAGCTTTTGAGAAATTCAAGGAATATAAGTGCGAAGTTGAGAACCGGACGGGTAGAAGTATTAAAGTCTTTCGATGTGATCGATGAGGAGAATACGTGAGCATGGAGTTCCTGGATTATTTAAAAGAGAATGGAATTCTCTCTCAGCTTACTCCTCTGTATACACCACTGCACAACGGTATATCGGGACGGAGGTATCGCACCCTATGAGATATGGTGCGCTCTATGATGAGTACTGCTGAGTTACCTGTTTCCTTTTAGGGTTATGCGCTTGAGAAGCCGCATACCTATTAAATAGGGTTCCATCCAAATCAGTTCCTACCACTCCATATGAGATATGGTATGGGAAGAGACCATGTATTAAACGAGTTAAGATATGGGGTTGTCCGGCCTTTGTTGAAAAGCAAAATTCGGACAAGCTCGAGGCAATGTCAGTACTGTATAAGTTTGTTGGATATCCTGAACATTCGCGAGTGTATATCTTCTACCACACTGAGGAGCAAAAGGTGTTTTGTTTCTCAGCATGCTACCTTTTTAAAAAAGGAGTTTCTTATGGAAGAAATTAGTGGTCATGAGGTAGAACTGGAAGAAGTTCCAGCTAGACAAACTAACGGCTGATGATTTGGTAGAACCGGAGGATTCAATAGTTCCCGATGAACCTTAGCCTCTCCGCAGATCTAGTAGGGTTCCTCATCCGCCTGAGAGATACTATAGTTTTCTCAATAACAGTGGGAGCGAGGATTGCATCATGGAAGATGATGACCCAACTAGTTTCGAGCAGGTCATCACAAGTGGGGACTCTGTAAAATGGCTGGATGCTATGCGATCTGAGATGTAATCCATATACACCAACAAAGTAGTGACTTTGGTAGTTGCGCCTGAAGGGGTAAAACCCATCGGGAGCAAGTGGATCTTAAGAAGATTCTTGGTGCAGATGGAAAAGTTGAGACTTTCAAAGCTAGACTTGTTGCAAAAGGTTGTCGTCAATAACCAGGTGTGGATTTCGATGAAACCTTTTTCTCCAGTGACTATGCTTAAGACCATCCGATCCTATTTGTCATTGCTACGTACCATGACTACGAATCTGGCAGACGTCTAGACCGCTTTTCTAAATGGTGATTTAGAAGAGAGCGTGTACATGACACTGCCAGAGGGCTGTTTACCGCCGAAAGACGCGACCGGGACGTTAGGACGTCTGGCCTGAATTTTAGGGGCAGATGCTATTTGATTTTATCCGTCCACCTCTCCGAAGATGCCAAGTTGATTTATGACACCGTGTATCGAAGGTTTAGACATATGCGGCCGTTGTAGCAGACTTCGTCAGATTCCCCCTCTTTTGCGAGGGTTTTTTGATTGTGGGGACGCTCTTCCCTGCAGGCGCAAGCCCCTGCAATTAATTACGTTACCGCGTAGCGATAAGCACTTTCTCCTGCTCCAGATGTTCACTTCGAGTCCTGTGTGTTTGTTTTATTTTTGGTTGCCCGTGGATTGTATACGGAGACTAATTTATGTTGTCGCCCGTAGGGCGGCGATTAGTCCAAATCCGTATTTTCTTAGATTTGGATTTG
Organism: Agapanthus africanus; assembly: GCA_030015575.1. Classification (NCBI taxonomy): domain Eukaryota; kingdom Viridiplantae; phylum Streptophyta; class Magnoliopsida; order Asparagales; family Amaryllidaceae; genus Agapanthus; species Agapanthus africanus. The sequence goes on from JASDDO010000004.1 coordinate 156,564,581, forward strand.
GTTTGATTTAAGGATCGTTAACCTTGTTTGAGATTAAGATCAACTTAAATGTTTGTTAAAGATACGTTAGTCTAATTTTAGACTAAGATCTACTCAACGGGATTTTGAGATCATTTAGATCCAACGAAAGATTATTTGGCCTCTATTGCCACTACCCAAAATTTGGGCACATGACCGGCACTTAAACTACATAACGTCAACAGGCGTAACACAATTAAGTAAGCCAAAAAACCCAGCAATCTAAACCATTACAAGAAAGAAAGATATATCACTTTTAAAAATCTCGATGCAAAACTTTAAACTTAAGTTTGTTTTTCATAAAAATTTCGGCAGCACCTCCTTTGTAAAAGCTAGCCCTGAAATGGGTACAAACAGAAGATAAAAGTAAAACATCCCCAAACGGGAGCAAATCTCGCCCAACGGCGGAAAAAACCACCACAACAGATATATGACGCCGTAGCGAAGAAATGAGATAATCCACATATATAAAGGCTGGCTCACACAAGCACGACAACCAGAGTCATAAGAATAAACAATATCGATCCTCACAACTCGTCTCTAAGTCAATACATGAAGGTGGTAGATGGAGAGTACTAGATACAAGAAATATACAATGTACATTATCGGATAACAGCAACCTACCTATAGCCAACCGTAGCGATATCCACAAAAGTAAAGATAAAAAGGCGCCCTGCCGCGACCACTCTGATGATCAGACCTGAAAAACCCTGCGGCACAACGGGGGTGAGTTTCCAACTCGTGAACAGTAAATAACATCATACAATAATCGCAAGTATGTACTAACAGCGATAATCTATCACATGTAATCTGATGGCATAAGTATGACAATATGTATATGCAACAGTCATGAAAGGTACTCTATCAGGTACTACTAATACATGAAGCATATGCATATCAAATAAATGCGGAGTATGGGATAAAACATGTCATCCTCACGGAATCCTCATCGTGGCGAACCAGTGTCCATCAAGACAATCTAAATCCCCAAATTCCCTCATATCGGCCCCCATATCGGCCCTCATATCGGGCACATCGTCCCCTCACATCGGACACATCGGCCCCTCGTATCAGGCACATCAGCCCCTCATATCGGGCACATCAGCCCCTCATATCGCAATGAATAAGAATACATGCACAGATCATTATGATGATATATATTATATAGGTGTACATATATATAACAGTGTCCTATACCACTGATATATATATACATGTATATATATCAGCGTCCCATACCATTGATATATATACCCGGGACCAAAACATCCAGGAAACATCATATGAAATTCATATATCAATGCGAAATCCATGAAATATAATATATGCAACATGAAACAGTAATATGAGCATATAAAGGAAAAACCACTATTTAACTGCAACAAGTTATTAAATATATCATGCGGTTCCTAATTTCTCCAAAACCAAATGCAACATCATATAAAGGTGAACATGTAGCTATAGCCAGGTATGCGTACCCATGTCGGTATAGAAAGATGTGTATCTACCTATCAATAATGATGTAATACCCTTCAGGTATGTGTGTAGCTATATCAAGCTAGGTATATGTATATACATGTCAATAATGATACAATTCCCTCCTGGTATGTGTATTTATATAGGCATAGCAAGACATATGTGTAAGCATATAGGTATATAGGTAAGCTATATGTCATATGCACAATGGAATATGAATCAATGTCTCAATGTCCCTAACCAAACAATATCATATATGTATGTGTGTTGTGCGTGTCATGGCAATTATTGACGGTGTGGGTGGCATACAATCAGTGCTCGTGCAACATTAACCGTCAATAATAGTGCAGTGTCCAAAGGGCACAAGTCCAAGCACAACAAGTAATAATTGTAAGACTACGGTAGCGCCCCGGCCGTCTTTTCGAGGCCAAAATGCGGAACGAAAATTTTTCTAGACTATAAACCGGCGCTATCGTATGCTTAAACCCGGATCGAACCATTAACCTACTACTAGCAAACTAGAGAAGGGATAGAAAGGCTATACCGATCGATCCGTGTCCTTCGGTCTTTGGCCACCATCCCAAGCTCCTCGCGGCATCTCTGGTCTCGATCTCCTCGTCGGAAAGGGCACCACACCATCGAGTCTTTTTACGGGCTCTCGCTTCATCCGAAGCAACTCGGGCACGAAGTGTGCTAGCCGACGTGTCCAAGGTGTTGTAGAGAATGTTCGTGATCACTTTTTCTCTTGCATCCATTGCTTGGATGGAGGTTGAAGGTGTTGCCATTAATGGAAATGGTGAGCTAGAGAAGAAAGAGGAAGAAGAAGAAGTTTCCTCTCTCTTTTCTTTTGTGATGTGTGTGATAAAAAAATGAGAGAGAGTGAGATAACAATAATACAAGACCAACCTCCTCATGGCAGCCCCTCTCTCTCTCTTCCTCTCATATCACCACAAATCAATCACATTATGTGACACATGCACAAGAAAAGAGACCATGAGTCACCACTTGTGCATGTGTCACAATAAATGCTCCAAATCATGATATCTAGCTCATAATATCCATATGTAAACATTAACCCAAATGTTTACAATACTAAAAAGATACGACAACATCTAAAGTAAACTCGTGACGGATCACAAGGATCCCCCTCACCTGTAAATACATACCTGCATCCGCATTCCGACTGAATGAGAATGCGATGAGACTAAAGCAATCCAACAAATCTAATATTAGGATCCGGCTTAAACCAAAGCCCACTAGTATGATCCGCCCGATCATGATCCGTGCAATACCGCACGTATATGATCGAACCCTGCCATATATCATACGGCCTCTACAACGTTTCGCCTGAAACTTGAGAAACTGTCTGTGGGGGACTCTAAAGACTCGTCAATACTTTGGCTGTGGATTTAACCACTAGCTCGTCATTGGTACTAGCTGTACGTAACGGGCTACCAGGTATTGATCACAAGGGAGGTCGATGACCGAACTCATCCTGACACCCTACTGAGCCTGTCAGTGACAATATCCGTACAGTCCTGTCCGTTCGTCTATGAGCATCGCATGTCGGGCCTAGGGGGTTGGTAAAAGTCAGACCCTCAAAAGCGGTACAAATCGTGTCGGAGTGTAGCCCAGAACACCCTGAGATACTACTAGAATACCTACCAGTAAATCTCCTGCCTCAGCCGAGGGCTTTGTGTAATGGCTCTCCTAGAAACAGCGCGATCTCACCCCCAATACCGGGAGAGACGAATCCCCTGCCGATCCGCTCACTTGCCTCCATATGGCTCGGGACTGTACCCAACTAAAACCTGTTTGCACGACTCCTTTGAGCCGTGGTAGGGTAGTAATCAAAGCACAGTGGGAACTCACACGGGACAAATGACGACCTCAGGTCGATGAACTAACCTGTACACATGTCACCAGGGAACTGCTATCTGACGTCTGATATAATACCAACTAGCATGTTCCCGGCGAGTCATGTCCGGTGTACTCATAACCCAATGAGCACCTGCATACATCTTAGATGAACCAACTGACACCAGTGGCTTGTGAGACGGGCCACCGCCCCTCGTCGGAATCTCGACTGTATACACTAGTGTACTAATGGAGTATTGATGCCCAGTCTCGAAACTCCTATGATTAGGGACCACTTTAAGGATGTGCTTATAGACCCCAGCTCCCACGTATATGATCGCTATCATACTGCTGGTCGTCAAGCAAGAATCCTAAGGGCTCTATCAACGTGCAATAGTGACCTGTAATGTCACCTAAAGCAGTACACGATGATAAAGATAAACCAAATAGTATACTATTTTCTATCAACGTGTAATAGTGAACTGCAATGTCACTTAAAGCATGTACACGATGATAAAGACAAACCAGATAGTATACAATTCTCTTGAGTAAGACTGTCCTACCGGCATAGGTCCTCCCTCAATCATTGCAATCACGTGCCTGTGATCCAATAATTGACTCTGAGGGAACTATATCCAACAATCTCCCACTTGCACTCAAGGCTAATTATTGCGATGTCGCATACTCACAGCCCGTGTGATACCGAACACCCAACTCCTCTACTGATCAGTCTCACAAAGCCCGTTTGTGAAACTATTGCGTTTGAGAAATAGCCTCAGCTAGTGGATCCACCCTGATGCTTCTTTCTATGTCTCTCTTTATCTCAAGTTCGCGGAGAAAACCATCTCCCAAAATGAGCAATACCTGTCTTAGAATATGTCTGGATATCTGATAGGACCTGGCTCATAAATGAACTCCAAATCCAAACTTCCTAGACTGTATCGTCAACTGAACTTAATCAGTATCCTGCGCCATGCCTTCCTCAGTGTTTTCTTGGATCACTTGTCCAAAACACTTCCCCTCGTCAGAGGGAAAACTATAACTCTGACAGTCACTCTGTCATCCAGGTCACCTTAGAAGCCTGGAATGATAACCGTTCCCCTAAAGAGGTTGTTGTTATCATATCCCTAGAACATCCACTTATGTTCTAAAACTGCTTCCGATCGTTTCTCCAGAATTGGATCATTAACAATTTATTGCATCTCGTGCAAAAACAACATCTGGTGTGGTACTTGACATCTCATGATCAACTCAATTGCCTGAGCAAGTGATCTGCCAATCATGCACATCCCTCTCCCCTTTAGTCTGTAAGACACCTTTAGAGAGGGTGACTCCGTCATCTGCAGGTACACTACCGTGCCAGGAGTCATCCATTCTAAAACACCTTTAGAACGCTGTCTAAGTACCCAGATTGGGAAACTATCCAAATCTAGATCTAAAACCATAGATCCAGTAACCAGAATGTTTGATATTACATCTATATCCTATGTGGAGAAAACACTGTGTGACAACCAAAGTATAACCGATTGTAGTATAGGAATTTCACTTCCTACTCTGTGTATGTCATCCAAATACCAGGACATCACACCCTACTACCTTCTTAACAGATCCATCCCCTATTCTGATAAAGTCAAGCCTATGACTATCACATTAGAAATAGATGATCTATCTCCGCTATTACCGCTTTAGTCTATAAATAGACATAAGCCACTTGTCCACTATGCTTCCGCTGCTCCCACTGACTACGACAACCCTCTGGCAGAGTCATATACACGTGCACTTCTAAAGCCAGTTCAGAACGACGCTATACTCATCCTCCTGCCGGGTCTCATAGCCTGGAACAACAGTAGTGTCAAGTCTGGGTAAACAAGAACCTCCCTGTCACCGTCTTTAAGCATACCGAAGTACCTCTCGAGTGCCTGAGGTTACCCACCATATCTGCGGAGTGTCCAATGGAATGTCCAACCAGATTGAATCTTTAGGTTCTTATCAAATTTTCAGTAATCGTTTGCGTTTCTGGAATCACTTCCAGTTCTACCATACTCCCACTACTGTTTTCTGAAAAAATCCATTTTTATTAAAACTGTGGCGAGTCAAGAACAATATCACTATTGATCTTCCGGATGGTAGAAAGTCAACCTTTGTCATAGCCCGGGTCAACCTACAAACAACCGTTACAGAAACATGCCTTGAGTTATCTAGAGTCTGGTTTTAAGCATAAGCCGAACAACTCCCCGTACCTTAACACCGTTAAGATATGAACCGTTCTATATCCAATATAGAAACAGAGGCACCGATTTAATTGGAACCAGATTCAAATTATGCAGCTGTCTCCAGTGCATGTCAACTAAATGGAAGGAGGCCAATCAGCGTTATTCAACTTAGGAGTGCTTCCAATTATGAGTAACCTGAAAAAGAAGCAAGTTCTCTTTATCATTACTATCAACTGAATACCATACACAAGTATCTACATTTTCGATCACCTTGAAGAATCCCGATGCTTGCAACACCTGGTTCTCTACTATATTCATATACCTATAACTTTTCAAAACTTGGACCTTGTGTTTCTACGAAACACTTGTCTAAGAACTAGAGAAGTCACAAGTAAACAGAATATAGTACGAGTACCAACCCCTCTTTCTTCATGGACACTGGAAAACATACAATTCTCTGCATATGTCCCCTGAGTCTAATAACTTATACCCTGTGTGTCGTAGGTTGAAAACTGTACTTATGGTTAAGAAGAATTACACCGTTGTTTAATGCTCCTTACCTAACCATCCACTGATATAGGTAAATGTCATAGACATAATTTCAAAAAGTTATATCTCACTTTATAAAAATAAACGTACAGATATATCAATTTGAAATTGGTGCATTACAACTGATATTCAAAACCAAATATTTGCCGTCCGGCAAACAACCCAGGCGATTTCCCCAAATATCACCAATTACAACGAATTCCGATATAATGAGGATGATCACATAATTCCCAATAATTTACTCCCACTCATCATCTGTAAAACCATACAGATGTGAGAATCATACCTGGTAATTACATACCCTGGAGCAAGTGTCTAATTGGGAAATCAGTTTTCTATTAACAGTACACAGTGAAACTGAAACATGAAAATGTTTCGGAGGGGTATCCGGGTATTCCTAGTAATGCCTCTTCCATTATCCAGATTCATGACTATAACCGTATATTTCTTTGCGATCTCTCCAAATTCCTTTATTTGTCTTTAGTCGTTACCTTCTGTACACCAACTTAGGCTAAATGGTTTTCTTCCTTCCCTACCGTTTGGCACCAGCCTATGGTTTGGAAGAAGACTATCCAATAAGTGTAATAGGTGTACTGTCCTAATCCTAGGAGCACTCGCAATGCGAGAGAAGGTAAAGATAAAAGACAACTGAATAAACCTTATTCCTATTTCTCCTGAACCAAAATCCATTCCCGAACTGGAACAAGTTCCTTTCGAGTTCGTATATAACCATACGATGGAGTATCTAAATAACTGTGGATCTTCGTAGTGATACAGAGTGTTCTGGAGAAATACAAAGGTGAAGTAGGAGTGGTAATGAAATACTTGGTTTGGTTGTGAATAGCAGTCGCAATTTACTTTGCCCTCTTACAAATCCCTTTATTTGTCTTTACTTAATACCTTCTGTACACCTTTTAGGCTAAATGGTTTTCTTCATTACCTACCGTTCGGCACTTGCCTATGGTTTGGAAGAAGACTATCCGATAAGCGTAATAGGTGTACTGTCCTAATCCAAGGAGCACTCGCAACCTGAGAGAAGGTAAAAGGAAAAGACAACTGAATAGTCCTATTCGTTTTCTCCAGAACCGGAAACCATCCTCGAATAAGTTCCTTCGAGTTCGTATATAACCATACGATGGTTTTATCCAATGGAAGTGGATGTTCGTAGTAATACGGGGTGTTCTGGAGAAAAGGGTAAAAGTAGGAGTGGCAATGAGGTATGCAACTCTGACAATCCAAAAGCCAGTGTTTTAGAAGGTTCGGTCAACTTGGTCACTGAGTCATAGTCAAGGGTCGGGTCATGGTCGCTGCCAAAGAGAGAGAGAGAAAAGAAACACTCATCGTGCACTCTAACCTAGATCAGAATGGTTATCACTTTATTCAATCAGGAAACCTCCCACTGTAACCTCAAATTCTTCTCCAAACCTAAAAGAAGAATTAGTCGGGATCACCCGAGGAGTAAACCAACTCATCAGTGCGAATTGGGATCCAACTATCATCGCATGATGGCGTGATGGAATCCACTCACGTTATCACACTCCAGAAGGGATGCGCATATCTGGCAAGTTTCAGTTTCTTTAGAAACTCCCGATGTGATGTTTTTACCCCTAGGACCCAAGTGACCTTGACAATGCCAGCATATCAAAGAGTCCTAGTCAAGTTCAACCCGTCATTATCTTGATTGCATTAAACCCACCCGTACGAGTCCTTGACAATGCCAACATAACCGTACGACTGTCCTAACCAATCCACATATCCATGCGACAGAAAAGCATTACAGAGCTACCGAACACTACGCCTCGGCAATGCACGACATACGTAGCACGAATACTAAGCAATACTAATCTGAAATGACGGAGGGCTACGACAGGTTTTTGGCGAAAAACCTTTAACGTAATGAACTTGATATCTTTAAAGGAACCGAATAACTTTTTATAAAAATATAGTGGCGAAAACCTTTGCTAAAGAGGCCACTCCCGGTGAAGGGATCTCGGCTCTTTCCCCATAGAATGAGGTGCAGGATATTCCAACTGAATACCATGATGCAAATCAAAAAGTAATCGGCTATAGTGCAGTTATTACCCTGACGCAAACTTCTGTCCAAGGGGTCACTCCCGGTGAAGAGATCTCGGCCCTTGCCTCGTCGACTGAGGTGCAGGATATTCATACCCGAATACCACTGTGCAAAACAAAAGAGAACGTCCTTGTAATAATAACTTTTCTTTGAAAAATGTTCCAACAACATCAGAATAGGTTTGTTTAGCTTGCATTGATCCGAATCAATGCAGTCCCATCAATTGATCACACCACAAAAGAATGAAAATACGATGTACGTATATGCCATCCGCATTCGCCACTGGGTCCCGTCATCACCCGTTAGGTTACTTAACTAACGACAGAGCGGGGACTGGACTAGCGCGGGTGTAAAACATATACAACATCTACTAGTATATATATATATATCAATATATAATATTCGCTCATGGCGTGATAAAATGCAACATCACAGAAATGTAATCAGCATCACAGAACAATATAGATAATCTGGGATCCCCGGGTTTCATAGAGCCGCTACTGAAACCCGACGTTCCCCTGGTCGTGTGGATAGCCTGTGCAATGAAATCCTAGACCCCTACGGGCGCGGCAAGTTACCCGCCAAAACCTGAAGTGAGGCACCCCCTTCAACAACGTGAATGGACCACGCAGCACTTCACGGAATCTGGTAACTTGAGCACCCCTCCTTGGGTCAACCTGTACCCCCTACGAGTGCGGCGAATAGCCCGCCAATTCTAGAGTGAAGCCCCCTCCGTCTCAAAGCCATAAGATGCGGGCCTGTTGCCCTATAGAACCCGGCTATCCGTGCAACCCACCGCGGGGTAGCCCTAGTACAGAAAGAAAAATATACAACGGGTACATCGACCTCAGCCCGGTCGTGCCCCAAAAGAATAATATACAAACAGGCATTGACGGCAGTCCACATGTCGGACACTCGCCCCGCAATATCAAATGTACATATACAACCAAACTGTACTACCATTGCATCCAGGCTATCCACCACGACAAATCCGCAACATCACAACACAACACAGAACATCAACGTGAATGTCACGTTCGCAAATTCGTCTAAAAGAACTATAGCAATTAGACAGGATTTACCGCTCGAATGACATTCACGGTCGTAGATATAATGTAAATACTGTGAACCAACATATTTAAATTTTCGATCGACAAAATTTCCCGAAGTGGGCCCCAAGCACAATACCCAGTACTCAAACAAATCTGGGCCCAAACATAAAATACCAGAAACCCCAATTCTATGTCAAAGACTATTGTAGAAAGTTTGGTACGGAGATGACACTTTACTGTGGAGGAACCGCGACCAAAACAAGGCTATGGCCGCGGTTCCGCGGCGTTACTGTAGTATCACAGTACCAAATTTTCACAGATGCCTTAAAAAACCCTGCACGAATTTCTGCAATACACCAAATAATTTTTTGACAATAAAAAAATTTCGACAGAAACTGCACATTTTGAAATCGCGGTTTCGGAATTTTCGTTCGATCGAAGTTCTAAATACGTTAGAGCAAGCTAGTAAAGGTTAATGGCATGGCTCTAATACCATGTAAGACTACGGTAGCGCCCCGGCCGTCTTTCCGAGGCCAAAATGTGGAACGAAAATTTTTCTAGACTAGAAACCGGCGCTATCGTATACTTAAACTAAGATCGAACCATTAACCTACTACTAGCAAATTGGAGAAGGGATAGAAAGGCTATATCGATCGATCCGTGTCCTTCGGTTTTTGGCCACCATCCCAAGCTCCTCGCGGCATCTCCGGTCTCGATCTCCTTGTCGGAAAGGGCACCACATCATCAAGTCTTTTTACGGGCTCCCGCTTCATCCGAAGCAACTCGGGCACGAAGTGTGCTAGCCGACGTGTCCAAGGTGTTGTAGAGAATGTTCGTGATCACTTTGTCTCTTGCATCCATTGCTTGGATGGAGGTTGAAGGTGTTGCCATTAATGGAAATGGTGAGCTAGAGAAGAAAGAGGAGGAGGAAGAAGAAGTTTCCTCTCTCTTTTCTTTTGTGATGTGTGTGATAAAAAAATGAGAGAGAGTGAGATAACAATAATACATGACCAACCTCCTCATGGCAGTCCCTCTCTCTCTCCTCCTCTCATATCACCACATGTAATTCACATTATGTGACACATGCACAAGAAAAGAGACCATGAGTCACCACTTGTGCATGTGTCACAATAAATGCTCCAAATCATGATATCTAGCTCATAATATCCATATGTAAACACTAACCCAAATGTTTACAACACTAAAAAGATACGACAATATCTAAAGTAAAATCGTGACGGATCACAAGGATACCCCTCACCTGTATATACATACCTGCATCCGCATTCTGACTGAATGAGAATGCGATGAGACTAAAGCAATCCAACAAATCTAATACTAGGATCTGGCTTAAACCAAAGCCCACTGGTATGATCCGCCAGATCATGATCCGTGCAATACCGCACGTATATGATCGAACCCTGCCATATATCATACGGCCTTTACAACGTTTCGTCCGAAACTTGAGAAACTGTCTGTGGGGGACTCTAAAGACTCGTCAATACTTTGGCTGTGGATTTAACCACTAGCTCGTCAGTGGTACTAGTTGTTCGTAACGGGCTACCAGGTATTGACCACAAGGGAGGTCGATGAGCGAACTCATCCTGACACCCTACTGAGCCTGTCAGTGACAATATCCGTACAGTCCGGTCTGTTCGTCTATGAGCATCGCATGTCGGGCCTAGGGGGTTGGTAAAAGTCAGACCCCCAAAAGCGGTACAAGTCGTGTCGGAGTGTAGCCCAGAACACCCTGAGATACTACTGGAATACCTACCAGTAAATCTCCTGCCTCGGCCGAGAGCTTTGTGTAATGGCTCTCCTAGATACAGCGCGATCTCACCCCCAATACCGAGAGAGACGAATCCTCTGCCGATCCACTCACTTGCCTCCATGTGGCTCGGGACTGTACCCAACTAAAATCTGTTTGCATGACTCCTTTGAGCCGTGGTAGGGTAGTAATCAAAGCACAGTGGGAACTCACACGAGAAAAATGATGACCTCAGGTCGATGAACTAACCTGTACACATTCACCAGGGAACTGCTATCTGACGTCTGGTATAATACCAACTAGCATGTTCCCGACGAGTCATGTCCGGTGTACTCATAACCCAATGAGCACTTGTATACATCTTAGGTGAACCAACTGACACCAGTGGCTTGTGAGACCGGCCACCGCCCCTCGTCGGGGTCTCGACTGTATACACTAGTCTACTAATGGAGTATCGATGCCCAGTCTCGAAACTCCCATGACTAGGGACCACTTTAAGGATGTGCTTATAGACCCCAGCTCCCACGTATATGATCGCCATCATACTACTGGTCGTTAAGCAAGAATCCTAAGGGCTCTATCAACGTGCAATAGTGACCTGTAATGTCACCTAAACCAGTACACGATGATAAAGATAAACCAGATAGTATACTATTTTCTATCAACGTGTAATAGTGAACTGCAATATCACTTAAAGCATGTACACGATGATAAAGAAAAACCAGATAGTATACAATTCTCTTGAGTAAGACTGTCCTACCGGCATAGGTCCTCCCTCAATCATTGCAATCACGTGCCTGTGATCCAATAATTGACTCTAAGGGCACTATATCCAACAATAATATGCAATCAAGTTTATATGCAAACTCTATACGTGCAATATAAACATGCGGCTAATATCATATCATATCTAGCCCTGACGCATAACGCCATGCGGGCGAATTCCCCGTAGATATTAAATCTACTCACCGACAGTCGCGGCCAGGTAAATCCAATCATCTGCTTCCCTTTCTTCGCAGCGTCCGAAGTCCCCGCCTGCGATCCTATTAACACAAAACATAACCAGTGAAAATCTCAGAAATCGATCAATATCACGTACACAAGACGTTTGACCATCGCACCAACTCCAATCTGACCCACAAGTGTTCGTCTGACGGTTAACGTGTTAGTTATATGTATGCCCTAGAGGCCATTACTATACATAAGATGTATATTGTAGTAGATGCTTGGACATATATAGGGAGGACTTTCTTGCTCGACATGATAGTATGCTATCTGGTTACTCTTTATCTTAACATGTACACTGATTGTCTCTCCGTTACATGTTGGTAAAGCCCTTAGGATGTGTACTTGACGACCTAGATTATGATGCGGATCATACTAGTGGGACAAAGTTAGTCCATGAGTACATCCTTTAATGTCCCTAGTCGTGGGTGTATCGAGATGGGGCATTGATATACCAGAGTAGACTAGCGTATACCTTCTCGACCCATGTAGATGGGCGATGGATGATCCTATATCCATTGGTGTTTGATATCAGAGATGATATACGGGTGCTCAGTGGAGACTGGGTACACTGGACGGACTCGCCGAGAACTCCCAGATGGTATTATACCTCACGTCAGATGGCAGTTCTCAGGTGACACTAGTACAGATTAGTCTGTAGACCTGAGATCGTCATAGAGTCTTGTGTGATATTCATTGTGCTTTGATTTCCACCTTACCACGTTCAAGAGGACGTGCAAAACGGTGGTTTTTGGGTACAGTCCTGAGTCACATGGAGGCAATGAGCGATAGGAAGGGTTTCGTCTCTCCCGATATTGGGGGTTGATGTTGCGCGGTGCTCGATTGGCCATAACAGGGAAGTCCCTGGCCAGGGATGATTTAGAGATTTACTAGAAAGTGTTATCAGTAGTTTCTCGACCCGTTATGAGCCTCATATCGGCATGACTTATCGGTTATTGGGGTCTGACGTTTACCACCCCTAGACTGGATATGTGACATATCAGACGAGGAGACCAGACTGTACGGTAGTGTTATTGACATGCTTTTACAGGAGCTAGAGCGGGCTTGCTTGTTGATCTTCTGCTCATTCAATACCCGGGTAGCCGTTACGTCCAGCTAGTACCGCTGACGGCTTGTGGGTGCTTGATGTGATCATCACCTACTGCTGGCGTATTGACGAGTCTTTAGAGTCCTACATAGAGGTTTTACTGGCTCAGGCAAAACGAAGTAGGAGAACATATGTGATATGTGCGGGACTGAGAATAATGTGAGTATATGATACCGTATTCTATTCTCGCGATATATGTATCGGACGGTTATATTGGATATAGCCGGGTTATCGAATCAAGTGTTGATTCGATAAGTTAGTACATTTAATATTAGTCGGTTATATGTGATATAGCCAGATTATTAAATCAAGTGTTGATTTCATAATTTAGTGTATAATTGAATATTTGATATACTAATTTACATTAACTAATATTAGCTCACTTAAGCATTTATTATTCTCACATGTGCACACTTAATATATATGTGATATATATTAATTGTATTTTTATTTTGTATCATGGTTGTTGATACAAACCACATGGGTGTATGAGACTTACACCATATGAATTATAATGTTGGGTTTTAGTATTTAAAGTAATTCCAAATTAGTGGATAATAGCTCACATGCATGAAGCTTCATGAAGCTTGTGGATGCATTGACTTGGTCCACTAATTTTTTTTTACTTAAGATATTTATTAATCTAACCATTATAATTTAGCCATGGTTATGTCTCTACATGAGTTAGTATATGTCACGACCCGCAGGGCACGGAATGTGACTGGCACTTAAGTTACGAAACGTCTCAAGGCGTCCGTAACATAAGTAAGCCAAAGCCCAGAAATCAAAACCAAATAGGCAGAAGAGTGAAGGAAAACCAATCAATTGAAAGTGAGTTTATCAAATGAGTCATATCAAGCCTTTTTAAAAACAATATCAATTTTTCCGAAAATTTCGGCAGAGTCTCCTTTGTAAATACTGGCCCTTAAAATGGGTACAACAAGAATATATATAAATACAACAAAAAGGGCATCCCCAAGCGGGAGCTAGCTCTTCGCCACAAGGCGGTCACAAATCCCACGCAATATAAATCATCAATATGCAAAATAAGCATAAAAAAGGCATAAGTAAGAAGCAACATGTCGGCTCAAGTGAGCTCGACCCCAAAATACAGCATAAAAAGCCCACAAATCTCACAGTCCCGTCTCTAGGTCAATATACAACAATACCGGTAGATACAGTAGATGGAGCACTCTAGATACAAGGGATATACAAGGTGGTACAAAAATAATAATATAACCCACCTACGAGGAAAAGCCTCGAGTCCAGGCAAAAGAGGCAAAAGAAGCGGTGCGCCCGCCGCTACTGTGCTGACGGAGCGGACCTGCAAAAGACTGTGGTACAACGGGGATGAGTTGCCAACTCGTGAGTAATAAATAACATCTATATAGGCTATCACAAGCATGCACACAAGCATCCTAGCATCTATAATACAGGTATGTCAGGATATACTAGCAGGTATGTATGCAACATGAATGTACTAGCAGGTATGAATGCAATATGAATCAACTCGTGATCTGAATATATAGGTACAAGAAGTCATATTTTTCATTTAGGAATCTCTTTTCTTATAAATATCAGCACAATACCAATAGAATCAACAAGAATCCGTGTCCAGCATCGACACCTCAAAACTGTCTCAAATCTCATATATCCATATCGTAGTATCTCTGGCCTCAGCCGTCCGGCTGACCCATCTCAAATATCAATATCTCATCATCTCGCGGCCACGGTCGGTATCCTCTAGATATCCGCCGTGACAAAAGAAGCCACCGGTAGGTAGTCTATCCCCTGCCAGGCTCAACGTCAACAACACGACCTTCTCGTCCCGGGGTACCTTACCGGGCCCACCATGTACCCGAGACGGTTCATCCAACTCCTCGAAACGGGTCTCGAAAACCACAGCAAACTCATGGTGGACGACACTCACATCACTAGAAAACCGCAATTTTGCATATTTTAAAAAGGGTAATAAGTTTTAGAAATTTTGCGGCTTTCCCCCGAAATACAGAAATATCATAAATCTCAAGAAATCATCATGAATGCATACGTCAATGATAATGAATGCATATGGTATTAATGTTCAAGTTACAATGTATGATTAATAGACTAGGCATGAGCAAATGATATAATGATATACATGCACATGAATAGCAATTCTACGATGTTATTTTGAGGATTTATTGCAATAGTACAGGTTTAGATATCAAATATGGTGACAATATTCTAGATTATAAGTTATCTAGTGTCGTGGCATGGCAATTACCAGGGCGTGTGTGTACGCATGAATAGTGCTCGTGCTGCATATAAAAACCCTGGCAATGGTGCAGGTGTCCTATAGAATGGGTTCGCATATGTATGTCAAATAAAGCATGAATGGGCAAGATATTACCCAAGCATTTTACTCCTAATTACTAATATCACTAGAAATCTTTAAACAACTTAAACTATCGGGCGACTTGCGCCATCCAAACGATAGTCCCCCGTAGATGTTACATCTACTCATCGGAATCCCCAGCTAGCTATGTCCAATCACCGCCTTTCCTTTTCATGCCGCGTCCGAAGTCTCCGCGACCGAACCTGGAATTTGCACCAATAAAAACATAAGGTTACATATCATGAAACGACGCAAATCCCAAACGAAAACATCAACGTTCACGAGTTAGGCACAACGTGCACAAGGTGTGCGGAACACACACGAAAATCACAAAAACTAACTATAACCGTCGTTCTGGGGACGCCCGATAAAACTAAAACCCGATTAACCCAAATTCCGCACTCACACATCCTAAATGTCATAGGATATGCTAAAAATATCATCAAGATATCACAAATACATCACCACAATATTTAAACAAAAACTAGTAAGCACAAAAGACTTCCAAATTCATGCAAACTTCGCGGATTTACGATAAAGTGCACAAAACATCGCGCAAACACCCAAGTTAACCATAGATAGCCACTACACTAATTTCCAACACGCTAGCAATGCTTCAAAACCAAATTTCCATAAGCAACCCTTTCTTGATTTTTATAAATAGCAATTGCAATCAAAATTTCACACTAAAATAACTTAGATTAGCATAATTTGAAGCCACATAAGCAAAATAACCCCATTGATTAGGTTAGTAAAACACTATATAGCAAAATAAATTAATTAACCCAATAATGGTTTTCTAAACCCTAATTAAAATTTCAAGCCATGAACTTTTAAAACCTAGACTAGAAATTAACAGTAAAACAACTCATTTAAAGAAATTTAACCATAAGAATTTAAATGGGTAAGGATTATACCTCTACATCTAGAGATCTAGCAAGAAATTTTGACTTCAAAGATGGCCTCCTAGCATCCAAGATCCATGCAAGAAAGGTTAAGAAGAATGGATGAAGGATGGGCATGAAATTGTGAAGTTTAAATGGAATTTTGATGAGTTTAGAAGGAAAATGAGAGGGGAAATTTTGGGGCTGTTTTCTACAGGAATTTCGGCTGAGAAGGGAGTGGGGAGAGGTGTGGGGGAGTTGTGGAAAAGAATCCAAGTCAAAGCCCCTCCCAAATTACCATAATACCCCCATCAAAAATAATATAACAAAAACCTATATTTAAATCATTTGAATGAGTCAAAGAAGCAAAGAATGGAGGGGGAAGTGGCTGATCCAGCAGTGGTGGGGCCGGCCAAAGTAGTGAGGAATGAGTGAGAGAGATTTTACAAAGAAATTCTATGCAAAAAGACCCTCCACAAGTCCAAAATTGCAAGTTTTAGTTCAAAATAATTATTTTTTTGTTTTCCATAATAAAAACCCATTAAAACTTGAAATAAAATACTAAAAAATTATATTACAACTAGATTTTAATTAAAAAGATTTTAAAGATTAAAATTAGCACATTTAAATTTATATTTATCGCTAATCTAATGTATTTTTTTTACCGGCTTAAAATAATATTAAAAATTGAAAAATTAGGGAAAAATTTTAAATGACCAGAAATTTATAAGTAACTCATTAGCTACTAAAAACTAGCAATTATCTATCCAAATTAGGTATAATTAGGCCTAAACTGCAAAATAACAAAAAAGACGATTTACGGAAAAATACCAAATTTTCACCGATTTTCGGGAAAACACCAAAACGACTTTTCAAGGCTCTAAAATCTTCCCCCTTAAAGAAATTCGGTCCCCGAATTTAAAAATATAACTACGCGTACCTTCAAAGAGATGGGGATATTTCTTCCTCATCTCGTCCTCGGTCTCCCAGGTGACCTCCTCGCTGCTCGGGCCACGCCAAAGGACCTTGACGGTCGGTATAACTTTCGATCTCAATTTCTTCACCTGTCGATCCAGGATGACCACCGGCTACTCTGCAAAAGAAAGGTCGCGCTCTAGCTGGACTGTTGGGTGCTGAATCGCATGCGAAGGGTCGTGAAGGTACTTGCGGAGCATCGAAATATGGAAGACGGGGTGAATATCGGGAAAGCTGGGTGGAAGAGCCAAACGATATGAAACTGCACTGACACGCGCGAAAATCTCGAAGGGACCCACAAATCTGGGACTAAGCTTTCCTTTTCGCCAAAATCGCATCACACCTTTCATCGGAGAGACCCTCAGAAAAACATAATCGCCAACTGCGAACTCTAGCCTGCGACGGCGCCTGTCTGCATACGATTTATGCCTGCTCTGAGCCTCTTTCATCCGGTCTCGAATCAACTGTATCTTCGCGGTCGTCTCCTCAACAAGCTGCGGCCCCAAAATACTGCTCTCGCTGAGCTCTATCCAACAGACGGGCGATCTGCATCTCCTCCCATACAATGCCTTGAAAGGTGCCATCTGAATAGTATCCTGGAAGCTGTTGTTGTAGGAGAACTCCACTAACGGTAAATGACGATCCCAGCTACCACTAAAGTCTAAAACGCATGCTCGGAGCATGTCCTCGAGAGTCTGAACAGTCCGCTCTGACTGGCCGTCGGTCTGCGGATGAAATGCTGTGCTGAAACTCAAACGGGTGCCCAATGCCTCCTGAAGTCTCTGCCATAGTCGGCTGGTAAACTGGGTGCCTCTGTCGGACACGATACACATCGGGACTCCATGCAGTCGTACAATCTCGTCGATGTAAATCTGGGCATGCTGAGCAAAACCGAAAGTGGTCTTCACTGGCAGGAAGTGAGCCGCTTTCATCAATCGATCCACGATCACCCAAATGGAGTCGTACCCTCGACTGGTCCTGGGTAGACCCACAATGAAGTCCATAGAAATCTGCTCCCATTTCCACTCCGGAATGGGCAAAGGCTGCAACTCTCCTGCTAGCCTCTGGTGCTCGGCCTTGACTTGCTGACAAGTCAGGCATCTCAATACGAAGTCTGTGACGTCCCTCTTCATCACGTCCCACCAATAGACATCTCTCAAATCGCGGTACATCTTGGTGGAACCCGGATGAACGTTGTATTTCGATCTATGCGCCTCCTCAAGAATCCCACGCCGCAGTGCCTCAGAATCTGGTACGCACAGTTGAGTCCCAAATCGCAGTACTCCCTGATCATCGATCACGAACTTAGAATCTCTGCCCCGCCTAATCTGCTCCATGATCTCTGAAAGACGGTCATCGCTGGGCTGTGCCTCTCGAATACGGTCAAGTAACTGTGGACGTGCACGAAAATGCGCAAGCTGTCCCTCTGTCGGAGTGAACTCGAACTCAACTCGGATGTCGCATAAAATCTGCCAATCTGCTGACGACTTCCTCTGTACGGTGCGCAAACAAGATAGACTACCCCGGGCCTCCTACTCAAAGCATCCGCCACTACATTAGCCTTGCCCGGGTGGTACAAGATCTCGCAATCGTAGTCCTTCACCAGCTCCATCCAACGGCGCTGTCTGAGATTCAGGTCTCGCTGCTGAAATATATACTTTAAGCTCTTGTGATCAGTGAATATCTGGCACGACTCGCCGTATAGGTAAGTCGCCAGATCTTAAGTGCAAAGACCACTGCAGCCATCTCCAAATCGTGAGTGGGGTAGTTCTGTTCATGTTTCTTCAACTGCCGTGAAGCATACATGATCGCCCTGTCATGCAGCATCAATACGCACCCGAGCCCCACTCGTGAAGCGTCACAATAGACCACAAATCCGCCTGATTCTGACGGCAAAGATAATACCGACGCCGTAGTCAAACAAGTCCGTAGCTGCTGAAAATTGTGCTCGCACTCCTCCGTCCAAACGAGAGGAACTCCCTTCCGGGTCAATCCGGTCAAAGGTGCAGCAATACGGGAGAATTCCTGAACGAATTGCCTGTAATAGTCAGCCAGGCCTAAGAAACTGCGGATCTCCGTAACTGATGTCGGTCTGGGTCACTGCTGAACGGCCTCGATCTTCTTCGGGTCCACACATATGCCATCTCTCGTAATCACGTGACCCAAGAAACCAACGTTATCCGGCCAGAATGCACACTTGGAAAATTTTGCTAAAAGCTGGTGCTCCCTCAAAGTCTGTAACGTAATCCGCAAGTGTTGCTCGTGCTCCTCTCGGCTCCGGGAATACACCAAAGTATCATCAATGAACACTATGATGAACAAGTCGAGATACGGCCGGAATATACGGTTCATCAATTCCATGAATGTTGCTGGGGCGTTGGTGAGTCCGAACGACATCACCAAAAACTCATAGTGGTCGTAGCGCGTGCGGAAAGCTGTCCTCGGTATATCCTCCTGTCGAACTCGCAGCTGATGGTATCCTGATCGCAAGTCGATCCTCGAAAAATATCCCGCACCCTGAAGCTGGTCGAACAAATCATCAATGTGTGGCAAAGGATATCTGTTCCGCACGATAACTTGTTCAGCTGGCGGTAGTCGATACATAAGCGCAAACTTCCGTCATTCTTCTTGACAAACAGGACCGGAGCACTCCACGGAGAAACACTCGGTCGAGTAAGCCCTTTATCTAACAAATCCTGCAACTGATCCTTCAGCTCTCTAAGCTCTTCCGGGGCCATCCGATAAGGCGGTATAGAAATAGGCCCCGAGCCGGGAATCAAATCGATACAGAACTCAACATCGCGCTCAGGAGGTAGCCCATGTAGCTCATCAGGGAACTCACAAACAATCGGGACCCGGTCCAACGGAACCTCTGCAGCTCGAGTATCACAAATATACGCTAAGAATCCCTGACATCCCTTCCGCAAGAGCTGACCAGCGTGAAGAGACGAAATCAAGCTGGGAAGGGTGACGCTGCGGTCTCCCTGAATAACAAGGACTGGCTCTCCCGGAAAGCTAAATCTGACTGCCTTCTCACGGCAGTCCACAGAAGCATAACAAGTGGCTAGCCAATCCATGCCCAGAAGCACATCAAAGTCCAACATATCGAGGAGAATCAAATCAACCGACGAATCCCTCTCCCCGATACGAACGGAACACAATCGAAACACAAAACGAGCGATAAACGACTCGCCTACCGGGGTAATAACAACAAGCGGCTGATCTAACGACGATGACTCACAGCCCAACATCGGTGCAAAGTGTGTAGATACATATGAATGTGTGGAACCTGGGTCGAATAATACCCGTGCGTCGAAAGAACAAACTGGCAAGGTACCTGTCACAACGGCGTTGGATGCCTGCGCATCCTGCGGTGTCAAAGCGAACACTCGGGCCTGTCCTCCACCGATAGTGGGCTATCCTCGGCCTCGGCCTCCTCGTCCCCTCTAGATAGGACCGCCGCGTCCACGGCCTCTGGGTGCACCTATCTGGCGTGGAGCATCGCCAGTGGTAGGAAGTAGAGCTCTCTGAGGAGGAGGTGGTGATGGTGGTAGGGTAACATATGGCACTATCGCCGCTCCCTGTCGTCTCGCTGGACAGTCCCTGATACGATGGTGCAGACTCCCGCACCCATAACATCCTGGCGACGGCTGCTGTCCCTGAGGATACGAACCATATAGCTGACCTCGTCCAAATCCTCTGCCGACCAAATCTCTCGGAAAGAGTCTGGCATGCTGCCTCTGTGACAGCTCGTCAGTGCGAAACCTCTTCGGCCCAGAAACGGACGAAGTCTGTGATATGCGTGCCTCGATCCGTAATGCCGTATCCATAGCGGCTGAATAAGTGTCGAAATGCTGTTAGTGTATATGCCTTAGAGGCCATTACTGTATCATACTAGTTTGTATATTACTTAATGGAAGCTTGGGATATTCACCTTGTATAGACAATCTTGCTCAAGATGGTAGTATGCTACTTGGTTTGTTTCTACTTTAATGTGTACATGTGTTTCTTTTAGTATATCACCTATACACATTAGTGGAGCCCTTAGGATCTTTGCTTGATTACCAGCGTTGTAATGGCAGTCACACTCGTAGGGGCTAGGTAATCCACAAGCACATCCTTATACAGGTCCCTAGTCGTAGGACTATCGAGACAGGGCATCGATACTCCGGAGTAGACAAGCGTATGCGCTTCTCATCCCATCATAGGAGACGGTCTGTCCCACAGCCGTCAGTATGTCGTACTTGAGATAGTATGCGGGTGCTCGTTAGGTTACGAGTACACTGGACAGGACTCGTTGGGAACTGTTGGTTGGTACTATACCTATCTTCAGTTATCAGTTCCTAGGTGACATGAGTACAACTTAGTCCGCTGACTTGGCACTGTCACTTCGCCTCGAGTGTGTTCCCACTGTACTTAGATTACTACCCTACCACGGCTTAAAGGAGTCGTGCAAACAGGTAGTAGTTGGGTGCAGTCCCGAAGCACTTGGAGGTAGTGACGGTTAGACAGGATTCGTCTCTCCCGGTATTGGGGGTTGATATCGCGCTGTGTCTAGGAGAGCCATTACACAAAGTCCCTGACCAGGGCAAGCGAGATATACTAGTAGGTTTCCAGTGTTATCTCAGGGTGTTCTGGGCTACACTCCGACACGACTTGTACCTCTATTAGGGGACTGATGTTTACCGCCCCATAGGCCCGCCATGCGATATTCTCAGAAAAACAGACCGGACTGTACGCAGATTGTCACATTCAGGCTCAGTAGGAGTTCAGATGGGTTTCACCTCGTCCATCTTCTTATCGGCATCTACCTGGGGACCGTTACGCATAGCTAGTGCCGCTTGCGGTCTGTGGTTAAACCCACTGCCATCGTAGTGTCGAGTCTTTAGAGTCCCACACAGAAAGCTATTCACCTTTAGGCAAAAGAGTAGAGGTCGCATGGTTTTGCGACAGGGTTCGGTCACATCCGTGCACTTGTGCACGTTTAGTGTCCGGACAGTTATCATTAGCGGGCTTTGGTTTAAGCCAGATCCTAGTGTACGTTTTGGGATTGGTTTTATCTCCTTTGTATTCGTGTTCCTCGGAACGCGGATGCGGGTGTGTATGCACGGTTGACAGAGACAGAGGCAGAGGATTCTCATTAGGGTTGTTGACTGTTGACTTTTGCTAAACCCTAATGAGAATAAGAAATATGATTAATGATAATATTAATTAAGTATTATTGTGCCATGGTTGGATTGAAAGGTTGACTTTGTTGACTTGTTGACTTAGTTGACCGGTTGACTAGGTTGGACTTGTTGACCATCATCATGACAATGGCTATCATTTCTTGGCATTGACCTTGGCTTGCTTGTTTGTTCACAAATTGCATTTAATCCATGAAATGATATGGCCATTTGATATGATAACAACCATCACATAATACTCAATTATTATTATGTGTTATGATTATTTTGGATTATGAGAGCAAGGGTGAGAAAAGTCTTGCTCATTCTATCATTCTCATTCTCTCTCATCCTCAAGCTCTCCCTCTTCCTCTTGCTCTCTCTCTAGTTCATGGTTTTATTGTCTCATGTGTTGAGAAGCAAGAACCATAGAGATAAAGCCCAACACACTTCTTTACTCATCCTAGTATACAAGGTTTAACAAACCAAGTGTTCTAGTTTCCTCAAGATTGAGTTTGAAGCCAAAGGTAGAAGCTTTCAGGTGGATCCATCTTCACCACAAAGAGATGACGAGGAGAGAACCATCCGACCACCATAAGGAGTCCAAGAGAAGGAGTTCAAGTTAAGGTATAACCCCTAACCGAGTAGGTAAAACTCCTAGTTAGGTTGTTAGATAGTTGTTTAACAAAGATCCGTATTTTGAGTCCATGTTACCACCAAAAGAAAAATCGTTTTTCATCATTTCCGCAAGCCCGAAAGAACCGGCAGAGGTAACGTGGACTTACAGTAGTATCAGAGCCTAGTTAAACACTATCTAACATGTTAGCAAAGTAACTAGAAGTTCGATCGGAGAAAAAGTCACGAAACATGCCCGAAATATCAACTTTCTGCCGATTTTGTTTTCTGTGCAAAAAATAATAAATCATGTACTAAAAATTGGCTCAGGGTTTTTAAAGAAAAATAGTCAACTAACTCGGTCAAGGCGCCGCGGAACCGCGGCAGGAGCATGCTCCCGCCGCGGATCCGCGGCCGAGTTGACTCGGTCGTGGCACAATTTTCCTGCAGTGTTTTTCTGGGGGTGTTTTGGGATTTTTACAATATGTTTTTTCTGCCCATATTTTACAGAAAGCAAAATTTGTTTTTGGGGTTTAAAAAAATCCGTATTTTGATCGAACTTCTAAAGACTTAAGCTAACGGGTTATATCTGTGATGTGATATATGTATTGAACGTCTGCTAATCGCTATACGTCGATTAGTGGGGGTTATACATATCTGTGATCTATAATATTGATGGTATGTGTATATGAATTCATTGGAATGTCGCGGATGAATAGCCGGGGGGTTGTGAGATGAGAGTTTTCTTTTTCTTTCAATTCATTTAATTTGTAATTGATGTAATATTATTTATATGGCCGCACAACCAGGATGGGGTTGTAGCCGTCATTGTATAATTTCTTTTACTGTTTTTTCTCCTAGGATAGACCCAAGGTGGGGTGCACAAACTACCGGGTATCTCGAAGTGCCGAGTGGCCTACTCACGGTGTTGAGGGAGGTTGCTTCGCTTCGGGTACTTGGCGGGTAGTTTGCCGCACCCGTAGAGGTCTAGGGTGGGGGCTTGTCTATTCATCGCGACCGTGTAATCCACTCTTCGTTATAGGCTCGTACGGAATGCGGATTCCTACTATATCCAATGTGTTCATCTGTGATCTGGAATGGCTATCATTGCATGTGACGAATGTGTATATCTATATATGATATCTATTTAGGCGTTGCTTATGTTTTGCATCCGCGCTAGTCCAGCCCCCGCTCTGTCGTTAGTTAAGTAACCTAACGGGTAATGATGGGGCCCCGTGGCGAATGCGGATGGAATAAGAGTATGTCATATTTTCGTTGTTTTCTGCAATGGTAGGATTAAATGATGGGACACATTAAATTAATGCAAGAAAATAAACCAAAGTTGAGTCGTTGGAACACTTTCAAAACCACTCGGTTTCTTTTCAAAAACAAATTTTAAACGCGGAGCTTAAGCCACTCCTTTTAAAAGCTATCTCGTTCCATCGATTATATCAAGTTCACTACGTTCACGGTTTCGCCAAAACCATTCGTAGCCTTCCGTCGTTTCACATGGATAGTCAATAATATTCAAGCTATGTTTGTTGGCCAAAGTCAAGGCATAGTGATTGGTAGCTATTGGGTATTCATGTGCAGCATAGATAGATGTGTTGGTTTGGGACAGTCGTACTGCCTTGTTGGCCAAAGTCAAGGGTAGGTACGGGTGGGTTCAAATTAACCTGGAGAATGACGGGTAGAACTTGACATGTGACTTATGATTTGTTGGCCAAAGTCAAGGTCATAAGAGCATGGGGCAAAAATCCACATCGGGAGTTTCAAAAAAAACTGAAACTTGCTAGCGCTGCATACCATTTGGAGTGTGATGATTCTGGTAGGATTCCTTCAGTTTTGTCACGCGGTGATATTTGGATCCCGATCCTACTGTGAGTATATGCTACTCCTCGGGAAATTTCTCACTTAACGATCAATGCTATAAACCAAGTAGATGTCTAGAAAGGTGTTAGCGGGGCTACGCCCACAGGGAAAAGAGGTTATTTAATTAAGGAACTTCGCGAAAGCGTTGGAAAACCTCCCTCAAAGTACCAACACTGGCCTGGCTGAACGGTTAAGAAAGTATTGTACGGTGAGATTGATCCCGACTAATTCTTCCTTTTTGGTTTGAGGAGGGATTCGAGAGACAGTGGGAGCCATCCTGTTTAGACAAATTAAAAACCACTCTAAACTTGCAAGAGCATCATGCTAAAGTGTTTCTTCTCTCTCTCCTAATTGCAGCGACCAAACATCATGACTGGACTTAAGTTACTACTAGATAAAAACATACTGACAGGGCCAAACTACAAAGATTGGCTCAGGAATGTCAAAATGGCAATCCCTTATGACAAGTTGGGGTATCTCCTTACCACCAAAGCTCCCCCCATCCCAGGTCCCAAAACCAGCGTCGCGGATAAGGAAATCCGTAAGATCTGGGAAATCGACTGCGCGAAAGCCAAGTGCCTCGTGCTTGCCTCTATGGACAATGAACATCAGAGGAGGCACGAGAATATGGACCTTGAATCCATATTTCTCCATACAAAAGAACTGTATGGAGAGCAATCTCGTATCGCCAGATACGAAGTCTCGAAAAAGCTGTTTTCGGCGAGATTGGCCGTCGGATCATCGGTATCGGAACACGTGCTTAAGATGATTGGCTTCATTGAGGAGCTCGCGGACCTTGGGACCACGTTAGAGAATGAGCTCTACACGGACTTGATTCTCCAGTCCCTTCCTTCCACTTACGCCCAGTTTATCCTGAACTTCAACTTGCAAGAAAAAGAAGTTGGACTTTCAGAACTCCTCAACATTCTGAGGAGTGCAGAGGGAACCCTACAGAAAGGTAGGGAAACATCCACTTTTTTTGTAGGAGGATCTTCCTTTTCTAGGTCCAAGGCGAAAGCCAAGGGAAAGAAGAAGAAAGCCCCCGCCAAACCAAGGGGCGGTGTTAGTAAAGTGGATACGAAGGGAAAGACAAAGGAAACAAAGGTAGCGGGAAAGCTTGTGGGAAAGGAAGAATGCTTTTACTGTCACAAGAGTGGATACTGGAAAAAGGATTGCAGGGCTTGGAAGGCCAGAAACCTGGATCTGAAGCAAGTTGCGGCTTCAGCTTCAGGTGTGTATGTTATTGAAAACTGTCTATCAATAAACTCTACATCCTGGGTATTGGATACCGGATCGGGATCTCATATCTGTAATTCTTTACAGGAACTGAGAAGGCGTAGGGTTTTGAAGGCAGGTGATATGACCCTCAGAGTTGCAAACGGAGCTGGCATGGATGCTGAGTCCGTGGGGGACTATCACCTGGGAATGTCAGATGGACATGTTTTGGTTTTGCGTGATTGTTATTTTGTACCCAATGCAACCTGTAATATCATATCTGTATCTTTATTATCTAAAGAAGGTTATGAATTTGCATTTGTAAGTAATTTTGTGAACATTCACCTTAATCAAGTTTTGATTGGGTCAGGTACATTAAGCAATGGTATATACGTATTAAACCAACCACAGATTTTCAATGTCCAGAATACACACAAAAGAAAGTCTTCGAAAACAAATCAGGCTTTCTTATGGCATTATAGACTGGGTCACATCAATGGGAGAAGGTTGACGAAGTTACATACAGAAGGATATTTGGATCCGTTCGAATATCAATCATATGCAACTTGTCAATCCTGTCTCAAAGGAAAGATGACAAAGACTCCGTTCACTGGACACGGAGTAAGAGCGAGCGAGCTCTTGGGACTCGTACACAGCGACGTGTGCGGTCCAATGTCTACACATGCGCGATGCGGTTATTCTTACTTCATTACTTTTACGTATGACTTTTCAAGGTACGGATATGTCTTCTTAATCAAACATAAATCCGAAGCCTTTGGAAAATTCCAGGAATATAGGAATGAAGTAGAAAAACAAACCGGCAAAAGTATCAAGATACTGAGATCTGATCGAGATAGTGAATGCTTGAGTGCCGAGTTCCTGGATTACCTAAAAGAGAAAGGAATTCTCTCTCAGCTTACTCCTCCATACACTCTGCAACATAACGGTGTATCGGAGAAACAGAACCGGACCTTATTGGATATGGTACGTTCCATGATGAGTAACGCTGAGTTACCGCAATCATTCTGGGGATATGCACTAGAATCAGCTGCATACCTTTTGAACCGAGTTCCAACTAAGACTGTGCCTACCACACCATATCAGATGTGGTATGGGAAGAAACCCTATCTTAAGCACATTAAGACATGGGGATGTCAAGCTTTTGTCAAAAAGCAGCATGCGGACAAACTCGAGGCACGCTCAGTACAGTGCAAGTTTGTGGGATATCCAAAGAACTCCAAGGGATATTTCTTCTATTGCGAAGAGGAACAAAAGGTTTTTTGTTTCTCGTTATGCCCACTTCTTAGAAACTGAGTTTTTGGAAAATCAGATAAGTGGGAGCGCAATAGAACTGGAAGAAATTCCAGAACCACGAGCTATTATTGAAAGCTTAGTAGAACCAGAGGGTTCGAAAGATCAGGACATTCCTGCGCCGCTCCGCAGGAGTAGTAGGCAGTCTCATCCGCCCGAGAGATACTACGGTTTTCTCATAGACGGGGATAGAAAGGATTGCATCATTGATAGTGATGAGCCGACTAGCTTCCAGCTGGCCATTCAGAGCGTTGACTCGGTAAAATGGCTGTATGCAATGCGGACCGAAATGGAGTCCATGTACACCAACAAAGTATGGACGTTGGACGTTGCTCCAGATAGGGTAAAACCCGTAGGATGCAAGTGGATCTTTAAAAGAAAGATTGGTGTAGATGGACAGGTTGAGACCTATAAGGCTAGACTTGTTGCAAAGGGTTTTCATCAAAGACCTGGTTTGGACTATGACGAAACCTTTTCTCCAGTGGCTATGCTGAAATCCATTCGGATCCTTCTTGCCATTGCTGCCTTCCACGATTATGAGATTTGGCAGATGGATGTAAAGACCGCTTTTCTAAATGGAAATTTAGATGAGTGTGTCTATATGGATCAGCCAGAGGGTTTCATTCAGAGTGGGAGCAGCGGAAAGGTGTGCAAGTTGCTTAAGTCCATCTATGGACTAAAACAGGCATCGCGGAGTTGGAACATTTGTTTTGATGAGACGGTCAAAGAATTTGGCTTTATCAAAAATCCAGATGAACAATGCATCTATAGTAGATTTGTAGCAAGAACTGTCGTATTCCTTGTTTTATACGTGGATGACATTCTCTTAATAGGAAATGACATTCCTATGCTACAATCTGTCAAAGGGTTCTTGTCACACAGGTTCTCCATGAAAGACCTGGGTGATGCCTCTTACATTCTGGGGATCCGGATCTATCATGACAGATCCAAGAGGATATTAGGACTTTCATAGTCCAGGTACATCGACACCATACTGAGAAGATTCAGTATGGAAGATTCCAAGCGCGGTAATCTACCGGCTTGTCACGGGATCACCCTCTCTAAGGAGATGTCTCCCAAGACTGATTTGGAAAGGGATCGCATGTCTATTATACCCTGCGCTTCTGCGGTAGGCTCTATAATGTATGCGATGTTGTGTACCAGACCAGATATAGCTTATGCACTGAGTGAGGTAAGCCGGTATCAGTCAAACCCTGGGGAGAAGCACTGGATAGCGGTAAAGAACATTCTCAAGTACCTGAGAAGGACTAAGGAGATATTCTTGGTGTATGGCGGAAAAGACCTCCAGATCGAGGCCTTTGCTGACTCCAGCTTCCAGAGTGACAAGGATGATTCCAAGTCCATGTCGGGTTATGTCTTTACCCTCAATGGAGGGGCGGTGTGTTGGAAGAGTTCCAAACAGGAAATCGTTGCTGACTCGACGATGGAAGCGGAATATATCGCTGCTGCAGATGCCGCAAAAGAAGCCGTCTGGATAAGGAAGTTCTTGACAGAACTTCAGATGGTTCCGTCCATTGTTGATCCAATACCTCTGTATTGCGACAACAACGGGGCTATAGCTTTAGCGAAGGAACCCAGGTCCCATCAGAAGTCCAGACACATCTTGAGGCAGAATCACCTGATCAGGGAGATCGTGGGTCACCAGGAGATCGAGGTTCGGAGAGTTGCTACGGAAGATAACACTGCCGATCCACTCACGAAGGCCTTACCCCAGACTCAGTTCGAGCGGCTGATCGAGATGATAGGTCTTCGATACGCCAGTACATGGCCTTAGTGCAAGTGGGAGATTTAAGTGTATATGCCCTAGAGGCCATTACTGTATCATACTAGTTTGTATATTACTTAATGGAAGCTTGGGATATTCACCTTGTATAGAAAATCTTGCTCAAGATGGTAGTATGCTACTTGGTTTGTTTCTACTTTAATGTGTACATGTGTTTCTTTTAGTGTATCACCTATACACATTAGTGGAGCCCTTAGGATCTTCGCTTGATTACCAGCGTTGTGATGGCAGTCACACTCGTGGGGGCTGGGTAATCCATAAGCATATCCTTATGCAGGTCCCTAGTCGTAGCACTATCGAGACAGGGCATCGATACTCCAGAGTAGACTAGCGTATGCGCTTCTCATCCAAGCATAGGAGACGGCCTGTCCCACAGCCGTCAATACGTCATACTTGAGATAGTATGCGGGTGCTCGTTAGGTTACGAGTACACTGGACAGGACTCGTCGGGAACTGTTGGTTGGTACTATACCTATTGTCAGTTATCAGTTCCCAGGTGACATGAGTACAGCTTAGTCCGCTGACTTGACACTGTCACTTCGCCTCGATTGTGTTCCCACTGTACTTAGATTACTACCCTACCACGGCTCAAAGGAGTCGTGCAAATAGGTAGTAGTTGGGTGCAGTCTCGAAGCACTTGGAGGCAGTGACGGTTAGACAGGATTCGTCTCTCCCGGTATTGGGGGTTGATATCGCGCTGTGTCTAGGAGAGCCATTACACAAAGTCCCTGTGCAGGGCAAGCGAGATATACTGGTAGGTTTCCAGTTTTATCTTAGGGTGTTCTGGGCTACACTCCGACACGACTTGTACCGCTATTAGGGGACTGACGTTTACCACCCCCCATAGGCCCGCCATGCGATATTCTTAGATGAACAGACCGGACTGTACGCAGATTGTCACATTCAGGCTCAGTAGGAGTTCAGATGGGTTTCACCTCGTCCGTCTTCTTATCGGCATCTACCTGGGGGCCATTACGCACAGCTAGTGCCGCTTGCGGTCTGTGGTTAAACCCACTGCCAGCGTAGTGTCGAGTCTTTAGAGTCCCACACAGAAAGCTATTCTCCTTTAGGAAAAAGAGTAGAGGTCGCATGGTTTTGCGACAGGGTTCGGTCACATCCGTGCACTTATGCACGTTTAGTGTCCGGGCAGTTATCAGTAGCGGGCTTTGGTTTAAGCCAGATCCTAGTGTACGTTTTGGTATTGGTTTTATCTCGTTTGTATTCGTGTTCCTCGGAACGCGGATGCGGGTGTGTATGCACGGTTGACAGAGACAGGGGCAGAGGATTCTCATTAGGGTTGTTGACTGTTGACTTTTGCTAAACCCTAATGAGAATAAGAAATATGATTAATGATAATATTAATTAAGTATTATTGTGCCATGGTTGGGTTGAAAGGTTGACTTTGTTGACTTGTTGACTTAGTTGACCGTTTGACTAGGTTGGACTTGTTGACCATCATCATGACAATGGCTATCATTTCTTGGCATTGACCTTGGCTTGCTTGTTTGTTCACAAATTGCATTTAATGCATGAAATGATATGGCCATTTGATATGATAACAACCATCACATAATACTCAATTATTATTATGTGTTATGATTATTTTGGATTATGAAAGCAAGGGTGAGAAAAGTCTTGCTCATTCTATCATTCTCATTCTCTCTCATCCTCAAGCTCTCCCTCTTCCTCTTGCTCTTTCTCTAGTTCATGGTTATATTGTCTCATGTATTGAGAAGCAAGAACCATAGAGATAAAGCCCAACACACTTCTCTACTCATCCTAGTATACACGGTTTAGCAAACCAAGTGTTCTAGTTTCCTCAAGATTGAGGTTGAAGCCAAAGGTAGAAACTTTCAGGTGGATCCATCTTCGGCACAAAGAGACGACGAGGAGAGAACCATCCGACCACCACAAGGAGTCCAAGAGAAGGAGTTCAAGTTAAGGTATAACCCCTAACCGAGTAGGTAAAACTCCTAGTTAGGTTGTTAGATAGTTGTTTAACAAAGATCCGTATTTTGAGTCCATGTTACCACCAAAAGAAAAATCGTTTTTCATCATTTCCGCAAGCCCGAAAGAACTGGGAGAGGTAACGTGGACTGACAAATGCTGAGCACCAACGGCGCAAGATATAACTGGGCATCAAGTCCTTGTACGAACCTCTTCACTCTCTTCTCTTCGGTATCCACCAAATACGGAGCATATCGGGATAACTGCGTGAACTGGACGTCATACTCAGACACCGTCATCCCTGGGGTCTTGATCAAGGCCTCAAAACTACGAGCTCTGGCATCACGAATGCTCTCTAGGAGGAAACGATCTAGAAAGACTGTTGTAAACTCGGCCCAAGCCATAGGCGGTAGACCTGTAGCTCGACCTCTCAAGACCGACTCCCACCATGTCTGCGCGAGGCCCTCTAGACGGAAACTCACGAGCTCCACCCATCGATCATCCGAACATCTAAGCGAACGGCAGATCCTGGCTAAACTGTCAAGGAATGTCTGCGGATCCTCTGCTGCATCGGTGACCGTGAAGACTGGAGGTCTCAGCCTCATGAAATCCTGTAGCGATACTGGGATAGCCACGGTAATAGTAGGAGGAGCAACTGTCTGGGCAGCAGGAACCATGGTAGTCTGTGATCTGGAAGGTACATCCTCCGATCTCGGTGCACGACTGGCCGCTACTAAGGATCCCACCATCTGTCGTAGCTCCTGCATACCTCCCATCATCTGTCGTAGCTCCTCTATACCAGACTCTCAATCCTCTCCATGCGGCCTAGGGAAGGCGGATCAGTCTGTCCCTGAGGCGTAGGTATACCACCCTGCTCGGTCCTCGTCTCGGATGAGCCTGCTCGGATCTCATCTCGGACGGCAGCCCTCTGCGCTCTCGTAGCTTTCGGCGGCATAGTGGCTGGTACAGGAAACAGGATAATAAGAACAGTGCAATAGAATCATAGGATACACGGAATTGAAGAAGGAATTTTCAAGCAAGTATATTCTAAAGTCACTTAGGCGGAGTACCGTATCGCAAGTATTCCGCGGACATACGCACGCTACGTTACCGAGCTTAAGTCACTTACTACATCTACCAAGGTCATCCTACACTCAGAAAGGTAAAACCTATCGCTCTGATACCAACTTTGTCACGACCCGCAGGGCACGGAACGTGACTGGCACTTAAGTTACGAAACGTCTCAAGGCGTCCGTAACATAAGTAAGCCAAAGCCCAGAAATCAAAACCAAATAGGCAGAAGAGTGAAGGAAAACCAATCAATTGAAAGCGAGTTTATCAAATGAGTCATATCAAGCCTTTTTAAAAACAATATCAATTTTTCCGAAAATTTTGGCAGAGTCTCCTTTGTAAATACTGGCCCCCAAAATGGGTACAACAAGAATATATATAAATACAACAAAAAGGGCATCCCCAAGCGGGAGCTAGCTCTTCGCCACAAGGCGGTCACAAATCCCACGCAATATAAATCAGCAATATGCAAAATAAGCATAAAAAACGCATAAGTAAGAAGCAACATGTCGGCTCAAGTGAGCTCGACCCCAAAATACAGCATAAAAAGCCCACAAATCTCACATTCCCGTCTCTAGGTCAATATACAACAATACCGGTAGATACAGTAGATGGAGTACTCTAGATACAAGGAATATACAAGGTGGTACAAAAATAATAATACAACGCACCTACGAGCAAAAGCCTCGAGTCCAGGCAAAAGAGGCAAAAGAAGCGGTGCGCCCGCCGCTACTGTGCTGACGGAGCGGACCTGCAAAAGACTGTGGCACAACGGGGGTGAGTTGCCAACTCGTGAGTAATAAATAACATCTATATAGGCTATCGTAAGCATGCACACAAGCATCCTAGCATCTATAATACAGGTATGTCAGGATATACGAGCAGGTATGTATGCAACATGAATGTACTAGCAGGTATGAATGCAATATGAATCAACTCGTGATCTGAATATATAGGTACAAGAAGTCATATTTTTCATTTAGGAATCTCTTTTCTTTTAAATATCAGCACAATACCAATAGAATCAACAAGAATCCGTGTCCAGCATCGATACCTCAAAACTGTCTCAAATCTCATATATCCATATCGTAGTATCTCTGGCCTCAGCCGTCCGGCTGACCCATCTCAAATATATATAACTCATTATCTCGTGGCCACGGTCGGTATCCTCTGGATATCCGCCGTGCCAAAAGAAGTCACCGGTAGGTAGTCTATCCCCTGCCAGGCTCAACGTCAACAACACGACCTTCTCGCCCCGGGGTACCTTACCGGGCCCACCATGTACCCGAGATGGTTCATCCAACTCCTCTAAATGGGTCTCGAAAACCACAACAAACTCATGGTGTACAACACTCACATCACTAGAAAACCACAATTTTTCATATTTTAAAAAGGGTAATAAGTTTTAGAAATTTTGCGGCTTCCCCCGAAATACAGAAATATCATAAATCTCAAGAAATCATCATTTATGCATACGTCAACGATAATGAATGCATATTGTATTAATGTTCAAGTTACAATGTATGATTAATAGACTAGGCATGAGAAAATGATATAATGATATACATGCACATGAATAGCAATTCTACGATGTTATTTTGAGGATTTATTGCAATAGTACAGGTTTAGATATCAAATATGGTGACAATATTCTAGATTATAAGTTATCTAGTATCGTGGCATGGCAATTACCAGGGCGTGTGGGTTCGCATGAATAGTGCTCGTGCTGCATATAAAAACCCTGGCAATGGTGCAGGTGTTCTATAGAATGAGTTCGCATATGTATGTCAAATAAAGCATGGATTTAGCAAGATATTACGCAAGCATTTACTCCTAATTACTAATATCAATAGAAATCTTTAAACAACTTAAACTATCGGGCGACTTGCGCCATCCAAACGATAGTCCCCCGTAGATGTTACATCTACTCATCGGAATCCCCAGCTAGCTATGTCCAATCACCGCCTTTCCTTTTTGTGCCGCGTCCGAAGTCTCCGCGACCGAACCTGGAATTTGCACCAATACAAAACATAAGATTACATATCATGAAATGACGCAAATCCCAAATGGAAACATCAACGTTCACGAGTTAGGCACAACGTGCACAAGGTGCGCGGAACACACACGAAAATCACAAAAACTAACTATAACCGTCGTTTTGGGGACGCCCGGCAAAACTAAAACCCGATTAACCCAAATTCCGAACTCACACATCCTAAATATCATAGGATATGCTAAAAATATCATCAAGATATCACAAATACATCACCACAATATTTTAGTAAAAACTAGTAAGCACAAAAGACTTCCAAATTCGTGCAAACTTCGCGGATTTGCGATAAAGTGCACAAAATATCGCGCAAACACCCAAGTTAACCATAGATACCCACTACACTAATTTCCAACACGCTAGCAATGCTTCAAAACCAAATTTCCATAAGCAACCCTTTCTTGATTTTTATAAATAGCGATTGCAATCAAAATTTCACACTAAAATAACTTAGATTAGCATAATTTGAAGCCACATAAGCAAAGTAACCCCATTGATTAGGTTAGTAAAACACTAGATAGCAAAATAAATTAATTAACCCAATAATGGTTTTCTAAACCCTAATTAAAATTTCAAGCCATGAACTTTTAAAACCTAGACTAGAAATTAATGCTAAAACAACTCATTTAAAGAAATCTAACCATAAGAATTTAAATGGGTAAGGATTATACCTCTAGATCTAGAGATCTAGCAAGAAATTTTGACTCCAAAGATGGCCTCCTAGCATCCAAGATCCATGCAAGAAAGGTTAAGAAGAATGGATGAAGGATGGGCTTGAAATTGTGAAGTTTAAATGGAATTTTGATGGAATTTTGATGAGTTTAGAAGGAAAATGAGAGGAGAAATTTTGGGGCTGTTTTCTGCAGGAATTTCGGCTGAGGAGGGAGTGGGGAGAGGTGTGGGGGAGTTGTGGAAAAGAATCCAAGTCAAAGCCCCTCCCAAATTACCATAATATCCCCATCCAAAATAATATAATAAAAAACTATATTTAAATCATTTGAATGAGTCAAAGAAGCAAAGAATGGAGGGGGAAGTGGCTGATCCAGCAGTGGTGGGGCCGGCCAAAGTAGTGAGGAATGAGTGAGAGAGATTTTACAAAGAAATTTTATGCAAAAAGACCCCCCCACAAGTTCGAAATTGCAAGTTTTAGATCAAAATAATTATATTTTTTGTTTTCCATAATAAAAACCCATTAAAACTTGAAATAAAATACTAAAAAATTATATTACAACTAGATTTTAATTAACATGATTTTAAAGATTAAAATTAGCCCATTTAAATTTGTATTTATCGCTAATCTAATGTTTTTTTTACCGGCTTAAAATAATATTAAAAATTGAAAAATTAGGGAAAAATTTTAAATGACCAGAAATTTATAAGTAACTCATTAGCTACTAAAAACTAGCAATTATCTATCCAAATTAGGTATAATTAGGCCTAAACTGCAAAATAACAAAAAAGACGATTTACGGAAAAATACCAAATTTTCACCGATTTTCGGGAAAACACCAAAACGACTTTTCAAGGCGCTACAGTATATGATACAAACTCACCCATAGTTCATTCTCTCACCTCATTAATTCATTCTCATTTCTTTTGCTCATCTTCTTCTTCCTTGAGCAAAAAGTTTCCTGGGGTTTTCTAAAGAGAGAAAATATTGTGAGAAAAATAAAACTAAAGTGAGCCCACTTCCTACTTCATCATCCTCTACTAGATTAGCACTTTAGTATAGAATGTTAGCTTCAATAATCTCTCATTAGTGAAGTAGTAGCTTGAGTTAGTGTCTCCTCGACGTAGATCATTTTCGGCCTCGAAGACTTCAAGCAAGCTCATTCATTTCACCTTGAGAAGCCATGATAGAGTCCGGGAGTTCCGTGATCGCAGCGAAGGGACCACTACAAGGAGCTATTGAAGTGAAGGACCGGTATACAAAGGTTGTATTCCTAGTTCACTTAGATGTAAAGTAGTTTACATGTTGTTTCGTATGATTCTCTAGTTATTGATTCTAGTTTAGGGTTCTTTAAAACGGCAACTTTTTGAAAATGCCATGGACGATGCCTCCCGAAACCTTGCTGTCGTTCATAGGAACCCTACAGTGGTATCAGAGCCTAACTAAAGAATTAGATAGATTGTGTAGGATTACGAAACCGAAACAACTCCGAAACTTGACACATCAAAACAATGTTTCTGTCGATTTTTATATGAGCTCTAAAATTTTTTTAAACAATTGCAGAATGTTGTATGGGACAATATAAGAACACAGAAGAAATTTAAACTCCATTGGCCAGTTTTTGGCCGAGCCCCATACCCCAAAATCCGAGCAGGCCGGCCCTCTAGGGGAATTCTGGGTCCAATTTTTTTTTTGTTCTGGTCTCTGGGTTTTGATATTTCAAGTGTTGTTTTTTCTCGCTAAATTTGCATGAGATGTTTATTTACTATAAAGGCAACTCGGAGTGCTTCTAACTATTTTCGGGTTACTTTAGACGGTGTTAGAAAGTTCGATCGGATCTCAAATACCAGCTTTAACCCTTGCCGGAAAATTTTCCAAGTGTTAGATTCTTTCCATAGTTAAAAAGCATTCAAACATCATGCAAGTTATGCGATAGACCCTCTAGAAGAACAAAACCTTAACTCGATTATATGACCATCAGAACCGTCACTAAACCCTCGGGTTTGAGGTGGTTCAGCGGTGCCACATGTGAGGCGTTGGTTGACCTTTCTACGGCTGGTCCATTGGTACTGTGGCATGTGCTGAATAATTTTAAACTACGCTCAAGTGTTGAGCTTTTTGGGTAATTGTGGGTGTTTGTTGATTCGATCAGAATGTTTAATATCGTCTAGTTTTTTTCACGACCGTAAGTGTAATATGTGGTGTATCGCCGGTTTCGTTGCTATATGTCAACGACAATTGGGATACGCATATTTACTTACGTTGATGACATGTGATATTATGTGTTGCTGTGATATGTTATATTGGATCGTCGCGTTCTGAATAGCCGAGGGTTTTATGTGAGATGAGAGTTTTTATTTTCATTCATGTAAAATTCAATGTATGTAATATTCTTTTATTGGGGCACTTCCGGGTTGAGGATGATGTCACCATTGTTTTATATTATTTACTTTTCCGCATTAGGATAGACCCAAGGAGGGGAGCACAAGTAACCCGGTTCTAGAGTCCAGTGGGAGACCAACTCGAGGAGTCGAGTCTGGGTCTCCTAACTCTAGAATTGGTAGGGTTGCTTTCCGCTCTCGTAGGGGTCTAGGGATGTGGGTTTGGCTATTCATCGCGACCGTGGAATCCGTGTTTTATATAGGCTCAAAATAAAACACGGACCTCCTACTATATCCAATATTTCATATGTTTCTTCTGCTGCTCTGTGATGTGATCACTGTGGACTCTGAGACGAATGGATATACATTATATATGAGATATATATAGTAGACGTTTCTTATGTTTTGCACCCGCGCTAGTCCCGTCCCGGTATGCCGTTAGTTAACTTAACGGTGCATAACGGGACACTGTGGCGAATGCGGATGGCATAAGCGTACGTTGTATTTTCGTTTAATTTTCTGTGATACTTAGGAATCTTAAATGATGGGACTTCATTAATATGATTAATGAAAGAAAAAGAAACCTAAAGATGATGTAGAAACTTGTTTTAAAAACTGGTAGCTCTAGTTCTTTCTTTGCATAGTGGTATTCCTTGTAGAATATCCAGCACCTTATTCGATAAGGAAAGAGCCGAGATCCCTTCACCGGGAGTGACCTCTTTAGCGAAACTAGCAGATGCTACAAACTCGGTTTGCCTTTTGATTGCTTTTATAGTTTTTGCTTTGCATATTGGTATTTGTGAAATATCCTGCACCTTATTCGATAAGAAAAGAACCGAGATCCCTTCACCGGGAGTGACCTCTTTAGCAAAACTAGTAAAGGCCTAAAAACACTCCTTTTCAAAATCACTCGATTCTACAACGATATCAAGTTCATTACGCAAAAGGTTTTCTTAAAAACCTGTCGTAGCCTTCCGTCATTTCAGATAAGTACTTCATAGTATTCGTGCTACGTTTGTTGACCTCCGTCAAGGCGTAGTGTGTGGTAGCTAGTTATGCTTATCTGCAAAAGCATATGATGCGATTGAGTTAGGGTAGTCATGAGACCTTGTTGATCTCCATCAAGGGTCGTGCGGGTAGGTTTAATTCAATCATGACATGTACGGGTTGATCTTGACTAGCGGACTATGCTTTGTTGGCCTCCGTCAAGGTCATAGGACGCTAGGGGTAAAATTATCGGGAATTTCAAGTGTTGAAATTTGCAATGAGATTGCATACCTTCTATGAGATAGTTGGATCCCGATACCCACTGCGAGTAAAAGTTACTCCTGGGAGAGTTTTGCACATTACAATTAGCCGATCAAGTAGGTGTCTAGAAAGGTGTCAACGGGGTTACGCTCCTGGGAAAACGAGGTTTATTTTAATTAGGTCCGTGCGAAAGCACGGGGAACCTCCCTCAAAGTACCGGCACTGTCCTGGCTGAAAGATTGGAGAAATTTTAGGGTGTAATTAATCTCGGCTAGTCTTTCCTTTTAGGGTTTGAAGGAAGATTTGATAAAAACAGTGGGAGTCATCTTGATTAGATAAAATAATAATCAATCTGATCTTGCAAGAGCATATGCTGAGTGTTTTCTTCTCTCTCTCTCCAGGTAGCGACCATGTCACGCCTTAATCAAGATAATAATACGGATGTATTGACCGAACCCGCTTGTTATACTGAGCTGGGGAACGTTGGTCCCGCTCCAACTTATAATTGTTATAAGACCGAGCAGGAAACAGGGGATTACCAGAATTCCCGTGCTGCCCAAACGAAGAAAGTGCATGATGATGCATCTTCTTCGGGTGTGTTCATTACCGAGAACTGTTTCTCAGTATCCTCTACGTCTTGGATATTTGATACCGGACCAGGATCCCGCAAATGTAATATGTTACATGGGCTACAGACAGGTAGAGAACTGGGAATGGGTGATAAGTTTCAAGAGTTGGAAACGGTGCAATTGTTGTAGCCAAGATGTTGGCAGTTTTCACCCTGTATTACCCAATACATTGATTCTGAACGAATGTTATTAGATACCGAACCTGATATACAACATCATATCTGTCTCTTTATTAAGTAAAGAAGGATATAATTTTGTATTGTTGGATAATGTTTTGAACATTTCCTATATCAAGAGTTGATCGGTTCAAACACGTTATCTAAAAGCATATACGTTCTAAATCAAACCACAATTCTTAACGTACAGAACACACACAAGGGGAAGAGTTTAGAAATGAACGAATCCTTCTTGAGGCATTGTAGACTAGGTCATATCAATGTGACACAGCTAGCTAAGTTCCATAAGGATGGATATTTGAATCCGTTCGAATTTTCATCTTATGACACTTGCCAGTCATGTCTCAAAGCCAAGATGACCAAAACTCCGTTTACTCGAAACAGAGAAAGAGTTAGTAAACTCTTGGGATTGATACATGAAGATGTATGTAAGTCCCCCGTCTACACATGCCAGGACTGGTTCTTTGTACTTCATTACATTCACTGATGATCTCTCGAGATTCGACACATGTTCCTGTTGAAACACAAGTCTGAAGCTTTTGAGAAATTCAAAGAATATAAGTTAGAAGTAGAGAACCAACAAATGGGTATAAGTATTATATCCTTTGATGTGATCAGGGAGGAGAATACTTGAGCACGGAGTTCCTGGATTATTAAAAAAGAGAATGATATTCTCTCTCAGCATTACTCCTTCGTATACACCACATCACATCGGTGTATCGGGGGGAGCAATCGTACCCTATGAGATATGGTGTGCTCTATGATGATTACTACTGAGTTGCCTATTTCCTTTTAGGGTTATGCGCTTGATGTAGCTGCATACCTATTGAATTGAGTTCCAACCAAATTAGGTGCCTATCACTCCATATGAGATATGGTATGGGAAGTGCCCATCTCTTAAGTAAGTAAATATTTGGGGTTGTCCGGCCTATGTCAAAAGCAAAATCCGGACAAGCTCGAGGCAAGGTCAGTTCTGTAGAAGTTTGTTGGATATCCCAAGCATTCGCAAGGGAATATCTTCTACCGCACCGAGGAACAAAAAGTGTTTTATTTCTCGGCATGCCACCTTTTTAGAAAAGGAATTTATTTTGGAAAGAAATTTGTGGTCATGAGGAAGAACTGGAAGGAGTTCCAGCTATACAAACTACAACTGATGATATGGTAGAACTGGAGGATTCAATAGCTCCCGACGAACCTCAGCCTCTCCGCCGATCTGGTAGGGTTCCTCATCCACCTAAGAGATACTTTGGTTTTCTCAATGACAGTGGGAGAAAGGATTGCATCATAAGATGATGACCTAACTAGTTTCGAGCAGGCCATCAAGAGTGGGGACTCTGTAAGAATGGCTGGATGCTATGCGATCTGAGATGGAATCCATATACACCAACAAAGTATGGACTTTGATTGCTTTATCTGAAGGGTTAAATCCCCATCAGAAGCAAGTATATCTTGAGAAGATTACTTGGTGTAGATGGAAAAGTTGAGACTTTCAAAGCTAGACTTGTTGCAAAAGGTTCTCGTCATTGACAAGGTGTGGATAATGATGAAACCTTTTCTGCAGTAACTATGCTTAATTCCATCCGGATCCTACTTGCCATTGCTACATACCATGACTACGATATCTGGCGGTTGGGTGTCATTACTGCTTTTCTAAATAGTGATTTAGAAGAAAGCGTCTATAAGTACACAGTCAGAGGGCTTCGTAGACAGTGGGAGCAGCGAAAACGCGTGCAAGTTGCTTTATGGGTTAAAGCAGGAATCACGGAGTTAGAACATCTGTTTTGATGTGGTAGTCAAAGCGTTTGACTTCATCAAAATAGTAGATGAACCTTGTATATACAAAAAGGTAGTAGAGAGTAAGGTGGTCATCCTCGTATAGTTGTTCATATCATAATTTTGCATTATTATATTCCCCATTCTTATTCATTTTACAAATAAATAGGTGCTTTTGATCCATGTCTGCTACATAGTTGCAGGTTACAGGTTCTCGGAACAAAACAGTGAAAATGATGAAAAGACGATACAAAAGTGAGACTACGACCAACAAATAGAAGAATCTTGATCATGCCTACAGTTTGAGGGACAAATGAAGTTCAATGAACAATTTCATAAAGTACAAAGGCAGCGCAAGGTTCAAGACTTCGACACGAAGCAATCGGTAAAAGTCCACGACATTATGCACTGTGGAAATCTGGAAGAAACTAGAAGACATTTTGAAGAACCAAGTGAAGAAAAGCCAAGTAAAAAGCAACAGAAATAACCCCAGAAGATTCCAGCCAGAGAACCCACCATACGGCCGCGGATCCGCGGCCAAACATGGCTTCTTGCCGCGGATCCGCGTCCGTGCTAGGCACGTGTCGGTGGAAGTTATCGGTGGGTGGCGGTGCGTTGACTAGGCTTCTCAGGATAGTTTTGTAAATGTAGATAGGGATCGGATGTAAACCCTAGGGTTTCTATAATCTATAAATAGGAACCCTAAAGCTCTTTTTGGAGCATGCCTCTTCCTATGCCTCTTTTTATTTATCAAAATTCAGAATTTTAATTCATGTAATGTTTGAAGAGTGCAATAAATAAAAAGTAAGTTTTTCTTTAATATGCCTTAGTTTAATTTCTTTTCTGCCCTAGTATAACTTTTATTTATCTGCCCTAGTTAATTAGATAGCAATTTTATTTATCTGCCGTAGTTTAGTTAATTAGGTTATTGAATTAAAATCATTAAAATGTCTCTTTTTATCAATTCCCTAATGAGTGAGTAGTTCCTTACTTGTTAAGGTTAGGAATGGGAAAGGTTTGAGAAGTGAAAA
The DNA here is from genome assembly GCA_030015575.1 of Agapanthus africanus. Classification (NCBI taxonomy): domain Eukaryota; kingdom Viridiplantae; phylum Streptophyta; class Magnoliopsida; order Asparagales; family Amaryllidaceae; genus Agapanthus; species Agapanthus africanus. The sequence goes on from JASDDO010000004.1 coordinate 156,606,895, forward strand.
TCTCTCACCCCTTTCTTTCCCGTCACACATTTTAAATAAGACTCTATGCATACATACACACACCGCTCACTACGGCACCCTATCCCACGAGGTAGCGGTGATACCATAGTTAAAGACCGGTTGTGTATGTTTTCCATGGAGGTTAGGGTAAGAGTTAAGAAAGGACGGACAAGGACCTATAGGAAGAAACCTAGTTTCTTCCCGATGGTACTAATCCACTTTGTTAATTATTAACCTAACACCTAAATAGATCTTAATTAGGGCATAGAAAGCGGTGAGAAATATTGAATTTCCAAACTTAACCTAAACCTAACCCTAGCAAGGTTTTAATCCTAATCAAATTCATTTCAGATTTTAGTGATAATCAATCCTACCACAATTGGAATTAACTCGTTAGAACAAATAGAAAACACACAAAATCCCTGTGGACCGACCCGTACTCAACCGGCTAGCTACCAAGCGACGCCGTTCTTGATTGCTGTTAATATTCTTTGATTTATCTTTTAAAAGCACACACACGCATAAAATGCACACCAAGCAAATGGCGCCGTTGCCGGGGATGGCGTAGTTATTTTCTTTTTGTAATTTCGGGTTAATATAAAAATTGAAAAATCATAAAAACTGAAAAATATATAAAAAAAAAAAATTATCATCTTGTTATTCTTTGAAGGGTTTTCGTTTGAATTGTGCAGGATCGACGAACAGATTCAGATCTGGAAAAATCCAGAGAGCAAAACAGCAAACAGCAAATCTGAACAAGCAGAGGATAATCAAAACAGAGAAACAGAGAATTTTTGGGATCTGAACCGATTAGTTGCCCGTGGAACCGCCGCAAATAGCACCTTTTGGCCGCGCATCCGCGGCGCACTGCTAACGTCAGCATAAGGAAACTCCTCTGTAAGTTTTCTTTTCTTCTCTGTAACCCCATAAACTCCTCTGAAAAATTTTCCTGCAGGGTTCTTTGCGCAGAAACTTCTCTCCCTTCTCCAATAACTTGATCTTGTGTAGGATTCTTTATTCCACAATAAAATAAAATAAAAATTGGCAAGTGTTTGTGTGTTTTACTGCTTTGCATCTTTAAAACTGACTTTAAGGGGCATTAACACCAATCCAGATTGGGTGGGGATTTCATTACCCTTCCTAGGACCCAAAAAATCACAAAAAACATATTGCATTGACCATCAAGTTAATTAAAAAAGATTAGACTTAGCCTATAAGGACTGTCGTGCTCAATAGGACAAAGGAATAGTTGTAGGCATCGATCGTTTATCTAAACCAGACTTTGTGGTGCCTAGGCTAGACAAGTGGGGAAAGGTAATTTTAAAAGGCCTGTCTCACGGTTATTCGTGAGCGGATCCCTCCTTTCTCTACTTGTGCTTACCTGGCAACAATTGACGGTGAAGAGACGATTTGAGGTTTTCACAACTTGCCCTTTGGAACAGTTAGGAGCAGTCTAGTTGACCTAGGAGACCCTAGATCTAGGATTGATTGTGCATATTGTGATTGTTTGAACGTGTGTCTAAGCTTCTTATGAAAAATCTTTTTGCAAAAATCTCCTTATATAAAAAAAAACATAAAACAGAAAATTTTACATAAAGACTTGCCAATTTTGTCGCTAGAAATCCATTGCACCCCACTTGCACCCACATTCTTTTTCTTCTCCTTTCTTACATCATGGGTAATCCACCTCGCAAAAATCTTGCCGAACTTTGGTACCCTCATCCAAACATTGCTTCCTACGCCAATTGTTTTGGTCAAATTACGGACGACCCCTCCATGCCCAAAATTTCTTTGAAAGATCGAATAGAAGCATCTAGGAGAAACAGTTCGACTCCGCAATCCACTTTGTATAAACCATTTCAACCTTCACCACCTTCTTACGTTGATACTCCTTTTTCGAGTTCTGTTGTAACTCCGAAACCCATGTCTATTGCTGAACATGTTGAACAATCTCGTAACCAATCTTTCATTCCTTTCAAAACTTCCAGTTCTTGGGATCAACAAGTACATTCACCTTTTTATCCAAATGTTGATCCTACTCCTGTCCAACCATTCAATTCCTACCAGTCCTACCTGACTTTCGCACATTCTCTAGACATTGCTTCTACACAACCATTTGGGAGTTTCACGTATCCAAACAACTTTGAATCTTATACTGAAACCCCTTTACAACCCATGTCTAGTCTGGAACAGTCGTTGGAAGCTTATATTGTAGCGACAAACCAACAGATGAGGAATTTGGATGCGTCCATTGCCGCCCTTATGCAACCTAGTGACCCGGTAGCTAGTTTCCAACTAGCTCCAAAAATTCCAATGTATGAGGAGGCGGTTGGACAGATTGAGAATTTGAGTGGAGAGAGTAAGCTGTGCACCCTTCCAAATCAAACCTACCCATCACCAATTGAATCCCACAACTCCGGTTTTGAATGTCTATCAAGTGTCCCAAATGATTCACCAGTTGAAAATAAAACGTTTAATGAGTTGTGCGACTTTGTAGTGCTTGATTTGCCAGATTGTGAAGGGTCTCTTTCGAGTGAAACCATCACCAATCCTTTTGACCTCTACACCTCCAATATAGAACCTAAATTGATAAATATCCATGCTTTTGATGAGGTGTCCGAAAAAATTGATTTTCAATTGATTGAGGATATTGACGCAGGGAATAATTTGGATGATGAACCCGCGGATTTGACTGAATTTTTCTCTCCAATTCATCATCCCGAGTCATTAAATGTTTCTCCCGAACTTCATATGCGTCTTGATTTTGATGATAATTGCATGGATGAGATAACTTTTGAGGAGAATTATGAGGATAGTATTGAGGAGAGTATTGAGGATGAACCAGTCTTGTTTGATAAGTCGGATTTTCCAATTCATCCTCCTGAACCTTTAACTGTGACCCTTCCTAAATCACTCCCTTTCGTCCTTTCCATCGTTTCGACCGCGCAAGAATCCGTCACGCTTCCATTTTCAATGTCTGGTTTACCAAGTTCAACGTACCCATGTTTTCTCGCGAATTTTGAGGGATTTGACCCCATTTCTCGACGGGTTGATAGATTAGCACAATCGCTTTTAACACATCGGTCATCACAATTTGTGCTAATTTATTCACTCAATTTACACCCTCAAGTTCGTACTACACTTCTTTCTCTCTTCCTCCATTCTTCTCCTAATATACCGAGACCATATTCCACCGTTCTTCCCATACGGTCTCGTGTGTTTCTTATTTCTTTTCTGTACACTCCATTCTTTCACCAACCACACCATTATAATGATGAAATTTTTGTATGGTTGGTGCTAATCTTTGGCCTGTGTAAGGCCTTGTATTGCTTGATACTGTGTTTTTTCTCCCCCCTAACTCTGAACTTTAACGCTTAAATAGTGGAAACACTGTTTCACTTAAGTTGGGGGGGCCTTTTTGTATATATTTTGTTTTTTATTTTTTACAAAAAAAACAATAAAAAAACTATAAAAAAAATTAAACAGCGGAGTGCCGACATTTTTGACCCTCTTGGTGTGGCATGACAGTGAGGACACTGTCAAGTTTAAGTTTGGGGGTGTGCTCGGTAAGCTTTCTTCCTTCGCATTCATATGTATATTTTTGATTTGCATACTTATTTTAAAACCTATAAAAAATTGAAAAATTATAAAAATTGAAAAATTCAATTTTGGCCATAATTGACTTAAGTTTGACAAGACAGTTAACTAGCTAGGAAAAAAACTAGATCCTAAACTTAGTAAATTAAAACCCCTAAAAATAACCTTTCTTAAAATTTAACGGTAGAAAATATATGTCTTTGCAGTTTATTTAGAAATAGGCAAATTTTGAGTTCGGTTCTTGGGCCAAGTCAGAATAAAGGAAGAGTATTGAAATTTTTATTAAAGTGTAAGTCTGAAAAATAATCCCTAACCTTATATCTAAATTCTAAAAATATATACCCTACAATTATACATACATGCACCTTGAAACTTGGAATAGTAGAGGATACCTTGAAATGCTCTTGTCTAAAATCCTTAGTATAAGTGTGAATATAGAGAGATAAAAAAAATGAACACCGGTTTTGTAATTACTTAAGGCTGCGTAAAATAAAAAAAATATAGCGAGGGTACTTTATCACCTAGTGCCTTAGACCAACTGGTTTGGGAGTCACTACTAAAGCCTTAGGTATTACAAGACGAGGAATTACGCCTTAATGCGCAAACACATTTTATAATCGGTCGTTAGTACCTCAAGAAGTATTAACGGTCGCATGAAGGATGTGTGAGCAATTCATCTAAAAATTCACCAACTAAAAGTACTTTGGATGATGGACAAGAGTATAATGGCTTGAATTGAATTTCCAAGTATATGGGCGATACATACACACTCGTAGGGGTATATGATTGGGGTTTGGATGAGAGATCGGAATGAAAGATAGGGCTTATACCTTCAGTAGAGATGATAAAAAATTCTAGGCACACACACTTGTGCATGTTAACTAGGGTTTAGATTTGGGGTTAAAACAATGATTAGCAACCATGGTGGGTTAACCTATTTGTATTAAGTGTTTTGGGATTTAATTGGGTTTTATTTATTTGTGTGTTGTTTTGTTTATTTGAATTTCTTTTCTTGTGTTGACTTGATGAGAGAGAAGGAGTATGGGCAAAGGGCATGAGCCATGCTCATTAAATGAAGAGAGAGGGAGAGAGAGGGGGGTCTTTGACTTGTGCTCTCATTTCTCTCCTCATTCTCAATCTCCCAACTCTCTCACACACACACACTAAGCTGAGAGAGAGAGAGAGGCAGCAGCTGCAGAAGAAGCATCAGCACCAGCAACTAGCATCAGCAACAGCATCATCATCAGCAGTAGCAGGCAGTGGCAGCAGCACCATCAACAGCAGCTGCAGCAGCACTTCCCATCTTCTCCACCCCCTTTCTCCTTGCACCTAGGGTTTTGTAAGGTATAGAATCTGAGCCCAACTTCTTGTTTGTTTAACGTATGTATAGTTTAGCTTCGGTTTGTATAAAAAGTGAGATTTTGTGCTTGAAATGGTGATTTGTGTGAACTTATGGTTTAGTACTGTTAATATTGGTTAACCTAGCCTAATTAGGTGTTATTAAGACTATGTAAACCTAGTTAGACCCCAGATTACACCAAAATACCATAGGGTTTCTAATTGTGCAAATTTAGTGTTTTTAAGTGAACTTTTTGGTTTTCTGTGATTTACTATAGGCCCGAGTAGTTCAGGTTGAAATTGAGTTAACTGGAGCTTGTATACAAGGTAAAGACCACACCACCAAAGCCCGAGACCCCCACCCCATAGTGAGGCCGCCGGTTTATTCTTTCTGGCCGCAATTTGCGGCCAGATAGGGGAATTTTTGGGTGATGTTTGCTTGGGTAGGAGTCTGTTGTTATTTCTAGGCCAGTGGTGTGTATAGTTTTGTAAGTTGTTAGCCTGGGTAGAATCTGGGATGTTATATCGTATTTCTAGTACGTTTGGTTCGCGCGATACGCGATAGGGTTCCATGATTCAGCGTATCGCGGCGTGTCGGGGTTAGTTTTAGACGCGTGCACACGTTTAGCGTATCGTACACACGCGCGTTTAGTTCACGACGCGAGCGTATCGTTTGACTTCGATATCGCGTTTTGCGAGTTAGTTGCTTATATATGGATTCTTATGTAATTCCAGGTTCGCAGGCGGGTACGTCGGACGAAGCTAAGAAAGGGAAGCGGGTGGTCGGCTACGAGTAGCGCACGACCAGGTGAGTAGATTTAACATCTACGGGGAAATCGCCCGTATGGCGTTAAGCGTCAGGGCGTGTTAGGATATTTAGTATAGATGTTCATATGGACTGTAGTAGCTTACCCTTTTGTTGCATATAGAAATGATAGCATAGGACACTGCACTGTCACTAACGGTTCAAGTCGCACGAGCACGATTAATATGCTACACTCACACCGTTAGTGATTGCCATGACACTTACATTATAGGATTGCTATAAATCATATATCATACTGATTCCACCTTATTGATGTTGTCATGATTTGCCGCATAACAGCATATGTTATATCCACATTTGGGCACATATGCATCACACACCCATACTTGTACTACTTACATCATATATTTATACTTGGACACATATATTGATATCTTCGTACCTGCGCACATGCACACTGTATATTCATACCAGTGCACACATATATTGATATCTTCATACCTGCGCACATGCACACTGTATATTCATACCAGTGCACACATATATTGATATCTTCATACCTGCGCACATGCACACTGTATATTCATACCAGTGCATACATATATTGATATCTTCATACCTGCGCACATGCACACTGTATATTCATACCAGTGCATCAATATATGTGCACATGCACACGGTATATTCATACCAGTGCACATATATATTGATATCTTCCTACTTGCTTAGATTACGCATTGAGATATGTTGTTTCCATGTTAATTCTGGATTTGGGGAACCGTGGATATTTCAAAGAGAATAGTTAATTATTTAAAAACCCGGTTTCCCTTGATATGATATTTCGGTGCGTCCACCATGTGTTTCCTCGGTACTAGAGTGATATATGTGAACCCGAATTGAGGAGTTGGATGAGGCCGATTACGGGTACATGGTGGACCCCGTATGGTACCCCGGGGCGAGAACGGTTTCGCTGTGTAGTAGACGGTGAGCCTGGCAGAGGGACTACTACCTACCGGTGATTGGTTGGACCTGGCGGTTATCCGGAGGATACCGACCAGAGTCGATGGATGGATACAGGACGACTCGTACTGCCGGGGCCGAGGGCCGATACCGCAGACAGAGCCCGTGGGCTGATCCGGACTGACGGATGCCGTATATAGGAGGATTTACGTGTCGATGCTTGGCACGAGTATTTCTTTATATTTTGGGTGCCGATGTTGGGCACTCACGATTATATGAGATTTACAGGATTTGAGGACCGAGGATGACGACGACGCCTGAGTAGTATTGGTATTTGGGTGCATTGATGGGTACCGATTATACTTTCTACGATGACATTCCGTGTAGATGTTATATTTCCCATGCTCAGTATGTAGTAATTGATATCTCATCATGTATCTATTGTACCTGATATAGTACACATGCTTGCACGATCGTTGCCTACCCTGTTCATTCTATATAGGGTTGTTAGATTGCATTGATATACCTGATCATCGCATATCTTGTTCATCACTTGGAGATGTTATTAGATCGCACTTATTGCATAATTTGAGCATCCAGTTCATCATATAGATGTTATCTGTTGGTATAGGTTAGAGTATCGTTGCACGTGCATACTCGTGATTACCTTTATATGTTATCTTCTATTCACGAGTTGGAAACTCACCCCCGTTGTGCTACAGTGTTTGCAGGTTGCCCTTCGGAGTAGTCGCGGCAGGCTGCGTTCTTGCATCTTTTGACACAGATACCCCTACAGTTGGTGTACTAGCTCTTTTGCTGATAGGTGGGTTTTGTGCGGTATCTGTTTATCTTTCAGTTATGTACATTGTTGTATCTAGTACTCTCCATCTACCACTTATGTATTGACTTAGAGACCAGTTGTGAGGACGATGTATATTATTTTGTATCCTGGCGTTGAGCTCGTTGTGAGCCGACTTTACTTATGCAGTTTATTCTATCCGTGATGTGTCTCACTTGTTGCTCATTTTCTTCGCTACGGCGTCGTATATTGTTATCTTAGTAATTGGTTCTATTAAATGCTTAAATCACTCTATACTTTTACTGGTTTGATTTCTGGGTTTTCGGCTTACTTAGTCGAATTACGCCTGTAGACGTTACGTGGTTAAGTGCCGGTCACGGGCCAAACTTTGGGTCGTGACAACTCGACTACCTAGATTATGATTCGGATCATACTAGTGGGACAAAGGTAGTCCGTGAGTACATCCTTTAATGTCCATAGTCGTGGGTGTATCGAGACGGTGCATCGATATACCATAGTAAACTAGCGTATACCTTCTCGACCCTTATAGATGGGCGATGGATGATCCCATATCCATTAGTGTTTGACATCAGAGATGATATACGGGTGCTCAGTGGAGACTGGGTACACTGGACAGACTCGCCGAGAACTCTCAGATGGTATTATACCTCATGTTAGATGGCAGTTCTCAGGTGACACTGGTACAGGTTAGTCTGTAGACCCGAGATCGTCATAGAGTCTTTTGTGATTCCCACTATGCTTTGATTTCCACCTTACCATGTTTAAGAGGACGTGAAAAACGGTGGTTTTTGGGTACAGTCCCGAGTCACATGGAGGCAATGAGCAATCGGAGGGGTTTCGTCTCTCCCGGTATTGCGGGTTGGTGTTGCGCTGTCTGGCCATAACAGGGAAGTTCCTGGCCAGGGCTGATTTAGAGATTTACTGGTAAGTGTTATCAGTAGTTTCTCGACCAGTTATGAGCCTCATATTGGCATGACTTATCGGTTATTGGGGTCTGACATTTACCACCCCTAGACTGGATATGTGACATATCAGACGAGGAGACCGGACTGTACGATGGTGTTACTGACAGGCTTTTACAGGAGCTAGAGCGGGCTTGCTTGCTGATCTTCTGATCGTTCAATACCCGGGTAGCCGTTACGTCCAGCTAGTACCGCTGACGGCTTGTGGGTTCTTGATGTGATCATCACCTACTGCCGGCGTATTGACGAGTCTTTAGAGTCCTACATAGAGGTTTTACTGGCTCGGGCCAAACGAAGTAGGAGCACATATGTGATATGTGCGGGACCGAGAATAATGCGAGTATGTGATACCATATTTTATTCTCGCGATATTTGTATCGGACGGTTATATGTGATATAGCCGGGTTATCGAATCAAGTGTTGATTCGATAAGTTGGTACATTTAATATTAGTCGGTTATATATGATATAGCCGGATTATTAAATCAAGTGTTGATTTGATAATTTAGTGTATAATTGTATATTTGATATACTAATTGTTGGATATATGTATGCCCTAGAGGCCATTATATGATAGTGGATGTATTTATACATGTATATATATATATTCAGTGTACATTCTTGCTCGACATGATAATATGCTATCTGGTTCTACTTTATCTGACATGTTTACTTGATCATACTTTTATTCATTTACACATGTTGATAAAACCCTGAGGATATTAGCTTGAATACTCTGATTATGATGGATATCATACTAGTGGGACGTCTGTAGTTTATAAGCATATCCTGAAATGTCCCTAGTCGTAGGTGTATCGAGATGAGGCATCAATATACCAGAGTAGACTAGCGTATATGATACTAGACCTATATGATGGGCGATGGATGATCCTATATCCATCGATGTTTGACATCGAGATCATAAGCGGGTGCTCAGTGGAGAATAGGTACACTGAACGGACTCGTTGAGAACTCTTATATGGTATTGTATCTATCGTCGGATAGCAGTTCTCAGGTGACACTGGTACAGGTTAGCCTGTAGACCCGAGATCGTCATAGAGTCTTGTGTGTTCTCCCACTGCACTTTGATTACCACCCTACCACGGCTCTACTGAGTCGTGCAAACAGGTGGCTTTTGGGTACAGTCCCAAGATACACGAAGACGATGAGCGATAGGAGGGGTTTCGTCTCTCCCGGTATTGGGAGTTGATGTTGTGCAGTGTGATTGATCGTCTAAGTTGTGATGAAATGTAAAGTGTTCACAATCAAAGAAATTTATACCGCAATCAATTAACGGTGTCGATGTAGAGCGTTAATGAATACGAATCATCCCTTGAGAAAGTGTGATTTGTTCGAAATCATTTTATTGAATTGAAAAGAAAAGATAAACGGAAATGATTCAATATTTGTGAAGATTTTAGTTTCAAGAATCATAAAGAAATAGATTTAAAATCAAGAATTACTAAAGATCAAGAAAATGTCCAAATCGATTGAATTATCAAGATATGAAGAATAGCTTGTAGGATCCGATTGAGTTAATAGCTAATGATGAATCTAATAATTCCTAATCTTATCTATTGAATATTTGTAGCTAGATTGATGATGATGATTGAAGATTAGGGATCAATTGAAGAAACTAGGGTTTCTCCTTCACTATCCCTTGTCTTTTCAATCATAATCATTCGGATCTAGCCTGTAGCAAAGAAAATCACCGATAGTTTGATCCCTAATTTGCAATGAAATAATCAAGAAGTTATTTTGCTCCAAATTAAGTCATCAACGATTCATTTTGCTAAGGTTCACAGATCTCATAAGAATTAAGAATTAGTATAAAGATTTGATCATCACTAGATCTATCAATTCTCTCGGATCCTCCACAAGCAGAGAATTTACTCACGCATCATCATAAAACAATCAAGAACGAAGAATATCATGATGCAAGAATGAATAGAAAGCGAGAATAAAGATTTTCACCTTTATTTAGATCTTCTTCGAATTACAACTCTCACTCAAGTTTACAAGACTAGCTCTATCCCACTCAATTGAGAAGGAATTTAGTGTCGATCTTTGCGTGGCTCGATCGTTGTGAGTCGCGGATCGTCATGGATCTCTTGCTCGGATGATGAAAGGCTTTGCAAATAAAGGATCTTCGGTCTTCGCTTGAATCGATACTCGATGAATCTTGATTTGGCTTTTTGAAATGGATTTGGGGCTAGGGTTTTGAGTTGCAAGTTGTGTCACTCAACTTGTGGAAATTTGGCTCAATCTTCAACAACTCAAGTAATGAACTAATGAACAACCTTTTCAATGAAGCCCTAAGTGCCTTTTTATAGTGTTTCCCTTTGGCTTCCCGTAGAAGCTAGGTATAGGTTCCCTTGGAAGCTTGGTTGTTATGAGAAGTTTCTAGATTAAGGTATTTAGCTAGCTTGCAAAAGAAGACTTGCTGTTGGAGGGAACTTCTGGAGAATTCTAGGAACTGAAGCGTCTTGAAGAAGTTTTTCCGTTGAGAAGAAGCTTCGGGGAAAAGTTTCTGCCGCCGACGAGTCAAATCGGCCGCGGATCCGCGGCCATCTAGTGGACTCAGTGAATGGAATCTTCAGGGTATTCTAGTGTTGGTTTTATGGCACTTTTTGATGTCTGGAATATTTTTATACTTTCTTGTTTACTGCCAGATCACAAGTCTTGGACTTGACGTATTTTATCAGCACTTTTTAGAAGTTCCGGCTCTTTTACCTGGAGAATTTCCTGCATAAAATCTCGAGACAAGAGTTGATATATACAGATCAATGCAAGCAGTAATAATCACTTAATTTCCCTCTAGAATGTCGATTATAACTATAACACGGGTTATTTGGTATTTTCCAGATGAATTCGTAATCTGTGTTATAATTACAATAAACACCTATATATGAATGATAAGAGTAGGGAAATTAACATGTTGAGAATGCACTATTTTTGACTGATCAAATTCCCCCAAACTTAATTTTGGTCATCTCGAGCAAACATCTTATTTGTAAGTCTATGTGACCCACCCCGGTACTTACGGGGAGGCGGAAAGAGTAAAAATCAGATTTTTATCACAAGGAAACATAGACTAATCATGAAGGATCTTTGCTAAACAAAAACTAACAAACTAATACGGAGTTTTAGCTACTAGGTTGGATGGTTATACCTAGTTCTTGAACTCCTTCTCTTCTTTTTGTGGTCCTTCTTGTTGCTAGCTCCTTGGAGTGGTGTAGATGGCTCCTCCTCTTCGTCTTCTCTTTGCCGAAGAAAGATCCACCCGAAGGCCTCTACCTTGAGCTCCTACCTCAACCAAGAAGTAACTAGAGTGCTTGGCTTGCTAGACTAAGAACCCTAGAATGAGTAGAGAGGTGTTTTGATGGTTTTGTCTCAAAGCTTGGATTTTCAACACATGAAACACTTAAGCATTTGAGAGAAAGGAAGAGGGAGAGCAAACCATCAGAGAGAAAGGTTATGATAGAATGAGAGTCTGGAACCAACTTTTTTCTCATATGCTAATAATAATAATAATTAGGAAAATTGTGATGGTTAGTTGATTTGACCATTATCATTTCACATTTAATGCTAAGCAAGCTTCAAGAAGCATCTTTTGCTTAACAAAAGAAAATATCAAGGTCAAAAAAAGTCAACAAGTCAAATGGTCAACCCAACCCTAACCATGGCACAATAATCCTTAATTAATATTATTAATCATATTTCTCATTCTTATTATGGTTTAGAAAAAGCCAACGGTCAAAAACCCTAATGAGGTTTCTCCCTCTCCGCCTCTGTCAACTGTACGTACGTACCCGCATTCGTGTTCCGAAGAAACACGAATACAATGAGACAAGACCAATCCCAAAATAAATACTAGGATCTGGTTTAAACCAAAGCCCACTAGTAATTGTTGGAGATAGTGCCCTCAGAGTCAATTATTGGATCACAGGCACGTGATTGCAATGATTGAAGGAGGACATATCCCGGTAGGACAGTCTTACTCAAGATGATAGTATGCTATCTGGTTTATCTTTATCATCATGTACTGCTTTAGGTGACATTTCAGGTCACTATTGCACGTTGATAGAGCCCCTAAGATTCTTGCTTGACTACCAGCAGTATGAGGGCGATCATATGTAGGGTTCCTAGGCACCCTAATGAGGTCTCACAAGGCATCAACCATGCCAATTTCAAATTTTAACGGTGCCGAGAAACACTAGAATGGATCGTCGGCTAGATGTTTAGGCGAAAATGAAACTAGTTAACAACTTAACTAAAGTTTAAACGGAAATACAACCTTTGTAGATCCGGTGCTCCACCTCCATAGCTCCGCAACGAAGTCCCCTCGCTGTCCAAATGAATTCCCAGGCTCTAGCGTCGGCTTCGTCGGAGAAATGGCGAGCTAGGTCGTCGATGTCTATGCCGAAGATGATCTACGTCGAGGCATCGCTAGATCAAGCTCCACCTTCACCAAGCCATGAAAACTTATGAAGGAAACACCCTATACTACTTGGCAAGAGGTAGAGGATGAAGAAATAGGAAGTGGGTTCACTTTAGAATTGGATTTCTCACTCTTTATCATCACTTGCCATTAATGGAGCAAGCTTTCTTCCATGAAGAAATGAAGAAGAAGAAGAAGAATGTTATGATAAGAATTAATTAAAATAGAAAAGAAAATCCATTCTTATCATAACTCTTACCTTGGTTAAGTGTAGAGAGAGAACTATAGTTAAGTGGAGTGGTTAGGTTTTAACATGAGACAAAATGGTGACATAATGAAAGCTTCATGAAGCTTCATTTACAAACAAAGAAAAGCCACCATTTTCTCACTCTTTTTCTTTTTCCAAATGAATAACTAAATAGAATAAATGAATAAGAAAATAATAAACCCTAACCACTCATAAAACCATGGTTCAATCTTTACACAAACCCAAGTTTGCATGCATCATCAAACATGATACAAGCAAGTGCACAAAATCATATCGCATATGCAATGCACACATCCGAGCGAGAAAATACATTTAAAGTGAACCGATACTAGTTAATGCAAAGTAATATATCAAATATATAATTATGCATTAAATCATTAAATCAACACTTGATTTAACGATCCGGTCATATCGTATATAACCGACTAGTATCCTATGTACCGGTTTATTGAATCAATCCTTGATTCGATAATTAGGGTATATCGCATATAACCTAATCGATACATTTATCGCGAGAATGTAATACGGTATCACATACACGCATTACTCTCGGTCCCGCACATATCTCATATGCGCTCCTATTTCGTTTCGCTTGAGCCAGGAAACCTCTATGTAGGACTCTAAAGACTCGTCAATACGCCGGCAGCGGATGATGATCATATCAAACATCCACAAGCCGCAAACGGTCTGCTAAACGTAACGGCCACCCGGGTATTGAGCGATCAGAAGATCGACGAGCAAGCCCGCTCACACTCCTGTGAATCCAACCAGTAACACTACCGTACAGTCCGGTCTGATCGTCTGATATGTCGCATATCTTGCCTAGGGGTGGTAAACGTCAGACCCCAATAGCTCGATAAGTTGTGTCGATATGAGGTCTATAACAATTCGAGAAACTACTGGTAACACTTACCAGTAAATCTCAGCAACCCTGGCCAGGGATTTCCTGTTATAGCCAATCGAACACAGCGCAACATCAACCCCCTATACCGGGAGAGACGAATCCCCTCCTATCGCTCATTGCCTCCATGTGACTCGGGACTGTACCCAAAAACCACCGTTTTGCACGCCCTCTTGGACGTGGTAAGATGGAAATCAAAGTACAGTGGGAACCACACAAGACTCTATGACGATCTCGGGTCAACAGACTACTCTGTACCAGTGTCACCAGAGAACTGCCATCTGACGTGAGGTATAATACCATCTGGGAGTTCTCGGCGAGTCCGTCCAGTGTACCCAGTCTCTACTGAGCACCCGTATATCATCTCTGATGTCAAACACCGATGGATATGGGATCATCCATCGCCCATCTGTATGGGTCGAGAATGTACTGTTAGTTATATGTATGCCCTAGAGGCCATTACTGTACATTGGATGTATATTGTAGTGGATGCTGGGACATATATAGGGAGGACTTTCTTGCTCGACATGATAGTATGCTATCTGGTTACTCTTTACCTTAACGTATGCACTAATTGTCTCTCTGTTACATGTTGGTAAAGCGCTTAGGATGTGTACTTGACTACCTGGACTATGATGCAGATCATACTAGTGGGGATATGGTAATCCATAAGTACATCCTTGAAAGTCCCTAGTCGTGGGTGTATCGAGATGGGGCATCGATATACCAGAGTAGACTAGCGTATACCTTCTCGACCCATACAGATAGGCGATGGATGATCCTATATCCATTGGTGTTTGACATCAGAGATGGTATACGGGTGCTCAGTAGAGACTGGGTACACTGGACGGACTCGCCGAGAACTCCCAGATGGTATTATACCTTACGTCAGATGGCAGTTCTCTGGTGACACTGGTACAGAGTAGTCTGTTGACCCGAGATCGTCATAGAGTCTTGTGTGGTTCCCACTGTGCTTTGATTTCCATCTTACCACGTCCAAGAGGGCATGCAAAACGGTGGTTTTTGGGTACAGTCCTGAGTCACATGGAGGCAATGAGCGATAGGAGGGGATTCGTCTCTCCCGGTATAGGGGGTTGATGTTGCGCTGTATTCGATTGGCTATAACAGGAAATCCCTGGCCAGGGTTGCTGAGATTTACTGGTAAGTGTTACCAGTAGTTTCTCGAATTGTTATAGACCTCATATCGACACGACTTATCGAGCTATTGGGGTCTGACGTTTACCACCCCTAGGCGAGATATGCGATATATCAGACGATCAGACCGGACTGTACGGTAGTGTTACTGGTTGGATTCACTGGAGTGTGAGCGGGCTTGCTCGTCGATCTTCTGATCGCTCAATACCCGGGTGGCCGTTACGTTTAGCAGACCGCTTGCGGCTTGTGGGTGTTTGATATGATCATCATCTGCTGCCGGCGTATTGACGAGTCTTTAGAGTCCTACACAGAGGTTTCCTGGCTCAAGCGAAACGAAATAGGAGCGCATGTGAGATATGTGCGGGACTGAGAATAATGCGTGTATGTGATACCGTATTCTATTCTCGCGATGAATGTATCGAATGGTTGTATGCGATATAACCTAGTTATCGAATCAAGGATTGATTCGATAAGCCGATACATTGGATACTAGTCGGTTATATGCGATATGACCGGATCGTTAAATCAAGTGTTGATTTAATGATTTAATGCATAATTATATATTTGATATATTACTTTGCGTTAACTAATATTGGTTCACTTTAAATGGTTTTTCTCACTCGGTTTGTGCACATTGTATATGTGATATGCTTTTGTACACATGATTGTATCATGTTTGATGATACATGTTTACTTGGTTAAGTGTAAAGAATTAAACCATGGTTAAACATATAATTAGGGTTTTATTTTCCATTACTTATTTATTCCTTTATTTATTTGTTTATACATTTTGGAAAATAAATGGAAAAGAGAAAAGAATGGTGGCTTTATTTGTTGTTTAGTTGAAGCTTCATGAAGCTTTGACCTAGTCCACCATTCTTATCTCATCCTTAACCCTAACCATTCCTTTAACCTTGGTCAATTCTCTACACATAACCATAGTTAGATTTATGATAAGTATTGTTTTTCTAATATATTCTAATAACTTATCATAACACTTTCTTCTTCTTCTTCATCTTCTTCCTTGAAGAAAGCTTCACTTCATCAATGGTGGATTGATGAAATGAGTGAGAAATCCAATTTTAAAGTCTACCCACTTCCTATTTCTTCATCCTCTACCTCTTGCCAAGTAGTAGAGTGTGTTTCCTTCACAAGTTTTCTAGACTTGGTGTAGTTGGAGCTTGATCTAGCGATGCCTCGACGTAGATCATCTTCGGCATGGACATCGACGACCTAGCTCGCCATTTCTCCGACGAAGCCGATGCTAGAGCCCGGAAATTTATTTGGACAGCGAGGGGACTTCGTTGCAGAGCTATGGAGGTGGAACATCGGATCTACAAAGGTTGTATTTTCGTTTAAACTTTAGTTAAGTTGTTAACTAGCTTCATTTTCGCCTAAACATCTAGCCGACGATCCGTTCTAGGGTTTCTCGGCACCGTTAAAATTTGAAATTGGCATGGTTGATGCCTTGTGAGACCTCATTAGGGTGCCTAGGAACCCTACAGTGGTATCAGAGTCTAGCTAGAGCCTTAGGCGAAGTCTAGACGGAGTTTGAAAGCCGGACGAACCGAAAACCTAACCCCAAAATGCTCTCTGGAAATTTTCTAAAATTTTGGATTTTTGTCAATTAAAAATATGCAGAAAAATAAGCAGGGTGTTCTTTGAATTACTGTGAAATACGAGGGCCTAAATCAACTTTTCCACCGCGGAACCGCGGCCCTAGCTATGCAAGGTGCGGCGGTTCCGCGGCCGTACTGTTCCCCTATATGATTATTTCTGCACAGTAACTCATATAATTTAATGCTATATTTTCTGGGGTATTTTTATTGTGACTCTACAGAAGAGTATTCTGGGGTTGTATTGGGAATCAAAGATTCGATCGGATTATCAAATTTTGTCAGTGTGGCTTTCCGGATAAATTTTAGAATATGTTAAAATGTTCGACCGGATATAAATACCCAATTTTTCCCCTGTCGGGAAATTTCCAAGTGTTGGATTTTTCCGTAGTTTAACGACGTTCTAAGTAGTGCAAGTAACGCGATGGACCCTTTAGAAGACAACAAACCTTAACTCGATTATGTGACCGTCTTGAACTGCCCTTTGAACCTTCGTGTTTGGGGCAGTACGGCGTGCCACATGTGAGGCGTTGGCTTGACCCTTCTACGGCTGGACCGTTGGTACTGAGGCACGAACGGAATGTTGTTAGACTTATTTCATGTGTTGATATGTATCGGGAAAACTTGGGTGTTCGATTGTTCGATCGAAAAGTTTAGCATTTTCTATTTATCCGGAATGGGATACAATAATTGGAATTCACAATAAGTTTTGAGATAACTGAATGAATGTTATAAACATAGCAGTTTAGTCTCACTTGATCGGTTGCCACGGAATTTTGATGTGATCAAAAGTCCGTCGCAATCACGTAGCGTACGCGGATACTCGCCGGATAAACTTAATAGACAGCCTCACTCCATAGCCCCGACCAAGTGACTGTAGGAGAACCCCGTCGCCGAAAGCATCCGTTCGGGTGCTCGCGGTGGCGGTGTTCCGCCTTGGTGCACTTCGTCGACGGTATCGGGGGTGCGGCCGCCTACTGAAGTTTGCGACGAGCATTCGATCAGGATGTCGGGAATCTTGTTGAATTGCCCAACTTGATATTGAAAAGTGTTTTCGATTTTGAGAATAAAATGCGGGGTTTATAATTGTTAGGCATGCGATGTTTAAGTAATTCATTTGGTCAGGCATGCGATGTCTGAGATGGTTGCGGATTCCAACTGTTGTAGTTTTACACTTTCTTTTCTATGACCGTAAGTGTAATATGTGATATCGCCGGTTTCGTTGCTATATGTCAACGACAATTGGGATGCGCATATTTACTTACGTTGATGACATGTGAGGTTATGTCTTGCTGGATATGTTATATTGGATCGTCGCGTTTCAATAGCCGGGGGTTTTTATGTGAGATGAGTGTTTTTTCATTTTCATTCATGTAAAAAGTTGTATGTAATATTCTTTTATTGGGGCACTTCCAGGTAGCAGAAGATGTCACCCTTTGTATATTATTTACTTTTCCGCACTAGGATAGACCCAAGGAGGAGGGCACAAGTAACCGGGTTCTGGGGTCCAGTGGGAGACCAACTCGAGGAGTCGAGTCCGGGTCTCCTAACTCTAGAATTGGTAGGGTTGCTTGCCGCTCTCATAGGGGTCTAGGGGTGTGGGTTTGGCTATTCATCACGACCGTGGAATCCGTGTTTTATACTGGCTCGTATTGAAAACACGGACGTCCTAGTATATCCAATATTTCATATGTTTCTTCTGCTGCGATATCTGTGATGTGATCATGTGATGTTCTATGATAGATACAGTATATAGTATATATGATATATTATATAGGCGTTACTTATGTTTTACACCCGCGCTAGCCCTGCCCCGCTCTGCCGTTAGTTACCTAACCTAACGGTGCATGAGGGGACATCGAGGCGAATGCGGATGGCATAAGCGTACGTCGTATTTATCTGTGATGTTTAGGTAATTTAAATGATGGGACTTCATTAATGTGATTAATGAAATAAAAGAAACCTAAGATGTTGTAGAATCGAATTTCAAAAATAAACAGGTAGCTACAGTTCTTTCTTTGCACAGCGGTATATGTGATATATCCTGCACCTTATTCGATAAGGAAAGGACCGAGATCCCTTCACCGGGAGTGACACCTTTAGCAATAACTGGCAGATGCTACACACTCGGTTTGTCTTTTGATTGCTTTTAAGAGTTTTTGCTTTGCACAGTGATATATATGATATATCCTGCACCTCATTCGACGAGGAAAGGACCGACGATCCCTTCACCGGGAGTGACTCCTTTAGCAAAACTAGAAAAGCCTCAAAAGCACTCCATTTTTAAAATCGTTTGATTCTACAATGATATCAAGTTCATTACGAAATAGGTTTTCAGAAAAACCTGTCGTAGCCCTCCGTCATTTCAGATAAGTTGTATATAGCATTCGTACTGCATTTGTTGGCTTTCGTCAAGGTGCAGTGTGCGGTAGCTATATGCTGCTTATCTGCAAGCATACGATGCGATTGGATTAGGGTAGTCGTGCGGCTTTGTTGGCTTTCGTCAAGGGTCGTGCGGGTGGGTTTAATTCGATCAAGAAATGTACGGGTTGAACTTGACTAGCGGGCTATGGTTTGTTGGCTTTCGTCAAGGTCATAGCAAGCTAGGGGCAAAATATTATCGGGAATTTCAAGTGTTGAAATTTGCAATGAGATTGCATACCTTCTATGAGATAGTTGGATCCCGATACCCGCTGCGAGTAAGAGTTACTCCTGGGAGAGTTTTACACATTACAATTAGCCGATCAAGTAGGTGTCTAGAAAGGTGTTAACGAGGTTATGCCTCTGGGAAAACGAGGTTTACATTAATTAGGTTCGTGCGAAAGCATGGGGGACCTCCCTCAAAGTACCGACACTGGCCTGGCTGAAAGATTGGCGAACTTGTAGTGTGTAATTAATCCCGGCTAGTCTTTCCTTTTAGGGTTTGAAGGAAGATTTGATAAAAAGCAGTGGGAGCCATCCTGATTAGATAAAATAAAACCAATCTATTCTTGCAAGAGCGCACGCTGAGTGTTTTCTTCTCTCTCTCTCCAGGTAGCGACCATATCACGCCTTAATCAAGATAATAATACGGATAATTGACCGACCCCGCTTGTTATACTGAGCTGGGGAACGTTGGTCCCGCTCCAACTTATAATTGTTATAAGACAGAGCAGGAAATTGGGGAATACCAGATTTCCCGTGCCGCCCAAACGAAGAGAGTGCATGCTGATGCATCATCTTCGGGTGTGTTCATTATACAGAACTGTTTCTCAGTATCCTCCGCATCCTGGGTATATGATACCGGATAAGGATCCCAGATATGTAATCTATTACATAGGGCTATAAAAGGGTAGAAAAACTGAGAACGAGTGAGAAGTTTCATGCGGCAGAAAACGGGGCAAGTGTTGCAGCCAAGTCTGTCGGTCACTGTCACCCTGTATTACCGATACATTGATTCTGAACGAATGTTATTAGATACCGAACCTGATATACAAAATTATATTTGTCTCTTTATTAGTAAAGAAACGATAAAATTTTGTCTTGTTGGATAATGTTTTGAACATTTCCTATATCAAAAGTTGATCGGTTCAGGCACGTTATCTAAAAGCATTAATGTTCTAAATCAAACTACAGTTCTTAGTATACAGAACACACACAAGAGGAAGAGTTCAGAAATGAACGAATTCTTCTTGAGGTATTGTAGACTACGTCAGATCAATGTGACCCGACTAGCTAGAGTTACATGTAGATGTATATTTAAATTAGTTTGAATTTACATCTTGTGAAACTCGCCAGTCATGTCACAAAGATAAAATGACCATAGCTCTATTTATTGGAAACAGAGAAAGAGTTAATGAACTCTTGGGACTGATACATGATGATGTATGTAAGGTCTCCTGTCTACACATGCCAGGACTGGTTCTTTATACTTCATTACATTCTCTGATAATCTCTCGAGATTCAGTCATATGTTCCTGTTGGAACTTGAGTCCGAACCTTTTGAGATATTCACAGAATATAAGCGAGAAGTAGAGAACCAGAATACGGGTATAAGTATTATGTCCTATGATGAGATCGAGGAGGAGAATACTTGAGCATGGAATTCCTGGACTATTCTAAAGGAGAATGAGATTCTCTCTCAGCATTACTCCTCTGGATACACCATAGCACGATGGTATATCAGGGCGGAGCAATCACACCCTATATGATAAGGTGTGCTCTATGATGAGTACTACTGAGTTACCTGTTTCCTTTTGGGAGTTATGCACTTGAGAAGCTGCATACCTATTGAAAAGGGTTCAAATCAAATCAGTTGCCTACCACTTCATATTTGATATGATATGGGAAGAGCCCATGTCTTAAGCTAGTTAAGATTTAGGGTTGTCCGGCCTATGTCTAAAAGCAAAATCCGGACAAGCTCGAGGCAAGGTCAGTTATGTAGAACTGGAAAGGTTCCAGCTATACAAACTTCAGCTGATGATTTGGTAGAACCGAAAGATTCAATAGTAACCAACGAACCTCAGCCTCTCCGCCGATCTAGTAGGGTTCCTCACCCACCTGAGAGATACTTTGGTTTCTCGATGACAGTGGGAGCGAGGATTGCATCATCAGATGATGACCCAACTAGCTTCGAGCTGGCCATCAGGAGTAAGACTCTGTAAGAATGGCTGGATGCTTAGCGATCTGAGATGGAATCCTTATACACCAACAAAGTATGGACTTTAGTTGCTATATCTGAAGGGTTAAATCCCCATCAGGAGCAAGTATATCTTGAGAAGATTACTTGGTGTAAATGGAAAAGTTGAGACTTTCAAAGCTAGACTTGTTAAAGGTTTTCGTCATTGACCAGGCGTGGATAATGATGAAACCTTTTCCAGTACCTATGCTTAAGTCCATCCAGATCCTACTTGTCACGGCTACATACCATGACTACGATATCTGGTGGCTGGGTGTCTTGACTGCTTTTCTAAATGATGATTTAGAAGAGAACGTCTATAAGTACACAGCCAGAAGGCCTCGTAGACAGTGGGAGCAGCGGAAACGTGTGCAAGATGCTTTATAGGATAAAACAGGCATCACGGAGATAGAACATCTGTTTTGATAGATAGTCAAAGAGTTTGACATCATCAAAATGGTAGATGAACCTTGTATAAACAAAAGGGCAGTAGGGAGTATGGTGGTGATCCTCGTAGAGTACGTGGATGACATACTCTTGATAAGAAAGGAGTTTCTTATGCTACGCTCGATCAATCTCCGATTATCAAAAAGATTCTCCGTATAGGATCAAAGTGATACCTCCTAACTCCTGAGTTTTGGATCTATGAGATAGATCTGATTGGATGTTAGGATACTCACTAGTTGTAGTGAGATGGTATCAATCGATCCTGGGGAGAATCACTGGAAGTGTTCCAGGGTGATAAAGACGACTGAATGTCAGTCGCAGACATTGTCTTTACCCTCAGTAAAGGGACGGTATGTTGGAAGAGTTCCAAGCTAGATACCGTGACATACTAGACGATAAAGGCACGATACATCGCTACTTAAGATGCTACCAAAGAGGCTGTTTGGATGTATATTAGTTCATGAGATGAACTTAGTTCCTACCATTGTGTGACAATGGAGTTGTGGCTTATGCCAGGAACCCTCGTCCCATCAGTGATCCAGACATATTCTAAGGCAGTGTCACCTGATCATGGAGATGGTTGATCTCCAGGGTGATCGAGGTTAGGAGAGCAGACCAAGAGGACAACACGGCGGATCAACTCACGAATGGCCTATTCCCAGAGAGAGACTTTTATGGGATGGTTGAGTATGAGATACTACAACCACTGCTACAGATGGCCCTAGTGCAAGTGGGAGATTGTTAGTTATATGTATGCCCTAGAGGCCATTACTGTACATTGGATGTATATTGTAGTGGATGCTGGGACATATATAGGGAGGACTTTCTTGCTAGACATGATAGTATGCTATCTGGTTACTCTTTACCTTAACGTGTGCACTAATTGTCTCTCTGTTACATGTTGGTAAAGCCCTTAGGATGTGTACTTGACTACCTGGACTATGATGCGGATCATACTAGTGGGGACATGGTAGTCCATAAGTACATCCTTGAAAGTCCCTAGTCGTGGGTGTATCGAGATGGGGCATCGATATACCAGAGTAGACTAGCGTATACCTTCTCCACCTATACAGATGGGCGATGGATGATCCCATATCCATTGGTGTTTGACATCAGAGATGATATACGGGTGCTCAGTAGAGACTGGGTACACTGGACGGACTCGCCGAAAACTCCCAGATGGTATTATACCACACGTCAGATGGCAGTTCTCTGGTGACACTGGTACAGAGTAGTCTGTTGACCCGAGATCGTCATAGAGTCTTGTGTGGTTCCCACTGTGCTTTGATTTCCATCTTACCACGTCCAAGAAGGCGTGCAAAATGGTGGTTTTTGGGTACAGTCCCGAATCACATGGAGGCAATGAGCGATAGGAGGGGATTCGTCTCTCCCGGTATAGGGGGTTGATGTTGCGCTGTGTTCGATTGGCTATAACAGGAAATCCTTGGCCAGGGTTACTGAGATTTACTGGTAAGTGTTACCAGTAGTTTCTCGAATTGTTATAGACCTCATATCGACACGACTTATCGAGCTATTGGGGTCTGACGTTTACCACCCCTAGGCGAGATATGCGACATATCAGACGATCAGTCCGGACTGTACGGTAGTGTTACTGGTTGGATTCACTGGAGTGTGAGCGGGCTTGCTCGTCGATCTTCTGATCGCTCAATACCCGCGTGGCCGTTACGTTTAGCAGACCGCTTGCGGCTTGTGGGTGTTTGATATGATCATCATCTGCTGCCGGCGTATTGACGAGTCTTTAGAGTCCTACACAGAGGTTTCCTGGCTCAAGCGAAACGAAATAGGAGCGCATATGAGATATGTGCGGGACCGAGAATAATGCGTGTATGTGATACCGTATTCTATTCTCGCGATGAATGTATCGAATGGTTGTATGCGATATAACCTAGTTATCGAATCAAGGATTGATTCGATAAGCCGATACATTGGATACTACTCGGTTATATGCGATATGACCGGATCGTTAAATCAAGTGTTGATTTAATGATTTAATGCATAATTATATATTTGATATATTACTTTGCGTTAACTAGTATTGGTTCACTTTAAATGGTTTTTCTCACTCGGTTTGTGCACATTGTATATGTGATATACTTTTGTACACATGATTGTATCATGTTTGATGATACATGTTTACTTGGTTAAGTGTAAAGAATTAAACCATGGTTAAACATATAATTAGGGTTTTATTTTCCATTACTTATTTATTCCTTTATTTATTTGTTTATACATTTTGGAAAATAAATGGAAAAGAGAAAAGAATGGTGGCTTTATTTGTTGTTTAGTTGAAGCTTCATGAAGCTTTGACCTAGTCCACCATTCTTATCTCATCCTTAACCCTAACCATTCCTTTAACCTTGGTCAATTCTCTACACATAACCATAGTTAGATTTATGATAAGTATTGTTTTTCTAATATATTCTAATAACTTATCATAACACTTTCTTCTTCTTCTTCATCTTCTTCCTTGAAGAAAGCTTCACTTCATCAATGGTGGATTGATGAAATGAGTGAGAAATCCAATTTTAAAGTCTACCCACTTCCTATTTCTTCATCCTCTACCTCTTGCCAAGTAGTAGAGTGTGTTTCCTTCACAAGTATTCTAGACTTGGTGTAGTTGGAGCTTGATCTAGCGATGCCTCGACGTAGATCATCTTCGGCATGGACATCGACGACCTAGCTCGCCATTTCTCCGACGAAGCCGACGCTAGAGCCCGGGAATTCATTTGGACAGCGAGGGGACTTCGTTGCGGAGCTATGGAGGTGGAGCACCGGATATACAAAGGTTGTATTTCCGTTTAAACTTTAGTTAAGTTGTTAACTAGTTTCATTTTCGCCTAAACATCTAGTCGACGATCCGTTCTAGGGTTTCTCGGCACCGTTAAAGTTTGAAATTGGCATGGTTGATACCTTGTGAGACCTCATTAGGGTGCCTAGGAACCCTACAGTGGTATCAGAGCCTAGCTAGAGCCTTAGGCGAAGTCTAGAAGGAGTTTGAAAGCCGGACGAACCGAAAACCTAACCCCAAAATGCTCTCTGGAAATTTTCTAAAATTTTGGATTTTTGTCAATTAAAAATATGCAGAAAAATAAGCAGGGTGTTCTTTGAATTACTGTGAAATACGAGGGCCTAAATCAACTTTTCCATCGCGGAACCGCGGCCCCAGCTATGCAAGGTGCGGCGGTTCCGCGGCCATACTGTTCCCCTGTATGATTATTTCTGCACAGTAACTCATATAATTCAATGCTATATTTTCTGGGGTATTTTTATTGTGACTCTACAGAAGAGTATTCTGGGGTTGTATTGGGAATCAAAGATTCGATCGGATTATCAAATTTTGTCAGTGTGGCTTTCCAGATAAATTTTAGAATATGTTAAAAAGTTCGACCGGATATAAATACCCAATTTTTCCCCTGTCGGGAAATTTCCAAGTGTTGGATTTTTCCGTAGTTTAACGACGTTCTAAGTAGTGCAAGTAACGCGATGGACCCTCTAGAAGACAACAAACCTTAACTCGATTATGTGACCGTCTTGAACTTCCCTTTGAACCTTCGGGTTTGGGGCAGTACGGCGTGCCACATGTGAGGCGTTGGCTTGACCCTTCTACGGCTGGACCGTTGGTACTGAGGCACGAACTGAATGTTGTTAGACTTATTTCATGTGTTGAGCTGTATCGGGAAAACTTGGGTGTTCGATTGTTCGATCGAAAAGTTTAGCATTTTCTATTTATCCGGAATGGGATACAATAATTGGAATTCACAAGAAGTTATGAGATAACTGAATGAATGTTATAAACATAGCAGTTTAGTCTCACTTGATCAGTTGCCACGGAATTTTGATGTGATCAAAAGTCCGTCGCAATCACGTAGCGTACGCGGATACTCGCCGGATAAACTTAATAGACAGCCTCACTCCATAGCCCCGACCAAGTGACTGTAGGAGAACCCCGTCGCCGAAAGCATCCGTTCAGGTGCTCGCGGTGGCGGTGTTCCGCCTTGGTGCACTTCGTCGACGGTATCGGGGGTGCGGCCGCCTACTGAAGTTTGCGACGAGCATTCGATCAGGATGTCGGGAATCTTGTTGAATTGCCCGACTTGATATTGAAAAGTGTTTTCGATTTTGAGACTAAAATGCGGGGTTTATAATTATTTGGCATGCGATGTCTAAGTAATTCATTTGGTCAGGCATGCGATGTCTGAGATGGTAGCGGATTCCAACTGTTGTAGTTTTACACTTTCTTTTCTGTGACCGTAAGTGTAATATGTGATATCGCCGGTTTCGTTGCTATATGTCAACGACAATTGGGATGCGCATATTTACTTACGTTGATGACATGTGATGTTATGTGTTGCTGGATATGTTATATTGGATCGTCGCGTTTGAATAGCCGGGGTTTTTTATGTGACATGAGTGTTTTTTCATTTTCATTCATGTAAAAACTTGTATGTAATATTCTTTTATTGGGGCACTTCCAGGTAGTGGAAGATGTCACCCTTTGTATATTATTTACTTTTCCGCACTAGGATAGACCCAAGGAGGAGGGCACAAGTAACCGGGTTCTGGGGTCCAGTGGGAGACCAACTCGAGGAGTCGAGTCCGGGTCTCCTAACTCTAGAATTGGTAGGGTTGCTTGCCGCTCTCGTAGGGGTCTAGGGGTGTGGGTTTGGCTATTCATCACGACCGTGGAATCCGTGTTTTATACTGGCTCGTATTGAAAACACGGACGTCCTAGTATATCCAATATTTCATATGTTTCTTCTGCTGCGATATCTGTGATGTGATCATGTGATGTTCTATGATAGATACAGTATATAGTATATATGATATATTATATAGGCGTTACTTATGTTTTACACACGCGCTAGCCCTGCCCCGCTCTGCCGTTAGTTACCTAACCTAACGGTGCATGAGGGGACATCGAGGCGAATGCAGATGGCATAAGCGTACGTCGTATTTATCTGTGATGTTTAGGTAATTTAAATGATGGGACTTCATTAATGTGATTAATGAAATAAAAGAAACCTAAGATGTTGTAGAATCGAATTTCAAAAATAAACAGGTAGCTACAGTTCTTGCTTTGCACAGCGGTATATGTGATATATCCTGCACCTTATTCGATAAGGAAAGGACCGAGATCCCTTCACCGGGAGTGACTCCTTTAGCAATAACTGGCAGATGCTACACACTCGGTTTGTCTTTTGATTGCTTTTAAGAGTTTTTGCTTTGCACAGTGATATATATGATATATCCCGCACCTCATTCGACGAGGAAAGGACCGACGATCCCTTCACCGGGAGTGACTCCTTTAGCAAAACTAGAAAAGCCTCAAAAGCACTCCATTTTTAAAATCGTTTGATTCTACAACGATATCAAGTTCATTACGAAATAGGTTTTCAGAAAAACCTGTCGTAGCCCTCCGTCATTTCAGATAAGTTGTATATAGCATTCGTGCTGCATTTGTTGGCTTTCGTCAAGGTGCAGTGTGCGGTAGTTATATGCTGCTTATCTGCAAGCATACGATGCGATTGGATTAGGGTAGTCGTGCGGCTTTGTTGGCTTTCGTCAAGGGTCGTGCGGGTGGGTTTAATTCGATCAAGAAATGTACGGGTTGAACTTGACTAGCGGGCTATGGTTTGTTGGCTTTCGTCAAGGTCATAGCACGCTAGGGGCAAAATATTATCGGGAATTTCAAGTGTTGAAATTTTTAATGAGATTGCATACCTTCTATGAGATAGTTGGATCCCGATACCCGCTGCGAGTAAGAGTTACTCCAGGAAGAGTTTTACACATTACAATTAGCCGATCAAGTAGGTGTCTAGAAAGGTGTTAACGAGGTTATGCCTCTGGGAAAACGAGGTTTACATTAATTAGGTTCGTGCGAAAGCACGGGGGACCTCCCTCAAAGTACCGACACTGGCCTGGCTGAAAGATTGGCGAACTTGTAGTGTGTAATTAATCCCGGCTAGTCTTTCCTTTTAGGGTTTGAAGGAAGATTTGATAAAAAGCAGTGGGAGCCATCCTGATTAGATAAAATAAAACCAATCTATTCTTGCAAGAGCGCACGCTGAGTGTTTTCTTCTCTCTCTCTCCAGGTAGCGACCATATCGCGCCTTAATCAAGATAATAATACGGATAATTGACCGAACCCGCTTGTTATACTGAGCTGGGGAACGTTGGTCCCGCTCTAACTTATAATTGTTATAAGACCGAGCAGGAAATTGGGGAATACCAGATTTCCCGTGCCGCCCAAACGAAGAGAGTACATGCTGATGCATCATCTTCGGGTGTGTTCATTATACAGAACTGTTTCTCAGTATCCTCCGCATCCTGGGTATATGATACCGGATAAGGATCCCAGATATGTAATCTGTTTCGTAGGGCTACAAAAGGGTAGAAAAACTGAGAACGAGTGATAAGTTTCATGAGGCAGAAAACGGGGCAAGTGTTGCAGCCAAGTCTGTCGGTCACTGTCACCCTGTATTACCGATACATTGATTCTGAACGAATGTTATTAGATACCGAACCTGATATACAAAATCATATCTGTTTCTTTATTAGTAAAGAAACGATAAAATTTTGTATTGTTGGATAATGTTTTGAACATTTCCTATATCAAAAGTTGATCGGTTCAGGCACGTTATCTAAAAGCATTAATGTTCTAAATCAAACTACAGTTCTTAGTATACAGAACACACACAAGTGGAAGAGTTCAGAAATGAACGAATTCTTCTTGAGGTATTGTAGACTACGTCAGATCAATGTGACCCGACTAGCTAGAGTTACATGTAGATGTATATTTAAATTAGTTTGAATTTACATCTT
Source organism: Agapanthus africanus (assembly GCA_030015575.1). Classification (NCBI taxonomy): domain Eukaryota; kingdom Viridiplantae; phylum Streptophyta; class Magnoliopsida; order Asparagales; family Amaryllidaceae; genus Agapanthus; species Agapanthus africanus. The sequence continues at coordinate 156,635,665 of JASDDO010000004.1, forward strand.
GTGAAACTCGCCAGTCATGTCACAAAGATAAAATGACCATAGCTCTGTTTATTGGAAACAGAGAAAGAGTTAATGAACTCTTGGGACTGATACATGATGATGTATGTAAGGTCTCCTGTCTACACATGCCAGGACTGGTTCTTTATACTTCATTACATTCTCTGATAATCTCTCGAGATTCAGTCATATGTTCCTGTTGGAACTTGAGTCCGAACCTTTTGAGATATTCACAGAATATAAGCGAGAAGTAGAGAACCAGAATACGGGTATAAGTATTATGTCCTATGATGAGATCGAGGAGGAGAATACTTGAGCATGGAATTCCTGGACTATTCTAAAGGAGAATGAGATTCTCTCTCAGCATTACTCCTCTGGATACACCATAGCACGATGGTATATCAGGGCGGAGCAATCACACCCTATATGATAAGGTGTGCTCTATGATGAGTACTACTGAGTTACCTATTTCTTTTTGGGAGTTATGCACTTGAGAAGCTGCATACCTGTTGAAAAGGGTTCAAATCAAATCAGTTGCCTACCACTTCATATTTGATATGATATGGGAAGAGCCCATGTCTTAAGCTAGATAAGATTTAGGTTTGTCCGGCCTATGTCTAAAAGCAAAATCCGGACAAGCTCGAGGCAAGGTCAGTTATGTAGAACTGGAAAGGTTCCAGCTATACAAACTTCAGCTGATGATTTGGTAGAACCGAAAGATTCAATAGTAACCAACGAACCTCAGCCTCTCCGCCGATCTAGTAGGGTTCCTCACCCACCTGAGAGATACTTTGGTTTCTCGATGACAGTGGGAGCGAGGATTGCATCATGAGATGATGACCCAACTAGCTTCAAGCTGGCCATCAGGAGTAAGACTCTGTAAGAATGGCTGGATGCTTAGCGATCTGAGATGGAATCCTTATACACCAACAAAGTATGGACTTTAGTTGCTATATCTGAAGGGTTAAATCCCCATCAGGAGCAAGTATATCTTGAGAAGATTACTTGGTGTAAATGGAAAAGTTGAGACTTTCAAAGCTAGACTTGTTAAAGGTTTTCGTCATTGACCAGGCGTGGATAATGATGAAACCTTTTCCAGTATCTATGCTTAAGTCCATCCAGATCCTACTTGCCACGGCTACATACCATGACTACGATATCTGGTGGTTGGGTGTCCTGACTGCTTTTCTAAATGATGATTTAGAAGAGAACGTCTATAAGTACACAGCCAGAGGGACTCATAGACAGTGGGAGAAGCGGAAACGTGTGCAAGATCCATTATAGGATAAAACAGGCATCGCGGAGTTGGAACATCTGTTTTGATAGATAGTCAAAGAGTTTGACATCATCAAAATGGTAGATGAACCTTGTATAAACAAAAAGGTAGTAGGGAGTATGGTGGTGATCCTCGTAGAGTACGTGGATGACATACTCTTGATAAGAAAGGAGTTTCTTATGCTACGCTCGATCAATCTCCGATTATCACAAAGATTCTCCGTATAGGATCAAAGTGATACCTCCTAAATCCTGAGTTTTGGATCTATGAGATCGATCTGATTGGATGTTAGGATACTCACTAGTAGTAGTGAGATGGTATCAATCGATCCTGGGGAGAATCACTGGAAGTGTTCCAGGGTGATAAAGACGACTGAATGTCAGTCGCAGGCATTGTCTTTACCCTCAGTAAAGGGACGGTATGTTGGAAGAGTTCCAAGGTAGATACCGTGACATACTAGACGATAAAGGCACGATACATCGCTGCTTAAGATGCTACCAAAGAGGCTGTTTGGATGTATATTAGTTCATGAGATGAACTTAGTTCCTACCATTGTGTGACAATGGAGTTGTTGCTTATGCCAGGAACCCTCGTCCCATCAGTGATCCACACATATTCTAAGGCAGTGTCACCTGATCATGGAGATGGTTAATCTCCAGGGTGATCGAGGTTAGGAGAGTAGACCAAGAGGAAAACACGGCGGATCCACTCGCGAAGGCCTATTCCCAGAGAGAGACTTTTATGGGATGGTTGAGTATGAGATACTACAACCACTGCTACAGATGGCCCTAGTGCAAGTGGGAGATTGTTAGTTATATGTATGCCCTAGAGGCCATTACTGTACATTGGATGTATATTGTAGTGGATGCTGGGACATATATAGGGAGGACTTTCTTGCTCGACATGATAGTATGCTATTTGGTTACTCTTTACCTTAACGTGTGCACTAATTGTCTCTCTGTTACATGTTGGTAAAGCCCTTAGGATGTGTACTTGACTACCTGAACTATGATGCGGATCATACTAGTGGGGACATGGTAGTCCATAAGTACATCCTTGAAAGTCCCTAGTCGTGGGTGTATCGAGATGGGGCATCGATGTTAGTTATATGTATGCCCTAGAGGCCATTACTGTACATAGGATGTATATTGTAGTGGATGCTGGGACATATATAGGGAGGACTTTCTTGCTCGACATGATAGTATGCTATCTGGTTACCCTTTACCATAACGTGTACACTGATTGTCTCTCTGTTACATGTTGGTAAAGCCCTTAGGATGTGTACTTGACTACCTGGACTATGATGCGGATCATACTAGTGGGGACATGGTAGTCCATAAGTACATCCTTCAAAGTCCCTAGTCGTGGGTGTATCGAGACGGGGCATCGATATACCAGAGTAGACTAGCGTGTACCTTCTCGACCCATACAGATGGGCGATGGATGATCCCATATCCATTGGTGTTTGAGCTCGGAGATGATATACGGGTGCTCAGTAGAGACTGGGTACACTGGACGGACTCGCCGAGAACTCCCAGATGGTATTATACCTCACGTCAGATGGCAGTTCTCTGGTGACACTGGTACGGAGTAGTCTGTTGACCCGAGATCGTCATAGAGTCTTGTGTGGTTCCCACTGTGCTTTGATTTCTATCTTACCATGTCCAAGAGGGCGTGCAAAATGGTGGTTTTTGGGTACAGTCCCGAGTCACATGGAGGCAATGAGCGATAGGAGGGGATTCGTCTCTCCCGGTATAGGGGGTTGATGTTGCGCTGTGTTCGATTGGCTATAACAGGAAATCCCTGGCCAGGGTTGCTAAGATTTACTGGTAAGTGTTACCAGTAGTTTCTCGAACAGTTATAGACCTCGTATCGACACGACTTATCGAGCTATTGGGGTCTGACGTTTACCACCCCTAGGCGAGATATGCGACATATCAGACGATCAGACCAGACTGTACGGTAGTGTTACTGGTCGGATTCACTAGAGTGTGAGCGGGCTTGCTCGTCGATCTTCAGATCGCTCAATACCCGGGTGGCCGTTACGTTTAGCAGACCGCTTGCGGCTTGTGGGTGTTTGATATGATCATCGCCTGCTGCCGGCGTATTGACGAGTCTTTAGAGTCCTACACAGAGGTTTCCTGGCTCAAGCAAAACGAAATAGCAGCGCATATGAGATATGTGCGGGACCGAGAATAATACCAGTATGTGATACTGTATTCGATTCTCGCGATGTGACATTGATCGGTTATATGCGATATAGCCGAGTTATCGGATCAAGTGTTGATTCGATAAGTTGTTACTGATGATACCAGTCGGTTACGTGCGACATGACCGGATCATTGAATCAAGTGTTGATTTAATGATTTAATGCATAATTATATATTTTATATATTACTTTGCATTAACTAGTATTGGTTTACTTTAAATGGATTTTCTCGCTCGGATGTGCGCATTGCATATGCGATATGATTTTGTGCACTTGTTTGTATCATATTTGATGATGCATGCAAATTAGGGTTTGTGTAAAGAATTGAACCTTGGTTAAAGAAATGGTTAGGGTCTTTATTTGATTATTCATTTATTCATTTGTTTTTATTTTTGGAAAATAAATTGCATAAAATAGAATGGTGGCTTCTTTTGTTTTCTTTCATGAAGCTTCATGAACTTTTGACTTAGTCACCATTTTGTCTCATGCTTAACCCTAACCAATTCTATTAACTCAAGTTAATTCTCTACACCTAACCATGGTGAGAATTATGATAAGAATGGATTTTTATTTATTCTTTAATTCTTATTATAATACTTATCATATTCTACTTCATCTTCTTCTTCACTTCAACAAGTGAAGAAAGCAAGGTCCATCCATGGTGATTGATGGAAATGAGTGAGAAATCCAAATCTAAAGTCTACCCACTTCCAATTTCTTCATCCTCTACCTCTTGCCAAGTAGTAGAGTGTGTTTCCTTCACAAGTTATCATGGTTTGGTGAAGGTGGAGCTTGATTTAGCGATGCCTCGACGTAGATCATCTTCGGTATGGACATCGACGACCTAGCTCGCTTTTCCTCCGACGAAGCCGACTCTAGAGCCCGGATTTTGATTTGGACAGCGGAGACGACTTCGTTTCGGAGCCGTGGAGGTGGAGCACCGGATCTACAAAGGTTGTATTTCCGTATCTCTTAGTTAAGTGTTAACTAGTTAGCTTTTTCGCCTAGACATCTAGCAAACGATCCGTAGTCGGGTCTCTCGGCACCTAGAATTTTTGAATTTGGCATGTTCGATGCCTTTAGAGACCTCACTAGGGTGCCTAGGAACCCTACAGTGGTATCAGAGCCTAGCTAGAGCCTTAGGCGAAGTCCAGACGGAATTTGAAGTCCGAACGAACCCGAATCCCGATCACAATCATGCTCTCTGGACATTTTGTAAAATCGTGGATTTTTCCTTATTAAAAGTGCTTAAAAAATTCAGCAGGGTATTGTATGAATTACCATGAAAAACGAGTCACTAATTCCCCAGGTTGACCGCGGAACCGCGGCGTTGACCCCCCATTAGCGGCGGTTCCGCGGTGCATTGAAGGCATTAGCGACGGTTCTTTGCACAGTAATTCATACCTCTGTTGTTTGTATTTTCTGGGCATTTTTAATACTGTTTCAAGAGTTGAATTTCTCTGGAGTTGTTTTGGGGATTCGGTGTTTCGATCGGGGTATCAAATTTTGTCTATGTGGCTTTCCGGATAATTTTATATTATGTTAAAAAGTTCGACCGGATATAAATACCCAATTTTTCCCTTGTCGGGAAATTTCCAAGTGTTGGATCTTTCCGTAGTTTAACGACGTTCTAAGTAGTGCAAGTAACTCAATGGACCCTCTAGAAGACAACAAACCTTAACTCGATTATGTGACCGTCTTGAACTGCCCTTTGAACCTTCGGGTTTGGGGCAGTACGGCGTGCCACATGTGAGGCGTTGGCTTGACCCTTCTACGGCTGGACCGTTGGTACTGAGGCACGAACTGAATGTTGTTAGACTTATTTCATGTGTTGATCTGTATCGGGAAAACTTGGGTGTTCGATTGTTCGATCGAAAAGTTTAACATTTTTTGTTTATCTGGAATGGGATACAATAATTGGAATTCACAATTAGTTATGAGATAACTGAATGAATGTTATAAACATAGCAGTTTAGTCTCACTTGATCGGTTGCCACGGAATTTTAGTGTGATCAAAAGTCCGTCGCAATCACGTAGCGTACGCGGATACTCGCCGGGTAAACTTAATAGACAGCCTCACTCCATAGCCCCGACCAAGTGACTGTAGGAGAACCCCGTCGCCGAAAGCATCCGTTCGGGTGCTCGCGGTAGCGGTGTTCCGCCTTGGTGCACTTCGTCGACGGTATCGGGGGTGCGGCCGCCTACTAAAGTTTGCGACGAGTATTCGATCAGACTGTCGGGAATCATGTTGAATTGCCCGACTCGATATTGAAAAGTGTTTTCGATAATGAGACTAAAATGCGGGGTTTATAATTGTTAGGCATGCGATGTCTAAGGAATTCATTTAGTCAGGCATGCGATGTCTGAGGTGGTTGCGGATTCCAACTGTTGTAGTTTTACACTTTCTTTTCTGTGACCGTAAGTGTAATATGTGAAATCGCCGGTTTCGTTGCTATATGTCAACGACAATTGGGACGCGCATATTTACTTACGTTGATGACATGTGATGTTATGTGTTGCTGGATATGTTATATTGGATCATCGTGTTTGAATAGCCGGGGTTTTTTATGTGAGATGAGTGTTTTTCATTTTCATTCATGTAAAAACTTGTATGTAATATTCTTTTATTGGGGCGCTTCCAGGTTGCGGAAGTTGTCACCTTTTGTATATTATTTACTTTTCCGCACTAGGATAGACCGAAGGAGGAGGGCACAAGTAACCGGGTTCTGGAGTGCAGTGGGAGACCAACTCGAGGAGTCGAGTCCGGGTCTGCTAACTCCAGAATTGGAAGGGTTGCTTGCCGCTCTCGTAGGGGTCTAGGGGTGTGGGTTTGGCTATTCATCACGACCATGGAATCCGTGTTTTATACTGGCTCGTATTGAAAACACGGACGTCCTAGTATATCCAATATTTCATATGTTTCTTCTGCTGTGATATCTGTGATGTGATCATGTGATGTTCTGTGATAGATACAGTATATAGTATATATGATATATTATATAGACGTTACTTATGTTTTACACCCGCGCTAGCCCTGCCCCGCTCTGTCGTTAGTTACCTAACCTAACGGTGCACGAGGGGACATCGAGGCGAATGCGGATGGCATAAGTGTACGTAGTATTTATCTGTGATGTTTAGGTATTTAAATGATGGGACTTCATTAATGTGATTAATGAAATAAAAGAAACCTAAGATGTTGTAGAATCGAATTTCAAAATAAAACAGGTAGCTACAGTTCTTGCTTTGCATAGCGGTATATATGATATATCCTGCACCTTATTCGATAAGGAAAGGACCGAGATCCCTTCACCGGGAGTGACTCCTTTAGCAATAACTGGCAGATGCTACACACTCGGTTTGTCTTTTGATTGCTTTTAAGTGTTTTTGCTTTGCACAGTGATATATATGATATATCCCGCACCTCATTCGACGAGGAAAGGACCGACGATCCCTTCACCGGGAGTGACTCCTTTAGCATAACAAGAAAAGCCTCAAAAGCACTCCATTTCAAAATTCATTCGATCCTACAACGATATTAAGTTCATTACACAATAGGTTTTCAGAAAAATCTGTCGTAGCCCTCCATCATTTCAGATACGTACTAGTTAGTATTCGTGCCGCGGTTGTTTGGCCTCCGTCAAGGCGTAGTGTACGGTAGCTAACTAGTGCTTATCTGCTAGCATATGATGCGATTGGATTAAGGTATTCGTACGGCGTTGTTTAGCCTCCGTCAAGGGTCGTGCGGGTGGGTTTAATTCAATCAGGAAATGACGGGTTGAACTTGACTAGCGGACTATGGGTTGTTTGGCCTACGTCAAGGTCATAAGATGCTAGGGGCAAAATATTATCGGGAATTTCAAGTGTTGAAATTTGCAATGAGATTGCATACCTTCTATGAGATAGTTGGATCCCGATACCCGCTGCGAGTAAGAGTTACTCCTGGGAGAGTTTTATACATTACACTTAGCCGATCAAGTAGGTGTCTAGAAAGGTGTCAACGGGGTTACGCCTCTGGGAAAACGAGGTTTACATTAATTAGGTTCGTGCGAAAGCACGGGGGACCTCCCTCAAAGTACCGACACTGGCCTGGCTAAAAGATTGGCGAACTTGTAGTGTGTAATTAATCCCGGCTAGTCTTTCCTTTTAGGGTTTGAAGGAAGATTTGATAAAAAGCAGTGGGAGCCATCCTGATTAGATAAAATAAAACCAATCTATTCTTGCAAGAGAGCACGCTGAGTGTTTTCTTCTCTCTCTCTCCTGGTAGCGACCATATCACGCCTTAATCAAGATAATAATACGGATTATTGACCGAACCCGCTTGTTATACTGAGCTGGGGAACGTTGGTCCCGCTCCAACTTATAATTGTTATAAGACAGAGCAGGAAATTGGGGATTACCAGAATTCCCGTGCCGCCCAAACGAAGAGAGTGCATGCTGATGCATCATCTTCGGGTATGTTCTTTATACAGAACTGTTTCTCAGTATCCTCCGCATCCTTGGTATATGATACCGGATCAGGATCCCAGATATGTAATCTGTTACATAGCGCTACAAAAGGGTAGAAAAACTGAGAACGGGTGATAAGTTTCATGAGGCAGAAAACGGGGCAAGTGTTGCAGCCAAGTCTGTCGGTCACTGTCACCCTGTATTACCGATACATTGATTCTGAACGAATGTTATTAGATACCGAACCTGATATACAAAATCATATCAGTTTCTTTATTAGTAAAGAAAGGATATAATTTTGTATAGTTGGATAATGTTTTGAACATTTCCTATATCAAAAGTTGATCGGTTCAGGCACGTTATCTAAAAGCATTGATGTTCTAAATCAAATTACAGTTCTTAGTATATGGAACACACACAAGAGGAAGAGTTCAGAATTGAACCATTCCTTCTTGAGGTATTGTAGACTAGGTCAGATCAATGTGACCCGACTAGCTAGAGTTACATATAGATGCATATTTAAATTAGTTTGAATTTACATCTTGTGAAACTCGCCAGTCATGTCACAAAGATAAGATGACCACAGCTCTGTTTATTGGAAACAGAGAAAGAGTTAATGAACTCTTGGGATGATACATGTTGATGTATGTAGGTCCCCTGTCTACACATACCAGGATTGGTTCTTTATACTTCATTACGTTCACTGATGATCTCTTTAGATTCAGACCTATGTTCCTGTTGAAACACAAGTCCGAACCTTTTGAGATATTCACAGAATATAAGTTAGAAGTAGAGAACCAGAATACGGGTATAAGTATTATGTCCTTTGATGAGATCGAGGAGGAGAATACTTGAGCACGGAAATCCTGGACTATTTTAAAGGAGAATGAGATTCTCTCTCAGCATTACTCCTCCGTATACACCATTGCACGATGGTATGTCGGGGCGGAGCAGATACACCCTATTTGATATGGTGTGCTCTATGATGAGTACTACTAAGTTACCTTTTTCCTTAAAGGGGGTTATGCACTTGAGAAGTTGCATACCTATTGAACAGGGTTTCAATCAAATCAAAGCCTACCATTTCATATGTGATATGGAAAGGGAAGAGCCTATATTTTAAGTTAGTTAAGATTTGGGGTTGTCCGGCCTATGTCTAAAAGCAAAATCCGGACAAGCTCGAGGCAACGTCTGTTATGTAGAACTGGAAACGTTCCAGCTATACAAACTGGAGTTGATGATTTGGTAGAACCGAAGGATTCAGTAGATTCCAACGAACCTCAGCCTCTCCGCCGATCTAGTAGGGTTCCTCACCCACCTGAGAGATACTTCGGTTTCTCTATGACAGTGGGAGAGAGGAATGCATCATGAGATGATGACCCAACTAGTTTCGAGCTGGCCATCAGGAGTATGACTTTGTAAGAATGGCTGGATGCTTAGCGATCTGAGATGGAATCCTTATACACCAACAAAGTATGGACTTTAGTTGCTATATCTGAAGGGTTAAATCCCCATCAGGAGCAAGTATATCTTGAGAAGATTACTTGGTGTAGATGGAAAAGTTGAGACTTTCAAAGCTAGACTTGTTAAAGGTTTTCGTCATTGACCAGGCGTGGATAATGATGAAACCTTTTCCAGTACCTATGCTTAAGTCCATCCAGATCCTACTTGCCACGGCTACATACCATGACTACGATATCTGGCGGTTGGGTGTCATGACTGCTTTTCTAAATGATGTTTTAGAAGAGTGCGTCTATAAGTACATAGCCAGAGGGCCTCGTAGACAGTGGGAGCAGCGGAAACGTGTGCAAGATGCTTTATAGGATAAAGCAGGCATCGCGGAGTTGGAACATCTGTTTTGATAAAGTAGTCAAAGAAGTTGACATCATCAAAATGGTAGATGAACCTTGTATAAACAAAAAGGTAGTAGGGAGTATGGTGGTGATCCTCGTAGAGTACGTGGATGACATACTCTTGATAAGAAAGGAGTTTCTTATGCTACGCTCGATCAATCTCCGTTTATCACAAAGATTCTCCGTATAGGATCAAAGTGATACCTCCTTAATCCTGAGTTTTGGATCTATGAGAAAGATTTAATTGGATGTTAGGATTCTCACTAGCTGTAGTGAGATGGTATCAATCGATCCTGGGGAGTATCACTGGAAGTGTTCCAGGGTGATAAAGACGACTGAATGTCAGTCGCAGGCATTGTCTTTACCCTCAGTAAAGGGACGGTATGTTGGAAGAGTTCCAAGCTAGATACCGTGACATACTAGACGATAAAGGCTGGATACATCGCTACTTATGATGCTACCAAAGAGGATGTTTGGATGTATATTAGTTCATGAGAGGAACTACGTTCCTACCATTGTGAGACAATGGAGTTGTGGCTTATGCCAAGAAACGCCGGTCCCATCAGTGATCCAGACTTATTCTAAGGCAGTATCACCTGATCAAGGAGATGGTTGATCTCTAAGGTGATCGAGGAAAGGAGAGCAGACTTAGAGGATAACGCAGCGGATCCACTCACGAAGGCCTATTCCCAGAGAGAGACTTTTATGGGATGGTTGAGTATGAGATACTACAACCACTGCTATAGATGGCCCTAGTGCAATTGGGAGATTGTTAGTTATATGTATGCCCTAGAGGCCATTACTGTACATAGGATGTATATTGTAGTGGATGCTGGGACATATATAGGGAGGACTTTCTTGCTCGACATGATAGTATGCTATCTGGTTACCCTTTACCTTAACGTGTACACTGATTGTCTCTCTGTTACATGTTGGTAAAGCCCTTAGGATGTGTACTTGACTACCTGGACTATGATGCGGATCATACTAGTGGGGACATGGTAGTCCATAAGTACATCCTTCAAAGTCCCTAGTCGTGGGTGTATCGAGACGGGGCATCGATATACCAGAGTAGACTAGCGTGTACCTTCTCGACCCATACAGATGGGCGATGGATGATCCCATATCCATTGGTGTTTGACATCGGAGATGATATACGGGTGCTCAGTAGAGACTGGGTACACTGGACGGACTCGCCGAGAACTCCCAGATGGTATTATACCTCACGTCAGATGGCAGTTCTCTGGTGACACTGGTACAGAGTAGTCTGTTGACCCGAGATCGTCATAGAGTCTTGTGTGGTTCCCACTGTGCTTTGATTTCCATCTTACCACGTCCAAGAGGGCGTGCAAATTGGTGGTTTTTGGGTACAGTCCCGAGTCACATGGAGGCAATGAGCGATAGGAGGGGATTCGTCTCTCTCGGTATAGGGGGTTGATGTTGCGCTGTGTTCGATTGGCTATAACAGGAAATCCCTGGCCAGGGTTGCTGAGATTTACTGGTAAGTGTTACCAGTAGTTTCTCGAACAGTTATAGACCTCGTATCGACATGACTTATCGAGCTATTGGGGTCTGACGTTTACCACCCCTAGGCGAGATATGCGACATATCAGACGATCAGACCGGACTGTACGGTAGTGTTACTGGTCGGATTCACTGGAGTGTGAGCGGGCTTGCTCGTCGATCTTCAGATCGCTCAATACCCGGGTGGCCGTTACGTTTAGCAGACCGCTTGCGGCTTGTGGGTGTTTGATATGATCATCGCCTGCTGCCGGCGTATTGACGAGTCTTTAGAGTCCTACACAGAGGTTTCCTGGCTCAAGCAAAACGAAATAGGAGCGCATATGAGATATGTGCGGGACCGAGAATAATACCAGTATGTGATACTGTATTCGATTCTCGCGATGTGACATTGATCGGTTATATGCGATATAGCCGAGTTATCGGATCAAGTGTTGATTCGATAAGTTGTTACTGATGATACCAGTCGGTTATGTGCGACATGACCGGATCATTGAATCAAGTGTTGATTTAATGATTTAATGCATAATTATATATTTGATATATTACTTTGCATTAACTAGTATTGGTTTACTTTAAATGGATTTTCTCGCTCGGATGTGCGCATTGCATATGCGATATGATTTTGTGCACTTGTTTGTATCATATTTGATGATGCATGCAAATTAGGGTTTGTGTAAAGAATTGAACCTTGGTTAAAGAAATGGTTAGGGTTTTTATTTGATTATTCATTTATTCATTTGTTTTTATTTTTGGAAAATAAATTGCATAAAATAGAATGGTGGCTTCTTTTGTTTTCTTTCATGAAGCTTCATGAACTTTTGACTTAGTCACCATTTTGTCTCATGCTTAACCCTAACCAATTCTATTAACTCAAGTTAATTCTCTACACCTAACCATGGTGAGAATTATGATAAGAATGGATTTTTATTTATTCTTTAATTCTTATTATAATACTTATCATATTCTACTTCATCTTCTTCTTCACTTCAACAAGTGAAGAAAGCAAGGTCCATCAATGGTGATTGATGGAAATGAGTGAGAAATCCAAATCTAAAGTCTACCCACTTCCTATTTCTTCATCCTCTACCTCTTTCCAAGTAGTAGAGTGTGTTTCCTTCACAAGTTATCATGGTTTGGTGAAGGTGGAGCTTGATTTAGCGATGCCTCGACGTAGATCATCTTCGGCATGGACATCGACGACCTAGCTCGCTTTTCCTCCGACGAAGCCGACTCTAGAGCCCGGATTTTGATTTGGACAGCGGAGACGACTTCGTTGCGGAGCCGTGGAGGTGGAGCACCGGATCTACAAAGGTTGTATTTTCGTATCTCTTAGTTAAGTGTTAACTAGTTAGCTTTTTCGCCTAGACATCTAGCAAACGATCCGTAGTCGGGTCTCTCGGCACCTAGAATTTTTGAATTTGGCATGTTCGATGCCTTTAGAGACCTCACTAGGGTGCCGAGGAACCCTACAATCGATATACCAGAGTAGACTAGCGTATACCTTCTCGACCCATACAGATGGGCGATGGATGATCCCATATCCATTGGTGTTTGACATCAGAGATGATATACGGGTGCTCAGTAGAGACTGGGTACACTGGACGGACTCGCCGAGAACTCCCAGATGGTATTATACCTCACGTCAGATGGCAGTTCTCTGGTGACACTGGTACTGAGTAGTCTGTTGACCCGAGATCGTCATAGAGTCTTGTGTGGTTCCCACTGTGCTTTGATTTCCATCTTACCACGTCCAAGAGGGCGTGCAAAACGGTGGTTTTTGGGTACAGTCCCGAGTCACATGGAGGCAAAGAGCGATAGGAGGGGATTCGTCTATCCCGGTATAGGGGGTTGAAGTTGCGCTGTGTTCGATTGGCTATAACAGGAAATCCCTGGCCAGGGTTGCTGAGATTTACTGGTAAGTGTTACCAGTAGTTTCTCGAATTGTTATAGACCTCATATCGACACGACTTATCGAGCTATTGGGGTCTGACGTTTACCACCCCTAGGCGAGATATGCGACATATCAGACGATCAGACCGGACTGTACGGTAGTGTTACTGGTTGGATTCACTGGAGTGTGAGCGGGCTTGCTCGTCGATCTTCTGATCGCTCAATACCCGGGTGGCCGTTACGTTTAGCAGATCGCTTGCGGCTTGTGGGTGTTTGATATGATCATCATCTGCTGCCGGCGTATTGACGAGTCTTTAGAGTCCTACACAGAGGTTTCCTGGCTCAAGCGAAACGAAATAGGAGCGCATATGAGATATGTGCGGGACCGAGAATAATGCGTGTATGTGATACCGTATTCTATTCTCGCGATGAATGTATCGAATGGTTGTATGCGATATAACCTAGTTATCGAATCAAGGATTGATTCGATAAGCCGATACATTGGATACTAGTCGGTTATATGCGATATGACCGGATCGTTAAATCAAGTGTTGATTTAATGATTTAATGCATAATTATATATTTGATATATTACTTTGCGTTAACTAGTATTGGTTCACTTTAAATGGTTTTTCTCACTCGGTTTGTGCACATTGTATATGTGATATACTTTTGTACACATGATTGTATCATGTTTGATGATACATGTTTACTTGGTTAAGTGTAAAGAATTAAACCATGGTTAAACATATAATTAGGGTATTATTTTCCATTACTTATTTATTTCTTTATTTATTTGTTTATACATTTTGGAAAATAAATGGAAAAGAGAAAAGAATGGTGGCTTTATTTGTTGTTTAGTTAAAGCTTCATGAAGCTTTGACCTAGTCCACCATTCTTATCTCATCCTTAACCCTAACCATTCCTTTAACCTTAGTCAATTCTCTACACATAACCATAGTTAGATTTATGATAAGTATTGTTTTTCTAATATATTCTAATAACTTATCATAACACTTTCTTCTTCTTCTTCATCTTCTTCCTTGAAGAAAGCTTCACTTCATCAATGGTGGATTGATGAAATGAGTGAGAAATCCAATTTTAAAGTCTACCCACTTCCTATTTCTTCATCCTCTACCTCTTGCCAAGTAGTAGAGTGTGTTTCCTTCACAAGTTTTCTAGACTTGGTGTAGTTGGAGCTTGATCTAGCGATGCCTCGACGTAGATCATCTTCGGCATGGACATCGACGACCTAGCTCGCCATTTCTCCGACGAAGCCGACGCTAGAGCCCGGGAATTCATTTGGACAGCGAGGGGACTTCGTTGCGGAGCTATGGAGGTGGAGCACCGAATCTACAAAGGTTGTATTTCCGTTTAAACTTTAGTTAAGTTGTTAACTAGTTTCATTTTCGCCTAAACATCTAGCCGACGATCCGTTCTAGGGTTTCTCGGCACTGTTAAAGTTTGAAATTGGCATGGTTGATGCCTTGTGAGACCTCATTAGGGTGCCTAGGAACCCTATAGGTACACTCTAGTCTACTCTGGTATATCGATGCCCCGTCTCGATACACCCACGACTAGGGACTTTCAAGGATGTACTTATGGACTACCATGTCCCCACTAGTATGATCCGCATCATAGTGCAGGTAGTCAAGTACACATCCTTAGGGCTTTACCAACATGTAACAGAGAGACAATCAGTGTACACGTTAAGGTAAAGAGTAACCAGATAACATACTATCATGTCGAGCAAGAAAGTCCTCCCTATATATGTCCCAGCATCCACTACAATATACATCCAATGTACAGTAATGGCCTCTAGGGCATACATATAACTAACAATCTCCCACTTGCACTAGGGCCATCTGTAGCAGTGGTTGTAGTATCTCATACTCAACCATCCCATAAAAGTCTCTCTCTGGGAATAGGCCTTCGTGAGTGGATCCGCCGTGTTTTCCTCTTGGTCTACTCTCCTAACCTCGATCACCCTAGAGATTAACCATCTCCATGATCAGGTGACACTGCCTTAGAATATGTCTGGATCACTGATGGGACGAGGGTTCCTGGCATAAGCCACAACTCCATTGTCACACAATGGTAGGAACTAAGTTCATCTCATGAACTAATATACATCCAAACAGCCTCTTTGGTAGCATCTTAAGCAGCGATGTATCGTGCCTTTATCGTCTAGTATGTCACGGTATCTAGCTTGGAACTCTTCCAACATACCGTCCCTTTACTGAGGGTAAAGACAATGCCTGCGACTGACATTCAGTCGTCTTTATCACCCTGGAACACTTCCAGTGATTCTCCCCAGGATCGATTGATACCATCTCACTACAACTAGTGAGAATCCTAACATCCATTTAGATCTATCTTATAGATCCAAAATCCAGGATTTAGTAGGTATCATTTTGATCCTACGTGGAGAATCTTTGTGATAAGCGGAGATTGATCGAGCGTAACATAGGAAACTCCTTCCCTATCAAGAGTATGTCATCCACGTACTCTACGAGGATCGCCACCATACTCCCTACTACCTTTTTGTTTATACAAGGTTTATATACCATTTTGATGATGTCAACTTCTTTGACTAATCCATCAAAACAGATGTTCCAACTCCGCGATGCCTGCTTTATCCTATAAAGCATCTTGCACACGTTTGCGCTGCTCCCACTGTCTACGAAGCCCTCTGGTTGTGTACTTATAGACGCATTCTTCTAAATCAGTATTTAGAAAAGCAGTCATGACACCCAACCACCAGATATCGCAGTCATGGTATGTAGCCGTGACAAGTAGGATCTGGATGGACTTAAGCATAGCTACTTGAAAAGGTTTCATCATTATCCACACCTGGTCAATGATGCAAACTTTTAACAAGTCTAGCTTTGAAAGTTTCAACTTTTCCATCTACACCAAGTAATCTTCTCAAGATATACTTGCTCCTGATGGGGATTTAACCCTTCAGATATAGCAACTAAAGTCCATACTTTGTTGGTGTATAAGGATTCCATCTCAGATCACTAAGCATCCAGCCATTCTGACAGAGTCTTACTCCTGATGGCCAGCTCGAAACTAGTTGGGTCATCATCTCATGATGCATTCCTCGCTCCCACTGTCATAGAGAAACCGAAGTATCTCTCAGGTGGGTGAGGAACCCTACTAGATCAGCGGAGAGGCTGAGGTTCGTTGGTTACTACTGAATCCTTTGGTTCTACCAAATTATCTGCTGTATTTTGTATAGCTGGAACCTTTCCAGTTCTACATTACAGACCTTGCCTCGTGCTTGTCCGGATTTTTCTTTTAGACATAGGCCGGACAACCCCAGATCTTAACTAACTTAAGATATGGGCTATTCCCATACCATATCAAATATGAAGTGGTAGGCAACAGATTTGACTTGAACCTTATTCAATAAGTATGCAGCTTCTCGAGTGCATATCTCCCAAAAGGAAATAGGTAACTCAGTAGTACTCATCATAGAGCACACCATATCAAATAGGGTGTATCTGCTCCGCCCCGATATACCATCGTGCTATGGTGTATACGGAGGAGTAATGCTGAGAGAGAATCTCATTCTCCTTTAGAATAGTCCAGGATTTTCGTGCTCAAGTATTCTCCTCCTCGATCACATCAAAGGACATAATACTTATACCCGTATTTTGGTTCTCTACTTCTTACTTATATTCTATGAATATCTCAAAAGATTCGGACTTGTGTTTCAACAGGAACATAGGTCTGAATCTCGAAAGATCATCAGAGAATGTAATGAAGTATAAAGAACCAGTCCTGGCATGTGTAGACAGGGGACCTTACATACATCAACATGTATCAATCCCAAGAGTTCATTAACTCTTTCTCTGTTTCCAATAAACAGAGCTATGGTCATCTTATCTTTGTGACATGACTGGCGAGTTTCACAAGATGTAAATTCAAACTGATTTAAATATGCATCTATATGTAACCCTAGCTAGTCGGGTCACATTGATCTGACCTAGTCTACAATACCTCAAGAAGAATTCGTTCATTTCTGAACTCTTCCTCTTGTGCGTGTTCCGTATACTAAGAACTGTAGTTTGATTTAGAACATCAACGCTTTTAGATAACGTGCCTGAACCGATCAACTTTTGATATAGGAAATGTTCAAAACATTATCCAACAATACAAAATTTTATCGTTTCTTTACTAATAAAGAGACAGATATGATTTTGTATATCAGGTTCGGTATCTAATAACATTCGTTCAGAATCAATGTATCGGTAATACAGGGTGACAGTGACCAACAGACTTGGCTGCAACTCTTGCCCCGTTTTCTGCCTCATGAAACTTATCACCCGTTCTCAGTTTTTCTACCCTTTTGTAGCCCTATGTAACATCTTACATATCTGGGATCCTGATCCGGTATCAAATACCCAGGATGCGGAGGATACTGAGAAACAGTTCTGTATAATGAACTCACCCGAAGATGATGCATCAGCATGCACTCTCTTCGTTTGGGCGGCACGGGAAATCTGGTATTCCCCAATTTCCTGCTCTGTCTTATAACAATTATAAGTTGGAGCGGGACCAACGTTCCCCAGCTCAGTATAACAAGCGGGTTCGGTCAATAATCCGTTTTATTATCTTGATTAAGGCGTGATATGGTCGCTACCTGGAGAGAGAGAAAAGAAAACACTCAGCGTGTGCTCTTGCAAGAATAGATTGGTTATTATATTATCTAATCAGGATGGCTCCCACTGCTTTTTATCAAATCTTCCTTCAAACCCTGAAAGGAAAGACTAGCCGGGATTAATTACACACTACAAGTTCGCCAATCTTTCAGCCAGGCCAGTGTCGGTACTTTGAGGGAGGTCCCCCGTGCTTTCGCACGAACCTAATTAATGTAAACCTCGTTTTCCCAGAGGCATAACCCCATTGACACCTTTCTAGACACCTACTTGATCGGCTAATTGTAATGTATAAAACTCTTCCAGGAGTAACAATTACTCGCAGCGGGTATCGGGATCCAACTATCTCATAGAAGGTATGCAATCTCATTGCAAATTTCAACACTTGAAATTCCCGATAATATTTTTCCCCTAACCTCCTATGACCTTGACAAAGGCCAACAAACCATAGGATGCTAGTCAAGTTCAACCCGTCATTTCCTGATTGAATTAAACCCACCCGCACGGCCCTTGACAAAGGCCAACAAGGTCGCACGACTACCCTAACCCAATCTGCATCATATGCATAAGCAGATAAGCACCAATTAGCTACCGCACACTGCGCCTTGACAAAGGCCAACAAACGCAGCACGAATACTAAATACTACTTATCTGAAATGACGGAGGGCTACGACAGGTTTTTCTGAAAACCTATTGCGTAATGAACTTGATATCGTTGTAGGATCGAATGAATTTTAAAATGGAGTGTTTTTTAGGCTTTTCTAGTTTTGGTAAAGGAGTCACTCCCGGTGAAGGGATCGTCGGTCCTTTCCTCGTCGAATGAGGTGCGGGATATATCATATATATCACTGTGCAAAGCAGAACTCTTAAAAGCTATCAAAAGACAAACCGAGTGTGTAGCGTCTGCCAGTTATTGCTAAAGGAGTCACTCCCGGTGAAGGGATCTCAGTCCTTTCCTCATCGAATAAGGTGCAGGATATATCACATATACCGCTGTGCAAAGCAAGAACTGTAGCAACCTGTTTTATTTTGAAATTCGATTCTACAACATCTTAGGTTTCTTTTATTTCATTAATCACATTAATGAAGTCTCATCATTTAAGTACCTAAACATCACAGATAAATACGACGTACACTTATGCCATCCGCATTCGCCTCGATGTCCCCTCGTGCACTGTTAGGTTAGGTAACTAACGGCAGAGCAGGGCAGAGCTAGCGCGGGTGCAAAACATAAGTAACATCTATATAATATATCATATATACTATATACAGTATCTATCACAGAACATCAAATGATCACATCACAGATATCGCAGCAGAAGAATCATATGAAATATTGGATATACTAGGACGTCCGTGTTTTCAATACGAGCCAGTATAAAACACGGATTCCACGGTCGTGATGAATAGCCAAACCCATACCCCTAGACCCCTACGAGAGCGGCAAGCAACCCTACCAATTCTAGAGTTAGGAGACCCGGACTCGACTCCTCGAGTTGGTCTCCCACTGGACTCCAGAACCCAGTTACTTGTGCCCTCCTTCTTGGGTCTATCCTAGTGCGGAAAAGTAAATAATATACAAACGGTGACTACTTCCGCAACCTCGAAGTGCCCCAATAAAAGAATATTACATACAAGTTTTTACATGAATGAAAATGAAAAACGCTCATCTCACATAAAAACCCCCGGCTATTCGAACACGACGATCCAATATAACATATCCAGCAACACATAACATCACATGTCATCAACGTAAGTAAATATGCGCATCCCAATTGTCGTTGACATATAGCAACGAAACCGGCGATATCACATATTACACTTACGGTCACAGAAATGAAAGTGTAAAACTACAACAGTTGGAATCCGCAATCACCTCAGACATCGCATGCCTGACCAAATGAATTCCTTAGACATCGCATGCCTAACAATTATAAACCCCGCATTTTAGTCTCAGAATCGAAAACTCTTTTCAATATCAAGTCGGGCAATTCAACAAGATTCCCGACAGCCTGATTGAATGCTCGTCGCAAACTTTAGTAGGCAGCCGCACCCCCGACGCCGTCGACGAAGTGCACCAAGGCGGAACACCGCTGCCGCGAGCACCCGAACGGATGCTTTCGGCGACGGGGTTCTCCTACAGTCACTTGGTCGGGGCTATGGGGCGAGGCTGTCTATTAAGTTTATCCGGCGAGTATCCGCGTACGCTACGTGATTGCGACGGACTTTTGATCACATCAAAATTCCATGGCAACCGATCAAGTGAGACTAAACTGCTATGTTTATAACATTCATTCAGTTATCTCATAACTTGTTGTGAATTCCAATTATTGTATCACATTCCGGATAAACAGAAAATGTTAAACTTTCCGATCGAACAATCGAACACCCAAGTTTTCCCGATACAGATCAACACATGAAACAAGTCTAAAAACATTCAGTTCGTGCCTCAGTACCAACGGTCCAGCCGTAGAAGGGTCAAGCCAACGCCTCACATGTGGCACGCCGTACTGCCCCAAACCCGAAGGTTCAAAGGGCAGTTCAAGACGGTCACATAATCGAGTTAAGGTTTGTTGTCTTCTAGAGGGTCCATCGAGTTACTTGCACTACTTAGAACGTCTTTAAACCACGGAAAGATCCAACACTTGGAAATTTCCCGACAGGGGAAAAGTTGGGTATTTATATCCGGTCGAACTTTTTAACATATTCAAAAATACCCGGAAAGCCACACAGACAAAATTTGATAATCCGATCGAATCTTTGATTCCCAATACAACCCCAGAATACTCAACTGTAGAGTATACATTAAAATTACCCAGAAAACACAGGAGTTAATTATAAACATTACTGTGCAAAGAGGAGTCAACAAGTCAACAGTATGGCCGCGGAACAGCCGCGCCACGTGGGCTTAGGCCGCGGTTCCGCGGCGTTATGACGGAGTTAGGTCTCCGTTTTTCACAGTATTTCATAAAAAACCCTGCTTAATTTTCTGCATATTTTTAATATTGAAAAATCCAGATTTTTAAAAAATGGACAGAGAGCATTTTGGAAATGGGTTTCGATATTCGTTCGGATTTCAAACGTCGTCTAGACTTCGCCTAAGGCTCTAGCTAGGCTTTGATACCACTGTAGGTCAGGCAGCCACCCCATTCAATGGGGTCGCCGTGGCACCAACGGGTCCCTCAGGCGCTACTTTTTACGCATGCCCCCTCGCGAGGACTACAACCCGCCGGAACACCTTCCGGTCTCGGGACACCCTGGGGGTAAGAGCCTATGCTTCGCCACACTGTCACACAGTGAGAAACCCCCATAGGTCGACATCCAATGCCTAGTAGCTCTGATACCACTGCAGGGTTCCTAGGCACCCTAATGAGGTCTCACAAGGCATCAAGCATGCCAATTTCATATTTTAACGGTGCTGAGAAACCATAGAACGGATCGTCGGCTAGATGTTTAGGCGAAAATGAAACTAGTTAACAACTTAACTAAATTTTAAACGGAAATACAACCTTTGTAGATCCGGTGCTCCACCTCCATAGCTCCGCAACGAAGTCCCCTCGCTTTCCAAATGAATTCCCAGGCTCTAGCGTCGGCTTCGTCGGAGAAATGGCGAGCTAGGTCGTCGATGTCCATGCCCAAGATGATCTACGTCGAGGCATCGCTAGATCAAGCTCCACCTTCACCAAGCCATGAAAAATTCTGAAGGAAACACCCTATACTACTTGGCAAGAGGTAGAGGATGAAGAAATAGGAAGTGGGTTCACTTTAGAATTGGATTTCTCACTCTTTATCATCACTTGCCATTAATGGAGCAAGCTTTCTTCCATGAAGAAATGAAGAAGAAGAAGAAGAATGTTATGATAAGAATTAATTAAAATAGAAAAGAAAATCCATTCTTATCATAACTCTTACCTTGGTTAAGTGTAGAGAGAGAACTATAGTTAAGTGGAGTGGTTAGGTTTTAACATGAGACAAAATGGTGACATAATGAAAGCTTCATGAAGCTTCATTTACAAACAAAGAAAAGCCACCATTTTCTTACTCTTTTTATTTTTCCAAATGAATAACTAAAGAGAATAAATGAATAAGAAAATAATAAACCCTAACCACTCATAAAACCATGGTTCAATCTTTACACAAACCCAAGTTTGCATGCATCATCAAACATGATACAAGCAAGTGCACAAAATCATATCGCATATGCAATGCGCACATCCGAGCGAGAAAATCCATTTAAAGTGAACCGATACTAGTTAATGCAAAGTAATATATCAAATATATAATTATGCATTAAATCATTAAATCAACACTTGATTTAACGATCCGGTCATATCGTATATAACCGACTAGTATCCTATGTACCGGTTTATTGAATCAATCCTTGATTCGATAATTAGGGTATATCGCATATAACCTAATCGATACATTTATCGCGAGAATGTAATACGGTATCACATACACGCATTACTCTCGGTCCCGCACATATCTCATATGCGCTCCTATTTCGTTTCGCTTGAGCCAGGAAACCTCTGTGTAGGATTCTAAAGACTCGTCAATACGCCGGCAGCGGATGATGATCATATCAAACATCCACAAGCCGCAAGCGGTCTGCTAAACGTAACGGCCACCCAGGTATTGAGCGATCAGAAGATCGACGAGCAAGCCCGCTCACACTCCTGTGAATCTAACCAATAACACTACCGTACAGTCCGGTCTGATCGTCTGATATGTCGCATATCTTGCCTAGGGGTGGTAAACGTCAGACCCCAATAGCTCGATAAGTCGTGTCGATATGAGGTCTATAACAATTCGAGAAACTACTGGTAACACTTACCAGTAAATCTCAGCAACCCTGGCCAGGGATTTCCTGTTATAGCCAATCGAACAGAGCGCAACATCAACCCCCTATACCGGGAGAGACGAATCCCCTCCTATCACTCATTGCCTCCATGTGACTCGGGACTGTACCCAAAAACCACCGTTTTGCATGCCCTCTTGGACGTGGTAAGATGGAAATCAAAGCACAGTGAGAACCACACAAGACTCTATGACGATCTCGGGTCAACAGACTACTCTGTACCAGTGTCACCAGAGAACTGCCATCTGACGTGAGGTATAATACCATCTGGGAGTTCTCGACGAGTCCGTCCAGTGTACCCTGTCTCTACTGAGCACCCGTATATCATCTTTGATGTCAAACACCGATGGATATGGGATCATCCATCACCCATCTGTATGGGTCGAGATGGTACACGCTAGTCTACTCTGGTATATCGATGCCCCGTCTCGATACACCCACGACTAGGGACTTTCAAGGATGTACTTATGGACTACCATGTCCCCACTAGTATGATCCGCATCATAGTCCAGGTAGTCAAGTACACATCCTTAGGGCTTTACCAACATGTAACAGAGAGACAATCAGTGTATACGTTAAGGTAAAGAGTAACCAGATAGCATACTATCATGTCGAGCGAGAAAGTCCTCCCTATATATGTCCCAGCATCCACTACAATATACAACCAATGTACAGTAATGGCCTCTAGGGCATACATATAACTAACATCATATACGTGGGAGCTGGGGTCTATAAGTGTTAGTTGTATGTATGCCCTAGAGGCCAGTATTGTACAGATGATGTATATTATATTGGATGCTTGGACATATATAGAGATGACTTTCTTGCTCGATATGATAGTATGCTATCTGGTTTCTCTTTATCTTAACATGTATACTGGTCTCTTTAAACTGTCTTATAGTTACATGTTGGTAAAGCCCTTAGGATGTGTACTTGACTACCTGGACTATGATGCAGATCATACTAGTGGGGACATGGTAGTCCATAAGTACATCCTTCAAGGTCCCTAGTCGTGGGTGTATCGAGACGGGGCATCGATATACCAGTGTAGACTAGCGTATACGCTTCTCGACCCATGAGATGGGCGATGGATGATCCCATATCCATTGGTGTTTGACATCAGATATGATATACGGGTGCTCAGTGGAGACTGGGTACACTGGACGGACTCGCCCAGAACTCCCAGATGGTATTATACCTCACGTCAGATGGCAGTTCTCAGGTGACACTTGTACAGGTTAGTCTGTAGACCCGAGATCGTCATAGAGTCTTGTGTGATTTCCACTGTGCTTTGATCTCCACCTTACCACGTCCATGAAGGCGTGCAAAACGGTGGTTTTGGGGTACAGTCCCGAGTCACATGGAGGCAATGAGCGATAGGAGGGGTTTCGTCTCTCCCGGTATTGGGGGTTGATGTTGCGCTGTGCTTTGGCCGTAACAGGGAAGTCCCTGGCCAGGGCTGATTCAGGGATTTTCTGTTAAGTGTTACCAGTAGTTTCTCGACCCTTTATAAGCCTCACATCGACACGACTTATCGGTTATTGGGGTCTGACGTTTACCACCCCTAGACTTGATATGCGACATATCAAACGAGGAGACCGGAATGTACGGGAAGTGTTGCCGGTTGGCTCGACGGGAGTTATAGCAGGTTCGCTTGTTCGCTTCTGATCGCTCAATACCCGGGTAGCCGTTACGTTTAGTTGACCGCTTGCGGCTTGGGGGTGCTTGATATGATCATCACCCACTGCCGGCGTATTGACGAGTCTCAGAGTCCCACAATGGAGTTTCCTAGTCCAGGCGAAACGTTGTGGTGCGCGTATGCGATATGCGCATGGACCCAATTAAAATACGCGTATAGGATACCGTATATTGATCGGGCGGCTTGCTTTTGGTTTGGGTCATATGTGATATGACCGGATTGATGAATCAAGTGTTGATTTATCATTTAACCATTAGTTTCTCACTAGAAATCCTTTCTTGTGATGGATGGATGTATGCATGCATGTATGTTTTTCTTCCTTGTTGATTCATGCACATATGGATGTGCATGCACACATACATACATACATCATCTATCATGGTTGTTTATACATAGAAAATGGTGGATATATAAGACTCACACCATGGTTTATTTTATGGATATTTATTTTTATTTTTGCTAAAACAAAAGAATTGAGATAAGATTGAATCATGGTCAAAGTTTCTACACTCTTCTTATGACCTAACCATTTGCACCTAACTTTTGACCATGGTTTAATCTTTCTCTTGTGTTTAACTAAAGAAAAATTAAATATTCATAAAGAGATAACCATGGTTAGAGATGAAGAGAAAAAGATATATATTCTTATGTTTTTCTTTTTCTCTTGAGAGTTATTCTTATCTTCTTCTAAAATATCCATCATCTTCTTCAACCTTGAGCTCATGCTCTCTTGAATTTTCAAGAGAGCAAATCATTCATCAAGATAGGATTTTGAAGTGAGAAAAGCTACCACAACATCATTCTACACAAGTCTTGCCCACTTGTTTAGAGTGTAAGCTTCGTTTTTCATACTTGATCTTGCGAAGTTGCTAGCTTGGACAAAGCGGACTCCGGGTGGATCATCGGTGACCGAGAGGCGTTCAAGCGGAGTTCATTCAAACCCCAAGTAGCCGAGGAATATAGCGTAGGGAGCTACAAAGGTTGTACTCTCTAAACCCTAGCTTTCCTTTCATATGATGATGTGATAAATTTAGAAACCCTAATTTTCTAGGATCGTTCCGATGTTTGTTAACTTAGCACCCTAAAAACTCCACCTTTGGTTCATGTGATGCTTCCAAACCCTTCATTAGGTGCTAGTCTAACCTTTCATTGGTATCAGAGCCGACCTAGAACGTTAGGCGATCCCTTTACGAAGTTAAAACTCCGATCGAACCGAAAATATGGATTTTTGGGTGCTCTCTGGACTTTTTTCAAAATCTAGTTATTTTCAAAATTAAAAATACTTAAAAAATACAGCAGGAAAAGATAAGAATTACTGTGAAATACGAACCCATGATCTGAACAACCCGCCGCGGAACCGCGGCAAAGCTTGGCTTAAGCCGCGGCTCCGCGGCCATATAGTGACTTCATGGCTTCGTTTTTGCACAGTAACTCCTTAAACTGCTTGTAAATTGTTTTGAGTATGTTTAATCTGAATATACTGTTGAAAATTCTGGAGATGATTTTGGACTCGACGATTCGATCGGAATTTTCATTTCGTTTCTTTTCGGGGTAAATTAGAAAGTAGTGAAGTGTTTGAACGAGTATCATTTGCTCACTTTTCACGGGGTTTAAATCCTTCGGAGGTTCGTGCAAGTTTGTTTGTGGTGGACCCTCTAGAAGACAACAAACCTTAACTCGATTATGTGACCGTCTTGAACTGCCTTTTGAACCTTAGGGTTTGGGGCAGTACGGCGTGCCACATGTAAGACGTTGGCTTGACCCTTCTACGGCTGGACCGCTACCACTGTGTCATACTCCGGGTTTTTGAACTCCGCTCAAGTGTTGAGCTTTAGTGAATCTTGGATATTTGATCGTTCATTCGAAAACTTTAATACTGTCTAATTATCTGGAATGTGATGCAATGTGTGGAATTCATATTATAAGACATGAAATACGAGGTATGTGATACTTCGCATTTACGATGTCTAAAGAGAATGTGGATTCCAGATATTGCAGTTTTACACTTTCTTTTCTGTGACCGTAAGTGTAGTATGTCGATATCGCCGGTTTCGTTGCTATACGTCAACGACAATTGGGGTACACATACTTACTTACGTTGATGATATGTGATATTATGTGTTGCTGAGATATGATGTGCAGGATTGTTGCGATTGAATAGCCGGGGTTTTTTTTTTATGTGAGATGAGAGCTTTATATTTTCATTCATGTAAATTCAAATGTAATGTAATATTCTTTTATTTGGGGCACTTCCGGGTTTAGGTTGTGTCACCAGTGTTGTATATTATTTACTTTTCCGCATTAGGCTGGACCCAAGGAGGGGAGCACAGGTGACCGGGTTCTGGGGTTCAGTGGGAGGCCATCTCGAGGAGTCGAGACCGGGTCTCCTAAACTCCAGAATTGGTAGGGTCGCTTGCCGCTCTCGTAGAGGTCCAGGGTGTGGGCTTGGCTATTCGTCGCGACTGTGGAATCCGTATTTTCTATTATTGGCTAAAATACTAAATACGGACGTCCTTGTATATCCCACATTATATCTATGTTTCTGCTGCGATATCTGTGATGTGATCATTTGATATGTTCTGATGGATACAGTATATAGTATATATGATATATTATATAGACGTTACTTATGTTTTACACCCGCACTAGCCCCTGCCCTGCTCTGTCGTTAGTTACCTAACCTAACGGTGCACGAGGGGACATCGAGGGGAATGCGGATGGCATAAGTGTACGTCGTATTTATCTGTGATGTTTAGGTGACTTAAATGATGGGACTTCATTAATGTGATTAATGAAAGAAAAGAAACCTAAAAGATGTTGTAGAATCAAAAATTTTAAAATAAAAGGGGTAGCTACAGTTTTGCTTTGCATAGCGGTATATATGATATACCCTGCACCTTATTCGATGAGGAAAGGGCCGAGATCCCTTCACCGGGAGTGACCCCTTTAGCAATAACTGGCAGATGCTACACACTCGGTTTGTCTTTTGATTGCTTCTATAGTTTCTACTTTGCACAGTGATATATATGATATATCCCGCACCTCATTCGACGAGGAAAGGGCCGATGATCCCTTCACCGGGAGTGACCCCTTTAGCAAAACTAGAAAAGCCTCAAAATCACTCCATTTCAAAACTTCACTTGATTCTACAACGATATCAAGTTCATTACGCAATAGGTTTTCAGAAAAACCTGTCGTGGCCCTCCGTCATTTCAGATAAGAACTGTTTAGTATTCGTGCTGCGTTTGTTGGCCTTTGTCAAGGCGTAGTGTGCGGTAGCTGAATAGTGCTTATCTGCTTATGCATGTGATGCAGATTGTTTCAGGGTAGTCGTACGACCTTGTTGGCCTTTGTCAAGGGTCGTGCGGGTGGGTTTGATTCAATCAAGAAATGACGGGTTGAACTTGACTAGAATCCTATGATTTGTTGGCCTTTGTCAAGGTCATAGGACGCTAGGGGCAAAATATTATCGGGAATTTCAAGTGTTGAAATTTGCAATGAGATTGCATACCTTCTATGAGATAGTTGGATCCCGATACCCACTGCGAGTAAGAGTTACTCCTGGGAGAGTTTTACACATTACAATTAGCCGATCAAGTAGGTGTCTAGAAAGGTGTCAACGGGGTTACGCCTCTGGGAAAACGAGGTTTACTTTAATTAGGTCCGTGCGAAAGCACGGGGAACCTCCCTCAAAGTACCGACACTGGCCTGGCTGAAAGATTGGCGAAGTTGTAGGGTGTAATTAATCCCGGCTAGTCTTTCCTTTTAGGGTTTGAAGGAAGATTTGATAAAAACCAGTGGGAGCCATCCTGATTAGATAAGATAATAACCAATCTGATCTTGCAAGAGCATACGCTAAAGTGTTTTCTTTTCTCTCTATCCAGGTAGCGACCATGTCATGCCTTAATAAAGATAATAATATGGATGTATTGACTGAACCCGCATGTTATACTGTGTTGGGGAACGTTGGTTCCGTTCTTTCTTATAAGAGTTATAGGAATGAACAGGACATAGGGGAATACCAGGATTCCCAAGCCACCCAAATGAAGAAAGTACATGATGATGCATTTTCTTCGGGTGTGTTCGTTACAGAAAACTGTTTCTCCATTTGCCCTACGTCCTGGGTATTAGATACCGGGTCAGGATCCCATATATGTAATCAGTTACATGGGCTTAGAAAAGGTAGAGAACTTGGAGAAGGTGATAAAAACATAAGAGTTGGAAATGGTGCAATTGTTGCAGCTAAGACTGTCGGGGAATATCACCTTGCATTACCTACTGGTAATACTTTGGTTCTGAACGAATGCTATTACATGTTGAACCTGATATGCAACATTATATCGGTTTCTTTGTTGAGTAAAGAGGGATATAATTTTGTAATACAGGATAATGTTATGAACATTTTCCATAACCAAAAGTTGGTTGGATCAGGCACGTTATGTAATGGAATTTATATTCTAAATCAATCAACAGTTCTGAGCATAACAAACACACACAAGAGGAAGAGTTCAGAAATGAACGAATCCTTCTTGTGGCATTGTAGACTCGGTCATATAAATGCGACACGACTGGCTAAGTTGCATAAGGATGGATATTTGAATCCGTTTGAATTTTCATCTTATGACACTTGCCAGTCATGTCTCAAAGGTAAGATGACCAAAACTCCGTTTACGAGAATCGGAGAAAGAGTTACTGAACTCTTGGGACTGATACATAGTGATGTATGCGGTCCCATGTCTACACATGCCAGGGATGGTTCATCGTACTTCATTACATTCACTGACGATCTCTCTAGATTCGGATATGTGTTCCTGATGAAACACAAATCAGAAGCTTTTGAGAAATTTAGAGAATATAAACAAGAAGTCGAAAACCAAACCGGAAAAAGTATTAAAATCCTTCGATCTGATCGAGGAGGTGAATACTTGAGCAATGAATTCCTGGACTTCCTAAAAGAGAATGGGATTCTCTCTCAGCTGACTCCTCCATATACACCACAGCACAACGGTGTATCGGAGCGGAGGAACCGCACCCTATTAGATATGGTGCGCTCTATGATGAGCACAGCTGAGTTACCTATTTCCTTCTGGGGATATGCACTGGAAACAGCCGCATACCTATTGAATCAAGTTCCAACTAAATCTGTACCTACCACACCATATGAGATATGGAGTGGGAAGAGACCATGTCTTAAACGAGTTAAGATATGGGGTTGTCCGGCCTATGTCAAGAGGCAAAATCCGGACAAACTCGAGATGCGGTCAGTTATATGCAAGTTTGTGGGATATCCCAAAGATTCACATGGATATCTTTTCTACCAAGCAGAGGAACAAAAAGTGTTTGTTTCTCGACATGCCACCTTTTTGGAAAAGGAATTTCTTGCAAAAGAAATTAGTGGCGATAAGGTAGAACTGGAAGAAATTTCGGCTACACAAACTCAAACTGAAGATTTAGTGGAACCAGAGGATTCAGTAGCTCCCAACGAACCTCAGCCTCTCCGCCGATCTAGTAGGGTTCCTCGCCAACCTGAGAGATACTACGGTTTTCTCATGGATGGTAGGAGCGAGGATTGCATCATGGAGGATGATGACCCAACTAGCTTCGAGCAGGCCATCACGAGTAGGGACTCAGTGAAATGGCTGGATGCTATGCGATCCGAGATGGAATCCATGTACACCAACAAAGTATGGACTTTGGAAGTTGCTCCTGAAGGGGTAAAACCCATTGGGAGCAAGTGGATCTTCAAGAAAAAACTTGGTGTAAATGGGAAAGTGGAGACTTTCAAAGCTAGACTTGTTGCAAAGGGTTTTCGTCAAAGACCAGGTGTGGACTATGACGAAACCTTTTCTCCAGTGGCTATGCTTAAATCCATCCGGATCATGCTTGCCATCGCTGCATATCATGACTACGAAATCTGGCAAATGGATGTTAAGACCCCTTTTCTAAACGGTGATTTAGAAGAGTGCGTGTACATGACTCAGCCAGAGGGCTTCGTAGACAGTGGGAGCAGCGGGAAGGTGTGCAAGCTGCTTAAATCCATTTATGGATTAAAGCAAGCATCGCGGAGTTGGAACATCTGCTTTGACGTCGTTATCAAAGAGTTTGATTTCGTTAAAAATCCAGATGAACCGTGTATCTACAAGAAGGTGGCAGAGAGTAAGGTTGTCTTCCTCGTATTATACGTGGACGACATACTCTTGATAGGAAATGACATTCCTATGCTGCAATCGGTCAAGCTCTTCTTATCAAAAAGATTCTCAATGAAAGATCTTGGTGATGCCTCCTGCATATTGGGAATCAGGATCTATAGAGATAGATCCAAATGGATATTGGGATTGTCCCAATCCAGGTACATTGACACCATACTAAAGAGGTTTAGTATGGAAGAATCCAAGCGTGGGAACTTACCCACGATCTCTGGAGTCACTCTCTCCAAAGAGATGTCTCCTAAGACTGATTTGGAAAGAGCTCGCATGCAAGAGATACCCTATGCTTCGGCTGTAGGTTCTATCATGTACGTGATGCTATGTACCAGACCCGATGTAGCATATTCACTAAGTGTAGTGAGCAGGTATCAAGCTGATCCTGGAGAGAGTCACTGGACAGCTGTGAAGAGCATTTCTCAAGTACTTACGAAGGACTAAAGAGATGCTCTTGGTGTATGGTAACGGAGAACTCCAAGTGGAGTCCTTTACCGATTCGAGCTTCCAGAGTGATAAGGACGACTCTAAGTCGCAGTCGGGATTTGTCTTTACCCTTTACGGAGGGGCGGTTAGCTGGAAGAGTTCCAAGCAGGAAACCGTGGCAGACTCGACGATGGAGGCTGAATACATCGCTGCCAACGATGCTGCCAAAGAGGCTGTCTGGATCAAGAAGTTCATTACTGAACTTGGAGTGGTTCCATCCATTGAGCATCCAATACCTTTGTATTGCGATAACAATGGAGCGGTGGCTTTGGCCAAGGAACCTAGGTCCCATCAGCGATCCAGGCATATTCTGAGGCGGTATCACCTGATCCGGGAGATAGTTGATCGCCGGGAGATCGAGGTCAGGAGGGTTGACATGAAGAACAACACAGCGGATCCACTCACGAAGGCCATTCCCCAGATACAGTTTGAGAGACTCTTCGGGATGCTCGGTATGCAATACTACAGTAGCTGGCCCTAGTGCAAGTGGGAGATTGTTAGTTGTATGTATGCCCTAGAGGCCAGTATTGTACAGAAGATGTATATTATATTGGATGCTTGGACATATATAGAGATGACTTTCTTGCTCGATATGATAGTATGCTATCTGGTTGCTCTTTATCTTAACATCTATAATAGTCTCTTTAAACTGTCTTATAGATACATGTTGGTAAAGCCCTTAGGATGTGTACTTGAGTACCTGGACTATGATGCAGATCATACTAGTGGGGACATGGTAGTCCATAAGTACATCCTTCAAGGTCCCTAGTCATGGGTGTATCGAGACGGGGCATCGATATACCAGTGTAGACTAGCGTATACGCTTCTCGACCTATGAGATGGGCGATGGATGATCCTATATCCATTGGTGTTTGACATCAGAGATGATATACGGGTGCTCAGTGGAGACTGGGTACACTGGACGGACTCGCCAAGAACTCCCAGATGTTATTATACCTCACGTCAGATGGCAGTTCTCAGGTGACACTTGTACAGGTTAGTCTGTAGACCCGAGATCGTCATAGAGTCTTGTGGGATTCCCACTGTGCTTTGATCTCCACCTTACCACGTCCATGAGGGCGTGCAAAACGGTGGTTTTTGGGTACAGTCCCGAGTCACATGGAGGAAATGAGCGATAGGAGGGGTTTCGTCTCTCCCGGTATTGGGGGTTGATGTTGCGCTGTGCACGATTGGCCGTAACAGGGAAGTCCCTGGCCAGGGCTGATTCAGAGATTTGCTGGTAAGTGTTACCAGTAGTTTCTCGACCCGTTATGAGCCTCACATCGACACGACATATCGGTTATTGGGGTCTGACGTTTACCACCCCTAGACTTGATATGCGACATGTAAGTGCACGGCGGCGCCCCGGCCGTCAATCCGACGGCCAAATGCGGAAGCGGTGATAAACTTTAATTTTTCTTGAACTGGAAAACCGCCGCGCACCAAAAACCCGGATCGAACCACTAACTAGTCCTAGCTATCTACAAGAAAGGGAAGAGAGATTTACCGACAGATCCGAGTCCTCCGGTCTTCTCGTCGTCGTCCCGATCTCCTGCGGAATGTGCCGTCTCCTCCTCGTCGCCGGAAATGCAACACATCGCCTACTTCTTTTACGGGCTCCCACCTCAATGCTGAGGCAACTCGGGCACGAAGCCGGCTACTCGACGTACCCAAGATTCGCTGTAGAATATTGTGCAGGACTCAAGTCTCACTTTGGGCTATTGGAAGTTGCCATTTTGGTGGAGGGATGATACAAACTTTTTCTAGGTGAACTTGGGGATTTTTCTAACATGAAAGGAACAAAAATCCCCACTAGAAATTCTTGGACAGCCCAAAATGAACTTGGCCGGCCACAAGAGAGGAGGGGGGAGTGAATGAGAGTGTAGTATGTTAGATAATGAGAGAGCCATCCAATAATACAAAAAGGGAGAGAGAGAGAAGGCTATCATGCAAAGGAAATCATTACCAAATCAAAACCCACACTCAACCACCTACCACCAACCTCATCATCAACAACCATGATGATATACAAAGTCAAGCAATCATGAGTTTATGAAGTTAAATGATGGGACAAGTATCATGACATGATAATATGCAAAGACCCCCTCCACAAATGCCTATTTGCAACAATGCAAATAAGCCCTCCTCCACCAATCTTCGGCCAATGAACGATACAAAGGAAATCGGCTGAAACGAAAAGCAAACTGGCAACTCCAGAAAACTGGTCCCATAATAAATTACAGGAAAACCCCGATACTGTGCATACACACCCGCTTTTGTATTTCGACCGAAATACAAATGCAATGAGACTAAATCTACACTGTACTATACTAGGATCCGGCTTATACCAAAACCGGCTAGTATCACCCGTTCGATCCCGATCCATGCAATACCGCACGTATCTGATCGAACCTTGCCATATAACCATACAGCCTATAGTACAAACTGTCCTATCCTGATCTGTGCAATACGGCACGTATCTGATCGGACCTTGCCATATCTCCATACGGCCTCTACAACCTTTCGCCCGAAAGCTGAGTAACTGAATGTGGGGGACTCTAAAGACTCGTCAACACCTTGGTTGTGGATTTAACCACTAGCACGTCAGAGGTATAAGCCAATTCGTAACGGGCTACCAGGTATTGACTAAAAGGGACGTCTGTGAGCGAACTCAGCCCGACTACTGGAATACCTACCAGTAAATCTCCTTGCCTCGGCCGAGGGCTTCGTGTAATGGCTCTCCTAGACACAGCACGACCTCACCCCCAATACCGGGAGAGACGAACCCCTGAAGATGCGCTCACTGCCTCCATGTGGCTCGGGACTGTACCCAACTAAAACCTGTTTGCACGACTCCTTTGAGCCGTGGTAGGGTAGTAATCAAAGTACAGTGGGAACTTACACGAGACAAATGACGATCCCCAGGTCGATGAACTAACCTGCACACATGTCACCAGGGAACTGCCATCTGATGTCTGGTATATGACCAACTAGCATGTTCCCGGCGAGTCCTGTCCGGTGTACTCATAACCCAATGAGCACCTGTATACATCTTAGGTGATCCAACTGACACCAGTGGCTTGTGAGACCGGCCACCGCCCCTCGTCGGGGTCTCGACTGTATACACTAGTCTACTATGGAGTATCGATGCCCTGTCTCGAAACTCACACGACTAGGAACCATTTAAGGATATGCTTATAGACCCCAGCTCCCACTTATATGATCGCCCTCATACTGCTGGTGGTCAAGCAAGAATCCTTGGGGCTCTATCAACGTGTAATAGCGACTTGTCAGGTCACCTAAAACAGTACACGATGATAAAGGTAAACCAGATAGCATACTATCATCTCGAGTAAGACTGTCCTACCGGGATAGGTCCTCCATCAATCATTGCAATCACGTACCTGTGACCTAATAATTGACTCTGAGGGCACTATCTCCAACAATCTCCCACTTGCACTCAAGGCTAATTATTGCGATGTCGCATACTCACAGCCCGTGTGATACCGAACACCCAACTCCTGTACTAGTCAGTCTCACAAAGCTCGTTTCCGAAACTATTGCGTTCGAGGAATAGCCTTAGTGAGTGGATCCGCTTTGTAGTATCTTTCTATGTCTCTCTATATCTCAAGTTCGCCGAGAAAGCCATCTCCCGAAATGAGCAATACCTGTCTTAGAATGTGTCTGGATGTCTGATGGGACATAGCTCATAAATGAACTCCAAATCCAAACTTCTTAGACTGTATCGACAACTGAACTTAATCAGTATCCTGCGCCATGCCTCCCTCAGTATTGCCTTGGATCACCTGTCCAAAATACTGCCACTCGTTAGAAGGAAAAAACTATAACTCTGACATCCTCCTTGTTGTCCAGGTCACCTTGGAAGCCTGGAATGATAACTGTCTCCCGAATAAGGCTGTCGCTATCATATCCCTAGAACATCCACTTATGTTCTAAAACTGCTTCCGACTGTTTCTCCAGAATTGGATCAAATGTCAACTTATTGCATCTAGTGCAAGAACAACATCTGGTGTGGTACTTGACATCTCATGATTGACTCAATTGCCTGAGCAAGTGATCTGCCAATCATGCACATCCCTCTCTACTTTAGTCTATAAGACACCTTTAGAGAGGGTGACTCCATTACCTGCAGGTATACTGCCGTGCCAGGAGTCGTCCATTCTAAATACTCTTAGAATGCTGTCTAAGTATCCAGATTGGGAAACCACCCAAATCTAGATCTAAAGACATTGATCTAGTAACCAGTATGTCTGATATAAAATCCATTTCATTTGTGGAGAAACCACGGTGTGACGACCAAAGTATAACCGATCGTAGTATAGGAGTTTCTTTTCCTACTCTGTGTATGTCATCCAAATACCAGGATATCACACCCTACTACCTTCTCAACAGATCCATCCTCTATTCTGATGAAGTCAAACCCATGACTGTTACGTCAGAAATAGATGATCTATCTCCGCTACATCTGCTTTAGTCTATAAATAGACATAAGCTACTTGTCCACCATTGCTTCCGCTGCTCCCACTGACTACGACAACCCTCTGGCAGTGTCATATAGACGTACACTTCTAAAAATAGTTTAGAACGACGCTATGCTCATCCTCCCGCCGGGTCTCGCAGCCTGGAACAACAGCAATGGTAATTGTGGGTAAACAAGAACTTCCCTGTCACCGTCCTTGAAGCTACCGTAGTACCTCTCGGGTGCCTGAAGTTACCCACCAAACCTGCGGAGTGGCCAATGGAATATCAAGCCAGATTGAATCTTTAGGTTCCTTATCAAATCTTCAGTAATCGTTTGCGGTTCTGGAATCACTTCCAGTTCTACCATACTCCCATTACTGTTTTTGAAAAAATCCATTTTTAATAAAACTGTGGCGAGTCTAGAACAATATTGCCATTGTTCATCTAGATGGTAGAAAGTCAACCCTCGTCATAGCCTGGGTCAACCCACAAACAGCCATTACAGAAAATGTGCCTTGAGTTGTCCAGTGTCTGGTTTTAATCATAAGCCGGACAACTCCGCGTACCTTAACAACGTTAAGATACGAACTGTTCTATTTCACATATAGGACTAGAGGCACTGATTTAACTGAACCAGATCCAAATCATGCAACTGTCTCCAGTGCATGTTAACTAAATGGAAGGAGGCCGATCAGCGTTACTCAACTTAGGAATGCTTCCAATTATGAATAACGTGAAAGAGAAGCAAGATCTCTTTATCATTACTATCAACTGAATACCATACACAAGTATCTACATCTTCGATCTCTTTGAAGAATCCCGATACTTGCTACACCTGGTTCTCTACTCTATTCAAATACCTATAACTTCTCAAAATTCAGACCCTGTGTTTCCGCGAAACACTTGTCTAAAAACTAGAGAAGTTATAAGTAAACCGAATATAGTACGATGACCAACCCCTCTGTCCTGATGGACCCTGGACAACATACAATACTCTGTATAAGTCCCTTGAGTCTGATAACTCATTCACTGTGTGTCGTAGGATGAAAACTGTACTTATGGTCAAGAAGAATTACACCGCTGTTTAATGCTCCTTACCTAACCACCCACTGATATAGGTAAATGTCGCAGACATAATTTCAAAAAGGTATATCTCACTCTATGAAAATAGACGTACAGATATATCAATTTGAAATTGGTGCATAACAGCGGATATTCAAAACCAAATATTTGCCAACCGGCAAACTACCCAGGTGACTTCCTCAAATATCACCGATTACAACGAATCCCGATATAATGAGGATGATCACTCGATTCCCAATAACTTACTCCCACTCATCATCTGTAAAACCATACAGATGTGAGAATCGTACCTGGTAAATACATACCTTGAGTAAGTATCTAATCGGGAAATCAGTTTTCCTTTAACAGTACACAGTGAGACTGAAATATTGAAATGTTTCGATGGGGTATCCCGGTATTCCTAGTAATGCCTCTTCCAGATTCACGACTGTAACCGTATAATTCTTTGCCACCTCTCCAAATCCCTTCATATGTCTTTAGTCTTTACCTTCTGCACACCCCTTTAGGCCAAATGGTTTTCTTCCTTCCCTACCGTTCGGCACCAGCCTATGGTTTGGAAGAAGACTATCCAATAAGCATAATGGGTGTACTGTCCTAATCCTAGGAACACTCGCAATGCGAGAGAAGGTGAAGATAAAAGACACCTGAATAAATCTTATTCCTATTTCTCCTGAACCAGAATCCATCCCCGAACTGGAACAAGTTCCTTTCGAGTTCGTATATAACCATACGATGGAGTATCCAATAAACTGTGGATCTTCGTAGTGATACGGAGTGTCCTGGAGAAATGCAAAGGTGATTTAGGATTGGCGAAGGAGTACTTGGTTTGGTCGTGAATATCTGTTGCAATTTACTTTGCCCTCTTACTAATCCCTTTCTTTGTCTGAACTTAGTACCTTCTGTACGCCTTCGTTAGGCTAATTGGTTTTCTTCATTCCCTACCGGTCGGCACCAGCCTAAGGTTTGGAAGAAGACTATCCAATTTGCGTAATAGGTGTACTATCTCCTAAACCAAGGAGTACTCGCAACCTGAGAGAAGGTAAAAGGAAAAGACAACTGAATAATCCTATCCGTTTCCTCCAGAACCAGGAACCATCCTCGAATAAATTCTTTCGAGTTCGTATCTAACCATACGATGGTTTTGTCCAATGGAAGTGGACGCTCGTAGTAATACGGGGTGTCCTGGAGAAAAGTGTAAAAGTAGGAGTGGCAATGAGGTTCGCAACTCTGACAATCCAAAAGCCAGTGTTAAGAAGGTTCGGTCAACTTGGTCACTGAGTCATTGTCTTAGGGTCGGGTCAATGGTCGCTGCCAAAGAGAGAGAGAGAAAAGAAACACTCAGCGTGCACTCTATCCTAGATCAGAATGGTTACCAATTTATCTAATCTGGAATCCTCCCACTGTACCTCAAATTCTCCTCCAAACCTGAAAGAAGAATTAGTCGGGGTTACCCGAGGAGTAAACTAACTCATCAGTGGGAATCGGGATCCAACTCTCATCGCATGACAACGTGACGGAATCCGCTCACGGTATCACACTCCAGAAGGTATGCGCATATCTGGCAAGTTTCAGTTCTTTTGAAACTCCCGATGAGATTTCTGCCCCATGCTCTTATGACCTTGGCGTGAGGTCAAAATATCATAAGTCACATGTCAAGTTCTACCCATCATTATCCAGGTTAATTTGAATCCACCCGTACATACCCTTGACGTAGGCCAAAATAGTAGTACGACTGTCCCAAACCAACGCATCTATCTATGCAACAGATAAATACCCGGCAGCTACCAATCACTATGCCTTGGCGTGAGGTCAAAATACATAGCTTGAATACTACCGAATATTTAACTGAAATGATGGAGGGCTACGAATGGTTTCTGGCGAAAACCTTTAACGTAAAGAACTTGATATCGTCGAAGGAACGGATAGCTTTTAAAAATATAGTGACGAAAACCGTTGCTAAAGAGGTCACTCCAGGTGAAGGGATCTCGGCTCTTTCCCCGTAGAATGGGGTGCAGGATATTCCAAATGAATACTGCGATGCAAAGCAAAAGTAATCGGCTATAGTGAAGTCATTGCCCTGACGCAAACTTTTGTCCAAGGGGTCACTCCCGGTGAAGGGATCTCGGCCCTTGCCTCGTCGACTGAGGAGCAGGATATTCCAACTGAATATCACGATGCAAAACAAAAGTGAACGTCCTTGCAATAACAGCTTTTTGAAAAGTGTTCCAACAACATCAGATTAGGTTTGTTTTTAACTTGCATTGATCCGAATCAACGCAGTCCCATCAATTGATCACACCAAAAAGAACGAAAATATACTGATGTACGTATATGCCATCCGCATTCGCCACTGGGTCCCGTCATTACCCGTTAGGTTAGCTAACTAACGACAGAGCGGGGACTGGACTAGCGCGGATGCAAAACATATACAACATCTACTAATATATATACCAATATATTATATTTCGCTCAAGGCGTGAAAGAAATGCAACATCACAGAAAATGTACAGCATCACAGAAACAATACAGATATCTGGGATCCCCGGGTTTCACAGAGCCACTACTGAAACCCGACGTTCCCCTGGTCGTGTGGATAGCCTGTGCAATGAAATCCTAGACCCCTACGGGCGCGGCAAGTTACCCGCCAAAACCTGAAGCGAGGCAGACCCTTTCAGCACCGTGAATGGACCACCCAGCACTTCACGGAATCCGGTAACTTGGGCACCCCTCCTGGGTCAACCTGTACCCCCTACGAGTGCGGCGAATAGCCCGCCAATCCTAGAGTAAAGCCCCCTCCGTCTCAATGCCATGAGATGTGGGCTTGATTCCCTCTAGAACCCGGCTATCCGTGCACCCCTCCGTGGGGTAATCCTAGTACAGAAAGTAAAATATACATACAACGGGTACATCGACCGCAACCAGGTCGTGCCCCAAAATAATAATACAAACAGGCAGTGACGGCAGTCCACATGTCGGACGCTCGCCCCGCAATATCAAATATACATAATACAACCACAACTGTACTAGCATTGCATCCAGGCTATCCCCCACGACCGATCCGCAACATCACAGCAAAAACAGAACATCAACGTGAAAGTCACGTTCGCAAATCCGTCTAACCGGGCTATAGCAGTTAGACAGGATTTACCGATCAAGTGACATTCACGGTCGCAGATATAATGTAAATACTGTGAAATAATGTGTTTAAAAT
This sequence comes from Agapanthus africanus, assembly GCA_030015575.1. NCBI lineage: Eukaryota > Viridiplantae > Streptophyta > Magnoliopsida > Asparagales > Amaryllidaceae > Agapanthus > Agapanthus africanus. The sequence continues at coordinate 156,675,546 of JASDDO010000004.1, forward strand.
ATCCGATCAATCAAATTTTAACAAGTGGGCCCCCAAGCATTACTGTAGCAGATCAAGAAATTCTGGGCCCAATATTAATATTCCAAAACCCCAATTTAAACCCCAGAAAGACACTGTAGAAATTTGGTGCAGGGATCTCCACAGTTCGCGGCGGAACAGCGGCGGGAAGGGGGTATTTGCGGCGGTTCCGCGCTCCTACTGTGGAGTCACTTCATCGAATTTTTACAGAGCTCTTAGATTTTCCAGTACATCAATATTTTACAACCTGAAAAATTTTTCGAGACCAAAAAATATCAACAGAAACTGATGCTAACAAAAATGTAGTTTTGGAACATTCGATCGATCGAAACAGAAAAACACACTACACCAAGCTAGACTAAGTTAATGGCGAGGCTATGATACCACTGTAAGTGCACGGCGGCGCCCCGGCCGTCAATCCGACGGCCAAATGCGGAAGCGGTGATAAACTTTAATTTTTCTTGAACTGGCAAACCGCCGCGCACCAAAAACCCGGATCGAACCACTAACTAGTCCTAGCTATCTACAAGAAAGGGAAGAGAGATGTACCGACAGATCCGAGTCCTCCGGTCTTCTCGTCGTCGTCCCGATCTCCTGCGGAATGTGCTGTCTCCTCCTCGTCGCCGGAAATTCACCACATCGCCTACTTCTTTTACGGGCTCCCACCTCAATGCCGAGGCAACTCGGGCACGAAGCAGGCTACTCGACGTACCCAAGATTCGCTGTAGAATATTGTGCAGGACTCAAGTCTCACTTTGGGGTATTGGAAGTTGCCATTTTGGTGGAGGGATGATACAAACTTTTTCTAGGTGAACTTGGGGATTTTTCTAACATGAAAGGAACAAAAATCCCCACTAGAAATTCTTGGACAGCCCAAAATGAACTTGGCCGGCCACAAGAGAGGAGGGGGGGAGTGAATGAGAGTGTAGTATGTTAGATAATGAGAGAGCCATCCAATAATACAAAAAGGGAGAGAGAGAGAAGGCTATCATGCAAAGGAAATCATTAACAAATCAAAACCCACACTCAACCACCTACCACCAACCTCATCATCAACAACCATGATGATATACAAAGTCAAGCAATCATGAGTTTATGAAGTCAAATGATGGGACAAGTATCATGACATGATAATATGCAAAGACCCCCTCCACAAATGCCTATTTGCAACAATGCAAATAAGCCCTCCTCCACCAATCTTCGGCCAATGAACGATACAAAGGAAATCGGCCGAAACGAAAAGCAAACTGGCAACTCCAGAAAACTGGTCCCATAATAAATTACAGGAAAACCCCGATACTGTGCATACACACCCGCTTTTGTATTTCGACCGAAATACAAATGCAATGAGACTAAATCTACACTGTACTATACTAGGATCCGGCTTATACCAAAACCGGCTAGTATCACCCGTTCGATCCTGATCCGTGCAATACCGCACGTATCTGATCGAACCCTGCCTTATAACCATACGGCCTATAGTACAAACTGTCCTATCCTGATCCGTGCAATACCGCACGTATCTGATCGGACCTTGCCATATCTCCATACGGCCTCTACAACCTTTCGCCCGAAAGCTGAGTAACTGAATGTGGGGGACTCTAAAGACTCGTCAACACCTTGGTTGTGGATTTAACCACTAGCACGTCAGAGGTATAAGCCAATTCGTAACGGGCTACCAGGTATTGACTAAAAGGGACGTCTGTGAGCGAACTCAGCCCGACAACCCTACTGAGCCTGTCAGTGACAATATCCGTACAGTACGGTCCGTTCGTCTATGAGTATCGCATGGCGGGCCTAGGGGGTTGGTAAAAGTCAGACCCCCAAAAGCGGTACAAGTCGTGTCGGAGTGTTGCCCAGAACACCCTGAGATACTACTGGAATACCTACCAGTAAATCTCCTTGCCTCGGCCGAGGGCTTCGTGTAATGGCTCTCCTAGACACAGCACGACCTCGCCCCCAATACCGGGAGAGACGAACCCCTGAAGATGCGCTCACTGCCTCCATGTGGCTCGGGACTGTACCCAACTAAAACCTGTTTGCACGACTCCTTTGAGCCGTGGTAGGGTAGTAATCAAAGTACAGTGGGAACTCACACGAGACAAATGACGATCCCCAGGTCGATGAACTAACCTGCACACATGTCACCAGGGAACTGCCATCTGACGTCTGGTATATGACCAACTAGCATGTTCCCGGCGAGTCCTGTCCGGTGTACTCATAACCCAATGAGCACCTGTATACATCTTAGGTGATCCAACTGACACCAGTGGCTTGTGAGACCGGCCACCGCCCCTCGTCGGGGTCTCGACTGTATACACTAGTCTACTATGGAGTATCGATGCCCTGTCTCGAAACTCACACGACTAGGGACCATTTAAGGATATGCTTATAGACCCCAGCTCCCACTTATATGATCGCCCTCATACTGCTGGTGGTCAAGAAAGAATCCTAGGGGCTCTATCAACGTGTAATAGCGACTTGTCAGGTCACCTAAAACAGTACACGATGATAAAGGAAAACCAGATAGCATACAATCATCTCGAGTAAGACTGTCCTACCGAGATAGGTCCTCCATCAATCATTGCAATCACGTACCTGTGACCTAATAATTGACTCTGAGGGCACTATCTCCAACACGACATATCAGACGAAGAGACCGGACTGTACGGGAAGTGTTGCCGGTTGGCTCGACAGGAGTTGTAGCAGGTTCGCTTGTTCTCTTCTGATCGCTCAATACCCGGGTGGCCGTTACGTTTAGCTGTCCGCTTGCGGCTTGGGGGTGCTTGATATGATCATCACCCACTGCCGGCGTATTGACGAGTCTCAGAGTCCCACAATGGAGTTTCCTAGTCCAGGCGAAACGTTGTGGTGCGCGTATGCGATATGCGCATGGACCCGATTAAAATACGCGTATAGGATACCGTATATTGATCGGGCGGCTTGCTTTTGGTTTGGGTCATATGTGATATGACCGGATTGATGAATCAAGTGTTGATTTATCATTTAACCATTAGTTTCTCACTAGAAATCCTTTCTTGTGATGGATGGATGTATGCATGCATGTATGTTTTTCTTCCTTGTTGATTCATGCACATATGGATGTGCATGCACACATACATACATACATCATCTATCATGGTTGTTTATACATAGAAAATGGTGGATATATAAGACTCACACCATGGTTTATTTTATGGATATTTATTTTTATTTTTGCTAAAACAAAAGAATTGAGATAAGATTGAATCATGGTCAAAGTTTCTACACTCTTCTTATGACCTAACCATTTGCACCTAACTTTTGACCATGGTTTAATCTTTCTCTTGTGTTTAACTAAAGAAAAATTAAATATTCATAAAGAGATAACCATGGTTAGAGATGAAGAGAAAAAGATATATATTCTTATGTTTTTCTTTTTCTCTTGAGAGTTATTCTTATCTTCTTCTAAAATATCCATCATCTTCTTCAACCTTGAGCTCATGCTCTCTTGAATTTTCAAGAGAGAAAATCATTCATCAAGATAGGATTTTGATGTGAGAAAAGCCACCACAACATCATTCTACACAAGTCTTGCCCACTTGTTTAGAGTGTAAGCTTCGTTTTTCATACTTGATCTTGCGAAGTTGCTAGCTTGGACAAAGCGGACTCCGGGTGGATCATCGGTGACCGAGAGGCGTTCAAGCGGAGTTCTTTCAAACCCCAAGTAGCCGAGGAGTCTAGCGTAGGGAGCTACAAAGGTTATACTCTCTAAACCCTAGCTTTCCTTTCATATGATGATGTGATAAATTTAGAAACCCTAATTTTCTAGGATCGATCCGGTGTTTGTTAACTTAGCACCCTAAAGACTCCACCTTTGGTTCATGTGATGCTTCCAAACCCTTCATTAGGTTCTAGGCTAACCTTTCAATAAGCACATCCTTAAAAGGTCCCTAGTCGTGAGAGTTTCGAGACAGGGCATCGATACTCCAGAGTAGACTAGTGTATACAGTCGAGACCCCGACGAGGGGTGGTGGCCGGTCTCACAAGCCACTGGTGTCAGTTGGTTCACCTAAGATGTATACAGGTGCTCATTGGGTTATGAGTACACCGGACAGGACTCGCCGGGAACATGCTAGTTGGTCTTATACCGTCAGATAGCAGTTCCCTGGTGACATGTGTACAGGTTAGTTCATCGACCTGAGATCGTCATTTTTCTCGTGTGAGTTCCCACTGTGCTTTGATTACTACCCTACCACGCTCAAAGGAGTCGTGCAAACAGGTTTTAGTTGGGCACAGTCCCGAGCCACATGGAGGCAGTGGGCGGATCTGCAGGGGTTCGTCTCTCCCGGTATTGGGGGTGAGGTCGCGCTGTGTCTAGGAGAGCCATTACATGAAGTTCTTGGCCAAGGCAGGAGATTTAACGGTAGGTATTCCAGTAGTATCTCAGGGTGTTCTAGACTGCACTCCGACACGACTTGTACCGCTTTTGGGGGTTTGACTTTTACCAACCCCCTAGGCCCGCCATGCGATGCTCATAGACGAACGGACCGGACTGTACGGATATTGTCACTGACAGGCTCTGTAGGGTGTCAGGACGAGTTCGCTCATCGACATCCCTTTTGGTCAATAGCTGGTAGCCCGTCACGTATGGCTAATACCTCTGACGTGCTAGTGGTTAAATCCACAACCAAAGTATTGACGGGTCTTTAGAGTCCGCCACAGCACAGTTACTCAGGTTTCGAGCGAAACGTTGCAGAGGCCGTATGGAGATATGGCCGGGTTTGATCAGATACGCGCGGTATTGCACGCATCATGATCGGACGGATAATACTAGCGGGCTTTGGTTTAAGCCGGATCCTAGTATTGTACAGTGTAGATTTTGTCTCTTTGCATTTGTATTCAGTGGGAATACAAATGCGGGCATGTATATGCAGTCGCGGGGTTTTCCTGTAATTTATTACGGGATCAGTTTTCTGAAGTTGCCAGTTTGTATTCTGTTCCGGCCAGTTTTCCTTTGTTCCTTCCCGGCCGGACTTTTCCGATGGAGGGGGTTATTTGCAGTTGTGAAAATAAGTTTTTGTGGAGGGTGTTGTTTGCTTTTGTGGCTTCATGATGGCATCTTTTCTTTTCATGCATCATTACATTCATTAATGAGAAGAGATTGATTTGTTTATGGATGTGAGGCTTGCTTTTGGGGGTGTGGTCACCATTCTACTTTTCCTACACTCACCTCCCTTCTTGTTGATTCCATGACACTCCTATTTTGAGAGAGGGGCCGGCCACACATAGAGGAGAGAATGAGAGAGTTCATTTTCTTGTGGTGGGATTTATTCATCTCATTCTTCATGCTTGCAAGATGATACACCTTCCTCCTCTCCAAAGTTCTTTCTCTTCTCCATCATCTTTATGGCAACTTCATAACCCCAAAGAGACAAGCTACTACACTTAGTCTACAGCATCTCTTGGACGAGTCGGCTCGCCAACTTCTCGCCCGAGTTGCCTCGGTCCAGAGGTGGGAGCCCGTAAAAGAACCCGGCGATGTGGTGCCCATTCCGACGAGGAAGCGACGACCGGAGATTCCGCGAGGAGATCGGAGTGGAGGCGAAGACCGAAGGACACGGATCGCTTGGTATAGCCTTCTATCCCATCTTATAGTTTGCTAGAGTTAGATTAATGGCCCGATCCAGGATTTTAGTGCGCGGTGGTGCCGGTTCTAGTTTATAGAAATGTTTTCGTTTCCGCATTCCGGCGTCGGATTGACGGCCGGGGCGCCGCCGTGCACTTACAGTAATAACTGCCCGGACACCAAACGTGTAGAGGTGCGCGTATGTGAACGAACCCTGTCATAAAACCATACGACCTCTACTCTGTTTTGCTCAAAGGCGAACAACCCTCTGTGTGGGACTCTAAAGACTCGACACTATACTGGCAGTGGGTTTAACCACAGGCCGCAAGCGGTACTATCTGTACGTAACGGTCCCCAGGTAGATGCCGATAAGAAGACCGATGAGGTGAACCCATCTGAACTCCTACTGAGCCTGAATGTGACAATCTCCGTACAGTCCGGTCTGTTCGTCTGAGGGTATCGCATGTCGGGCCTAGGGGGTAAACGTCAGTCCCCTAATAGCGGTACAAGTCGTGTCGGAGTTTAGCCCAGAACACCCTGAGAAACAACTAGAAACACTACCAGCAAATCTCGCTTGCCCTGGACAGGGACTTTGTGTAATGGCTCTCCTAGACACAGCGCGATATCAACTCACAATACCGGGAGAGACGAATCATGTCTAACCGTCACTGCTTCCAAGTGGTTCGGGACGGCACCCAACTACTACCTGTTTGCACAACTCATTTGAGCCGTGGTAGGGTAGTAATCTAAGAACAGTGGGAACACACTCGAGGAGAAGTGACAGTGTCAAGTCAACGGACTAAGTTGTACTCATGTCACCTGGGAACTGATAACTGACGATAGGTATAATACCAACCAACAGTTCCCAGCGAGTCCTGTCCAGTGTACTCGTAACCTAACGAGCAACTGCATACTATCTCTAGTACGACGTACTGATGGCTGTGGGACAGACCATCTCCCATACTGGGATGAGAAGCGTATACACTAGTCTACTCTAGAGTATCAATGCCCTGTCTCGATAATCCTATCACTAGGGACCTGTATAAGGATGTGCTTATAGACTACCAGCCCCCACTAGTGTGACTGCCATCATAATGCTGGTAGTCAAGCAAAAGATCCTAAGGGCTCCATCAATATGTGTTAACAATATGTCAAAAGAAACACATACACATATTAAGATAGATACAAACCAAGTAGCATACTACCATATTGAGCAAGAATGTCAATCCGTGTATATATCTCAAGTTTCCAAAATGTAATATACAAACTAGTACTATACAATAATGGCCTCTAGGGCATATCACGCTAACAATCTCCCACTTGCACTAAGGCCATGTGCTGGCAATCGCAGACCTATCATCTCGAATAGCCTCTCGAACTGTGTCTGAGGAATGGCCTTTGTTAATGGATCTGCAGTGTTATCTTCTGTAGCAACCCACCGAACCTCGATCTCCCGACGATCCACGATCTCCCTGATCAGGTGATACCACCTCAAGATGTGTCTGGACTTCTGATGGGACCCGGGTTCCTTCGCTAAAACTATAGCCCCGTTGTTGTCACAATACAGAGGTATTGGATCAACAAAGGATGGAACCACCTGAAGTTCTGTCAAGAACTTCTTCATCCAGACGGCTTCTTTTGCGGCATCAGATGCTGCGATATATTCCGCTTCCATCGTCGAGTCAGCAACGGTTTCCTGTTTGGAACTCTTCCAACACACCACCCCTCCATTGAGAGTAAAAACATAACCCGATATGGATTTGGAGTCATCCTTGTCACTCTGGAAACTGGAGTCAGCAAAGGCCTCGATCTGGAGGTCTTTTCCGCCGTACACCAAAAACATATCCTTAGCCCTTCTCAGGTACTTCAGAATGTTCTTTACCGCTATCCAGTGCTTCTCCCCAGGGTTTGACCAATACCGGCTTACTACACTCAGTACATAAGCTATATCTGGTCTGGTACACAACATCGCATACATTATAGAGCCTACCGCAGAGGCGTAGGGTATAATAGACATGCGATCCCTTTCCAAATCAGTCTTGGGAGACATCTCTTTGGAGAGGGTGATCCCGTGACAAGCCGGCAAATTACCGCGCTTGGAATCTTCCATACTGAATCTTTTCAGTATGGTGTCGATGTACCTGGACTGTGAAAGTCCTAATATCCTCTTGGACCTATCACGATAGATCCAGATCCCCAGAATGTAAGAAGCATCACCCAGGTCTTTCATGGAGAACCTGTGTGACAAGAACCCTTTGACAGATTGTAGCATAGGAATGTCATTTCCTATCAAGAGAATGTCATCCATGTATAAAACGAGGAATACGACAGTTCGTGCTACAATCTTACTATAAATACATGGTTCATCTGGATTTTTGATAAAGCCAAATTCTTTGACCGTCTCATCAAAACAGATGTTCTAACTCCGCGATGCCTGCTTCAGTCCATAAATAGACTTAAGCAACTTGCACACCTTCCCGCTGCTCCCACTCTGAATGAAACCCTCTGGCTGGTCCATATAGACACACTCCTCTAAATTAACATTTAGAAAAGCGGTTTTTACGTCCATCTGCCAAATCTCATAATCATTGAAGGCAGCAATGGCAAGAAGGATCCGAATGGATTTGAGCATAGCCACTGGAGAAAAGGTTTCGTCATAGTCCAAACCAGGTCTTTGACGAAAACCCTTTGCAACAAGTCTAGCCTTATAGGTCTCAACCTGTCCATCTACACCAATCTTCCTTTTGAAGATCCATTTGCAGCCTACGGGTTTTACCGCTTCTGGTGCAACGTCCAAAGTCCATACTTTGTTGGTGTACATGGACTCCATCTCGATCCGCATTGCATCCAGCCATTTTACCGAGTCAGTGCTCTGAATGGCCTGCTGGAAGCTAGTCGGCTCATCATTATCAATGATGCAATCCTCTCTATCCCCGTCTATAAGAAAACTGTAGTATCTCTCAGGTGGATGAGAAAGCCTACTACTCCTGCGGAGCGGCGCAGGAATGTCCTGTCCTTTCGAACCTTCTGGTTCTACTAAGCTTTCAGTAATAGCTTGTGGTTCTAGAATTTCTTCCAGTTCTATTGCGCTCCCACTTGTTTCTTTTTCTAAGAACTGATGTTCCAGAAAGTGGGCATGACGAGAGAAAAAAACCTTTTGTTCTTCTGCGTAATAGAAAAGATACCCCCTGGAGTTCTTTGGGTATCCCACAAACTTGCACAGTACTGAGCGTGCCTCGAGTTTGTCTGTATGCTGCTTTTTGACAAAGGCTGGATGATTGATCTTTAAAAATTCAAGACTGTGTCGTGTGTAACTCGAATGAATTTCTTTGTGTCGGTATTTAGAGAATGAATAAAATTCACAATCAAAGAATTATATTTGACCGCAATCAACTACGGTGTCAGTTGTAGATCGTAAGCGAGTGCGGATCGTCCACAGGGATTGTGCGATTCGTTTCTATATTTGATTTGTTTGAATTGAAAAGTTAATCGAAAAGAAAAGAAATCATGATTCAAGATTTTATCGATTGATTCAAGTGTCACTAGTCTAATCAAGAATCAAGAAAATGATAAACAATCGAGAATTGGGTTTCGATGATATTTCCAACCAAATGTCAAGAATCTAAATGAGGCTCGCAGGAATCGATCGGATCTATAAACGTGATGTAATCTCAAGATATCGTATTCTTGTCCTTCGAAGAATTGATACTAGATCGATGATGATCGATGAGAGTTAGGGCTTTCTCGTGAAACTAGGGTTTCATCATTTAACCCTTGTTCTTTCGTCGATATCATTCACATTCTAGTCTCTAGCAATTTCAAGAACGATCGTAACTCCCCAATTTCGAGCGATAACAATCAAGAAAGCATCGCAACGAAACTAGGTCGTCGATTCTTGAACTTGCTAGGGTTTACAAAACTCGTAGGAATCAAGAATCGTTTTAAGATATGTTACATCATCATTCTATTGATCGTCTCGACTCCTCGACGAGCGGAGTATTACTCAAACATCACAACAAGAACTACAACTATAAATTGAAATCGAATCATGATGCAAGAATTTAAAGAAAACAAGATAAAAGAATTTCACCTTTTATTTATATCAACAATTTCATTACAGTCGCTCAAGAACTACAAGAGAAAGAACTAGATTGTCGATTTGGCTTCGCTTTTCTCCGTGAGTCGTGGATCGGCTTGGACCACTTGCTCTGTTGAAGATCGGCTCCGCTCATAAAAGGTTGAAGGGCTTCTTGCTTGATTTGGAACTCGGGATCTTGGCTTTTGATTGGAATTAGGGTTAGGGTTTCACACAAGTCTTGTCACTAGACTTGTGGAAGAAGAAGATGAAGAAAGAGGTAAAGAATGGAGATTTTTCTAAGTATCTAAGTATTGGTTATTGGATCCAAGTATATCCTTTAACCCTAGGTCTAGGCTTCTATTTATAGACTTCCCAAACCCTAGGTCTAGGTTTGAAATTACAATTCCCTCCAAAAGTTTGTTGAGGAGCTTCTAGAAATAGTTTGTTAGGAGTTAGCTTAGGCTTTAAGCTAGGATTAATTAAGCTTATAAACCCTAGTTTGCTGAACTGGAAGAAGCCTCTGGAGTCTTCTAGAACTTGGAGTACATTTCTGAACTGTAGCAGCTGAAGAAAGAGTTATGCACCAAAATTGGAGAGCTGACGTGGCAGAGCCGCCGCGGAGCCGCGGCGCAAGCCGGCTCCGGCCGCGGTTCCGCGGCCATGTTGGCTCCTTGTGGTTTGGTCTTTCTGGCACATACTTGGGCTGCTGTTTGGGGCTTTATCTGATGTGTTGATTCTCAAAATACTTTCCAGATTACTTCCAGATCTTTAGCCTTTGAGTTGGCGTATGTTTTCAGCTTCTTTTGGCTTTTGTTTGGATTTTCCTGCACAATTTCTCAAGACAAGTGTTGCACAATATAGGGATGATGCGATGCCATGAAATGCAGTCAATTTCCTTTATAGTGCCGGTTTTAGAGTCTAACACATGCAATCTGATATTTAACGACTGATTTGCTAATATGTGAAATATGAATACTGTACACTTCTAAATGAGTGCAGATGATAGGGAAATTGCCGGTTAAAAGATGCAGTATTTTTGACTGATCACTGAACATCCCCAAATCTTCAGATATTGCAGATAGGGTTTCTTCCCACTCCACAACTGATATGGTGTGGTAGGCACTGACTTAGTTGGAACTCGGTTCAAAAGATATGCAGCTGATTCTAGTGCATATCCCCAGAAAGATCGCGGCAACTCAGCGTTACTCATCATGGAACGTACCATATCAAATAGGGTTCGGTTCCGTCTTTCCGATACACCATTGTGTTGTAGTGTGTATGGAGGAGTAAGTTGAGAGAGAATTCTATTCTCTTTTAGGTAACCCAGGAACTCGACACTCAAGTATTCACCACCTCGATCAGATCTCAGTGTCTTGATACTTTTGCATGTTTGTTTTTCTACTTCATTCTTGTATTCCTGGAATTTTTCAAAGGCTTCAGATTTATGCTTCATTAAGAAGACATGTCCATACCTTGAAAAATCATCCGTAAAAGTAATGAAGTAAGAATAACCACTTCCTGCATGTATAGACATTGGACCACATACATCGCTGTGTACGAGTCCCAAGAGCTCACTCACTCTTACTCCGTGTCCAGTGAACGGAGTCTTTGTCATCTTTCCTTTGAGACATGATTGACAGGTTTCATATGATTGATATTCGAACGGATCCAAATATCCTTCTTTATGCAACTTAGTTAACCTTGTCTCATTGATGTGACCCAGTCTACAATGCCATAAGAAATCATGATTTATTTCTGGAGACTTTCTTTTGTGTGTATTCTGGATATTGAAAATCTGTGGTTGGTTTAATACGTATATACCGTTGCTTAATGTACCTGACCTAATCAAAACATGATTAAGGTGAATGTTTACAACATTACTTACAAATGCAAAATCATAACCTTCTTTCGACATTAAAGATACAAATATGATATTACAAATCGAATTGGGTACAAAATAACATTCGCGCAAAACCAAAACATGTCCATCTGTCAATCCCAAGTGATAGTGCCCCACGGACTCAGCATCCATGCCTGCTCCGTTTGCAACTCTGAGGGTCATATCACCTGCCTTCAAAACTATACGCCTTCTCAGTGCCTGCAAAGAATTACAGATATGAGATCCCGATCCGGTATCCAATACCCAGGAAGTAGAGTTGATTGATAGAAGGTTTTCAATAACATACACACCTGAAGCCGAAGCCACAACTTGCTTCGGGTCCTGGTTCTTGGCCTTCCAAGCCCTGCAATCTTTCTTCCAATGTCCTTTCTTGTGACAATAAAAGCACTTTTCCTTCCCCACAAGCTGTCCCGCTACCTTTGCTATCGTTGTCTTTCCCTTGGCTTCCACTTTACTAACACCGCCCCTTGGTTTGGTGGGGGCCTTCTTCTTCTTTCCTTTTGCTTTCGCTTTGGACCTAGAAGAAGAAGCTCCTCCAACAGACAAAGCGGGTGTTTCCCTGAATTTCTGTAGGGTGCCCTTTGCAGGAAGTTCAACTTCTTTTCCTTGCATGTTGAAGTTCAGGATAAACTGGGCGTAAGTGGAAGGAAGGGACTGGAGAATCAAGTCAGTGTAGAGCTCGTTCTCTAATGTGGTCCCGAGGTCCGTGAGCTCCTCAATGTAGCCAATCATCTTAAGCACGTGTTCCGCTACAGATGATCTGACGGCCAACCTGGCAGAAAACAACATTTTCGAGGTTTCGTATCTGGCGATACGGGAATGCTCTCCATATAGTTCCTTAGTATGGAGAAATATGGATTCAAGGTCCATATTCTCGTGCCTCCTCTGATGTTCATTGTCCATAGAGGCAAGCACGAGGCACTTGGCCTTCGCGCAGTCAATCTCCCAGGTCTTACGGATTTCCTTATCCGCGACGCTGGATTCTGGACCTGGGACGGCGGGGGCTGTGGTGGTTAGGAGATACCCCAACTTGTCATAAGTGATTGCCATTTTGACATTCCTGAGCCAATCTTTGTAGTTTGGCCCTGTCAGTATATTTTTATCTAGTAGTAACTTAAGGCCGGTCATGATGTTTGGTCGCTGTAATTAGGAGAGAGAAAAGAAACACTTTAGCATGATGATCCTGCAAGTTTAGAGTGGTTTTTAGTTTGTCTAAACAGGATGGCTCCCACTGTTTCTCGAATCCTTCCTCAAACCATAAAAGAAGAATTAGTCGGGATCAATCTCACCGTACAATACTTTCTTAACCATTCAGCCAGGCCAGTGTCGGTACTTCGAGGGAGGTTTTACGACGCTTTCACGAAGTTCCTTAATTAAATAACCTCTTCTCCCTGTGGGCGTAGCCCCGCTAACACCTTTCTAGACACCTACTTGGTTTATAGCATTGATCGTTAAGTGAGAAAGTTTCTCGAGGAGTAGCATATACTCACGGTAGGATCGGGATCCAAATATCATCGTGTGATAAAGCTGAAGGAATCCTACCAAAATCATCACACTCCATATGGTATGCAACACTGGCAAGTTTCAGTTTCTCTAGAAACTCCCGATGTGGATTTTTGCCCCATACTCTTATGACCTTGACGAAGGCCAACATATCATAAGTCACATGTCAAGTTCTACCCGTCATTATCCAAGTTAATTTGAACCCACCCGTGCATACCCTTGACGAAGGCCAAAATAGTAGTATGACTGTCTCAAACCAATGCATCTATCTATGCAACAGATAAATATTCGGTAGCTACCAATCACTATGCCTTGGCGAAGGTCAAAATACATAGCTTGAATACTACTGAATATTTAATTGAAATTACGGAGGGCTAGAATGGTTTTGGCGAAACCGTGAACGTAGTGAACTTGATATAATCGAAGGAACCTGATAGCTTTTAAAAAGAGTGGTATAAGCTCCGCGTTTTTAAAAGTTTTCTGTTTTGGAAAAAAAACCGAGTGGTTTTGAAATTGTTCCAACGATTTAACTTTGGTTTGTTTTCTTTGCATTAATATAATGCGTCCCATCAATTAATCCTACCATTGCAGAAAACAACAAAAATATGACGTACGCTTATGCCATCCGCATTCGCCATGGGGCCCCGTCATCACCCGTTAGGTTACTTAACTAACGACAGAGCGGGGGCTGGATTAGCGCGGATGCAAAACATAAGCAATGCCTACTAGATATCATATATAGATATATACATTCGTCAGATGCAATGATAGCCATTCTAGATCACAGATGAACACATTGGATATGCTAGGAATCCGCGTTTCGTTTGAGCCTGCAACGAAAGACGGATTACACGGTCGCGATGAATAGCCAAACCCCACCCTAGACCCCTACGGGTGCGGCAAACTACCCGCCAAGTACCCGAAGTGAAGCAACCTCCCTCAACAACGTGAGTAGGCCACTCGGCACTTTAAAGTACCCGGTAGTTTGTGCACCCCACCTTAGGTCTATCCTAGGAGCAAAAACAGTAAAAGAAATAATATACAGTGGCGGCTACAACCTCAACCCGGATATGCGGCCATAAAAATAATATTACATCAATTTACATTTTTTTTAAATTGAATGAAAGATAAATAAACACTCATCTCACAACCCCGGCTATTCATCCGCGACAATCCAACAAGTTCATATACACAATCCAATATCACAGATCACAGATATGTACAACCCCCACTAATCGACGTATAGCGATTAGTCGACGTTCAGTACATATATCACATTACAGATATTATCAATTAGCTAAAATTTATAGAACTTCGATCAATATTCCAATTTGAAACTACCCCAAATACAACACTGTTCTCTGAAGAATCTGGGCAGAAACAAAGTATCTGAAAAATCACAAAACATCAAGCTGGACACACTGTAGGAAAAACGAGTTGACTCCGAGTCGACTCGGCCGCGGATCCGCGGCGAAACGCTTGGTTTCGCCGTGCATCCGCGACGAAACGCTTGGTTTCGCCGCGCTTCCGCGGCAGTCTGACCGAGTCATGAGCTCGTTTTTCTTGGGTGTCCTTAAAAAACCCTGCACGTATTTTTCAGGCCTCTGGAAATATTTTTAGACCTGTTTTTAAAAACGGCAAAAAACACTAGTTTTTGATGTTTTTTGCGATTTTTTTCGGATCAAAGTTCTAAATACTTTGCTAACATGTTAGTTGTTGTTTAGCTAGGCTCTGATACCACTGTAAGTCTATGTAACCCACCCCGGTACTTACGGGGAGGCGGAAAGAGTAAAAATCAGATTTTTATCACAAGGAAATATAGACTAATCATGAAGGATCTTTGCTAAACAAAAACTAACAAACTAATACGGAGTTTTAGCTACTAGGTTGGATGGTTATACCTAGTTCTTGAACTCCTTCTCTTCTTGTTGTGGTCCTTCTTGTTGCTAGCTTCTTGGAGTGGTGTAGACGGCTCCTCCTCTTCGTCTTCTCTTTGTCGAAGAAAGATCCACCCGAAGGCCTCTACCTTGAGCTCCTACCTCAACCAAGAAGTAACTAGAGTGCTTGGCTTGCTAGACTAAGAACCCTAGAATGAGTAGAGAGGTGTTTTGATGGTTTTGTCTCAAAGCTTGGATTTTCAATACATGAAACACTTAAGCATTTGAGAGAGAGGAAGAGGGAGAGCAAACCATGAGAGAGAAAGGTTATGATAGAATGAGAGTCTAGAACCAACCTTTTTCTCATATGCTAATAATAATAATAATTAGTAAAATTGTGATGGTAAGTTGATTTGACCATAATCATTTCACATTTAATGCTAAGCAAGCTTCAAGAAGCATCTTTTGCTTAACAAAAGAAAATATCAAGGTCAATAAAAGTCAACAAGTCAAATGGTCAACCAAACCCTAACCATGGCACAATTATCCTTAATTAATATTATTAATCATATTTCTCATTCTCATTATGGTTTAGAAAAAGTCAACGGTCAAAAATCCTAATGAGGTTTCTCCCTCTCCGCCTCTGTCAACTGTACGTACGTATCCGCATTCGTGTTCCGAAGAAACACGAATACAATGAGACAAGACCAATCCCAAAACAAATACTAGGATCTGGCTTAAACCGAAGCCCACTTGTAATAACTGCCCGGACACCAAACGTGCAGAAGTGCGCGTATGTGAACGAACCCTGTCGTAAAACTATACGACCTCTACTCTGTTTTGCCCAAAGGCGAACAACCCTCTGTATGGGACTCTAAAGACTCGACACTGCGCTGACAGTGAGTTTAACCACAGGCCGCAAGCGGTACTAGCTGTACGTAACGGTCCCCAGGTAGATGCCGATAAGAAGACCGATGAGGTGAACCCATCCGAACTCCTACTGAGCCTGAATGTGACAATCTCCGTACAGTCCGGTCTGTTCATCTGAGAGTATCGCATGTCGTGCCTAGGGGGTAAACGTCAGTCCCCTAATAGCGATACAAGTCGTGTCGGAGTGTAGCCCAGAACACCCTGATATACTACTGGAAACACTACCAGCAAATCTCGCTTGCCCTGGCCAGGTACTTTGTGTAATGGCTCTCCTAGACACAGCGCGATATCAACTCCCAATACCGGGAGAGACGAATCCTGTCTAACCGTTACTGCCTCCAAGTGCTTCGGGACGGCACCCAACTACTACCTGTTTGCACGACTCATTTGAGCCGTGGTAGGGTAGTAATCTAAGAACAGTGGGAACACACTCGAGGCGAAGTGACAGTGTCAAGTCAACGGACTAAGCTGTACTCATGTCACCTGGGAACTGATAACTGACGATAGGTATAATACCAACCAACAGTTCCCAGCGAGTCCTGTCCAGTGTACTCATAACCTAACGAGCACCTGCATACTATCTCCAGTGCGACGTACTGATGGTTGTGGCACAGACCATCTCCCCTCCTGGGATGAGAAGCGTATACACTAGTCTACTCTGGAGTATCGATGCCATGTCTCGATAATCCTACGACTAGGGACCTGTATAAGGATGTGCTTATAGACTACCCAGCCCCCACTAGTGTGACTGCCATCACAACGCTGGTAGTCAAGCAAAAGATCCTAAGGGCTCCATCAATATGTGTTAACAATATGTCAAAAGAAACACATACATATATTAAGATAGATACAAACCAAGTATCATACTACCATATTGAGCAAGAATGTCAATCCGTGTATATATCCCAAGCTTCCAAAATATAATATACAAACTAGTACTATACAATAATGGCCTCTAGGGCATATCACACTAACATTATTTTTATTTAAAAGAAGGTGAAAATAAAGAAAGAGAAAAAACTAACTAGCACACTTTCGTAGGCAACATGATTGCACTGAGCACGTGCAACAAGCCTTTAAACCTTTAGGTGTCCCTAGTATGAGGAGTGTTGTCTCCTGAGGGTTTTCAGCGGATTGCACCCACCAAATCCCATAATAGAAGGAAGACCATGAAAGTTACAAATAATGATAAGAATTGTAAAAGAAAGCCTTTGAAAATTAAAGTTTCCAACTATACTAGCTTTTCTGTTGTCATGAGCCCTATCTTAATAGTCATGAAAAAATATTAGAAATCACATCATCCCTCAATAAAACATCACCTTTATTCTTCATTCCTATCTTTCTTCCAAACATCGATCATATACCCCTACGTGTGTGTAAAAGTCATCCCTACACTCGGAGAATTCAATTCAAGCTATCATACTCTTGTCCATCGACCTCAGTAATTTTTAATCGGTGAATATTTAGATGGATTTGCTCACACACTTTTCATGCGACCGTTAATACTTCTTGAGGTACTAACCGACTGATTACTCATGTGCTTGCTTATTAGGCGTATTTGTATTTTCCTCGTCTTGCAACACCTAAGGCTTAGCAGTGA
The DNA here is from genome assembly GCA_030015575.1 of Agapanthus africanus. Lineage (NCBI taxonomy): Eukaryota > Viridiplantae > Streptophyta > Magnoliopsida > Asparagales > Amaryllidaceae > Agapanthus > Agapanthus africanus. The sequence goes on from JASDDO010000004.1 coordinate 156,693,060, forward strand.
CTCCCAAACCAGTTGGTCTAAGGCACTAGGTGATGAAGCACCCTCGCTATATTTTTTTTATTGCTGCCTTGGCGATAACAAAACCAGTGTTCATTTTTCTGCACCATTTTATTTTTTATTCTCCATTTATTATTTCCTTCATACTTTGGCTTTTAGACAAGAACATTTCAAGGTATCCTCTACTATCCCGAGTTTCAAGACGTGTGTAAGTGCGTATAGTAGGGTATCAACATTCAAATGTTTGGCTTCCAGAATAGGAACTATTTTTCAGACTTATTTTTATCCTCAGATTAGTGGCTTCTTTCATCTTACTAACCCTTGGGACAACGACTTATAACTACTTATTACTAGTCTCGTTTAAGAAAACTTCTAATTTTCTTGGTTTTCTTAAATTTTTCCAATCTTTTGGATGTAATTTTTCACTATCTAATCTTTTATTATAAAATTAAATATTAAATATTTTTTTCTTTTAATTTTTTTTAATTTTTATATGTTTTAAATGCTTTGTGATTATGCAAAGTGATATGCAAATGATGCGAAAATAAGCACAAACCTCCCCCAAACTTGTTTACAATAGTGTCCTCACTGTTGTCATCTGTTAGATCTCAGAAACCTGTAAGCTTGGAAGGAAATTTATTAATGGGGGCAATGATATATGATCGTGAAAATCTCCCCAAACTTATTCTTTTATTTATGTACAAAATTTTTATTATATATTTTTTCTTTTTTTTCATTTTATTATTATTATTAAAAAAAATTATAAAATGTATGGACAAGTTGACTCACCTCCATTCTAAAGATGTGACAAAATTACCAAGTCATGAAGGTGAGGTGGAGGAAAATTAGTCATTATAAAGCGGCTCTTGAAAAAACAGGAGCTCCTCCGATGGGTCAGTGGAAAAATACGGTTTAAGTCTATGTTCATTCACTTTGAAAATTGTACCGTTTTCAACATTTTCTACCTCAACTGCCCCGTGCGGGTATACATACCGCACAACAAAAGTTCCATTCCACCGAGAGTTTAGCTTACCCGCACGAAGGTGAAATCGTGAATCATAAAGAAGGACTTGTTGACCAGATGTAAAAGTTTTTCTCAAAATGTTTTTATCGTGAAATACCTTAGTCCGATTCTTTACAATTACAGCATTATCATAAGTTTCATCACGGAGTTCGCTTAGGTCGTTTAATTGCAGCTTCCAAAAGTTGCAGGCTTGATTTAAGTCAAAGTTAAGTTCTCTAATGGCCCACATTGCTTTGTGCTCAATCTCGACCGGAAGGTGACAAGCCATACGAAACACTAAACGATATGGAGACATACCTAGATCGGTTTTATATGCAGTTCGGAATGCCCAAAGTGTTAGTTATATGTATGCCCTAGAGGCCATTACTTTACATAAGATGTATATTGTAATGGATGCTTGACATATATAAGGAGGACTTTCTTGCTCGACATGATAGTACACTATCTGGTTGTACTTTATCTTAACATGCACTCTCATTGTCTCTATGTTACATGTTGATAAAGCTCTTAGGATATGTACTCGACTACTGGGACTATGATGAGATCATACTAGTGGGGCCACGGTAGTCGACGAGTACATCCTATAACTGTTCCTAGTCGGGGGAGTATTGAGACAGGGCATCGATACACCAGAGTAGACTAGCGTATACGCATCTTGACCCATATGATGGGCAATGGATGATCCCATATCCATCGGTGTTTGACATCAAGGATGGTGTACGGGTGCTCAGTAGAGACTGGGTACACTGGACGGACTCGTCGAGAACTCCCAGATGATATTATACCTCACGTCCGGTGACACTGGTACAGAGTAGTCTGTTGGCCCGAGATCGTCATAGAGTCTTGTGTGATTCCTACTGTGCTTTGATTTCCATCATACCACGTCCAAGAGGGCGTGCAAAAAGGTGGATTTTAGGTACAGTCCCGAATCACATGGAGGCAATGAGCGATAGGAGGGGATTCGTCTCTCCCGGTATAGGGAGTTGATGTTGTGCTGTGCTCGATTGGCTATAACTAGAAATCCCTGGACAGGGTTGCTGAGATTTACCGGTAAGTGTTATTCGTAGTTTCTCGAACTGTTATAGACCTCAAATCGACACGACTTATTGAGCTACTGTGGTCTGACGTTCACCACCCCTAGGTGAGATATGCGACATATCAGACGACGAGACCGGACTGTACGGGAGTGTTACTGTTTGGATTCACAGGAGAATGTACAGGCTTGCTTGTTGATCTTCTGAGCGCTCAATACCTGGGTGGCTGTTATGTTTAGCTGACCGCTTACATCTTGTGGGTGTTTGAAATGATCATCACCTACTGCCGGCGTATTGACGATTCTTTAGAGTCCTACACAGAGGTTTCTTGGCTCAGGAAAAATGGAGTAAGAGCACATATGTGATATGTGCGGAACCGAGGATAATGCGGTATGTGATACCGTATTGGATTCTCGCGATATGAGATATCGGCCGGGTATATGTGATATAGCCGGGTCATCGTATTAGTCGGTTATATGCGATATAGCCGGATTGTCGAATCAAGTGTTGATTCGATAATTTAATGTATAATAATATATATGATATATTAAATTACATTAACTAATATTAGCTCACTAAAAGATTCTTTTTCTCACTCGGGTAATACATTGATATATATGCGATATATGTTAATTGTATTATTTTATATTGTTACGATAAATATTATATATGTGATATATAATATTGTAACATGAAACGATAACTAATGCAACATGTTTAGTAGAGATTAAACAAGATTAGGGTTTATTTTGGGTTACTTCCTTCTTGATGATTCTAGAAGGTTTCTTTTTGTTTTGTGCAAGATATTTACAAGTGACTCGTCTTTAACCTAACTCAAACCCTTCACCCTTGGTTAATTCTCTATAAAGGTTTAGCAACCTTGGTTGCATTATTCATCATTATCTTCTTTGCATTATTCATCACAAAAGGATTTTATTATTGATTCATCTTCTTCTTCCTTCTTTCTTTCATGGAAAAAGCTTTCTAGCTTTTTTCCAAGTGATGAAATTGAGTGAGAATAAGATTATAAATGAGAGCAAAAATCCTACTTCATCATCCTCATCTATCCTTGCCATTTAGATGAGGGTGTTCACTTCATTTAGTGAGTGTTAGCTTGTGTTAATGAAACTTCAAGGTAGATCATCTATGTTATCGAATATCGGAAGCAAGACTGCATCTTTCTCTTCGTGCAGCCTCTTGAGAGTCCGGAACAAGATGATCGCAGCGAAGGGACCTCAACACGGAGCTTCAGAAGTGAAGGACCGGATCTACAAAGGTTGTAATCCCTTTCACTTAGTGTTAAAGTGTTTAACATGCTTGTTTTCGCATAAACTCTAGTTTAAAGATCCGGCTTTGGGTTGTTCGGCACGGTTAAAATATTAATCGGGCATGGTTGATGCCTCATAAACCCTTGTATGCGTGCCTAGAAACCCTACAGTGGTATCAAAGCCAAGCTAGAGCTTTAGGCGAAGTCTAGGCGAAGTTTAAAGTCCGATCGAACCCGGATACCCCGATACGAACCCTTCTCTGGATAATTTTCAAAAATGTGATTTTTTATGAATTAAAAATGCTCAGAAAAACAAGAAGGAAAAACTAAGAATTACTGTGAAGTACGGACCTGCAATACGATGATTTGACAGCGGAACCGCGGCCAAACCAAGGGTTTGGCCGAGGTTCCGCGGCCAAAATTTTGAATTAGTCCCTGGAATTTCATATATTTATTCTTAGGTCTTTTCTTGTCATTTTTTCTGGGAATATTTTAATTCCACTCAAGTGTTGAGTTTTCTGGGTTGTATTGGGGACTCGTTGATTCGATCGGATAATTTAACTTTGTTTAGTTTGTCCGGGTAATTTTTAGAACGTGTTAAAAAGTTCGAACGGATATCAATAACTCATTTTTTCCCCTGCCGGAAAATTTCCAAGCGTTGGATTTTTTTCTCGAGTTTAAGAACGTTCTAAGTCGTGCAAGTAACGCGGTGGACACTCTAGAAGACAACAAACCTTAACTCGATTATGTAACCGTCTTGAACTGCCTCTAAACCTTAGGGTTTGGGGCAGTACGGCATGCCACATGTGAGGCGTTGGCTTGACCCTTCTACGGCTGGACCATTGGTACTGTGGCATGTGATGGATGTTTTTAAACTGATTTCAAGTGTTGAGATATATTGGGGAAATCTTGGGTGTTTGATTATTCAATCGGAAAGTTTAACACTGTCTTTTTATCTGGAATGTGATACAATATTTGGAATCCACAGGTAGCTATGAGATAACTAATTTGAATGTTATAAATCTAGCAGTTCGGTCTCAGATGATCGGTTTCCACGGAATTTTGATGTGATCAAAAGTCCGTCTCAATCACGTAGCGTACGCGGATACTCGCCGGGTAAACTTAACAGACAACCACGCCCCATAGCCCCGACCAAGTGACTGTAGGAGAACCCCATCGCCAAAAGCATCCGTTCGGGTGCTCACAGCAGCGGTGTTCCGCCTTAGTGCACTTCGTCGACGACATCCGGGGGTGCGGCCGTCTACTAAAGTTTGCGACGAGCATCCGATCAGGATGCCGGGAATCTTGTTGAATTGCCCGACTTGATATTGAAAAGTGTTTTCGATAATGATACTAAAATGCGGGGTTTATAATTGTTAGGCATGAGATGTCTAAGGAATTCATTTGGTTAGGCATGCGATGTCTAAAGAGGTTGCGGATTCCAACTGTTGTAGTTTTACACTTTCTTTTCTGTGACCGTAAGCGTAGTATGTGGTGTATCGCTGGCTTCGTTGCTATACATCAACGACAATCGGGATACACATACTTGCTTAGGTTGATGATATGAGATATTATGTGTTCTGTGATATGTTATATTGGATCGTCGCGTTCTGAATAGCCGGGGGTTTTATGTGAGATGAGAGTTTTTTCTTTTTCATTCATGTAAAATTCATTTGTATGTAATATTCTTTTGTTGGGGCACTTCCGGGCTGAGGATGATGTCACCATTGTATATTATTTACTTTTCCGCATTAGGTAGACCCAAGGCGGGGAGCATAAGTAACCGGGTTCTAGGGTCCAGTAGGAGACCATCTCGAGGAGTCGAGACCGGGTCTCCTAACCCTAGAATTGGCAGTGTTGCTTGCCGCTCTCGTAGGGGTCTAGGGATGCGGGTTTGGCTATTCATCGCGACCGTGGAATCCGTGTATTATACAGGCTCGTACTAAGACACGGACGTCCTAGTATATCCAATATTTCATATATGTTCTTCTGCTGTAATGTTCTGTGATGAGATCATATTACTGCCTGAGACGAATGTTTATATTATATATGTGAGATATATGTTATATTGCAGATTTCGTTTCAAAAGAGATGCTTGTGAAGCATAATAAAATAGGACTTCATTAATGAGATTAATGAAATAAAAGAAACCTATAGATGTTGTAAAAACTTGTTTAAAAACCGGTAGCTCTAGTTATTGCTTTGCATAGTGGTGTTCCTTGTAGAAGACCCAGCACCTTATTCGATAAGGAAAGAGCCGAGATCCCTTCACCGGGAGTGACCTCTTTAGTGAAACTAGCATATGCTATAAACTCGGTCTGTCTTTTGATTGCTTGTACAGTTCTTGCTTTGCATAGTGATATTTGTTAAATATCCTGCACCTTATTCGATGAGGAAAGAGCCGACGATCCCTTCACCGGGAGTGACCTCTTTAGCAATACTTGAAAAGCCTCAAAAACATTCCATTTAAAAATCACTCGATTCTACAACGATATAATGTTCATTACGCAAAGGGTTTTTCTTAAAAACCTGTTGTAGCCTCCGTCATTTCAGATAAGTAGTTTTTAGTATTCGTGCTGCGTTTGTTGACTTAGTCAAGGCGTAGTGTGCGGTAGCTGATTAGTGCTTATCCGCAAAGCATATGATGCGATTGGATTAGGGTAGTCGTGCGGCCTTGTTGACTCAGTCAAGGGTCATGCGTGTGGGTTTAATTCAATCGGGAAATGACGGGTTGAACTTTACTTGCGGTGTATGGTTTGTTGACTTAGTCAAGGTCATAGATCGCTTGGGGAAAAATATTATCGGGAATTTCAAGTGTTGAAATTTGCAATGAGATTGCATACCTTCTATGAGATAGTTGGATCCCGATAACCGCTGCGAGTAAGAGTTACTCCTGCGAGAGTTTTACACATTACAATTAGCCGATCAAGTAGGTGTCTAGAAAGGTGTTAACGGGGTTACGCCTCTGGGAAAATGAGGTTTACTTTAATTAGGTTCGTGCGAAAGCACAGGGGACCTCCCTCAAAGTACCGACACTGGCCTGGCTGAAAGATTGGTGAACTTGTAGCGTGTAATTAATCCCGGCTAGTCTTTCCTTTTAGGGTTTGAAGGAAGATTTGATTAAAACAGCGAGAGACATCCTGATTAGATATATTAGATAACCAATCTAATCTTGCAAGAGCATACGCTGAGTGTTTTCTTCTCTCTCTCTCTCCAGGTAGCGACCATATCACGCCTTAATCAAGATAATAATACAGATATATTGACCGAACCCACTTGTTATACTGAGCTGGGAAACGTTGGTCCCGCTCCAACTTATAATTGTTATAAGACAGAGCAGGAAATTGGGGAATACCAGATTTCCCGTGCCGCCCAAACGAAGAAAGTGCATGTTGATGCATCATCTTCGGGTGTGTTCATTACAGAGAATTGTTTCTCAGTATCCTTTACGTCCTGGGTATGTGATACCGGATCAGGATCCCGCATATGTAATCTGTTAAATGGGCTACAGATGGTAGAGAACTGAGAACGGGTGATAAGTTTCATTATATAGAAACGGTGCAAGTGTTGCAGCCAAGTCTGTTGGTCACTATCACCCTGTATTACCAGAATACATTGATTCTGAACGAATGTTATTAGATACCGAACCTGATATACAACATCATATCAGTCTCTTTATTAGTAAAGAAAGGATATAATTTTGTATTTTTCCTATATCAAGAGTTGATTGGTTCAGGCACATTATCTAAAAGCATAGACGTTCTAAATCAAACCACAGTTCTTAACGTACAGAACACACACAAGAGAAAGAGTTCAGAAATGAACGAATCCTTCTTGAGGCATTATAGACTAGGTCATATCAATGCGACCCGACTAGCTGAAGTTACATATAGATGCATATTTAAATTAGTTTGAATTTACATCTTGTGAAACTTGTCGGTCATGTCACACAGATAAGATGACCACAGCTCCGTTTATTGGAAACAGAGAAAGAGTTAGTGAACTCTTGGGATTGATACATGCTGATGTATGAAAGACCCCTGTCTACACATGCCAGGACCGGTTCTTTATACTTCATTATATTCTCTTATGATCTCTCAAGATTCAGACATATGTTCCTGTTGAAACACAAGTCCGAACCTTTTGAGATATTCACAGAATATAAGTTGAAAGTATAGAACCAAAAATAGGGTATAAGTATTATGTCCTTTGATGAGATCAAGGAGGAGAATACTTGAGCACGGGATTCCTGGACTATTCTAAAGGAGAATGAGATTCTCTCTCAGCATTACTCCTCCGTATACAACACAGCACATCGGTGTATCGGGGAGGAGCAACTGCACCCTATGTGATATGGTACGCTCTATGATGAGTACTACTGAGTTTCCTATTTTCCTTTTTGGGAGTTATGCACTTGAGAAGCTGCATACCTATTGAATAGGGTTCAAATCAAATCAGTTGTCTACCACTTCATATGTGATATGGAATGGGAAGAGCCCATATCTTAAGAATGTTAAGATTTGGGGTTGTCCAGCCTATGTCTAAAAGCATAATCCGGAAAAGTTTGAGGCAAAGTAAGTTTTGTAGAAGTTTGTTGGATATCCCAAGCATTTGCAAGGGAATATCTTCTACCTAACCGAGGAACAAAAGATGTTTTGTTTCTCAACATGCCACCTTTGTGAAAGGGAATTTCTTATCAAGAAATCAGTGGTCATGAGGTAGAACTGGAAGGAGTTCCAGCTATACAAACTACAGCAGATGATTTGATAGAACCAAAGAATTCAATAGTAACCAACGAACCTCAGCCTCTCCACCGATCTAGTAGGGTACCTCACCCACCAGAGAGATACTTCGGTTTCTCTATGACAGTGGGAGCGAGGATTGCATCATGAGATGATGACCCAACTAGTTTTGAGCTGGCCATCAGGAGTGGGACTCTGTAAGAATGGCTGGATGCTTAGTGATCTGAGATAGAATCCTTATACACCAACAAAGTATGGACTTTGACTGCTTTATCTGAAGGGTTAAATCCCCATCAGGAGCAAGTATATCTTGAAAAGATTACTTGGTGTACATGGAAAAGTTGAGACTTTCAAAGCTATGCTTAAGTCTATCCAGATCCTACTTGCCACTGCTACATACCATAACTACGATATCTGGTGGTTGGGTGTCATGACTGCTTTTCTAAATGATGATTTGGAAGAGAGCGTCTATAAGTACACAGCCAGAGGGCTTCGTAGACAGTGGGAGCAGCGGAAACGTGTGCAAGTTTTTTTATGCGATAAAGAAGGCATCGCGGAGTTGGAACGTCTGTTTTGATGTGGTAGTCAAAGAGTTTGACTTCATAAAAATGGTAGATGAACCTTGTATATACAAAAAGGTAGTAGAGAGTATGGTGGTGATCCTCGTAGAGTACGTGGATGACATACTCTTGATAGGGAAGGAGTTTCCTATGCTACGCTCGGTCAATCTCCGCTTATCATAATGATTCTCCATATAGGATCAAACTGATACCTCATAAATCCTGGATTTTGGATCTATGAGATAGTTCTAATTGGATGTTAGGATACTCACTAGTTGTAGTGAGATGGTATCAATCGATCCTGGGGAGAATCACTAGAAAGGTTCCAGGGTGATAAGGACGACTGAATGTCAGTCGCAGGCATTGTCTTTACCCTCAGTGGAGGGACGGTATGTTGGAAGAGTTCCAAGCTAGATACCGTGACTTACTAGACGATTAAAGGCAAGATATATCGTTACCAAGGATGCTACCAAAGAGGCAGTCTGGATATTTATAAGTTAATGAGATGAAATTCGTTCCTACCATTGTGTGACAATGGAGTTGTGGCTTTTGCCAAGGAACCCCCTGTCCCATCAGAAATCCAGATATAATTCTTAGTGTTAGTGTATATGCCCTAGAGGTCATTACTGTATCATACTAGTTTGTATATTACTTGATGGAAGCTTGGGATATTCACAGATGTATATACAATCTTGCTCAAAATGGTAGTATGCTACTTGGTTTGTCTCTGCTTTAATATGTGCATGTGTTTCTTTTAGCATATTGCTGATATACATATTAGTAGAGCCCTTAGGATCTTTGCTTGATTACCAGCGTTGTGATGGCGCACACACTCGTGGGAGCTGGGTGATCTATAAGCACATCCTTATACAGGTCCCTAGTCGTTGGACTATCGAGACAGGGCATCGATACTCCGGAGTAGACTAGCGTATGCGCTTCTTATCCCAGTGTGGGAGACGGTTTGTCCCACAGCCGTCAGTACGTCGTACTTGAGATAGTATACGGGTGCTCGTTGGGTTACGAGTACACTGGACAGGACTCGTCGGGAACTGTTGGTTGGTATTATATCTATCGTCAGTTATCAGTTCCCAGGTGACATGAGTACAGCTTAGTCCGTTGACTTGACACTGTCACTTCGCCTCGAGTGTGTTCCCACTGCACTTTGATTACTACCCTACCACGGCTCAAAGGAGTCGTGCAAACAGGTAGTTTTTGGGTGCAGTCCCGAAGCACTTGGAGGCAGTGACGGTTAGACAGGATTCATCTCTCCCGGTATTGGGGGTTGACATCGCGCTGTGTCCAGGAGAGCCATTACACGAGTAGTCCCTGGCCAGGGCAAGCGAGATATACTGGTAGGTTTCCAGTGTTATCTCAGGGTGTTCTGGGCTTCACTCCGGCACGACTTGTACCGCTATTAGGGGACTGACGTTCACCGCCCCCCTAGGCCCGCCATGCGATGTATCAGACGAACAGACCGGACTGTACGGAGAATGTCACATACAGGCTCAGTAGGAGTTCAGATGGGGTTCACCTCGTCAGTCTTCTTATTGACATCTACCTGGGGACCGTTACGTACAGCTAGTGCCGCTTGCGGTCTGTGGTTAAACCCACTGCCAGCGTAGTGTCGAGTCTTTAGAGTCCCACACAGAGAGCTATTCGCCTTTAGGCAAAATGAGTAGAGGTCGCATGGTTTTGCGACAGGGTTCGTTCACATCCGCGCACTTGTGCACGTTTGCTGTCCGGACAGTTTATACTAGCGGGCTTTGGTTTAAGCCGGATCCTAGTATATGATTTGGGATTGGTTTTTCTCATTGTGTTCGTGTTCCTCGGATCACGAATACGGGTGCGTATGCACAGTTGCTTGAGACAGAGGGAGAGGACTTTGATTAGGGTTAATGGCTATTGTCATTTTATTAACCCTAATGATTATGTGTGTATTATAGTTAATTGATAATTAGTTTAATAATTGTGCATGGTTATGGTTGTTGACCATTTGACCTTATTGACTTGTTGACCTAGGTTGACACTTTGACCATCATCATTTCTTTTGGAAGATGCTTTTTGATCCTTGCAAATTGAAATGATAATGGTCATGTCATGATTAACCATGACAATTATCTAGCTAATTATTCAATTAAAATAATTCACACATATTAGTGAGAATGGTTCAATTATTCTCATTCTATCATATCTTTTCTCTCTCTTGTTCTTCCTCTCCCTCAAGCTCTCTCCCTCTCATGTGTTGAGAAACACTTGAGCTTGAGAAAAACCCTCTCTTGATCTTCTCTACTCTCATCTAGGGTTGAAGGACTAGCACTTCTTGAACCCTAGTTACTTCTAGCTTGGAGTTGAAGCCAAAGGTTGAGGCTTTCGGGTGGATCTTTCTTCGGCGTGAGAAGACAAGCAAGGTGACCTCCTTCGACCACTCCAAGGAGCAAGGAGAGAAGGACTAAGAGCCCAAGGTATAACCTTTCTAGCACTTAGCTAGTTACTAGTTAGCTTTAGCAAGTTTTTGTTTAGCAAAGATCCTTTTAAGCATAGTCCATGTTGCCTAAGCTCATAAAAATCCGATTTTTATTCCGTTTTCCGCCTCCCCGCAAGCACCGGGGTGGGCAACGTGGACTTACATTTAGGCAGTATCACCTGATCATGGAGATGGTTGATCTCCAGGGAGATCGAGGTTAGGAGAGTAGACACAGAGGACAACAGCGCGGATCCACTCACAAAAGCCTTTTTCCCAGTAGAGACGTTTATGAGATGGTTGAGTATGAGATACTTCAACCACAGCTAATTGTTAGGTATGTGATACAACAACAGATGGACCTAGTGCAAGTGGGAGATTGTTAGTTATATGTATGCCCTAAAGGCCATTACTGTACATATGATGTATATTGTAATGGATGCTTGGACATATATAGGGAGGACTTTCTTGCTCGACATGATAGTACGCTATCTGGTTGTACTTTATCTTAACATTCACTCTCATTGTCTCTATGTTACATGTTGATAAAGCACTTAGGATATGTACTCGACTACTGGGACTATAATGAGATCATACTAGTGGGGCCACGGTAGTCGACGAGTACATCCTATAACTGTTCCTAGTCGAGGGTGTATTGAGACAAGGCATCGATACACCAGAGTAGACTAGCGTATACACATCTTGACCCATATGATGGGCGATGGTTGATCCCATATCCATCGGTGTTTGACATCAAGGATGGTGTACGGGTGCTCAGTAGAGACTGGGTACACTGGACGGACTCGCCGAGAACTCCCAGATGGTATTATACTTCACGTCAGATGGCAGTTCTCCGGTGACACTGGTACAGAGTAGTCTGTTGACCCGAGATCGTCATAGAGTCTTGTGTGATTCCCACTGTACTTTGATTTCCATCATACCATGTCTAAGAGGGCGTGCAAAAAGGTGGCTTTTGGGTACAGTCCCGAATCACATGGAGGCAATGAGCGATAGGAGGGGATTCGTCTCTCCCGGTATAGGGAGTTGATGTTGTGCTGTGCTCGATTGGCTATAACTGGAAATCCCTGGCCAGGGTTGCTGAGATTTACTGGTAAGTGTTATCAGTAGTTTCTCAAACTGTTATAGACCTCAAATCGACACGACTTATCGAGCTACTAGGGTCTGACGTTTACCACCCCTAGGCGAGATATGCGACATATCAGACGACGAGACCGGACTGTACGGGAGTGTTACTGTTTGGATTCACAGGAGAATGTACATGCTTGCTTGTTGATCTTCTGAGCTCTCAATACCTGGGTGGCTGTTACGTTTAGCTGACCGCTTGCAGCTTGTGGGTGTTTGATATGATCATCACCTACTGCCGGCGTATTAACGATTCTTTAGAGTCTTCCACAGAGGATTCTTGGCTCAGGCAAAACGGAGTAGGAGCACATATGTGATATGTGCGAGACCAAGGATAATGCGGTATGTGATACCATATTGGATTCTCGTGATATGAGATATCGGCCGGGTATATGTGATATAGCCGGGTCATCGTATTAGTCGGTTATATGCGATATAGCCGGATTGTCGAATCAAGTGTTGATTCGATAATTTAATGTATAATAATATATATGATATATTAAATTACATTAACTAATTTTAACTCACTAAAAGATTCTTTTTCTCACTCGGGTAATACATTGATATATATGCGATATATGTTAATTGTATTATTTTATATTGTTACGATAAATATTATATATGTGATATATAATATTGTAAACTGAAATGATAACTAAGGCAACATGTTTAGTGGAGATTAAAGAAGATTAGGGTTTGTTTTGGGTTAGTTCCTTCTTGATGATTCTAGAAGGTTTCTTTTTGTTTTGTGCAAGATATTTACAAGTGACTCATCTTTAACCTAACTCAAACCCTTCACTCTTGGTTAATTCTTTACAAAGGTTTAGCAACCATGGTTGCATTATTCATCATTATCTTCTTTGCATTATTCATCACAAAAGGATTCTATTATTGATTCATCTTCTTCTTCCTTCTTTCTTTCATGGAAAAAGCTTTCTAGCTTTTTTCCAAGTGATGAAATTGAGTGAGAATAAGATTATAAATGAGAGCAAAAATCCTACTTCATCATCCTCATCTATCCTTGCCATTTAGATGAGTGTGTTCACTTCATTTAGTGAGTGTTAGCTTGTGTTAATGAAACTTCAAGGTAGATCATCTATGTTATCGAAGATCGGAAGCAAGACTGCATCTTTCTCTTCGTGGATCCTCTTGAGAGTCCGAAACAAGATGATCGCAGTGAAGGGACCTCAACACGGAGCTTAAGAAGTGAAGGACCGGATCTACAAAGGTTGAAATCCCTTTCACTTAGTGTTAAAGTGTTTAACATGCTTGTTTTCGCATAAACTCTAGTTTAAAGATCCGACTTTCGGTTGTTCGGCACGGCTAAAATTTTAATCGGGCATGGTTGATGCCTCGTAGACCCTTGTATGCGTGCCTAGCAACCCTACACAAAGAGCATCTGTCAATTTGGTTGACCAATCTTTTCGATTTTTAGAAACCGTTTTCTCCAAAATTTGTTTGATTTGTCTGTTTGAAACCTCAGCTTTCCCGCTTGTTTGGGGATGATGGGGTGTAGAAAATTTGTGGTTGATTGCATATTTCCACATCAAAGTCTCAAAAAACCGATTGCAAAAATGTGTCCCGTTATCGTTAATGATAGCACGTGGGTGTCCAAATCGCGAAAAGATGTTTTCTTTAAGGAACTTAATGACAACCTTTTTGTCATTAGTGCGACAAGGAACAACTTCCACCCATTTCGAGACGTAATCAACCGCAAGCAATATGTACAAATTCCCAAAGGAGTTGGAATACGGACCCATAAAGTCTATACCTCAAACGTCAAAAATTTCAACCACTAAGATGGGTTGAAGTGGCATCTCATTTCTCCGGGATATCCTACCCGTGTGTTGACACTGTGTGCAGGTTTTGCAAAGATCAAATGAGTCTTTGAACAACGTCGACCAATAAAATCCGCATTGCAAAACCTTTTCCGCCGTCTTTCGAGGACCGAAATGACCCCCACATGCCTGATCATGACAAAAAGATAGAACACTCTTGAATTCATCGTTGGGAACACCTGCGAATGATCTGGTCAGGACAATATTTAAACAGATAGGGTTCATCCCAGTAAAAATGTTTTACTTGGGATAGAAATCGATGTGTGTCTTGTTTCGACCATTCGCGGGGAATAAGTCCTGTAGCAAGCTAATTTACAATATCCTCGAACCAAGGTTCGTCGGATACATTCAAGAGTTGTTCATCTGGAAAAGAATCATTGATAGGCAGGGTCACAGGTGAAGAAGAAATGCGCGACAGATTGTCGGCTACAACGTTTTCACATCCTTTCTTATCTTTAATAACAAGATCAAATTCTTGTAATAGAAGGATCCAACATATTAGCCTACCTTTAGCATCCTTCTTTGCCAAAAGATGTTTCAAGGTGGAGTGGTCAGTGTACACAACAATAGGTGAGCCAATCAAGTAAGGCCTGAATTTTTCTAATGCAAATACAACCGCCAAAAGTTCTTTTTCGGTAGTTGTATAATTAACTTGAGCATCATTCAGGGTCTTACTTGCATAATAGATCACGTGTGGCATCTTTTCAATGTGTTGTCCTAAAACTGCAACCCTGCAAAATCTGATGCATCACACATAAGCTCAAAAGGGTGGTTCCAATCTGGAGAAGATAGAATGGGGGTTGTAGTGAGAGAGTGTTTGAGTGAGTCAAATGTTGCCTCACAATCCGAGTTAAAGTGAAAGGTTGTGTCCTTGGCCAAGCGAAGAGTTAAAGGTCTAGCAATTCTGCTAAAATCCTTAATGAATCTCCTGTAAAAACCTGCATGGCCAAGAAAAGATCGTATATGCTTGACGCATTTGGGATGAGGAAGGTTTTGAACGACATCTATTTTAGCTTTGTCAACCTCAATGCCTTTTCGTGAAATCACATGTCCAAGCACAATTCCCTCATGGACCATGAAATGGCATTTTTCCCAATTCAAGGTTAAGTACTTCTCTTTACAACGAGTAAGAACCGCGTCAAGATGTGATAGGCAGTCAGAAAAAGAATCTCCGAATATCGAGAAATCGTCCATGAAAATCTCCAGAAAATTCTCGACCATGTCCGAGAATATCCCCATCATACACCGCTGAAATGTAGCGAGAACATTGCATAACCCAAAGAGCATGTGTCTATTACTTGAGTTGTTGAAGATTGAGCCAAATTTCCACAAGTTAAGTGACACAACTTGCAACTCAAAACCCTAGCCCCAAATCCATTCCAAAAAGCCAAATCAAGATTCAACGAGTATCGATTCAAGCGAAGACCGAAGATCCTTTAATTGCAACGCCGTTCATCATCCGACCAAGAGATCCATGACGATCCACGACTCACGACGATCGAGCCACGCAAAGATCGATGCCAAATTCTTTCTCAATTGAGTGAGCTAGAGCTAGTCTTGTAAACTTGAGTGAGAGTTGTAATTCGAAGAAGATCTAAATAAAGGTGAAAATCTTTATTCTCGCTTTCTATTCATTCTTGCATCATGATATTCTTCGTTCTTGATTATTTTATGATGATGCGTGAGTAAATTCTCCGCTTGTAGAGGATCCGAGAGAATTGATAGATCTAGTGATGATCAAATCTTTATACTAATTCTTAATTCTTATGAGATTTGTGAACCTTAGCAAAATGAATCGTTGATGACCTAATTTGGAGCGAAATAACTTCTGGATTATTTCATTGCAAATTAGGGATCAAACTATCAGTGATTTTCTTTGCTAGAGGCTAGATCCGAATGATTATGATTGAAAAGACAAGGGATAGTGAAAGAGAAACCCTAGTTTCTTCAATTGATCTCTAATCTTCAATCATCATCATCAATCTAGCTACAAATATTCAATAGATAAGATTAGGAATTATTAGATTCATTATTAGCTATTAACTCAATCGGATCCTACAAGCTATTCTTCATATCTTGATAATTCAATCGATTTGGACATTTTCTTGATCTTTAGTAATTCTTGATTTTAAATCTATTTCTTTATGATTCTTGAAACTAAAAACTTCACAAATATTGAATTATTTCCGTTTATCTTTTCTTTTCAACTCAAATAAAACGATTTCGAACAAATCACACTTTCTCAGTGGACGATCCGTATTCATTAACGCGATACATCGACACCGTTAATTGATTGCGGTATAAATTTCTTTGTTTGATTGATCGTCTAAGTTGTGATGAAATGTAAAGTGTTCACAATCAAAGAAATTTATACCGCAATCAATTAACGGTGTCGGTGTAGCGCGTTAATGAATACGGATCGTCCACTGAGATGTGTGTTTTGATCGATCTTGTTTTAGATGATTCGAAATAAAAAGATAAAAGAAATTGCAAGAAAATTGATTCAAGATTTTTGAGTTTTCATTTCAAGAAACATGAAGAAAATAAAGATCTAGAATCAAGAATCATGAAATGTCCCAATCGTTGAATTATCAAGATTTGTAAAGTAGCTCGTAGGAATCGATCCAATTGATAGTGACACAATTTGATCAGTCAAAAATAGTGCATTCTCAACACGTTAATTTCCCTACTCTTATCATTCATATATAGGTGTTTATTGTAATTATAACACAGATTACGAATTCATCTGGAAAATACCAAATAATCTGTGTTATAGTTATAATCGACATTCTAGAGGGAAATTAAGTGTTTATTACTACTTGCATTGATCTGTATATATCAACTCTTATCTCGAGATTGTATGCAGGAAATTCTCCAGGTAAAAGAGCCGGAACTGCTAAAAAGTGCTGATAAAATACGTCAAGTCCAAGACTTGTGATCTGGCAGTAAACAAGAAAATATAAAAATATTCCAGACATCAGAAAAGTTCCATAAAGCCAACACTAGAATACCCTGAGATTTTCATGCAGAGAGCTCACTATATGGCCACGGATCCGCGGCCGAGTCAGGCCGATCCGCAGCGGATCCGCGGCCGTTCTGACTCATCGGCGGTTGGTATTTGTTTCTGAGGCCTTCTTTCAATTGCCAAACTTCTTCAAGACGCTTCAAATCTCCAGAAGTTTCCCTCCAACAGAAAGGTTTCTCATGAAAGCTAGCTAACTATCTTAATCTAGAAACTTCTCTACCCTAGCTTCTTATGGAAGCCTCATAACAACCAAGCTTCCAAGGGAAGATAGACCTAGCTTCTAGGGGAAGCTAAAGGGAAAACTATAAAAAGGCACCTAGGGCTTCATTACAAAAGTTGTTCATTAATTAGTTGTTCGTTACACAATTAGGGTTGAACATTGAACCAAATTCAAATTCAAGTTGGGTGACACAACTTGATCCAAAACCCTAGCCCAAATCCAATTTCCAAAGCCAAATCAAGATCATTTTGAGAAGAAAATCAAGAAAGAAACCATCGATTTTTTATCCAAGAAGCCAATCTTCATCCGAGCAAGAGATCCACGACGATCCGCGACCCACGGAGATCGAGCGGAGCGAATTTCGACGGATCTAGTTACCTCTTCAAAAGGAGCGATCGAGAGCAACACCTTGTAATCTCGAATTAAGGAAATGTGTAATTAGTCGTCGATTTAATAAAGTTGATAATTGAAATTCTTACTTTCATTACATTCTTGCATTATGAAACTTCTTGATCTTTGATTCATTAATTTTCATGATGTTTGAGTGAAATTTCCGCTTGTAGCGGAATCGAGAGAATAGGTAGATGATGTTGATGAAATTCTTGAACGATTCTTAAGTCTTATGGGTTTTGTAAACTTTAGGAAATTGAATCATCAACAACCTAATTTGAGAGAGATCACTTGAATGTTTTCGCTCCAAATTAGAGATCAACGATCAGTGATTTAATTTTCTAGAGGCTAGAATTTGAATGATAATCAATGAAAGGATAAGGGATGATGATGGAGAAACCCTAGTTTCTTCAATAGATCCTTAATCCTCATTGATCGCCATCAATATAGCAACAAATCTTCAATAGATAAGAATTAATAATCATTAGTATTCATCATCACTATCAATTGGATCGATTCCTACAAGCTACTTTACAAATCTTGATAATTCAAACGATTGGGACATTTCTTGATTCTTGATTCTTGATTCTAGATCTTTTTTTTCTTTATGTTTCTTGAATTGAAAACTCACAAATCTTGAATCAACTTTCTTGCATTTTCTTTTACATTTTCATTTCGACTCATCTAAAACAAGATCGATCAAAACACACATCTCAGTGGACGATCCGTATTCATTAACGCGCTACACCGACACCGTTAATTGATTGCGGTGTAAATTTTTTTGGTTGTGAAACATTTTCCATACACACGAAGAACGATCAATCAAATGGCGTCGTTGCTGGGGATAGTGTGCTAATTTGTTCGTTTTTGTAATTTGAGTTGAAAAATTTATTATTCCACCAGATTTTTAGATCAAAATTCGCAACAAGCGCTTAACAATTTGTTGTGATTTGCTGCAAGGAAATCTGGAATCTCTGGAACGAGAGGCAAAATTTTCAGAGCATCTCAGAGAGCTCAGTGAGTGAACAGGAACAGTTCCTGAAAGTTTTGTGCAGGGATCTCGTCATCAGACCGCTGAACCACGGCCGTAAGTAGCATATTGCGGCGGATCCGCGGTGGATTGAAGGCTTCACTGTTCTAAAGTTCTTAGGTCCTCTTCTGACTTTCTTATCTATTCCCCGCTTTGTCCATTAACCAATTTCTGCAGGATTCTTTGCAAAAATTCGCAGCGCCGCAAAAAGAAAAAAATGTTGCGTGTTTGATCTTGGTTGTTTGCATTTTTAACACGGAAATTAAGGGGCAAAGACCAAATTCAGATTAGGTGGGGATTTCATTACCCTTCCTAAGACCCAAAAATCATAAACTTGCATCCGCATCACCCTCATTAACTAAAAAGTATCTAAACATGACTCTAAGGACCGTCGCGCTCAATTAGGACAGAAGGAGGTCGTAGGTAATCTATTGTTTATCCGCGTTTGTTTTGTGGTGTCTAAGGCAAGTGTGTCTAAGGCAAGTGGTTACTTAATTAGGCCCACTACTTACGTAGTGGAGAACCTCCCACTTACCTCGCACTTACCTGGCCACAGAAGGGGTAAAGAGGCAGTAGAGGATCTATCTCGCGACTTGTCTTCTGGAAGTCTAGGAGCGGTCTAGAGACTTGACCTAGGTGACCACTAGATTTAGGGTTGCTTGTGCATTGTTTGTGTGGATTTTTCAAAAATCTGTTTTTTTTTAAAACCAAACACCAATCCATCTTTTCCTTAATTATTACAACGCTTCCACTTGTGCTAAACCATTTAGTGCATGCTCGGCTGGACACGGGATTCTAGTGCCCGTCTTGTCCGCGTTCCTCCTATCAACTCCGAAGTCGGTATTTCTACATCCACTTTTTCTTCACCTACTACCACACCCACTTCGATGGACGGTCCTCCATCGAACTTCTTTAACACTACTTTGCCACCGTCCGTAGGTGCGCAGAATCCGTCCCGCATCTCTCTCCAAGAGAGATGTTACCCTATGCGAGGTCTGTTAGTTATATGTATGCCCTAGAGGCTATTACTTTACATACGATGTATATTGTAGTGGATGCTAGGACATATATAGGGAGGACTTTCTTGCTCGACATGATAGTACGCTATCTGGTTACTCTTTATCTTAACATGTACTCTGATTGTCTTTTGTTACATGTTGATAAAGCCCTTAGGATGAGTACTTGACTACCAGGACTATGATGCGGATCATACTAGTGGGGACAGTGTAGTCGCCAAGTACATCCTTCAAATGTTCCTAGTCGTGGGAGTACCGAGACAGGGCATCGATACTCCAGAGTAGACTAGCGTATACGCATCTTGACCCATATGATGGGCGATGGATGATCCCATATCCATCGGTGTTTGACATCAAGGATGGTGTACGGGTGCTCAGTAGAGACTGGGTACACTGGACGGACTCGCCGAGAACTCCCAGATGGTATTATACCTCACGTCAGATGGCAGTTCTCCGGTGACACTGGTACAGGTTAGTCTGTAGACCTGAGATCGTCATAGAGTCTTGTATGATTCCCACTGTGCTTTGATTTCCATCATACCACGCCCAAGAGGGCGTGCAAAAAGGTGGCTTTTGGGTACAGTCCCGAATCACATGGAGGCAATGAGCGATAGGAGGGGATTTGTCTCTCCCGGTATAGGGAGTTGATGTTGTGCTGTGTTCGATTGGCTATAACTGGAAATCTCTGGCCAGGGTTGCTGAGATTTACTGGTAAGTGTTATCAGTAGTTTCTCAAACTGTTATAGACCTCATATCGACACGACTTATCAAGCTACTGGGGTCTGACGTTTACCACCCCTAGGCGAGCTATGCGACATATCAGACGACGAGACCGGACTGTACGGTAGTGTTACTGACGGGATTCACAGGAGAATGTACAGGCTTGCTTGTTGATCTTCTTAGCGCTCAATACCTGGGTGGCTGTTACGTTTAGCTGACCGCTTGCAGCTTGTGGGTGTTTGATATGATCATCACCTACTGCCGGCGTATTGATGATTCTTTAGAGTCCTAAACAGAAGTTTCTTGACTCAGGCAAAACGGAGTAGGGGCACATATGTGATATGTGCAGGACCGAGGATAATGCGATATGAGATACCGTATTCTATTCTCGCGATATTTGATATCAGCCGGGTCATCGGATCAAGGGTTGATTCGATGAATCGGTAAATGATATATTAGTCGGTTATATGCGATATAGCCGGATTGTCGGATCAAGTGTTGATTCGATGATTTAATGTATAATAATATATATGATATATTAAATTACATTAACTAATATAAGCTCACAAAAAGATTCTTTTTCTCACTCGGGTAATACATTGATATATATGCGATATATGTTAATTGTATTATTTTATTTTGTTACAATAAATATTATATATGTGATATATAATATTGTAACATGATATGGTTATTAATGCAACATGTTTAGTGGAGATTAAACATGGTTAGGGTTTAATTTGGGTTAAGCTTTTCTAGAACCTTCTAGAAGGTTTTGTTTTGTTTTGTGCAAAGATATTTGTTTTGATATTTTGCAAGATATTTGTTTTAACCCAACCCAACCTTTAACCTTGGTTAAATCTCTACAAAGGTTACATTGGCCATGGTTGCATTTCTAACCTTATACTTGAGTTTCATTATTCATCATAAGAGGAGAGATTGTTCTTCTTCTTCCTTCTTTGATGAAAAGCTTTCTAGCTTTTTATGAAGTGATGAAAATGAGTGAGTTAATGAAAATAAATGAGAGCTAAAATCCTACTTCATCATCCTAATATATCCTAGCCATTTAGATTAGGGTGTTCACTTCATTTAGTGAGTGAGAGCTTGTGTTAAAGAAACTTCAAGGTAGATCATCTTTGTTATCGAAGATCGGAAGTAAACTTGCGTCTTTCTCTTCGTGGAGCCTCTCGAGAGTCCGAAACTTGATGATCGCAGCGAAAGGACCACAACACGGAGCTTTAGAAGTGCAGGACCGGATCTACAAAGGTTGCAATCCCTCTCACTTAGTGTCAAAGTGTTTAACATGCTTGTTTCGCCTAATCTCTAGTTTAAAGATCTTGGTTAAGGTTGTTCGGCACGGCTAAATTTTTAATCGGGCATGGTTGATGCCTTGTAGAACCTTATTAGAGTGCCTAGTAACCCTACAGTGGTATCGGATCCAAGCTAGAGCTTTAGGCGAAGTCTAGACAAAATTTAAAGTCCGATCGAACTCCGAATACCCGGTTTATACCCTTTTCTGAAAATTTTTCAAAACTGTTGATTTTTTCATATTAAAAATACTTTAAAAAATCAGCAGGGAATTCTAAGGATATGTGTGAAAAACGATCCATTAATACGCTTAAAGCGTCGCGGAACCGCGGCAGGAACTTGCCTTGCGCGGCGGTTTCGCGGCGCCACAGTGCGATTATGGTGTTCTGTTTTCACAGTAACTTCCGTACGAATTTCCTGATGCTTCAGGGATATTTTTAATTTTACTCAAGTGTTGAGTTTTCTGGGATGTATTGGGGACTCGTTGATTCGATCGAATAATTTAACTTCGTTTAATTTTTTTCCGGATAATTTTAGAAACTGTTAAAAAGTTCGAACGGATATCAATAACTCACTTTTTCCCCTGTCGGAAAATTTTTCAAAAGTTGGAATTTTTCTCGAGTTTGAAACTTCCGGAAAATCATGCAAGTAACGCGGTGGACCCTCTAGAAGACAACAAACCTTAACTCGATTATGTGACCGTCTGAACCGCCTCTGAACCTTAGGGTTTGGGGCAGTACGGCGTTGCCACATGTGAGGCATTGGCTTGACCCTTCTACGGCTGGACCATTGGTACTGTAGCATGTGATGGATACTTTTTGATCTCCGCTCAAGTGTTGAGAACTATTTAGGAAATCTTGGGTGTTTGTTTATTCGATCGGAAAGTTTAACATTGTCTATTTATCTAGAATGTGATACAATATGTGGAATTCACGTAGTTAGGCATGAAATGCGAAGTATGTGATATTTCGGATTTACGATGTCTAAGGAGATTGTGGATTCCAAATGTTGTAGTTTTACACTTTCTTTTCTGTGGTCGTAAGCATAGTATGTGGTGTATCGCTGGCTTCGTTGCTATACATCAACGACAATCGGGATACCCATACTTGCTTACGTTGATGAAATGAGATATTATGTGTTGCTGTGATATGTTATATTAGATCGTCGCGTTTTGAATAGACGAGGGTTTTATGTGAGATGAGGGCTTTTATTTTCATTCATGTAAAATTCATTTGTATGTAATATTCTTTTATTAGGGCACTTCCGGGCTGAGGATGATGTCACCATTGTATATTATTTACTTTTCCGCATTAGGTAGACCCAATGCGGGGAGCACAAGTAACCGGGTTCTAGGGTCCAGTGGGAGACCATCTCGAGGAGTCGAGACCGGGTCTCCTAACCCTAGAATTGGCAGTGTTGCTTGCCGCTCTCGTAGGGGTCTAGGGATGTGGGTTTGGCTATTCATCACGACCGTGGAATCCGTGTTTTATACAGGCTCGTATTAAAACACAGACGTCTAAGTATATCCAATATTTCATATATGTTCTCCTGCTGCAATGTTATGTGATGAGATCATATTACTACCTGAGACGAATGTTTATATTATATATATGAGATATATGTTATATTGTAGATTTCGTTTCAAAAGTGATGCTTGTGAAGCATAATTAAAATGGGACTTCATTAATTAAATTAATGAAATAAAAGAAACCTAAGATATTGTAGAAACTTGTTTAAAAACTGGTAGCTCTAGTTCTTGCTTTGCATAGCGGTGTTCCTTGTAGAACATCCAGCACCTTATTCGATAAGGAAAGAGCCGAGATCTCTTCACCGGGAGTGACCTCTTTAGCGAAACTAGAAGATGCTACAAACTCGGTTTGTCTTTTGATTGCTTCGATATTTCATGCTTTGCACAGCGGTATTTGTGAAATATCCTGCACCTTATTCGATAAGGAAAGAGCCGACGATCCCTTCAACGGGAGTGACCTCTTTAACAAAACTAGAAAAGGCCTCAAAAACATTCCATTTAAAATCACTCGATTCTACAACTATATCAAGTTCATTACGCAAAGGGTTTTCTTAAAAACCTGTCGTAGCCCTCCGTCATTTCAGATAAGTAATAGTTAGTATTCATGCTGCGTTTGTTGACCTTGTCAAGGCATAGTGTGCGGTAGCTGATTACTGCTTATCTGTATAAACATATGATGCGATTGGATTAGGGTAGTCGTACGACTTTATTGATCTAGTCAAGGGTCGTGCGGGTGAGTTTAATTCATATCAGGAAATGACGGGTTGAACTTGACTTGCGGTCTATGGTTTGTTGACCTTGTCAAGGTCATAGATCGCTCGGAGCAAAATATTATTGGGAATTTTAAAAGTTGAAATTTGCAATGAGATTGCATACCTTCTATGAGATAGTTGGATCCCAATACCCGCTACGAGTAAGAGTTACTCCTGGGAGAGTTTTACACATTACAATTAGCCGATCAAGTAGGTGTCTAGAAAGGTGTTAACGGGGTTACGCCCCTGGGAAAACAAGGTTTACTTTAATTAGGTCCGTGCGAAAGCACGGGGAACCTCCCTCAAAGTACCGGCACTGGCCTGGCTGAAAGATTGGCAAACTTGTAGGGTGTAATTAATCCCGGCTGGTCTTTCCTTTTAGGGTTTGAAGGAAGATTTGACTAAAATAGTGGGAGACATTCTAATTAGATAAATTGATAACCAATCTAATCATGTAAAAGCACACGCTGAGTGTTTTCTTCTCTCTCTCTTCAGGTAGCGACCATCTCACGCCTTAATCTATCACGCCTTAATCAAGATAATAATACGGATGTATTGACCGAACCCGCTTGTTATACTGCGCTAGGGAACGTTGGTCCCGCTCCAACTTATAATTGTTATAAGAAAGAGCAGGAAATAGGGGATTACCAGAATTCCCGTGCCGCCCAAACGAAGAAAGTGCAGTTTGATGCATCATCTTCGGGTGTGTTCATTACAGAGAACTGTTTCTCAGTATCATTTACGTCCTGGGTATGAGATACCAGATCAGGATCCCGCAAATGAAATTTGTTACATGGGCTACAGATAGGTAGAGAACTGAGAACGGGTGATAAGTTTCATGAGATAAAAAATGGTGCAACTGTTGCAGCCAAGTCTGTTGGTAGTTATCACCCTGTATTACCAGAATACATTGATTCTGAACGAATGTTATTAGATACCGAATCTGATATACAAAATCATATCAGTCCCTTTATTTAGATAAAGAAGGATATAATTTTGTATTGTTGGATAATGTTTTGAACATTTCCTATATCAAGAGTTAATCGGTTCGGGCACGTTATCTAAAAGCATTGACGTTCTAAATCAAAATACAGTTCTTAGTATACAGAACACACACAAGAGGAAGAGTTCAGAAATGAACGAATCCTTCTTAAGGCATTGTAGACTAGGTCATATCAATGTGACCCGACTAGCTAAGTTATATAGAGATGCATATTTAAATTTGTTTGAATTTACATCTTGTGAAACTTGTCGGTCATGTCACAAAGATAAGATGACCAGAGCTCTGTTTATTGAAAACAGAGAAAGGGTTAGTGAACTCTTGGGATTGATACAAGCTAATGTATGAAGGTCCCCTGTCTACACATGCCAGGACCGGTTCTTTATACTTCATTACATTCACTGATGATCTCTCAAGATTCAGACATATGTTCCTGTTAAAACACAAGTCCGAAACTTTTGAGATAATCACAGAATATAAGTTAGAAGTAGAGAACCAAAAATGGGTATAAGTATTATGTCCTATGATGAGATCAAGGAGGAGAATACTTGAGCACGGAATTCCTGAACTATTTCTAAAGGAGAATGAGATTCTTTCTCAGCATTACTCCTCCGTATACACCATAGCACGATGGTATATCGGGGCGTAGCATTAGCACCCTATGTGATATGGTGCGCTCTATGATGAGCACTACTGAGTTTCCTATTTCCTTTTGGGAGTTATGCACTTAAGAAGCTGCATACCTATTAAATAGGGTTCAATAGTATCCAACGAACCTCAGCCTCTCCGCCGATCTAGTAGGTTTCCTCACCCACCTGAGAGATACTTCGGTTTCTCTATGACAGTGGGAGCGAGGATTGCATCATGAGATGATGACCCAACTATTTTCGAGATGGCCATCAGGAGTGGGACTCTGTAAGAATGGCTGGATGCTTACCGATCTGAGATGGAATCCTTATACACCAACAAAGTATGGACTTTGGTTGCTTTATCTGAAGGGTTAAATCCCCATCAGGAGCAAGTATATCTTGAGAAGATTACTTGGTGTACATGGAAAAGTTCAGACTTTCAAAGCTATGCTTAAGTCCATCCAGATCCTACTTGCCACGGCTACATACCATGACTACGATATCTGGCGGTTGGGTGTCATGTCTGCATTTTATAAATGATGCTTTGGAAGAGAGCGTCTATAAGTACACAGCCAGAGGGCTTCGTAGATAGTGGGAGCAGCGGAAATGTGTGCAAGATGTTTTATGTGATAAATCAGGCATCGCGGAGTTGGAACATCTGTTTTGATGTGGTAGTCAAAGAGTTTGACTTCATCAAAATGGTATATGAACCTTGTATATACAAAAAGGTATTATAGAGTATGGTGATGATCCTCGTAGAGTACGTGGATGACATACTCTTGATAGGGAAGGAGTTTCATATGCTACGCTGGGTCAATCTCCTCTTATCACAATGATTCTCCATATAGGATCAAGGTGATACCTCCTAAATCCTAGGTTTTGGATCTATAAGATAGATCTAGTTGGATGTTAGGACTCTCACTAGTTGTAGTGAGATGGTATCAAACGATCCTGGGGAGAATCACTGGAAAGGTTCCAGGGTGATAAGGATGACTGAATATCAGTCGCAGGCATTGTCTTTACCCTCAGTGGAGGGACGGTATGTTGGAAGAGTTTCAAGCTAGATACCGTGACTTACTAGACGATTAAAGGCAAGATACATCGTTACCAAGGATGGTACCAAAGAGGCAGTCTGGATATATAAGTTCATGAGATGAACTTCGTTCCTACCATTGTGTGACAATGGAGTTGTGGCTTATGCCAAGGAACCCCCGTCCCATCAGAAATCCAGATATAATTCTTAGGCAGTATCACCTGATCATGGAGATGGTTGATCTTCAAGGAGATCGAGGTTAGGAGAGTAGACACAGAGGACAACAGCACGGATCCACTCACAAAGGCCTTTTTCCCAGTAGAGACTTTTATGGGATAGTTGAGTATGAGATACTTCAACCACAGCTAATTGTTGGGTATGTGATACCACAACAGATGTCCCTAGTGCAAGTGGGAGATTGTTAGTTATATGTATGCCCTAGAGGCCATTACTGTACATACGATGTATATTGTAGTGGATGCTAGGACATATATAGGGAGGACTTTCTTGCTCGACATGATAGTACGCTATCTGGTAACTCTTTATCTTAACATGTACTCTGATTGTATTTTTGTTACATGTTGATAAAGCCCTTAGGATGAGTACTTGACTACCAGGACTATGATGCGGATCATACTAGTGGGGACAGTGTAGTCGCCAAGTACATCCTTCAAATATTCCTAGTCGTGGGAGTACCGAGACAGGGCATCGATACTCCAGAGTAGACTAGTGTATACGCATCTTGACCCATATGATGGGCGATGGATGATCCCATATCCATCGGTGTTTGACATCAAGAATGGTGTACGGGTGCTCAGTAGAGACTGGGTACACTGGACGGACTCGTCGAGAACTCCCAGATGGTATTATACCTCACGTCAGATGGCAGTTCTCAGGTGACACTGGTACAGGTTAGTCTGTAGACCCGAGATCGTCATAGATTCTTGTGTGATTCCCACTGTGCTTTGATTTCCATCATACCACGTCTAAGAGGGCATGGAAAAAGGTGTCTTTTGGGTACATTCCCGAATCACACGGAGGCAATGAGCGATAGGAGGGGATTCGTCTCTCCCGGTATAGGGAGTTGATGTTGTGCTGTTCTCGATTGGCTATAACTGGAAATCCCTGGCCAGGGTTGCTGAGATTTACTGGTAAGTGTTATCAGTAGTTTCTCAAACTGTTATAGACCTCATATCAACACGACTTATCAAGCTACTGGGATCTGACGTTTACCACCCCTAGGCAAGATATGCGACATATCAGACGACGAGACCGGACTGTACGGGAGTGTTACTGACTGGATTCACAGGAGAATGTACAGGCTTGCTTGTTGATCTTCTGAGCGCTCAATACCTGGGTGGCTGTTACGTTTAGCTGACCGCTTGCAGCTTGTGGGTGTTTGATATGATCATCACCTACTGTCGGACAAGCTCGAGGCACGCTCAGTACAATGTAAGTTTGTGGGATATCCAAAGAACTCCATGGGATATTGTTTCTATTACGCAGAGGAACAAAAGGTTTTTGTTTCTCGTCATGCCCACTTCTTAGAAGCTGAATTTTTAGAAAATCAGAAGAGTGGAAGCGCAGTAGAACTGGAAGAAATTCCAGAACCACAAGCTGTTACTGAAAGTATGGTAGAACCAGAAGGTTCAGGAGAACAGGACATCCCGACGCCACTCCGCAGGAGTAGTAGGCAATCTCATCCGCCTGAGAGATACTACGGTTTTCTCATAGACGGGGATAGAAAGGATTGCACTATTGACTATGATGAGCCTACTAGCTTCTAGCAAGCCATTCAGAGCGGTGACTCGGTAAAATGGCTGGATGCAATGCGGACCAAAATGGAGTCCATGTACACTAACAAAGTATGGACTTTGGACATTGCTCCAGATGGGGTAAAACCCGTAGGATGCAAATGGATCTTCAAAAAGTAGATTGGTGTAGATAGACAGGTTGAAACCTATAAGGCTAGACTTGTTGCAAAGGGTTTCCGTCAAAGACCTGGTTTGGACTATGACGAAACCTTTTCTCCAGTGGCTATGCTTAAATCCATTCGGGTCCTTCTTGCTATTGCTGCCTTCTACGATTATGAAATCTGGCAGATGGACGTAAAGACGGCCTTCCTAAATGGTAATTTAGAAGAGAGCGTCTATATGGATCAGCCAGAGGGATTCATTCAGAGTGGGAGCAGCAGTAAAGTATGCAAGTTGCTTAAGTCCATTTATGGACTAAAGCAGGCATCGCGGAGCTGGAACATCTGTTTTAATGATGCTGTCAAATAATTCGACTTTATCAAAAATCCAGATGAACTATGCATATACAGTAAGATTGTAGGGGGAGCTGTAGTATTCCTCGTCTTGTACGTGGATGACATTCTCCTAATCGGAAATGATATTCCTACATTACAGTTAGTCAAAAGATTCTTATCACAGAAATTCTCCATGAAAGACCTGGGTGATGCCACCTACATTCTGGGGATCCGGATCTATCGTGATAGATCAAAGAGGATGTTGGGACTTTCGCAGTCCAGGTACATAGACACCATAGTGAAAAGATTCAGTATGGATGATTCTAAGCGCGGTAACCTGCCGGCTTGTCACGGAATCACCCTCTCCAAAGAGATGTCTCCCAAGACTGATTTGGAAAGGGATCGCATGTCGATTATACCCTACGCTTCTGCGGTAGGCTCTATAATGTATGCGATGTTATGTACCAGACCAGATGTAGCATACGCATTGAGCGTTGTAAGCGGGTATCAGGCAAACCCAGGGGAGAAGCACTGGATAGCAGTAAAGAACATTCTCAAGTACCTGAGGAGGACTAAGGAGATGTTCTTGGTGTATGACGGAAAAGACCTCCAGATGGAGGCCTTTGCCGACTCCGGCTTCCAGAGTGACAAGGATGACTCCAAATCCATGTCGGGTTATGTCTTTACCCTCAATGGAGGGGCGGTCTGTTGGAAGAGTTCCAAGCAGGAGACCGTTGCTGACTCAACAATGGAAGCGGAGTACATAGCTACTTGCGATGCCGCAAAAGAAGCTGTCTGAATGAAGAAGTTCCTCACAGAACTTCAGGTGGTTTCTACCAGTGTTGATCCAATACCTCTGTATTGTGACAACAACGGCGCTATAGCTTTAGCGAAGGAACCCAGGTCCCATCAGAAGTCCAGACACATCTTAAGGCGGTATCACCTGATCAGGGAGATCGTAGATCGCCGGGAGATCGAGGTGAAAAGAGTAGAGACGGAGAATAACATTGCTGATCCATTCACAAAGACCATTCCTCAGACGCAGTTCGAGAGACTATTCGAGATGATAGGTCTACGATATGCCAGCTCATGGCCCTAGTGCAAGTGGGAGATTGTTAGTGTATATGCCCTAGGGGCCATTATTGTATCATACTTGTATGTATATTACTTAATGGAAGCTTGGGATATTCACAGTTGTATATACAGTCTTGCTAAAAATGGTAGTATGCTACTTGGTTTGTGTCAACTTTAATATGTGCATATATTTCTTGTAACGTATCACTTATACATATTAGTAGAGCCCATAGGATCTTTGCTTGATTACCAGCGTTGTGATGGCAGTCACACTAGTGGGGGCTGGGTAGTCTATAAGCAACATCCTATACTTGTCCCTAGTCGTAGGATTATCGAGTCTGGGCATCGATACTCCAGAGTAGACTAGTATGTACGCTTCTCATCCCAGTTGGGGAGATGGTCTGTCCCACAGCCATCAGTACGTCGTACTGGAGATAGTATACAGGTGCTCGTTAGGTTACGGGTACACCGGACAGGACTCACAGGCGAACTGTTGGATGGTATTATACCCATCGTCAGTTAACAGTTCCCAGATGACATGAGTACAGCATAGTCCGCAGACTTGACACTGCTACTTCGCCTCGAGTGTGTCCCACTGTTCTTAGATTGCTACCCTACAACGGCTCAAAGGAGTCGTGCAAACAGGTCGCAGTTGGGTGCAGTCCCGAGCACTTGGAGGCAGTGACGGTTAGAAAGGATTCGTCTCTCCCGGTATCGGGAGTTGATATCGCGCTGTGTCAGAGAGCCATTACGCAAAGTCCCTGGCCAGGGCAAGCGAGATTTACTGGTAGGTTCCAGTAGTTTCTCAGGGTGTAATGGGCTAAGTTCCAACACGACTTATACCGCTATTAGGGGACTGACGCTAGTCGCCCCCTAGGTTCGATATGCGATAGTCTTAGACGAACAGACCGGACTGTACGGAGATTGTCACATCAGGCTCAGTAGGAGTTTGGATGGGTTTCCTCATCGTCCTTCTTATCGACATCTACCTGGGGACCGTTACGTACAGCTAGTGCCGGTTGCGGTCTGTGGTTAAACCCAATGCCAGCGTAGTGTCGAGTCTTTAGAGTCCCATACAGAGAGTTTCCCTGCTCCAGGCGAAACGATATAGAGGTCGTATGGTTTTACGACAAGGGTTTGGACGCATACGTGTTTAAACACACGTACAACATTCGGACAGTTTTTACTAGTCGGCTTTGGTTTAAGCCAGATTCTAGTATCAGGTTATTGGATTTATACAGTCTAAAGTTTTTCCGTGTTTTCACGGATTGGAGGGGCGTTCTCATAATTTTCCGGGAAGCTTCTAGAAGCATGGTGACTTGGGGGTTAAGGTGGCATAAGCATTAATTGCTTAATGACTCATTTGTGTGATTCATCCTTGGTATTAAATGATGCATTAATTTGTTAATGAGTCATATGATGAATCACACAAGGTGAATGCATCAACCATGATGATTAATCATTTATATTATTTATTTGATAAATGGTTATGGTTGATATATTCTAATGAGTTCATTATTCATATTCATTCTCATCATCACCTTCTCTCTCCTCAAGCTCTCTCATTCTTGAAACCCTAACCCTAACCTCTCATGTGTTGAGATCAAGTGTTAGCTAGACTAATACATCCAAAACCACACTCTATATCCCCTAGGTAGCTTAGATTAGCACTTTGAGCAACCTAGTTATCTCAAGTTAGAGATCAAGCTTGGCGTAGGAGCTCTCGGGTGGATCGTCTTTGACTCGAGGAGGCCGTTGAGTTGCCGATGTTTCAAGGAGCCTACGAGGAGTGGAGGACAGCGATGAAGACCCGAAGGACAGGTAACGTGAGGTATAACTTCGAATCCGAGTAGTTAAACCTCTCGTAGTTTGCTAGTAATAGTTTAGACACGATTCATGCGCTCAAGTCTGTGTTACGAAGCTTTGATAATCGTTTTTCATAAATTCCGCCTCCCCGCAAGTTCGTAGGGTGCGTGACATGGACTTACAGTGGTATCAGAGCCAACTAAACCATTACTAGCTTGTTAGCAACTAATTAGAACTTCGATCGTCGGAAAACACGAAAACGAAACCCCGGAAACCCCTAAGTTTTTGTTAATTTTAAACATGTCTAAAAAATTATATGATATGCCTTAAAATTCACAGCAGAGAAATATAAGAATACTGGGAAAATACGAGCTCCTAACTCGGCAAGATGGCCGCGGATCCGCGGTAAGATGGTGCTTTTGGCCGCGGATCCGCCGCCGAGTCAACCCCCGAGTTGACTCGGATTTGCATAGTAATTCATATTTTTTGGTGTTTTGTTTTCCTGTATATTCTGTTTCTGCCCGGGTTATTTCTGTGCTGGCTTGCAATTGGGGTAGACACGGAAAATGGTAGTCGATCGATGTTCTAAGATATTTGCTAATTGGGTTTTTATCTGTAATGTTTAATGTGTTCGTAAACCTCCCCTAACTTCTAGTATGTCGGTTGGAAGGGGGTTCCACATTTCTGTAATGTTTACTGTTTGTGTATATGGACTTGATTGGAGTGTTGTGATGATTAGCCGGGGTTTGAGATGGGTTTAATATTCATTCATTCGATGTAAATGTAATATGATGTAATATTCTTTTGCGGGGCTCATCCAGGTTGCGGTTGTAGCCACCGCTGTATTATTTCTTTTTACTGTTTTTGCTCCTAGGATAGACCCAAGGCGGGGTACACAAACTACCGGGTACGTTGAAGTGTTTAGTGGCCTACTCACGTTGTTGAGGGAGACCGCTTCACTTCGGGTACTTGGCGGGTAGTTTGCCGTACCCGTAGGGGTCTAGGGTGGGGTAATAGCTATTCATCATAACTGTGTAATCCGTCTTTTGTTGCAGGCTCAAAGCAAACGCGGATTGCTAGCATATCCAATAAAGTTCATCTGTAATCTGGAATGCTTATTATTGCGTCTGACGAATGTACAATATCTATATATGATAGCTATTAGACGTCACTTATGTTTTACACCCGCGCTAGCCCAGCCCCCGCTCTGTCGTTAGTTAAGTAACCTAACGGTTGATGACGGGACCCAGTGGCGAATGCGGATGGCATAAGAGGACATGGTATTTTCGTTGTTTTCTGCAATGATAGGATAAATGATAGGACGCATTATTATAATGCAAAGAAAATAAACCAAAGTTCAATCGTTGGAACAAATTTAAAAGAAACCACTCGGTTATTTTAAAAGATCAGAATTTTTAATTGCGGAGCTTTAACCACTCCTTTTAAAAAGTATCAGGTTCCTTCGATTATATCAAGTTCACTACGTTCACGGTTTTGCCAAAACCAGTCGTAGCCCTCCGTCATTTCTTATGGATTGTCGGTAGTATTCAAGCTATGTTTGTTGGCTTTCGTCAAGGCATAGTGCTTGGTAGCTGCTGGGGTATTCATTTGTTGCATAGATAGATGGGTTGGTTTGGGACAGTCGTATTACCTTGTTGGCTTTCGTCAAGGGTATGTACGGGTGGGTTCAAATTAACAAGACAATGATGGGCAGAACTTGACATGTGACTTATGATTTGTTAGCTTTCGTCAAGGTCATAAGAGCATGGGGCAAAAATCCACATCGGGAGTTTCTAAAGAAACTGAAACTTGCTAGTGTTGCATACCATTTGGAGTTTGATGAATATTGGTAGGATTCCTTCAACATTATCATACGATGATATTTGGATCCCGATCCTACTGTGAGTACATGATACTTATCAGGAGATTCGTCACTCAACGATCAATGCTATAAACCAAGTAGGTGCCAAGAAAGGTGTCAGCGGGGCTACGCCCGCAGAGAAAAGAGGTTATTTAATTAAGGAACTTCGCGAAAGCGTTGGAAAACCTCCCTCAAAATATCGACACTGACCTGGCTGAACGGTTAAGAAAGAATTGTACGGTGAGAATAGTCCTGGCTAATTCTTCTTTTATGGTTTGAGGAGGGATTCGAGAAACAGTGGGAGCCATCCTGTTTAGATAAATTAAAAACCAATCTAAACTTGCAAGAGCATCATGCTAAAGTGTTTTCTTCTCTTTTTCTCATTGCAGCGACCTTGTGACCACACATAGGTTACATCTAGATAACAATTTGACTGAATCTGACTTATATGACTGGCAAAGGTCTGTCCAAATGTCCATTTCCTATAACAAGATGGAACACCCTATTACTACTCAAGATCCCGCCGTCCCAGGTCCAGTTTCCACTGTCGCGGATATGGATATCCGTCAGAAAAGGGAAAAAGATAAAACGAAAACCAAGTGCCTCGCGTTGGCTTTAGTTGATGGTGTATACCAGAAGCAGCACGAGAAGATGGACTCAGTTTCCATCTTTCTCCATAACAAAAATTTATATGGAGAGCAATCTCATATCACAAGATATGAGACCTCGACCGAATTAATTCAAATGAGGTTGGCCGTCGGGTCATCTGTAGGGGACAACGTCCTTACAATGACTAGCTATATTGATCAGCTCAAGGACCTGAAGACCACGTTAGAGAACGAGTCAGATACTGACTTGATTCTACAGTCTCTACCTTCTACCCTGAAGGAAACCAGGGAAGTAGAAGGAAAGAGAAGGGCAAAAGTTTCGGGACTGGATATAGTAAAAGAGGGACGTTCCTATTGTTATGGGATTAGGCATAGGCAGAAAGATTGCAGGGATTTAGAAGCCAGTAGCCAGGATACGAAGCATGTTGTGGCTTCAGCCTCAAGTGTGTTAGTAATTGAGAACTGTTTGTCAATTAACTCTACTTCCTGGGTACTTGATACCGGAGCAGGATCTCATATCTGTAATTCATTACATGCTTTGAGAAACCGTAGAGTTATAAAGGTAGGTGATTGGTCTCTCAGAGTTGCAAATGGAATGAGCGTGGACGCTGAATCCGTGGGAGAATATCGCCTAGGTTTGACAAGTGGGCAGATATTGATTCTACGTAACTGTCTTTATGTACCTAGTATGACTTGTAATATCATATCAGTGTCCTCACTTTCGAGAGAGGGATATGATTTTACATTCGTAAGCGATGTAGTTAACATCCACCTAAATCAAGTTCTGATTGGGTCAGGTACATTAGATAACGGTATATACGTATTAAGTCAAGCTCAGGTTTTCAATGTCCAGAATACACTTAAAAGAAAGTCTCCGGAATTAAATCGGGCTTTCTTATGGCATTGTAGACTAGGTCACATCAATGAGAGAAGGTTGACTAAGTTACATAAAGAAGGATATTTGAATCCGTTCGAATATCAATCTTATGCTACTTGTGAATCTTGTCTCATAGGAAAGATGACAAAGACTCCGTTTACTGGACACGGAGTAAGAGCAAGCGAGCTCTTAGGACTCGTACACAGTGACGTGTGCGGTCCAATGTCTACAAATGCGAGAGGAGGTTATTCCTACTTCATTACTTTTACGGATGATTTCTCTAGGTATGGACATGTCTTCTTAATGAAGCATAAATCCGAGGCCTTTGAGAAATTCCAAGAATACAAGAATGAAGTAGAAAACCAAACAGGCAAGAGTATAAAGACACTGAGATCTGATCGAGGTGGTGAATACTTAAATGCCGAGTTCCTGGGTTACTTAAAAGAGAATGGAATTCTCTCTCAGCATACTCCTCCATACACACCACAACACAACGGTGTATCAGAAAGGAGGAATCGAACCCTTTTGGATATGGTTCGTTCCATGATGAGTAAGGCTGAGTTACCGCGATCTTTCTGGGGTTATGCGCTAGAATCAGCTGCATATCTCTTGAAAAAGGTTCCAACCAAAACAGTGCCTACCACACCATATCAGATGTGGAGTGGGAAGAAACCCTGTCTTCAGTACCTGAAGGCATGGGGATGTCCAGCTTTTGTAAAAAGGCAGCATGCCGACAAGCTCGAGGCACGCTCAGTACAATGTAAGTTTGTGGGATATCCAAAGAACTCCATGGGATATTGTTTCTATTACGCAGAGGAACAAAAGGTTTTTGTTTCTCGTCATGCCCACTTCTTAGAAGCTGAATTTTTAGAAAATCAGAAGAGTGGAAGCGCGGTAGAACTGGAAGAAATTCCAGAACCACAAGCTGTTACTGAAAGTATGGTAGAACCAGAAGGTTCAAGAGAACAGGACATCCCGACGCCACTCCGCAGGAGTAGTAGGCAATCTCATCCGCCCGAGAGATACTACGGTTTTCTCATAGACGGGGATAGAGAGGATTGCACTATTGAGTATGATGAGACTACTAGCTTCCAGCAAGACATTCAGAGCGGTGACTCAGTAAAATGGCGGGATGCAATGCGGACCGAAATGGAGTCCATGTACACTAACAAAGTATGGACTTTGGACATTGCTCCAGATGGGGTAAAACCCGTAGGATGCAAATGGATCTTCAAAAAGAAGATTGGTGTAGATAGACAGGTTGAAATCTATAAGGCTAGACTTGTTGCAAAGGGTTTCCGTCAAAGACCCGGTTTAGACTATGACGAAACCTTTTCTCCAGGGGCTATGCTTAAATCCATTCGGGTCTTTCTTGCTATTGCTGCCTTCCACGATTATGAAATCTGGCAGATGGACGTAAAGACGGTCTTTCTAAATGGTAATTTAGAAGAGAGCGTCTATATGGATCAGCCAGAGGGATTCATTCAGAGTGGGAGAAGCGGTAAAGTATGCAAGTTGCTTAAGTCCATTTATGGACTAAAGCAGGCATCGCGGAGCAGGAACATCTGTTTTGATGATGCTGTCAAAGAATTCGACTTTATCAAAAATCCAGATGAACCATGCATATACAGTAAGATTATAGGGAGAGCTGTAGTATTCCTCGTCTTGTACGTGGATGACATTCTCCTATTAGGAAATGATATTCCTATATTACAGTCATTCAAAAGATTCTTATCACAGAAATTCTCCATGAAAGACCTGGGTGATGCCACCTACATTCTGGGGATCCGGATCTATCGTGATAGATCAAAGAGGATGTTGGGACTTTCGCAGTCCAGGTACATAGACACCATAGTGAAGAGATTCAGTATGGATGATTCTAAGCGCAGTAACCTGTCGGCTTGTCACGGAATCACCCTCTCCAAAGAGATGTCTCCCAAGACTGATTTGGAAAAGGATCGCATGTCGATTATACCCTACGCTTCTGCGGTAGGCTCTATAATGTATGCGATGTTATGTACCGGACCAGATGTAGCATACGCATTGAGCGTTGTAAGCCGGTATCAGGCAAACCCATGGGAGAAGCACTGGATAGCAGTAAAGAACATTCTCAAGTACCTTAGGAGGACTAAAGAGATGTTCTTGGTGTATGGCAGAAAAGACCTCCAGATGGAGGCCTTTGCCGACTCCGGCATCCAGAGTGACAAGGATGACTCCAAATCCATGTCGGGTTATGTCTTTACCCTCAATGGAGGGGCGGCCTGTTGGAAGAGTTCCAAGCAGGAGACCGTTGCTGACTCAACAATGGAAGCGGAGTACATAGCTGCTTGCGATGCCGCAAAAGAAGCTGTCTGGATGAAGAAGTTCCTCACAGAACTTCACGTGGTTCCTACCAGTGTTGATCCAATACCTCTGTATTGTGACAACAACGGCGCTATAGCTTTAGCGAAGGAACCCAGGTCCCATCAGAAGTCCAGACACATCTTAAGGCGGTATCACCTGATCAGGGAGATCGTAGATCGCCGGGAGATCGAGGTGAAAAGAGTAGAGACGGAGAATAACATTGCTGATCCATTCACAAAGGCCATTCCTCAGACGCAGTTCGGGAGACTATTCGAGATGATAGGTCTACGACATGCCAGCTCATGGCCCTAGTGCAAGTGGGAGATTGTTAGTGTATATGCCCTAGGGGCCATTATTGTATCATACTTGTATGTATATTACTTAATGGAAGCTTGGGATATTCACAGTTGTATATACAGTCTTGCTAAAAATGGTAGTATGCTACTTGGTTTGTGTCTACTTTAATATGTGCATATGTTTCTTGTAACGTATCACTTATACATATTAGTAGAGCCCATAGGATCTTTGCTTGATTACCAGCGTTGTGATGGCAGTCACACTAGTGGGGGTTGGGTAGTCTATAAGCAACATCATATACTTGTCCCTAGTCATAGGATTATCGAGACTGGGCATCGATACTCCAGAGTAGACGAGTGTGTACGCTTCTCATCCCAGTTGGGGAGATGGTCTGTCCCACAGCCATCAGTACGTCGTACTGGAGATAGTATACAGGTGCTCGTTAGGTTACGGGTACACTGGACAGGACTCGCAGGGGAACTGTTGGATGGTATTATACCAATCGTCAGTTAACAGTTCCCAGGTGACATGAGTACAGCATAGTCCGCAGACTTGACACTGCTACTCCGCCTCGAGTGTGTCCCACTATTCTTAGATTGCTACCCTACCACGGCTCAAAGGAGTCATGCAAACAGGTAGCAGTAGGGTGCCGTCCCGAGCACTTGGAGGCAGTGACGGTTAGAAAGGATTCGTCTCTCCCGGTATTGGGAGTTGATATCGCGCTGTGTCAGAGAGCCATTACGCAAAGTCCCTGGCCAGGGCAAGCGAGATTTACTGGTAGGTTCTAGTAGTTTATCAGGGTGTAATGGGCTATGTTCCGACACGACTTATACCGCTATTAGGGGACTGACGCTTGCCGACCCCTAGGCTCGATATGCGATAGTCTTAGACGAACAGACCGGACTGTACGGAGATTTTCACATCAGGCTCAGTAGGAGTTCGGATGGGTTTCCTCATCGTCCTTCTTATCGACATCTACCTGGGGACCGTTACGTACAGCTAGTGCCGCTTTCGGTCTATGGTTAAACCCACTGCCAGCGTAGTGTCGAGTCTTTAGAGTCCCAAACAGAGAGTTTCCCTGCTCCAGGAGAAACGATATATAGGTCGTATGGCTTTAAGACAAGGGTTTGGACGCATACGTGTTTAAACGCACGTACAACATTCAGACAGTTTTTACTAGTCGGCTTTGGTTTAAGCCAGATTCTAGTATCAGGTTATTAGATTTATACAGTCTAAAGTTTTTCCGTGTTTTCACGGATTGGAGGGGCGTTCTCATAATTTTCCGGGAAGCTTCTAGAAGCATGGTGACTTGGGGGTTAAGGTGGCATAAGCATTAATTGCTTAATGACTCATTTGTGTGATTCATCCTTGGTATTAAATGATGCATTAATTTGTTAATGAGTCATATGATGAATCACACAAGGTGAATGCATCAACCATGATGATTAATCATTTATATTATTTATTTGATAAATGGTTATGGTTGATATATTCTAATGAGTTCATTATTCATATTCATTCTCATCATCACCTTCTCTCTCCTCAAGCTCTCTCATTCTTGAAACCCTAACCCTAACCTCTCATGTGTTGAGATCAAGGGTTAGCTAGACTAAAATATCCATAACCTCACTCTATATCCCCTAGGTAGCTTAGATTAGCACTTTGAGCAACCTAGTTATCTCAAGTTAGAGATCAAGCTTGGCGTAGGAGCTCTCGGGTGGATCGTCTTTGACTCGAGGAGGCCGTTGAGGTGCCGATGTTCCAAGGAGCCTACGAGGAGTGGAGGACAGCGATGAAGACCCGAAGGACAAGTAACGTGAGGTATAACTTCGAATCCGAGTAGTTAAACCTCTCGTAGTTTGCTAGTAACAGTTTAGACACGATTCATGCGTTCAAGTCCGTGTTACGAAACTTTGATAATCGTTTTTCATATATTCCGCCTCCCCACAAGTTCGTGGGGTGCGTGACATGGACTTACAATGTGATATGTACAGGACCGAGGATAATGCGATATGAGATACCGTATTCTATTCTCGCGATATTTGATATCAGCCGGGTCATCGGATCAAGTGTTGATTCGATGAATCGGTAAATGATATATTAGTCGGTTATATGCGATATAGCCGGATTGTCGGATCAAGTGTTGATTCAATGATTTAATGTATAATAATATATATGATATATTAAATTACATTAACTAATATAAGCTCACCAAAAGATTCTTTTTCTCACTCGGGTAATACATTGATATATATGCGATATATGTAAATTGTATTATTTTATTTTGTTATAATAAATGTTATATATATGATATATAATATTGTAACATGATATGGTTATTAATGCAACATGTTTAGTGGAGATTAAACATGGTTAGGGTTTAATTTGGGTTAAGCTTTTCTAGAACCTTCTAGAAGGTTTTGTTTTGTTTTGTGCAAATATATTTGTTTTGATATTTTGCAAGATATTTGTTTTAACCCAACCCAACCTTTAACCCTTGTTAAATCTCTACAAAGGTTACATTGACCATGGTTGCATTTCTAACCTTATACTTGAGTTTCATTATTCATCACAAAAGGAGAGATTGTTCTTTTTCTTCCTTCTTCCTTCTTTGATGAAAAGCTTTCTAGCTTTTTATGAAGTGATGAAAATGAGTGAGTTAATGAAAATAAATGAGAGCTAAAATCCTACTTCATCATCCTAATCTATCCTAGCGATTTAGATTAGGGTGTTCACTTCATTTAGTGAGTGAGAGCTTGTGTTAAAGAAACTTCAAGGTAGATCATCTTTGTTATCGGAAGATCGGAAGCAAACTTGCGTCTTTCTCTTCGTGGAGCCTCTTGAGAGTCCGGAACTTGATGATCGCAGCGAAGGGACCACAACACGGAGCTTTAGAAGTGCAGGACCGGATCTACAAAGGTTGTAATCCCTCTCACTTAGTGTTAAAGTGTTTAACATGCTTGTTTCGCCTAATCTCAAGATTAAAGATCTTGGTTAGGGTTGTTCGGTACGGCTAAATTTTTAATCGGGCATGGTTG
The DNA here is from genome assembly GCA_030015575.1 of Agapanthus africanus. NCBI lineage: Eukaryota > Viridiplantae > Streptophyta > Magnoliopsida > Asparagales > Amaryllidaceae > Agapanthus > Agapanthus africanus. The sequence continues at coordinate 156,733,929 of JASDDO010000004.1, forward strand.
ATGCCTTGTAGAACCTTATTAGAGTGCCTAGTAACCCTATAAGGACCTCTTTCGACCTGTCTCACCATTCCACCAGCCAATGGGGACAACTTTGAAATCAAACCACAATACATCAATCTTATACCAAAATACCACAGTCTCGAGTCTGAAAACGCATATGTCTTTATTACCAAATTTGAAAATGTGTGCGCTATGTTGGGTACTTCACAGCTTTCTGTGGATGCTATGAGATTGCGTCTTCTCCCATTTACCTTGTGCGATATAGCCGAGAAGTGGCTTTATAACACAGCCGCACATTCCATTTCGAACTGGGGAGAATTCGTAATAGCTTTCCTAAAGAAATTCTAACCTAATCATAAGACAGCTCGAGTCCGTAGAGAAATAAATCAATTTACCCAGCTTCCAAATGAACCATTCTCGAAGTGTTTTGAACACTTCAAGGATCTGTTAGTTCAATGTCCTCATCACGGAATCCCTAGATGGGATCTGTGCAGAATCATATATGAGGGCATTAATCCTACCACTAAACAGACCCTTGAATCCATGTGTCAAGGCACCTTCAAGACTAAAGATGATGGTGAAGCCTGGATATTTTTAGAAGATTTCACTGAAAAATCTTTGCAGTGGGAGAGTGTAAACCAGTCATCATCTAGGGGTGGTATTCACCAAATTGATGTTTCCATAGGAGTTATAGCTGAAATGGCAGCAATGCAAAGGAAACTCGAAGCTATGGAACATAAATTTTTAGCAACCTCCCTAAATCAGATGTCACTCTCCAAAACTGTCTGTGGATGTTGTTCTGATCCATCTCATCTTACGGAAGAATGTCCTTTAAATTCTCCGTTTCAAGGTCAAGAGCATACCAATGCTGCTTTCCAACAAAGACCTGGAAATGATCTGTATTCTTCCATTTATAATCAGGGTTGGAGGAATCGCCCTAACTTTGCTTGGAACCAACAACAAACTCAAAACACGGTTCCAAATCAAAACAATTTCCAAAGAGCTCCTCCACCACAACAGCAACCACTACAACTGACTCAGCACCCCTATCAATCAAAAAACTTTCAAACTCTGGTCAACACACCTGCACCGTATAATCCTTTGCAGTTGACCGGTACTGATAATTCCCCTTCACTCGAACGAACAAATGTCGGCTAAATTTAAGTCTTCCCTCGATAAAATCCAGAAAAACTCTGACTCCCAAAGTGAGAGTATTAAATCGATGGAAACTCAAATTGCCCAATTAAAAGCCGAAATGAGTGCTAAAGAGAAAGGGAAACTTCCGTCTCAACCCCTACCAAACCCTGGGCATTCACAACACTACAATGTGAATGCCATCACAACGTTGAGATGAGGAAGAGTGCTGAACAATCACGTTGGGGAAGAGATTGATAATCCTGAAGAGTTAATCAATAACACCCCGGCTTCCACTCCCACTTCCACTTTTCCTTCCATATCCACTTCTACTTCTAATCCTACTTTATCTACCCCACCATTTTCTTGCGAGCCTATTCTCCATTTTCCTCAAGGCTCGAACCCTCAGCATGTTAGTGTTTATGCCCTAGAAGGCCATTACTGTATCATACTAGCTTGTATATTACTTAATGGAAGCTTGGGATATTCACATGTATATAACAGTCTTGCTAAACATGGTAGTATGCTACTTGGTTTTTCTATCTTAATATGTGAGTGTACGTATTGATAGAGCTCTTAGGATCTTGCTTGTCTACCAGCGTTGTGATGGCAGTCACACTAGTGGGGGCTGGGTAGTCTACAAGCACATCCTTATTCAGGTCCCCGGTCGTTGGATTATCGAGACAGAGCATCGATACTCCGGAGTAGACTGGTGTGTACGCTTCTCATCCCAGTTGGGGAGATGGTCTGTCCCACAGCCGTCAGTACGTCGTACTGGAGATAGTATACAGGTGCTCGTTAGGTTACGGGTACACCGGACACGACTCACAGGGAACTGTTGGTTGGTTTGATACCAGTCGTCAGTAAACAGTTTCCAGGTGACATGAGTACAGCGTAGTCCGCAGACTTGACACTGCTACTTCGCCTCGAGTGTGTCCCACTGTTCTTAGATTGCTACCCTACCACGACTCAAAGGAGTCGTGCAAACAGGTAGCAGTTGGGTGCAGTCCCGAGCACTTGGAGGCAGTGGCGGTTAGACAGGATTCGTCCCTCCCGGTATTGGGAGTAGATATCGTGCTGTGTCAGAGAGCCATTACGCAAAGTCCCTGGCCAGGGCAAGCGAGATTTGCTGGTAGGTTCCAGTAGTTTCTCAGGGTGTAATGGGCTTTACTCCGACACGACTTATACCGCTATTAGGGGACTGACGGTTGCCGCCCCCTAGGCCCGATATGCGATAGTCTTGGACGAACGGACCGGACTGTATGGAGATTGTCACATCAGACTCAGTAGGAGTTCGGATGGGTTTACTCATCGGCCTTCTTATCGACAACTACCTGGGGACCGTTACGTACAGCTAGTGCCGCTTGTGGTCTGTGGTTAAACCCACTGCCAGCGTAGTAGTCGAGTCTCTAGAGTCCCACACAGAGAGTTTCCTACTCCAGGCGAAACGATATAGAGGTTGCATGGTTTTGCGACAAAGGGTTCGGACGCATACGTGCGTTTACGCGCGTACGACTTTCGGACAGTTTTTACCAGTCGGCTTTGGTTTAAGCCAGTTACTGGTATCCGGTTATTGGATTTTTACAGTCTAAAGTTTTTCCGTATTTTTACGGATCGGAGGGGCGTTCTCGTAATTACTCGAGAAGCTTCTAGAAGATGTGACTAAGGAGGTTTCTTTTGGATAAGAGAGTGAGTCATGGTGGTGATTCATTCATTTCATTAATGCACATTTATTGCTTAATGACTCATGCTAATGAATCACCACTAGATATTTCATGAAGCATGCTTATTCATTTCTTTTTATTCATTATTGAAAAATAAGAATGCTTCATAATATTATGATACACTCTCTCTCTTCTCTCATTATCTCATCTCACATTCTCTCTCCTCAAGCTCTCATCTTCAAACCCTAATCCTTAATCCTCATGTGTTGAGATCAAAGGATTAGTTAGACTAAACAATCCATAACCCTCACTCTACATCATCCTTTCATCTTTGATTAGCAATCAAAGTTGATTAGTTACCTCAAGTTAGAGGTTTAGCTTGGAGTTTCGCTCTCGGGTGGATCGTCTACTACCTAGAGAAGGTCGAGGAGAACAAAGGAGGACACAAAGACGAAGGACTAGTTTCGATCGGTATAATCCCTTAACACTATAGTTTAGTTTAGCTATGTGTTTGGTTATTATTTGTTTAGCTTCGATTCAAGCGGTTAGTCGATGTTCGTTGTTTAAACTTGATCGTTTTTGAAAATTCCGCCTCCCCACAAGTACTGGGGTGTACTACATCGACTTACAGTGGTATCAGAGCCTCGCTAAACAATAAATAACTTAATTGCAAATTTGTACGAATTTCGAACGGAAAAACAAAGCCGCAAAACCCTAATTCTGTCAAGTTTCTATCGAAGTTAAAATCAAGTCAGAAAATTTTTCAGGTGTGTTCAGAGAGCTTAACATGACCACAGGAGAACACCCAAAAAATTTGGGCTTCTGATTCGTCTAAAGTGCCGCGGAAGGGCGGCGGATCCCACCGATCCGCCGCGCAACCGCGGCCGAGTTGACGAGTCAGCAACTCATTTTTTTTGGGTGGGTCCCCTGTGGTGTTTTGGGTTTTCTGGAATATTTAATTATTGCTCAGGTTACTGTTTAACAGAGCAGATTTTGGAGCAATATTGAAGTTGTTTATTCGATCGAATTGTACAGTATTTGCGTATTGGATTATATCTGTGATTGTTTAATGTGTTCGTAAATCTCCCCCAACTGCTAGTATGTCGGTTGGCAGGGGGTTGCACATTTCTGAAATGGTAATATCTGTTTGTGCATATAAACTGTATTGGACTGTTGTGGTGTATAGCCGGGGTTCGCAATGGGTTATTGATTAATTCATTTGTTGTAAATGTAATTTGTTGTAATATTATTTTCGCGGGGCACTTCCAGGTTGCGGTAGTAGCCACCGTTGTATTATTTCATTTTACTGTTTTTGCTCCTAGGCTGACCCAAGGTGGGGTACACAGACTACCGGGTGGGTAGTTTGCCGTACCCGTAGGGGTCGAGGGTGGGGTAAACGGCTATTCATCACAACTGTGTAATCTGTCTTTTCTTGCAGGCTCAAAAGAAATACAGATTGCTTGCAAATCCAATATTGTTTATCTGTGTTCTGGAATGAATATCATTGCGTCAGACGAATGTAAAATATCTATATTTATGATAGCTATTTAGACGCCACTTATGTTTTACACCCGCGCTAGCCCAGCCCCCGCTCTGTCGTTAGTTAAGTAACCTAACGGGTGATGACGGGACCCCGTGGAGAATGCGGATGGCATAAGAGGACGTTGTATTTTCGTTGTTTTCTGCAATGATAGGTTAATGATGGGACGCATTATCTATAATGCAAAGTAAAATAAACCAAAGTTTAAACCGTTGGAACAATTTAAAAGAAACCACTCGGTTATTTTTAAAAACAGATATTTTTAAATGCGGAGCTTTAACCACTCCTTTTAAAAGCTATCAGGTTCCTTCGGTTATATCAAGTTCACTACGTTCACGGTTTCGCCAAAACCAGTCGTAGCCCTCCGTCATTTCTTATGAATGGTCAGTAGTATTCAAGCTATGTTTGTTTGGCCCTTAGTCAAGACATAGTGATTGGTAGCTACTGGGGTATTCATTTGTTGCATAGATAGATGAGTTGGTTTGGGACAGTCGTATTACTTTGTTTGGCCCTTAGTCAAGAGTATACGGATGGGTTCAAATCAACAGGATAATGATGGGCAGAACTTGACATGTGACTTATGATTTGTTGGCCCTTAGCCAAGATCATAAGAGCATGGGGCAAAAATCCATATCGGGAATTTCTAAAGAAACTGAAATTTGCAAAGAGATGCATACCATTTGGAGTTTGATGAATGTTGGTAGGATTCCTTCAACATTATCATACGATGATATTTGGATCCCGATCCTACTGTGAGTATATGCTACTTATCAGGATATTCGTCGCTTAACGATCAATGCTATAAACCTAGTAGGTGTCCAGAAAAGTGTCAGTGGGGTTACGCCCCCAGAGAAAAGAGGTTACTTAATTAAGGAACTTCGCGAAAGCGTTGGAAAACCTCCCTCGAAGTATCGACACCGGCCTGGCTGAACGGTTAAGCAAGTATTGTACGGTGAGAATAGTCTTGGCTAATTCTTCTTTTATGGTTTGAGGAAGGATTCGAGAAACAGTGGGAGCCATCCAGTTTAGATAAACTAAAAACCACTCTAAACTTGCAAGAGCATCATGCTAAAGAGTTTTCTTCTCTCTCTCCTAATTGCAGCGACCCTGAAAATGACTGGACTTAAGTTACTTTTAGAGAAAAATATACTGACGGGGCCAAACTATAAAGATTGGCTGCGGAATGTCAAGATGGCTTTGACCTATGACAAACTGGGGTTCGTCCTCACCGCTACGGCACCTGCTGTCCCTGGTCCCAAATCCAGCAATGCGGATAAGGAAATCCGCAAAACCTGGGATTTAGATTGCGCGAGAGCCAAGTGCATCGTGCTTGCCTCGATGAACAATGAACATCAGAGGAGGCACGAGGATATGTCCCTAGATGGCATATTTCTCCATACAAAGGAACTTTATGGAGAGCAATCTCGTATAGCAAGATACGAGACCTCTAAGAAATTGTTTCGAGCGAGGTTGGCTGTCGGGTCATCGGTAGCTGAACATGTCCTACAGATGATTGGCTATATAGAAGAGCTCGCAGACCTTGGGACGACTTTGGATAATGAGCTCTATACAGACCTTGTTCTCCAGTCCCTTCCTCCCACCTACGCCCAGTTTATCCTCAACTTCAATCTTCAAGGAAAAGAAGTTGAACTTGCGGAACTCCTGAACATGTTAAGGAGTGCGGAGGGCACCTTGCAGAAGGCAAGGGAAACACCCGCTATGTTTGTTGGCGGTTCATCTTCTTCCGGGTCCAAGGCTAGGGCCAAAGGAAGGAAGAAGAAGGCCGCACCCAGACCTAGAGGAGGTGTTAGTAAGGTGGGAGGGAAGGGAAAGAAAAAGAAAGCAGTACCGATAGTCGGTCAGGATGAGTGCTTCCATTGTCACAGGAAAGGGCACTGGAAGAAGGATTGCAAGGCGTGGAACGCCAAGAACCAGGAACCGAAGCAGGCTGTGGCTTCGACTTCAGGTGTGTTTGTAATTGAGAATTGTCTGTCGATCAACTCTACTTCCTGGGTATTGGATACCGGGTCAGGATCTCATATTTGCAATTCATTGCAGGCACTGAGAAACCGTAGAGTGCTGAAGGAAGGTGATATGATCCTCAGGGTTGCTAACGGAGCTAGCGTGGGAGCTGCGTCCGTCGGGGATTATCACCTAGGATTGACGAGTGGACACATTTTGGTTTTGCATAACTGTTATTTTGTACCCAGCTTAACGTGTAATATCATATCAGTTTCCTTGTTATCAAATAAAGGTTATGATTTCACGTTTGTAAGAGATGTTGTCAACATCCACCTTAATCATGGTTTGATTGGGTCCGGTACTCTAAATAACGGCATATATGTGTTAAACCAACTCCAAATTTTCAATGTCCAGAACACACTAAAAAGAAAGTCTCCAGATTTAAATAAAGCTTTCTTATGGCATTGTAGACTGGGTCACATCAATGAGAGAAGGTTGACTAAGTTGCATAGAGAAGGATATTTGGACTCGTTCGAATATCAATCTTATGACACTTGTCAATCCTGTCTCAAAGGAAAGATGACAAAGACTCCATTTACTGGACAAGGAGTAAGAGCGAGCGAGCTCTTAGGACTCATACACAGCGATGTATGCGGTCCAATGTCTACACATGCGAGAGGTGGTTATTCCTACTTCATTACTTTTACAGATGATTTCTCTAGGTATGGATATGTTTTCTTAATGAAGCATAAATCAGAGGCCTTTGAGAAATTCCTGGAATTCAAGAATGAAGCGGAAAACCAAACAGGCAAAAGTATTAAGACACTAAGATCTGATCGAGGTGGAGAATACTTAAGTGCCGAGTTCCTCGGTTACCTAAAAGAGAAAGGAATTCTCTCTCAGCTTACTCCTCCATACACTCCACAGCACAACGGTGTATCGGAGAGACGGAATCGAACCCTATTGGATATGGTACGATCCATGATGAGTAATGCTGAGTTACCGCGATCTTTCTGGGGTTATGCGCTAGAATCAGCGGCATATCTTTTGAACCAGGTTCCAACCAAGACTGTGCCTACCACACCATATCAGATGTGGAGTGGGAAGAAACCCTGTCTAAAACATTTTAGGACATGGGGGTGTCCAGCTTTTGTAAAAAAGCAGCATGTGGACAAGCTCGAGGCACGCTCAGTACTGTGTAAGCTTGTGGGATATCCAAAGAACTCCAAGGGATATTATTTCTATTACGCAGAGGAACAAAAGGTTTTTGTTTCTCGTCATGCCCACTTCTTAGAAACTGAATTTTTAGAAAATCAGAAGAGTGGGAGCGAAGTAGAACTGGAAGAAATTCCAGAACCACAAGCTGTTACTGAAAGTTTGGTAGAACCAGAGGTTCAAGAAGAACAGAACATTCCCGCACCCCTCCGCAGGAGTAGTAGGCCGTCTCGTCCGCCTGAGAGATACTACGGTTTTCTCATAGACGGGGATAGAGAGGATTGCATCATAGATGATGATGAACCTACTGACTTCCAGCAGGCCATCCAGAGCGGCGACTCGGTACGATGGCTAGATGCAATGCGGACCGAAATGGAGTCCATGTACACCAACAAAGTATGGACTTTGGACTTTGCTCCAGATGGGGTAAAACCCATAGGATGCAAATGGATCTTCAAGAAAAAGATTGGTGTAGATGGACAGGTGGAAACCTATAAAGCTAGACTTGTTGCAAAGGGTTTTCGTCAAAGACCTGGTTTGGACTATGACGAAACTTTTTCTCCAGTGGCTATGCTCAAATCCATTCGGGTCCTTCTTGCTATTGCTGCCTTCCATGATTATGAAATCTGGCAGATGGACGTAAAGACAGCTTTTCTGAATGGAAATTTAGAAGAGAGCGTCTATATGGATCAGCCAGAGGGTTTCAATCAGAGTGGGAGCAGCGGGAAAGTATGCAAGCTGCTTAAGTCCATTTACGGACTAAAGCAGGCATCGCGGAGTTGGAACATCTGTTTTGATGAGATAGTCAAAGAATATGACTTTATCAAAAATCCAGATGAACCGTGCATATATAGTAAAGTTGTGGCCAGAAGTGTCGTATTCCTCGTCTTGTACGTGAATGACATTCTATTGATAGGAAATGACATTCCTATGCTACAATCTGTCAAAGGATTCTTGTCACACAGGTTCTCCATGAAAGACCTGGGTGATACCTCTTACATTCTGGGGATCCGGATCTATCGTGATAGATCCAAGAGGATGTTGGGACTTTCGCAGTCCAGGTATATCGACACTGTACTGAAAAGATTCAGTATGGAAGATTCTAAGCGCGGTAATCTACCGGCTTGTCACGGAATCACCCTCTCCAAAGAGATGACTCCCAAGACTGATTTGGAAAGGAAACGCATGTCTATTATACCCTACGCTTCTGCGGTAGGCTCTATAATGTATGCGATGTTGTGTACCAGACCAGATGTAGCTTACGCACTAAGCGTGGTAAGCCGGTATCAGTCAGACCCAGGGAAGAAACACTGGATAGCAGTAAAGAACATTCTCAAGTACCTGAGGAGGACTAAGGAGATGTTCTTGGTTTACGGCGGAAAAGACCTCAGGTTAGAGGCCTTTGCTGATTCCGGCTTCCAGAGTGATAAGGACGATTCCAAGTCCATGTCGGGTTATGTCTTTACCCTCAATGGAGGGGCGGTGTGCTGGAAGAGCTCCAAGCAGGACACCGTTGCTGACTCGACGATGGAAGCGGAGTATATAGCTGCTTGCGATGCCGCAAAAGAAGCAGTCTGGATGAAGAAGTTCCTAACAGAACTTCAGGTGGTTCCTACCATAGTTGATCCAATACTTCTGTATTGCGACAACAACGGAGCTATAGCTTTAGCGAAGGAACCAAGGTCCCATCAGAAGTCCAGACACATCTTGAGGCGGTATCACCTGATCAGGGAGATCATTGATCGTCAGGAGATCGAGGTTCGGAGAGTTGCTTCAGAAGAGAACATTGCTGATCCATTCACGAAGGCCCTTCCTCAGATTCAGTTCGAGAGGCTGCTCGAGATCATTGGTCTACGATATGCCAGTACATGGCCCTAGTGCAAGTGGGAGATTGTTAGTGTTTATGCCCTAGAAGGCCATTACTGTATCATACTAGCTTGTATATTACTTAATGGAAGCTTGGGATATTCACATGTATATAACAGTCTTGCTAAACATGGTAGTATGCTACTTGGTTTTTCTATCTTAATATGTGAGTGTACATATTGATAGAGCTCTTAGGATCTTGCTTGTCTACCAGCGTTGTGATGGCAGTCATACTAGTGGGGGCTGGGTAGTCTACAAGCACATCCTTATTCAGGTCCCCGGTTGTTGGATTATCGAGACAGAGCATCGATACTCCGGAGTAGACTGGTGTGTACGCTTCTCATCCCAGTTGGGGAGATGGTCTGTCCCACAGCCGTCAGTACGTCGTACTGGAGATAGTATACAGGTGCTCGTTAGGTTACGGGTACACCGGACAGGACTCACAGGGAACTGTTGGTTGGTTTGATACCAGTCGTCAGTAAACAGTTCCCAGGTGACATGATACAGCGTAGTCCGCAGACTTGACACTGCTACTTCACCTCGAGTGTGTCCCACTGTTCTTAGATTGCTACCCTACCACGACTCAAAGGAGTCGTGCAGACAGGTAGCAGTTGGGTGCAGTCCCGAGCACTTGGAGGCAGTGGCGGTTAGACAGGATTCGTCCCTCCCGGTATTGGGAGTAGATATCGTGCTGTGTCAGAGAGCCATTACGCAAAGTCCCTGGCCAGGGCAAGCGAGATTTGCTGGTAGGTTCCAGTAGTTTCTCAGGGTGTAATGGGCTTTACTCCGACACGACTTATACCGCTATTAGGGGACTGACGGTTGCCGCCCCCCTAGGCCCGATATGCGATAGTCTTGGACGAACGGACCGGACTGTATGGAGATTGTCACATCAGACTCAGTAGGAGTTCGGATGGGTTTACTCATCGGCCTTCTTATCGACAACTACCTGGGGACCGTTACGTACAGCTAGTGCCGCTTGCGGTCTGTGGTTAAACCCACTGCCAGCGTAGTAGTCGAGTCTCTAGAGTCCCACACAGAGAGTTTCCTACTCCAGGCGAAACGATATAGAGGTTGCATGGTTTTGCGACAAAGGGTTCGGACGCATACGTGCGTTTACGCGCGTACGACTTTCGGACAGTTTTTACCAGTCGGCTTTGGTTTAAGCCAGTTACTGGTATCCGGTTATTGGATTTTTACAGTCTAAAGTTTTTCCGTATTTTTACGGATCGGAGGGGCGTTCTCGTAATTACTCGAGAAGCTTCTAGAAGATGTGACTAAGGAGGTTTCTTTTGGATAAGAGAGTGAGTCATGGTGGTGATTCATTCATTTCATTAATGCACATTTATTGCTTAATGACTCATGCTAATGAATCACCACTAGATATTTCATGAAGCATGCTTATTCATTTCTTTTTATTCATTATTGAAAAATAAGAATGCTTCATAATATTATGATACACTCTCTCTCTTCTCTCATTATCTCATCTCACATTCTCTCTCCTCAAGCTCTCATCTTCAAACCCTAATCCTTAATCCTCATGTGTTGAGATCAAAGGATTAGTTAGACTAAACAATCCATAACCCTCACTCTACATCATCCTTTCATCTTTGATTAGCAATCAAAGTTGATTAGTTACCTCAAGTTAGAGGTTTAGCTTGGAGTTTCGCTCTTGGGTGGATCGTCTACTACCTAGAGAAGGTCGAGGAGAACAAAGGAGGACACAAAGACGAAGGACTAGTTTCGATCGGTATAATCCCTTAACACTATAGTTTAGTTTAGCTATGTGTTTGGTTATTATTTGTTTAGCTTCGATTCAAGCGGTTAGTCGATGTTCGTTGTTTAAACTTGATCGTTTTTGAAAATTCCGCCTCCCCACAAGTACTGGGGTGTACTACATCGACTTACACAGCATACCTATTCTACTCCACCAAAGACGATCCCCACTCCTATTCTGGGATCGGTTCCACACACACCACCTTCTCCAATGATGGACCCAGCTATTATTGCTAAAGCTCCTTATCCGAACCGGTTAAGGGGTAACAAAACGAGTCCACATATGGAGAAGATTATGGAAATGTTCAAACAGGTTAACATCAACATCCCTCTCCTAGATGCTATTCAAAAAGTCCTCGCATATGCGAAAATTCTTAAGGACTTGTACACTAGGAAGAGGAAGACTCAAGTACCTAAAAAGGTTTTCATGACCAATAATGTTAGCACTGCTTTTACCCCACAGTTACCAAAGAAACGTAAGGACCCTGGATGTCCTACGATATCGATTTCTATTGGGGGTAAAAACATTAACCGTGCTTTACTTGACCTTGGTGCAAGTGTTAACCTGCTTCCATATTCTGTTTATGAGCAGTTGGGGATTGGAGAGTTAAAACTAGCTCATTGCACTCTCCAAATGGCAGACCGATCAATTACCAAACCTAGAGGTGAACTGGAGGATATGTTGATAAAAGTCGGGGAATTTATATTCCATGTGGACTTTATTGTTCTCGATACACATCCTGTACCGAACCCACAAAACCAAATTCCAGTGATTTTGGGTCGACCATTCCTTACCACTTCCAATGCTGTCATTAATTGTCGAAACGGTTCAATGAACCTATCTTTTGGAAAAATGACAATTGAACTGAACATCTATAAAATTGGAAGTCAGCCATTTGAACCCTCTGCTCACATACTTGATGTCTGTTCTGTCCATGAGATTGCTTCCGAAAGTTGCGAAGTTGATGAACTTTGCTTTGATAATCTCGACGACACTAGCACATCAATGTTTAATCTTTCACATCTTGGTGAGGACACTCTTCCCACTCCTGAGTCTGACACTCTTGACTCATCACTTTCCGAGTTTGTATCCTGTACAGGCTACGAACTTCTTCATGACTCTGAATGTCATTCTTTTACCCCACCTTCTATAGTTTCTCCGCCAGCAGTAGATCTCAAACTTTTACCTTCTCATCTTAAATATGCATATTTAGGTGAGAATGAGTCTTTACCTGCTCTAGCCCTAGAGCAAGAGAACGCTCTTTTGACGGTATTGAGATCTAATAGGCAGGCGTTTGGTTGGACTACGGCTGACATCAAAGGGATTAGTCCCTTGATTGTAGAACATCATATACATCTGATGGATGAAGCCAAGCCAACCCGAGAACTACATAGACGGTTGAACCCCGTAATGAAGGATGCAGTGAAGAAATAAATCGTCAAATGCCTTGACAATGGTATCATTTACCCAATCTCCGATAGCTAATGGGTAAGTCCAATTCATGTCGTTCCTAAGAAATTTGGCATTACGGTCATAACAAATGAGGCAAATGATTTAATCCAAACACGCGCTCAAACTGGGTGGCGTGTATGTATTGATTATAGAAAACTCAATGCCGCAACAAGGAAAGACCACTTTCCTCTACCTTTTATTGACCAGATGCTAGAACGCTTAGCTGGACGAGAATTTTATTGCTTCATGGACGGATACTCTGGCTATAACCAGGTCCCTATTGCCAAAAAAGATCAAGGTAAAACCATATTTACCTGTCCTTTTGGTACTTTTTCTTATAGATGCATGCCCTTTTGGTTATGCAATGCTCCCGCTACATTTCAGCGGTGTATGATGGGGATATTCTCGGACATGGTCGAGAATTTTCTGGAGATTTTCATGGACGATTTCTCGATATTCGGAGATTCTTTTGCTGACTGCTATCACATCTTGACACAGTTCTTACTCGTTTTAAAAAGAAAAACTTAACCTTGAATTGGGAAAAATGCCATTTCATGGTCCAAGAGGGAATTGTGCTTGGACATGTGATTTCACGAAAAGGCATTGAGGTTGACAAAGCTAAAATAGATATCATTCAAAACCTTCCTCATCCCAAATGCGTCAAGGATATACGATCTTTTCTTGGCCATGTAGGATTTTACAGGAGATTCATTAAGGATTTTAGCAAAATTGCTAGACCTTTAACTCTTCTCTTGGCCAAGGACACAACATTTCACTTTGACTCGGATTGTGAGGCAGCATTTGACTCACTCAAACACTCTCTCACTACAGCCCCCATTCTATCTTCTCCAGATTGGTACCACCATTTTGAGCTTATGTGTGATGCATCAGATTTTGCAGTTGGTGGAGTCTTAGGACAGCACATTGAAAAGATGTCATATGTGATCTATTATGCAAGTAAGACCCTGAATGATGCTCAAGTTAATTATACAACTACCGAAAAAGAACTTTTGGTGGTTGTATTTGCATTAGAAAAATTCAGGCCTTACTTGATTGGCTCACCTATTGTTGTGTACACTGACCACTCCGCCTTGAAACATCTTTTGGCAAAGAAGGATGCTAAAGGTAGGCCAATATGTTGGATCCTTCTATAACAAGAATTTGATCTTGTTATTAAAGATAAGAAAGGATGTGAAAACGTTGTAGCTGACTATTTGTCGCGCATTTCTTCTTCACATGTGACCCTGCCTATCAATGATTCTTTTCCAGACGAACAACTCTTGAATGTATCCGACGAACCTTGGTTCGGGGATATTGTGAATTATCTTGCTACATGACTTATTCCCCACGAATGGTCGAAACAGGACAAACATCGATTTCTATCCCAAGTAAAACATTTTTACTGGGATGAACCCTATCTGTTTAAATATCGTCCTGACCAGATCATTCGCAGATGTGTTCCCAACAATGAATTCAGGCATGTGGGGGTCATTTCGGTCCTCGAAAGAAGGCGGAAAAGGTTTTGCAATGCGGTTTTTATTGGTCGACGTTGTTCAAAGACTCATTTGATCATTGCAAAACTTGTACACAGTGTCAACGTACGGATAGGATTTTCCGGAGAAATGAGATGCCACTTCAACCCATCTTGGTGGTTGAAATTTTTGACGTTTGGGGTATAGACTTTATGGGTCCGTTTCACAACTCCTTTGGGAATTTGTACATATTGCTTGCGGTTGATTACGTCTCGAAATGGGTGGAAGTTGTTCCTTGTCGCACTACTGACAAAAAGGTTGTCATTAAGTTCCTTAAAGAAAACATCTTTTCGTGATTTGGACACCCACGTGCTATCATTAGCGATAACGGGACACATTTCTGCAATCGGTCTTTCGAGACTTTGATGCGGAAATATGCAATCAACCACAAACTTTCTACACCTTATCATCCCCAAACGAACGGGCAAGCTGAGGTTTCAAACAGACAAATCAAACAAATTTTGGAGAAAACAGTTTCTAAAAATCGAAACGATTGGTCAACCAAATTGACGGATGCTCTTTGGGCATTCCGAACTGCATATAAAACCGATCTAGGTATGTCTCCATATCGTCTAGTGTTTGGTAAGGCTTGTCACTGTAGCGCCTTGAAATGTCGTTTTGGTGTTTTCCCGAAAATCGGTGAAAATGTGGTTTTTTTCCGAAAACCGTCTTTTTGTTATTTTGCAGTTTAGGGCTAATTATACCTAAAATGGATAGGTAATTGCTTGTTTTTAGTAGCTAATGAGTTACTTATTAAATTTTGGTCATTTAAAAAAATTTCCCTATTTTTCAATTTTTAATATTATTTTAAGCCGGTAAGAAAATACATTAAATTAGCGATAAATACAAATTTTTCCGGGCTAATTTTAATCTTTAAAATTATGTTAATTAAAATCTAGTTGTAACATAAATTTTTAGTATTTTATTTTGATTTTTAACTAATTTTTATTATAGGAAACGAATTTATTGAATTTTAAGCTAAAACTTGCAATTTTTGACTTGTAGGGGGTCTTTTTGCATAAAATTTCTTTTGTAAAACCCCTCTCTCTCTGTTCCCTCAGCCCTAGGACAGCCCCACCTTGATCAGGTCCAGAAATTTCTGGCCTCACCTTGATTTCTTTTCATGTGTTGAAATGGTTTGTTTGAGAATTTATTTAAAATATAGTTTGTTGAAGTATGGTGCTTTGACTTTGGGGGAGTTGACTAGTGACCATTCCTACACCCCACACCACTCCCCCAATCCTTGTGCAGCCGAAAATTCTGCAGGAAATCCCCCCCCCCCCTTCCTCTTCTCTTTCTCTCTCAAATTTCATCAAAATATTGCTCCAAAAATCAAAAGTTTAATCTCACAACTTAATTCCCATTCCCCATTCCTTTCACCTTGGGTTTTATAGCTTGGATCTTGATGCTTTGAGGCCATCAATTGAAGCAAATTTATTCTTGCTAGATCTCTAGTTGAGGTATAATTTCTTGCTAATTAAATTCTTTTGATTTAGTTTCTTAAGTTAAATTGTTGTAGTGTTAATTTAGTGTTAGTTCTAATCTAGTTTTTTTATAGTTCATGGCTTGAGTTGTAATTAGGGTCTAGAAATCCATTATTAGGTTAATTAATTTACTTTGCTATCTAGTGTTTTGCTAACCTAAATCTAAGAGGTGAACTTGCTATTGGGTTTGAAATTAGTGTTAGTTAAGTTTTTCTAGTATGGTTTTTAATTGCAATTGCTAATAAGAAAAAAATCAAGAAAGGGTTGTGTTTGGAAAATGGTTTTGAAGCATGGTAAATGAGTTGGAATTATGTGATTGTGACTAACTATTTGTGTGGTTGGATGTTTGTGTTGGATTGTGATAACTTTATCTTTAATTTTCGATGTTTGCACCAAATTGCTTTTCTAGCTTACTAGTTTTTACTAAAATGTTGTGATGAATTAATTGTGATGTCTTGATGACATTTTTAGCGTATCCTATGACATTTAGGATGCGTGTGTGCGGATTTTTGAGTAGTCGGGTTTTAGTTTTGCCGGGCGACCAAATCAGCGATTTTTGGCAGTTTTTGCGATTTTCGCGTATGTTCCGCGCACCTTGTGCACGTTGTACCTAGCTAGTGAACATTAGTATTTTCGTTTGGGTTTTGCGTCAGTCTTGATATGTAACCTTATGTTTGGTATTGATGTAAATTCCAGGTTCGGTCGCGGAGACGTCAGACGCGGCACGAAAGGGGAAGGCGGTGATTGGACACAGCTAGCTAGGGATTCCGGTGAGTAGATGTAATATCTACGGGGGACTATCGTTGGATGGCGCGAGCCGCCCGATAGTTTTAGTAACTTAAAAGATTCTTGTAATGTTAGTAATTAGGGGTGTAATACTTGTATGATTATTTACTACATTCATGCCCTACATTGACATACCTATACGAAACCATTTTATAGGACACCTGCACCATTGCCAGGGTTTTTATATGCAGCACGAGCACTATTCATGCTTACAGACACACCCTGGTAATTGCCATGCCACCACACTAGATAACCTTTAAATTGAAACCTTTTACTAATTGATACTTAAACTTGTGCTATTGCCTTTAATTCCTTAAAATGAAATCGTAGGATTGCTATTCATGTGCATGTACTTCATCATATTATTCGTTCATGCCTACTCTATTAATCACACATCGCAACTTGATTATTGATACCATATGCATTCATTATCATTGACATATGCACTTATGAGGATTTCTTGAGATTTTATGATATTTCTGGATTTCGGGGAAAAACCGCAAAATTTCTAAACTTATTATATTTTTAAAATATGTAAATTGCGGGTTTCTAGTGATGTAAGTGTCGTCCACCATGAGTTTGCTGTGGTTTTCGAGACCCGTTTCGAGGAGTTGGATGAACCGTCTCGGGTATATGGTGGGCCCGGTAGGGTACCCCGGGGCAAGAAGCTCGTGGCGCTGACGATGAGCCTGGCAGGGGACGGATTACCTACCGGTGACTTCATTGGGCACGGCGGATATCCAGAGGATACCGACCGGGGCCGCGATAGGATGAGATATTGATATTGAGATGGGTCAGCCGGATGGCTGAGGCCAGAGACACTATGACATGGATTTATGAGATTTGAGACAGCTTTTAGGTGTCGTTGCTGGACACCGGTTCTCGTCGATTCTTTGAGTATTATGCTGGCATTCTAAAAGAGTTTCAAAAACAAAAAGAGATAAAATGTTTCTTATATATACCTATTGAGACCTCAGATATTCATGTTGCATACATATTAGTACACTGATGTTGTATACACACCTGCTAGTGCATCCAGTCATACCTGTATTTTAGATGCTAGGATGCTTGTGTGCATGCATACGATAGCCTTTGTAGATGTTATTTATTACTCACGAGTTGGCAACTCACCCCCGTTGTGCCACAGCCTTTTTCAGGTTCGCTCCGTCAGTACAGTAGCGGCGGGCGCACTTGCTTCTTTTGCCTGGACTCGAGGTTTTGCTCTTAGGTGGGTTATATTATTATTTTTGCACCACCTTGTATATTCTTTGTATCTAGAGTACTCCAACTACTGTATCTACCAGTATTGTTGTATATTGACCTAGAGATGAGACTGTGAGATTTGTGGACTTTTTATGCTGTATTTTGGGGTCGAGCTCACTTGAGTCGACATGCTGTTTTTCTCATGCTTCCTTATGATTATTTCGCATGTTGTTGCTTTACATTGCGTCGGATTTGTGACCGCCTTGTGGCGAAGAGCTAGCTCCCGCTTGGGGATGCCTTATTTGTTGGATTCATATATATTCTTGTTGTACCCATTTTGGGGGCCAGTATTTGCAAAGGAGACTCTGCCGAAATTTTCGGAAAAATTGATATTGTTTTAAAAAGGGCTTTATATGACTTATTTGATAAACTCGCTTTCAATTGATTGGGTTTTCTTCACTCTTTTGCTTATTTGGTTTTGGTTTCTGGGCTTTGGCTTACTTATTTTACGGATGTCCTGAGACGTTTCGTAACTTAAGTGCCTGTCACGTCCCCAGGCCGTATGGATAGGCTCAAGACTGGTATGGAGGAGTTGCGACAGATGATGGGTGGCATGCAGGAGCTACGTCAGATGGTAGGATCCCTAGTTGCAGCCAGTCGTACACCGAGGCCGGATGACGTACCTACTACATCACAGACGACCATGATACCTGCTCCTACTACCACCACCGTGGCCATTTCGGTTTCACTACAGGATTTCATGAGGCTGAGACCTCCAGTATTCACCGGCACCGAGGCAGCGGAGGACCCACAGACGTTCCTTGACAGTTTAGCCAGGATCTGCCGTTCGCTGAGATGTTCGGATGATCGATGGGTAAAGCTTGCGAGTTTCCGACTAGAGGGTCTCGCGCAGACATGGTGGGAGTCAGTCTTGAGAGGTCGAGCTGCAGGTCTACCGCCTATGACTTGGGTCGAGTTTACAGCGGTCTTTCTAGCCCGTTTCCTTCCAGAGAGCGTTCGTGACGCCAGAGCTCGTAGCTTCGAGGCCTTAGTCAAGACACCTGGGATGACGGTGTCTGAGTATGACATCCAGTTTACACAGTTATCCCGATATGCTCAGTATTTGGTGGATACCGAGGAGAAGATGGTGAAGAGGTTCGTACAGGGACTTGATGCCCAGCTATATCTTGCCATTGGCGCCCAGCACTACGACACTTATTCAGCTGCTATGGATACGGCATTGCGGATGGAGGCACGCATATCACAGACTTCGGCCGTTTCTGGGCCGAAGAGGATTTGCACCGATGTACCGTCTCAGAGGCAGCGCGCCAGATTCTTTCCGAGAGATAGGCCTGGCAGAGGATTTGGACGGGGACAGTTATATGGTTCTTATCCCCAGGGACAGCAGTCGTCGCCAGGGTGTTTTGGGTGCGGGAGTCCGCACCATCTTGTCAGAGACTGTCCGGTAAGACGACAGGGAGCAGCGACAGTTCCGCATGTGACCCTACCACCATCACCACCCCCTCCTCAGAGAGCCCTACTTCCTACCACAGGCGATGCTCCACGCCAGCTAGGTGCACCCAGAGGCCGTGGACGCGGCGGTCCTATTCAGAGAGGACGAGGAGGCAGAGGCCGAGGTCGAGGTCAGCCCGCTATCGGTGGAGGACAGGCCCGAGTATTTGCTTTGACACCGCAGGATGCGCAGGCATCTAATGCCGTTGTGACAGGTACCTTGCCAGTTTGTTCTTTCGACGCACGGGTATTATTCGACCCGGGTTCCACACATTCGTACGTCTCTACACACTTTGCACCGATGTTGGGCCGAGAGTCGTCGTCGTTAGATCATCCGCTTGTTGTTGTTACTCCGGTAGGCGAGTCGTTTGTCGCTCGTTTTGTATTTCGATTGTGTTCCGTTCGTATCGGGGAGAGGGATTCATCGGTTGATTTGATTCTCCTCGATATGTTGGACTTTGATGTGCTTCTGGGCATGGATTGGCTAGCCACTAGTATGCTTCGGTGGACTGCCGTGAGAAGGCAGTCATATTTAGCTTTCCGGGAGAGCCAGTCCTTGTTATTCAGGGAGACCGCAGCGTCACCCTTCCCAGCTTAATTTCGTCTCTTCGCGCTGGTCAGCTCTTGCGGAAGGGATGTCAGGGATTCTTAGTGTTTATTTGTGATACTCGAGCTGCAGAGGTTCCGTTGGACCGGGTCCCGGTTGTTTCTGAGTTCCCTGATGTTTTCCCCGATGAGCTACCTGGGCTACCGCCTAAGCGCGAGGTTGAGTTCTGCATTGATTTGATTCCCGGCTCGGGGCCTATTTCTATACCGCCTTATCGGATGGCCCCGGCAGAGCTTCGAGAGCTGAAGGATCAGTTGTAGGATTTGTTAGATAAGGGGCTTATTCGACCTAGTGTTTCTCCGTGGGGTGCTCCGGTCCTGTTTGTCAAGAAGAAGGACGGAAGTTTGCGCTTATGTATCGACTACCGCCAGCTGAACAAAGTTACCGTTCGGAACAGATATCCGTTGCCACGCATTGATGATTTGTTCGACCAGCTTCAGGGTGCGGGATATTTTTCGAGGATCGACTTGCGATCAGGATACCATCAGCTGCGAGTTCGACAGGAGGATATACCGAGGACAGCTTTCCGCACGCGCTACGGCCACTACGAGTTTTTGGTGATGTCGTTCGGACTCACCAACGCCCCAGCAGCATTCATGGATTTGATGAACCGTACATTCAGGCCATATCTTGACTTGTTCATCATCGTGTTTATCGACGATATCTTGGTGTACTCCCGGAGCAGAGAGGAGCACGAGCAGCACTTGCGGATTACGTTACAGACTCTGAGGGAGCACCAGCTGTTCGCAAAGTTCTCCAAGTGTGCATTCTGGCTGGACAGCGTCGGATTCTTAGGTCACGTGGTTACGAGAGACGGCATTTGTGTGGACCCGAAGAAGATTGAGGCTGTTCAGCAGTAGCCCCGACCTACATCGGTTACTGAGATCCGTAGTTTTCTAGGCCTGGCAGGCTACTACAGGCGTTTTGTTCAGGACTTCTCCCGTATAGCTGCACCTTTGACCGGTTTGACCCGGAAGGGAGTTCCTTTCATTTGGACAGAGGAGTGCGAGCGCAGTTTTCAGCAGCTACGGACTTGTTTGACTACGGCGCCGGTATTATCTTTGCCTTCGGGATCAGGCGGATTTGTGGTCTACTGTGATGCTTCGCGAGTGGGATTAGGATGCGTATTGATGCAGCATGGCTGGGTGATCGCTTATGCTTCTCGGCAGTTGAAGAAGCATGAACAAAACCACCCCACTCATGATTTGGAGATGGCTGCAGTGGTCTTTGCACTGAAGATTTGGCGACATTACCTATACGGCGAGTCGTGTCAGATATTCACCGATCACAAGAGCTTAAAGTACATATTTCAGCAGCGAGACCTGAACCTCAGACAGCGTAGTTGGATAGAGTTGGTGAAAGACTACGACTGCGAGATCTTATATCACCCAGGCAAGGCGAATGTGGTGGCAGATGCGTTGAGTAGGAGGCCCGGGGGTAGTCTATCCTTTTTGCGCGCAGTGCAGAGGCAGTCGTCAGCAGATTGGCAGATGTTATGCGACAGCCGAGTGGAGTTCGAGTTCACTCAGACAGGGGGACAGCTCGCGCATGTTCATGCACGCCCACAGTTTCTTGACCGTATATATGAGGCACAGCGCAGTGACGACCGTTACTCAGAGATCATGGCACAGATGGGACAGGGCAGATTTTCCGAGTTCGTGATTGACGATCAGTGGATTTTACGATATGGATCTAGACTGTGCGTACCAGATGCTGATGGATTGCGGCGCGACATTCTTGAGAAGGCACACCGATCAGTGTATAGTGTCCACCCCGGTTCCACTAAGATGTACCATGATATGAGAGAGACCTACTGGTGGGACGGGATGAAGAGGGACATTGCGGAGTTTGTATCGAGATGCCTGACTTGTCAGCAAGTCAAGGCCGAGCACCAGAGGCCCGCAGGAGAGCTACAGCCGTTACCCATTCCGGAGTGGAAATGGGAGCAGATTTCGATGGATTTCGTTGTGGGTCTACCCAGGACCAGTCGAGGGTATGACTCCATCTGGGTGATCGTAGATCGATTGACGAAAGCGGCTCACTTCCTGCCAGTGAAGACGACTTTCAGCTTCGCTCAGTATGCCCAGCTTTACATCGACGAGATCGTGCGGTTGCATGGCGTACCGACTTGTATCGTGTCAGATCGAGGCACCCAGTTCACCAGCCGACTTTGGCAGAGACTTCAGGAGGCTTTGGGCACTCGTTTGAGCTTCAGCACAGCGTTTCATCCGCAGACCGACGGACAGTCAGAGCGGACCTTTCAGACTCTCGAGGACATGCTCAAAGCGTGCGTTTTAGACTTCGGCGGTAGCTGGGATCGTCATTTACCTCTAGTGGAGTTCTCCTACAACAACAGCTTCCAGGATACTATTCAGATGGCACCTTTCGAGGCATTGTATGGGAGGAGATGCAGATCGCCCGTCTGTTGGACAGAGCTCAGCGAGAGAAGTATTTTGGGGCCGCAGCTTGTTGAGGAGACGACAGCGAAGATACAGTTGATCCGAGACCGGATGAGAGCGGTTCAGAGCAGGCAGAAATCGTATGCAGACAGGCGCCGTCGCAGACTAGAGTTCGCAGTTGGCGATCATGTTTTTCTGAGGGTCTCTCCGATGAAGGGCGTGATGCGATTTGGGCGGAAAGGAAAGCTTAGTCCCAGATTTGTAGGTCCCTTTGAGATTCTCGAGCGTGTCGGCGCTGTTGCATATCGTTTGGCCCTTCCACCCAGCTTTCCCGATGTTCACCCCGTCTTCCATGTTTCGATGCTCCGCAAGTACCTTCACGACCCTTCGCATGCGATTCAGCACCCGACAGTCTAGCTGGAGCGCGACCTTTCGTTTGCAGAGCAGCCGGTGGCCATCCTGGATCGGCAGGTGAAGAAGTTGAGATCGAAGATTATACCAACCGTCAAGGTCCTTTGATGTGGCCCGAGCAGCGAGGAGGTCACCTGGGAGACCGAGGGCGAGATGAGGAAGAAATATCCCCATCTCTTTGAAGGTACGCGTAGTTATATTTTTAAATTCGGGGACCGAATTTTTTAAGGGGGGAAGATTGTAGCGCCTTGAAATGTCGTTTTGGTGTTTTCCCGAAAATCGGTGAAAATGTGGTATTTTTCCGAAAACCGTCTTCTTGTTATTTTGCAGTTTAGGGCTAATTATACCTAAAATGGATAGGTAATTGCTTGTTTTTAGTAGCTAATGAGTTACTTATTAAATTTTGGTCATTCAAAAAATTTTCCCTATTTTTCAATTTTTAATATTATTTTAAGCCGGTAAGAAAATACATTAAATTAGCGATAAATACAAATTTTTCCGGGCTAATTTTAATCTTTAAAATTATGTTAATTAAAATCTAGTTGTAACATAAATTTTTAGTATTTTATTTTGATTTTTAACTAATTTTTATTATAGGAAACGAATTTATTGAATTTTAAGCTAAAACTTGCAATTTTTGACTTGTAGGGGGTCTTTTTGCATAAAATTTCTTTTGTAAAACCCTCCCTCTCTCTCTTCCCTCAGCCCTAGGACAGCCCCACCTTGATCAGGTCCAGAAATTTCTGGCCTCACCTTGATTTCTTTTCATGTGTTGAAATGGTTTGTTTGAGAATTTATTTAAAATATAGTTTGTTGAAGTATGGTGCTTTGACTTTGGGGGAGTTGACTAGTGACCATTCCTACACCCCACACCACTCCCCCACTCCTTGTGCAGCCGAAAATTCTGCAGGAAATCCCCCCCCCCCTTTCCTCTTCTCTTTCTCTCTCAAATTTCATCAAAATATTGCTCCAAAAATCAAAAGTTTAATCTCACAACTTAATTCCCATTCCCCATTCCTTTCACCTTGGGTTTTATAGCTTGGATCTTGATGCTTTGAGGCCATCAATTGAAGCAAATTTATTCTTGCTAGATCTCTAGTTGAGGTATAATTTCTTGCTAATTAAATTCTTTTGATTTAGTTTCTTAAGTTAAATTGTTGTAGTGTTAATTTAGTGTTAGTTCTAATCTAGTTTTTTTATAGTTCATGGCTTGAGTTGTAATTAGGGTTTAGAAATCCATTATTAGGTTAATTAATTTACTTTGCTATCTAGTGTTTTGCTAACCTAAATCTAAGAGGTGAACTTGCTATTGGGTTTGAAATTAGTGTTAGTTAAGTTTTTCTAGTATGGTTTTTAATTGCAATTGCTAATAAGAAAAAAAATCAAGAAAGGGTTGTGTTTGGAAAATGGTTTTGAAGCATGGTAAATGAGTTGGAATTATGTGATTGTGGCTAACTAGTTGTGTGGTTGGATGTTTGTGTTGGATTGTGATAACTTTATCTTTAATTTTCGATGTTTGCACCAAATTGCTTTTCTAGCTTACTAGTTTTTACTAAAATGTTGTGATGAATTAATTGCGATGTCTTGATGACATTTTTAGCGTATCCTATGACATTTAGGATGCGTGTGTGCGGATTTTTGAGTAGTCGGGTTTTAGTTTTGCCGGGCGACCAAATCGGCGATTTTTGGCAGTTTTTGCGATTTTCGCGTATGTTCCGCGCACCTTGTGCACGTTGTACCTAGCTAGTGAACATTAGTATTTTCGTTTGGGTTTTGCGTCAGTCTTGATATGTAACCTTATGTTTGGTATTGATGTAAATTCCAGGTTCGGTCGCGGAGACGTCAGACGCGGCACGAAAGGGGAAGGCGGTGATTGGACACAGCTAGCTAGGGATTCCGGTGAGTAGATGTAACATCTACGGGGGACTATCGTTGGATGGCGCGAGCCGCCCGATAGTTTTAGTAACTTAAAAGATTCTTGTAATGTTAGTAATTAGGGGTGTAATACTTGTATGATTATTTACTACATTCATGCCCTACATTGACATACCTATACGAAACCATTTTATAGGACACCTGCACCATTGCCAGGGTTTTTATATGCAGCACGAGCACTATTCATGCTTACAGACACACCCTGGTAATTGCCATGCCACCACACTAGATAACCTTTAAATTGAAACCTTTTACTAATTGATACTTAAACTTGTGCTATTGCCTTTAATTCCTTAAAATGAAATCGTAGGATTGCTATTCATGTGCATGTACTTCATCATATTATTCGTTCATGCCTACTCTATTAATCACACATCGCAACTTGATTATTGATACCATATGCATTCATTATCATTGACATATGCACTTATGAGGATTTCTTGAGATTTTATGATATTTCTGGATTTCGGGGAAAAACCGCAAAATTTCTAAACTTATTATATTTTTAAAATATGTAAATTGCGGGTTTCTAGTGATGTAAGTGTCGTCCACCATGAGTTTGCTGTGGTTTTCGAGACCCGTTTCGAGGAGTTGGATGAACCGTCTCGGGTACATGGTGGGCCCGGTAGGGTACCCCGGGGCAAGAAGCTCGTGGTGCTGACGATGAGCCTGGCAGGGGACGGATTACCTACCGGTGACTTCATTGGGCACGGCGGATATCCAGAGGATACCGACCGGGGCCGTGATAGGATGAGATATTGATATTGAGATGGGTCAGCCGGATGGCTGAGGCCAGAGACACTATGACATGGATTTATGAGATTTGAGACAGCTTTTAGGTGTCGTTGCTGGACACTGGTTCTCGTCGATTCTTTGAGTATTATGCTGGCATTCTAAAAGAGTTTCAAAAACAAAAAGAGATAAAATGTTTCTTATATATACCTATTGAGACCTCAGATATTCATGTTGCATACATATTAGTACACTGATGTTGTATACACACCTGCTAGTGCATCCAGTCATACCTGTATTTTAGATGCTAGGATGCTTGTGTGCATGCATACGATAGCCTTTGTAGATGTTATTTATTACTCACGAGTTGGCAACTCACCCCCGTTGTGCCACAGCCTTTTTCAGGTCCGCTCCGTCAGTACAGTAGCGGCGGGCGCACTTGCTTCTTTTGCTTGGACTCGAGGTTTTCCTCTTAGGTGGGTTATATTATTATTTTTGCACCACCTTGTATATTCTTTGTATCTAGAGTACTCCAACTACTGTATCTACCAGTATTGTTGTATATTGACCTAGAAATGAGACTGTGAGATTTGTGGACTTTTTATGCTGTATTTTGGGGTCGAGCTCACTTGAGTCGACATGCTGTTTTTCTCATGCTTCCTTATGATTATTTCGCATGTTGTTGCTTTACATTGCGTCGGATTTATGACCGCCTTGTGGCGAAGAGCTAGCTCCCGCTTGGGGATGCCTTATTTGTTGGATTCATATATATTCTTGTTGTACCCATTTTGGGGGCCAGTATTTGCAAAGGAGACTCTGCCGAAATTTTCGGAAAAATTGATATTGTTTTATAAAGGGCTTTATATGACTTATTTGATAAACTCGCTTTCAATTGATTGGGTTTTCTTCACTCTTTTGCTTATTTGGTTTTGGTTTCTGGGCTTTGGCTTACTTATTTTACGGATGTCCTGAGACGTTTCGTAACTTAAGTGCCAGTCATGTTCCGTACCCTACGGGTCGTGACAGTCACCTTTCGGTCGAGATTGAGCACAAAGCAATGTGGGCCATTAGAGAACTTAACTTTGACTTAAATCAAGCCTGCAACTTTCGGAAGCTACAATTAAACGAGCTAAGCGAACTCCGCGATGAAGCTTATGATAATGCTGTAATTGTAAAGAATCGGACTAAGGTATTTCATGATAAAAACATTTTGAGAAAAACTTTTACATCTGGTCAACAAGTCCTTCTTTATGATTCACGACTTCACCTTCATGCAGGTAAGCTAAAATCTCGGTGGAATGGACCTTTTGTTGTGTGGTATGTATACCCGCACGGGGCAGTTGAGGTAGAAAATGTTGAAAACGGTATAATTTTCAAAGTGAATGGACATAGACTTAAACCGTATTTTTCCACTAACCCATCGGAGGAGCTCCTGTTTTTACAGGAGCCGCTTTATAATGACTAATTTTCCTCCACCTCACCTTAATGACTTGGTAATTTTGTCACATCTTTAGAATGGAGGTGAGTCAACTTGTACATACATTTTATAAAAAAAAGTAATAATAATAATAATAATAATAATAAAATAAAAATATATAATAAAAAATTTGTACATAAATAAAAGAATAAGTTTGGGAGAGATTTTCACGATCATATATCATTGCCCCCATTAATAAATTTCCTCCCAAGCTTACAGGTTTCTGAGATCTAACAGATGACAACAGTGAGGACACTATTGTAAACAAGTTTAGGGGAGGTTTGTGCTTATTTTCGCATCATTTGCATATCACTTTGCATAAGCACAAAGCATTTAAAACATATAAAAATTTAAAAAATTTAAAAGATAAAAATATTTAATATTTAATTTTATAATAAAATATTAGATAGTGAAAACTTACATTCAAAAGATTGGAAAAATTTAAGAAAACCAAGAAAATTAGAAGTTTTCTTAAATGAAACTAGTAATAAGTAGTTATGAGTCGTTGTCCCAAGGGTTAGTAAGAGGAAAGAAGTCACTAATCTACGGATAAAAATAAGTCTGAAAAATAGTTTCTATTCTGGAAGCCAAACATTTGAATGTTGATACCCTACTATACGCACTTACACACGTCTTGAAACTCGGGATAGTAGAGGATACCTTGAAATGCTCTTGTCTAAAAGCCAAAATATGAAGGAAATAATAAATGGAGAATAAAAGATAAAATGGTGCAGAAAAATGAACATTGGTTTTGTTATCGCCAAGGCAGCAATAAAAAAATATAGCGAGGGTGCTTCATCACCTAGTGCCTTAGACCAATTGCTTTGGGAGTCACTGCTAAGCCTTAGGTGTTGCAAGACGAGGAAAATACTAATACGCCTAATAAGCAAGCGCATGAGTAATCGGTCGGTTAGTACCTCAAGAAATATTAACGGTCGCTTGAAAAATGTATGAGCAAATCCATCTAAATATTCACCGATTAAAAAGTACCGGGGTCGATGGACAAGAGTATGATAGCTTGAATTGAATTCTCCGAGTGTAGGGATGTCTTTTACACACACGTAGGGGTATATGATCGATGTTTGGAAGAAAGATAGGAATGAAGAATAAAGGCGATATTTTATTGAGGGATGATGTGATTTCTAACATTTTTTCATGACTATTAAGATATGACTCATGACAACCGAAAAGCTAGTATAGTTGGAAACTTTAATTTTCAAAGTCTTTCTTATATAATTCTTATCTTTATATGTAACTTTCATGGTCTTCCTTCTATTATGGAATTTTGTGGGTGCAATCCGCTGAAAACCTTCAGGAGACAACACTCCTACTACTACGGACACCTAGTGGTTTAAAGGCTTATTGCACGTGCTCATTGCAATCGTCTAAGTTGTGATGTAATGTAAAGTGTTCATAATCAAAGAAATTTATACCGCGATCAATTAACGGTGTCGGTATGAATTAAGCCTTTAAACCTCTAGGTGTCCCTAGTAGGAGTAGTGTTGTCTCCTGAGGGTTTTCAGCGGATTGCACCCACAAAATCCCATAATAAAAGGAAGACCATGAAAGTTATATATAAAGATAAGAATTGTAAAAGAAAGTTTTTGAAAATTAAAGTTTCCAACTATACTAGCTTTTCGGTTGTCATGAGCCCTATCTTAATAGTCATGAAAAAATGTTAGAAATCACATCATCCCTCAATAAAATATCGCCTTTATTCTTCATTCCTATCTTTCTTCCAAACATCGATCATATACCCCTACGTGTGTGTAAAAGACATCCCTACACTCGGAGAATTCAATTCAAGCTATCATACTCTTGTCCATCGACCCCGGTACTTTTTAATCGGTGAATATTTAGATGGATTTGCTCACACATTTTTCATGCGACCGTTAATATTTCTTGAGGTACTAACCGAACGATTACTCATGCGCTTGCTTATTAGGCGTATTAGTATTTTCCTCATCTTGTAACACCTAAGGCTTAGCAGTGACTCCCAAAGCAATTGGTCTAAGGCACTAGGTGATGAAGCACCCTCACTATATTTTTTTATTGCTGCCTTGGCGATAACAAAACCAGTGTTCATTTTTCTGCACCATTTTATCTTTTATTCTCCATTTATTATTTCCTTCATACTTTGGCTTTTAGACAAGAGCATTTCAAGGTATCCTCTACTATCCCGAGTTTCAAGACGTGTGTAAGTGCGTATAGTAGGGTATCAACATTCAAATGTTTAGCTTCCAGAATAGAAACTATTTTTCAGACTTATTTTTATCCGCAGATTAGTGACTTATTTCATCTTACTAACCCTTGGGACAACGGCTCATAACTACTTATAACTAGTTTCATTTAAGAAAACTTCTAATTTTCTTGGTTTTCTTAAATTTTTCCAATCTTTTGGATGTAATTTTTTCACTATCTAATCTTTTTTTATCTTATTTATGTACAATTTTTTTTTATTATATGTTTTGTGCTTATGCAATGTATGATGCAAAGTGATGCGTAAATAAGCACAAACCTCCCCTAAACTTGTTTTGAACAGTGACCTCACTGTTTCCATCCGCTGGATCACAAAAACCTTTAAGCATGGGAGGACATTATTAATGGGGGAAAGAATATGTGAAAGTGAAAATCCTCCCCCAAACTTATTTTTGGCTCACAATTTTTTAGGACAACTTTTATTTTCAAGAGCCAAAAATATACCCTCCCTCAAATATGAGTTAGACAATATTAAGCATTTTAAGAGGGGGTAAGTCATTTGGTCAAAATAAGACTTTACACAGACCAAAAATTAATACCAATCATTCAAAGATTTTATCAGTGTAGCGTATAGGTCGGTGGAAGAAAATGTTGTATAGAGTCGGGAAGAAATGAGGAAGAGATAAGTGGTGGTCTGGAAAAGGTTTGAGTTTTAAATTAGAGAAATGAAAGAATGAGGATGAATGTGAATGATTAGGAAGGAGTGGTGGCGGTTCAACTTCTATCGGTGGAGGTTGATTAATCACAAAATCCGTATTGTTTAGGAATGCAAATTCGTCAGCAAAAAGTTCTTCAAAACTTTCATCAATGGTGTGATCGAATATTTTGCTGTCAATAAGTGTTGTGCCAGAATTTATCATACCTGATTCGTCAAAAATTATGGAGGTAGAAAACTTGAAAAACTCATCTACCTCATTTTCAAAAGTATCCAAATCAAGTTGACTTTCTGGTATTATTGAACTTGAATTAACGGATTGTGATTCATCAACACTCACTTTCATTACCGAAACAGAAGAAGAACCAGAGAGAGTGGAAGGTGAAATGGGTAAACAAATTGATGTGTCGAGTATTGCTGAACCAGATGTGGAAGATGAAGGCTGAATTTTGGTCGGTTGTTCGGGTATACTATTATCATCAACTTCAAGACGTATTTGGGGTTCGGGAAAAATTATCGAAGGCTCAAGATGATGACCACAAGGAAGTGAAAGGACCTGATGAATTGATGGGACAAACTCATCCAAAATTTTGGGTTCATCAATCAATATATCCCCAACGTCAATCACCTCATTCAAGTGAAGGTTAAAATTCTCAAACACCTCATTCAAAGAATGGTTTTCAATCAATTTTGGTTCAAGAGTGGAAGTGTAGAGATCACAAGGATTTGGTATGGTTTCACTTGAAATGGACCCTTCACAGTCGGGTAAATCAAACACTGCATTATTACACAACTTCTCATACATTCTATCGTTAATTGGTGAATCATTTGGTGTACTCGATGAATTTTTGAAACTGGAGTTGTGGATTTCAGTTTGGAAATGGAAGGTTTGATTAGGAAAGGTGTATAGTTCTGTCTCACTACCCAAATTCTCATTTTGTCCTATGCCCGAATTATATACTGAAAAATTTTGGGCTGGTTTGAAATTATTTGCTTGCCCCCACTCTGTCATTTCCTTCCTAAATTGGTTCGACAATCCAGAAATTTTTCTAATGTATGCTCCAGACTAGACTTGGGTCGATACGAGGTTTCAGTATAAGATTGAAATTCTTGTGAACCATTAAAACTCCCAAATGACTGATTAGATGGACTGTCTAGAGAAGGTGGAAAGGTCGGATTGGTTTGATAGGAATAGAATGGTTGCGAAAATTGGGTAGGAGTAGGATCAACATTATGATAAGAAGAATATTGATATTGGTTGGTCGGTTGACTATTGGACATCATACATGCCACAAACCGATTATGAAATTCTTCTTTAGAAAGTGGAGGTGATGGTTATACTGGTCTGGGTTGAAACTTTGGTCTATAGCCCTAGCTATATGCTCAGCAATGGACATGCGTCTAAGGGCATCCTCACTCGGAGTATCAACTGAAATGGATGTAGAATTGGGATATGGTTGATATTGGTCCGGATTGAAACTTTGGCTTTTAGCCCTAGCTATATGCTCAGAAATGGACATGCGTCTAGGGGCATCCTCACTCGGAGTATCAACTGAAACAGATGTAGAATTAGGATACGGTTGATAAGACCTCGACTGAGGTGGCCAACTGTTTCTACCCGCTTGTTCTATCCGATCTCTTAAGGACATGGGAGAGTCGGACGGTATACCGAAGGGATTACGAAAACAAGAAATATCTGGTTGTGGACAGCAAAGTTCGGCAAGAGTTCTTCTGGCTGGGTCACCCATCATAAGAAGAGAAGAGGGGAAAAGGGTAAAAATGGGAGAAAATAATTGGTTCGTTTTGAAAAAATGACGGATTTATGAAAATTCACACAATCATGCACAAGCAACCCTATATCTAATGGTCACCTAGGTCAAGTCTCTAAACCGCTCCTAGACTTCCAGAAGACAAATCGCAGGATAAATTCTCTACTGCCTCTTTACCTCTCCTATGGCCAGGTAAGTGGAAGGTTCTCCGCTACGTAAGTAGCGGGCCTAATTAAGAAAAAACTTGCCTTAGACACACTTGCCTTAGACACCACAAAAGAAACGCGGATAAGCAATAGATTACCCACGACCTCCTTCTATCCTAATTGAGCGCGACGGTCCTTAGAGTCTTGTCTAGATATTTTTTTAAATAATGAGGGTGATGCGGATGCTAGTTTTGTGATTTCTGGGGCTTAGGAAGGGTAATGAAATCCCCACCTAATCTGAATTTGGTCTTTGCTCCTTAATTTCCGTGTTAAAAATGCAAACAACCAAGATCAAACACGCAACATTTTTTTCTTTTTGCGGCGCTGCGAATTTTTGCAAAGAATCCTGCAGAAATTGGTTAATGGACAGAGCGGGGAAGAGATAAGAAAGTCAGAAGATGACCTAAGAACTTTGGAACAGTGAAGCCTTCAATCCACCGCGGATCCTCTGCAATATGGTACTTAAGGCCGCGGTTCAGCGGTCTGATGACGAGATCCCTGCACAAAACTTTCAGGAACTGTTCCTGTTCACTCATTGAGCTCTCTGAGATGCTCTGAAAAATTTTCCTCTCGCTCCAGAGATTCCAGATTTCCTCGCAGCAAATCACAACAAATTATTAAGCGCTCTTTGCGAATTTTGATCTAAGGAACTGATGAAATAATAAATTTTTCAACTCAAATTACAAAAACGAACAAATTAGCACGCTATCCCCGGCAACGGCACCATTTGATTGATCGTCTAAGTTGTGATGAAATGTAAAGTGTTCACAATTAAAGAAATTTATACCACAATCAATTAACGGTGTCGGTGTAGCGCGTTAATGAATACGGATCGTCCACTGAGATGTGTGTTTTGATCGATCTTGTTTTAGATGAGTCGAAATGAAAAGATAAAAGAAATTGCAAGAAAATTGATTCAAGATTTGTGAGTTTTCATTTCAAGAAACATGAAGAAAATAAAGTTCTAGAATCAAGAATCAAGAAATCTCCCAATCGTTTGAATTATCAAGATATGTAAAGTAGCTTGTAGGAATCGATCCAATTGATAGTGATGATGAATACTAATGATTACTAATTCTTATCTATTGAAGATTTGTTGCTAGATCGATGATGATCAATGAGGATTAGGGATCTATTGAAGAAACTAGGGTTTCTCCATCATCATTCCTTGTCCTTTCATTAATTATCATTCAAATTCTAGCCTCTAGCAAATTAAATCAACGATCGTTTATCCCTAATTTGGAGTGAAAACATTCAAGTGATCTCGCTTAAATTAGGTTGTTGATGATTCAATTTCCTAAAGTTTACAAAACTCATAAGACTTAAGAATCGTTCAAGAATTTCATGAACATTATCTACCTATTCTCTCGATTCTGCTACAAGCGGAGATTTCACTCAAACATCATGAAAATTAATGAATCAAAGATCAAGAAGTTTCATCTCTTTCTCTCTCTCTCTCTCTTTCTATCTCTCTCTCTCTCTCGCACCTGTGACTCTCTCTCTCTCTTTCTCTCTCTCCCTCTCTCTCTCACCTCTCGCATATATTGTTCCTTCTCGAATCCCCTTACCTTCCTTCTCACACTACTCTCACCTCCCTTCTTCTCTATTTATTTCCCCGCGACGAGAACCCATCGCTTGCTCCCATCTCGTAGGCTCTCCCCCACCTTCGTCGACACCCTCGTTACCGCCTTAATCTCCTCCTTCTCCTCTCCACCTCGCCCTCATCCCCGACGACAGGAACCCGACCCACTGCAACCCCCGCCTGCAACCTTCCCTTGCACCCTCACCGGAGCTCCGACCCCCGTCGGCCTCACCCCTCGCCACCACCTTCTCCCTCTCTCTCTTCTCTCCTTCTCCCTAGCACCAGAGTCCTTTCCCTACACCAAAAACCCCCGCACACCCGATCCCCGACTTCAAGAAAACCCTACTGCCTACTGCAGGAAAACCATCGCCTGCATCCTCACTGTCGACGGCCCATCGTCGACGTCGCCCCCTCGCCTTCCTTTCCGAATCCAGAGCAACAAACCCTAGTCTCCTCTTCTTCTTCTTCTTCTTCTTCTTCTTCTTTCTCTTTCTTTTCTTGATCTTGCTTCTTTTCCGGTGATCACTCGCCGGATCTGTGCCGCTGCCGACGATCCGTGTAATCCAGTGGACATCCCCTACCTGCGTGGTTAACCTCTTGCCTTGCCTGGACCCGTCCCGTAGGTCGTGTGTGCGTTGCGACGATTACCCGATGTCGGACGTGCCGTACATACCCGTCGTGCGATCCGTTCAGACAAGTTTATCTTGCTACATGCTATAATACTTATCTTGCATCCATATGACTACAAATATTACATGTTTGTTGCATTATACATCCATACTAATGTTTTACTATTTTTCGGATACCCGTATGCATCCATATCATTTAAAATACATGTAGCTGCATCTACAGATCATATTAATTCATGTTATTATTGTAGTAACACCCCATGCTTAATAATGTGTATCCCATTTAGTCTTGGAGCTGTAAATGTAACCCCTGATCGATATTTGTGTATCCATTCCATTAATTATATATCTAGTTGCATTCCATGTCACGTTATTTCATATTACTTCTATATTAACACCCCATACTTGATAATGTGCATCCTACATAGTCGTGGAATTGTAGTTGTAACCCCTGATAGTTAATTGAGCATCCTTGTTTATTTGTGTATACATACCATTAATTCTGCATACCTGGTTGCACGCCATATTACCTTAACTCATATCATTATTACATTAGTACCCCATGCTTGATATTGTGCATCCTAAATAGTCATGATGTGACCCCTGATAGATATTCGTGCACCCATGCTTTTACTATACATCCATACTTTTACCCTGATTCAATACTTGCTACATTTTACTGTTGGGCACCCATATGACACACCGTGCACTACTTGACATGACCTGATACACCACTACTTGACATGTTACCTGATCCTGTTTCTAATGCCGACAATCCTAACTTGTTGTCCCGATGGACATATCCTGTTGTCTGTATAGACAAACCTGTTCCTGCTTGATCCTGTGTTGGCATTAGCTTCAAATTTATCAATACCTGACTTGAACACATTACTTGGGGGTATCGGGAAATCAATGATGAAACCTGACTTGTAACTCGACAGTTCGATGCTTATACTGATCAGTTTTGGGGGCTAGGCCAGTCCCGGGATGATGTTGCTGACATCATTCGTTTGTACATGTTTCCTGTTTGTGCTTAGCGGCACGTCTCGGATTCAGCCCCGAGAGTCTGGACCGTGGTCCCGGGAACGCACGGGATACTATTGAGTTACATCGACGATTCATTAAATTGATTTCACAGACTTGAGAGTAGTTAACCCCATAGCACAATTTAGTTTTAACGCTGCACTTCACATATACTGTTACACTTCACTGTTCTATATCCCTGCTTACTTATTACATTCATGTTACTATTTTATAATTAATGCCTGCATGTCTTGTTACCCCCTGATTATATTACTGTTGATATTGTGACGCGCTGACGTCTGGGTTCTGCATGGCCCAGATCCGCTACCCTTGTCGCAGGCCGAGCAGGAGTACTTCAGTCGACAGGCCGAGTAGTATGAACCTGTCAGTATTCTAGTTTAGTTTCCTTTCAGCATTATTTTATTTCCTGATGTGAGCCCGTATTTGGAACGTACTTTCCAGATTGTTATTGTTTATGGATTTATTGCTTCCGCGTATTATTTCTTGACTCTTTTATTCTGGCATATGGACATGTACTAGATAGTTTATTTTATTTCTACTGTTCTTGATATCTATAGACAGCCGTAATGTGACTATGGAGGGATGTGTCCTAGCCATAGGTAGCATGGTTGGCTCTGTCACGTACCGATCTTAGCGCACTCTGGGAAGCGGGGCGTGACAGAGTTTGTTTGGTATCAGAGCCATAGGATTTAGGTTAATCGGGTTTGATTCTTTTGTAGTTGGGTATTGGATCCAATACACGAATCAGAAAACCCGTAATTAGGAAGATGTCCTGCCATATTGTTATCGTAATTCTTGAATCATATCTTTCTCTTGACTCTTGTGTATTGACGTTATGCAAACAACTTTGCATCTTTGCTTGAAATCCTTTATGATTCCTTATTGTTTCTCCCTCCCTGCTCCTTTGATTCCGATACTAGGATTTGGGCGACTTGAGTGGAGTTATGTGATTGTAACTATTTACCACGGCATGGTTACAATGCGGTACTCTATTTAAGTAACTTGGAGTTCTAGTCTTGATTCATATCCTTGATTTACGGTCATTATTCATCGCAAGTTTTGAATCTTGTTTATCATACTAATCCTTTTCGGTGTCTTGGTTTCAGGAACATGGCGGATAGAAATCTACGATCGTACCAGAGGCGTGTCGATGATGCCGCTTTGCTTGGAGTAATCCGTGGGATGCTGGAGAACCAAAAGCGGCAAGCCGAAGCTTTTCAAGAAGGTTTGCGGACCGTCCAGCAGTTCGTGAACAATGTTGCGGCCAAACCAGTTGAGCGTGTGGGTACCATGGCGGATTTCAGGAGACTTGGTCCGTCCATTTTCACTGGTTTGGAGGAGCCGTTGCCATCAGAGCAGTGGCTAGTTGATACGGAAAATCTGCTCGTTGCGGGGATTCCGGAGGACAAGAGAGTGGATGTAGTATGCATCCAACTGGTGGACTATGCCCGCGAGTGGTGTCTCGTGGAAGAGAACCGCTTGCCCAAACCGATCAGTTGGGCAACCTTCTCGAAGAGTTTCTTGGAGAAGTTCTTTCTGCAAACTGTACGGGAAGAAATAGAAGAAAAGTTCATCAGCTTGAAGCAGAATGGCGGATCTGTGGATGCACACGGCTCGGTAGATTCACTGGACCTTTGGTTGCCAACGATACCGATAGGGCACGGAGGTTCATGCGCGGTTTAGACATGCACATCCAGAGGCACATTATATCTCTGGGTTTGACCACTTTCTCGCAAGTTCTAAAAGCAGCCAGAGAGCAGCAAAGCTTATCATTGAAGATAGAGGGTGCCCAGCTGCAGGCAGTTATGGTACGGAAGCCGGCGGTTACGCCGAATCGAGCGCCTATACGGAGAGGTATCCCGGTGGACAGGCGTGGCATTATACCGATGATAAAGCCAGTCGTGCCCGAGAAAAAGGGAAGGACGATTTGTGGGTACTGCCATCTACCCGGACACGTGCAGAGGGAGTGTCGAAGGATGCTTGGACTTTGTTTGGTTTGCAGATCAGCTGATCATACTGTCGGTGTTTGCCCGTCGAAGCTTCGTTTGAAGGAGGATTCTCAGAGGCCACCGCAGAGGCAGTTTTAGGGGCAGAAGCAGATAACTCAGGGACCTAATCAAGCTCGAGCCTTTACACTGACGGCTGAAGAGGCCAAGGCTTCAGATGAAGTTGTTTCAGGTATCCTACTTGTTCATGTTTTTCCCGCATTAGCATTATTCGATTCTGGTGCATCCCATTGTTTTATGTCGTCCAAGTTTATTGCTGCACATTTAATGTATTGCATGACCCTGTATAGTTGTTAGGATATACACACTGGGAATGGGAAGATCATAGCTAGTAGTGAGTGTAAGGATTCTTCGGTTGTTTTTCAGACGAGAGTTAGTTGCAGTTTTCTTGGTGATCGATACCGGCAGTTTTGATGTTGTCTTGGGAATGGATTTTCTCGGCACTTTCCATGCTCACATTGATTGTAGGGCAAAGGAAGTGATTTTCCAGATTCCTGGACATCCAGAGTTTGTTTTTGCTGGAGGAAGCAGTTCTGTCGGGCCAGTCGAGTTTAGGGCTAGGCCTACAAGCAATGTTCTTTCGACGATAGAAGTTGATAAGGAGGAAGTGCCAGCTGTAGTTCGAGAGTTCATGGACGTGTTTGAGGACATCTTGGGTTTACCACCAAAACGAGATGTGGAGTTTGCGATCGATCTTGTTCTGGTGCAGTGCCAATCTCAAAGGCGTACTATCCAATGACACCAGTGGAGTTGGAAGAAGTCAAGAAGCAGGTTACTGAATTTCCTGAGAAGGGTTGGATTCGCAGCAGCAATTCATCTTGGGGAGCTCCAGTTCCTCTAGTCAAGAAGAAAGATGGCATAAGGAGGATGTGCATAGATTATCGAGAATTAAATCGGGTGACTATTAAGAACAAGTACCCGATCCCTCGCATTGGCGAATTATTCGAGCAACTCAGTGGTGCGAGGGTATTCTCGAAGCTAGATTTGCGATCCGGATATCATCAAGTTCGAGTTAAATCAGAGGATATTTGCAAGACTGCGTTCCGAACTCGGTATGGACATTACGAGTATTTAGTGATGCCATTCGGAGTCATGAATGCACCGGCGATATTTATGGATTTGATGAACCGAATCTTTTCACCGTTCTTGGACCAGTTTATAGTGAAGTTCATCGATGATATTCTGGTCTACTCGAGGAGCCTTGAAGAGCATATTGAACTCTTGAAGACATGTTGAGAGCTTGCATGTTGGACTGCAAGGGTTCATGGGAGGATCATCTATACTTGGTGGAGTTTTCTTACAATAACAGCTTTCAGGAGACTATTCAGGTGGCCCCACTCGAAGCGTTGTATGGTCGCACGTGTCGTTCACCTGTTGATTGGGACGATGTTGGAGAACGAAGATTGTTGGGACCGGATTCGATCGTGCAAACCGTGGAGAAAGTTAATACTATCCGGAAGCATATGAAGGCAGCGCAGGATCGACAGAAGAGTTAGGCCGACACATCGAGAAGACCTCTAGAGTTCGTTGTTGGTGATATGGTATTCTTGAAGTTATCACCGACTAGAGGAGTGATTTGTTTTGGGAGTCGAGACAAGCTTAGCCCTCGATTCGTGGGGCCTTTCGAGATTATGGAGCGTGTTGGAGAAGTGGCTTATCGATTGGCATTACCACAATCTTTGGCGAATGTTCATGACGTGTTTCATGTATCTCAACTCCGTAAGTAAGTTCGAGATGAAACACACATACTAGATCATTCTGAGCTGACTGTAAGGGAGGATTTGACCTATGAGGAACGACCGATGTCGATTGTTGATCGGAGAGAAAAGGTCCTCAAGAACAAGGTTATCCCTCTCGTACTTGTTTCGTGGGGGAATCGCTCGCACGGAGAATCGACTTGGGAACGAGAAGACGAGATTCGACAGAAGTTTCCATACCTATTCTTATAGATTCTTGATTGTTTATCTTTTCTTGTTCCTGGAATTTCGAGGATGAAATTCTTTTTGTAGTTGGGTATAATGTAACACTCTAGTTCATTTATACCAGTTCTAATTCGAGTATTTCTTTATTTATGGTATTTTCCTGATTTACTGTGTTTTGGGTGCGAATAGTGGATTTGACATCTGTATTTGCATCCGACCTGACCCGCTTGCTGGAAATCCGCCTTGATCCCTGTTTATGGTATATCCTGGCTTGCTTTGTGGATCCGTGCACTTTCATTATTTTTATACTGCATACTGGCATTTTATCTGGCATCGGCAATTTTTTAATATAACATTTAAAGTCAAGAAAAATATCTTAAAAATATATTGCATGGCCTGCATGATACCCCTAACCCCGCCGTAGCATCCGCGCATCTTGTTCTCGTCCCGTTCAGTGTAACGGACCTGTTTGGATGGCTACGTGCACGTGCGTGCATCCATTCTTGGGGGTATGCATTTTCGTTACCCGGATATCCAATTTTGGTTTTGGTTGGAACGTATATTTTCCGTATTTTAAAACTGGATTTTTAGACCCGACCCGGGCGTGTTTTGGACTATTTATTTTGTATAAGACTAAAACTCAAAATTTACTAATATTAAATTCCATTAGATTTTAAACTACTAATAAAATAAATATACGATTTAAAATTTATTTTAACTAAAAGATTTTCCTAACTGTACATTTCTTTCTCTCTCTCTCTATCTCTCTCTCTCTCTCTCACCCATGACTCACTCTCTCTCTTTCTCTCTCTCTCTCCCTCTCTCTCACCTCTCGCATATACTGTTCCTTCTCGAATCCACTCACCTTCCTTGTCACACTACTTTCACCTCCCTTCTTCTCTATTTATTTCCCCGCGACGAGAACCTATCGCCTGCTCCCATCTCGCAGGCTCTCCCCTATCGTCGTCGACACCCTCATTACCGCCTTAATCTCCTCCTTCTCCTCTCCACCTCGCCCTCATCCCTGACGACAGGAACCCAACCCACTGCAACCCCCGCCTGCAACCTTCCCTTGCACCCTCACCGGAGCTCCGACCCCCGTCGGCCTTAACCCTCGCCACCACCTTCTCCCTCTCTCTCTTCTCTCCTTCTCCCCAGCACCAGAGCCCCTTCCCTACACCAAAAACCCCGCACACCCGATCCCCGACTTCAAGAAAAACCCACTGCCTAATGCCGGAAAACCCTCGCCTGCATCCTCACCGTCGACAGCCCATCGTCGACGTCGCCCCCTCTCCTTCCTTTCCGAATCCAGAGCAACAAACCCTAGTCTCTTCTTCTTCTTCTTTCTCTTTCTTTTCTTGATCTTGCTTCTTTTCTGGTGATCACCCGCCAGAACCGTGCCGCTGCCGATGATCCGTGTAATCCAGTGGGCATCCCCTATATGCGTGGTTAACCTCTTGCCTAGCCTGGACCCGTCCCGTGTGCCGTGTGTGCGTTGCGACGATTACCCGATATCGGACGTGCCGTACGCACCCGTCGTGCGATCCGTTCAGGCAAGTTTATCTTGCTACTTGCTATAATACTTATCTTGCATCCATATGACTACAAATATTACATGTTTATTGCATTATACATCCATACTAACGTTTTACTGTTTTTCGGATACCCGTATGCATCCATATCATTTAAAATACATGTAGCTGCATCTACAGATCATATTAATTCATGTTATTATTGTAGTAACACCCCATGCTTAATAATGTGTATCCCACTTAGTCTTGGAGCTGTAAATGTAACCCCTGATCGATATTTGTGTATCCATTCCATTAATTATATATCTAGTTGCATGCCATGTCACGTTATTTCATATTACTGCTATATTAACACCCCCATACTTGATAATGTGAATCCTACATAGTCGTGGAATTGTAGTTGTAACCCCTGATAGTTAATTGAGCATCCATGTTTATTTGTGTATATATACCATTAATTCTGCATACCTGGTTGCACTACATATTACCTTAACTCATATCATTATTACATTAGTATCCCATGCTTGATATTGTGCATCCTAAATAGTCATGATGTAACCCCTGATAGATATTCGTGCACCCATGCTTTTACTATACATCCGTACTTTTACCCTGATTCAATACTTGCTACATTTTACTGTTGGGCACCCATGTGACACACCGTACACTACTTGACATGTTACCTGAACCTGTTTCTAATGCTGACAATCCTGACTTGTTGTCCCGATGGACATATCCTGTTGTCTGTATAGACAAACCTGTTCCTGCTTGATCTTGTGTTGGCATTAGCTTCAAATTTATCAATACCTGACTTGAACACATAACTTGGGGGTATGGGGAAATCAATGATGAAACCTGACTTGTAACTCGACAGTTCGATGCTTATACTGATCAGTTTTGGGGGCTAGGCCAGTCCCGGGATGATGTTGCTGACATCATTTGTATGTACATGTTTCCTGTTTGTGCTTAGCGGCACGTCTCGGATTCATCCCCGAGAGTCTGGACCGTGGTCCCGGGAACGCACGGGATACTATTGAGTTACATTGACGATTCATTAAATTGATTTCACAGACTTGAGAGTAGTTAACCCCGTAGCACAGTTTAGTTTTAACGCTGCACTTCACATATACTGTTACACTTCACTGGTCTATATCCCTGCTTACTTATTACATTCATGTTACTATTTTATAATTCATGCCTGGATGTCTTGTTACCCCCTGATTATATTACTGTTGATATTGTGACGCGCTGACCTCTGGGTTCTACATGGCCCAGTCCACTACCCTTGTCGCATGCCGAGCAGGAGTACTTCAGTCGACAGGCCGAGCAGTGAGGACCTGTCAGTATTCTAGTTTAGTTTCCTTTCAGCATTATTTTATTTCCTGATGTGAGCCCGTATTTGGGACGTACTTTCCAGATTGTTATTGTTTATGGATTTATTGCTTCCGCGTATTATTTCTTGACTCTTTTATTCTGGCATATGGACATGTACTAGATAGTTTATTTTATTTCGACTGTTCTTGATATCTATAGACAGACGTAATGTGACTGTGGAGGGATGTTTCCTAGCCACAGGTAGCATGGTTGGCTCTATTACGTGCCGATCTTAGCGCACTCTGGGAAGCGGGGCATGACAGATGTATTCAGCCTCCATCATCGAGTCTGCCACGATTTCTTGCTTGGAACTCTTCCAACAAACCGCCCTTCCATTTAGGGTAAAGATAAATCCTGAGTGCGACTTAGAGTCTTCCTTATCACTTTGGAAGGTCGAATCGGTAAAGGACTCCACTTGGAGTTCTCCGTTTCTATACACCAAGAACATCTCCTTAGTCCTTCTCAAGTACTTGAGAATGTTCTTCACAGCTATCCAGTGACTCTTTCCTGGATCTGCTTGATACCTACTCACTATACTTAGTGAGTATGCTACATCGGGTCTGGTACATAGCATCGCGTACATGATAGAGCCTACTGCCGAAGCATAGTGTATCCCTTGCATGCGAGCTCTCTCCAAATCAGTCTTTGGAGACATCTCTTTGGAGAGAGTGAGTCCAGAGATCGTGGGTCGGTTCCCACGCTTGGATTCTTCCATACTAAACCTCTTTAGTATGGTGTCAATGTACCTAGATTGGGACAATCCCAGTATCCGTTTAGATCTATCTCTATAGATCCTAATCCCCAAAATGCAGGAGGCATCACCTAGATCTTTCATTGAGAATCTATGTGTTAAGAAGAGCTTGACCGAGTGCAGCATAGGAACATCATTTCCTATCAAGAGTATGTCATTTACGTACAATACGAGGAGGACAACCTTACTCTCTGCAACCATCTTGTAAATACAAGGTTCATCTAGGTTCTTGATGAAGTTAAACCCTTTGACTACACCATCAAAACAGATGTTCCAACTCCGCGATGCCTGCTTTAACCCGTAGATGGATTTAAGCAGCTTGCACACCTTTCCGCTGCTCTCACTGTCTACGAAGCCCTCTGGCTGAGTCATGTACACGCACTCCTCTAAATCACCATTTAGAAAGGCAGTCTTAACATCCATCTGCCAGATTTCGTAGTCATGGTATGCAGCAATGGCAAGTAAGATCCGGATGGATTTAAGCATAGCCACTGGAGAAAAGGTTTCGTCATAATCCACACCTGGTCGTTGACGAAAACCCTTTACAACAAGTCTAGCTTTGTAAGTCTTAACTTTTCCATCTACACCAAGTTTCTTCTTAAAGATCCATTTGCTTCCAATGGGTTTTACCCTTTCAGGAGCAACTTCCAAAGTCCATACTTTGTTGGTGTACATGGATTCCATCTCAGATCGCATTGCATCCAGCCACTTCACAGAGTCTGCACTCGTGATCGCCTGCTCAAAGCTAGTGGGGTCATCATCTTCCATGATGCAATCCTCGCTCCCGCCATCTATGAGAAAACCGTAGTATCTCTCAGGTGGGTGAGGAACCCTACTAGATCGGCGGAGAGGTTGGGGTTCGTCGGGAACTATCGAATTCTCTGGTTCTACAAAATCTTCTGTCGTAGTTTGTGTCGCAGGAACCTCTTCCAGTTCTACCTCATTGCCACTAATTTCTTTTTCAAGAAATTCCTTTTCCAAAAAGGTGGCATGTCGAGAAACAAACACCTTTTGTTCCTCGGTGTGGTAGAAGATATACCATTGTGAGTTTTTGGGATATCCTACAAACATGCATTGGACAGACCTTGCCTCGAGTTTGTCCGGATAGTGCCTTTTGACATAGGCCGGACAACCCCATATCTTAACATACTTAAGAGATGGTTTCTTCCCCTTCCATATCTCATATGGAGTGGTAGGTACTGATTTGGTAGGAACCATATTCAATAGGTGTATGGCTGTCTCAAGCGCATACCCCCAGAAGGAAATAGGCAACTCAGCAGTGCTCATCATAGAGCGCACCATATCTAATAGGGTGCAATTCCTCCGCTCCGATACACCATTATGCTGTGGTGTATAGGGAGGAGTAAGCTGAGAGAGAATCCCATTCTCTTTTAGACAGTCCAGAAAATCATTGCTCAAGTATTCTCCTTCTCGATCAGATCGAAGGATCTTAATACTTTTGCCCGTTTGGTTCTCTACTTCT
The DNA here is from genome assembly GCA_030015575.1 of Agapanthus africanus. NCBI lineage: Eukaryota > Viridiplantae > Streptophyta > Magnoliopsida > Asparagales > Amaryllidaceae > Agapanthus > Agapanthus africanus. Next base: position 156,777,829 of record JASDDO010000004.1, read on the forward strand.
TGCTTATATTCTCTGAATTTCTTAAAAGCTTCATACTTGTGTTTCAACAGGAATACATGTCCGTATCTTGAGAGATCGTCAATGAATGTAATAAAGTAGGAAGAACCATTCCTGGTATGTGTAGACACGGGACCACATACATCACTACGCATCAGTCCCAAGAGTTCTGTAACTCTTTCTCTGTGTCCACTAAACGGAGTTTTGGACATTTTGCCTTTGAGACATGACTGTCAAGTGTCATAAGATGAAAATTCGAACGGATTCAAATATCCATCCTTATGCAACTTAGCTAGTCGTGTCACATTGATATGACCTAGTCTACAATGCCACAAGAAGGATTTGTTCAGTTCTGAACTCTTCCTCTTGTGTGTGTTTTGTACATTAAGTACTGTAGTTTGATTGAGAACGTATATGCCATTAATTAACGATCCTGATCCAATCAATTTTTGATTCAGGAAGATGTTCATAACATTATCTTGTACTACAAAATTATATCTTTCTTTACTCAATAAAGATATTGACATAAGATTGCATATCAGGGTCGGAATGTAATAGCATTCGTTCAGAATAAATGTATTACCATTTAGTAATACAAGGTGATATTCGCCAACTGCTTTGGCTGCAACATTTATACCATTCCCTACTCTTACGGAATGATCACCCTCGCCCAGTTCCCTATCTTTCCGTAGCCCATGTAACATATTACATGAGTGGGATCCCGATCCGGTATCTAATACCCAGGACGTAGAGTGAACTGAGAAACAGTTCTCGATAACTAACACACCCGAAGAAGATGCATCAGAATGCTTATTCTTCGTTTGGGCGGCGTGAGAATCTGGATATTCTCCTATTTCCTGCTCGGACTTATAACAATTATAAGTTGGAGTGGGACCAACGTTCCCCTGCTTAGTAAAACAAGCGGGTTCAGTCAATACATCCATATTATTATCTTGATTAAGGCCTGACATGGTCGAAACCTGGAGAGAGAGAGAGAAGAAAACACTTTAGCGTATGCTCTTGCAAGATTAGATTGGTTATTATCTTATCTAATCAGGATGGCTCCCACTGCTTTTTATCAAATCTTCCTTCAAACCCTAAAAGGTAAGATTAGCCGGGATTAATTACACCTTACAAGTTCGCCAATCTTTCAGCCAGGCTAGTGTTGGTACTTTGAGGGAGGTTCTTCGTGTTTTTGCACGGACCTAATTAGAATAAACCTCGTTTTCCCAGAGGCATAACCCCGTTAACACATTTCTAGACACCTACTTGATCGGCTAATTGTCATGTGTAAAACTCTCCCAGGAGTAACTTTTACTCGCAGTGGGTATCAGGATCCATCTATCTCATAGAAGGTATGCAATCTCATTGTAAATTTCAACACTTGAAATTCCCGATAATGCTTTTACCCCTAACGTGCTATGACCTTGATGAAAGCCAACAAACCATAGTCCGCTAGTCAAGTTCAACCCGTAGATTTCTTGATTGAATCAAACCCACCAGCACGGCCCTTGACGAAAGCCAACAAAGCCGTACGACTACCCTAATCCAATCGCATCATATGCTGCAGATAAGCAGTAAATAGCTACCGCACACTACGCCTTGACGAAAGCCAACAAACGTAGCACGAATACTAAATACTACTTATCTGAAATGTCGGAAGGCTACGCAGGTTTTTCAGAAAACCATGAGCGTAATGAACTTGATATCGTTGTAGAAACAAGTGATTTTGAAAAGGAGTGTTTTTTAGGCTTTTCTAGTTTCACTAAAGAGGTCACTCCCGGTGAAGGGATCTCGGCTCTTTCCTTATCGAATAAGGTGCAGGAAATTTCACAAATACCGCTGTGCAAAGCAAGAACTATAGAAGCAAATCAAAAACTAAACCGTGAGTTTGTAGCATCTGCTAGTATTGCTAAAGAGGTCACTCTCGGTGAAGGGATCTCGGCTCTTTCCTTATCGAATAAGGTGCTGGATATTCTACGAGGAACACCGCTATGCAAAGAAAAAACTAGAGCTATCCTTGTTATAAAATTTGATTCTATAACATCCTTTAGGTTTCTTTTTCTTTCATTAATCTCATTAATGAATCTCATCATTTATGCTTCCTATGCATCACAGAAGAAACAAAAATACAACGTACGCTTATGCCATCCGCATTCGCCACAGTGTCCCGTTATGCACCGTTAGGTTACTTAACTAACGGCATACCGGGAAGGGACTAGCGCGGGTGTAAAACATAAGCAACGTTTATTATATAAAATATATACAATAATAAATCATTCATCTCATGCATATAATATGATCACATCACAGTATATCAGCAGCAGAAAAAGAAACATATAAAATATTGGATATACTAGGAGGTCCGTGTTTTATTTTGAGCCTGTATAAAACACGGATTCCATGGTCGCGATGAATAGCCAAACCCACATCCCTAGACCCCTACGAGAGCGGCAAGTAACGCTGCCAATTCTAGGGTTAGGAGACCCGATCTCGACTTCTCGAGATGGCCTCCCACTGGACCCTAGAACCCGGTTACTTGTGCTCCCCTCCTTGGGTCTATCCTAATGCGGAAATGTAAATAATATACAATTGTGACATCATCCTCAACCCGGAAGTTCCCCAATAAAAGAATATTACATACAATGAATTTTACATGAATGAAAATAAAAACCCCCATCTCACATAAAACTCCCGGCTATTCAAAACACGACGATCCAATATAACATATCACAGAAACACATAACATCTCATATCATCAACGTAAGCAAGTATGCGTATCCTGATTTTTGTTGATGTATCACAACGAAATCGGCGATACCCCACATACTACACTTACGGTCGCAGAAAAGAAAGTGAAAAACTAAAATATTTGGAATCCAAAATCATCTTAGATATCGTAAACCCGAAATATCACATATTGCGGATTTCATGCCTAACTCTATGAATTCCACATATTGTATCATATACATATATATCAAGATTGTAAGTCCACGATAGCGCCCCGGCCGTCTAACAAACGCCAAATGCGGAACAAAAACTTTTTACAACTGGCGCTATCGCGTACTATAACCCGGATCTGCCATTAAAGCTAAACTAACAAACTACAAAGTGCGTAGAAATGTTATACCGAACGATCCGAGTCCTTCGATCTTCAACCATCATCCCACGCTTTGTTGTTGCTGCTCCGATCTCCTGAATCTCCAGTCTTCTCGTCCAGGTGGCACCACGTCGACGGATCTTTAAACGGGCTCCCGCCTCTGAACCGAGGCAACTCGATCGTCAAGTTTGCTAGAAGAGATGACCAAGATGAAGTAGAGAATGAGTAGAACATTTTTTCTCATTACGTCCAAAGCTATGGACGAACGGTTAATGAAGTTGCCTTTTGAAATCGGGTGAAATGAGAAATGAGGCTATCTAATTTCCATGAGTCCAAAACAATATCAATCTTTTTTTCCAAGCAACCATGAGCATCAAGAGGAGGGGAGGGCCGGCCACTTTATAGAGAGGGGAAAGTGAGTGTAGGAGAGAAGTGGTGACCATTAGCACTAAGTAAAAAAGCATGAGTCAAAGAACACCTAGTATGAACACAATTAAGAACTACTGAATCATCACCCTTAGTCACCAAAACATTGATGGAACAATTAATGCACTAAGCCACCTCACCATCCTAGTCACCACAACATGAAGCTTCCACTCTCAAGACTCACTCTCAAGAACAAAAGATAAATCCGCTTTTAACCGAATGTTAAATACGGCTGATAGAAAACTGGAAACTGGCAACTTCCAAAAGTGATCCTGAAACGAATTTCAGGATAACCCCGTAATGGTATAAACATACCCGCATTTGTATTACGACTGAATACAAATGCATCTGAGACAAAGATATTATATCTACACAGTATAATACTCGGATCTGGCTTAAACCAAAGCCGACCAGTATTATCTGCCCGAAAAATGATATGTGCGAAAACGCACGTGCATTTTCCGAACCTTGACATAAAACCATACGGCCTCTACAACGTTTCGCCCGAACTTGGGAAAGTGTCTGTGGGGGACTCTAATGACTCATCAACACACTGGCACTGGGTATAACCACTAGCACGTCAGAGGTACTAGCTGTACGTAACGGTTTTCCTATGTATTGATTGGAAATGAAGCTGACGAGAGAACTCATCCATAAACCCTACTAAGCCTAACAGTGACAATATACATACAGTCCGGTCCGATCGTCTATGAGTATCGCATATCTGCCTAGGGGCTGGTAACGTCAGACCCCCAATAGCAGTATAAGTCGTGTCAGAGAGTGGCCCAGAACACCCTGAGATACTACTGGAGTAATTACCAATAAATCTCCTGCCTCGGCCGAGGGCTTTGTGTAATGGCTCTCCTAGACACAGCGCGATCTCACCACCAATACCGGGAGAGACGAATCCCCTGCCGATCCGCTCACTTGCCTCCAATGTGGCTCGGGACTGTACCCAACTAAAACCTGTTTGCACAACTCCTTTGAGCGTGGTAGGGTAGTAATCTAAGCACAGTGGGAACTCACACGAGACAAATGACGACCTCAGGTCGATGAACTAACCTGTACACATGTCACCAGGGAACTGCTATCTGACGATATGTATAATACCAATTAGCAGGTTCCCGGCGAGTCCTGTCTGGTGTACTCATAACCCAATGAGCACCTGTATACATCTTAGGTGATCCTACTGACACCAATGGCTTGTGAGACCGGCCATCGCCCCTCGTCGGGGTCTCGACTGTATATACTAGTCTACTCTGGAGTATCGATGCCCTGTCTCGAAACTCCCACGACTAGGGACACTTTAAGGATGTGCTTACAGACCCCAGCTCCCACGTATATGATCGCCATCATACTGCTGGTAGTCAAGCAAGAATCCTATGGGCTCTATCAAAATGCAATAGCGAACTAAAGCATGTATACGATGATAAATACAAACCAGATAGCATACAATCATCTCGAGCAAGACTGTCATATCGGTATAGGTCCTGCCTCAATCATTGCAATCACGTACCTGCGATCCAATAATTGACTTTGAGGGAACTATCTCCAACAATCTCCCACTTGCACTTAAGGCTAATTATTGCGATGTCGCATACTCACAGCCCGTGTGATACCGAACATCCAACTCCTCTACTAATCAGTTTCACAAAGCTAGTTTGTAAAACTCTTGTGTTCGAGAAATAGCCTTAGTAAGTGGATCCGCCCTGATGTTTCTTTCTGTATCTCTCTAAATCTCAAATTCGTGTAGAAAGCCATCTCCCGAATCGAGTAATACCTGTCTTAGAATATGTCTGAATATCTGATGGGACATAGTTCATAAATGAACTCTAAATCCAAACTTCTTAGACTGTATCGATAACTGAACCTAATCAGTATCCAGCACCATGCCTCCCACAGTATCCTCTTGGACCACCTGTCCATAATACTGTCCCTCGTCAAAGGGAAAACTATAAGTCTGACAATTACTCTGTCATCCATGTCACCTTTGAAGCTTGGAATGATAACCGTCTCCCGAAAGAGGCCGCCATTATCAAATCCGTAGAACATTCACTTATGTTCTGAAACTGCTCCCTTATGTTTCTTCAGGATTGGATTAATATAAACTTATCGCATCAAGTGCAAAAACTATATCTGGTGTGGTACTTGACATCTCATGATTGACTCAATTGCCTAAGCAAGTGATCTGCCAATCATGCACATCCCTCTCTTGTTTAGTCTCTAAGACACCTTTAGAGAGGGTGACTCCATCACCTACAGGTACACCACCATGCCAGGAGTCATCTATTCTAAAATACTATTAGAATATTGTCAAAGTACCCATATTGGGAAACTACCCAAATCTAGATCTAGTAACCAGAATGTCTGATATTATATCCATGTCCTTTGTGAAGAAACAACTGTGTAACAACCACAGTACAACCGATCGTAGTATAGGAATTTTACTTCCTACTCTGTGTATGTCATCCAAATACCAGGACATCACACCCTACTATCTTCTTAACAGATCCATCCCTTATTCTGATGAAGTCAAACCTATGACTGTCACATCAAAATTAGATGATCTTATCTCCGCTATATCTGCTTAAGTCTATAAATAGACATAAGCTACTTGCCCACTATGCTTCCGTTGCTCCCACTGACTATGACAACCCTCTGGCAGAATAATATATACGTACACTTCTAAAGCTAGTTTAGAACGACGTTATACTTATCCTCTTGCCGGATCTCATAGTCTGGAACAACAGTATGTCAAGTCTGGGTGAACATGAACCTCCCTGCCACCGTCCTTGAGGCTACCGGAGTACCTCTCGGGTGTCTGAGGTTACCCACCATATCTGTGGAGTGGCTATTGGAATGTCAAACCTGATTGAATATATAGGTCCTATTAAATTTTCCGTAATCGTTTGTGGTTCTGGAATCACTTCCAGTTCTACCATACTACCACTACTGTTTTCTGAAAAAATCCATTTTACTAAAACTGTGGCGAGTCAAGAACAATATCACTATTGATCTTCCAGATGGTAGAAAATCAACCCTCGACATAGCCCGGGTCAACCCACAAACAGCTATTACAGAAACGTGCCTTGAGTTATCCAGTGTCTGGTTTTAAGCATGAGCTGGACAACTCCCCGTATCTTAACAACGTTAAGATATGAACCATTCTATATACAATATAGAAATAGAGGCACTAATTTAATTGGAACCAGATTCAAAAACATGCAGATATCTCCAGTGCATATCAACTTAATGGAGAGAGGCTAATCAGCATTACTCAACTTAGGAATACATCCAATTATGAGTAACCTGAAAGAGAAACAAGTTTCTCAAAAACCATTACTTGAATACCAATCACAAGAATCTACATCTTCGATCTCTTTGAAGAATCCCGATACTTGTGATACCTGGTTCTCTACTTTATTCTTATTCCCACAACTTCTCAAAACTTAGACTTTGTATTTCTACGAAACACTTGTCTAAAAACTAGAGAAGTTACAAGTAAACAGAACAGAGTACGAGGACCTATCCCTTTGTCCTAACGGACACTGGACAACATACAATACTCTGTATAAGTCCGCTGAGTTTGAATAACTCTAAACCTGTGCATCGTAGATTGAAAACTGTACTTATGATTAAGAACTACTTCGTTGTTCAATGCTCCTTACCCAATCGCCAACTGATATGGGTAAATATCATCGACATAATATCAAAAAAGTTATATCTCACTTTATTAAAAATAAACGTACAGATATATCATTTTGAAATTGGTGCAAAACAACGGATACTCAAAACCAAATACATGCCTGCCGGCAATAACCCAGGCGACTTCCTCAAATATCACCAATTACAACGAATTCCGATATAATGAGGATGATCACCTAATTCCCAATAACCTACTCCCACTCATCATCTGTAAAACCATACAGATATGAGAATGGAACCTGGTAAATACATACCCTGGAGTAAGTATCTAATCGGGAAATCAGTTTTCCTTTAACAATGCACTGAAACATGAAAAATGTTTCATAGGGGTATCCTGGTATTCCTAATAATGCCTCTTCCATAATCCAATTCATGACTTTAACCGTATATTTTATTGCCATCTCTCCAAATCCCTTTATTTGTCTTTATTCATTACTTTCTGTACACCATCGTTAGGCTAAATGGTTTTCTTCCTTCCCTACCGTTCGGCACCAGCCTATGGTTTGGAAGAAGACTATCCAGTAAGCATAATAGGTGTACTCTCCTAATCCTATGAGTACTCGCAATTTGAGAGAAGGTGATGATAAAAGAAAACTGAATAATACCTTATTCTATTTCTCCCGAACTGGGAAAAAGGCAAAGGTGAAATAGGAGTGGTGATAAAGTACACGGTTTGGTCATGAATGATAACAGTCGCAATTTACTTTGCCCTCTTTCTAATCCCTTTATTTTGTCTTTAGCTATTACCTTTTGTACACCCTACTTATGCTAATTGGTTTTCTTCATTCCCTACCTTTCGGCACCAGCCTATGGTTTGGAATAAGACTATTCAATAAGCGTAATAGGTGTACTCTCCTAAACTAAGGAGCCCTCGCAACCTGAGAGAAGGTGATAATGAAAGAAAACTGAATAAACCAATTCTATTTCTCCTGAACCTGGATCCATCCTCGAAGAAGTCCCTTCGAGTTCGTATATAACCATATGATGGATCTATCCAATGGAAGTGGATATCCGTAGTAATACAGGGTGTTCTGAGAAATGCAAAGGGTAAAAGAAGGAGTAGCAATGACTTATGCAACTCAGACAATCCAAAAGCCAGTATTTTAAGAAGGTTCGGTCAACTTGGTCACTGAGTCATAGTCTAGGGTCGGTCAAAGGTTGCTGCCAAAGAGAGAGAGAAAAGAAACACTCTGCGTGCACTCTAACCTAGATCAGAATGGTTATCAATTTATCTAATCAGGAAACCTCCCACTGTAATCTCAAATTCTCCTCCAAACCTGAAAGAAGAATTAGTCGGGATCATCCGAAGAGTAAACCAACTCATCAGTGAGAATCGGGATCCAACTATCATCGCATGATAACTTGATGGAAGCCACTCAAGTTATCACACTCCAGAAGGTATGCGCATACTTGGCAAGTTTCATTTTCTTTAGAAACTCCCGATATAGATTTTTGCCCCATGCTCTTATGACCTTGGCGTTGGTCAAAATATCATAAGTCACATGCCAAGTTCTACCCGTCATTGTCCAGGTCAATTTGAACCCACCCGCACATGCCCCTGACGTTGGCCAGGTATAACAGAACGACTGTCCCAAACCAACTCATCTATCTATGCAACAGATGAATACTTCAGCAGCTACCAAACACTATGCCCTGGCGTTGGTCAAATGCATAGCTTGAATACTACTGAATACCCATAAGAAATGACGGAGGGCTACGGCTGGTTTTTGGCAAAAAACCTTTAACGTAATGAACTTGATCTCGTTGAAGGAAACTGATAGCTTTTTATAAAAAATACAGTGGCGAAAACCTTTTGCTAAAGAGGTCACTCCCGGTGAAGGGATCTCGGCTCTTTCCTCATGGAATGAGGTGCAGGATGTTCCAACTGAATACCGCGATGCAAAGCAACTTGTAATCGACTATATTAAAGTTACTACCCTGATGTAAACTTCTGCCCAAGGGGTCACTCTCGGTGGAGGGATATCTGCCCCTGCCTCGTCGAATGAGGTGCTGGATATTCTAACTGAATATCACGATGCAAAACAAAAGGAAACATCTTTGTAATGACACCTTTTAAAATTTGTTCCAACAATATCAAATATAGGTTTGTTTTATCCTTGCATTGATAAGAATCAATGCAGTCCCATCAAACAATCACACCAGAAAAGAACGAAAATAAAAAGTACGTATATGCCATCCGCATTCGTCACTGGGTCCCGTCATCACCCGTTAGGTTACTTAACTAACCACAGAGCGGGGGCTGGACTAGTGCGGGTGTAAAACATATACAACATCTAATAGTATATATACCAATATACAATAATCGCTCCAGGCGTGATAATATGCAACATTACAGAAAAGTAATAAGCATCACAGAACAATACAGATAATCTGGGATCCCCGGGTTTCACAGAGCCGCTGTTGAAACCCGACGTTCCCCTGGTCGTGTGGATAGCCTGTGCAATGAAACCTAGACCCCTACGGGTGCGGCAAGTTACCCGCCAAAACCTGAAGCGAGGTAGTCCCCACAACATAGTGAATAGAACACCCGACACTTCACGGAATCCGGTAAATTGAGCACCCCTCCTTGGGTCAACCTGTACCCCCTACGAGTGCGGCGAATAGTCTGCCAATTCTAGAGTGAGGTCCCTTTGCCTCTCAAAGCCATGAGATACGGACCCATTGCCCTCCAGAACCCGGCTATCCGTGCACTCCTTCACGGGATAAACCTAGTACAGAAATAAAAATATGTACAACGGGTACATCGACCTCAACCCGGTCGTGCCCCAAAAGAATATTATACAACAGGCAGTGACGGCAGTCCACATGTTGGACGCTCGCCCCGCAATATCAAATGTACAAATAAATCCAAACTGCACTATCATTGCACTCTGCTATCCACCATGACAAATCCGCAACATCACAGCAAAACACAGAACATCAACGCGAATGTCAAGTTCGCAAACCCGTCTAAAAGAACTATAGCAATTTGACGCGGTTTACCGCTCGAATGACATTCCCGGTCGGAGATATAAAGTAAGTACTGTATACTAACATGTTTAAATTTCGATTGACAAAATTTCCCGAAGTGGGCCCCACGTACATCTGCTGTACAGTAACAAAATCTTGGCCCAAAGGAACAGAACCAAAAACCACAATTTCCCAAGGAAAGCCTACTAGAGAATTTTGATGCACTGTTCCCACAGTCCTGCCGCGGTTCCGCGGTCAAACCCTAGGTTTGACCGTGGATCCGCGGCGGTCACGTGGGATCACGAGCTCAAAATTTCCCAGTTTTCTTAAAAAAACCCTGCTTTTCTTTCTGTGTTATGTAAAATTATTTTTAGACTGTTTTAAAAATCGACAGAAACTCAGAACATGGAAAATTGCAATTTACGAAAATCCGTTCGATCGATATTTTAAACTCTTTAGCACAAGTTAGTATAGCTTAATAGTGAGGCTCTGATACCACTGTAAGTCCACGGTAGCGCCCCGGCCGTCTAACAGACGCCAAATGCGGAACAAAAACTTTTTACAACTGGCGCTATCGCGTACTATAACCCGGATCTGCCATTAAAGCTAAACTAACAAACTACAAAGTGGGTAGAAATGTTATACCGAACGATCCGAGTCCTTCGGTCTTCAACCATCATCCCACGCTTTGTTGCTGCTGCTCCGATCTCCTGAATCTCCAGTCTTCTCGTCCAGGTGGCACCACGTCGACGGATCTTTAAACGGGCTCCCGCCTCTGAACCGAGGCAACTCGATCGTCAAGTTTGCTAGAAGAGACGACCAAGATGAAGTAGAGAATGAGTAGAACATTTTGTCTCATTACGTCCAAAGCTATGGACGAACGGTTAATGAAGTTGCCTTTTGGAATCGGGTGAAATGAGAAATGAGGCTATCTAATTTCCATGAGTCCAAAACAATATCAATCTTTTTTTCCAAGCAACCATGAGCATTAAGAGGAGGGGAGGGCCAGCCACTTTATAGAGAGGGGAGAGTGAGTGTAGGAGAGAAGTGGTGACCATTAGCACTAAGTAAAAAGCATGAGTCAAAGAACACCTAGTATGAACACAATTAAGAACTAATGAATCGTCACCCTTAGTCGCCAAAACATTAATGGAACAATTAATGCACTAAGCCACCTCACCATCCTAGTCACCAAAACATTAAGCTTCCACTCTCATGACTCACCTCATGACTCACCCTCAAGAAGAAAAGATAAATCCGCTTTTAACCGAATGTTAAATACGGCTGATAGAAAAACTGGAAACTGGCAACTTCCAAAAGTGATCCTGAAACGAATTTCAGGATAACCCCGTAATGGTATAAACATACCCGCATTTGTATTACGACCGAATACAAATGCATCTGAGACAAAGATATTATATCTACACAGTATAATAGTCGGATCTGGCTTAAACCAAAGCCGACCAGTATTATCTGCCCGAAAAATGACACGTGCGAAAACGAACGTACATTTTCCGAACCTTGCCATAAAACCATACGGCCTCTACAGCGTTTCGCCCGAACTTGGAAAAGTGTCTGTGGGGGACTCTAATGACTCATCAACACACTGGCACTGGGTATAACCACTAGCACGTCAGAGGTACTAGCTGTACGTAATGGTTTTCCTATGTATTGATTGGAAAGGAAGCTGAAGAGCGAACTCATCCATAAACCCTACTAAGCCTAACAGTAACAATATACATACAGTCCGGTCCGTTCGTCTATGAGTATCGCATATCTGCCTATGGGCTGGTAACGTCAGACCCCCAATAGCAGTATAAGTCGTGTCAGAGAGTGGCCCAGAACACCCTGAGATACTACTGGAGTACCTACCAGTAAATCTCCTGCCTCAGCCGAGGGCTTTGTGTAATGGCTCTCCTAGACACAGCGCGATCTCACCCCCAATACCGGGAGAGACGAATCCCCTGCCGATCCGCTCACTTGCCTCCAATGTGGCTCGGGACTGTACCCAACTAAAACCTGTTTGTACAACTCCTTTGAGCGTGGTAGGGTAGTAATCTAAGCACAGTGGGAACTCACACGAGACAAATGAAGACCTCAGGTCGATGAACTAACCTGTACACATGTCACCAGGGAACTGCTATCTGACGATATGTATAATACCAATTAGCATGTTCCCGGCGAGTCCTATCCGGTGTACTCATAACCCAATGAGCACCTGTATACATCTTAGGTGATCCTACTGACAACAATGGCTTGTGAGACCGGCCATCGCCCCTCGTCGGGGTCTCGACTGTATACACTAGTCTACTCTGGAGTATCGATGCCCTGTCTCGAATCTCCCACGACTAGGGACACTTTAAGGATGTGCTTACAGACCCCAGCTCCCACGTATATGATCACCATCATACTGCTGGTAGTCAAGCAAGAATCCTATGGGCTCTATCAACATGCAATAGCGAACTAAAGCATGTATACGATGATAAAGACAAACCAGATAGCATACTATCATCTCGAGCAAGACTGTCATATCGGTATAGGTCATGCCTCAATCATTGCAATCACGTACCTGCGATCCAATAATTGACTTTGAGGGCACTATCTCCAACAAAGATAATGTTTAACGTTTCGATCGAATCAACATACACTCACAAATTACCCCGTGAGCTCAACACTTGAGCAAAGTCAAAAATACTCAAAAACCGTGCCACGGTGTCCATGGACCAGCCGTAGAAGGGGTTAACTAATGCCTCACCTATGGCACCACGGAACTACGAGAAACCCCTGGGTTCGATCGCTGTTCCGTAGGCATAGAATCGAGTTAAAGTTAGTATAGTCTTCTAGAGGGTCCATAGGGGTACTTGCATGATTTTATGAATACAATCAACTTCGGAAAATTACAATACTTGGAAATTTCAACGGGTACAAAATGTGGTGTTCGAAATTCGTTCGAACTGCTAAACATTGTCATGGTTACCAATACATTGTTAAATTATACAACAACGAAACACTACGAATTAGCTCCAAGTCAAAATAATTATCACATGAAAATTGGGCTAAGCAAACAATACTAGAAACCCCAAATACAGAATAATAGAGCACAGATGAAATACGGAGTGCAGAGGAGGCCAAGGGGCCGTCCAGGCCGGATTTGGAGGCCATGTGCTCGGCCAAAATCTGAGCACATGCCCCCGTATTTCACCTGTATTCATGTATTCTGCCATATTACATTCTGAACCTGTTTGAAAATTTTTTAAAGGACTTTTTACAAAATTTAGAGAGAGCAAAATAAGGGTTTCATAATACAGTATTCCGGAGTCGATTTCGTTTTTGTAATTGTTTTAACACCGTATCTAAAATTCTAGCTTGGCTCTGATACCACTCTTGGGTTTCCCTTGCACCTAGGCTAGTCTATGGAAGCATCACTCATGCCACTTGAAAATTTAGAGAGGTGGAATGCAAACAAACCATGAATCTTTAAACTAGAATATTTAGGGTAACAACTTTTGTATCACGTACAAAGAACATTTTATCACTAAGTGTAGAGATTACAACCTTTGTAGTCTCTCTTTGGTGACTCCTTGGACCTTTGAGAGTTTGGAATGGATCGCTAGCAACCTTCGTTGTCCACGATGATCTACCCGAAGTCCCTTTGCCCAAAGCTCCTTACTTTACTTGATCCATGGAAGAAGTGTAGCAAACACCCTACACAAATGGGCTAGATGTGTGTAGAATGATGAGGTGGTTTGTATTCTCTAATCAAAACCCTTTCTTTTTAACTAACTCACTCAAATAAAAACTCAAGAGAGAGAGGAAGAAGAAGATGATGGCAAAGCTCAAGCTCAAAAGCTATTGTGATGAATAATAAAACTTAAATTGAGATGAGAATGAAAAAAACATATTAAATCCTTCTCTCCTCAAATCATGGTTAGTTAATATCTAGATATTTTACATTGAGTTAAATAGACAAAAGAGAATTAACTCATGGTTAAATGTTAGGTCAAGAATGGTCAAAAAGTCAAAGCAAGATAAACATTAACCATGAGTGAATTATCTTTAAATTTAACTCAAATATATATATATATATATATATATATATATATATTAACAACCATGTGAGTCTTGCATTGCCACCATATAGTGTACCATCAACCATGATACACATCCATGTATGTATGTATGTGTCCATGCACATCAACATGTGCATACATGCATGCATACATCTTCAACAAAGAAAAGGGTTTAAATAAAGAATTAAACTAAAAGTCAAATGTTAAATCAACACTTGATTTAACAAACCGGTCATATCACATACGACCTGACCAATAGAAAAACGCCCGATTAATATACGGTATCACATACTCGCATTCAATCGGGTCCCGCGCATATCTCATATGCACACCACATCGTTTTGCCTGAGCTAAGAAACTCCTGTGTAGGACTCTAAGACTCGTCAATACGCCGGCAGTGAGTGATGATCATATCAAACACCCACAAGCCGCAAGAGGTCAGCTAAACGTAACGGCCACCCGGGTATTGAGCGATCAGAAGAAAACCAGCGAAGCTATCAAAACTCCCGTCGAGCCAATCAGTAACACTACCCGTACAGTCCGGTCTCTTCGTCTGATATGTCGCATATCTAGTCTAGGGGTGGTGAACGTCATACCCCAGTAACCGATAAGTCGTGTCGATGTGAGGCTCATAACAGGTCGAGAAACTACTGATAACTCTTACCAATAAATCTCCATAACAACCCTGGCCAGGGACTTCCAGTTATAGCCAATCGAACACAGCGCAACATCAACTCCCAATACCGGGAGAGACGAAACCCTTCCTATGGCTCATTGCCTCCATGTGATTCGGGACTGTACCCAAAAGCCACCGTTTTGCACGTTCTCTTGAACGTGGTAAGGTGGAAATCAAAGCACAGTGGGAATCACACAAGACTCTTTGACGATCTCGGGTCTACAGACTAACCTGTACCAGTGTCACCAGAGAACTGCTATCTGACGATAGGAATAATACCATCTAGGAGTTCTCGGCGAATCCGTTCAGTGTACCCAGTCTCCACTGAGCACCCGTACACCATATTTGATGTTAAACACCGATGGATATGGGATCATCCATCGCTCATCATATGGGTCAAGATGTGTATACGCTAGTCTACTCTGGTGTATCGATGCCCTGTCTCGATACACCCTCGACTAGGAACAGTTATAGGATGTACTCTTGGACTACTCTGGCCCCACTAGTATGATCTGCATCATAGTCCTAGTAGTCGAGTACATATCCTAAGGGCTTTATCAACATGTGAGAGCAAGACAGTAAACCAATACAAGTCAACATGTTTAGACAAAGTGAAACCAGATAGCATACTATCATATCGAGCAAGAAAGTCCTCTCTATATATATCCAAGCATCCACTGTAATATACATCATATGTACAACAATGGCCTCTAGGGCATATATACAACTAACAGATACACGCTACATGGGTGTATGAGACTTACACCATACTAATTATAATGTTAGGTTTTAGTATTTAAAGTAATTCCAAATTAGTGGATAATAGCTCACAAGCATGAAGCTTCATGAAGCTTGTATATGCATTGACTTGGTCCACTAATTTTGTTTTACTTAAGATATTTATTAACCTAATCATTATAATTTAGCCATGGTTATGTCTCTATATGAGTTAGTATATAATACAAACTCCCCAATGGTTCATCTCTCACCTCATTAGTTCATTCTCATTTCTTTTGCCCATCCTCTTCTTCCTTGAGCAAAAAGCTTACTAGGGTTTTCTAAAGAGAGAAAATATTGTGAGAAAAATAAAACTAAAGTGAGCCCACTTCCTACTTCATCATCCTCTACTAGATTAGCACTTTAGTATAGGGTGTTAGCTTCACTAATCTCTCATTAGTGAAGTAGTAGCTTGAGTTAGTGTCTCCTCGACGTAGATCATCTTCGGCCTCGAAGAATTCAAGCAAGATCGTTCATTTCACCTTGAGAAGCCATGCTAGAGTTCGGGAGTTCCATGATTGCAGCGAAGGGACCACTAAAAGGAGCTATTGAAGTGAAGGACCGGTCTACAAAGGTTGTATTCCTAGTTCACTTAGATGTAAATTAGTTTACATGTTGTTTCGTATTATTCTCTAGTTATCGATTCTAGTTTAGGGTTCTTTAAAACGGCAAATTTTTGAAAATGGCATGGACGATACCTCCCGAAACCTTGCTGTCGTTCATAGGAACCCTATATAACGTGTGTGGTGACACACCAAAACCAACCCAAGCGCAACAGCTATACAAGATCATGAACCGTGTCGGATAACGTAACACGCGTACCCAAAACACTAGAATATAGCAAAGGGGTCCCAGATTTTGATACACTAACAATTGGTGAAAGTTGCAAGTACCACGAGACCACAAACAACCCCAGAGACCCCACGAGAAAGATTCAACACCCCAGCCTCCACTCTGGCCGCAATTTGCGGCCAGAACCATTAAATTTGCGACCCAAAAATGAAGGGGTGGTCTCAGGTTTTTATGGTGGGTTCTATACCTCAACACTATGTCATTGTGATGGGAACTTTTCCAACAAACACCTGGTTTTACAGCAGATCACAGAGACACAAAGTTGACATTAAAAATACGATATTTTGCACAAAATGCTAGCTTTAGTATTCCAATCCATAACAAAAGGGCAACACAACAATATAACTCCTAATTATCAGTTTGAGGTCATTACCTAACCACTCTTGCTCAAAAATCCTAGCTTTCCAAGCTCCAAGGCAACCAAGTGGCTAAAACAAGACTTTTGAAGTGTTTAAAAGGGATTTTGTGAAGTTTAGCAAGGTTTTTGTGAAGAGGGGGTGAGGTTTCAGTTGTGGGAGTGAAGAGATGAAGAATAATTGAGAGTGAAAGAGTGAGAGAGTGAGAGAGAAATAATGGTGAAGGGTGAGTGTAGGGTGAAACAAAACCTTATGCTCACTCTCTCCCTCACCTCCATTAATGCCACCATTAATGCTTCTTGACTCATCTTGCCACCTCTCTCTCTCTCATCCAAACTAGATATTTCCTCACACCAAAAGATCTAAGGCAAGATTAAATTATGGCAAGGATTAATTAAGGTGTCTTGGCCACTTAACAAGATTAACACTAACTAACCCTCATATTAACATGCACGTGTGTGTGCAAGCCATATCAAATAATAATAAAATATTAATTAATTGATATAAAATGTGAGGAACCCGATTTGGTAAACTTTTCCTTAGAACCCCACATTAACGCTTAATTAACACTAATCGCATTCCAAGGTGTTACAATCCCCCCCTAACGAAAATTCGTCCCCGAATTAAAATTCTTACAAGCGTACCTTCAAAGATATGAAGGAACTTCTTCCGCATCTCGCTCTCAGCCTCCCAAGTGTTCTCCTCACTAGTCGGGCTACGCCAAAGAACCTTCACAGATTGCAAGACTTTTGACCGAAGTTTCTTCACTTGCCGATCCAATATAACTATCGGCTGCTCGGTGAACGAATGATCGCGCTCAAGCTGAACGGTCTCGTGCTGAATCATATGAGAAGGGTCATGAAGGTATCTATGAATCATCGACACATGGAACATGGGGTGAACATCCGAAAAACTGGGCGGGAGCGCCAAATGGTAAGCACGGTATCAACTCGCTCAAGGATCTCGAAAGGACCTACAAATCTGGGACTGAGCTTCCCCTTCCTTCCAAATCTCATAACACCCTTCATCGGAGAAATCCGCAGGAATACATGATCTCCCACTGCGAACTCAAGTCTGCGACGACGGTCGGCATAAGACTTCTGTCTGCACTGGGCTGCTCTCATCCTGTCCTAAATCAGTTAGATCATCTCCGTAGTCTCCTGAACAAGCTGGGGTCTCAAAGCCCTACTCTCATAGAGTTCGGTCCAACGGACCGGCGATCGACACTTCCTACTATACAAAGCCTCGAAAGGCGCCATCTGAATAGTCTCCTAAAAACTGTTATTGTAAGAGAACTCAATCAACGGCAAGTGACGATCACAACTGCCACCAAAATCAAGCACACACGCCCGAAGCATATCCTCTAGAGTTTGTATCGTCTTCTCTGACTGCCCATCGGTCTGCAGATGGAAAGCGGTGCTAAAACTAAACCGGGTACCCAAAACTTCCTGAAGCTTCTGCCAAAGATGGCTAGTAAACTGGGTCCCCTGTCAGATACAATGCATATGGGAACACCGTGCAAACGCACAATCTCATCTATATACAACTGAGCATACTGAGCATAACCGAAAGTGGTCTTCACTGGAAGGAAGTGAGCCGCTTTCGTCAACTGGTCAACAATCACCCAAATGGAGTCATACCCCTGACTGGTCCTGGGTAGACCCACAACAAAGTCCATGGAAATCTGCTCCCATTTCCACTCAGGAACGGGTAAAGGCTACAACTCATTAGCTGGCCTCTGATGCTCAGCCTTGACTTGCTGACAAGTCAGGCACCTCGAAACGAAGTCCGAAATATCGCGCTTCATCCCTTCCCACCAGTAAATGTCTATCAAGTCACGGTACATCTTGGTGGAACCTGGATGAACGCTAAAGGCTGACTGATGTGCCTGCTCTAGGATCTCGCGTCTCAACCCATCAATATCGGGTATACACAAGCGAGTCCCGCAACGTAGCACACCCTGGTCATCAATCATGAACTCCGAAACTGTACCCTGTCGAACAAGCTCAAGAATCTCAACCAAACGGGCATCACTGGGCTGCGTCTCACGAATACGATCCAAAAGAAATGGACGGGCGCGGACATGAGAAAGCTGTCCCCCAATGGAAGTGAACTTAAACTGTACTCTACTATCACACAAGGTCTGCCAATCCGCAGAAGACTGTCTCTGAACTGTGCTCAACTGGGACAAGCTACCCTCGGGCCTACGACTCAAAGCGTCAGCTACCACATTCGCCTTGCCCGGGTGATAAAGGATCTCGCAATCATAATTCTTCACAAGCTCCATCCATCGGCGCTGTCTCAGATTTAGATCCCGCTGCTGGAAGATATACTTCAAGCTCTTGTGGTCCGTGAAAATTTGACACGACTCTCCATACAAGTAGTGTCTCCAAATCTTCAACGCAAAGACCACCGCAGCCATCTCAAGATTGTGAGTGGGATAATTCTGCTCGTGCTTCTTCAGCTGCCTAGAAGCATATGCAATCACTCTATCATGCTGCATCAGCACACAACCGAGCCCCACTCGAGACGCATCACAGTAAACTACAAAGCCACCTGATCCAGAAGGCAAAGATAGAATGGGTGCAGTCGTCAACCGAGTCTTCAACTGCTGAAAACTCTGCTCGCACGCATCAGTCCAAAGAAAAGGAACCCCCTTCCAGGTCAGTCCGGTCAGCAGTGCGGCGATACTCGAAAAATCCTGCACGAAACGGCGGTAATAACCAGCTAAGCCCAAAAAGCTGCGGACCTCTGTCATGGATACAGGTCTGGGCCAAAGCTACACAGCCTCGATCTTCCTCGGGTCCATAAGAACACCGTCTTCTGTCACCACATGACCCAGGAAGTCAACTCTATCAAGCCAAAATGCGCACTTTGAGAATTTAGCATACAGTTGGTGCTCTCTCAATATCGGCAAAGCAATCCTCAAGTGATGCTCGTTCTCCTCTCGACTCCTAGAGTAGATCAGAAAGTCATCAATAAACACGATAATGAACTGGTTGAGGAACGGCCTGAAAATCTGGTTCATCAGATCCATGAACGCTGCTGGGGCATTGGTGAGTCCGAACGACATCACTAGAAACTCATCATGCCCGTAGCATGTACGAAAAGCAGTCTTCGGAATGTCATCATTCCGAACCCGCAACTAATGATAACTCGAACGCAAATCAATCTTAGAAAAATGTTTCGCACCCTGGAGCTGATCAAAAAAATCGTCAATGCGAGGTAAAGGATACCTGTTTCGCACCGTAACTCGGTTCAATTGACGATAATCAATACACAACCTCAAACTGTCGTCCTTCTTCTTGACGAACAAAACAGGAGCTCCCCACGGCGAAACACTCAGACGCATAAATCCCTTATCAAGAAACTCTTGCAATTGATCTTTAAGCTCTCTAAGCTCCGCCGGAGCCATCCGGTAAGACGGTATAGAAATAGGCCCCGTGCCAGGAATCAGATCGATGCAAAACTCAATATCGCGCTATGGCGGAAAACTAGGTAACTCATCGGGGAAAACGTCGGGAAACTCTTGCACGATAGGAACCCGGTCCAACGACCCTACTGTGGCCCCAGTATCACAAACAAAAGCCAAGAATCCCCGACATCCCCTCCTCAAAAGACGACTAGCGCAAAGGGCAGAAATCAAACTATGAGGGGCGGCACCATGGTCCCCCTGCACAACCCGAACAGACTCGCCCGGAAAACTGAAACTGGACGTCTTCTCACGGCAGTCCACCGATGCATAACAAGCTGCCAACCAGTCCATGCCAAGAAAAACGTTGAAGTCCAACATATCCAGAAGGATCAAATCGACGGACGAATCTCTATCTCCAATCTGAACGGCACACGACCGAAACACATAACGCGCGACAAATGAATCGCCAACAAGTGTAATCACAACAAGCAGCTTATCTAGCAAACATGACTCTCGGCCCAAACTCGGCACGAAGTGTGTAGAAATATACGAATGCGTAGATCCCGAATCAAACAAAACATGAGCCTCAAAAGAATATACAGAAAGAGTACCTGAAACCACTGCATTGGACGCCTGCACGTCCTGATGAGTCAAGGAAAACACCCGAGCCTGTCCTCTACTGGCGACTGGCTGACCTCTGCCTCTACCACCCCGCCCTCTCGGCATACAACCACCGCGTCATTGACCTCTCTGCACAAGAGTCTGACGTGAAGCAACAACAGGCATAAAGGGCAACGCCCTCTGCGGTAGAGAAGGTGGTAAGGTAACTTGCGGTACAGCTGCCTCACGCTCACGTGGCTCAGTAAAATCTTGAACCCGATGACCCAAACTCCCACACCGGTAACATCCAGATGAAAACTGCCGACTCCCCTGAGAATAAGAGCTAAAAAGCTGTCCTCGTCCCGGACCTCCACTACCCCCAATATCTGAACGGGAACTGCCACGACGTCTAAACGCCCGCCTCTATGCTGAAACACCAGTATGAACCCTTTTCGGTTCCGGAGCAACCAACGTCTCAAAAAGACGCTCCTCAACCAACAGGGCTGCGTTCACCGCTGCTGCATAGGTGTCGCAATGCTGAACGCTGATAGCGAGGAACAAATGGGTAAGCAGGCCTCGAACAAACCTCTTAACCCGCATCTCCTCCGTAGCTACCAAATACGGAGCATACACAGACAGCTCGGTAAACAGCACATCATACTCGGCCACCGTCATACCCTGAGTCTGGCGTAACGACTCGAATCTGTGTGCTCAAGCATCCCTGACGCTCAGCGTAAGAAAATGCGCAAGAAACACCATCACGAACTCAGCCTAGGTCATAGGAGAAAGACCTGCGGCTCTGCCCTTCTCTAAGGACTCGCACCACTTCTGGGCCAGACCCTCCAGACGAAAGCTCGCGAACTCCACCCATCTCACGTCGAAGCATCTAAGCGAACGACATATCCTGGCCATCCGGTCGATAAACGACTACGGATCCTCAGCTGCATCGGTGCCAGTGAAAACCGGAGGCCTCAGCCTCATGAACTCCGATAACAATACGGTGATCACCACCGTAGCTGCAGGTAAAACCGCCTGAACAGTAGGCACCAACACGGTCCCCGTAACGGATAGAACAACCGCCTGCCCCTGCACTTGAATTGCCTCAACTAACGACCCCATCATCTAGCGCAAATCCTGCATACCAGCCCCTAGCATAGCCATATAGTCTATCAAAGGTGGAACAATCTGCTCCTGCACAACGGGTATACCGCCCTGGTCAGTCCTCATCCCGGACGAGTCAACTCTGACCTCGGCCCTCACGGCCGCTCTCTGCGCCCTCATAGTCTTCGGCGGCATAAAGGCTGGAAATGGAAACAGGATTCGATAAGGACACAGAAATCGGGTCACAAGGATACAAATAATCACGGAAGGAATTTCAAGCAATAAGTCCTAAGGTCACTTAGGAGGAGCACCGTGTCGTAAGGATGCCGCAGAACATAAGCACGCTACGTTACTCTGCTTAAGCTACCTACTCCATCATACCTAGGTCATGCTACACTCCGAAAGGTAAAACCTAGCGCTCTGATACCAACTTTGTCACGACCTAAAATTTGGGCACATGACCGGCACTTAAACTACGTAACGTCAACAGGCGTAACGCAATTAAGTAAGCCGAAAAACCCTGCAATCTAAACCATTACATGAAAGAAAGATAGATCACTTTTAAAAATCTCGATGCAAAACTTTAAACTTAAGTTTGTTTTTCATAAAAATTTCGGCAGCACCTCCTTTGTAAAAGCTAGCCCCGAAACGGGTACAAACATAAGATAAAAGTAAAACATCCCTAAATGGGAGCAAATCTCTCCCAATGGCGGAAATAACCACCACAACAGATATACAACGTCGTAGCGAAAAAATGAGATAATCCACATATATAAAGGCCGGCTCACACAAGCACGACAACCAGAGTCATAAGAATAAACAACATCGATCCTCACAACTCGTCTCTAAGTCAATACATGAAGATGGTAGATGGAGAGTACTAGATACAAGAAATATACAATGTACATCATCGAAGAACCGCAACCCACCTATAGCAAACGGCTTCACAGCCAACCGTACCGATATCCGCAAAAGTAGAGATAAAAAGGCGCCCTGCCGCGACCACTCTGATGATCAGACTTGAAAAACCCTGCGGCACAACGGGTGTGAGTTGCCAACTCGTGAATAGTAAATAACATCATACAGTAATCGCAAGTATATACTAACAGTGATAATCTATCACATGTAATCTGGTAGCAAAAGTATGACAATATGTATATGCAACAGTCATGAAATGTACTCTATCAGGTACTACTAATACATAAAGCAGATGCATATCAAATAAATGCAGAGTATGGGATAAAACATGTCATCCTCACGGAATCCTCATCGTGGCGAACTAGTGTCCATCAAGACAATCTAAATCCCCAAATTCCCTCATATCAGTCCCCGTATCGACCCTCATATCGGGCACATCGGCCCCTCAGATCGGGCACATCAGCCCCTCATATCGGGTACATCAGCCCCTCATATCGGGCATATCAGCCCCTCGTATCGGGCACATCATCCCCTCGTATCGGGCACATCAGCCCCTCGTATCGCAATGAATAAGAATACATGCACAGATCATTATGATGATATATATTATATAGGTGTACATATATATAACAGCGTCCCATACCATTGATATATATATATATATACATGTATATATATCAGCGTCCCATACCACTGATATATATACCCGGGAGCAAAACATCAAGGAAACATCATATGAAATTCATATATCAATGCGAAATCCATGAAATATAATATATGCAACATGAAACAGTAATATGAGCATATAAAGGAAAAACCGCTATTTAACTGCAACAAGTTATTAAATATATCATGTGGTTCCTAATTTCTCCGAAACCAAACGCAACATCATATAAAGGTGAACATGTAGCTATAGCCAGGTATGCGTAACCATGTCGGTATAGCAAGATGTGTATCTACCTATCAATAATGATGTAATACCCTTCAGGTATGTGTGTAGCTATATCAAGCTAGGTATATGTATATACATGTCAATAATGATACAATACCCTCCAGGTATGTATATTCATGTAGGCATAGCAAGGCATATGTGTAAGCATGTAGGTATACAGGTATGTTATATGTCATATGCACAATGGAATATAAATCAATGTCTCAATGTCCCTAACCAAACAATATCATATATGTATGTGTGGTGTGCGTATCATGGCAATTATTAACGGTGTGGGTGGCATACAATCAGTGCTCGTGCAATATGAACCGTCAATAATAGTGCAGTGTCCAAAGGGTACAAGTCCAAGCACAACAGGTAATAATATGCAATCAAGTTTATACGCAAATTCTATATGTGCAATATAAATATGCGGCTAATATCATATCATATCTAGCCCTGACGCATAACGCCATGCGGGCGAATTCCCCGTAGATGTTAAATCTACTCACCGACAGTCGGGGCTAGGTAAATCCAATCACCTGCTTCCCTTTCTTCGTAGCGTCCGAAGTCCCCACCTGCGATCCTATTAACACAAAACATAACCAGTGCAAATCTCAGAAATCGATCAATATCACGTACGCAAAACGTTTGACCAACGCACCAACTCCAATCTGACCCACAAGTGTTTGTCTAACGGTTAACGTGTGTGGTGACACACCAAAACCAACCCAAGCGCAACAGCTACACGAGATCACGAACCGTGTCGGATAACGTAACACGCGTACCCAAAACACTAGAATATAGCAAAGGGGTCCCAGATTTTGATACACTAACAATTGGTGAAAATTGCAAGTACCACAAGACCACAAACAACCCTAGAGACCCCACGACAAAGATTCAACACCCAGCCCCCACTCTGGCTGCAATTTGCGGCCAGAACCATTAAATTTGCGGCCCAAAAATGAAGAGGTGGTCTCAGGTTTTTATGGTGGGTTCTATACCTCAACACTATGACGCTGTGATGGGAACTTTTCCAACAAACACCTGGTTTTACAGCAGATCACAGAGACACAAAGTTGACACTAAAAATACGATATTTTGCACAAAATGCTACCTTTAGTATTCCAATCCATAACAAAAAGGCAACACAACAATATAACTCCTAATTATCAGTTTGAGGTCATTACCTAACCACTCTTGCTCAAAAATCCTAGCTTTCCAAGTTCCAAGGCAACCAAGTGGCTAAAACAAGACTTTTGAAGTGTTTAAATGGGATTTTGTGAAGTTTAGCAAGGTTTTTGTGAAGAGGGAGTGAGGTTTCAGTTGTAGGAGTGAAGAGATGAAGAATAATTGAGAGTGAGAGAGAATGAGAGAGTGGGAGAGAAATAATGGTGAGGGGTGAGTGTAGGGTGAAACAAAACCTTATGCTCACTCTCTCCCTCACCTCCATTAATGCCACCATTAATGCTTCTTGACTCATCTTGCCACCTCTCTCTCTCATCCAAACTAGATATTTCCTCACACCAAAAGATCTAAGGCAAGGTTAAATTAGGGCAAGAATTAATTAAGGTGTCTTGGCCACTTAACAAGATTAACACTAACTAACCCTCAAATTAACATGCACGTGTGTGTGCAAGCCATATCAAATAATAATAAAATATTAATTAATTGATATAAAATGTGAGGAACCCGATTTGGTAAACTTTTCCTTAAAAACCCGCATTAACGCTTAATTAACACTAATCGCATTCCAAGGTGTTACATATATCGTCTTAGTTTAAGGATGTTGCTGTCCATTGGGTTTAAGGACACATCATGGTCTGTGTTTAAAGACATCATAGTCTATGGGGTTTAAAGACATCATAGTTTGTAGGGTTTATAGACATCATAGTCTGTAGGGTTTAAATACATCATAGTCTGTGTTTAAAGACATCATAGTCTGTAGGGTTTAAAGACATCATAGTCTGTGTTTAAAGTCATCATAGTCTGTAGGGTTTAAAGACATCATAGTCGGTAGGGTTTAAAGACACCATAGTCTGTGTTTAAAGACATCACAGTCTGTAGGGTTTTGGTTTGACAATCTGGGTATGCGCCAAAAGTTATTGGTTATTGGGACCCTCCATCTCTCTTAAGACGTTGAAGAATTACAACGACATATATCAGAGGTATGAAGAGATGTGCCATTGAACCAGTGAATTTTCATCAAAGATTTGATGATCTTGTTTGGGACTAAGTCCAATTTAAAAGCATATGGGTTGGTTTAATTTGGGATTTGACCAACCTTGGGCTCAGCCCACTTATTTATTTGGGCTTGATCTCCTTTCTGCATCTGCAATGATGAGCACCGAAATGGGTTCTGACACCCTTTATTCTTTTTGTTTTATTTGTATTCTTTTATATGGAGTGTTAAACACTTGATAGCGCTCACGTGAGGAACACGTGGAGCGCTTGCCACTGAGCGCCAGGCAATGCGTACTAAGTACTTTTTATTAAGTAACGCCCACATGAGGAGCACATGGAGCGCTTGGCGCTGAGCGCCAGGCAATGAGTACTAAGTACTTCTTACAAAATAGCACCCACGTGAGGAGCACGTAGAACGCTTGGCGCTGAGCGCCAGACTTGGAGCGCTAAGCGCTACTTATAAAATAGCGTCCACATGAGGAGCACGTGGAGCGCTTGGCGTTGAGCACCAGACTTGGAGCGCTAAGCGCTACTTATAAAATAGAGCCCACGTGAAGAGCACGTGGAGCGTCTGGCACTGCGCGCCAGACTTAGAGTGCTAAGCACTGAATTTTCTGTTCTGCTCAATTCAATTCTCTTAGAATTTGATTCTCGTTTGTGAGAGAATTTGTCTCCCAGATCTAAGAACTAAGTTCTTTTTTTATGAGGAGATGCTATAATCTCTCTTACTTTTATGAAAGACTTTGTCTTATAGATCTATGATCTAGAAAAAAGAACTAAGTTCTTCTGATATGAGAGTTAAACTCTTAAATATGGAGGAGATGCTATGATCTCTCTTCTTCTTATTTACCTTGAGAAGAAATTGTTCTCGTCTTTGAAGTTTGAAGTTTATGGGGCGTTTCCTCTGTACAAGACTTGAAGTCTTGGGTCCTTTATATAGGGGAGGCTGATTTATTGAATCAGTTAAGGAAATCTCTCATTGAGAGATCCCTAATTGATTTGGGGATTTTATCCACCGTTGGATCTTTGATCCTAGACCTTCTGTTTTACAGAATATTTTCCTCTTTTTATTAACAAGATTGGGAAAATATTTTCCCATACAGAGATTATTTTGTACCTTGGTGATTTCTTAATCACCATTGGATCTTTGATCCAATGGCGCTCTGTTTTACAGAAAGCAAGCTTTCTTGTTTAGAAAGATTTGAGGAATATTTCCTCCGCGGATTTTGATTCTGAAATTTGATGATTTTATCATCTTCGTTGGATCTTTGATCTAATGGTGGAGAACTTTTAGTTCTGGCGCCAGCGTTCTCTTGCTTTGCACATGAGGCGTTGCCTTTGAGTCTTTGACTCTTTGCGCTTGGCGTTCTCGTGCTTTGCACGTGAGGCGCTGTCTCAGAGTCTTTGACTCTTGGCGCTCTCGTACTTTGCACTTGAAGCGTTGTCTCAGAGTCTTTGACTCTTGGCGCTCAGCCTCAGAGTCTTTGACTCTTAGCGCTTGGCGATCTCGTGCTTTGCACGTGAGGCGCCATCTCAGAGTCTTTGTGTAACATTTTGAAAATTTTAGAAAATAAATAAATTTAATTAATTAAATAATAAAATGATAATTTAAAAAGTTATTAAAACCAAATAGGACATTTTCATAAGTAGTGTGAGAAACTAATTAAATTGAAATTTTAGTTTGTAACATTAGTAAATTACAAGGGTTTTAGTATGAAATTTAGCTTCATTATTTTAAAAATGGTGTTATATAATAACATATGTAAGGAAGGGTTTTGTGTAAAGTTTAGGTAATTGTGAAAACTTGGAAATGTTGAGGGGTTACGTGTAAAAGGGTTAGATAATGGTTAAGTTCAGAATTTACCTCAAGATACCACACCTTAGGAGTGATAATGCACAAACACCTCCTTCTTTCATGCACACCTAATGCACACCACCTCACTCTTGCATGAAAACACCACAACCCTTTTGGTGACACCTCCTCCTACACCTCACTCATTCCCTTTACCCTATATCATGTGTTCAGATCATTTTAATCAAATCTAAATCAGAAAATTTCAAAGGAAAGAAAGAAAATATAACACACAAAAGAAATAAGAAAAAGAGAGAAAAGAAGAAGAACTAGTGCTAAGGATTTTCACCATCAAGATAGGAGCTAAGGACTTGGGCAACTTGGAGGAAGCCTTTCAACCATCTTCTGTAGGTATAATCTTTAAACACAGTAGGATTTTATTTCTGTAAACTTTAAATTTTAGAAATCGGATATCGGAAATTTGGTATTTTAGGGAAACATGGGCTCTGTGAAGATCTGCTATAACTTAGATAATAAATAACTTAACCAAACAATGTCTTAATATTGTATGTGGGACCTAGAATAAACCATAGGAAGACGAACCCCAGTGCTCGGATTTTGGCCGGCGACCATCACGAAAATTCCGATCTCGTCGGACTTCTTGGGGAGTTGGGTTCTGTGGTTTTTAGGGAAGGTCTATGTGTGTGGATTAATGTGTTTGGTATTGTTTGTTTAAGTTAAATTTTTAGTATGAGAAATCTGGAAGCTAATATCTGAAAAGAGATCAAAATTCTAAAATACGACACGGGTGTTTCGTAACGCGTTTTCAGTTTTCTGTTACGAACAGCGATTGTTTAAAATCCAATTAATATAAGTGTTAGATAGTTGCAATAGTCATACTTTGTATAGCTAATACGTAAAAATTGGTATTTTATGTTTTCGCTATGTCGGAATGTGGCCGCTTCTTATACAAGTTAATTTCAATATTAGATTCGAATACGGAAACTTCGGAGGCCGCAAGGAAAGAAAAGGGATTGGTGATTTATGAGTAGAATACGACATATTCCGGTGAGTAGACTAAACATCTACCGGGGGATCTTGTACAGATGGCGTGGTACGCCCGTAGTTAAATTTAAATGAAAATAGGCTTTTGTATGTTAAGTTGATCATATGCATTCATATATATACATCACCATGTTAATAATTGTTAAAACACTGCACAGTTATCGACGAGTTATGCCGCACATACACCTATCTACATGTTACACTACACCTCGTCGATATTGACATATCACTTTCACACTTAGTATTTATTTTGTTAAATATGATTCCTATTAAATATTAAACATCAATAACAGTAGTACTTTGCATAAATGACATCAAGTTTCATATTCAAGCTTTAGAAGTTGATATAAGAGGTATTTGTATTATTGAGGATTTATGGTTTTGAGTTTTCATATACTATTGCGTAAATTCATTGATTCTTCATATTGATGTGAAATGTCCACCATGAGATTTTGTTTTTATGATTTGGTTTTATTCCGGGCCGAGTGGGGGAGCTATACGGTCGCGGATTTTTACGTTATCCAGACTGAGTGGGGGAGCTATACAGTCGAATTCACGGTAGACCCGGTCGAGACCGAGGGGCAGGAAAGATGCATTTGAGGCGGGGAGCCTAGCGAGGATACTCGATACCGGAGACAGTTATGAACACGGCGGATATCTAGGTGATACCGACCGGTGTTATTGGATGACAGGATCCTTCGGGGAATGATGCCTGATGAAACAGAAGATTTGTGTCGATGTTGGACACGGAAAAATGATGGACCTTATTTGGAAATAATTGATGAGATTTCAGTTTTATTTATATTCTTGGTAGTATATGGTCATGTTTCCACATATTATCATGCATTATATTCATCTTTTTTTATATTAGCTCTAGTTCGTCATACTTACATTATCAGCCGATATATGTTAGTTTTATTCACTGAGTTGGCAACTCACCCCCGTTGTGCCATAGTTCCTTACAGGAGTCGTGTGGACGCATAGCAGCGGTGCAGATCCATCCGTCAGCTGTTACCGTTCTTTTTGCCAAATGGGTTACATATATAGTAACCTCCTATTTTGGATATGTATATTTTGGATCTAGTATTACTCCATCAGACCATGTATATTAACTTAGAACAAAACAAGTTGTATTTTATTTAGACTGAGTGATATCGTTAGTTACTGTAACTATGTTGTTTTTAAAATTTGCATGAAATTCTTCACCTTGAGTGTTGTACTATTATTGCATATGGATTTCCGTTGTTTGGCATTGTTTGCTCCCAACTAGGGATGCAATTTAATCACACAACTTAAATTGAATTTCTATTAATAATTAAAATGATAGGCACTGTCGAAAGTTTAACATCAGTTGTTACATTTCTTTTTTTGAAACGTTTCGGCATGCTACTTCATTCTTATTACTTAAATACTGAAAATTTCTAAATTTCCGCAAAAATGGTTTTGATCTTGGTTTTGGCTTACTCAGATTGTGTCCATATCTTTATATATCATATAATCTAAGTGCCGGTCACATCCAAACTGTGGGTCGTGACAAAGTTAATATCAGAGCTTAGGATTAACCTTACGGAATCGAGTAGAGATTTGGAGTAAGTAGACTTAAGTTTCGTTATGTAGGATGACCTTTGGTTGATGGAGTAGGTGATTTAGGATGAGTTAAGTATCATACATATGTTCCGCGGCATATTTACGCTATGATACTCAGCCTAAGTAACCTTAGGATATATCTTGTTTAATCCTTCCTTTGAGTTCCTTTTATTGCTGCTCATATTCGTACACCTTATCAAATCTCGTTTTCTGTTCCAGTTGCAATAGCTACGCGAGCTAGGTGTGCCGCAGCCAGGGACGCAGTTAGGGCGAATCTGTTGGATATGTATGCCCTAGAGGCCATTATTGTATAGTACTAGTTTGTATAATACATTTTGGAAGCTTGGGATATATACACGGGTTTACGACAGTCTTGCTCGATATAGTAGTATGCTACTTGGTTTGTATCTATCTTAATATGTGTATATGTTTCTTTTAACATATCGCTAAAAACATATTGATGGAGCCCTTAGGATCTTTGCTTGACTACCGGTGTTGTGATGGCGATCACACTAGTAGGGGCTGGGTAGTCTATAAGCACATCCTTATTTTGGTCCCTAGTCATAGGATTATCGAGACAGGGCATCGATACTCCAGAGTAGACTGGTGCATACGCTTCTCGTCCCAGCAGGGGAGATGGTCTGTCCCACAGCCATCAGTACGTCGTACTGGAAATAGTATGCAGGTGCTCGTTAGGTTACGAGTACACTGGATAGGACTCGTCGGGAACTGTTGGTTGGTATTATACCTATCGTCGGTTAACAGTTCCCAGGTGACATGAGTACAGCTTAGTCCGTTGACTTGACACTGTCACTTCGCCTCAAGTGTGTTCCCACTGTTCTTAGATTACTACCCTACCACGGCTCTATTGAGTCGTGCAAACAGGTAGTAATTGGGTGCAGTCCCGAAGCACTTGGAGGCAGTGACGGTTAGACAGGATTCGTATTTCCCGGTATTGGGAGTTGATATCGCACTGTGTCTAGGAGAGCCATTACACATAGTCGTCCCTGGCCAGGGCAAGCGAGAATTACTGGTAGTGTTTCCAATAGATTCTCAGGGTGTTCTGGGCTACACTCTGACACGACTTGTACCGCTATTAGGGGACTGACATTTATCGCCCCTCTAGGCCCGCCATGCGATACTCTCATACGAATAGACCGGACTGTACGGAGATTGTCACGTTCATGCTCAGTAGGAGGTCGGATGGGTTCACCTCGTCGGTCTTCTTATCGGCATCTACCTGGGGACCGTTACGTACAGCTAGTATCGCTTGCGGCCTGTAGTTAAACCCACTGCCAGCATAGTGTCGAGCCTTTAGAGTCCCACACAGAGGGTTATTCTCCTTTGGGCAAAACAGAGTAGAGGGCACATGGTTTTGCGACGGGGTTCGTTCACATCTGCGCACTTGTGCACGTTTGTTGTCCGGACAGTTATTACTAGCGGGCTTTGGTTTAAGCCAGATCCTAGTATTTGTTTTGGGATTGGTTTTGTCTCATTGTATTCGTGTTCCTCGGAACACGGATGCAGGGTGTGTATGCACAGTTGACAGAGGCAGAGGAATCTCATTAGGATTTTTGACAGTTGACTTTTTCTTAACCCTAATGAGAATGAGAAATATGATTAATGATATTAATTAAGGATAATTGTGTCATGGTTAGGTTGACCTTTTGACTTTTGTTGACCTTTTGACTTTGGTTGACCGGTTGACTTTTGTTGACCTTTTGACCATCATCATTTCATTTGCAAGATACTTCTTGTTTCTTGCAAAATGCATTTAATGTTGAAATGATAATGGTCATTCAAAACTAACCATCACATTTTCCTTAATTATTATTATTATTATTATTCTCATATGAGAGCATGGTTGTATTATTCTTCTCATTCTCACTTGAGCTTTCTCTCTCATGGTTTTGCTCTCCCTCTTCCTCTCTCAAAGATTTAATCTTTCATGTGTTGAAAATAAAAAGCTCTTGAGACTAAACCACCACAATACTTCTCTACTCACTCTAAGATTCTTATTCTAGCAAGCCAAGCACTCTAGTTACCTCTTGGTTGAGGTAGGAGCTCAAGGTAGAGGCCTTCGGGTGGATCTTTCTTCGGCAAAGAGGAGACGACAAGGAGGAGCCGTCTACACCACTCCAAGGAGCAAGCAAGAAGGAGGACCACAACAAGAAGAGGAGTTCAAGATCTAGGTATAACCATTCAACATAGTAGCTAGAACTTGTTGTTAGTAAGTTAGTTTTGTTTAGCAAAGATCTTTCATGGTTGGTCCATGTTACCTTGTGAGAAAAATTTGATTTTTACCTATTTCGCCTCCCCGAAAGAACCGGGGTGGGTAACGTGGACCTAACAGTGGTATCAGAGCCTAGCTAAACAACAACTAGCATGTTAGCAAAGTGTTTAGAACTTCGATCCAAGAAAAAATTGCAAAACGCACCGAAATCACATACTTTCTGCCGATTTTTAAAACAACCCTAAAAATATTTCCACACACCTTAAAAATCCGTGCAGGGTATTTTAGGAACAGCCAAGAAAAACGAACCCACGACTCAGTCAAAGCGCCGCGGAAGCACGGCGAAACCAAGCGTTTCGCCGCGGATCCGCGGCCGAGTTGACTCGGTCGCGACTCGTTTTTCCTGCAGTGTTCTCAGTTTGATGTTTTGGGATTTTTAAGATACTTTGTTTCTGCCCAGATTATCCAGAGAACAATGTTGTGTTTGGGGTAGTTACAAATTGGTATTTTGATCGGAGTCCTACAAACTTTGGCTAATTGGTTATATCTGTAATGTGATATATGCACTGAACGTCGACTAATCGCTATACGTCGATTAGTGGGGGTTGTGCATATCTATGATCTGTGATGTTGGATTGTGTATATGAACTTGTTGGATTGTTGCGGATGAATAGCCGGGGGTTGTGAGATGAGAGTTTCTTTATCTTTCATTTGATGTAAAATGTAAATTGATGTAATATTATTTTTATGGCCGCACATCCGGGATGAGGTTATTGCCGCCATTGTATATTATTTCTTTTACTGTTTTTTTCTCCTAGGATAGACCCAAGGTGGGTGCACAAACTACCGGATACGTCGAAGTGCTGAGTGGCCTACTCACGATGTTGAGGGAGGCTGCTTCACTTCGGGTATTTTGCGGGTATTTTGCCGCACCCGTAGGGGTCTAGGGTGTGGTTTGGCTATTCATCGCGACCGTGTAATCCGTCTTTCGTTTCAGTCTCGAACGAAACGCGGATTCCTAGCATATCCAATGTGTTCATCTGTGATCTGGAATGGCTATCATTGCATCTGACGAATGTATATATCTATATATGATATCTAGTAGGCGTTACTTATGTTTTGCATCCGCGCTAGTCCAGCCCCCGCTCTGTCGTTAGTTAAGTAACCTAACGGGTGATGACGGGGCCCCATGGCGAATGCAGATGGCATAAGCGTACGTCATATTTTCGTTGTTTTCTGTAATGGTAGGATTAACTGATGGGACGCATTATATTAATGCAAAGAAAAACAAACCTAAAAGACGTTGTTGGAACAATTTTCAAAAAGCTATTATTGCAAGGACGTTCTCTTTTGTTTTGCACAGAAGTATTCGGTTATGAATACCCAGCACCTCATTCGACGAGGCAAGGGCCGAGATCCCTTCATCGGGAGTGACCTTTTGGACAGAAGTTTGCGTCAGGGTGATAACTTCATTATAGTCGATTATTCTTGCTTTGCATCGAGATATTCAGTTTGGAGTATCCTGCACCTCATTCGACGAGGAAAAAGCCGAGATCCCTTTACAGGGAGTGACCTATTTAGCAAAAGTTTTCGCCACTATATTTTTAAAAAGGCAATCAGGTTCCTTCAACGATATCAAGTTCATTACGTTAACGGGTTTTTCACCAATAACCCAGCCGTAGACCTCCGTCATTTCTTACAAGTAACACTTAGTATTCGTGCTGCGTTTGTTGACTCCGTCAAGGCGCAGTGTACGATAGCTGAGTGGTGCTTGTTTATAGCACCATGTGGGATTGGTTAGGACAGTCGTATAACCTTGTTGACTCCGTCAAAGGTTATGCGGATGGGTTTAATGCAATCCAGATAATGACGGGTTGAACTTGACTAGGACTCTTTGATTTGTTAACTCCGTCAAGGTCACTAGGGTCCTAGGGGCAAAAACCACATCGGGAGTTTCAAATATACAGGAAACTTGTAGATTTAGCATACCTTCTGGAGTGTAGTGACTAGAGTGGATTCCATCTAGGTCATTACACAATGATAGTTGGATCCCGATCCCACTGATGAGTTGGATTACTCTCGGGAGATTATTTCACTTAACAAGCAATGCTATAAACCAAGTAGGTGTCTAGAACGGTGTTAGCGGGGCTACGCCTCCAGGGAAAAGAGGTTATGTAATTAAGGAACTTCGCGAAAGCGTTGGAAAACCTCCCTCGAAGTACCAATACTAGCCTGGCTGAAAGGTTAAGCAAGTATTGTGACGTGCGATTAATCCTGACTAGTTCTTCTTTTAAAGGTTTGAAGAAGAATTTGAGGAAACAGTGGGAGCCATCCTAGTTAGATAAATTAATAACCAATATAATCTTACAAGAGCGCACGCTGAGTGTTTCTTTTCTCTCTCTCCAGGTAGCAGCCATTTCACGCCCTAATCAAGATAATAAAATGTATCGCTTGACCGATCTGAATTCTTATTCGGGGCTAGGGAACGTCGGTTCGGCTCTAACTTATGACAACAGTCATAAGTATGAGCAAGGGAAAGAGGATTGTATGGATTCCAAGGATACCCAGTTGAAGAAGAAGCATAGTTTTGCATCTACTTCAGGTGTTCTTGTAATTGAGAACTGCGTTACAGTCAGCCCTGCCTCCAGGGTACTTGATACCGGATCAGGATCTCATATCTGTAATTTATTGCGGGGACTGATAAAAAGTAGGAAAGTTGCACCTGGTGATATGTCGCTTAGGGTAGCGAATGGAGCACAAGTTAATGCTGCAGCCGTCGGTGAATATCACCTAGTGTTGCCAAATGACAATACTATGATTTTGAACGATTGCTACTATGTACCTTCCATGGTTTGCAACATCATATCAGTTTCTATACTCGATAAAGATGGATATAACTTTGTTCTTGATAGAAATATCATGAACATTTATGTTGATAAGGTACTGGTTGCAGAAGGTACACTGTGTAATGGTATCTATGTTCTAAATCAGAATACAGTTCTCAATGTACAAAACACACGCAAGAGGAAGAATTCAGATACGAATGAGTCCTACTTGTAGCATTGTAGACTTGGTCATATCGGAGAGAAAAGACTAAGTAAGTTGCATAAAGATGGACTCTTGAATACATTCGAGTTTTCATCTTATGAAACTTGTCAGTCTTGTCTCAAAGGAAAGATGACCAAATCTCCGTTCACCGGACATGGAGAAAGAGCAACAGAGCTCTTGGGACTCATACACAGTGATGTATGTGGTCTAATGTCTATACATGCAAGGGGTGGGTTCTCATACTTCATCACATTCACTGACGATCTCTCTAGGTTCGAATATGTGTATCTGATAAAACACAAATCTGAAGCTTTTGAGAAATTCAGAGAATTCAAAAACGAAGTAGAGAACCAGATAGGCAAAAGTATCAAGATCCTCCGGTCTGATAGAGGAGGGGAGTACTTAAGCACGGAATTCCTAGATTACTTAAAAGAGAATGGAATTCTCTCTCAGCTTACTCCTCCTTATACACCACAGCACAACGGTGTGTCGGAGCGGAGGAATCGCACCCTATTGGACATGGTTCGCTCCATGATGAGTAGTGCTGAGTTGCCTCTTTCATTCTAGGGACATGCGCTTCAGACAGCGGCATACCTACTGAACTACGTTCCATCCAAATATGTGCCTAAGACTCCATATGAAGTATGGAGTGGACGAAATCCATATCTTAAGCGATTTAAGATATGGGGTTGTCTGGCCTATGTGAAAACACAGAAACCGGACAAGCTAGAGGCACTGTCAGTTCTATGTAAATTTGTGGGATATCCTAAAGATTCACTAGGATATCTGTTCTACCACACTGAGGAACAGAAGGTGTTTGTATCTCGCCATGCTACCTTTTTAGAAAGGGAGCTTCTTGCAAAAGAAACTAGTGGGAGTTCGGTAGAACTGGGAGAAATCCATGAACCACAAAATGTAACTGAAAATTTGGAGGAACCACCGGATTCAATAACCCCAGACGAACCTTAGCCACTCCGCAAGTCTGGTAGGATTTCTCATCCGCCCGAGAGATACTACGGTTTTCTCATAGACGGGGATCGGGAGGATTGCATCTTGGAAGAAGATGATCTTACCAGTTTCAGGCAGGCCATTATCAGTAGGGACTCTGATAAGTGGCCGGATGCTATGCGATCCGAAATGGAGTCCATGTACACCAATAAAGTGTGGACCTTGGATATTGCTCCACCTGGGGTAAAACTCGTTGGATGCAAATGGATCTACAAAAGGAAACTTGGTGTAGATGGGCAGGTGGAAACCTATAAGGCTAGACTCGTTGCAAAAGGTTTCGTCAAAGACCTGGTGTGGACTATGACGAAACTTTTTCTCCAGTGGCTATGCTCAAATCCATTCGGATCCTACTAGCCATTGCTGCCTTCCATGACTATGAAATCTGGCAGATGGACGTAAAAACGGCATTTCTAAACGGCTGTTTGGAAGAGTGTGTTTACATGGATCAGCCAGAAGGTTTTGTAGACAGTGGGAGCAGCGGGAAGGTGTGCAAGTTGCTTAAATCCATTTATGGATTAAAGCAGGCATCGCGGAGCTGGAACATCTGTTTTGATGAGGCAATCAAGGAATTTGATTTCATCAAGAATGAAGATGAACCTTGTATCTATAAGACAATTGTAAGACGAACTATCGTGTTCCTAGTCTTGTACGTGGACGACATTCTTTTGATAGGAAATGACATTCCTATGCTACAATCGATCAAGCTATTCTTATCATAAAGGTTCTCCATGAAAGACCTGGGTGATGCCTCATACATTCTGGGGATCAAGATCTACAGAGATAGATCCAAGAGATTACTAGGACTTTCGCAGTCTAGGTACATAGAGACCGTACTAAAGAGATTTAGTATGGAAGATTCCAAGCGCGGTAATATACCCGCATTGCACGGAATCACCCTCTCCAAGATGTCCTCTAAGACTTACGAGGAGAGGGTTCGCATGAGCACTATACCCTACGCTTCGGCGGTAGGATCTATAATGTATGTGATGCTATGTACAAGACCAGATGTAGCTTACGCGCTAAGCGTGGTGAGCCGGTATTAGTCAGACCTAGGTGAGAACCACTGGACGGCAGTGAAGAACATTCTCAAGTACCTGAGAAGGACTAAGGAGATGTTCCTGGTTTACGGTAATAGAGACCTCAGGGTCGAGTCCTTTACCGATTCAAGCTTCCAGAGTGAGAAGGATGACATCAAGTCTGTCTCGGGTTTTGTGTTTACCCTCAACGGAGGGGAAGTGTGTTGGAGGAGTTCCAAAAAGGATACCGTCGCAGACTCGACGATGGAGGCTGAATACATTGCTGCATGCGATGCCACAAAAGAGGCGGTCTGGATGAAGAAGTTCATTAGTGAACTTCAGGTAGTTCCGTCCATTGTTGACCCAATACCTTTGTATTGCGATAACAATGGGGTTATAGCTTTAGCGAAGGAACCAAGGTCCCATCAGAAATCCAGACACATCTTAAGGCGATATCACCTGATCAGGGAGATCATTGATCGCCAGGAGATCGAGGTACGGAGAGTGGACACAAAAGACAACACGGCGGATCCATTCATAAAGGCCCTCCCTCAAACACAGTTCGAGCGACTTTTTGAGCTATTGGGTATGCGGTACGCCAGCAGCTGGCCTTAGTGCAGACGTTGGGTATGCGGTACACCAATTACTGGCCTTTAGTGCAAGTGGGAGATTGTTGGATATGTATGCCCTAGAGACCATTATTGTATAGTACTAGTTTGTATAATACATTTTGGAAGCTTGGGATATATACACGGGTTTACGACAGTCTTGCTCGATATAGTAGTATGCTACTTGGTTTGTATCTATCTTAATATATGTATATGTTTCTTTTAACATATCGCTAAAAACATATTGATAGAGCCCTTAGGATCTTTGCTTGACTACCGGCGTTGTGATGACGATCACACTAGTGGGGGCTGGGTAGTCTATAAGCACATCCTTATTTTGGTCCCTAGTCATAGGATTATCGAGACAGGGCATCGATAGTCCAGAGTAGACTGGTGCATACGCTTCTCGTCCCAGCATGGGAGATGGTCTCTCCCACAGCCATCAGTACGTCGTACTGGAGATAGTATGAAGGTGCTCGTTAGGTTACAAGTACACTGGACAGAACTCGTCGGGAACTGTTGGTTGGTATTATACCTATCGTCGGTTAACAGTTCCTAGGTGACATGAGTACAGCTTAGTCCGTTGACTTGACACTGTCACTTCGCCTCAAGTGTGTTTCCACTGTTCTTAGATTACTATCCTACCACGGCTCTATTGAGTCGTACAAACAGGTAGTAGTTGGGTGCAGTTCCGAAGCACTTGGAGGCAGTGACGGTTAGACAGGATTCGTCTCTCCCGGTATTGGGAGTTGATATCGCGCTGTGTTTAGGAGAGCCATTACACATAGTCGTCCCTGGCGAGGGCAAGCGAGAATTACTGGTAGTGTTTCCAGTAGTTTCTCAGGGTGTTCTGGGCTACACTCCGACATGACTTGTACCGCTATTAGGGGACTGACATTTACCACCCCTAGGCCCGCCATGCGATACTCTCAGACGAACAGACCGGACTGTACGGAGATTGTCACGTTCAGGCTCAGTAGGAGTTCGGATGGGTTCACCTCGCCGGTCTTCTTATCGGCATCTACCTGGGGACCGTTACGTACAGCTAGTACCGCTT
The DNA here is from genome assembly GCA_030015575.1 of Agapanthus africanus. NCBI lineage: Eukaryota > Viridiplantae > Streptophyta > Magnoliopsida > Asparagales > Amaryllidaceae > Agapanthus > Agapanthus africanus. Next base: position 156,817,321 of record JASDDO010000004.1, read on the forward strand.
ACGGCCTGTAGTTAAACCCATTGCCAGCGTAGTGTTGAGCCTTTAGAGTCCCACACAGAGGGTTATTCGCCTTTGGGCAAAACAGAGTAGAGGTCACATGGTTTTGTGACGGGGTTCGTTCACATCCGCGCACTTGTGCACGTTTGTTGTCCGGACAGTTATTACTAGCGGGCTTTGGTTTAAGACAGATCCTAGTATTTGTTTTGGGATTGGTTTTGTCTCATTGTATTCGTGTTCCTCAGAACACGGATGCAGGGTGTGTATGCACAGTTGGCAGAGGCAAAGGAATCTCATTAGGGTTTTTGACAGTTGACTTTTTCTTAACCCTAATGAGAATGAGAAATATGATTAATGATATTAATTAAGGATAATTGTGCCATGATTAGGTTGACCTTTTGACTTTTGTTGACCTTTTGACTTTGGTTGACCGGTTAACTTTTGTTGACCTTTTGACCATCATCATTTCATTTGCAAGATGCTTCTTGTTTCTTGCAAAATGCATTTAATGTTGAAATGATAATGGTCATTCAAAACTAACCATCACATTTTCCTTATTTATTATTATTAGTATTATTCTCATATGAGAGCTTGGTTGTATTATTCTTCTCATTCTCACTTGAGCTTTCTCTCTCATGGTTTTGCTCTCCCTCTTCCTCTCGCAAAGCTTTAATCTTTCATGTGTTGAAAATCAAAAGCTCTTGAGATTAAACCACCACAATACTTCTCTACTCGCTCTAAGGTTCTTAGTCTAGCAAGCCAAGCACTCTAGTTACCTCTTGGTTGAGGTAGGAGCTCAAGGTAGAGGCCTTCGGGTGGATCTTTCTTCGGCAAAGAGGAGACGACAAGGAGGAGCCGTCTACACCACTCCAAGGAGCAAGCAAGAAGGAGGACCACAACAAGAAGAGAAGGAGTTCAAGATCTAGGTATAACCATTCAACATAGTAGTTAGAACTTGTTGTTAGTATGTTAGTTTTGTTTAGCAAAGATCCTTCATGGTTGGTCCATGTTACCTTGTGAGAAAATTTTGATTTTTACCTATTCCGCCTCCCCGAAAGAACCGGGGTGGGTAACGTGGACCTAACAGAATCCTCCTGTGACTGCGACTGACGCACCGGACATTCCGGCGGTGGATGAGCATGTTGATCCTCCTCCTCCAGACAGACTGACTAGGATAGAGGAGGGCATGCTGGGCCTACAGCATGTGGTGGGACAGTTGGCAGAAGCCACCCGTGTTCAGAGGCATGATCAGACACTGACGATGGTAGAACCCGATGAACAGCCTATGCAGACTGTCGCACTGGCAGAACCGAGAGTGATGGAGGTATCTCTTCCAGAGTTCATGAGGTTGAGACCTCTGGTGTTTACCGGGACCGATGCAGCAGAGGATCCTCAGTCCTTTCTTGATAGGATGGAAAGGATTGGCGGATCATTGTGATGTTCTGATGTGAGGTCAGTTGAGCTGACTAGCTTTCGATTGGAGGGACTTGCACAAGAGTGGTGTGAGTCGATGGAGAGAGGGTGAGCCACTGGTCTTCCTCCGATGTCGTGGACCGAGTTTTCTGAGGTTTTCCTTGCTAGATTTCTTCCACAGAGTGTGAGGGACGCCAGAGCTAGCTGTTTTGAAGTGTTGCGGAAATCTGCGAGTATGTCGGTGGCAGATTATGATTTACGATTCACCCAGTTGTCGCACTATGCTCCATACTTAGTTCCTACGGAGGAGCTTCGGGTGAAGAGGTTCATAAGGAGTTTGGATACGCAGTTGTTTCTTTCTATAGGCTCCCAGTATTTCGATACTTATGCGCAGGCCATGGATGCAGCTATACGAGTGGAGGAGCGTTTGAGCGAGGCAGTGATTGTTCCAGAGCCAAAGAGAACTAGACCTATTGGGTCGATGACCAGGCAGTTTGGCAGAGGTAGAGGCAGGCACACTCCAGGCCGTAATTTCGGACGAGGTTGGACCCCGGGCCAGATGTTCAGTTCATACCCCGATGATCAGAGGCCCCCATCTACATGTTTTAGTCGCAGACTTCCAGGACATTATGCGAGGGATTGTAGACCCCGGGGAGGGACTGTTTTTCCACAGGCTGCTTAACCCCCTCCACCTTCTACTTCGATGGCTTACTTCCTCCCCCAGTTGGCACTATGCGCCAGGCTGTTGCACCACGAGGTCGAGACTTTGCAGGACGCTTTCAGAGAGGCTGAGGAGACCGAGGGAGAGGACGACAGGATGCGGGTAGGGGCCAGGCACGAGATTTTGCGCTGACTCCACAGGATGCCCAGGCATCCAATGCAGTTGTGACAGGTACTCTTGCAGTATGTTCTATAGATGCACATATTTTATTTGATCCCGGTTCTACGCATTCTTACGTATCCACATGCTTTGCACTTTCTCTGGGGAGAGAGTCATCGTTGTTAGAGTTACCGCTAGTTTTGATTACTCCGGTGGGGGATTCTTTTGTAGCTCGACACGTATTCAGGTCTTGTTCAGTACGTATTGGTGATAAATATTCATTAGTTGATCTGATCCTCCTGGATATGTTAGATTTTGATATACTTCTTGGTATGGATTGGTTGGCCGCTTGTCATGCTTATGTAGATTGTCGAGGGAAGGTGGTCAGATTTTGTTTTCCAGGTGAACCGATCTTTGTTCTGCAAGGAGACTGTAATATAACTTCGGCCAACATGATTTCTGCTCTTTGTGCGGGACGGCTCTTGAAGAAGGGTTGTCGTGGGTTCTTAGCATTTGTTCAGGACATAGGAGCCGCTGAGATTCCATTGGACCAGGTTCCGATTGCACAAGAATTTCCGAATGTGTTTCCTGCTGAATTACCAGGATTACCGCCCGATCGCGATATTGAATTTTTCATTGACTCGATTCCGGGTGCGGGGCCTATTTCTATACCACCCTATCGGATGGCCCCGACGGAATTGAAGGAACTCAAAATCCAGTTGCAAGAGTTGTTAGATAGAGGACTTGTTCGTCCAAGTGCATCGCCGTGGAGAGCTCCTGTCTTATTTGTTAAGAAGAAGGACGGTAGCATAAGACTGTGCATCGACTATCGGCAGCTGAATCGAGTTACTGTGCGAAATAGGTATCCACTACCTCATATCGATGACTTGTTCGATCAGCTGCAGGGAGCTGGCTACTTCTCAAAGATTGATTTGCGGCCAGGGTATCACCAATTGAGAGTTCAGAAGGATGACATTCCGAAGACTGCTTTTCGCACACGATATGGGCATTACGAGTTTCTGGTGATGTCGTTCGGGCTCACCAATGCCCCAGCAGCTTTTATGGATATGATGAACCGCATTTTCAGGCTATTCCTTGATCAGTTTATTATTGTATTCATAGATGATATTCTTGTTTATTCCCGGAGCCGGGAGGAGCACGATCAGCATTTGCGTATTACATTGCAGACCTTGAAGGAGTATCAGTTGTTCGCTAAATTTTCCAAGTCTGCTTTCTGGCTGGACAGTGTGGATTTCTTAGGTCACGTAGTGACGAGAGATGGTATACATGTGGACCCAAAGAAGATCGAAGAAGTACAGCACTGGCCCAGAACTGTGTCAGTTACGGAGATTCAAAGTTTCTTGGGTCTGGCCGGTTATTACCGATGTTTTGTGCATGATTTTTCTCGAATCGCTGCACCATTGACCGGATTGACTAGAAAGGAAGTTCCATTTCTTTGGACAGATGCATGTGATCAGAGTTTCCAGCAGTTGAAGACTCGCTTAACGACTGCACCAGTCTTATCTTTACCTTCCGGGTCAGGTGGTTTTGTTGTTTATTGTGACGCCTCTCGAGTGGCTTTAGGCTGTGTGTTGATGCAGCATGGCAGGGTTGTCGCTTATGCTTCTCTATAGCTGAAGAGGCACGAGAAGAACTACCCCACGCATGATTTAGAGATGGTTGCGGTGGTTTTCGCACTGAATATTTGGAGGCATTACTTGTACGGTGAGTCGTGCCAGATTTTCATAAATCATAAGAGCTTGAAGTATATTTTTCAACAGCGGGATCTGAATCTAAGGCAGCGTCGATGGATGGAACTCGTGAAGGATTACGATTGTGAGATTCTTTATCATCCGGGCAAAGCGAATGTTGTAGAAGATGCTTTTAGTCAGAGGCCTGGAGGTAGCTTATCTCATTTGCGCATCTTGCAGAGACAGTCTTCTGCAGACTGGCAGATTCTATGTGATAGCCGTGTACAGTTTGAGTTCACATCGACAGGAGGACAGTTAGCACATATTCGCACCCGTCCTCAATTACTGGATCGTATTCGAGAGACGTAGCCCGCAGATGCTCGTATGTCGGAGATTATGGATCAGGTTAGGCAGGGCAGAGAGTCTGAGTTCGTGATAGATGACCCTAGAGTATTACGTTTTGGGACTCGTCTGTGTGTGTCGGATTCGGAGGCACTGAGACGTGAGATCTTAGAGGAGGCTCATCGATCAGCATATAGTATTCATCCTGGTTCCACCAAGATGTATCATGACATGAAGGATGTTTATTGGTGGGAAGGAATGAAGAGAGATGTCGCGGAGTTTGTTTCGAGATGCTTGACTTGTCAGCAAGTCAAGGCCGAGCACCAGAGGCCGGCAGGAGAGTTGCAGCCCTTGACCATTCTGGAGTGGAAGTGGGAGCAGATTTCCTTGGATTTCATTGTGGGTCTACCCAGGACTAGTAAAGGGTATGATTCCATCTGGGTGATTGTAGATAGATTGACAAAGACAGCGCACATTCTTCCGGTGAAGACAACGTTTGGATATGCGCAGTATGCTCAGATTTACATTGACGAGATAGTGCGATTTCATGGAGTTCCGACGTGCACAGTGTCCGATAGGGATACACAGTTTACCAGCCGGCTATGGCAGAAACTTCAAGAGGCTCTAGGTACCCGACTGAGTTTTAGTACAGCTTTTCACCCACAGACAGATGGTCAGTCGGAGCGGACCATACAGACTCTACAGGATATGCTTCGAGCTTGCAGTCTCGACTTCGGTGGCAGTTGGGATCGTGTCTTACCTTTGATAGAATTCTCTTACAACAAAAGTTTTCAGGAGACTGTCACGACCCGAAAGTACGGAACATGACCGGCACTTAAACTACGAACGTCTCGAGGCGTACGTAATCTAAGTAAACCGAAAACCCAGAAATCCAAACCAAAAAAAGTAGTAGAGTGCAGGAAAAACCAAATCAAAGCAAGTAGTTTCCATAGCATAAGCCGAATTATGCGGTTTTTAAAAGCATCAAAAATTTACTGAAAATTTCGGCAGAGTCTCCTTTGTAAATACTGGCCCCTAAACGGGATACAACATGAATAGTATACGAAATCAAGAAAAAAGGCATCCCCAAGCGGGAGCTAGCTCTTCGTCAATCGACGGTCACAACCACACAAGCAATATAATATACAACGCCAACGGCGAGGATCAAAACTCAAAAGGAACTTAAAACCACCAGAAACATAACGAGCGACTCTAAGGTCGAAAGAATAAACAACACTGGTCTCTATCTCAATAAAAACATGTTTGGTTGATGGAACTTCTAGATACAACTGAATAATAATATACAAGATATAAGGATGGGTGAGATACAAATAACCCACCTACTAGCAAGCCACCCGGAATGGAAATAGTGCCAGCAAAGCCGTAATGAAACCTGTACGGCAAACCTGCAAGAAACTGGGGCACAACGGGGGTGAGTTGCCAACTCATGAATAGAAAAACATCTACGCACAGAAATCGCATAAATAACGCAACCTAGGTCAATGATCATAATATATCCTCAAATATATGTATAACATGCAGCCTATGACAATGTCTAGGGTAATATCTAACCCGAGTGTAATTTCATGTGCCAGTGTCAGTGCCTCAGGTAGCAATATATCATATGAGTGAGGTATGAATGCATGAAACAGCATACATGTAAATGAAGAAACTGTTTTCATAAATTAGTGAGATTTCCTTTGTATTTTTTTCAAATGAGGTATCATAACTGAAATCAACACCAATGGTGTCTAGCATCGACACAAAACATAAATCTCAATGTCTCAAAATCTCAATATCTAAATCACAATATCTAGGGCGCCGCCAGTCCAGACCGGCCCCTACCATCCATCTCAAGACCACGACGGTATCCTCCGGATATCCGACGCGTCGGGTAATATCACCGGTAGGTAGTCTCCCCCTGCCAGGCTCATCGTCATCACCACGAGCTTCTTGCCCCGGGGTACCTTACCGGGTCCACCATGTACCCGAAACGGTTCCTCCACTCCTCGAACTCGGGTCTCACATGTCGCTCTCAGCACCGAGAAAACACATGGTGGACGCACTGAAATATCATATCCAGGGTAACCGGGTTTTTAAAACAATTACATATTCTCCTTTGAAATCTCCACGGTTCCCAAATCCAGAAATATCAAGGAAATCCGAGTCCAAAACCTCAATAGCACATAAACTAGTGAATAAAGGCATGAGAATCCATGCGTGCGGTATAACAATGAATAACAATATGCATGAAGTAGCAAGTAATAACTGAAATGTCTAATATGGCATATAAGGAAAGTACACTAATATCATGTCAAAACTACTAGCTAACAAGCTAAGTCAAGCAAATATATTCTCTAAAGTGTACGTGACATGGAAATTACCGATGAAGATGTGTGTGAGCCGGCAAGTAGGTGTACGTGGTACATACGCATCATCGGTAATGGTGCTGGTGTCCTAACAGCATGATATCAATAATGGAATATGCAGCACAATAAGTATGCGAGGCAGAGCGAACAGCAATAATGTGCGGGAGCTGAATACTAGACACAACGATAACTAATCTACAATAATCTAATATAAGTCCTACGAATGGTGCCTTTTGAAATAACACGAATCATGGGGTTTTGAAAATAGGGGCTACGGTGTTTTTATGAAAAGATACGTCGTTTTTGAAATATCCGTAGATTCCCTTTAGCTGTCTTTAAAAATGCCCACGATTCGTTAGTTTTTGAAATAGGTAAGAAGTCTAATCTAATCTAACAACTACACTAAACTATACGGCTGAACTAACAAGATGAACTACAGGTAAGGAAACCGCCTATTATCTGAGTCGATACATATACCTACCTGTATATGTATAGTCGGTGATCCCGCCTCAATAATATCATATCCGATACCATATCTATAATCAGACATCCCAAGTCAAGAGTGCGGATCAAACATCAAAATATAGCTCGTACGTAAATCCGTCGTACGGCATCCCAAATCTGGGTATGGGTCAATATCACATTCATCATACTATTCACCTGGTATCCTCTTTATCAAATATCATGATCGGGGTACTGATCTACGTCTAGTACCATACTGATACCGCCTACGTAAGCATGGACGTGTGTGAAACACTATGTCAAGGACCCGCTACAACGTCATGTCGTATCTAAGATACGAACCCTGCTATATCACCGATCTCACGGCCTCGATCCAATCTCATCGACTCAGCTCAACCCCAAGTATCATCCTCAATCCGTATGTGAACACATAGTCCCATACCCATGTGAACACATAACTATAAAGAATCCCATGAGCACATATCAATAGGAATGTATGCAAGTATGTATGTGTGTATGTGTGTGTAACATTACCCTAGGGTTCGCAACACTAAAGTAATCCAACACACCAATATCCATCCTAAGCAACGTTATTAATCCCAAATAACATATAATAAATGTTGGTGTGCATACGCATCCGTATACACCACCACGGACTGCGGGGGTGCTATACGCCATCCACCCGACTTCTTCCCGTAGATATAAATCTACTCACCTGAACCTCGCTCGCCGGTGCCGACGTCGCCACGCGCTTGCTTGTCGTCTCGAAGTCCACCTGGGGTACCTACATATCATAACGCACCGTATCGCATAAAAACCCAATTCGAAATCGAAACTTCATAAGAAAACCAAATCGGCACGCGTATCACGCATAGGTCCAAACCTATCGCCTACGCATGCAAGAATAGTCAAACCAACCCTCGATGTCGATGTACAAACGTCAAACCATCGAGGAAAATCCAATCACATTCATTTGCACATCCACGAACACTAATTTTAATATAAACTAGGTTAAAACTCACAAAAACCCCAACTTTACTTAAAAAGTCACTTTTCCGAAAATCTAGCAAGCACAATTCGCCGTTTTTGTACAAAACAGGATGTTTAAATGAATGTAGCGGCCAATATATTTATTAAATATCTTAAATAAGTCGTATAATACAATTTTCGGAATTTAATCTCATTAAATTCCAAAAATCCTAATATTCTAGTTTACAAAATACTTAAATTTTAACAATTTCAAAGCAAAAATGCACAAACTACAATCTAGCTTAGATTTGCATAAACTAAAGTGTTAAACTATACTTAATAAAGTTAATAATATGATAAAAACCCTAACCATAATTTTAATCTCATATTTCGAATTAATCAAAAAAACCTAGTTTGCAACAAAAAGCTTAATTTGGACATTTTTCAAGTAACAACATGTAATTAACAACTAAATTAGTTTTCTACAAAACTAAATGTGTTAATCCATATCACTAAACCATGCACAATTAAACACAACTCATTTCCACAACAAACCCTAACTTGAAATCTTAATCATGCAATTAAACTCACATAAACCACATTAACACTTAATTAAATTAACTTTAAGAAACAAGTAACAAATTAAGCAAAAAAAAAGTTTAGAATTATACCCAAAAATATATGAAGGTCCACAAGACTCCATGGCCTCCCAAAATGCTCTCTTTTCACAAGGATCCATGCTAAACGGGCTAAGCTAAAATGGGTAGGAATTTGATTTTGATTTTGAGGGATTTTTGGTGGATTTTGGTGCAATTTTTCATGAAGTTTTGAAGGGAAAAGAGAGGGGAAAATGGAGGGGGGGCTGCTGCTGTAGGGAGAAGGGATTTCGGCCAGAAATGGGAGTGGGGGAGGAGAGAGAGGGAGGTAGAGAAAGTGGGGCAAATTCAAGGTCAAAGCAAAGTCAAAGTCTAACTTATTTACCCAATTCTTTTCTTTTCTTTCATTTCTTTTCCTTTGAAAATTCAAGTGGGAAATAAAATGGTGGCTGTTGAATTCAGCCATGGGGAGGAGTAAGTGGGGGTGTGTGGGTGTGGGTACGGGTGTGGGGTGATGAAAAATGATAAATACAATACCCCAGGCATCCATTTACGCTAAAAAAAGCCTTTTTTCTTCAATAATTTCTAAACCGTTTTGGCAAATGATTTCGTTCCAAAAACCACATGATAAATTTTTATTTAATGTTTTATGATGCACAAAATTTGTTTCAACTCATTCCAATTTGTAATTTTCCCTAATTAAATGTATTAGTGACGGCTTAAAATAATAATAAAATAATAATTTTTTTCAGAAAATTTAAAATTTCACCAGCGGCTCAATAAACACCAAATAATAGCAATTACATAGCTAGAATATGTATATTTAATTTTTATAATAAGATATTTGCATTTTGACTTTTTACAGAAAACCCCCTTATTTTACCGATTTTTTCGAAATTTCACCGAAACGATTTTCAAAGCGCTACAGAGACGATCCAGATGGAACCCTTTGAGGCTTTGTATGGGAGGAAATGTCGATCACCCGTTTGCTGGACAGAACTAGCGAAAGTAGCATTTTGGGACCACGGATAGTACAGGAGACTACGGAAAAGATCCAGTTGATATGGGACAGAATGAGAGAGGCCCAGCGCAGATAGAAATCATATGCCGATCGACGCCGTCATAGACTCGAGTTTGATGTGGGAGATCATGTGTTCCTTCGTGTATCTCCGATGAAGGGTGTGATGCGTTTCGGGAAAAGCGAAAGCTCAGCCCCAGATATGTCGGACCCTACGAGATTCTGGAGAGAGTGGGTGCTGTAGCTTATCGGTTAGCACTTCCACCGAGTTTTCCCGATGTGCATCCGGTGTTTCACGTGTCTATGCTTCGCAAGTATCTTCACGATCCCTCTCACACGATCCAGCATCAGACCTTACAGCTTGAGCCGGATTTATCCTAAACAGTGCAGCCAGTAGCTATTCTAGAACGACAGGCAAAGAAACTGAGATCAAGGGTACTTCCATCTGTAAAGGTTCTTTGGCGAGGAACGAATTGGGAGAAGATCACTAGGGAGACCGAGGATGAGATGCGGAAGAAATTTCCACATCTTTTTGAAGGTACGTATAGTTAGGTTTTAAATTCGGGCACTGAATTTTCTTAAGGGGGGAATATTGTAACATTTTGAAAATTTTAGAAAATAAATAAATTTACTTAATTAAATAATAAAATGTTAATTTAAAAAGTTATTAAAACCAAATAGGACATTTTCATAAGTAGTGTGTAAAACTAATTAAATTGAAATTTTAGTTTGTAACATTAGTAAATTACTAAGGTTTTAGTGTGAAATTTAGCTTCATTATAATAAAAATGATGTTATATAATAACATATGTAATGAAGGGTTTTTGTGTAAAGTTTAGGTAATTGTGAAAACTTGGAAATGTTGAGGGGTTATGTGTAAAAGGGTTAGATAATGGTTAAGTTCAGAATTTACCTCAAGATACCACACCTTAGGAGTGATAATGCACAAACACCTCCTTCTTGCATGCACACCTAATGCACACCACCTCACCCTTGCATGAAAACACCACAACCCTTTTGGTGACACCTCCTCCTACACCTCACTCATTCCCTTTACCCTATATCTGTGTTCAGATCATTTTAATCAAATCTAAATCAGAAAATTTCAAAGGAAAGAAAGAAAATATAACACACAAAAGAAATAAGAAAAAGTGAGAAGAGAAGAAGAACTAGTGCTAAGGATTTTCACCATCAAGATAGGAGCTAAGGACTTGGGTATTTTGGAGGAAGCCTTTCAACCATCTTCTGTAGGTATAATATTTAAACACGGTAGGATTTTAGTTCTGTAAACTTTAAATTTTAGAAATCGGATATCGGAAATTTGGTATTTTAGGGAAACATGGACTCTGTGAAGATCTTCTATAACTTAGATAATAAATAACTTAACCAAACAATACCTTAATATTGTATGTGGGACCAAGAATAAACCATAGGAAGGCGAACCCCGGTGCTCGGATTTTGGCCGGCGACCATCACGAAAATTCCGATCTCGCCGGACTTCTTGGGGAGTTGGGTTCTGTGGTTTTTACGGAAGGTCTATGTGTGTGGATTAATGTGTTTGGTATTGTTTGTTTAAGTTAAATTTTTAGTATGGGAAATCTGGAAGCTAATATCTGAAAAGGGATCAAAATTCTAAAATACGACACGGGTGTTTCGTAACGCGTTTTCTGTTTTCTGTTACGAACAGCGATTGGTTAAAATCCAGTTGTATAAGTGTTAGATGGTTGCAATATTCATACTTAGTATAGCTAATACGTAAAAACTGGTATTTTGTGTTTTCGCTATATCGGAATGTGGCCGCTTCTTATACAAGTTAATTTCAATATTAGATTCGAATACGGAAACTTCGGAGGCCGCAAGGAAAGGAAAGGGATTGGTGATTTCAGAGTAGAATACGACATATTCTGGTGAGTAGACTAAACATCTACCGGGGGATCTTGTATAGATGGCATGGTACGCCCATAGTTAAATTTAAATGAAAATAGGCTTTTGTATGTTAAGTTGATCATATGTATTCATATATATACATCACCATGTTAATAATTATTAAAACACTGCACAGTTATCGACGAGTTATGCCGCACATACACCTATCTACATGTTACACTACACCTCGTCGATATTAACATGTCACTTTCACACTTAGTATTTATTTTGTTAAATATGATTCCTATTAAATATTAAACATCAATAACAGTAGTACTTTGGATAAATGACATCAAGTTTCATATTCAAGCGTTAGAAGTTGATATAAGAGGCATTTGTATTATTGAGGATTTATAGTTTTGAGTTTTCATATACTATTGCGTAAATTCATTGATTCTTCATATTGATGTGAAATGTCCACCATGAGATGTTGTTTTTATGATTTGGTTTTATTCCGGGCCAGGTGGGGGAGCTATACGGTCGCAGATTTTTACGTTATCCAGATTGAGTGGGGGAGCTATACAGTCGGATTCATGGTGGACCCGGTCGAGACCGAGGGGCAGGAAAGACGCATTTGAGGCGGGGAGCCTAGCGAGGATACTCGATACCGGAGACAGTTATGAACACGGAGGATATCTAGGTGATACCGACCGGTGTTATTGGATGACAGGATCGTTTGGGGAACGATGCCTAATGAAACAGAAGATTTGTGTCGATGTTGGACATAGGAAAAGGATGGACCTTATTTGGAAATAATTGATGAGATTTCAGTTTTATTTATATACTTGGTAGTATATGGTCATGTTTCCACATATTATCATGCATTATATTCATCATTTTTTATATTAGCTCTAGTTCGTCATACTTACATTATCAGCCGATATATGTTAGTTTTATTCACTGAGTTGGCAACTCACCCCCGTTGTGCTATAGTTCCTTACAGGAGTCGTGTGGACGCATATCCGCAGTGCAGATCCATCCGTCAGCTGTTACCATTCTTTTTGCCAGATGGGTTACATATGTAGTAACCTCCTATTTTGGATATATATATTTTAGATCTAGTATTACTCCATCAGACCATGTATATTTACTTAGAACAAAACATGTTGCATTTTATTTAGACTGAGTGATATCGTTAGTTACGTTAACTGTGTTTTTCTTAAAATTTGCATGAAATTCTTCACCTTGAGTGTTGTACTATTATTGCTTATTGATTTCCGCTGTTTGGCATTGTTTGCTCCCAACTAGGGATGCAATTTAATCACACAACTTAAATTGGATTTCTATTAATAATTAAAATGATAGGCATTGTCGAAAGTTTAACATCAGTTGTTACATTTCTTTTTTTGAAACGTTTCGGCATGCTACTTCATTCTTATTACTTAAATACTGAAAATTTCTAAATTTCCGCAAAAAGGGTTTTGATCTTGGTTTTGGCTTACTCAGATTGTGTCGATATCTTTAGATATCATATAATCTAAGTGACGGTCACATCCAAACTTAAGGTCGTGACACTTTGACTCTTGGCACTTGGCGCTCTCGTGCTTTGCACGTGAGGCGCTGCCTCAGAGTCTTTGACTCTTGGCGCTTGGCGCTCTCGTGCTCTGCACATGAGGCGCTGCCTTAGTTCAAATTTTTAACAGAGCTTTGCTATCTTATTGGGGGAAACAAATGCCCTCCCTACCGTTGCACTCACGTGGCTCATACGTGAGTACAGCAGTGACACCCTTTCCACCGTTGGATTGTCTTGGAAGTTAGATCGACTTTCAGCGCCTATAAATAGGGCCTTTGGCCCTTGAGATAACTGTTGTTCATCTTCTTGCTTGCTTGTTTTTCTGAGAATTTAATTCTCTCTTCAGAGGTAAGCACTCTGCCTTAAGAAACTCTTCTAGAGTCAGAACTTTGTCAAAAATTTTGGTAAAGATCAAATCTTTGAAGGAATGATTTCATGTTCTAGGGTTTTACCCATTAACAGAGCCTTGCTCTTCTCAAATCGTAGATCTTAAAGTGGATTTTTGGGGTTATTTAACCCATTAATTAGAACATCGTTCATCTTTATGAAGAACTCTTAGAGTTCGTTTTGTAGATCTCAAAGATCTTGGAGTTTTTAACCTGTAAAAAGCTTTGCGTTTTTACGGTTCTGATGGATTACTCCATCGTTTTCACAGAGCATGGCTCTTAGAAATTCTGGGGAATTTTTATTCCTCTCATAATTAGAGTTGGCAGATGTCATCTCTGTTTGCAGAGCACTGCTCTCGAGGGAGTTTAACTCCTTGGCCTAATGAGCCTCTCATTAAATGAGAATCCTTTTAGAATTTTCTCCTTAATAAGTGACTGTTTCATCAATGATGAGCCATCACTTTGATTTTGTGGGTCCCCTTTGGTCCCTTTCCACTGCATTGCAGTCTGGTGCAAATTTAAAGTACCAAGTGTCAGAATTTAGACTGTAGGATTAACAGCTAATCCTTGTTCTTTTTCATGCAGGTACTATGTCTTTTGACACTTCTTTCCCATTTGTTCGTCCGGAGAGTGCATTTGTTGACGCGCCCGTGGATAGGGAAGTCTTCGCGCTCATTAAAGATCACGACCCGGAGCAGAAATCTCTTTATTTATGGGGATCGTGGTGCATTCAAATCATCCAGGGTCGGCGTAGTTTTTCTTGTGCAGTACCTTCGGAGCCCATTTCAGCGATTCACTATGCCGACTCACCCCCAGTGAACTATGCCGTAGAGGAGGTCAACTGGACTTCGGAAGGTCGCCTTCAGCCCTCTATGGCCTCGATACCCGTACAGCCGCCGATGTCTTTGGATATTCTGGGGCGGCGCATATGTCAAGGCGAGTCGCGTCCTTGGGAACAGCCATACATGATAGGCTTGACTCCTCGCCATTCGACCGGATACTTGCAGTGGGCTCGATACATCTTATCGGCCAAGAAATCACTATTGCTGAAGCTCGAGTTGTACCCCGCAGTCTGCGTGTCTCTTTTCCAGTATTCCATGCCCCCTGTATGGTGGGTCAAAGATTTCTTGGAACAATGGAATATCCCAACTCACACCTTCCTTCTATCAGATCGGGAATTTTCAATCTCCTTGGAGGAGTTCACGGAGATCTCCGGCTTACCCGTCAGGGGAGAACATTACGAGGAGCTACTTCCTCCTGACGAGTACATCTTTGCTACCAAATCAGTGGTGATGGGCCTTACCCCGGAGAATGCCATTCAACATCAATTCCCAAGTCTGATCAAGGTGTTGAAAATTTACGAAAGTCTAGTTCTCGAATCCGGAGGGCACAGAGTCAGCTTCGCGGATTTCATCGCCCGCTTTCTTCGTCCGGAATTCTTATCAAAACAAGCTGCGAAATTTGCCAAGCTTGACGACCCGTTTGGTTTGGCTTGGACAGCCAACCAACATCGGAGGCAGATCAAAGGAATTTCTTCCTCCCGGATACCCCGGTCGTCCCCTTTGCAGAGCTCGCAGCTTCAGACATCAATGAAGAGGCGTTCTTTCTGGGGTTCCTCGGCCTATGGTTAAGCTGGTTTGTGCTCCCAATGCACCCTCACCATATGAGGCCATCCGTCTTCTATCCGGCCCACCGAATGGTTGTTGGGATGCGAGTGGCCGTCGGGGTCACTGGGTTAGCTCACTTGTGTCATGGCCTTAGCTTAGCGGTAGACACCACTCAGCCGGGGGTACAGCCTGTAAATTTCCCGCTGCACTATTTCATGTCGTGGATCGAGTTGCATGTGCTCGGCGCTTTTGGAGTCCACAAACGGCCCCGTTTCTATGACAGTTATAACTTTCCTCGGGTTATGTTGCTAGTTGACGCTTCCGCTTTGGAACCGTCACAGCGAGAGGCGCGGGGATTGGTCCTTCACACGCGTATGGTCGGGGATGGCATGACCTTCGTCGATAAGGTCTTAACCATCGGCAAGGAATCCACAAAAACGGTGCAGCCGCTGCGCGACACCTTCAAAGACGGGGCTTCTACCTTAAAGGCTCGAGAGATTCTACATTTGTATTCCATCAGGCCGGGATTTTTGGTGTTCCGGCAGAATGACTCGGCGCTGTTCATAAGGTACAACCCACACTGTTTTGCTCAACAATCGAGCTACAATCAGGGTGTCCCGCTTGAGACTTGCTGAGCCGGTTGATACGGAAGAGGGTATCCGCAACGCGCTGCACTATTTCATGCGGCTAAACACCGGGTCCAACTTTTTTATCAGTGAGCCGAGCTGCATTCCGAAAGCCTCGAACGCATATGTGGCATGGTACCAGCATGCGACGGGTGCTGTTATTAGGGAAGAAAAGCGGTTACTGCTCGATCGCAAGGGTGCTGTCCCAGCTGGTAACCCAGCCGTTCCCTTGAAGCGACGGACCACCGTTCGTCCTTCCTTAAAAGAAGTTGCTGCGGTTGTGGTCCCGCGCGCCTTTCCTGATAAGCCTCTACCTCGTGTTCCTATGGAAACGGTAGCTGCAGCGTCCCGGGAGTCTGGCGTGGGTACGGAGATCGGGACTCGTCACCCAAAATTGCCCGCCAAGCGCAAGCTCCTGTCGTCGGCTGCCGGCGTTCGCTCATAAAAAAAAGAATAAGTCGCTCTTTTCAGCTGACGTTGTGCTCGGTCAGGATCCCCATGCTCCCTACAGCGAAGGCTTGTGTGAGTATGGCACCAATGAGGGTTTATTTATCATGCCTGCGGATGATACCGATCTCCAGGCTGCCCTCGTGGCTTCCGAGCGACTGGCTCGCGAAGAAGCGGCGCTGATCACCATCGCGAAGTTAGGTATACTTCAGTTGTATTTTTCCCATTCATTCCTTCCTTATCATTATGCTTTCACTAATGTCTTTTTTTAACAGGTATTTCTGCCGAAGAGGCTCTCGCGGCTTCCCTCAAAACGTTCAAAGAGGAAGAGGGGCTCCGCGCTTCTTTGGGCCTTGGTATAATTCAACTCATTGTGTCTTCATTCCTTTCTTCATTCATGATCTGACCCTTTCTTTCATCTTATGGCATGGACTACCATGACTCGGGTTATCCTGAGTGCAGTGCCGATCCTGAGTGGTGATGCGGCGACGCTTCCAGAGCCAGCTATTGTGGCCCTAGCTCCCCCAACATTACCGCAAGAGGCTTCGCTTATGCAGCCGATGACAGACGCTGTAACAGCTCCAGAAACAAAGCTTGGTTCGGACGATGACGTCCCTTTGACGGAGGTCTTGAGGAGATCAGCTCTCATGGCCCAAACTGAAAGGAAGCGTAAGAAGCGTACGGCGAGGGAACGCGATGATAGTTGTTAGTTAT
This sequence comes from Agapanthus africanus, assembly GCA_030015575.1. NCBI lineage: Eukaryota > Viridiplantae > Streptophyta > Magnoliopsida > Asparagales > Amaryllidaceae > Agapanthus > Agapanthus africanus. The sequence continues at coordinate 156,834,217 of JASDDO010000004.1, forward strand.
ATGTATGCCCTAGAGGCCATTACAATACATGAGATGTATATTGTAGTGGATGCTTGGACATATATAAGGACTTTCTTGCTCGACATGATAGTATGCTATCTGGTTACTCTTTACCTTAACGTGTATACTGATTTTCTCTCTGTTACATGTTGGTAAAGCCCTTAGGATGTGTACTTGATGTTAGGTTTACCTAGCACCTCATGAAGGGTTTAGAAGCATCACATGTGTCAAAATCAAATTTTTAAGGTGCTAAGTGAACATACAAAGAATCATCACTAGAAATTTAGGGTTTCAAATCATAGACATCATCACAAGTAATAAAAGCCAGGGTTTTGAGAGTACAACCTTTGTAGCTCCCTACGCTAGACTCCTTGGCTACTTGAGGGTTGGAAAAGAGTCCGCTTGAGATCCTCTAGGTCCACGATGATACACCCGAAGTCCTCTTTGTCCAAGCTTGAAAATTCACAAGATCAAGAGATGAAATGGAAGCTAAACACTCTTCACTAATGGGCAAGACTAGTGTAGAATGGTATTGTGGTTGGTTTTCTCACTTCAAAATCCTAACTTGGTAACTCTTTTGCTCACTTGAGAGAACTAGAGAGCAAGAGAGAAAGGAGGGAGAAGATGATGGCTTTTAAACTCAAGATAAAATGATAAGCTTGTAAAGAAAATGAGAAAATGATAATATATATATATATTTTTTCACTCTCTCATTCTAAACCATGGTTTTAAAATATCTTAGATATTTTGTTTGGAACAAAAATGACCATAGAAAATGAATCATGGTTAATACAAGGGGTTAGTGTAAGAATAATAAAATAAACCATGAAACAATTTCCATTTCATTTTATTTTTTCCAAATAAATAATATCCATATATTTTACATATGGTGTGAGTCTTATATTGCCACCATCTACTATATCAACAACCATGATAACCATTATGTATGCATGTATGTGTGCATGCACATCATGTGCATGAATGAGAATGAATGCATACATGCATGCATACAACATAAAGACAAGAAAGGATTTCAAGTGAGAAACTAATGGTCAATGATAAATCAACACTTGATTTAGCAACCAGGTCGTATCACATACGACCCGACCAAAAGCAAGCCGCCGATTAATATACGGTATCTCATACGCGCATTTTAACCGGGTCCATGCGCATATCGCATATGCGCACCACAACGTTTCGCCTGGACTAGGTAACTCCTTTGTGGGACTCTAAGACTCGTCAATACGCCAGCAGTGGGTGATGATCATATCAAGCACCCCCAAGCCGCAAGCGGTCAGCTAAACGTAACGGCCACCCGGGCATTGAGCGATCAGAAGAAAACAAGCGAACCTATTACAACTCCCGTCGAGCCAACCGGCAACACTACCGTACAGTCCGGTCTCTTCGTCAGATATGCTGCATATCGAGTCTAGGGATGGTAACGTCGACCCCAATAACTCAATAAGTCGTGCCGATGAATGGTCTATAACAGATCGAGAAACTACTGATAACACTTATCAGTAAATCTCAACAGCCCTGGCCAGGGACTTACTGATATAGCCAATCGAGCACAGCACAGCATCAACTCCCAATACCGGGAGAGACGAAACCCCTCCTATCGCTCATCGCCTTCGTGTGTCTCGGGACTGTACCCAATGGCCACCTGTTTGCACGACTCAGTAGAGCCGTGGTAGGGTGGTAATCAAAGTACAGTGGGAGAACACACAAGACTCTATGACGATCTCGAGTCTACAGACTAACCTGCACCAGTGTCACCTGAGAACTGCTATCCGACGATAGATATAACTCCATATAGGAGTTCTCGGTGAGTCCGTCCAGTGTACCCAGTCATCACTGAGCACCCGTATACGATCTCGATGTCAAACATCGATGAATGTGGGAACATCCATCGCCCATCATATGAGTCTAGTATCATATACGCTAGTCTACTCTGGTATATCGATGCCCCGTCTCGATACACCTATGACTAGGGACATTCCAGGATATGCTTATAAACTACAAATGTCCCACTAGTATGATCTCTATCATAATCACAGTAGTCAAGTCTATATCCTCAGGGCTTTATCAACATGTGTGAATGAATAAAAGCATGATCAAATCAACATGTCAGATAAAGAAGAACCAGATAGCATACTATCATGTCGAGCAAGATTGTACACTGAATATATATATATATATATATATACATGTATAAATACATCCACTATCATATAATGGCCTCTAGGGCATACATATATCCAACAATCTCCCACTTGCACTAAGGCCAGTTATTGGCGTATCTCATACCCAACATCTCAAAAAGTCGCTCATGCTGCGGCTGAGGGAGGGCCTTGGTGAGTGGATCTGCGGCGTTATTCTTTGTGTCTACTCTCCTAATCTCGATCTCGCGGCGATCTACAATCTCCCGGATCAAATGAAAGCGCCTCAGGATGTGTCTAGACCGCTGATGGGACCTGGGCTCCTTGGCTAACGCCATAGCCCCATTATTATCACAATACAATGGTATTGGATCAATAATGGTTGGAACTACTCCTAGCTCCGAGACGAACTTTCTCATCCAGACGGCTTCCTTGGCGGCATCATTTGCAGCATTGTACTCAGCCTCCATCGTAGAGTCTGCAACGGTATCCTGTTTGGAACTCTTCCAACTTACCGCCCCTCCATTGAGGGTAAATACAAACCCTGAGATAGATTTGCTGTCGTCCTTATCGCTCTGGAAGCTCGAATCGGTAAAGTCCTTCATTTGGAGATCTCCATTACCATACACCAAGAATAATTCTTTAGTCCTTCGTAAGTACTTAAGAATGTTCTTCACAGCTATCCAGTGATTCTCCCCTGGGTTGGATTGATACCTGCTTACTACACTAAGTGCATAAGCTACATCTGGGCGTGTACATAACATCGCATACATTATAGATCCTTCTGCCGAAGCATAGGGTATAATGCTCATGCAAGCTCTCTCTTCATCGGTCTTTGGGCAAGAGTCCTTGGAGAGAGTGACCCCATGACAAGCGGGTAAGGCACCCCGCTTGGAGTCTTCCATACTAAACCTTTTTAGGATGGTGTTGATGTACCTGGTTTGGGACAATCCCAATAACCTCTTGGATCTATCCCTATAGATCCTTATGCCCAGAATGTATGTGGCATCACCCAGGTCCTTCATGGAGAACCTTAGTGATAAGAAAGATTTGACCGACTGTAGCATAGGAATGTCATTTCCTATCAGAAGAATGCCATCCACGTACAATACGAGGAATGTGACAGCTCTCCCTATAGCCTTCTTATAAACACAAGGTTCATATGGATTTTTAATGAAATCAAACTCTTTGATAACATCATCGAAACAGATGTTCCAACTCTGTGATGCCTGCTTTAACCCATATATGGATTTAAGCAATCTACATGCTTTCCCGCTGCTCCCACTGTCAATGAAGCCCTCTGGCTGATCCATATAAACGCATTCTTCTAAATCCCCATTTAGAAATGTCGTTTTAACGTCCATCTGCCAGATTTCATAGTCGTAGTGAGCAGCAATAGCAAGTAGGATCCGAATGGATTTAAGCATGGCTACGGGCGAAAAAGTCTCGTCATAGTCCAAACCTGGTCTTTGACGAAACCCCTTCGCCACAAGTCTTGCCTTATAGGTCTCTACCTGCCCATCTACACCAATCTTTCTTTTAAAGATCCATTTGCACCCCATAGGTTTTACCCCAGAGGGTACAACGTCCAAAGTCCATACTTTGTTGGTGTACATAGACTCCATTTCGGATCTCATGGCATCCAGCCACTTCACAGAGTCTCCACTCGTGATAGCTTGATGAAAAATGGTAGGATCATCATCCTCCATGATGCAGTCTTCTTTGTCACCATCAATGAGGAAACCGTAGTACCTCTCCGGTGGGCGAGAAGTCCTACCAGACCTACGGAGTGGCCGAGGTTCCTCAGTTTCTATTGCAATAGCCGGTTCAACCAAGTCGTCATTTGTAGTTTGTGTCTCTAGAACCTCTTCTAGATCCACCACATTGCCATCATCTTTATCTGTGAAAAACTCTTTTTCTAAGAATGTGGCATACTGAGAAACAAACACCATTGTTCCTCCTTGTGGTAGAATAGATATCCATAAGAGTTCCTTGGATATCCCACAAAGTTACACATGACCGACCGTGTCTCGAGTTTTTCCGGATTCTGCTTTTTAACATAGGCCGGGCAACCCCAAATCTTAATTCTCTTAAGAGATGGTCTCTTCCCATGCCATATCTTATATGGTGTGGTAGACACAGTTTTGGTTGGGACCCTGTTCAGTAGAAACGCTGCAGTTTCCAATGCATGCCCCCAAAATGAGACGGGTAACTCAGCATCACTCATCATGGAACGGACCATATCTAATAGGGTCCTATTCCGTCGTTCTAACACACCGTTGTGCTGTGGTGTGTAAGGAGGAGTGAGCTGAGAGAGAATCTCATTCTCTTTTAAGAAGTTTGCAAATTCTGTACTGAGGTACTCCCCACCTCGATCTGATCGAAGCATTTTGATACTCAAGCCGGTTTGTTTTTCTACTTCGAGTTTATATTCAGTGAATTTCTCGAAAGCTTCGGATTTGTGCTTTAATAAAAATACATGACCGAATCTTGAGAAATCGTCAGTGAAAGTAATGAAGTAAGAAAAACCGCCTCTAGCCTGTGTAGACATTGGCCCACATACATCACTATGTATGAGTCCTAGGAGCTCGGTAGCTCTTTCTCCGTGTCCGGTAAACGGAGTTTTGGTCATTTTACCCTTGATACAAGACTGGCAAGTCGCAGAAGATTTATATTCAAAAGGGTTTAAATATCCATTTTTGTGTAACTTGTTTAGTCTTGTTTCGTTAATATGACCAAGTCTACAGTGCCAAAGAAAAGCTTCATTTATTTCTGAAAGTTTTCTTTTATTAGTGTGTTGTGTGCTGAAAACTGTGTGTTGATTTAGGACGTATATCCCGTTATTAAGCGTACCATACCCAACCAACATTTGATTCAGGTGAATGTTCATAACATTGTTTTGCAATACAAAATTATATCCTTCATTGTCTAACAAAGAAAAAGATATTATATTACAAAGCATACTTGGTATTAAATAACATGGATTCAAAACCAATATACACCCAGATGGCAACCCCAAGTGATACTCTCCCACTGCGACTGTATGTATATTGGAACCATTTCCAACGCGGAGAGTGTAGGGTTCCTAGGCACTCTCAAGGGGTCTCGCAAGGCATCAACCATGCCCGTTTCAAAAATTACGGTGCCGAGAAACCCTAGACTACGGATCGTTAGCTAGATGTCAAGGAGAAAAAGAAACTAGTTAACACTTAACTACAAGAATACGGAAATACAGTCTTTGTAGATCCGGTCCTCCACCTCCACGGCTCCGTGATGAAGTCCTCTCCGCTGTCCAAATGCAATCCCGGGCTCTAGCGTCGGCTTCATCGGAGAAATGGGCGGGCAAGGTCGTCGGCTTCGTGCCGAAGATGATCTACGTCGAGGCATCGCAAGATCAAGCTCCAACTTCACCAAGTCAAGAAACTTGTGAAGAAAACACACTCTACTACTTGGCAAGAGGTAGAGGATGAAGAAATAGGAAGTGGGTTCACTTTAGAATTGGATTTCTCACTCATTTGCTCAAGTTGCCATTGTTGAAGCAAGCTTTCTTCAAGTGAAGAAGATGAAGAAGAAGAAGAAGATAATGTTATGATAAGTCTTTTTAAAATGAATAATAAAAACAATACTTATCATATGGAAACCATGATTAGTTGTAGAGAATAGACCATGGTTAATTGCAAGGGTTAGGGTTAAACATGAAGACAAAATGGTCACTAGGTCAAAGCTTCATGAAGCTTCAACTAGAAAACAAAGTTAGCCACCATTTTCTCTTAATGCTTATCATTTTCCAAATGAATAACTAAATAAGATAAATGAAAAAGAAAACAAAACCCTAACCATTCATATAACCATGGTTTAATCTTTACACAAACTCAAGTGAGCAAGTATCATCAAACATGATACAAACTTGTGTACAAAAATATATCACATATACAATGTGCACAAACCAAGTGAGAAAATCCATTTAAAGTGAACCAATACTAGTTAATGCAAAGTAATATATCAAATATATAATTATACATTAAATCATTAAATCAACACTTGATTTAACGATCCGGTCATATCGCATATAACCGATTAGTATCCAATGTATCGGCTTATCGAATCAATCCTTGATTCGATAACTAGGTTATACCGCATACAACCATTCGATACATTCATCGCGAGAATAGAATACGGTATCACATACACGCATTATTCTTGGTCCCGCACATATCTCATATGCGCTCCTATTTCGTTTCGCTTGAGCCAGGAAACCTCTATGTAGGACTCTAAAGACTCGTCAATACGCCGGCAGCAGATGATGATCATATCAAACACCCACAAGCCGCAAGCGGTCTGCTAAACGTAACGGCCACCCGGGTATTGAGCGATCAGAAGATCGACGAGCAAGCCCGCTCACCCTCCTGTGAATCTAACCAGTAACACTACCGTACAGTCCGGTCTCGTCGTCTGATATGTCGCATATCTTGCCTAGGGGTGGTAAACGTCAGACCCCAATAGCTCGATAAGTCGTGTCGATATGAGGTCTATAACAATTCGAGAAACTACTGGTAACACTTACCAGTAAATCTCAGCAACCCTGGCCAGGGATTTCCTGTTATAGCCAATCGAACACAGCGCAACATCAACCCCCTATACCGGGAGAGACGAATCCCCTCCTATCGCTCATTGCCTCCATGTGACTCGGGACTGTACCCAAAAACCACCGTTTTGCACGCCCTCTTGGACGTGGTAAGATGGAAATCAAAGCACAGTGGGAACCACACAAGTCTCTATGACGATCTCGGGTCAACAGACTACTCTGTACCAGTGTCACCTGAGAACTGCCATCTGACGTGAGGTATAATACCATCTGGGAGTTCTCGGCGAGTCCGTCCAGTGTACCCAGTCTCCACTGAGCACCCGTATATCATCTCCGATGTCAAACACCAATGGATATGGGATCATCCATCGCCCATCTGTATGGGTCGAGAAGGTATACGCTAGTCTACTCTGGTATATCGATGCCCCGTCTCGATATACCCACGACTAGGGACTTTCAAGGATGTACTTATGGACTACCATGTCCCCACTAGTATGATCTGCATCATAGTCCAGATAGTCAAGTACACATCCTAAGGGCTTTACCAACATGTAATAGAGAGACAATCTGTGTACACGTTAAGGTAAAGAGCAACCAGATAGCATACTATCATGTCGAGCAAGAAAGTCCTCCCTATATATGTCCCAGCATCCACTACAATATACATCCTATGTACAGTAATGGCCTCTAGGGCATACATATAACTAACAATCTCCCACTTGCACTAGGGCCATCTGTAGCAGTGGTTGCAGTATCTCATACTCAACCATCCTATAAAAGTCTCTCTCTGGGAATAGGCCTTCGTGAGTGGATCCGCTGCGTTATCCTCTAAGTCTGCTCTCCTTGCCTCGATCACCCTGGAGATCAACCATCTCCATGATCAGGTGATACTGCCTTAGAATAAGTCTGGATCACTGATGGGACCGGCGTTCCTTGGCATAAGCCACAACTCCATTGTCTCACAATGGTAGGAACGTAGTTCATCTCATGAACTAATATACACCCAAACATCCTCTTTGGTAGCATCTTAAGTAGCGATGTATCCAGCCTTTATCGTCTAGTATGTCACAGTATCTAGCTTGGAACTCTTCCAACATACCGTCCCTTTACTGAGGGTAAAGACAATGCCTGCGACTGACATTCAGTCGTCTTTATCACTCTGGAACACTTCCAGTGATTTTTCCCAGGATCGATTGATACCATCTCACTACAGCTAGTGAGAGTCCTAACATCCAATTAAATCTATCTCATAGATCCAAAACTCAGGATTTAGGAGGTATCACTTTGATCCTATGTGGAGAATCATTGTGATAAGCGGAGATTGATCGAGCGTAGCATAGGAAACTCTTTCCCTATCAAGAGTATGTCATCCACGTACTCTACGAGAATCGCCACCATACTCCCTACATCTACCATTTTGATGATGTCAAACTCTTTGACTAACACATCAAAACAGACGTTCCAACTCCGCGATGCCTGCTTTATCGTATAAAGCATCTTGCACACGTTTCCGCTGCTCCCACTGTCTATGAAGCCCTCTGGCTGTGTACTTATAGACGCACTCTTCTAAAACATCATTTAGAAAAGCAGTCATGACACCCAACCACCAGATATCATAGTCATGGTATGTAGCCATGGCAAGTAGGATCTGGATGGACTTAAGCATAGTACTGGAAAAGGTTTCATCATTATCCACGCCTGGTTGATGACGAAAACCTTTAACAAGTCTAGCTTTGAAAGTCTCAACTTTTCCATGTACACCAAGTAATCTTCTCAAGATATACTTGCTCCTGATGGGGATTTAACCCTTCAGATATAGCAACTAAAGTCCATACTTTGTTGGTGTACATGGATTCCATCTCAGATCACTAAGCATCCAGCCATTCTTACAGAGTCTCACTCCTGATGGCCAGCTCGAAACTAGTTGGGTCATCATCTCATGATGCAATCCTCGCTCCCACTGTCAAAGAGAAACAGAAGTATCTCTCAGGTGGTTGAGGAACCCTGCTAGATCGGCGGAGAGGCTGAGGTTCGTTGGTTACTACTGAATCCTTTGGTTCTACCAAATTATCTGCTGTATTTTGTATAGCTGGAACCTTTCCAGTTCTACATTACAGACCTTGCCTCGAGTTTGTCCCGATTTTTCTTTTAGACATAGGCCGGACAACCTCAAATCTTAACCAATTTAAAATATGGGCTCTTCCCATTCCATATCTTATATGGAGTGGTAGGCAACTGATTTGATTTGAACCCTATTTAGTAGGTATGCATCTTCTCAAGTGCATAACTCCCTAAGGAAAAAGGTAACTCAGTATTACTCATCATAGAGCACACCATATCAAATAGGGTGTATCTGCTCCGCCCCGACATACCATCGTGCAATGGTGTATACGGAGGAGTAATGCTGAGAGAGAATCTCATTCTCCTTTAAAATAGTCCAGGATTTCCGTGCTCAAGTATTCTCCTCCTTGATCTCATCATAGGACATAATACTTATACCCGTATTTTGGTTCTCTACTTCTAACTTATATTCTGTGAATATCTCAAAAGGTTCGGACTCATGTTTCAACAGGAACATATGACTGAATCTTGAGAGATTATCAGAGAATATAATGAAGTATAAAGAATCAGTTCTGGCATGTGTAGACAGGAGACCTTGCATACATCATCATGTATCAGTCCCAAGAGTTCATTAACTCTTTCTCTGTTTCCAATAAACAGAACTATGGTCATCTTATCTTTGTGACATGACTGGCGAGTTTCACAAGATGTAAATTCAAACTGATTTAAATATGCATCTATATGTAACTCTAGCTAGTCGGGTCACATTGATCTGACCTAGTCTACAATACCTCAAGAAGAATCCGTTCATTTCTGAACTCTTCCTCTTGTGTGTGTTCCATATACTAAGAACTGTAGTTTGATTTAGAACTTCAATGCTTTTAGATAACGTGCCTGAACCGATCAACTTTTGATATAGGAAATGTTCAAAACATTATCCAACAATACAAAATTTTATCATTTCTTTACTAATAAAGAGAGTGATATGATTTTGTATATCAGGTTCGGTATCTAATAACATTCGTTCAGAATCAATGTATTACAATACAGGGTGACAGTGACCAACAGACTTGGCTGCAACACTTGCCCCGTTTTCTGCCTCATGAAACTTATCACCCGTTCTCAGTTTTTCTACCCTTTTGTAGCCCTATGTAATAGATTACATATCTGGGATCCTGATCCGGTATCATATACCCAGGATTCAGAGGATACTGAGAAACAGTTCTATGTAACGAACACACCCGAAGATGATGCATCAACATGCACTCTCTTCGTTTGGGCGGCACGGGAATTCTGGTAATCCCCAATTTCCAGCTCTGTCTTATAACAATTATAAGGTGGAGCGGGACCAACGTTCCCCAGCTCAGTATAACAAGCGGGTTCGGTCAATAATCCGTATTATTATCTTGATTAAGGCGTGACATGGTCGCTACCAGGAGAGAGAGAGAAGAAAACACTCAGCGTGCGCTCTAGCAAGAATAGATTGGTTATTATTTTATCTAATCAGGATGGCTCCCACTGCTTTTTATCAAATCTTCCTTCAAACCCCAAAAGGAAAGACTAGCCAGGATTAATTACACACTACAAGTTCGCCAATCTTTCAGCCAGGCCAATGTCGGTACTTTGAGGGAGGTCCCCCGTGCTATCGCACGAACCTAATTAATGTAAACCTCGTTTTCCCAGAGGCGTAACCCCGTTGACACCTTTCTAGACACCTAATTGATCGGCTAATTGCAATGTGTAAAACTCTCCCAGGAGTAACTCTTACTCGCAGCGGGTATCGGGATCCAACTATCTCATAGAAGGTATGCAATCTCATTGCAAATTTCAACACTTGAAATTCCCGATAATATTTTGCCCATAGCAGCTATATGACCTTAACATAGTCAACAAATCATAAGTGCTAGTCAAGTTCAGCCCGTCATTTCCCGATTGAATTAAACCCACCCGCACGACCCTTAACATAGTCAACAAAGTCGCACGACTACCCTAATCCAATCACATCATATGCTTATGCAGATAAGCACTAATTAGCTACCGCACACTACGCCTTAACATAGTCAACAAACGTAGCACGAATACTAACTAGTACTTATCTGAAATGACGGAAGGCTACGACAGGTTTTTCTGAAAACCTATTGCGTAATGAACTTGATATCGTTGTAGGATCGAATGAATTTTGAAATGGAGTGTTTTTTAGGCTTTTCTAGTTTTGCTAAAGGAGTCACTCCCGGTGAAGGGATCGTCAGTCCTTTCCTCGTCGAATGAGGTGCGGGATATATCATATATATCACTGTGCAAAGCAAAACACTTAAAAGCTATCAAAAGACAAACCGAGTGTGTAGCATCTGCCAGTTATTGCTAAAGGAGTCACTCCCGGTGAAGGGATCTTGGTCCTTTCCTTATCGAATAAGGTGTAGGATATATCACATATACCGCTGTGCAAAGCAAGAACTGTAGCTACCTGTTTTATTTTGAAATTCGATTCTACAACATCTTAGGTTTCTTTTATTTCATTAATCATATTAATGAAATCCCATCATTTAAGTACCTAAACATCACAGATAAATACGACGTACGCTTATGCCATCCGCATTCGCCTCGATGTCCCCTCGTGCACCGTTAGGTTAGGTAACTAACGGCAGAGCGGGGCAGGGCTAGCGCGGGTGTAAAACATAAGTAACGTCTATATAATATATCATATATACTATATACTATATCCATCACAGAACATCACATGATCACATCACAGATATCGCAGCAGAAGAAACATATGAAACATTGGATATACTAGGACGTCCGTGTTTTCAATACGAGCCAGTATAAAACACGGATTCCACGGTCGTGATGAATAGCCAATCCCACACCCCTAGACCCCTACGAGAGCGGCAAGCAACCCTGCCAATTCTAGGGTTAGGAGACCCGGACTCGACTCCTCGAGTTGGTCTCCCACTGGACCCCAGAACCCGGTTACTTGTGCTCCCCTCCTTGGGTCTATCCTAATGCGGAAAAGTAAATAATATACAAAGGGTGACAACTTCCGCTACCTGGAAGTGCCCCAAATAAAAGAATATTACATACAAGTTTTTACATGAATGAAAATGAAAAACACTCATCTCACATAAAAAAAACCCCGGCTATTCGAACACGACGATCCAATATAACATATCCAGCAACACATAACATCACATGTCATCAACGTAAGTAAATATGCGCATCCCAATTGTCGTTAACATATAGCAACGAAACCGGCGATATCACATATTACACATACGGTCACAGAAAAGAAAGTGTAAAACTACAACAGTTGGAATCCGCAACCTCTTTAGACATCACATGCCTAACAGATATAAATCCCGCATTTTAGTCTCATTATCGAAAACTCTTTTCAATATCATGTGGGACTAAACTGCTAGATTTATAACATTCATTCAGTTATCTCATAACTGTTTGTGAATTCCAATTATTGTATCACATTCCAGACAAACAGAAAATGTTAAACTTTCCGATCGAACAATCGAATACCCAAGTTTTCCCGATACAGCTCAACACATGAAATAAGTCTAACAACATTCAGTTCGTGCCTCAGTACCAACGGTCCAGCCGTAGAAGGGTCAAGCCAACGCCTCACATGTGGCACGCCGTACTGCCCCAAACCCGAAGGTTCAAAGGGCAGTTCAAGACGGTCACATAATCGAGTTAAGGTTTGTTGTCTTCTAGAGGGTCCATCGCGTTACTTGCACTACTTAGAACGTCGTTAAACTACGGAAAAATCCAACACATGGAAATTTCCCGACAGGGGAAAAATTGGGTATTTATATCCGGTCGAACTTTTAAACATATTCTAAAAATTATCCGGAAAAATACAAAGACGAAATTTGATAATCCGATCGAAACACCGAATCCCCAAAACAACCCCAGAAAATTCAACTCTTGAATAAATATTAAAAATTCCCAGAAAAACCAGCACTGCAATGTAAGAATTACTGTGTGAAAATTTTAGTACAGTGGGGCCGTACGGCCGCGGAACCGCCGCACGAGCCATGCTCGTGCCGCGGAACCACGGCAGTTTAATTGAATTATGCCATCGAATTTCACAGTAAATCTTACAATCTCCTGCTGATTTCTCTGCATATTTTTAATATGGAAAAAACCCTATTTTTGGAAAAAAGTACAGAGAGCATGTTTTGATTAGGGTTTCGGTTCGATCGGACTTCAAACTCCGTCTGGACTTCGCCTAAGGCTCTAGCTAGGCTCTGATACCACTGTAGGGTTCCTAGGCACTCTCAAGGGGTCTCGCAAGGCATCAACCATGCCCGTTTCAAAAATTACGGTGCCGAGAAACCCTAGACTACGGATCGTTAGCTAGATGTCTAGGCGAAAAAGAAACTAGTTAACACTTAACTACAAGAATACAGAAAAACAACCTTTGTAGATCCGGTCCTCCACCTCCACGGCTCCATGATGAAGTCCTCTCCGCTTTCCAAATGCAATCCCGGGCTCTAGCGTCGGCTTCATCGGAGAAATGGGCGGGCAAGGTCGTCGGCTTCGTGCCGAAGATGATCTACGTCGAGGCATCGCAAGATCAAGCTCCAACTTCACCAAGTCAAGAAACTTGTGAAGAAAACACACTCTACTACTTGGCAAGAGGTAGAGGATGAAGAAATAGGAAGTGGGTTCACTTTAGAATTGGATTTCTCACTCATTTGCTCAAGTTGCCATTGTTGAAGCAAGATTTCTTCAAGTGAAGAAGATGAAGAAGAAGAAGATAATGTTATGATAAGTCTTTTTAAAATGAATAATAAAAACAATACTTATCATATGGCAACCATGATTAGTTGTAGAGAATAGACCATGATTAATTGCAAGGGTTAGGGTTAAACATGAAGACAAAATGGTCACTAGGTCAAAGCTTCATGAAGCTTCAACTAGAAAACAAAGTTAGCCACCATTTTCTCTTAATGCTTATCATTTTCCAAATGAATAACTAAATAAGATAAATGAAAAAGAAAAAAAAACCCTAACCATTCATATAACCATGGTTTAATCTTTACACAAACTCAAGTGAGCAAGTATCATCAAACATGATACAAACTTGTGTACAAAAATATATCACATATACAATGTGCACAAACCAAGTGAGAAAATCCATTTAAAGTGAACCAATACTAGTTAATGCAAAGTAATATATCAAATATATAATTATACATTAAATCATTAAATCAACACTTGATTTAACGATCCGGTCATATCGCATATAACCGACTAGTATCCAATGTATCGGCTTATCGAATCAATCCTTGATTCGATAACTAGGTTATATCGCATACAACCATTCGATACATTCATCGCGAGAATAGAATACGGTATCACATACACGCATTATTCTTGGTCCCGCACATATCTCATATGCGCTCCTATTTCGTTTCGCTTGAGCCAGGAAACCTCTGTGTAGGACTCTAAAGACTCGTCAATACGCCGGCGGCAGATGATGATCATATCAAACACCCACAAGCCGCAAGCGGTCTGCTAAACGTAACGGCCACCCGGGTATTGAGCGATCAGAAGATCGACGAGCAAGCCCGCTCACCCTCCTGTGAATCCAACCAGTAACACTACCGTACAGTCCGGTCTCGTTGTCTGATATGTCGCATATCTTGCCTAGGGGTGGTAAACGTCAGACCCCAATAGCTCGATAAGTCGTGTCGATATGAGGTCTATAACAATTCGAGAAACTACTGGTAACACTTACCAGTAAATCTCAGCAACCCTGGCCAGGGATTTCCTGTTATAGCCAATCGAACACAGCGCAACATCAACCCCCTATACCGGGAGAGACGAATCCCCTCCTATCGCTCATTGCCTCCATGTGACTCAGGACTGTACCCAAAAACCACCGTTTTGCACGCCCTCTTGGACGTGGTAAGATGGAAATCAAAGAACAGTGGGAACCACACAAGACTCTATGACGATCTCGGGTCAACAGACTACTCTGTACCAGTGTCACCTGAGAACTGCCATCTGACGTGAGGTATAATACCATCTGGGAGTTCTCGGCGAGTCCGTCCAGTGTACCCAGTCTCCACTGAGCACCCGTATATCATCTCCGATGTCAAACAGCAATGGATATAGGATCATCCATCGCCCATCAGTATGGGTCGAGAAGGTATACGCTAGTCTACTCTGGTATATCGATGCCCCGTCTCGATATACCCACGACTAGGGACTTTCAAGGATGTACTTATGGACTACCATGTCCCCACTAGTATGATCCGCATCATAGTCCAGATCGTCAAGTACACATCCTAAGGGCTTTACCAACATGTAATAGAGAGACAATCTGTGTACACGTTAAGGTAAAGAGCAACCAGATAGCATACTATCATGTCGAGCAAGAAAGTCCTCCCTATATATGTCCCAGCATCCACTACAATATACATCCTATGTACAGTAATGGCCTCTAGGGCATACATATAACTAACAGAGAGTGTGGTCACCTGTCTTCAAAACCTTGCTATTTCTCAGCCCCTACATAGAATTGCAAATATGAGAACCTGAACCGGTATCTAATACCCAGGAAGCAGAGTTTATTGAAAAACAGTTTTCTGTCACAAACACACCTGAAGCGGAAGCATCCCCATGCTTCTTATTGAGATTTAAGTACTCGGTACAGTTGCGCTTCCAATGTCCTGTTTTGTGGCAATGAAAACATTCCCCTTTCCCCGATTCTCCAGCTTTGGACTTGTCCTTCCCCTTAACCTTTTTAACTCCACCCCTAGGCTTGGTGGGCTTCTTCTTGAGCTTTCCCTTGGCCTTAGCCTTTGGGCGAGAAGAAGAAGATTGCCCAACACTCAAAACGGGTGTTTTCACTGATTTCAGTGTGCTCTCTGCACTCCTTAACATATTAAGGAGTTTAGGTAGTTCCTTCTCCATGTTATGCATGTTGAAGTTAACTATGAATTGAGCAAAGGTGGAGGGGAGGGACTGCAGAATAATATCCGTATATTGTTCATTGTCCATCGTCCGTCCAAGGTCCTCAAGCTCTTCTATGAGAGCTATCATCTTCAGAACATGGTCTCCTACTGGTGTGCCAAGGGTCATTCGCATCTGAAACAATTTCTTTGATGCTTCGTATCGTAATATGCGGGATTGCTCTCCATACAACTCCTTTGTATGGAGGAATATGGCTTGAATGTCCATATTCTCGTGCTGCTTTTGATGTGTGTTGTCCATCGATGCAAGCGCGAGGCATTTGGCCGTGGCACAGTCAGCGTCCCATGTCTTGCGGACTTCAATATCCGTAACTGAGGATTTTGGACCTGGGACGGGCGGGGCTGAAGCCGTGAGGACATATGATACTTTATCATAAGTCAAGGCAATTTTCAGATTCCTCAGCCAGTCTTTATAATTGGTCACATTCAGTTTATTTTTATCTAATAGAAGCTTGAGTCCAGTCATTGGTATCTGCCATTAAGAGAGAGAAAAGAATACACTCAGCGAAAGCTCTTGCAAAGATCAGATTGGTTATTATCTTGTCTAATCGATGTCTCCCACTGCTTTAATCAAGTTTTTCTTTCAAACCTTAAAAAGAAAACTAGCCAGGATTAATTACAGTCTACAACTTCGCTAACCGTTCAGCCAGGCCAGTGTCGGTACTTGAGGGAGGTTCCCCGTGCTTTCGCACGGACCTAATTAAAATAAACCTCGTTTTCCCAGAGGCGTAGCCCCGTTAACACCTTTCTAGACACCTAATGGGTTAGATAATTGTAAACTGCAAAACTCTCCTGGGAGCAACTATTGCCCACAGTGGGATCGGGATCCAACCATCATATAGAAGGTATGCAATCTTATTGCAAATCTCAACACTTGAAATTCCCGATGCGGTTTTTACCCCTAGTACTTACGACCTTAACTATGGTCAACAAATCATAAGTACCAGTCAAGTTCTACCCGTCATTTCTTGATTAATTAGACCCACTCATATGACCCTTAACTATGGTCAACAAAGTCTCATGAATGTCCTAATTAATCTGCATCATATGCAGTGTAGGAAGACAACACTTAGCTACCGTACACTGCGCCTTAACTATAGTCAACAAACGTAGCACGAATACTAAGTACTCTACTTCCTAAAATGATGGAAGGTTGCGGATGATTTTTAAGAAAATCTTTAACGCTTTGAACTTGATATCGTCATAGAATCAAATGGTTTTCAAAAGGAGTGGCTTGAGCTCCGCAGTTTTGAAATATAGTTTTTTCATAAAGAGCCGAGTGGTTTTCAAATCCGATTCTACAACATCTTTTTAGGTTTATTTTCTTTACATTAATCATATTAATGTAGTCCCATCATTTAAGTCCTTAAGCCAATCACAGAAAAGAAACGAAAATACAACGTACGCTTATGCCATCCGCATTCGCCGCAATGTTATGTTATGCACCGTTAGGTTACTTAACTAACGGCATACCGGGACGGGACTAGCGCGGGTGTAAAACATAAGCAACGTCTACTATATATCTCATATATAATATATCATTCGTCTCAGATATCACAGAACACAGGCAGCAGAAACACAGATATAATGTGGGATATTTTAGGACGTCCGTATTTATTATTTAGCCAACAATAGAAAATACGGATTCCACAGTCGCGATGAATAGCCAAGCCTACACCCCTAGACCCCTACGAGAGCGGCAAGCGACCCTACCAATTCTAGAGTTTAGGAGACCCGGTCTCGACTCCTCGAGATGGCCTCCCACTGAACCCCAGAACCCGGTCACTTATGCTCCCCTCCTTGGGTCTATCCTAATGCGGAAAAGTAAATAATATACAACACTGGTGACATCAACCTCAACCCGGAAGTGCCCCAAATAAAAGAATATTACATTACATTTGAATTTTACATGAATGAAAATAAAACTCTCATCTTACATAAAAAAAACCCGGCTATTCAATCGCGACAATCCTGCACATCATATCTCAGCAACACATAATATCATATATCATCAACGTAAGTAAGTATGCGTACCCCGATTGTCGTTGATGTATAGCAACGAAACCGGCGATAAGCGACATACTACACTTACGGTCACAGAAAAGAAAGTGTAAAACTACAACATTTGGAATCCACATTCTCTTTAGATATCGCAAATCCGAAATATCACATACTTCACATTTCATGCCTAACTATATGAAATCCACATATTGTATCACATTCCAGATAAATAGACAGTATTAAACTTTTCGATCGAATAATCAAATACCCAAAATTTCCTAAAGCTCAACACTTGAGCGGAGTTCAAAAAACCCGGAATGTGACACAGTTGCAGCGGTTCAGCCGTAGAAGGGTCAAGCCAACGCCTCACATGTGGCACGTCGTACTGCCCCAAACCCTAAGGTTTAGAGGCAGTTCAGACGGTCACATAATCGAGTTAAGGTTTGTGTTCTTCTAGAGGGTCCACCAATTAACTTGCACGTATTTCCGAAAGATTTAAACCCGAGAAAAAATCAACACTTGAAAATTTTCGTGCCGGGAAAAAGTGAGTTAATGATATCCGTTCGAACTTTTTAATACTTTCTAAATTATCCGAAAAAGGCACGAAATTAAAAATTCCGATCGAATCACCGAATCCAAAATAATCCCCAGAACATTCAACACTTGAATCAGATTAAAAATACCCAAAAATATGTACAAGCAGATACTAACATTACTGTATAAAAACGAAGCCATACTTCTCCTATACGGCCGCGGATCCGCGGCCCAAGCAAGGTCTGGCCGCGGTTCAGCGGCGGTATATACGAATTATTGCATCATTTTTTACAGTGTAGCTTAGAATTCCTAGCTGAATTTTTACGTATTTTTAATTCTGAAAATAACACAGTTTCAAAAAATGTCCAGAGAGGGTTAAAAAATCCGTATTTTTTGTTCGATCGGAGTTTTAACTTCGCTAAAGCATCGCCTAAAGCTCTAGCTTGGCTCTGATACCAATGTTAGGTTTACCTAGCACCTCATGAAGGGTTTAGAAGCATCACATATGTCAAAATCAAATTTTTAAGGTGCTAAGTGAACATACAAAGAATCGTCACTAGAAATTTAGGGTTTCATATCATAGACATCACAAGTAATAAAAGCTAGGGTTTTGAGAGTACAACCTTTGTAGCTCCCTACGCTAGACTCCTTGGCTACTTGAGGGTTGGAAAAGAGTCCGCTTGAGATCCTCTAGGTCCACGATGATCCACCCGGAGTCCTCTTTGTCCAAGCTTGAAACTTCACAAGATCAAGAGATGAAATGGAAGCTAAACACTCTTCACTAATGGGCAAGACTAGTGTAGAATGGTGTTGTGGTTGGTTTTCTCACTTCAAAATCCTAACTTGGTAACTCTTTTGCTCACTTGAGAGAACTAGAGAGCAAGAGAGAAAGGAGGAAGAAGATGATGGCTTTTAAACTCAAGATAAAATGATAAGCTTGTAAAGAAAATGAGAAAATGAAAATAGATATATTTTCACTCTCTCATTCTAAACCATGGTTGTAAAATATCTTAGATATTTTGTTTGGAACAAAAATGACCATAGAAAATGAATCATGGTTAATACAAGGGGTTAGTGTAAGAATAATAAAATAAACCATGAAACAATTTCCATTTCATTTTCTTTTTTCCAAATAAATAATATCCATATATTTTACATATGGTGGGAATCTTATATTTCCACCATCTACTATATCAACAACCATGATAACCATTATGTATGCATGTATGTGTGCATGCACATCCTATGTGCATGAATGAGAAAGAATGCATGCATGCATGCATACAACATAAAGACAAGAAAGGATTTCAAGTGAGAAACTAATGGTCAATGATAAATCAACACTTGATTTAGCAACCAGGTCGTATCACATACGACCCGACCAAAAGCAAGCCGCCCGATTAATATACGGTATCTCATACGCGCATTTTAACCGGGTCCATGCGCATATCGCATATGCGCACCACAACGTTTCGCCTGGACTAGGTAACTCCTTTGTGGGACTCTAAGACTCGTCAATACGCCAGCAGTGGGTGATGATCATATCAAGCACCCCCAAGCCGCAAGCGGTCAGCTAAACGTAACGGCCACCCGGGCATTGAGCGATCAGAAGAAAACAAGCGAACCTGTTACAACTCCCGTCGAGCCAACCGGCAACACTACCGTACAGTCCGGTCTCTTCGTCAGATATGCTGCATATCGAGTCTAGGGATGGTAACGTCGACCCCAATAACTCAATAAGTCGTGCCGATGAATGGTCTATAACAGATCGATAAACTACTGATAACACTTATCAGTAAATCTCAACAGCCCTGGCCAGGGACTTACTGATATAGCCAATCGAGCACAGCACAGCATCAACTCCCAATCCCGGGAGAGAAGAAACCCCTCCTATCGCTCATCGCCTTCGTGTGTCTCGGGACTGTACCCAATGGCCACCTGTTTGCACGACTCAGTAGAGCCGTGGTAGGGTGGTAATCAAAGTACAGTGGGAGAACACACAAGACTCTATGACGATCTCGGGTCTACAGACTAACCTGCACCAGTGTCACCTGAGAACTGCTATCCGACGATAGATATAATTCCATATAGGAGTTCTCGGTGAGTCCGTCCAGTGTACCCAGTCATCACTGAGCACCCGTATACGATCTCGATGTCAAACATCGATGAATGTGGGAACATCCATCGCCCATCATATGGGTCTAGTATCATATACGCTAGTCTACTCTGGTATATCGATGCCCCGTCTCGATACACCTACGACTAGGGACATTCCAGGATATGCTTATAAACTACAGATGTCCCACTAGTTTGATCTCTATCATAATCACAGTAGTCAAGTCTATATCCTCAGGGCTTTATCAACATGTGTGAATGAATAAAAGCATGATCAAATCAACATGCCAGATAAAGAAGAACCAGATAGCATACTATCATGTCGAGCAAGAATGTACACTGAATATATATATATATATATATATATATATATATATATATATATATATATATATATACATACATGTATAAATACATTCACTATCATATAATGGCCTCTAGGGCATACATATATCCAACACTTGACTACCTGGACTATGATGCGGATCATACTAGTGGGGATATGGTAGTCCATAAGTACGTCCTTCAAGGTCCCTAGTCGTGGGTGTATCGAGACGGGGTATCGATATACCAGAGTAGACTAGCGTATACCTTCTCGGCCCATGTAGATGGGCGATGGATGATCCCATATCCATTGGTGTTTGACATCAGAGATGATATACGGGTGCTCAATGTAGACTGGGTACACTGGACGGACTCACCGAGAACTCCCAGATGGTATTATACCTTACGTCAGATGGCAGTTCTCTGGTGACACCGGTACAGGTTAGTCTGTAGACCCGAGATCGTCAT
Organism: Agapanthus africanus; assembly: GCA_030015575.1. Classification (NCBI taxonomy): domain Eukaryota; kingdom Viridiplantae; phylum Streptophyta; class Magnoliopsida; order Asparagales; family Amaryllidaceae; genus Agapanthus; species Agapanthus africanus. Next base: position 156,855,456 of record JASDDO010000004.1, read on the forward strand.
AGAGTCTTGTGTGATTACCACTGTGCTTTGATTTCCACCTTACCACGTCCAAGAGGGCATGCAAAACGGTGGTTTTTAGGTTCAGTCCCGAGTCACATGGAGGCAATGAGCGATAGGAGGGGTTTCGTCTCTCCCGGTATTAGGGGTTGATGTTGCGCTATGCTCGATTGGCCATAACAGGGAAGTCCCTGGCCAGGGATGGTTTAGAGATTTACTGGTAAGTGTTACCAGTAGTTTCTCGACCCTATATGAGCCTCGCATCGGCATGACTTTTCGGTTATTGGGGTCTGATGTTTACCACCCCTAGACTTGATATGCGACATATCAGACGAGGAGACCGGACTGTACGGTAGTGTCACTGTCAGGCTTTTTGCAGGAGTTGGAGCGGGCTTGCTTGCTGATCTTCTGATCGCTCAATACCCGGGTAGCCGTTACGTCCATCTAGTACCGATGACGGCTTGTGGGTGCTTGATATGATCATCACCTACTGCCGGCGTATTGACGAGTCTTTAGAGTCCTACATAGAGGTTTTACTGGCTCAGGCAAAATGAAATAGGAGTGCATATGTGATATGTGCGAGACCGAGAATAATGCGTGTATGTGATACCGTATTCTATTCTCGCGATTATTGTATCGGCCGGTTATATGAGATATAGCCGGGTTATCGAATCAAGTGTTTTTCGATAAGTTAGTACATTTAGTGTTAGTCGGTTATATGAGATATAACCGGATTATTAAGTCAAGTGTTGATTTAATAATTTAGTGTATAATTGTATATGTGATATACTAATTTACATTAACTAACATTGGTTCACTTAAGCATTTGTTTTTCTCACTTGTGCACAACTTAATATATATGTGATATATATTAATTTGTGTTCATTTTGTATCATGGTTGTTGATACACACTACATGGGTGTATGAGACATACACCATTATAATTATATTGGTTAGGTTTTTATATTTAAAGTAATTCTAAAACAAATGGATAATGAGCTCACATGCATGAAGCTTCTTGAAGCTTATGGTTGCATTGACTTAGTCCACTAGTTTTGTTTTACTTAAGATATTATTTAACCTAACCACTATAATTAGCCATGGTCATGTCTCTACATGAGTTAGTATATGATACTCACTCACCATGGTTAGCTCTCTCTCTCTCTCTCTCTTGATTAGTTTTCATTCTCATTTTGAGCTCATCTTCTTCCTCCTTCAATTTCTTTCTAGGGTTTGATAAAGAGAGAGAATGATAGTGAGAAAAGAAATTCTAAAGTGTACCCATTTCCTATTTCATCATCCTCTACTAGACTAGCACTTTAGTTTAGGGTGTTTGCTTCACTAATTCTCTAGTTAGTGAAGCAGAAGCTTGAGTCCGTATTCCCTCGACGTAGATCATATTCGGCCTCGAAGACTTCAGGCAATACCGTTGCCTCTTCTCATGGAGCCGTCCGAGAGTCCGGGTGTTCGATGATCGCAGCGAAGGGACTACTACAAGGAGCTTTAGAAGTGAAGGACCGATCTACAAAGGTTGTATTTCGTATTCACTTAGTGTTAAAGAGTTTAACTTGCATGTCTTACCCTAATTATCTAGCAAAGATCTAGTCTAGAGTTATTCGGCACGGCTAAAAATTTAATTGGGCATGGTTGATACCTTGTAGAACCTTCTTAGAGTGCCTAGTAACCCTACAGTGGTATCAGAGCCAAGCTAGAGCATTAGGCGACGTGTATACGAAGTTAAAACTCCGAACGAACCAAGAAACGACAAAGTAAACCCCTCCCTAGAAAATTTTTCAAAACTGGGATTTTTCTGTATTAAAAATGCTTTAAAAAATCAGCAGGGAAATATAAGAATTTTAGTGAATAACGAGATCATGTTCCGTACAAACCGCCGCAGAACCGCGGCCGTACCGCGCTTGGGCCGCAGATCCGCGGCAGTACAGAGGATATATGCCCTCATTTTTGCACAGTAATTTCTATTTCCCTGATTTATATTTTATGGGTATTTTTAATCTGACTCAAGTATTGAGCATTCTGGGGTTTATTTTGTAATCTTTGATTCGATCGGAATATTTAATTTCGTTGTGTTTTCCGGATAATTTAGAAAGTATTAAAAAGTTTGAACGGATATCAATAACTCACTTTTTCCCAACCCGGAAAATTTCCAAGTGTTGGATTTTTCCGTAGTTTAAGAACGTTCTAGATCGTGCAAGTTACGCGATGGACCCTCTAGAAGACAACAAACCTTAACTCGATTATGTGACCGTCTTGAACTGCCTTTTGAACCTTAGGGTTTGGGGCAGTACGGCGTTGCCACATGTGAGGCGTTGGCTTGACCCTTCTACGGCTGGACCATTGGTACTGTGGCATGTGATGGATGTTTTTAAAATCCCCTCAAGTGTTGAGAACTATTTGGGAAAACTTGGGTGTTTGATTATTCGATCGGAAAGTTTAACATTGTCTGTTTATCTGGAATGTGATACAATATTTGGAATCCACAAGTAGTTATAAGATAACTAATTTGGATGTTATAAACATAACAGTTTAGTCTCAAATGATCGGTTGCCACGGAATTTTAATGCGATCAAAAGTCCGTCGCAATCACGTAGCGTACGCGGATACTCGCCGGGTAAACTTAATAGATAGCCACGCCCCATAGCCCCGACCAAGTGACTGTAGGAGAACCCCGTCGCCGAAAGCATCCGTTCGGGTGCTCGCGGCAGCGGTGTTCCGCCTTAGTGCACTTCGTCGACGGCATCCGGGGGTGCGGCCGTCAACTAAAGTTTGCAACGAGCATTCGATCACCTATCGGGAATCTTGTTGAATTGCCCGACTAGATATTGAAAAGTGTTTTCGATATGGAGACTAAAATACGGGGTTTATAATTGTTAGGCATGCGATGTCTAAGGAGGTTGCGGATTCCAACTGTTGTAGTTTTACAATTTCTTTTCTGCGACCGTAAGTGTAATATGTGATATCGCCATTTTCGTTGCTATATGTCAACGACAATTGGGATGCGCATATTTACTTACGTTGATGACATGTGATGTTATGTGTTGCTGGATATGTTATATTGGATCGTTGCGTTTTGAATAGCTGGGGGTTTTATGTGAGATGAGGGTTTTTATTTTCATTCATGTAAAATTAAATGTATGTAATATTCTTTTATTGGGGCACTTCCAGGATGAGGTTGATGTCACCATTTGTATATTATTTACTTTTCCGCACTAGGATAGACCCAAGGAGGAGAGCACAAGTAACTGGGTTCTAGAGTTCAGTGGGAGACCAACTCGAGGAGTCGAGTCCGGGTCTCCTAACTCTAGAATTGGTAGGGTTGCTTGCCGCTCTCGTAGGGGTCTAGGGATGTGGGTTTGGCTATTCATCGCGACCGTGGAATCCGTGTTTTATAGAGGCTCAAAATAAAACACGGATGTCCTAGTATATCCAATGTTTCATATGATTCTTCTGCTGTGATATCTGTGATGTGATCATTTGATATGTTGTGATAAATACTGTATATAGTATATATGATATATTATATAGAATTTACTTATGTTTTACACTCGCGCTAGCCCTGCCCCGCTCTGCCGTTAGTTACCTAACCTAACGGTGCACGAGGGGACATCGAGGCGAATGTGGATGGCATAAGTGTACGTCGTATTTATCTGTGATGTTTAGGTGACTTAAATGATGGGACTTCATTAATATGATTAATGAAAGAAAAGAAACCTAAAAGATGTTGTGGAATTGAATTTTCAAAAACAGGTAGCTACAGTTCTTGCTTTGCATCGTGGTGTTCCTTGTAGAACATCCTGCACCTTATTCGATAAGGAAAGGGCCGAGATCCCTTCACCGGGAGTGACCCCTTTAGCAATGACTGGCAGATGCTACACCCCTCGGTTTTGTCTTTTGATTGCTTTTCTAGTTCTTTCTTTGCACAGTGATAAATATGATATATCCTGCACCTCATTCGACGAGGAAAGTGCCGAGATCCTTTCACCGGGAGTGACCTCTTTAGCGAAACTAGTAAAAGCTTCAAAAACACTCCATTTTAAAATCATTTGATTCTACAACGATATCAAGTTCATTACGCAATAGGTTTTCAGAAAAACCTGTCGTAGCCCTCCGTCATTTCAGATAAGTAGTAGTTAGTATTCGTGCTGCGTTTGTTGGCCTTTGTCAAGGCGTAGTGTGCGGTAGCTGACTAGTGCTTATCTGCTTATACATATGATGCAGATTGGGTTAGGGTAGTCGTACGACCTTGTTGGCCTTTGTCAAGGGTCGTGCGGGTGGGTTTAATTCAATCAAGAAATGAGGGGTTGAACTTGACTAGCATCCTATAGTTTGTTGGCCTTTGTCAAGGTCATAGGAGGTTAGGGGCAAAATTATCGGGAATTTCAAGTGTTGAAATTTGCAATGAGATTGCATACCTTCTATGAGATGGTTGGATACCGATACCCACTGCGAGTAAGTGTTACTGCTGGGAGAGTTTTACACATTACAATTAGCCGATCAAGTAGGTGTCTAGAAAGGTGTCAATGGGGCTACGCCTCTGGAAAAACGAGGTTTACTTTAATTAGGTCCGTGCGAAAGCACGGGGAACCTCCCTCAAAGTACCGACACTGGGCTGGCTGAAAGATTGGCGAAGTTGTAGGGTGTAATTAATCCCGGCTAGTCTTTCCTTTTAGGGTTTAAAGGAAGATTTGATAAAAACAGTGGGAGCCATCCTGATTAGATAAAATAATAACCAATCTGATCTTGCAAGAGCGCACGCAGAGTGTTTTCATCTCTCTCTCTCCAGGTAGCGACCATATCACGCCTTAATCAAGATAATAATATGGATGTATTGACCGAACCCGCTTGTTATACTGAGCTGGGGAACGTTGGTCCCGCTCCAACTTATAATTGTTATAAGACAGAGCAGGAAATAGGAGATCACCAGGATTCCAGTGCCGCCCAAACGAAGAAAGTGCATGATGATGTATCTTCTTCGGGTTTGTTCATTACAGAGAACTATTTCTCAGTATCCTTTACGTCCTGGGTATGTGATACCGGATCAGGATCCCACAAATGTAATATGTTACATGGACTACAGATAGGTAGAGAACTGAGAACGGGTGATAAGTTTCATGAGATAGAAAACGGTGCAAGTGTTGCAGCCAAGTCTGTTGGTCACTATCACCCTGTATTACCAGAATACATTGATTCTGAACGAATGTTGTTAGATACCGAACCTGATATACAACATCATATCAGTCTCTTTATTAGTAAAGAAAGGATATAATTTTGTATTGTTGGATAATGTTTTGTACATTTCCTATATCAAGAGTTGATCGGTTCAGGCACGTTATCTAAAAGCATAGACGTTCTAAATCAAACTACAGTTCTTAGTATACAGAACACACACAAGAGGAAGAGTTCAGAAATGAACGAATCCTTCTTGAGGTATTGTAGACTAGGTCATATCAATACGACTCGACTAGCTGAAGTTACATATAGATGCATATTTAAATTAGTTTGAATTTACATCTTGTGAAACTTGTCGGTCATGTCACAGAGATAAGATGACCATAGCTCTGTTTATTGGAAGCAGAGAAAGAGTCAGTGAACTCTTGGGATTGATACATACTGATGTATGAAGGTCCCCTGTCTACACATGCCAAGACCGGTTCTTTGTACTTCATTACATTCTCTAATGATCTCTCAAGATTCAGACATACGTTCCTGTTGAAACATAAGTCCGAACCTTTTGAGATATTCACAGAATATAAGTTAGAAGTAGAGAACCAAAACGGGTATAAGTATTATGTCCTTTGATGTGATCAAGGAGGAGAATACTTGAGCACGGAATTCCTGGATTATTCTAAAGGAGAATGAGATTCTCTCTCAGCATTACTCCTCCATATACACCACAGCACATCGGCATATCGGGACGGAGCAATCACACCCTATGTGATAAGGTGTGCTCTATGATGAGTACTACTGAGTTACCTATTTCCTTTTGGGAGTTATGCACTGGAGGAGTTGCATACCTATTGAATAGGGTTCCGATCAAATCAGTTGCCTACCACTTCATATGAGATATGGAAAGGGAAGAGCCTGTTAGTTATGTATATGCCCTAGAGGCCATTGTTGTACATATGATGTATATTATAATGGATGCTTGGATATATATAGAGAGGACTTTCTTGCTCGTCATGATAGTATGCAATTTGGTTTCACTTTATCTTAACATGTTGACTTGTATTGGTTTACTGTTTTTCTCTCACATGTTGATAAAGCCCTTAGGATCTGTACTCGACTACTGGGACTATGATGAGATCATACTAGTGGGGCCACGGTAGTCGATGAGTACATCCTATAACTGTTCCTAGTCGAGGGTATATCGAGATAGGGCATCGATACACCAGAGTAGACTAGCGTATACGCATCTTGACACATATGATGGGCGATGGATGATCCCATATCCATCGGTGTTTGACATCAGAGATGGTGTACGGGTGCTCAGTGGAGACTGGGTACACTGGACGGACTCGCCGAGAACTCCCAGATGGTGATATACCACACGTCAGATGGCAGTTCTCTGGTGACACTTGTACAGGGTAGTCTGTAGACCCGAGATCGTCATAGAGTCTTGTGTGATTCCCACTGTGCTTTGATTTCCACCTTACCACATCCAAGAGGGCATGCAAAACGGTGTCTTTTAGGTGCAGTCCTGAATCACATGGAGGCAATGAGCGATAGGAGGGGATTCGTCTCTCCCGGTATAGGGAGTTGATGTTGTGCTGTGTTCGATTGGCTATAACTGGAAGTCCCTGGCCAGGGCTGATATAGAGATTTACTGGTAAGTGTTACCAGTAGTTTCTCGACCCGTTATGAGCCACACATCGACACGACTTATCGGTTACTGGGGTCTGACGTATACCACCACTAGACTTGATATGCGACATATCAGACGAAGAGACCGGACTGTACGGGAGTGTTACTGATTGGATTCACAGGAGAACATACAGACTAGCTTATTGATCTTCTGATCGCTCAATACCTGGGTGGCTGTTACGTTTAGCTGACCGCTTGCAGCTTGTGGGTGTTTGATATGATCATCACCTGCTACCGGCGTATTGACGATTCTTTAGAGTCCTACACAGAGGTTTCTTGGCTCAGGCAAAATGGAGTAGAGGAACATATGTGATATGTGCAGGACCGAGGATAATGCGATATGAGATACCGTATTATATTCTCGCGATATTTAGATATGAACCGGGTCATCGGATCAAGTGTTGATTCGATGAATCGGTACATGATATATTAGTCGATTATATTCGATATAGCCGGATTGTCGAATCAAGTGTTGATTCGATGATTTAATGTATAATAATATATATGATATATTGTATTACATTATCTAATATTGGCTCGCTTTATTATTTCATTTTCTCACCGTATAATACATTGATATATATATGCGATATATATTAAAGGTATTATTTCTTTTGTTACAAATATATAATATATATGTGATATATATTATAGTAACATGATATGATTAATAATGAAACATGTTTAGTGGTGATTAAACAAGGTTAGGGTTTAATTGGGTTAGTTTCTTCTTGCACCTTCTAGAAGTTCTTCTTTTGTCATGAAGAAGATATTATGATAGATATTTTCTTATGACTCATTTCTTAACCCAACCAAACCCTAGCCTTGGTTAACTCTCTACAAGGGTTATCCTTGTCATCATTAACTATGGTTGCATTATTATTCATATACTCTTTTCATTATTCATGACAAAAGGATTATCTCATTATTCATCATCTTCTTCTCTCTTGAGCTTTGAGAAAGCTTACTTGATTTTCCTTTTGTGATGTTTTCATGTGAGATTATGATATAAAAAGATAGCATAAATACTACTCCATCATCCTCATCTAATCTAGCCCATTAGATTAGTGTGTTCACCTCATTAGAGTGAGAGAGCTTGAGTTATTGCAACTTCGACGTAGATCATCGGAGAGAAGGAATACCACAAGCTAGCATGGATCGTTCGAGTCGTGGAGCCTCTCTTGAGTCCGGGAGATCGTGGATCGCGGCGAAGGGACTTCTACTCGGAGCTTATGAAGCGAAGGAGTGGACTACAAAGGTTGTAATCCCTCACACTTAGTAGTAAAGATGTTTACTTGCATGTTAAACCCTAATAATCTAGCAAAGATCCCGGCTTTGGGTTGTTCGGCACGTCTAAATTTTTATCCGGGCATGTTTGATGCCTTATGAACCTTCACAAGAGTGCCTAGGAACCCTCAGAGCCCATATCTTAAGTCAGTTAAGATTTGGGGTTGTCCAGCCTATGTCTAAAAGCATAATCCGGACAAGCTCGAGGCAAAGTCAGTTCTGTAGAAGTTTGTTGGATATCCCAAGCATTCGCGAGGGAATATCTTCTACCTAACCGAGGAACAAAAGATGTTTTGTTTCTCAGCATGCCACCTTTGTGAAGGGGAATTTCTTGTGAAGAAATTAATGGTCATAAGGTAGAACTGGAAAGAGTTCCAGCTATACAAACTGCAGTTAATGATTTGGTAGAACAAAAGGATTCAATGGTAACCAACGAACCTCGGCCTCTCCGCCGATCTAGTAGGGTTCCTCACCCACCTGAGAGATACTTTGGTTTCTCTATGACAGTGAGAGCGAGGATTGCATCATGAGATGATGACCCAACTAGTTTTCGAGCTGGCCATCAGGAGTGGGACTCTATAAGAATGGTTGGATGCTTAGCGATCAAAGATGGAATCCTTACACACCAACAAAGTATGGACTTTGGTTGCTTTATCTGAAGGGTTAAATCCCCATCAGGAGCAAGTATATCTTGAGAAGATTACTTGGTGTACATGGAAAAGTTGAGACTTTCAAAGCTAGACTTGTTAAAGGTTTGCATCATTGACCAGGTATGGATTATGATGAAACCTTTTCTAAGTAGCTATGCATAAGTCCATCCAGATCCTACTTGTCACGGCTACATACCATGACTACGATATCTGGCGGTTGGGTGTCATGACTGCTTATCTAAATGATGATTTGGAAGAGAGCATCTATAAGTACACAGCCAGAGGGCTTCGTAGATAATGGGAGCAGCGGAAACGTGTGCAAGATACTTTATGGGATAAAGCAGGCATCGCAGAGTTGGAACGTCTGTTTTGATGTGGTAGTCAAAGAGTTTGACTTCATCAAAATAGTAGATGATCCTTGTATATACAAAAAGATAGTAGGGAGTACGTGGATGACATACTCTTGATAGGGAAGGAGTTTCCTATGCTACGCTCGGTCAATCTCCGCTTATCACAATGATTCTCCATATAGGATCAAAGTGATACCTACTAAATCCCGGGTTTTGGATCTATGAGATAGATCTAATTGGATGTTAGGATACTCATTAGTTGTAGTGAGATGGTATCAATTGATCCTGGGGAGAATCACTGGAAGGGTTCCAGAGTGATAAGGACGACTGAATGTCAGTCACAGGCATTGTATTTATCCTCAGTAAAGGTACGGTATGTTGGAAGAGTTCCAAGACAGATACCGTGGCATACTAGACGATAAAGGCTAGATACATCGCTACCAAAGATACTACCAAAGAGGCAGTCTGGGTGTATATTTTTTCATGAGATGAACTTCGTTCCTACCATTGTGTGACAATGGAGTTGTGGCTTATGCCTAGGAACGCCCATCCCATCAGTGATCCAGACATATTCTAAGGCAGTATCACCTGATCATGGAGATGGTTGATCTCCAGGGGATCGAGGTTAGGAGAGTAGACTCAGAGGACAACACGGCGGATCCACTCACAAAGGCATTTTCCCAGAGAGAGACTATTATGAGATGGTTGAGTATGAGATACTACAACCACTGTTATCAGATGGCCCTAGTGCAAGTGGGAGATTGTTAGTTATATGTATGCCCTAGAGGCCATTACTATACATGAGATGTATATTGTAGTGGATGCTTGGAAATATATAAGAAGGACTTTCTTGCTCGACATGATAGTATGCTATCTGGTTACTCTTTACCTTAACGTGTATACTGATTGTCTCTCTGTTACATGTTGGTAAAGCCCTTACGATGTGTACTTGACTACCTGGACTTTGATGCGGATCATACTAGTGAGGACATGGTAGTCTATAAGTACGTCCTTCAAGGTCCCTAGTCGTGGGTGTATCGAGACGGGGCATCGATATACCAGAGTAGACTAGCGTATACCTTCTCGACCCATGTAGATGGGCGATGGATGATCCCATATCCATTGGTGTTTGACATCAGAGATGATATATGGGGGCTCAGTGTAGACTGGGTACACTGGACGGACTCGCCGAGAACTCCCAGATGGTATTATACCTTACGTCAGATGGCAGTTCTCTGGTGACACTGGTACAGGTTAGTCTGAAGACCCGAGATCGTCATAGAGTCTTGTGTGATTCCCACTGTGCTTTGATTTCCACCTTACCACGTCCAAGAGGGCGTGCAAAATGGTGGTTTTTGGGTACAGTCCCGAGTCACATGGAGGCAATGAGCGATAGGAGGGGTTTCGACTCTCCCGGTATTGGGGTTGATGTTGCGCTATGCTCGATTGGCCATAACAGGGAAGTCCCCGGCCAGGGCTGGTTTAGAGATTTACTGGTAAGTGTTACCAGTAGTTTCTCGACCCGTTATGAGCCTTGCATCGGCATGACTTATCGGTTATTGGGGTCTGACGTTTACCACCCCTAGACTTGATATGCGACATATCAGACGAGGAGACCGGACTGTACGGTAGTGTCACTGTCAGGATTTTTGCAGGAGTTAGAGCGGGCTTGCTTGCTGATCTTCTGATCGCTCAATACCCGGGTAGCCGTTATGTCCAGCTAGTACCGCTGACGGCTTGTGGGTGCTTGATATGATCATCACCTACTGCCGGCGTATTGACGAGTCTTTAGAGTCCTATATAGAGGTTTTACTGGCTCAGGCAAAACGAAATAGGAGCGCATATATGATATGTGCGGGACCGAGAATAATGCGTGTATGTGATACCGTATTCTATTCTCGCGATTATTGTATCGGCCGGTTATATGAGATATAGCCGGGTTATCGAATCAAGTGTTGATTCGATAAGTTGGTACATTTAGTGTTAGTCGGTTATATGAGATATAACCGGATTATTAAGTCAAGTGTTGATTTAATAATTTAGTGTATAATTGTATATGTGATATACTAATTTACATTAACTAACATTGGTTCACTTAAGCATTTGTTTTTCTCACTTGTGCACAACTTAATATATATGTGATATATATTAATTTGTGTTCATTTTGTATCATGGTTGTTGATACACACTACATGGGTGTATGAGACATACACCATTATAATTATATTGGTTAGGTTTTTATATTTAAAGTAATTCTAAAACAAATGGATAATGAGCTCACATGCATGAAGCTTCTTGAAGCTTATGGTTGCATTGACTTAGTCCACTAGTTTTGTTTTACTTAAGATATTAATTAACCTAACCACTATAATTAGCCATGGTTATGTCTCTACATGAGTTAGTATATGATACTCACTCACTATGGTTAGCTCTCTCTCTTTCTTGATTAGTTTTCATTCTCATTTTGAGCTCATCTTCTTCCTCCTTCAATTTCTTTCTAGGGTTTGATAAAGAGAGAGAATGATAGTGAGAAAAGAAATTCTAAAGTGTACCCATTTCCTATTTCATCATCCTCTACTAGACTAGAACTTTAGTTTAGGGTGTTTTCTTCACTAATTCTCTAGTTAGTGATGCAGAAGCTTGAGTCCGTATTCCCTCGACGTAGATCATCTTCGGCCTCGAAGACTTCAAGCAATACCATTGCCTCTTCTCATGGAGCCGTCCGAGAGTCCGGGTGTTCGATGATCGCAGCGAAGGGACTACTACAAGGAGCTTTAGAAGTGATGGACCGATCTACAAAGGTTGTATTTCGTATTCACTTAGTGTTAAAGAGTTTAACTTGCATGTCTCCCTAATTATCTAGCAAAGATCTAGTCTAGAGTTATTCGGCACGGCTAAAATTTTAATCGGGCATGGTTGATGCCTTGTAGAACCTTCTTAGAGTGCCTAGTAACCCTACAATAGTTTGGCCGTGGGTGCAGGCTCAAGCGTCATTGCGATTCCTGATACTCTTTCGGCAGATGTTCTCCCTGCGTTGTTTACCGCCCGTAGACAAGTAGCGCATGCAGCTCGGGAAGAAATCGAAAAGCTGCTCCAAGGTAACGTAACGCTGAGAGTTTTTTTATTAGAACTAAATCTTCGAATTTTAACATATGCATTTTCTGCAGGGCCAAGTCTCGGCGATGGGATGACGGATGAAACCCTGGCGGTCACTATGCCCGAAGTTGCTACCCTTTCTCTAGAACCCGGGACCGTCCGGACCACTGCCCTTTTCCCGTGTGGCTCCCCGGTATCGTCGGGCATCGCAAGCATCAAGACAGCCCTCATCGAATCCAGGGACAAAGCCATGGGCGCAGAGACTACTCCTCTGCGGGAGAGCGAAGAAGCTGCAACGCCAGGTGATGCTTCCGTCGCGGTTTTGGTTGATGACCCGTCAGGTATGTCTTGAATCACTGTTCTTGTAACCCTTCGAAAATCGTTTAGGCAGTTTTCGGTAATCGGCAAATTTTTCGGCTTTTTCCGTAAAAAGTCAAAATTGATATTTTTCATTGTAGACCTAATTATACAAAATTTAAATAAGATATTACTATAATTTTGTCACTAAAATGTCATTTATAATTATCTAGTTAAATAAAAAAAAATTCGTAATTAATTATTTTTTTTATTATTTTAAGCCTTTTTAAATACATTTAATTAGGGATAAATACAAATTTAATTAGGTAAATTTCTTAATTAGGAGTCTTTATAAGCTAAAATATGGTGTTAATAAAATTATATCATGTCTTGCAAACTTTTAGATTTTTGGTGGGAAAATTATGAAAAAATGGCTTAAAAAGGGGTTTTTTTGGAAAAAATTGAAATGAAAAGCATTAAATGATATCTTATGATGTTTGTTTGACCTAGAAACTTCTCAAAAAATCCACAAACCCCCTCCTCAAGCTCAGGCCGAGCCTCCCCTCCTTCAGCCCTCATTTTTTTCCATTTTCTTTCTTCAAAAATCCATGAAAAAGTGCACAAAATCCACAAAAATGCACATTTTTCTTCTCTAATTCAAATCAAAACCCTAGGCCACCTCTTTCCCACCCTAAATTGTTTCAAAACATGATGAAAGGAGGCTTCTTGGAGACTTGATCAAGCTAGGGTTCAAGCTTGAGAGGTGAAAATTCTAAACTAGTTGCAAATTGGTAGTTTGTTTATGCTAAATTAGATGTTTAAAGTATTAATTTAGTGTAAATCCTTGTTCATGAAAAATCAAGAGAAGGTTTTGGATTTTTATAAATTAGGGTTTGTAGCATAATGGTTGGATTATGTTAGGGATGGTTGTCTAATTGATTAGAATGGTTAATGGTGAAATTATATGCTTACTAAATCGACAAATTTCAATGTTTGTATCAAATCGGCTAGAACTTCGCTTACTAGATTTTTGTAGAAAATAGAATGCGGTCAATTTGCGTTAGGTTAGCAATATTATTAGCTTCGTATAAGATTATTAGAATGCGCGAACGCGAGGTTTCGTCTAGTCGGGTGGTAGTCTGTCGATTTCCCCGAAATGACGATTTTTGTTAAAGGTTTGCGATTTTCGTGCGTTTTTCCGCGCACCGAGTGCATGCTATGATCAATTTGTGAGCGTCGATATTTGTATAATGTGACTTGCATCGTTTAGGGTTATGTAATCTTATGCTTGATGTTGTGCAAATTTAGGATCGATCGGGGAAACTTCGGATACGGCGCGAAAAGGCAAGGCGGTGGCCGGATCGGATTAGCGGGGATTTCAGGTGAGTAGATGTATTCATCTATGGGGGAATCGTCTGGATGGCGCGAGGCGCCCCCCTAGTTAGGATTACCCTACTTTATGCAAGATTTATATTGTTAGATAGCTTACCCCTTTATGTACATTGCATACCCTCACAGCTAACCGTATGCTAGATTGCATGAACATTCATCTTCATATATGCGATATCACTTCGTAGGACACGAACACCATTACCATTGGCATCTGTTGCACGTGCACTATTCATGTGACACACACGCCTTTGGTAATTGACATGCCACGTGCACGATAGAACCTGTTTATCTTAATATCATCACCTGCATTCATACTTGATATATGAAACTGCATCGCATGCACATATCTCGCATCGTCATCATATTCACATAGAACTCTAGCCAAAATTTACATCACACACATTGATATCATAGACATTCGTCATATATATAACATGTGGACATTATGATTTTCTTGAAGATTTCAGTTTTTGCTGCGATTTCTGGATTTTTGGGGAAAACCGCAAGAATTTAACAAAAGCTTATATTTATCATTTTTAAAACAAAGTTGCGGTTTTCTCGTGATGTATGTGTCGTCCACCATGAGTTTTCATGTTTTTTTTGTTGGATTTCGAGACCCGATTCGAGGAGTGGATGAACCGTCTCGGGTACATGGTGGGCCCGGTATGGTACCCCGGGGCAAGAAGATCGAGTTGTAGACGATGAGCCTGGCAGGGGAAGACTACCTACCGGTGATGTCTGGCGCGGCGGATATCCGGAGGATACCGACCGTTGTCGTGATATTTATGATATGGGCCGATCCGGACTGACGGAGCCCGACATTGAGACATATATGATTCCTATTTGGTGTCGATACTTGACACGGGTTTTCTGAGGATTTCTTGATGATATTTAGCTATTATGCAGACATTCGTTTTCTAAAAGTTAAGAATGCAGTAACATTAACATTTAAAACACTTAAAGAGTTAGAAAAGATATTGCATACATGTGCATGCATACTAGAGTTATTATATCACATATGGACATGCATGTTGTGGTGCATTGCGTGCATTCTTACGATTGCCTTATTAGATGTTATATTTACTCACGAGCTGGCAACTCACCCCCGTTGTGCCACAGTGTCTTGCAGGTCGGACCCGTCAGTCTTGTAGCGGCGGGCTATCTTATCATCAGCTCATTTTGCTCAGACTCGCGACATCGCCCGTAGGTGGGTTGCGAGCACACTTTATTTCTTTTGCTTTATCATTATATCTAGTATTCTCCATCTACCACTTGTATTGTATATGCGACCTAGTGATGAGACTGAGAGATTTGTATATTTGTGGTTTCTTTTGGGTCGAGCTCACTTGAGCCGACGTGTGTTTTCTGGTATTTGCATCTCTTTTATGCTCTTTTTCTTGATATTACTATTATATTGCATGTGGTTGTGATCCGCCTTGGGCGAAGAGCTAGCTCCCGCTTGGGGATGCCATTTTTATAATTACAGGTTTATTATCTTGTTGTACCCATTTTGGGGGATAGAAAATACAGGGGAGACTCTGCCGAAATTTTCGGGAATTCTTGATGTTTTAAAAAGGGATTCTATGCAACTCAATTGATTTCAAAACCGTTTTCATTTAAGGTTTTCCTTCACTCTCTTTGATTTTGGGTTAGATTTCTGGGCTTTGGCTGACTTAGGTTACGGTACGCCTTTAGACGTCTCGTAATCTAAGTGCCAGTCACGTTCCGTACTTTTGGGTCGTGACAAAGTTGGTATCAGAGCGTAGGTTTTACCTTTCTGAGTGTAGGACGACCTTGGTAGATGGAGTAGGTGACTTAAGCAGAGTGGCGTACCGTGGGTATGATCCGCGGCATACTTACGATACGGTACTCCGCCTAAGTAACCTTAGGACATAATTGCTTGTATTTCCTTTCTTGATTCCTTGCATTCCTTGATTCAATTGCAATGTTCTTATCGGTCCTGTTCCTTATTCTAGCTTCGATGCCGCCAAAGACTACGAGAGCTCAGCGGGCTGCCGCTAGGGATGAGATTCGAGCGGGCTCGTCTGAGGCGAGGATCGAGCGGGAGGATACGCCTACCCCTCAGGGTCATACTGATCCACCTTATCCAGACCGTATTGCCAGATTAGAGGCCGGCATGCAAGAGTTGCGGCAGATGATGGGATCTTTAGTTGAGTCCAGCCGGGCACAGAGATCCGAGGACGTTCCTTCCACCGCACAGACCACGATCGTACCTGCTGCACAGATGGTCACTCCTGCTGCTTACTACGGAGACTATCCCTATTTCACTACAGGAGTTCATGAGATCGAGACCTCCAGCTTTTACCGGTACAGATGCGACAGAGGACCCACAGGCATTTCTTGATAGGATGGCTCGGATTTGCCGTTCGTTGAGGTGTTCTGATGATAGATTGGTGGAGTTTGCGAGTTTTCGTCTGGAGGGTCTTGCCCAGATATGGTACGACTCAGTCGAGAGAGGCCGAGCTGCAGGTCTGCCTTCTATGACCTGGGATGAGTTTACATCTGCATTTCTTGCCCGTTTTCTTCCGGAGAGTGTCCGAGATGCTCGAGCCCGTAGTTTTGAGTCTTTGCGCAAGACTCCTGGGATGACAGTATCGGAGTATGATATACAGTTTACCCAGTTGTCTCGATATGCTCCGTACCTAGTCGACACGGAAGAGAAGAGAATAAAGAGGTTTGTGCGAGGGCTTGATACACAGCTATTCCTTGCCATCGGCACCCAGCATTTTGACACATACGCAGCCGCGATGGATGCAGCCTTACTATTGGAGGAGCGTATTGCTGAGACTCCGGTCGTTTCTGGGCCGAAGAGGATCCGTACTGATACGCCAGCTCAGCGGCAGATGGGCAGACACCGCGATAGATTATTTCCGAAAGATGGTGGAGGCAGAGGATTGAGACGAGGTCAGTTATTTGGTTCATATCCACAGACCCAGTAGTCGTCTCCAGGATGTTTTCGGTGCGGGAGTCAGTACCACCGTATCAGAGACTGTACCATGGGACGTCCGGGCGCGGCGACAGTCCCGCATGTGACTTTACCACCCTCACCACCTTCTCAGAGAGCTTTACTTCCTACTCCTGATGATGCTTCACGCCAGCCAGATGCTTCTAGAGGCCGTGGGCGTGGCGGTCCGGTTCAGAGAGGACGAGGCGACAGAGGCAGAGGCAGAGGCAGAGGTAGAGGCAGAGCACAGCCGGCTATTAGTGGTGGACATGCCCGAGTGTTCGCGTTGACTCCTCAGGATGCACAGGCATCCAATGCCGTCGTGACAGGTACTCTGCCAGTATGTTCTTTTGATGCACGGGTATTATTTGATCCAGGCTCCACACATTCCTATGTTTCCACGTATGTTGCGCCGAGGTTGGGCCGAGAGTCTTCTCCGTTAGATCAGCCGCTTGTCATTATTACCCCGGTAGGCGAGTCTTTTGTTGCCCGTTTGGTGTATCGATCGTGTTCCGTTCGTATCGGGGAGAGAGATTCTTCAGTTGATTTGATTCTCCTCGATATGCTAGACTTTGACGTTCTTCTTAGTATGGACTGGCTAGCCACCTGCTATGCATCCGTGGACTGCCGTGAAAAAGCAGTCAGATTCAGTTTTCCTGGTGAGCCGGTTCTTATTATTCAGGGAGATCGTAGTGCTACCCTTCCCAGCTTGATTTCTTCTCTTCGCGCTGGTCAGCTCTTAAGGAAAGGGTGTCAGGGATTCTTAGCTTATGTTTGTGATACTAGCTCCACAGAGGTTCCGTTGGACCAGGTCCCTGTTGTGAGAGAGTTTCCTGATGTATTCCCTGACGAGCTGCCTGGTCTGCCACCAGAGCGCGAGATTGAGTTCTGTATTGACTTGATCCCCGGCACGGGGCCTATCTCTATACCGCCTTATCGGATGGCCCCGGCGGAGCTGAGAGAGCTAAAGGATCAGTTACAGGACTTGCTGGACAAAGGGCTTATCCGACCGAGTGTGTCACCTTGGGGTGCTCCCTTCTTGTTTGTTAAGAAGAAGGACGGAAGTATGCGTTTATGCATTGATTATCGTCAGCTGAACCGGGTTACTGTGCGGAACAGGTATCCCCTACCCCGCATTGATGACTTATTTGATCAGCTCCAGGGTGCAGGGTTCTTCTCGAAGGTTGATTTACGGTCAGGTTATCACCAGTTGCGGGTTCGGAAGGAGGATATTCCGAAGACTGCCTTCCGTACTCGATATGGTCATTATGAGTTCTTGGTGATGTCGTTCGGGCTCACCAATGCCCCGGCAGCATTTATGGATTTGATGAACCGCGTATTCAGGCTGTATCTCGATCAGTTCATTGTTGTGTTCATTGATGACATCTTGGTTTATTCTCGGAGCCGGGAGGAGCATGAGCAGCACTTACGTATCACATTGCAGACTTTGAGGGAGCATCAGCTGTTCGCCAAATTCTCCAAGTGCGCATTCTGGCTAGACAGTGTCGATTTCTTGGGTCATGTGGTGACGAGAGACGGTATTTGTGTGGACCCGAAGAAGATCGAGGCAGTTCAACGTTGGCTTAGACCAGTATCAGTTACAGAGGTTCGCAGCTTTCTAGGTCTGGCCGGCTATTATCAACGTTTCGTCCAGGATTTCTCCCGCATTGCTGCACCATTGACCGGGTTGACCCGGAAGGGAGTTCCTTTTGATTGGACCCAGGCATGTGAGGATAGCTTCCAGCAGTTGAAGACTCGTCTGACTACTGCACCAGTGTTAGCATTGCCTTCAGGATCAGGCGGGTTCGTGGTATATTGTGATGCTTCTAGAGTGGGGCTGGGATGTGTATTGATGCAGCACGACAGAGTTATCGCGTATGCTTCTCGGCAGCTGAGGAAACACGAGCTTAACTACCCTACCCATGATTTAGAGATGGCTGCAGTGGTATTTGCACTTAAGATCTGGAGACATTACCTATACGGTGAGTCATGCCAGATATTCACTGACCACAAGAGTTTGAAATATATCTTCCAGCAGCGAGATTTGAACCTGAGACAGCGCCGATGGATGGAGCTGGTGAAGGATTATAACTGCGAGATTCTATACCATCTGGGCAAGGCGAATGTGGTGGCAGGTGCTTTGAGTAGAAGGCCCGGAGGTAGCTTATCTTGTTTGAGCGCAGTACAGATGCAGTCGACGGTGGATTGGCAGGTTTTATGTGATAGCAGAGTGCTGTTCGAGTTTACTCCTACAGGGGGACAGCTAGCCCATTTCAGAGCACGCCCACAGTTACTTGACCGTATCCACGAGGCACAGTCCGGCGATGCCCGTACATTAGAGATTATTGTGCAGATTCGGCAGGGCAGAGTTTCCGAGTTCGTGATTAATGATCAGCGGATACTTCGATTTGGGACTCGACTGTGCGTGCCAGATTCAGAAGGACTGAGGCGCGATATTCTCGAGGAGGCATATAGATCAGTATACAGTGTGCATCCGGGTTCCACCACAATGTACCGTGATTTGAGAGAGGTTTACTGGTGGGACGGGATGAAGAAGGATATTACAGACTTTGTGTCGAGATGCCTGACTTGTCAGCAAGTCAAGGCCGAGCACCAGAGGAGAGCCGGCGAGTTACAGCCTTTGCCCATCCCTGAGTGGAAGTGGGAGCAGGTCTCCATGGACTTCGTTGTCGGTCTACCCAGGACTAGTCGAGGGTGCGACTCTATTTGGGTGATTGTGGATCGACTGACGAAAGCGGCTCACTTCCTTCCGGTGAAGACCACTTTTGGATTTTCTCAGTACTCCCAGGTTTATATTGATGAGATAGTGCGACTGCATGGTGTTCCGACATGCATCGTGTCCGACCGTGGCACCCAGTTTACCAGCCAATTGTGGCAGAAACTACAGGAAGCTTTGGGCACCCGATTGAGCTTTAGCACAGCCTTTCATCCTCAGACTGACAGTCAGTCGGAGCGTACGATTCAGACTCTTGAGGACATGCTCAGAGCTTGTGTTTTGGATTTCGGTGGTAGCTGGGATCGTCATTTGCCTTTGATCGAGTTTTCCTACAATAATAGCTTCCAGGAGACGATTCAGATGGCACCTTTCGAGGCTTTATATGGGAGGAGATGTCGATCGCCGGTATGTTGGACAGAGCTCAGGGAGAGCAGTATTTTAGGGCCGCAGATCGTACAGGAGACGACCGAGAAGATACAGCTGATTCGAGACAGGATGAGAGCGGCACAGAGTAGGCAGAAATCATATGCTGACAGGCGCCGTCGCCGACTCGAGTTCGCTGTTGGCGATCATGTTTTCCTGAAGGTCTCTCCGATGAAGGGTGTGATGAGATTTGGGCGGAAAGGGAAACTGAGCCCTAGATATGTTGGTCCTTTCGAGATCCTAGAGCGTGTTGGTCCAGTCGCTTATCGGTTAGCTCTTCCGCCCAGCTTCCCCGATGTTCACCCCGTATTCCATGTCTCGATGCTCTGCAAGTACCTTCATGATCCCTCCCAGGCGATTCAGCACCAGACGATCCAACTAGAGCGTTACCTTTCTTTCACCGAGCAGCCGGTTGTCATTTTGGATCGGCAGGTGAAGAAATTGAGGTCGAAGGTCATACCGTCCGTCAAGGTCCTTTGGCGTGGCCCGAACAGCGAGGAGGTCACCTGGGAGACCGAGGTCGAGATGAGGAAGAGATATCCCCATCTTTTTGAAGGTACACGTAGTTAAATTTTAAATTCGGGGACCGAATTTCTTTAGGGGGGGAAGATTGTAACCCTTCGAAAATCGTTTAGGCAGTTTTCGGTAATCGGCAAACTTTTCGGCTTTTTCCGTAAAAAGTCAAAATTGATATTTTTCATTGTAGACCTAATTATACAAAATTTAAATAAGATATTACTATAATTTTGTCACTAAAATGTCATTTATAATTATCTAGTTAAATAAAAAAAAATTCGTAATTAATTATTTTTTTTATTATTTTAAGCCTTTTTAAATACATTTAATTAGGGATAAATACAAATTTAATTAGGTAAATTTCTTAATTAGGAGTCTTTATAAGCTAAAATATGGTGTTAATAAAATTATATCATGTCTTGCAAACTTTTAGATTTTTGGTGGGAAAATTATGAAAAAATGGCTTAAAAAGGGGTTTTTTTGGAAAAAATTGAAATGAAAAGCATTAAATGATATCTTATGATGTTTGTTTGACCTAGAAACTTCTCAAAAAATCCACAAACCCCCTCCTCAAGCTCAGGCCGAGCCTCCCCTCCTTCAGCCCTCATTTTTTTCCATTTTCTTTCTTCAAAAATCCATGAAAAAGTGCACAAAATCCACAAAAATGCACATTTTTCTTCTCTAATTCAAATCAAAACCCTAGGCCACCTCTTTCCCACCCTAAATTGTTTCAAAACATGATGAAAGGAGGCTTCTTGGAGACTTGATCAAGCTAGGGTTCAAGCTTGAGAGGTGAAAATTCTAAACTAGTTGCAAATTGGTAGTTTGTTTATGCTAAATTAGATGTTTAAAGTATTAATTTAGTGTAAATCCTTGTTCATGAAAAATCAAGAGAAGGTTTTGGATTTTTATAAATTAGGGTTTGTAGCATAATGGTTGGATTATGTTAGGGATGGTTGTCTAATTGATTAGAATGGTTAATGGTGAAATTATATGCTTACTAAATCGACAAATTTCAATGTTTGTATCAAATCGGCTAGAACTTCGCTTACTAGATTTTTGTAGAAAATAGAATGCGGTCAATTTGCGTTAGGTTAGCAATATTATTAGCTTCGTATAAGATTATTAGAATGCGCGAACGCGAGGTTTCGTCTAGTCGGGTGGTAGTTTGTCGATTTCCCCGAAATGACGATTTTTGTTAAAGGTTTGCGATTTTCGTGCGTTTTTCCGCGCACCGAGTGCATGCTATGATCAATTTGTGAGCGTCGATATTTGTATAATGTGACTTGCATCGTTTAGGGTTATGTAATCTTATGCTTGATGTTGTGCAAATTTAGGATCGATCGGGGAAACTTCGGATACGGCGCGAAAAGGCAAGGCGGTGGCCGGATCGGATTAGCGGGGATTTCAGGTGAGTAGATGTATTCATCTATGGGGGAATCGTCTGGATGGCGCGAGGCGCCCCCCTAGTTAGGATTACCCTACTTTATGCAAGATTTATATTGTTAGATAGCTTACCCCTTTATGTACATTGCATACCCTCACAGCTAACCGTATGCTAGATTGCATGGACATTCATCTTCATATATGCGATATCACTTCGTAGGACACGAACACCATTACCATTGGCATCTGTTGCACGTGCACTATTCATGTGACACACACGCCTTTGGTAATTGACATGCCACGTGCACGATAGAACCTGTTTATCTTAATATCATCACCTGCATTCATACTTGATATATGAAACTGCATCGCATGCACATATCTCGCATCGTCATCATATTCACATAGAACTCTAGCCAAAATTTACATCACACACATTGATATCATAGACATTCGTCATATATATAACATGTGGACATTATGATTTTCTTGAAGATTTCAGTTTTTGCTGCGATTTCTGGATTTTTGGGGAAAACCGCAAGAATTTAACAAAAGCTTATATTTATCATTTTTAAAACAAAGTTGCGGTTTTCTCGTGATGTATGTGTCGTCCACCATGAGTTTTCATGTTTTTTTTGTTGGATTTCGAGACCCGATTCGAGGAGTGGATGAACCGTCTCGGGTACATGGTGGGCCCGGTATGGTACCCCGGGGCAAGAAGATCGAGTTGTAGACGATGAGCCTGGCAGGGGAAGACTACCTACCGGTGATGTCTGGCGCGGCGGATATCCGGAGGATACCGACCGTTGTCGTGATATTTATGATATGGGCCGATCCGGACTGACGGAGCCCGACATTGAGACATATATGATTCCTATTTGGTGTCGATACTTGACACGGGTTTTCTGAGGATTTCTTGATGATATTTAGCTATTATGCAGACATTCGTTTTCTAAAAGTTAAGAATGCAGTAACATTAACATTTAAAACACTTAAAGAGTTAGAAAAGATATTGCATACATGTGCATGCATACTAGAGTTATTATATCACATATGGACATGCATGTTGTGGTGCATTGCGTGCATTCTTACGATTGCCTTATTAGATGTTATATTTACTCACGAGCTGGCAACTCACCCCCGTTGTGCCACAGTGTCTTGCAGGTCGGACCCGTCAGTCTTGTAGCGGCGGGCTATCTTATCATCAGCTCATTTTGCTCAGACTCGCGACATCGCCCGTAGGTGGGTTGCGAGCACACTTTATTTCTTTTGCTTTATCATTATATCTAGTATTCTCCATCTACCACTTGTATTGTATATGCGACCTAGTGATGAGACTGAGAGATTTGTATATTTGTGGTTTCTTTTGGGTCGAGCTCACTTGAGCCGACGTGTGTTTTCTGGTATTTGCATCTCTTTTATGCTCTTTTTCTTGATATTACTATTATATTGCATGTGGTTGTGATCCGCCTTGGGCGAAAAGCTAGCTCCCGCTTGGGGATGCCATTTTTATAATTACAGGTTTATTATCTTGTTGTACCCATTTTGGGGGATAGAAAATACAGGGGAGACTCTGCCGAAATTTTCGGGAATTCTTGATGTTTTAAAAAGGGATTCTATGCAACTCAATTGATTTCAAAACCGTTTTCATTTAAGGTTTTCCTTCACTCTCTTTGATTTTGGGTTAGATTTCTGGGCTTTGGCTGACTTAGGTTACGGTACGCCTTTAGACGTCTCGTAATCTAAGTGCCAGTCACGTTCCGTACTTTTGGGTCGTGACAGTTCTCTTTTTATTTTACAATCCCGTTCAGCTTCTTCTGACGATATTTTGTTTGTAGGTGCAGTGAATGCTAAGATTGTGCCATCTGAAGCACCTCCGATCGCCGCCATGACGGTTGTTATTCCCTCGCCTTCTCCCATGTGCTCCGAAATGCCGGAAGGTGTAGGTTTGCGATTTATCTAGCTTAACTATGAACACTGTCTTCCTTGTGCTGACCGTGTATTGTCGCAATTCTGCAGGAGTCTTTTTCGATCATTTATACCAGGTGCTGAACCCGCACTTCTCCTTTCAGTCGGAAGTCATTCCGCCCACTGGTATTGGTTAGTATATCCTTCAGCTATTGTTTCTTTCTTTCTTTTATGAATAGACGTATTATCGCTAAGTCTTATTTTATATTGATTGCAGCATCACGGATCAGAGGAGGAGACGAGGGGATAGCCGCACCTCCGGTTCTCCCAATTTGGCCATCTACCACAGCCGGTATAATAGACTCCATCGCTTGTGTATTCTTTTTACCTTCAGAGTTGACATTTGACCATAATTTGTTTTGCAGCAATCGCGCTGGCTCCAGCTCCGTTTGAGTCTCGCATCCTAATGCCGGCAGGTCCCTTTGCTAAACGCCCATCTTCCAGGGGTGCTGCGACCAGCCTGCGAATATTGAACGAATTCGTTGAGGATCTTGACGCCGAGGCCCTCGCATTTGCTGCAGACTTTGCTGCTGAGGTTAATCCCATGCTGGCGACGCTCGTGAACTTTCATGATGAAGGCGTCATCGAGTCTTGGGTTAATTACTACAAGAAGATCGTGGCCTTCCTGCATGAAATTGAGTTCAAGCGTCCTGCTCCTGAAGTATCAGCTTTGAACTCCCAGCGAGCTGCATGGGTTGAGCAGAGTGTTCCTTTCCTTCATCATTTTTAACAAGAGATGACCCTGAGGTGAAAGGAACACGAAGTGGCTTCAAGCGAATCTGCCCGGTTGCGCGCCGAAGTCGAAGCGAATGCTGTGCAGTTGAAAACTGCCTTTGACAATCTGTAGCGATGCATTTCGGATGGGTTGACGCTGAGACGAGCACTTGACTCTATGGAGCAGGTCGTGCAGAACTTCGAAGCTGCCATGCTGGGCACCGATGAAAAGCTTTCGTCTTATCTGCGATAGCGGGCCCGAGTCGAAGCGGAGTTGGCTGCGGCGGCCGATTGCGAGAAAGGATTGAGGGGAGCGCGTGAGCAGCTGGCTGATTTGTTGAAAACGCCTCCTTCTCAGTAACCATCTTTGTATCATTGAAAATTTGTAATTTATGGATAACATGCTTTCATTCATTTTTTTTATTCTTTTATATGATGTATCTTGTACTCAATTGAATTCATGAATAAAAGACACATTTTTTTTAATCTTGTATTATCGTTTTCTTTTCTTTGTTGTGTCATTGGCATGTTACTTTAACAAATGTGGCATGTAGATAGTAGATAGCAGTCCATCTTAACCTCCTTGTAGGGTATCGATGGCTTAGGAAACAGGTTCAGGTCTGCTGCCTAAGACTTTTCAACTTTATGAGCCATGAGGGTCTCATAAAAAAATTTCTCCCTATGAGTCGTGAGGATCCCGTAGGTGTATTTTCTCCTTAGGAGTCATGAGGATTCCTAAGTGCGTTTTCTCTTGAGAGTCGTAAGGATCTCAAAGAGAATTTTCTCCTTTACAAGTTGAGAGGACTCGTAAGTGGTTGTTTCCCTCCTTGTCGAGATTCGGCTTTGGAGAGTGTGACCCATGAATAGTATACAATGGCCCATCTTGGACCAACTTGCAGGGTCCCAATGCTTAGGAAACAGGTCCTTATCCCCATTTCCTAAGGTTTTCCCCTACGAGTTGAGACGAATCGAGGGATTATTGGTTGACTCGCTCCGCTTTCTGCGGTGTCGTGGTTGACTTGCTCCGCTTTCTGCAGTTTCATGGTTGACTTGATCCGCTTTCTGCAGTGTCAGGGTTGACTTGCTTCGCTTTCTGCGGTGTCGGGGTTGACTTGCTCCGCATTCTGCAGTGTCGGGGTTGACTTGCTCCATTTTCTGCGGTGTCAGTGTTGACTTGCTCTGCTTTCTGCGGTGTCCGGGTTGACTTGCTTCACTTTCTGCGGTGTCGGGATTGACTTGCTTCGCTTTCTGCGGTGTCGGGGTTGACTTTCTCCGGTTTCGGCGGTGTCAGGGTTGACTTGCTCCATTTTCCGCGGTGTCAGGGTTGTTTCTGCGGTGTCAGGTTTGACTTGCTCCGCTTGCTGCGGTGTCGGTGTTGACTCTAGTTGTCTGTGAACCGTAGAGTCTTAGAACTAGGGATTGTGCCGTAGCTCTGATTGGTGATGCTGTGTCCATATCCTATTGGAATGAGGATGAACGCCGTTGCTGATCTCCTGGGATGCAGACGTTGCCGGTGAGATCCGACTCTCTCTTTAACAGAGTCTGTTGGGAAATGTGGTTTCCTTTTCGTTTATGCCCATGAATTGTATACAGGGGTCAGTATGGACTCACCTGTAGGGAAAAAGTTTTATTCTTTCATCATTTTCATTTTTTTATTTCCTTCCGTGATGTTTTATCATTTCAGTTTTTTATATCGCGAAAGTCACGATTGCCCAATCATTTCGGTTATTTTTCGCGGTGCCCAATCATTTCGGCTATTTTTTTACTCGCTGCTTTTTATTGCGAGTTGCCCAATCATTTCGGCTATTTTTTGTATGCATATCTTTTACTTGCTGATTTTGTTGCAAGTTGCCCTATCATTTCGGATATTTTATATGCATTTACAGCTCGCTGACTTTTTGCTACGAGTATGGAACTTGGAATCTGATGCCAATCTTAGCATCAGTATCGCTGCGACTGGAATATTGCCAGGAGCGAATCATCATTTGCCGTGAAAGGACTTGGAATTTGATACCGATTTAGGCATCAACATCGCTACCACTGGGACATTGCCAGGAGCGAATCATCATTTGCCTCTGTCGATTCAAACAAAGATGGCTTACCAAACAGGGTTAGGATCCTGTCGACTAAGGCTTTTGACTTCATGAGCCGTAAGGGTCTCATGAAGGTGTTTCTCCCTACGAGTCGTGAGGATCTCGTAGGCGTGTTTTTTTCCTTAGGAATCATGAGGATTCTTAAGTGCATGTTCTCTTGTAAGTCGTAAGGATCTTGCAAAAGTGTTTTCTCCTTATAAGTCGAGAGGACTTACAAGTGTCGTTCGCCAAATGGGGAAATTTCGCGCCATTGGTGGAACTTGGTGGGGGAGACGTTTATTTGTGCCCGTGGATTATATACAAGGGTAAACATTAAACCATTTGTAGGGCAGTCTGGGGAATGTGATGGCTTAAGAACAGGTTCAGATCCCTGTAGCTTAAGGCTTTTGAATCTTATGAGCCGTGAGGGTCACATAAGGGGATTCTCCTTACGAGTCGTGAGGATCTCATAACTGTAATTTCTCCTCAGGAATCATGGGGATCCCTAAGTGTGTTGCTCCTTTGTGAGTCGTAAGGATCTCATGCGGGTATTTTCTCCTTACAAGGTTGAGAGGACCTTACAAGTGTGCACGAAAAAAAATTACGAGTCTGCGCCCTTTCGGGTTTTCACAAACTCGCCGGTAGCCCTACTGTTTTTACTCACGGAGCCCTTTCGGGTTTTCATCCGTGCCCATTTTCGTTTACGGACGTACCGTTCTTTTTTATTAATTTTTTTTTTGCCGCGTTAGCTTAAGGATGCTGCGGTTCGTAGTAGTTTAAGGACGTTACGGTCCGTAGCTAGTTTCAGGACATTGCGGTCCGTTGTTAGTTTAGGGACGTTTCGGTCCGCAGTTAGTTTAAGGACATTACGGTCTATAGTTAGTTTAAGTACATTACGGTCCATAGTTAGTTTAAGTACATCACGGTCCATTGTAGCTTTGAGGCAAAGTTTCGCCGGATACTACTTATAGAGTGTGGGCTTGGGAAGATAGAGAACGGACATAGGCGTCGTCATCTATCGTTGACCTGGGCCGTGACTCGTCAGGCGTAGTATTTTTTCAGGAACCGGCCATTTATTGACCTGAAGGGTCTTTCGCCATGCATATCCATGAGTAAGTAAGCCCCACCTTGGTAGACTTTGTCTATGATGTACGGGCCCTCATAGTTCGGCTCGAATTTCCTCCGTTTGGCACGATTGGGGATCATAGGTCTCTTGACAACTAGCACGAGTTCGCCTTGGCGAAATGTTCTCGGCCTAGTTAATCTTTCGTATGAGCGTGTCATCTTTGCTTTGTAAGCTTCTAGGTTTTGCTGCGCCATGAGACGAGTTTCATCGAGGGCGTCGAGCTCCTCAAGTCAAAGCTGAGCATTCTCTTCATCTGTCAGTTCGTAATGAACCGCCACTCGTAGAGAGGTGTTCCCCCAATCAGAGCAAGGCTCTGTTTGAATTGTGAAAATTCAAATTTTGAAGCAACGCTTCGGTTCCCGTGCACTGCGCGCAACGCGCCACATGTCAGAAGTTGACACGGCAGCACATCGCCCAAGGCAGTGCGTCCAATCAGAGCAAGGCTCTTTAAAAAACATAAGCAACACTCAACTGCGCAAGCGCACGGCTGCGCGACACGTGTCTGCGCAGTTGCGCAAGCACAACTGCGCAAGCGCACGGCTGCGCGACACGTGTCTGCGCAGTTGCGCAAGCGCTGTTGCGCAAGTGCTTCACTGCGTGACACGTGTCTGCGCAGTTGCGCAAGCACAACTGCGCAAGCGCACGGCTGCGCGACACGTGTCTGCGCAGTTGCGCAAGCGCTGTTGCGCAAGTGCTTCACTGCGCGACACGTGGCTGCGCAGTTGCGCAATCGCTGTTGCGGAAGCGCTTCACTGCGCGACACGTGTCACTCACTGGGAGAGTTGCGCAAAACAGAATAAATCTTGTTAAAACAAGAAGATTTTCTTGTATAAGGCAGGGGCCTTTGGATCAAAGATCCAACGGTGGGGAAAATTCCCCAAATCACTCAGGAAAAGATTTATGTAACAAATTTAACTAATTTATGAGCACTATAAAAAGGACCCAAGACCTCATTTCAAGAGAATCATCTGGTTTTAAAAAAAAAAGAAGAAAGAAGAGAACTCTTGAGAACTCCTGGAGAATACAAAAAAGAAGGTAAAAACCTTTAAAAGAAGAGAGAATTCTCTTAGGAATAGATCATTGATCTAAGAAAAAGATCAGTGATCTTCAACAAATAAATAAAAATAATAAAAATAGTTCCTTGCACTTGCTATGAACCTTTGGTTCTCTGAAACAAGGAAAAACTTGTTTTTCTTTGATCCAAATCAGGGGATAAAAAGTGCATTGCACTTCTGTTCTTGAATCTAAAAGATTCTTGGTGCTTTGCATAAATGCAATGCATTACTTGAAGGGCCAAGCCCAAATCAAAAAGACCTAGCAGGCCAAAATAAATTGCAAAGCAATAAAAAGGGCAGAGCCCAAATGAAATTGATGCTTTGCAAAAGGGCAGAGCCCAAAACAAATTGATGCTCTGCATCTTTTTCTTGGGCAAAGCCTAAATAAAAATAAAAAGAGATGCAATGCAAAAGCGAATAAATGTTAGACATTTTCAACTGGACTTAGCCCAATCATGGCCATAAGTCCTTAAATTAAATTGACTGAGCAAAATGGCTCTTCTAAATCAATCTACATCCGGCACGAGGGTACATCTCCGAACTCTTTTGACATCCATCGTTGTAATTCCTCAACGACGTCAAAGAGGTGACGGGTCCCAACGACCACATACCCATATTGGACCGAAACGTCCTTAAACTAATATTGGACCGAAACGTCCCTAAACTAATCTTGGACCACCACGTCCCTAAACTGGAATACGGACCACCACGTCCCCAAAACTGGAATGCGGACCACCACGTCCCTAAACTGGCGATGGACCACCACGTCCCTAAACTGGAATACGGACCACCACGTCCCCTAAACTGGAATACGGACCACCACGTCCCCAAAACTGGAATGCGGACCACCACGTCCCTAAACTGGCGATGGACCACCACGTCCCTAAACTGGAAAACGGACCATTACGTCCCTAAACTGAAACAATAGAGCCTCCAAACGCTCTTTTACCGGATCTAAACGGTCCCGTTTAAGTTGATCTTAGCCCCAAACACGGCTAACGTATCCTTAAACATTCAAATGGATTATAAAACTCCCAATCAACTCTGGTACGAGGGTACATCTCCGAGCTCCTCTGATACATGTCGTTGTAATCCTTCAACGACGTCAGAGAGGTGACGAGTCCCGATGTCCATACATTAAATTAATCACTACGTTAAGTTGATCTTAGTCTAAAAAAGGACTAACGTATCCTTAACGAACGTTTAAGTTGATCTTAGCCGCAACGCGACTAATGCATCCTTAAACTAAAAACACCAAACCCAAATCTAAGTAAATACGGATTTGGACTAATCCACGTCCTACGGGCGACGGCATTACTCAGTCTCCGTATACAATCCACGGGCAACCACAAACAAAACAAACACACACGACACGAAGTGAAATTCTGGAGAAGGAGAAAGTTGTTACCGCGATGCGGTAGCGTAATTAACTGCAGGGGCTTGCGCCTGCAGGGAAGAGCGTCCCCACAATCAAAAAACCCCTCACCCTGAGGGGGAATCTGACGAAGTCTGCTACATCGGCCGTATCCGTCTAAACCTCCGATACACGGTGCCATAAATCAACTTGGAATCTTCGGAGAGGTGGACGGATAAAACCAAATAGCATCTGCCCTGAATCTCAGCGTCAGGACATCGCGGTCTTGTGCGCCGCCATTCGGAGGGGAACAGATTCTGGCACGTCCGGTGGGACCTTTTCCTCTTTCCACTCCACACTTCGTGTGTCGTTTTCGCGAACCAATCGCGGTTTGTTAAATGGTTGCCTTCGGATTTCAAGTTGCTAAGATTTGGCCTTTTGTCTGGCTCAGAACTCAAGCATCCATGGATTCTAACTGCACCAAATGCGCGAAGTACCACTGCAACGGACGCTCCACCTCACCGAGAGGTGTAACATATGGGCCCCAAGCGGCCTCTTTCCTCGCTCTGCCGGTTGAACAGGTGACCCAGGCCACCACTGGCCTGTTTTTCGGGACCATGGTCCCACCTACAAGCTTCTCTATGCCGACACCTGCACCGGAAGTGAACAAGAAGTCGGTGTTCGACCGGCTCACTGCTACCACGACCCCTGTCAACGGGTCGTCCGCTACCAAACCGACAGCCTCTGTTTTCACCAGGCTGAATCAGAACTCTAAATTGGCTGTCCCAAAGAGGGCAACGGTCGCTGTTTCGGAAGTCGTTAAGGCGGCTTCTCCCGCCAAAGAGTCGGTCTTTTCAAGACTGACGATTCCTGCTCCTACCCCTGCTCGAGGATCCGTCTTCGACAGGTTGAATATCATCCCTCAAAGGACAACCTCAGTCTTTGAGAGGTTAACACCAGCGGCACCCTGTTCAGACAGGGGGCAAAAAGAAGTCATCTCTATCTCTGAGCCGATCCCAACGGCTCGTCATGCTCGACGTTGACATTGGCAACGAGTGAGGAAGGCAGGGGGCAACTCCCCCTCAGGGCTAACCCCACCTGCTCCAGTGGTGGAGGTCAACGCTGCTGTTCTAACTGGGAAATGCTTTGAATTGCTGAGGAAGGTGAGAAAGAAATCTCCAATTGCTACATTGAAAAGATCTCCTCCGCCTATGGAGAAAGCTCCGGAGACAAAGCAGGAACAGCCCCCTCAATGGCTGTCGTCAAAAATTTATAAAGTTTGGCGGAGGGTTCAAGACTCCGTGATTGACCCAGACCACTTTCATCGCCAGAAAAAGGCAAAGGTGGAAAAGGACAAAAACCGCCCCATTAAACAGCAGGGGGAAACAATTGCTAGGATGCCCACTTCAACGGCTCCTTCAACCTCAATGGTCCACAAAAGAAAAAGGCCAGAGAAAGCTCCCGTGACACTGGCAAAGTTTAAAAGCGGTGAACCTAAACGCCCCAAGTCAGGGGGCATAACAGTTCATACGGTTTATATGGCTTCTGGAAAGGAAGAAAGCCGCACTTCTACGGGTCACCGACCGCTCACCCGATCAGTGACCAAGGCTCAGGAGTAGCAACAGAAGCTCCAGGAAATGATGAACGCTATGGCCGCACTTACAGGGCCGAAAGAAACCCCGGAAACATCCTCGGAAGAACGTCAAGAACAAGAAACGGACGCCGAATTCCTTCGGCGCGTACTAGAGAAGAAAGACAAAGAAGCTGCGGAGCAGGCATCCAACATAAAGAAAATGGCCCTCCTGTTCCAGGATATGGTGGGTATGATGATTCAACAAGATCCACATGCTGAAGATCCCCCGATCATTCTTGAAGACGATAGGGGAGAGACATCAAATCCTCAGCCCGTTCTATCAACGGCTAAAGAGGATACAATCTCTAAAACTGATCTGGACGAATACATAGCCCAGCAAATAAGGGTTCATCATGCGGCCGAGGCAGCCGGCCATGTCGTAAAAACGGGGCGGCCGTATCCGGGCTGGTATGACCAAATCAAGTACCCGCCAAGTTACACAATTCCCAAGTTCCATGTCTACAAGGGGACCGGCAATCCCCATCAGCATGTTGCCCAGTTCAGGGCGCTTTGCGGTAACACCGGCGGTGATGACAAGCTCTTGCTCCGCCAGTTCGTTGGAAGTCTATCAGATACGGCGTTCGAGTGGTACTCTGAACTCCCTAATGATTCTATTAAAACCTTCGCGGAAATGGAGCTGCTGTTTACCCAACGTTTTGCAAGTGCCAGTGAACGTACCCCGATGACGGCACTGATTAACGCTAGGGTAAAACCCGGCGAGACATGGGTTCAGTACGCTATATGGTGGCGTAATCTATGGTCGAAGTGTGAACAGCGCATAGAAGAAGCCCCTGCGGTGGGAATGTTCGTTGGAACCCTTGATCCACAAGCAACCATCTCACAGTTTATGATGTTCTTTAAGCCGACTTCCTTCCAGGATTTGATTGACAAACTAGCGCAGATGGACCAGATGGGCCATAAACCCCCTCTCCCAAAGCCGGACTCCCGAAATGACAAAGGAAAGGGAAAAGCGATCGTTGTCGCTAATGCTCAACAACAACCGAGCGACTCGAAGCCGGTTGCTCGTCCAAGCAATACGCACCCGTACGTACCCCTTGAGGATAGGATGGGACATCCTTATTCCTTCCCCCGCGATAAAACGAGGAGGCTATTCGAGCTGGCGTTGCGCAACAGACTCATAAATCTGCCAGATCCAAAACGCTCGTTGCAACCAAGTGACGTCAACGAGCCTAATTACTGCCCTTATCATCGAGTGCTAGGACATCTGATCGAAGACTGTTACGTTTTCAAAAATTGGCTTGAAAACCAGTACCGGCAGGGCAAGTTCGCGCTATCTGACAAATGGAAGGTGAATCCTCCGCAGCCCCACACCGCTAAGGGGACAAATACGCCGGGGGAAACATGCTCCGTCATTGAAGAAGCTCCTTGGGAGGTTGTATTATCAGCCAAAACGAGGAGAATGCTAAATGATCTTCGGACGTGTCCAGCGATCAAGTGGAAGAACCCATTAGAACCACAGGTCGTTGAGGGGTTGTTGAAGCCACGTCCAACTTCAAAGACCAATGATGGGGGTTCAAGGGGTTCAAGCACTTGCAGCCAGTCGTCAGAGTCTTCGAAAAAGAAGAAGAAGTCCAAGAAGCCCGTAAAGCCTGGTGATAAGCGCACGGACTTACAAAAGCAAATTGACGCGCTGGAAGAATATAACCGAAAGGCGCGGACTCCCATCACGCTCCAAGAGTTCCTCAATCACGTCTTTCAAGAGGAAGATGAAGGAGAAAGTTCATCAGATGAATCCGAGGAAAATGTGGCGAGCTGTCATATGATCTCCCATTCGATCACGAACGATGAAGAGGCTTCTGGCACTAAAACGCTGGGGGCAGATACCGAATCAAGAATTCCGGAGCTATCAGTCGAAATGATTGAAGCGTTCCTTGACGAAGCTCGACTAAAAAGTAAAGCTGATCGAGAACGTGAAATGGCTATATCTGAAAGGGCCAAACGCCGACGACTTGATGAAAGAGCTGAGATAGTCCCGCTGGAGCGAAATGCCTCCGCCGTTGACAAAAACCAATTCAAGATGAGGAAAAAGTTTGCTAAGGCCATATCAATGGGCATGAAGCTACCACCCTCTGAAGGAAACATCACCGGTGAATCGGAAATGCACCCCTCCTATTGCTTGTACCACCAGAAGGTGTCGCATCCCACTAAAGAGTGTAAAGCTTTCGATAAGTGGTGGCAAGGATATGTTACTCACCGGCAACAATTTAAGCGGGAAAAATGCAAAGCTCGCCGAGAGCAGAGCAGAACGATCAAAGCGCTTGATAAAACTACCGGTGGATGTTGCATGATTGACGCCGGAGGATCACAAGTGCCTATATTTGGGAGCGATTCTGATGAGGAATTAGAGCTTGGCCCCCTCTTTAAAGAATCCACATCGGGGAAGGAAGAAGGACCGAAGGTTTGCGAGAATATACAGCTACGCAATCGGACGCTACCTGAAAAGAATCTCGGACCCTTAAACAAGAGAGACAAGGGGAAAGAGAAGGTCTCTGAAGACATCGCCTTGGATGACCGAGTTGCGGAAGAGTTAACCGCCAAGAACCCGCCAAAGAGGAGTAAAGTGGATTACAATGTCTTGGCGCATCTGAGAAAGCTACCCTCACAACTTAGCATTCTTGATGCCCTGTTGCTATCAAAAGAGGCGAGGGATTCTTTGATTAAGGCCCTACAAGATCCGGACCAGTTCCAAGCCTTCCTGGCCGAACAAAAGATGAAGGATGAATTGGAAGAGGTGCACACGGCCGACGTTGCTTTCGGCGATGAAGACCTTCTCCTCGGGACGCGCGAACACAATCGTCCCCTTTATGTCTCAGGATACTTCCATGACATAAAGATAGGTAAAATCTTGGTCGATAACGGATCGTCTGTTAATCTACTCAATGTGCGGGTGTTAAAGGAAATTTGCATGAGCGTCCAATACCTCGCCCGGGACAAGATCACCATCTCCGGTTTCGACTCCCAATCATCAAAAACTCTTGGATCTGTATATTGACGTTACACTTCGGGCTACTCGTCACAGACATTAAATTCCATGTCATAGATGTCAAGACGTGCTACAATGCTCTGCTCGGTCGACCATGGTTACACGAGTACAATATCATCCCTTCTACACAACATCAGTGTATGAAATATTGTAAGGATGGTCTCGAGTACACTGTGGCAGGAGAATTGAATCCGTTTTCCGTGAATGAAGTTCGCAAGTATGAAGATGCCAAATACTTCTTGCCGAGTTTCAAGGACACGGAAAGGTGTCACAAGCCTGAGAACAAGACTAACGCCACCATCCCTATCTTCGGCAGTGACACTGAGGAGGAAGAGGATATAATTTATGCGGGTCCATCCCAATCCGCCAAGCCGGGACCATCCATTCCTTCATTGATCTTCGGTAGTGATTCGGAGGATGAAGTTCACGCTGTATTCCCTACTCGGCTTTCAATACGGGCTTCTGCCGATGAAGAGCGAAGCCTGCAGATAACCATGGTGCCGCTTGAACATTATAAAGAACTGGATGCACTCGACACCAACAGTGTGGAAGAATTGCAGACATTTTATGTCCCTCCCGGACGAAAAGGCGAGAAGGCAATCCTATTCTACCGTTCTGAAGAAAACAAGGTGGAAAAAGAAGTTTGGCATGGCGCGGATCCCACGCTCGACAGGCTTCAGCCTATCCGTCTTCCCAGATATTATACCGAAGGTTTGAAGAAACTGCTGAAACGCCAGGGGATATCCTTCACACAGACTGTTAGAAAGGCCAAATTCTATGACAAGGTTTGGAATGTTCCCGGGACTCAACGCAAACTGCCTAACGGGAGAATGGAAACAAAAGGGCTTGGGTACATCCGGTCAAAGAAACGAGAGCTAGTAAACAGCTGTTACGTCATGTATGACTTCGATAAAGAAACGGACGCTCAATGGGAGGACGCTAATCCTAAGCCAATAAAAGTTCCTGATGAAAAATTGCCCGGTCCATCATTTGAAGAACAAATGGACAGGCTTGTAAGGGAAGCTAGTCAAAAAGCCCGAGATGATCACAACCGCGAGACGGCCATCTATGAGAAAGCCAAGACGCAACGCCTTCCCCAACAGGCCGTGAAGGATGAAAATGCCGCTCCTTGTCAACCTGCTACGAAAAGGGTTCGACGCGAAAGCAAAAACAAGTCGAAAGGCAAAAAAGGCGCTCAACAACCACAAAGCAGAGCTAAGAAACCACGCATCCGAGAGTCGAGCGTTATTGACCTAGCCCTCATGAAGAAAATAGGTCGAGCATACTCATTCCCTCGGAACAAAACAAGGAAAATACTTGATCTTGCTCTAAGACATCAAATGCTTACACTGCCAGAGTCTAAACACCCTGAGCAAGCAGGCGAAGTCTCCAACCCAAATTATTGCTCTTACCATCGAGTAGTAGGGCATCCGCTTGAAGATTGCTTCACCTTTAAGAATTGGGTTGAGGACCAATATCAGCTTGGCAAATTCGTGTTGTCTGACAACTGGAGGGTAGCGCCGCCACAAAAGCACGAACCCGAAAACACAAGAACAGAACCAACTCCGCATTGGGATTGGCAGGAAATTCGCACTTGTCACGTGATAACGATATTAAAAGAAGAGTCCGAGGACATGAACAGCCTTCCCTGGTGCTTCGAAAACAGTAATGATGGGGTGATCTCAGAATTTCCCCCAGCTCCGAAAGAACTGGAGGATGGAATACATACAACTGCAGATAACCTCAAGAAAATTGAGTTGGGGACGGTAAACGATCCGCGACCGACATTTATCAGCGAGCTG
The DNA here is from genome assembly GCA_030015575.1 of Agapanthus africanus. Taxonomy (NCBI): domain Eukaryota; kingdom Viridiplantae; phylum Streptophyta; class Magnoliopsida; order Asparagales; family Amaryllidaceae; genus Agapanthus; species Agapanthus africanus. Next base: position 156,892,159 of record JASDDO010000004.1, read on the forward strand.
CTGTCTGAAGAGAGAGTGGCGGAGTTAAAGGACGTCCTCATACAGCATAAAGATTGCTTCGCATGGAACTATTCCGAGATGCCAGGACTAGATCCGGGAGTTGCTGTACATAGACTGGCGATATCCCCGGGTGTCAAGCCAGTTAAATAAGCGCCGAGAAGAATGTGGCTCGAGCTCGAAATGAGCATCAACGCCGAAGTCAAAAAGCTGATAGACTCCGACTTTATCCATGAAGTTCAATACCCTGAATGGATCGCTAACATCGTCCCGGTGATGAAGAAAAATGGGACGGTGCGCATATGCGTGGATTTTCGGGATCTTAATAAAGCCTGCCCGAAAGATGATTTCCCAGTGCCGGTCACCGAACTGATGATAGACAACACATCCACTCATGAGGTTTTCTCCTTCATGGATGGCTCATCAGGGTATAATCAGATAAAGATGCATCCCGAAGACCAGAAGCACACCGCCTTCAGGACCCCTCTAGGTATATTCTGTTATAAAGTGATGCCCTTCGGATTAAAGAACGCCGGTGCCACTTACCAAAGGGCCATGACGAAGATCTTCGACGACCTTATACACGAAATCGTCGAATGCTATATCGACGATCTCGTGGTTAAAAGCAAATCATACAAGGAACATCTCGAGCATCTGAAGACTGTATTTCAACGCCTTCGGCAATACAACTTGAAGATGAATCCTCTTAAATGTGCGTTCGGGGTTTCCTCGGGAAAATTCCTGGGATTCATCGTTCGACACCGAGGTATTGAAATAGATCCGTCTAAAATCAAGGCGATCATGGAAATGCCTCCGCCGAGAACTCTCAAACAATTACGATCTCTCCAAGGGAAGCTCGCATACATACGGCGATTTATAGCCAACCTTTCAGGAAAGTGCCATCCTTACAGTCACCTGATGAAGAAGGGAACCCCGTTCGTCTGGGATCAAAAATGCCAAAGCGCACTAGACGGGATCAAGCAATACCTGCAGAACCCGCCGGTGTTGGCCGCTCCGGTCAAGGGAAAACCTCTCATTCTTTATACAACCGCCCTCGAAGGTTCCTTAGGCGCATTATGGGCACAAGAGAACGATCAAGGGAAAGAAAGAGCACTCTACTACTTAAGTCGAGTTCTGCTGGGGGCAGAAAGCAACTACTCTCCCATTGAAAAACACTGCCTGGCGTTGATCTTCGCAATAACAAAGCTTAGACACTATGCGTTGGCGCACGAAGTCCGTCTTATTTCAAAAGTGGACCCTCTCAAATATCTAATGTCAAAAGCCATATTGACAGGGCGACTCGCTAAATGGGCCCTGCTCTTGATGGAATTTTCGATAACATATCAACCTCTCAGGGCAGTGAAAGGCCAGGCCATCGCCGACTTCCTAGCTGAGCATCCCATACCTGCCGATTCTCCTCTAAATTGCGATTTGCCAGACAGACATGCGTTTGACGCAATCGACAGTGGTGATACCCGTTGGGAGCTTTATTTCGATGGAGCATCTTCCATGAAAAAGCACAAACAAAGTACGCCAATGATCAAATCGGGGGTAGGACTCATCTTTGTGACCCCACAAGGAGGAATAATGCTCTTCGCCTTCTCCTTAACAGAGCCGAGAACGAATAATGAAGCCGAATACGAAGCTCTGATAGCAGGCCTCGAGATCGCCATCGACATGGGAATTGAAAATCTCCTCATATACGGGGATTCTCAACTGGTCGTTAGTCAAGTAAACGGTGACTACCAAACGTGCAAGCCGGAGTTGGTGAAGTATGGCGAAAAGGTGCAACAACTGCTAACCCAAATTCCCTCCTATACTTTGGAGAGCATACCGCGCGCGGAAAACAGCAAAGCGGACGCACTAGCCAAACTTGCTAAAGAACTGGCTGACGAGAACCACGATGACGTTAGAATCGTGGTACAAAGCCGTCGAGTGCTTGCCCCAGCAGAAGTATCGCCGGAATCATCTGAAGAAAAAGGAGCGAACGAGGAGACAACCCTGCAAATAAAAGATTGGGAAAATACTGAGGACTGGAGAGAAGTCTTCATAGATTACTTCAAGTTCCACCGAATGCCTGAAAATGCGTCCATAAGACATCAGCTCGTGAAACGAGCTCTGTCTTTCGCCTTCGTCAACGATACTCTATACAAGAGGTCATTCGATTCTCTGTGGCTGAGATGCTTAGGACCTGACGAAGCGAGAAGGGTCGTCCAAGAAGTTCACGATGGACTCTGCGGTTCCCACCAAGCAGGCCCTAAGATGAAGTTGAAGATAAAACGGATGGGCTACTACTGGCCCACGATAATACAGGATTGCCTGGAATACGCGAAGCAATGTCACTCATGCCAAATTCATGGGGACTTCATCCATCAACATCCCAATCCACTGTATCCAACAGTGGCTAGCTGGCCATTCGAAATGTGGGGAACTGACATAGTCGGCCCCATCGAACCAGCATCGTCCAAGGGATATCGCTTCATCTTGGCGATGACTAATTACTTCTCCAAATGGGCAGAGGCGGTACCGTTGAGGGAAGTGAAGACAGAGAACATCCTCCATTTCTTCAAAACGCATGTCATATACCGGTTTGGAACCCCGAGAAGGATCATCTCTGATAATGGGCCAGCCTACCGAAGTCATAAAATTAGCCGCTTCGCACAGCAGCACAATATAGACTGGAGATATTCCTCAGTCTATAATCCGCGGGCTAATGGTCTCGCCGAGGCCTTCAACAAGACCTTGACGAAAATTATGAAGAAAACGGTGTCCCGAAACAAGAGGGACTGGCATGAGAGGTTGCAAGAGGCTCTTTGGGCGTATCGAACCACGTTCAAGACGGCCACGAACACAACGCCCTACGCGTTAGTATTCGGCACGGAAGCGGTACTACCCCTTGAAATAGAATTACCCTCTTTGCGAGTAGCAATTCACTACGAGCTGACGGATGAAGAAAATGCTCACCTCCGGTTTGAGGAGCTTGACGCCCTTGATGAAACCCGGCTCATAGCACAGCAAAATCTGGAAGCTTATAAAGCAAAGATGACGCGCTCATATGAAAGATTGATCCGGCCGAGGACATTCCGCCAAGGCGAACTTGTGTTAGTGGTCAAAAGGCCTATGATCCCCAATCGCGCCAAGCGAGGAAAATTCGAGCCAAACTATGAAGGCCCATACATCATAGATAAGGTCTACCAGGGTGGGGCCTATCTACTCATGGACATGCACGGTGAAAGGCCTTTCAGGCCGATAAATGGTCGCTTCCTAAAAAAATACTATGCTTAATGAGCCACAGCCTAGGTCAATGGTAGATGACGACGACTATGTCCGCTCGCTATCTTCCTAAGCTCAAACTCTATCAGCAGTAGCCAGCCTTCTCAAGTGACGGACCGAAACGTCCTTAAACTAATAGCGGACCGAAACGTCCTTAAAACTACTACCGCAGCATCCTTAGGCTGATGAGATGAATAAAAAAAAAGGAGGAAAAGAAAATTAAAAAATAAATAAATAAATAAAAAAACGGTATGTCCATAAGCAAAATGGGCACGGATGAAAACCCAAAAGGGCTTCGTGAGTAAAAACAGCAAGACTACCGGCGAGTGTTTGTGAAAACCTGAAAGGGCGCAACCTCGTTAAAGGACACTTATAAGGCCCTCTCGACCTTGTAAGGAGAAACCACCCGCGTGAGAGCCTTACGACTCACAAGGGAGCAACACACTTAGGGATCCTCACGATTCCTAGGGAGAAAATACACTTGCGAGATCCTCACGACTCGTAAGGAGAACTCTCTTATGGGACCCTCACGGCTCATAAGATTTGAAAGTCTTAAGTTACAGAGACCTAAACCTGTGCTTGAGCAACCCCCACAACTTCCAATATTGCCCTACAAGTGACTCAGCATTGACCCTTGTATACAATCCACGGGCGCGAATAAACATTTCCCTAACCAAGGTCCATCCGTGACTGAGGATATGTTCGTATAACCCTGTAAATCCCCTCGATTCACAAAGAGAAAACCCTCCTGTAAGATCCTTACGACTTACAGAGGAACAAAACACTTAGGAACCCTCACGATTCCTAAGGAGAAAATACACCTATAAGATCCTCACGACTTGTAGGGAGAAATAGCTTTGTGATACCCTTACGGCTCATGAAGTCAAAAGCCTTAGTCGACAGGACCTTAACCCTAGTCGCTAAGCCTCCTTTGTTCGACAACGACAGAGGCAAATGATGATTCGCTCCTGGCAATATCCCAGTTGTAGCGGTGCTGATGCCGAAATCGGTGTCCAATTTCAGGTTTACAGCGAAAAGCCAGTAGGCCGCACATGCATACGAAATAGCCGAAATGATGGGGCGACTTGCAATAAAAAAGCAGCAAGTAAAAATATATGCGTGAAGAAATAGCCGAAATGATTGGGCAACTCGCAATAAAAAGCAGCGAGTAAAAATAAAATAAACAGCCGAAGTGATTGGGCACCGCGAAAAATAGCCGAAATGATTGGGCAATCGCGACCTTCGCGATACGAAAGCTGAAAAGATAGAGCATCGCAGAAATACAACAAAAAAATGATGATGATAAAACTTTGGCCCTACAGTTAAGATCACATCGATTCCTGTATACAATCCAAGGGCGTAAACAAAGTGGGAACCATACTCTTCCAACAAATTCCTCGACTCACGGATACAAACACTCCTTGACGAGAGCCTCCTGATCCGCGTCGACCCGCAGAGCCACCAGAGCTTCTATGGGAACCCTCGACTCGTTTCAAACCCCAAGGAAACAAATAATCCTTGGCGCTTGGGAAAAAAATAATCCCAGCAAATTCCTCGACTCACGGATACAAACACTCCTTGACGAGAGCCTCCTGATCCGCGTCGACCCGCAGAGCCACCAAAGCCTCTATGGGAACCCTCGACTCGTTTCAAACCCCAAGGAAACAAATAATCCTTGGCGCTTGGGAAACAAATAATCCCAGCAAATTCCTCGACTCACGGATACAAACACTCCTTGACGAGAGCCTCCTGATCCGCGTCGACCCGCAGAGCCACCAGAGCCTCTATCGGAACCCTCGACTCGTTTCAAACCCCAAGGAAACAAATAATCCTTGGCACTTGGGAAACAAATAATCCCAGCAAATTCCTCGACTCACGGATACAAACACTCCTTGACGAGAGCCTCCTGATCCGCGTCGACCCGCAGAACCACCAGAGCCTCTTTGGGAACCCTCGACTCGTTTCAAACCCCAAGGAAACAAATAATCTTTGGCGCTTGGGAAACAAATAATCCCTAACAAACTCCTCGACTCACGGATACAAACACTCCGTGACGAGAGCTTCTTAACTCATGTCAGCTGTTCCGCTACAACTGCAAACAGATCCCCGATTCGTCTCAATTTGTAAGAAGAAGTCTCAGACAGCAAGGATTGAAAAGCTTGCTTTTTGAGCAATGGGGCCCTGCAAGTCAATCCAAACTGGTCTCTTGCATACTATTCACGGGTCTCACTCTCCGAAGTCGAATTTCGACGAGGAGGGAAACAACCACTTACGAATCCTCTCGGCTCGTAAGAGTGAAAATTCTCTTATAAGATCCTTACGACTTATAAGAGAAAACCACACTTAAGAATCCTCACGATTCCTAAGGAGGAAATCCACCTATGAGATCCTCTCGATCCGTAGGGAGAAAAGCCTCTATGAGACCCTCACGGCTCATAGAATTGAAAAGTCTTAGGCAGTAGACCTGAACCTGCGGCCTAAGCCATCGCTATTTCCTAAGGAAGTCGGAATACTCGTTTTAGACATCCATCAACCATGGTTATTAAGACAGCCTGCTAACATTAAAAGAAAGAAGATGACAGAAAGAATATCCGGTTTACATTTGACCTCGCATGCGTGACGCGTTCACTCATGCATGGACAGAAGACTCAGGACGAGAAATAAGACAAGCCGAAATAGAAAGGGGGAGGGTTTCCATTCATACCGCTAAAAATTTTTACAAGCATAAGAATAATGAATAAGAAGCATTATTCAAATTATTACAACGGTATAACCTCAGATCCGGGGCACGGATTGAGGAAATCAAAAGTAAGGCCATCCAGAGTTCTTCTGGCCTTTCTAATTATTCTTATGCGCAGTCTTTCGCGCTCCTCTGTATCGAGATCATCGGCGAGCCCTCCTGGCCTTTGATAAGCAGCAACTATCGTCGTCTGCTGGAAGACTTGGTGTAGGCTGTCAATAAGGCTGTTCCGTCGTTTCTTTGAGATCAGCCCTGTCAGGTGCACTGAATGCACCTTGTCTTCGGCGTCATCCAGCGCGTTGAGCGGTAAAGCCTCATGAAGACCCGGAAGTGCTCTCCATATGGCTCCCAACACGACTTTCGAAAGGGCTGAACGACGAGGCAACAGCCAACCACCGCTTGCGTTCAGACGACCCATAACTTCTGCACATTCAGCGTCTGTAAACTCCTGGTTTTGTTGACGACCCTGAGCGCGGATATCGTCGTAGGTAATGAACTCGTGCAAACTGTATAGATGCACCACCGCCATTATGCCTGGAGGAAATATTACAGGAAGATCAGCAATAGAAAAGCAATAATATACATAGAGGACTAAATTCCTAGAGAGAGAAACTATGTTCAAGGATAAAGTCCCCTGGATGAAAGCTCTGCTGGTTAAGATTAATCTAAGAATCGATTTTACCTAAAGTTTTCCTAAAAACTTTGAAAAAAAAAGGAGGAGCAAGGCACCGGAATTCTTGAAGGCAAGAACAAAGCTCTGAGGTCTTCGAAAATAGAAATCTGAAAGATGATAAATATCTGGGGGGGAAGAAAGGTCCTATTTATAGGCATCAAGTGCCTCTTCGACTTCCAAGAGTTGTCACGGCAGTTTACCCTAATCGGAGCGAACTTCTGTTCAAATTCCGAGGCGGGAGATGAAGCAATGCTTCGTCTTCCCCCAATCAGAGCAAAGCTCTGTCTTGAAAATTAATTTAATGAAGCGACGCTTCAGATTATTTGGTGGTCTCTGAGCCTATGGTGATGACCTTATCCACAAAGGAAACCTTCGCCCCGACCAGATGTGGACGAAGGAGCAACCCTCTAGACTCCCGCGGGGCTGGAACCACAATTGAAGCCCCGACCAACCGCATGACTCTCGGGAGTCTGTATTTCTCGAAGAGCGGAGGAGTCTTGTGGGCACCAAACACTCCTCGCACGTGCATCTCCATCCAAGAAATAAAATAGTGCATCGGGAAGTTGGCAGGCTGTACCCCAGGCTCACTAGCGTCCGCCGCTACGCTAAGTCCATTGTAAAGGTAAGCCAATCCGGCGATCCCTACCGATAACTGCAAACCGGCCACCATTCGATGTGCCGGGTAAAAGACGGAGGGCCGCATGAGGCGCGGGTGCATGGGGAGTGCGAAGCTGCATAACCAGATTCCCAAGAACCCTATGAAAAAGGTCTCCTCGTCCATGCCAGGAACGGCGATCTCTAAGAAAGGGACGCTGGCAGTATTGGGGAGATAAAAATTCCGCTGGTCACTTTCCGATGTAGGTCAGCGGTCCAAGCCAAAACCAAAAGAGTCAACAAGCTGAGCGAACTTCTCGCTCTGCTCTGATAGGAACTCCGGGCGAATAAAACGAGCAATGAAATCCGCAAAACTGACGCCCCGGTCGCCCGATTCCAAATGGAGTTCCTCATAGATCTCCAACACCTTCACCAAGACCGGATGCTGATGTTGAATGGCATTCTCCGGAGTTAAGTCAAACACTAGCTGCTTAGTGGCAAAGACGTACTCGTCAGGAGGAAGCAGCTCCTCGTAGTGCTCCCCCCTCATTGGTAGACCTGAAATCTCAGCAAATTCCTCCAAAGAGATGGAGACTTCCTTATCCGCCATCAGGAAAGTGTGGGTGGGGATGTTCCATTGTTCAATAAAAGCCTTCATCCACCATGTTGGAGGAGAAGGATACTCGAAAAGCGAAACGTAGATGGCCGAGTATAAACCAATCGTCGTCAGATGAGCCCTTTTCGCCGCTAAGATGTAGCGGGCCCAATGCAAATAGCCGGAAGCGGTCGCGGGATCAGTCCAATATTATAAGCCTGTCCCCAAGGGCGTGCTTCACCCTGAAAGATTCGCCTCCCCAAGATGTCTATCGCCGGCGGCGGCTGCACTGGGATGGCACCAATGGCAGGCTGGAGGAGATCGTCAGAATTCCAATTTTTAACCTCCACGGCATACTTCACCGGGGGCTCGTCCGCATAAGGGATCGTAACTATGGGCTCAGAGGGCGAGGCGGAGCTGAAGCTGCGACGGCCTTGGATGATTTGGCTGTACCACCTTCCCCACAGGTGAAGTTTCTTGCACTCGGGGTCATGATCTTTGATCAAGGCAAACGCCACCCGGTCCACTGGCGAATGGGGGAACCCTCCTTCCGAGCGAACGAAAGGAAAAGACAAATCTTCAGACATGTTTCCTGCAGAAAAAGCAAGAAAATAATAACCGTCAGTGTTCCAATGCTTCACATTTTAAAGTCCTACATCATAGTGCAATGCAGTGGGTAAGGGACCAAAGGGGGACCCACAAAATCTAGACTGTCAGTTAATGAAAAAGACCCCCAAGAGAATATCCTCATTGGGGGGAATCCCTAGAGACAAGGAGAAAATCTCCTCTTTTAGAGCAAAGCTCTGTCACGGAGTGACATTTGTCAGACTCTGGTCTCAAGGGAATAAAACTTCCTAAAAAAAAAAGAGCCTAACTCTATAGTAGTAATGAAAACTATAACTCCTAAGGATTAAAATTTTTTTTTTTTGGGATCTTAAAAATCCATGAAAACTTTTAGGAGTTCTCTATTTGATATATGAGCAGGGCTCTGTTCATGGGTTAAAACCCAGGAACAAGATCTCTGTAAATTTTTGAGAGCAAGGCTCTGTGGATGAAACCCCAAAGGGGTCTTCTTTAGATCAAAGATCTATGAGAGCAAGGCTCTGTTGAAGAAACCCCAAAAGGGGTTTTCTTTAGATCAAAAATCTATAAGAGCAAGGCTCTGTTAATTAAATTTAATTTAAATTTTTACCTAGAGTGATTCTAAGTTCTGAACATTAAAGTTCTTGGGAAGAAGCAAGAGCAAGGCTCTGAGAGTTTTTTAAGCAAGAGCAAGGCTCTGAATCAAAGTTTTGGAAATGGTAAGAAAATTTTAAGGACCAAGGGTCCCATTTATAGACGCCTGCGTCTCTTCACCTGACCTCCATGATCCAACGGTCGGGGTCTTGCCACCGCTGCACTCACGTGCGCGCCACGTGAGCGCAACGGTAGGGGGGCATTTGTTCCCCCAATCAGAGCAAGGCTCTGTTTGAATTGTGAAAATTCAAATTTTGAAGCAACGCTTCGGTTCCCGTGCGCTGCGCGCAACCCGCCACGTGTCAGAAGTTGACACGGCAACACATCGCCCAAGGCAGTGCGTCCAATCAGAGCAAGGCTCATTAAAAAACATAAGCAACACTCAACTGCGCAAGCGCACGGCTGCACAACACGTGTCTGCGCAGTTGCGCAAGCACAACTACGCAAGCGCACGGCTGCACGACACGTGTCTGCGCAGTTGCGCAAGCGCTGTTGCGCAAGTGCTTCACTGCGCGACACGTGTCTGCGCAGTTGCGCAAGCACAACTGCGCAAGCGCACGACTGCGCGACACGTGTCTGCGCAGTTGCGCAAGCACAACTGCGCAAGCGCACGGCTGAGCGACACGTGTCTGCGCAGTTGCGCAAGCGCTGTTGTGCAAGTGCTTCACTGCGCGACACGTGTCTGCGCAGTTGCGCAATCGCTGTTGTGCAAGCGTTTCACTGCGCGACACGTGTCACTCACTGGGAGAGTTGCGCAAAACAGAATAAATCTTGTTAAAACAAGAAGATTTTCTTGTATAAGGCAGGGGCCTTTGGATCAAAGATCCAACGGTGGGGAAAATTCCCCAAATCACTCAGGAAAAGATTTATGTAACAAATTTAACTAATTTATGAGCACTATAAAAAGGACCCAAGACCCTATTTCAAGAGAATCATCTGGTTTTAAAAGAAAAAAGAAGAAAGAAGAGAACTCTTGAGAACTCCTGGAGAATACAAAAAAGAAGGTAAAAACATTTAAAAGAAGAGAGAATTCTCTTAGGAATAGATCATTGATCTAAGAAAAAGATCAGTGATCTTCAACAAATAAATAAAAATAATAAAAATAGTGCCTTGCACTTGCTATGAACCTTTGGTTCTCTGAAAAAAGGAAAAACTTGTTTTTCTTTGATCCAAATCAGGGGATAAAAAGTGCCTTGCACTTCTGTTCTTGAATCTAAAAGATTCTTGGTGCTTTGCATAAATGCAATGCATTACTTGAAGAGACAAGCCCAAATCAAAAAGACCTAGCAGGCCAAAATAAATTGCAAAGCAATAAAAAGGGCAGAGCCCAAATGAAATTGATGCTTTGCAAAAGGGCAGAGCCCAAAACAAATTGATGCTCTGCATCTTTTTCTTGGGCAAAGCCTAAATAAAAATAAAAAGAGATGCAATGCAAAAGCGAATAAATGTTAGACATTTTCAACTGGACTTAGCCCAATCATGGCCATAAGTCCTTAAATTAAATTGACTGAGCAAAATGGCTCTCCTGAATCAATCTACATCCGGCACGAGGGTACATCTCCGAACTCCTTTGACATCCATCGTTGTAATTCCTCAACGACGTCAAAGAGGTGACGGGTCCCAACGACCACATACCCATATTGGACCGAAACGTCCTTAAACTAATATTGGACCGAAACGTCCTTAAACTAATATTGGACCGAAACGTCCCTAAACTAATCTTGGACCACCACGTCCCTAAACTGGAATACGGACCACCACGTCCCCAAAACTGGAATGCGGACCACCACGTCCCTAAACTGGCGATGGACCACCACGTCCCTAAACTGGAATACGGACCACCACGTCCCCAAAACTGGAATACGGACCACCACGTCCCTAAACTGGCGATGGACCACCACGTCCCTAAATTGGAAAACGGACCATTACATCCCTAAACTGAAACAATAGAGCCTCCAAACGCTCTTTTACCGGATCTAAACGGTCCCGTTTAAGTTGATCTTAGCCCCAAACACGGCTAACGTATCCTTAAACATTCAAATGGATTATAAAACTCCCAATCAACTCTGGTACGAGGGTATATCTCCGAGCTCCTCTGATACATGTCGTTGTAATCCTTCAACGACGTCAGAGAGGTGACGAGTCCCGATGGCCATACATTAAATTAATCACTACGTTAAGTTGATCTTAGTCTAAAAAAGGACTAACGTATCCTTAACGAACGTTTAAGTTGATCTTAGCCGCAACGCGACTAATGCATCCTTAAACTAAAAACACCAAACCCAAATCTAAGTAAATACGGATTTGGACTAATCCACGTCCTACGGGCGACGGCATTACTCAGTCTCCGTATACAATCCACGGGCAACCACAAACAAAACAAACACACACGACACGAAGTGAAATTCTGGGGAAGGAGAAAGTTGTTACCGCGATGCGGTAGCGTAATTAACTGCAGGGACTTGCGCCTGCAGGGAAGAGCGTCCCCACAATCAAAAAACCCCTCACCCTGAGGGGGAATCTGACGAAGTCTGCTACATCGGCCGTATCCGTCTAAACCTCCGATACACGGTGCCATAAATCAACTTGGAATCTTCGGAGAGGTGGACGGATAAAACCAAATAGCATCTGCCCCGAATCTCAGCGTCAGGACATCGCGGTCTTGTGCGCCGCCATTCGGAGGGGAACAAGAGGGTGGCTCTATCTCCAAGGGGAGTACTGCTTCCGTGCCGAATACCAACGCAAATGGCGTTGTATTTATAGTCGTTTTGAACGTGGTCCGGTAAGCCCAGAGAGCTTCATGCAGTCTCTCGTGCCAGTCCTTTTTATTTTTGGACACTGTCTTCTTTATGATCTTCGTCAAGGTTTTGTTGAAAGTATTAGATAGACCGTTAGCTCAGGGATTATAGACCGAACAGTATCTCCAGTCTATATTATGCTACTGTGCGAAGCGGCTGATTCTGTGACTTCTGTAGGCCGACCCGTTATCGGAGCTAATCCATCGCGGAGTGCCGAACCGATAGATGACGTGCGTCTTGAAGAAATGGAGGATGCTCTCCGTCTTCACTTCTCTTAGCGGTACTGCTTCTACCCACTTAGAGAAGTAATCAGTTGTCGCTAATATGAACCGATGCTCTTTGGATGACGCTGGTTCGATGGGCCCAATTATGTCGGTACCTCACATTTCGAATGGCCAGCTAGCTACTGTTGGGTGTAGCGGGTTTGGATGCTGGTGGATGAAGTCTCCATGAATTTGGCACGAATGGCATTGCTTCGCGTATTCAAGGCAGTCCTGAATCATCGTGGGCCAGTAATATCCCATCCTTTTGATCTTTAGCTTCATCTTTGGGCCGGCTTGATGAGAACCGCAGAGTCCGTCGTGAGTTTCTTGGACGACTTTCCTTGCCTCTTTCGGTGCAAGGCATCTTAGCCACAGAGAGTCGAACGATCTCTTATACAGAGTATCATTGATGAAGGCGAAAGACAGAGCTCGTTTCATGATCTGGTGCCTTGAGGATGCATCTTCAGGCGTTCGACGAGATTTGAAGTAGTCTATAAAAACTTCTATCCAATCCTTAACCCTTCCTTGGTCCTCTATTTGCAGGGTTGTTTGCTTGGTCACTTCCTTTTCTTCAAACAACTTCGGGGATATTTCTGCTGGTGCAAGAACCCGACGGCTTTGTACAACGATCCTCACGTCATCGAGGTTTTCATCTGCCAGTTCTTTAACGAGTTTGGCTAACGCATCCGCCTTGCTATTTTCAGCACGCGGTATGCTTTCTAGGGCGTGGGAAGGGAATTGAGTCAGCAATTGTTGCACTCTCTCTCCGTACTTTTCCAACTCTGGTTTGCACGTTTGATAGTCGTCGTTTACTTGGCTAACGACCAGCTAGGAGTCTCCGTATATGAGGAGGTTTTCGATTCCCATGTCGACAGCGATCTCAAGATCTGCTATCAAAGCCTCATATTCTGCTTCATTGTTTGTCCTTGGCTCTTTTAAGGAAAAGGCAAAGCGCATTATCCCTCCTTGTGGAGTTACGAAGATGAGGCCTACCCCAGATTTGATTATGGCGGAGTTGTGCTTTTTCTTCTTCATGGACGATGCCCCATCAAAGTAGAGTTCCCATCGGGTATCACTCTCTCTTCTCTTCCCGTCGATCATGTCAAACGCGTGCTCGTATGGCAATTCGCAATTTAGGGGTGAATCGGCAGGTATCGGATGCTCAGCGAGGAAGTCGGCGATGGCTTGGCCTTTCACTGCATTGAGAGGTCAGTATGTTATCGAGAATTCCATTAAGAGTAGGGCCCATTTAGCGAGCCGTCTTGTTAGTATGGCTCTTGACATCAAATATTTGAGAGGGACCACTTTTGATATGAGATGGACCTCATGCGCCAAAGCATAATGCCGAAGCTTCGTTATAGCGAAGATTAAAGCCAGGCAGTGTTTTTCGATAGGGGAGTAGTTGTTTTCTGCCCCCAAAAGAACTCGACTCAAATAGTAGAGGGCTCTCTCTTTCCCTTTGTCATTCTCCTGTGCCCACAACGCGCCTAAAGAACCTTCAAGGGCGGTTGTGCACAGGATGAAGAATTTTCCCTTGACCGGAGCGGTCAGTACCGGCGGATTCTGCAGGTATTGCTTGATTTCATCCAGTGCGCTTTGGCATTTGCGATCCCAAACGAACGGGGTTCCCTTCTTCATCAGGTGACTGTAGGGACGGCATTTTCTGGAAAGGTTGGCTATGAATCGTCGAATATACGCGAGCTTCCCTTGGAGATACCGCAGTTGCTTGAGAGTTTTTGGCGGAGGCATTTCCATAATCGCCTTGATTTTTGACGGGTCTATTTCGATGCCCCGGTGTCGTACGATGAAACCTAGGAATTTGCCTGAGGAAACTCCGAACGCGCATTTGAGAGGGTTCATCTTCAGGTTATATTTCCGAAGACGCTGGAACACTATCTACAGATGCTCCAAATGCTTCTCGTGCGATTTGCTTTTCACTACGAGGTCGTCGATATAGCATTCGACGATTTCATGTATGAGGTCATTAAAAATCTTCGTCGTGGCCCTCTGATAGGTAGCGCCGGTGTTCTTCAGACCGAAAAGAATCACTTTGTAGCAGAATATGCCCAGAGGAGTCTGGAAAGCGGTATGCTTCTGGTCTTCGGAATGCATCTTTGTTTTATTGTACCCCGATGATCCGTCCATGAAAAAGAAGACTTCGCAAGTGGACGTGTTATCTATCATTAGCTCGGTAACCGGCATGGGAAAATCATCCTTCAGGCAAGCTTTATTGAGGTCTCGGAAATCCACGCAGATGCACACCGTCCCATTTTTCTTCATCACTGGAACAATGTTGGCAATCCAATCGGGGTATTGAACTTCTTGGATGAAGCCGGAGTCGATTAGCTTCTTGACTTCGGCGTTGATACTCATCTCAAGCTCGAGCCGCATCCTTCTTGGTGCTTGTTTGACCGGCTTGACGTCCGGATATATCGACAATTTATGCACAGCCATTTCTGGATCTAGCCCCAGCATCTCGGAATAGTTCCACGCGAAGCAGTCCTTATACTGCATGAGCACGTCTTTTAGTGTAGCTACCTGTTCTTTAGACAGCAGCTCACTAACGAACGTTGGCCGTGGGTCGTTTGCCATCCCCAAGTCGATTTTCCTTAGGTTGTCCACAGTAGTATGTATTCCATCTTCCAACTCTTTTGGCGCCGGTGGAAATTCTTAGATCAATTACTCCTCATCCCCATTTTCGAAGCACCAGGAGAGGTTATCCATATTCTCGTGCTCTTCTTCTTCCGACAGCGTTATCATGTGACAGGTACGAGATCGTTTTCAGGACCGATGTTGATCCGGTTCTACTCTCGCCATAAGCATTGCTTTTGGCACATGCCTTTACGGTGGGGCTACCCTACAACTGTTGGATAGAGCGAATCTGCCGAGTTGATATTAGTATTCGACCCAGTTTTTGAAAGTGAAACAGTCTTCAAGAGGATGTCCTATTGCTCGGTGATAGGAGCAATAATCCGGATGGTGAACCTCATTTGCTTGATCGGGGTGTCGAGACTCCGGGATTGTCATCATCTGATGTTTCATGACAAGGTCAAAAATTCTCCTTGTCTTTTCTCGAGGGAAAGAATATGCCCGACCCATCTTTTTCATAAGAGACGGATTCCGACTGACCCTTTCTTGAAAGTGTGGCCTTTTGGATCCATTTTGCCTCTGTCGAACTTTTTTTCCGTTCTTTAACTTGTTTTTGCCTCCGCGTCAGGCCTTTTTCTGGTCTTGGGAATGCATGGCGGGCTGACAGTAAAGAGCATCGTCATCTTCCGTGGCCTACTGAAGGAGGCGTAGCGTCTTGGCTTTCTTGTAAATGGTCATTTCGCGGCTGTGGTCGTTCTGAACCTTTTGACTCGCTTCTCGTACTAGCTTGTCCATCTGTTCTTTAAACAACGGACTCGGCATTTTTATGGCAGGATCGTGTTCTGGTTCAGCGTCAGCGTCTTTTAAAAGAGCATCCTCTTCTTCATCAAGGTCTTTTATGACATGGCAGCCATGGAACTGCTCCCGTTTCTTAGACTGAACATATCCAAGCCAAATCGTTTCCATTTTTACGTTGGGCAATTTTTGCTGAGTTACAGGGACGTTCCAGATCCTGTTGTAGAATTGGGTATGTCGCGCAGTCTGTTTGAAAGGAATGCCTTTGCATCTTAATAACCTCTTCAATCCCTCTGCGTAGTACCTGGGAAGACGAATAGGTTGGAGCCTATCGAACGCAAAATCGGCACCATGCCAGACTTCTCTTTTGACTTTAGTCTCCGTGGATCGGTAGAATAGGATCGCCTTTTCATCTCTTCGCCTGGGAGGGACGTAGAATGTCCGCAGCTCTTGCACACTATATGTCTCCAGCACATCAAGCTCTCTGTAGTGCTGCCGCGGAACCATGGCGACTTGCAAACTCCGATCATCTTCAGTGAAAGCCTGCATTGATGGATGGCCCGAGAACACTGCGTTGACTTCGTCTTCAGAGTCACTGCCAAAGACCAGAATAAAGGTAGATGGTCCTGGCCTGTTGCATTGGGGAGGCCCCGAATAGACTATCTCTTCCTCCTCCTCGGTATCGCTCCCGAAAACCGGAATAGTGGTGATAGCTTTTTGCTTATTCTCCGGTTTATGGAATCTTTCCGTGTCTTCAAAGTCTGGTAGGAAATATTTTGCATCTTCGTACTTTCGGACTTCGTTCACGGAAAATGGGTTCAGTTCTCCCGTCACGGTATACTCGAGACCATCTTTGAAATACTTCATACACTGATGTTGTGTAGAAGGGATGATGTTGTACTCGTGCAACCAAGGCCTGCCGAGCAAAGCGTTGTAGCAAATCTTGGCGTCAATGACATGAAATTTAATGCCAGTGATGAGCAGCCCAAAGCGTAACGTCAGTATTACAGACCCAAGCGTCCATGATGACTGGGAGTCGAACACGGAGATGGTGATTTTATCCCGAGCGAGGTGTTGAACACTCATGCAGATTTCTTTTAGCACCCTCGCATTTAGGAGGATGACAGAGGACCCGTTGTCAACTAAGATCTTCCCTATCTTGATGTTATGGCAGTCCCCGGTGACATACAGGGGACGGTTGTGCTCGCACATTCCGAGGAGGAAATCTTCATCGCCGAAAGTGATGTCAGCTGTGTGCACTTCTTCCAGCTCGTCCTTCATCTTTTCTTCGGCAAGGAAAGCTTGAAATTGCCCGGGCTCTTGTAGTGCCCCGATCAGAGAATCTCGTGCTCCTTTAGACAATAGAAGGGCATCCAAGACGCTTAGCTGTGAGGGTATCTTCCTCAGGTGTGCTAGGACATTGTAATCCACTTTGCTTTTCTTGGGCGGGTCCTTAGCTGCCAGCTCTTCGACGACTCGCTCATCGAGGGCAATATCCTCAGGGACTTTTTCCTTCCCATCCTCAGGGACTTTTTCCTTCCCTTTATCTTTTTTGCTTGATCCCTTGTTTGCAGATCCGAGATTCTTTTCGGGCAACGTACGACTGCGCAGCTGAATGTTTTCACAGTTCATTATCTCTTCCTCTTCTTTTTCAGAGGTGGATTCCTTGAAGAGAGGGCCGAGGGCTACTTCTTCATCAGAATCGCTTCCGAAGGTGACAACTTGCGATCCTCTGGTATCAACCATGTGACAGTAGTTGGCAGTTCTTTTGTGCTTGTTAGTTGTATGTATGCCCTAGAGGCAATTATTGTACATAAGATGTATATTACAGTGGATCCCGGGGCATATATAGGGAGGACTTTCTTGCTCTACATGATAGTACGCTATCTGGTTGCTCTTCATCTTAACATGTGTTGTGTTGTGTTTCATATCTTTATATGCATGTTGATGAAGCCCTTAGGATTATACTTGACTACCAGGATTATGATGAGATCATACTAGTGGGGCCTAGACGGTCTATAAGCATATCCTTTAATGGTTCCTAGTCGAGGATATATCAAGACAGGGCATCGGTATTTCCAGATTAGACTAGTGTGTACGTTTCATGACCCTGGGGGCGATGGTTGATTTCACAACCATTAGTGTTTGACATCAAAGATTGTACACAGGTGCTCATTGGAGAATGGGTACACCGAACAGGACTCGCCGAGAACTCCTAGATGGTATATATATATACCTATTGTCATATAGCAGTTCTCTGGTGACACTTGTACAGGTTAGTTTGTAGACCCGAGATCGTCATGGAGTCTTGTGTGGTTCCCACTGTACTTTGATTTCCATCTTACCACGGCTCTATTGAGTCGTGCAAACAGGTGGACTTTGGGTACATTCCCGAATCACATGGAGACAGTGAGCGATAAGAGGGGTTTCGTCTCTCCCGGTATAGGGAGTTGATGTCGCGCTATGTTTGATCGGCTATAACACCTAAATCCTTGGCCAGGGTTCTCGAGGTTTACTGATAAGTGTTATCAGTAGTTCCTCGAACTGTTATGAGCCGTAAATCGGCATGACTTATAAAGTTTCTGGGGTCTGACATTCACCACCCCTAGACTTCATATGCGACGTATCAGACGAAGAGACTGGACTGTACGTTAAGTGTTTCTTGCAGGCTCGTTGGGGTTGTGATGAGTTCGCTCGTCGGCCACCTTTTCGTCATGTACCTGGGTAGACGTTACGCACAGCTAGTGTTGCTGACGTGCTTGTGGTTAAACCCACTATCAGCGTACTGTCGAGTCTTTAGAGTCCCACACAGAGGGTTCCCTCGTTCAGGCGAAAGATGTAGAGGCCGTAAGTTGTTACGGCAGCCGTAAGGTGTTGCGGCAGGGTTTCGATTATGTTCATGTAATTGTTACAGGAATAATAATCAGAAGGATAATACTGGTAGGTTTTGGTTTAAGCCGGATACCGGTATTATATTATTGGATTAATAGTATTCGTATTTTTCGGAATTCGGATACGGGAATACGGTATACGGTATAAGGAGGAGGGGTATTCTTGTAATTGTTACAAGAATACCTTCTAGAAGGTGCCACCTAATAATGACATTATTTATTTTATGAAAATAAATAAATGAGGTGGAAATTAAGAAAGTCTAAGCATGGTTGTAAGAATGGCTTGTATTATATTTTATGGTTTTGGAGTTACTATTGAAGCATGGTGCTAATTTTATAATGCATGCTTCAATTATTTCATTTGTGCCATATCCTTCATCATGCTTGATTTTCTTCTCATTATCAAAAACTCTTTCTCTCGCCTTCTCTCCTCCTTCTTCCTTGCTTTAACACTCACATGAGATGTGAATCAAAAGCCAAGGATCAAAGATAATCCAATACACTAATCTATACATCATACTAGTGACCATTTTTAGCAAACTTGATATCTAGGTTTAGCTCTTGAGAAGAGTTTGTAGCTTGCATGATAGCTCTCGCGTAGATCATCTAGGTCTTGAGGTGGCCGGAGATCGAGGATATCGGCAACATCCAAAGGAGCTAAGGAGTTCATCAAAAGAGAAGGCAAGGAGAAAAGGAGTTGCACCAAAGAGAAGACCGAAGGACCGTATCATCAAGGTATAATCCCTAACATAGTAGATAAGATCTCTAGTTATGGTTTTCTAGTTATGGTTTAGACAAGATCTTTGGAAAAGTGCGTGTTGTATGCAAAGAAATTTTCGTTTACCGCTTCCGCCGCCTCACAAGAGTTGTGGGAGCATGCAACATGCACTAACATGGTATCAGAGACTAACTAAACCATAATTAGATTATTAGCCAAAACTTAGAACTTCGATCGACGAATTTTTCCCGGAAAAACACATTTTCTGTCCCCGTTTTCTGTCGATTTTTAAAGTGTTCAAAAAATCATTTCAGTGGCCTTAAAAATACATGCAGGGTTTTCTAAGCACACTGTAGAAAAACGAGACTCTAACTCGCCAGGAGCGCCACGGATCCGCGGCCAAACTTAGTGTTTGGCCGCCGATCCGCGGCCAAGTCATGGCCGAGTTGACTCATTTTTCAGCAGTTTGTTTAGATTAAGAAAATAGTGTTTCAGGGATATCTGGAATTTACACAAAGTTGTTTGTGCTCTGGATTGTGACAAGTGTTGGCATGGTTTAAAATTATCGATCGAAATTCTAAAGTGCTTGGCTAATTGGGTCTTCTTGGTTAATGATATGTGTGTTTGAAAAGTCGAACAAATTCTATAAGTCGATTAGTCGGGGTTACACACTTCTGTAATGATATCATGAGATGGTATGTGTATATGAATATGTTCGATCGTCGTGATGAATGGCCGGGGGATGTGAGAAGAGCGTTTTTTTCTTTTCTTTCATTCAATGTAATTTGTAAAAAGCAATGTAATATTATTTTGCGGGGCACATCCAGGTTGAGGTTGTAGCCACTGTTGTATAATTTCTTTTTACTGTTTTTGCTCTTAGGATAGACCCAAGGTGGGGTGCACAAACTACCGGGTTTTCGAAGTGCCGAGTGGCCTACTCACTTTGTTGAGGGAGGTTGCTCCACTTCGGGAATTTGGCGGGTAGTTTGCCGCACCCATAGGGGTCTAGGGTGGGGTTTTGGCTATTCATCATGACCGTGGAACCCGTCTTTCATTAAGGCTTGAATGAAATGCGGAATTCCTAGTATATCCAATGTATTGATCTATGATCTGTAATAGCTATATTTATATATGAGATATATAATAAACGTTGCTTATGTTTTGCACCCGCGCTAGTCCAGCCTCCGCTCTGCTGTTAGTTAAGTAACCTAACGGTGCATGACGGGGCCCAGTGGAGAATGCGGATGGCATAAGCGTACTCTCTATTTTCGTTTCTTTTCTGTGATGTTTAGGAAACGTAAATGATGGGACAGCATTAATGTGATTAATGTGAAGAAAAAGAATCCTAAAGATGTTGTAGAATCAAATTTTTTAAAATGGGTAACTCTAGTTTTTGCTTTGCATAGTGGTATTCTTGAATATCCTGCACCTCATTCGATGAGGAAAGGGCCGAGATCCCTTCACCGGGAGTGACCCCTTTAGCGAAACTAGCAAATGTTACAAAGTACTCGATTGTCTTTTTTAGTTGATCTAACTTTTTTTTTGCATCGTGGTATTCATGAATATCCTGCACCTCATTCGACGAGGAAAGAGCCGAGATCCCTTCACCGGGAGTGACCTCTTTAACAAAATTAGAAAGATACTACAAAACCATTCGATTTTTAAAACTGGAGCTTAAACCACTCCTTTCACTCGATTCTACAACGATATCAAGTTCAAAACGTTAAAGGTTTTCATAAAAACCATCTGTTGCCCTCCGCCATTTTAGGAAGCAGAGTACTTAGTATTCGTGCCACGTTTGTTGACTATAGTTAAGGCGTGGTGTACGGTAGCTAAGTGATGTCTTCCTACAAAGCATATGATATGATTAATTGGGATAGTCATGTGACTTTGTTGACCATAGTTAAAGGTCATGTGGGTGGGTCTAATTAATCACGAAATAACGGGAAGAACTTGACTGGTGCTTATGATTTGTTGACCATAGTTAAGGTCATAAGTCACTAGGGGTAAAAACCATTATCGGGAGTTTCAAGTGTTGAAATTTGAAATGAGATTGCATACCTTCTATGAGATAATTGGATCCTGATACCCACTGCGAGTAATTGTTACTTCTGGGAGAGTTTTGCACTTTACAATTAGCCAATCAAGTAGGTGTCTAGAAAGGTGTCAACGGGGTTACGCTCCTAGGAAAACGAGGTTTATTTTAATTAGGTCCGTGCGAAAACACGGGGAACCTCCCTCAAAGTACCGGCAGTGGCCTGGCTGAAAGATTGGCGAACTTGTAGGGTGTAATTAATCCCGCCTAGTCTTTCCTTTTAAGGTTTGAAGGAAGATTTGATAAAAACAGTGGGAGCCATCCTGATTAGATAAAATACATAACCAATCTAATCTTGCAAGAGCGCATGCAGAATGTTTTCTTCTCTCTCTCTCTCTAGGTAGCGACCATGTCACGCCTTAATCAAGATAATAATATGGATGTATTGACCGAACCGCTTGTTATACTGTGCTGGGGAACGTTAGTCCCGCTCCAACTTATAATTGTTATAAGACCGAGCTGGAAATTGGGGATTGCCAGGATTCCCGTGCCGCCCAAACGAAGAAAGTGTATGTTGATACATCTTCTTCGTGTATGTTCATTACCGAGAACTGTTTTCAGTGTCCTCTACGTCCTGGGTATGTGATACCGGATCAGAATCCCATTATTGTAATCTGTTACATGGGCTATAGAAAGGAAGAAAACTGAGAACGGGTGATAAGTTTCAAAAGTTGGAAACGGTGCAATTGTTGCAAGCCAAGCAGCTGGCAGATATCACCCTGTATTACCAGAATACATTGATTCTGAACGAATGTTATTAGATACCGAACCTGATATACAACATCATATCAGTCTCTTTATTGAGATAAAGAAGGATATAATTTTGTATTGAACATTTCCTATATCAAAAGTTGATCGGTTCAGGCACATTATCTAAAAGCATATATGTTCTAAATCAAATCACAGTTGTTAACGTATAGAACACACACAAGGGGAAGAGTTCAGAAATGAACGAATCCTTTTTGAGGCATTGTAGACTAGGTCATATCGATGCGACCCGACTAGCTAAGTTACATAAAGATGCATATTTAAATCAGTTTGAATTTACATCTTGTGAAACTTATCAGTCATGTCACAAAGATAAGATGACCATGGCTCCGTTTATTGGAAACAGAGAAAGAGTTACTGAACTCTTGGGATTGTTACATGCTGATGTATGAATGTCCCCTGTCTACACATGCCAGGACTGGTTCTTTGTACTTCATTACATTTATTGATAGTCTCTCAAGATTCGCACATGTGTTCCTGTTGAAACACAAGTCTGAAGCTTTTGAGAATTTCAAAAAAAAAATAAGTTGGAAGTAGAGAACCAAAACGGGTATAAGTATTATGTCTTTTGATGTGATCAAGGAGGAGAATACTTGAGCACGGAATTCTTGGACTATTCTAAAGGAGAATGAGATTCTCTCTCAGCATTACTCCTTCGTATTCACCACAGCACGTCGGTGTATCAGGGTGGAGCAATCACACCCTATTAGATATGGTGCGCTCTAGGATGAGTACTACTGAGTTTCCTATTTTCTTTTAGGAGTTATGACTTAAGAAGTTGCATTGGGTTCCAACCAAATCAGGTGCCTACCACTCCATATGTGATATGGTATAGGAAGAGCCCATCTCTTAGTAAGTTAAGATTTAGGGGTTGTCCGGCCTATGTCGAAAGCAAAATCCGGACAAGCTCGAGGCAAGGTCAGATCTGTGAAAGTTTGTTGGATATCCCAACCATTCGCAAGGGAATATCTTCTACCGCACCGAGGAACAAAAGATGTTTTCTCAGCATGCCAATTTTTTTAGAAAAAGATTTTTCTTGTGAAGAAATTAATGGTTATGAGGTAGAACTGGAAGGAGTTCCAGCTATACAAACTACAGCTAATGATTTGGTAGAACCGGAGGATTCACTAGTTCCCGACGAACCTCAGCTTCTCTGCCGATCTGATAGGGTTCCTCATCCACCTGAGAGATATTTAGGTTTCTCAATGATGGTGGGAGCGAGGATTGCATCATGGAGATGATGACCCAACTAGTATCAAGAAGGCCACCAAGAGTAGGGACTCTGTAAGAATGGCTGAATGCTTAGCGATCTGAGATGTAATCTATATACATCAACAAAGTATGGACTTTGATTGCTATCTCTGAAGGGTTAAATCCCTATCAGGAGAAAGTATATCTTGAGAAGATTACTTGGTGTAGATGGAAAAGTTGAGACTTTCAATACTGGACTTGTTACAAAAGGTTCTCGTCATTGGCCAAGCGTGGATAATGATGAAACCTTTTTCTCCAGAGGCTATGCTTAAGTCCATCCGGATCCTACCTGCCATTGCTACATACCATGACTACGATATCTGGTGGTTGGGTGTCATGACTGCTTTTTTAAATAATGATTCAGAAGAGAGCATCTATAAGTACACAGCCAGAGGGTTTCGTAGACAGTGGTAGCAGTGGAAACGTGTGCAAGTTGCTTTACAGGATAAAGCAGGTATCGTGGAGCTGGAACATCTGTTTTGATGTAATAGTCAAAGCGTTTGACTTCATCAAAATGGTAGATGAACCTTGTATATAAAAAAAAGGGGTAGTATAGAGTAAGGTGGTCTTCCTCGTATTGTATGTGGATGCCATACTCTTGATAGGAAAGGAGTTTCCTATGCTACACTCGGTCAATCTCCTATTATCACATTGATTCTCCATATAGGATCTAGGTGATACCTCCTAAATCCTAGTTTCTGGATCTATGAGATAGATCTATGTGGATGTAGGGATTCTCTAGGTGTAGTGAGAAGGTATCAATCGATCCTGGGGACAATCACTGGATAGCTTCCAGGGTGGTAAGGACGACTGAATGTCAGTCACAGGCATTGTCTTTACCCTCAGTAGGAGGGACGGTATGTTGGAAGAGTTACAAGCTAGATACCATGACAAACTAGACGATAAAGGCTGGATACATCTCTACCAATGATGCTACCAAAGAGGAAGTCTGGGGATGAACAAGGTTCCTACCATTGTGTGACAATGGAGGTGTGGCTTTTGGCCTAGGAGCCCCGGTCTCATCAGTGACCCAGACATATTCTAAGGTACTATCACCTGATCATGGAGATGGTTGATCTCTAAGAGGTCGAGGTTAGGAGAACAGACTCATAGGTTAACACGGCGGATCCACTCACCGAGGCCTTTCCTGCGAGAGACTTTTATAGGGTGTTGGGTATGCTATACTACAACTGTTAGTTATATGTATACCCTAGAGGCCATTACTGTACATTGGATGTATATTGTAGTGGATGCTGGGACATATATAGGTAGGACTTTCTTGCTCGACATGATAGTACGCTATCTGGTTGCTCTTTATCTTAACATGTATACTTTCTGTCTCTCTGATTACATGTTGATAAAGCCCTTAGGATGTGTACTCGACTTCCAGGACTATGATGCAGATCATACTAGTGGGGCCTGGGCAGTCGATGAGTACATCCTTCATTGTTTCTAGTCGTGGGAATATCGAGACGGGGCATCGATATTACAGAGTAGACTAGCGTATATCTTCTCGACCCATGCGATGGGCTATGGATGATCCCATATCCATTGGTGTTTGACATCAGAGATGGTATGTGGGTGCTCAGTGGAGACTGGGTACACTGAACTGACTCACCGAGAACTCCCAGATGGTATTATACCTCACGTCAGATGGCAGTTATCTGGTGACACTGGTACAGCTTAGTCTGTTGACCCGAGATCGTCATAGAGTCTTGTGTGTCTCCTACTGTGCTTTGATTTCCACCCTACCACGGCTCTACTGAGTTGTGCAAACAGGTGGTTTTTGGGTACAGTCCCGATTCACATGGAGGCAATGAGCGATAGAAGGGGATTCGTCTCTCCCGGTATTGGGGGTGGATGTTGCGCTATGCTCGACTGGCCATAACAGGAAATCCCTGGCCAGGGTTGCAGTGATATACTGGTAAGAGTTATCAGTAGTTTCACGATTGTTATGGACCTTACATCGGCATGACTTATCAAGCTACTGGGGTCTGACATTTACCACCCCTAGGCGAGATATGCGACATATCAGACGAACAGACCGGACTATACGGTAAGTGTTACTGGTTGGATTCACAGGAGTGTGAGCGGGCTTGCTCGTCGATCTTCTGATCGCTCAATACCCGGGTGGCCGTTACGTTTAGCAGACCACTTGCGGCTTATGGGTGTTTGATATGATCATCATCTGCTGCCGGCGTATTGACGAGTCTTTAGAGTCCTACACAGAGGTTTCCTGGCTCAAGCGAAACGAAATAGGAGCGCATATGAGATATGTGCGGGACCGAGAATAATGCGTGTATGTGATACCGCATTCTATTCTCGCGATGAATGTATCGATTGGTTGTATGCGATATAACCTAGTTATCGAATCAAGGATTGATTCGATAAGCCGATACATTGGATATTAGTCGGTTATATGCGATATGACCGGATCGTTAAATCAAGTATTGATTTAATGATTTAACGCATAATTATATATTTGATATATTACTTTGCATTAACTAGTATCGGTTCACTTTAAATGGATTTTCTCACTTGAAATGCACATTGTATATATGATATATTTTAGTGCACATGATTGTATCATGTTTGATGATACATGCTCACTTGGCTTTTTGTAAAGAATTAAACCATGGTTATATGAGTGGTTAGGGTTTTGTTTACTTATTTATTTATTTATTTATTTATTTTGGAAAAGAGAAAATGGTGGCTTTCTTTGTTCTTTGCTTGAAGCTTCTTGAAGCTTCAAAGCATCTTTGACTAAGTGACCATTTTGTCTTCATCTCCTGAACCTAACGATTCAACTAACCCTAGTCCATTCTCTACACTTAACCAAGGTTGGATTATGATAAGAATGAATGGAATTTTCTTTTTAAGTTAATCTTTTTTATTCTATCATATTCTTTTCTTCATCTTCTTCTTCTTCTTCTTCAAGAAGAAAACTTGCCACCATTAATGGCAACTTGAGCAAATGAGTGAGAAATCCAATTCTAAAGTGAACCCACCTCCTATTTCTTCATCCTCTACCTCTTGCCAAGTAGTATAGGATGTTTTCTTCACAAGTTTCATGGCTTGGTGAAGTTGGAGCTTGATCTTGTGTTGCCTCGACGTAGATCATCTTCAGCATCGAAGCCGACGATCTAGCCCGCCCATTTCTCCGATGAAGCCGATGCTAGAGTCCGGGATCCGTATTGGGGACTTCATCATGGAGCCATGGAGGTGGAGGACCGGATCTACAAAGGTTGTAGCCCCTTTCCTTTAGCTATAATTCGTTTATTTGCATCGCATCACCTATATATCTAGTTAACGATCCGTATTGGGGTTTCTCGGCACTTGTAAAATTTTAATTGGCCATATTTGATCACTTGTGAGACCTCATTAGTGTGCCTAGGAACCCTACAGTGGTATCAGAGCCTAACTAGAGCCTTAGGCGAAATGTAGACGACATGTGAAATCCGAACAAACATCGAAACCCTAACTCAAATTGCTCTCTGGACAATTTTCAAAAATGTGGATTTTTGTGAATTAAAAATATTCAGAAATATTAGCAGGAATTTCTAAGAATTATTGTGAAGCACGATCACCTGATTCTATCAAAGTGCGGCGGAACCGCGGCATTAGCATGGCTAATGCGGCGGTTCCGCGGCCATTTTGTCTCTTCTCCCATTGATCTTTGCACAGTAATTCATATATTTTGGTGCTGTATTTTCTGGTAATTTTTAATATGCACTCAAGAGTTGAGTTTTCTGGGTTGTATTGGGAGTTCGTAGATTCGATCGGATTATCAGACTTTGTCTATGTGGCTTTCCGGGTATTTTTAGAATATGTTAAAAAGTTCGACCGGATATAAACACCCATCTTTTCCCCTGTCGGGAAATTTCCAAGTGTTGGATCTTTCCGTGGTTTAATAACGTTCTAAGTAGTGCAAGTAACGCGATGGTCCCTCTAGAAGACAACAAACCTTAACTCGATTATGTGACCGTCTTGAACTGCCCTTTGAACCTTCGGGTTTGGGGCAGTACGGCGTGCCACATGTGAGGCGTTGGCTTGACCCTTCTACGGCTGGACCGTTGGTACTGAGGCATGAAGTGAATGTGTTTAAACTTATTTCATGTGTTGATCTGTTTCGGGAAAACTTAGGTGTTTGACTATTCGATCGGAAAGTTTAACATTTTCTATTTATCTGGAATGGGATACAATACTTGGAATCCACAAGTAGTTATGAGATAACTGATATGAATGTCATAAACACAGCACTTTAGTCTCACTTGATCGGTTGCCACGGAATTTTGATGTGATCAAAAGTCCGTCGCAATCACGTAGCGTACGCGAATACTCGCCGGATAAACTTAATAGACTGCTACACCCCATAGCCCCGACCAAGTGACTATAGGAGAACCCCGTCGCCGAAAGTATCCGTTCGGGTGCTCGCGGCAGCGGTGTTCCGCCTTGGTGCACTTCGTCGACGGCATCGGGGGTGCGGCCGTCTACTAAAGTTTGCGACGAGCATTCGATCAGAATGTCGGGAATCCTGTTGAATTGCCCGACTTGATATTGAAAAGTGTTTTCGATAATGAGACTAAAATGCGGGGTTTATAATTGTTAGGCATGTGATGTCTAAGGAATTCATTTGATTAGGCATGCGATGTCTAAAGAATTTGCGGATTCCAACTGTTGTAGTTTTACACTTTTTTTTCTGTGACCGTAAGTGTAATATGTGATATCGCCGGTTTCGTTGCTATATGTCAACGACAATTGGGATACGCATGTTTACTTACGTTGATGACATGTGATGTTATGTGTTGCTGGATATGTTATATTGGATCATCATGTTCGAATAGCCGGGGTTTTTTTATGTGAGATGAGTGTTTTTCATTTTCATTCATGTAAAAACTTGTATGTAATATTCTTTTATTGGGGCACTTCCAGGTTGCGGATGATGTCACCATTTGTATATTATTTACTTTTCCGTATTAGGATAGACCCAAGGAGGGGAGCACAAGTAACCGGGTTCTGGGGTCCAGTGGGAGACCAACTCGAGGAGTCGAGTCCGGGTCTCCTAACCCTAGAATTGGTAGGGTTGCTTGCCGCTCTCGTAGGGGTCTAGGGGTATGGGATTGGCTATTCATCACGACCGTGGAATCCGTGTTTTATACTGGCTCGTATTAAAAACACGGACGTCCTAGTATATCTAATATTTCATATGATATTTTCTGCTGCGTTATCTGTGATGTGATCATGTGATTTGTTCAGATAGATATTATATATAGTATATATGATATATTATATAGACATTGCTTATGTTTTACACCCGCGCTAGCCCTGCCTCGTTCTGGCGTTAGTTACCTAACCTAACGGTGCAGACGGGACATCGAGGCGAATGCGGATGGCATAAGCGTACGTTATATTTATCTGTGATGTTTAGGTGGACTTAAATGATGGGATATTCATTAATGAGATTAATGAAAGAAAATAAACCTAAAAGATGTTGTGGAATGGAATTTCAAAATAAAAACAGGTAGCTACAGTTCTTGCTTTGCATCGCGGTGTTCATTATAGAACATCCTGCACCTTAATCGATAAGGAAAAGACTGAGATCCCTTCACCGGGAGTGACTCCTTTAGCAATAACTGGCAGATGCTACAATTCTCGGTTTGTCTTTTGATTGCTACTATAGTTTCTGCTTTGCACAGTGATATATATGATATATCCCGCACCTCATTCGACGAGGAAAGGGCCGACGATCCCTTCACCGGGAGTGACCCCTTTAGCAAAACTAGAAAAGCCTCAAAAACATTCCATTTAAAAACCATTTGATTACGCAACGAGATCAAGTTCAAAGCGTTAAAGGTTTTCACAAAAACCATTCGCAACCCTCCGTCATTTTAGGAAGTAGAGTACTTAGTATTCGTGCTGTGTTTGTTGACCATAGTCAAGGCACAGTGTACGGTAGCTAAGTGATGTCTTCCTACAACGCATATGATGCGATTAGTTAGGACAGTCGCGTGACTTTGTTGACCTTAGTTAAGGGTCATGTGGGTGGGTCTAATTAATCACGAAATGACGGGTAGAACTTGACTAGTACTTATGATTTGTTGACCATGTCAGTCTACGCTAGCGCCCCGGCCGTCTACAGACGCCAAATGCGGAACAAAAACTTTTAAACTTGGCGCTATCGTATACTTTAACCCGGATCTGCCATTATTGCTAAACTAACAAACTGTAAAGAGTGTAGGAATGTTATACCGAACGATCCGAGTCCTTCGTTCTTCAACCATCATCCCACGCTCCGTTGCGGCTGCTCCGATCTCGTCGATCTCCGATCTCTTCGTCGAGGTGGCACCACATGATCGGTTCTTTAAACGGGCTCCCGCCTCTGACTCGAGGCAACTCGATCGTCAAGTTTGCTAAAAGAGACGACCAAGAATGATGTAGAGAATGAGTAGATGACTTTGTCTCACTTCGTCCAAATCCGTGGACGATCGGTTAATGAAGTTGCCGAAGGAATCGGGTGATGGAATGAAATGGACTGTGAAATTCCATACACCGATAAAACCTATCATAATCTTTTCTCTCTAAAATGAAATCAACAAGTGAGAGTGTGAGAGTGAGGAGAGAGAGAGGGCAAGCCATATATAGCAAGAGGGAGGTGACCGTAGGAGAGGGGGGTGACCATAAGAGAAACCTTCTCACTTTAAAAATATCTTTAAGAAAACAAGAAGCTTTAATGATAAAGGATGAATCACTTAAACACCTCATCAAGCATTAATGAACCATTAAATGCAACCAATGAAAACTTAACACCAATTAATCCTAGTCACCTCATCTAGAACCTTCTAGAAGAATCCACACTCATCTCAAGAAAAGACAAATCCGTCTTTAACCGAATGTTAAAAGACGGCTGATAGAAAACTGGAAACTGGCAACTTCCAAAAGTGATCCTGAAACGACTTTCAGGATAACCCCGAAACTGTATATATATACCCGCATTTGTATTACGACCGAATACAAATGCAACTGAGACAAAGATATTATACCTACTCAATATAATACTCGGATCTGGCTTAAACCAAAGCCGACCAGTATCATCTGTCCGAAAATCGACACGTGCGTAAACGCACGTGCATTTTCCGAACCCTGCCATAAAACCATACGGCC
The DNA here is from genome assembly GCA_030015575.1 of Agapanthus africanus. Taxonomy (NCBI): domain Eukaryota; kingdom Viridiplantae; phylum Streptophyta; class Magnoliopsida; order Asparagales; family Amaryllidaceae; genus Agapanthus; species Agapanthus africanus. The sequence goes on from JASDDO010000004.1 coordinate 156,922,596, forward strand.
TCTACAACGTTTCGCCCGAACTTGGGAAACTGTCTGTGGGGGACTCTAATGACTCGTCAGCACCCTGGCAGTGGGTTTAACCACAAACCGTCAGCGGCACTAGCAATGCGTAACGGCTGCCCACGGACTGACCTCAAGGGTGGCCGAGGAGCGAACTCAAGGGAGACCGATGAGCGAACTCCTCCGAAAACCCTACTGAGCCTAACAGTGACAATGTATATACAGTCCGGTCCGTTCGTCTATGAGTATCGCATATCCGCCTAGGGGGCTAGCAACGTCAGACCCCCAATAGCAGTATAAGTCGTGTCGGAGTGAAGCCCAATAACACCCTGAGATACTACTGGAGTATCTACCAGTAAATCTCCTGCCACGGCCGTGGGCTTTGTGTAATGGCTCTCCTAGACACAGCACGATCTCGCCCTCAATACCGGGAGAGACGAATCCCCTGCCGATCCGCTCACGTGCCTCCATATGGCTCGGGACTGTACCCAAAAGCTACCTGTTTGCACGACTCCTTTGAGCCGTGGTAGGGTAGAAATCAAAGCACAGTGGGAACTCACACGAGACAAATGACGACCTCAGGTCGATGAACTAACCTGTACACATGTCACCAGGGAACTGCTATCTGACGGTAGATATAATACTAACTAGCAGATTCCCGGCGAGTCCTGTCCGGTGTACTCATAACCCAATGAGCACCTGTATACATCTTAGGTGATCCAACTACACCAGTGGCTTGTGAGACCGGCCACCGCCCCTCGTCGGGGTCTCGACTGTATACACTAGTCTACTCCGGAGTATCGATGCCCTGTATCGAAACTCCCACGACTAGGGACCACAATTAAGGATATGCATATAAACTACCCAACTCTCACGTATATGATCGCCATCATACTGTTGGTAGTAAAGCAAGATCCTAAGGGCTCTATCAAAGTGTAACATGCAATCAGTCACCTGAACATGTACACGACTGATAAAGGCAAACCAGATAGCATACTATCATCTCGAGTAAGACTGTCCTACCGGGATAGGTCCTCCGCAATCATTGCAATCACGTACCTGCGATCCAATAATTGACTATGAGGGCACTATCTCCAACAGACCATAGTTAAGGTCATAAGTGCTAGGGGTAAAAATCTTTATCGGGAGTTTCAAGTGTTGAAATTTGCAATGAGGGCACTATCTCCAACAGACCGTAGTACCTGTCTTAGAATATGTCTGGATATCTGATGGGACCTTAGTTCATAAATGAACTCCATATCCAAACTTCTTAGACTGTATGGATCACTGAACCTAATCAGTATCCGGCACCATGCCACCCACAGTATCCTCTGGAACCACCTGTCCATAATACTGTCCCTCGTCAGAGGGAAAACTAAAACTCTGACAATCACTCTGTCATCTATGTCATCTTTGAAGCCTGGAATGATAACCGTCTCCCGAAAGAGGCTGCCGCTATCAAATCCTTAGAACATGTACTAATGTTCTAAAACTGCTTCCTTATGTTTCTCCAGGATTGGATTAATACAAACTTATTGCAGCTAGTGCAAAAACAACATTTGGTGCGGTACTTGACATCTCATGATTGACTCAATTGCCTAAGCAAGTGATCTGCCAATCATGCGCATCCCTCTCCCCTTTAGTCTGTAAGACATCTTTAGAGAGGGTGACTCCATCACCTACAGGTACACCACCATTGTAGGAGTCAACTATTCCAAAAACCATTAGAATATCTGTCAAAGTACCCACATTGGGAAACTACCCAAATCCAGATCTAAAACCATAGATCAAGAAACCAGAATGTCAAATATTATATCCATATCCTGTCTGGAGAAACAACTGTGTGACGACCTCAGTACAACCGATCGTAGTATAGGAATTTTACTTCCTACTCTGTGTATGTCATCCAGATACCATGACATCACACCCTACTACCTTCTTAACTGATCCATCCCTTATTCTGATTGAAGTCAAAACCATGACTGTCACATCAAAATTAGATGATCTATCTCCGTTATAACTGCTCAAGTCTATAAATAGACATAAGCTACTTGCCCACCATGCTTCCGTTGCTCCCACTGACTATGACAACCCTCCTACCGGGTCTCATAACTTGGGACAACAGTAGTGTCAAGTCTGGGTAGATAAGAACCTCCCTGTCACCGTCCTTGAGGCTACCGAAGTACCTCTCGGGTGTCTGAGATTACCTACCAAATCTGCGGAGTGGCTATTGGAATGTCAAACCTGATTGAATGTATAGGTCCTATTAAATTTTCCGTAATCGTTCGCGGTTCTAGAATCACTTCCAGTTCTACCATACTCCCACTACTGTTTTCTGAAAAAGATCCATTTTTACTAAAACTGTGGCGAGTCAAGAACAATATCACTATTGATCTTCCAAATGGTAGAATATCAACCCTCGTCATAGCCAGGGTCAACCCACAAACAGCCATTACAGAAACGTGCCCTGAGTTATCCAGTGTCTGGTTTTAATCATAAGCTGGACAACTCCCCGTACCTTAGTTTCTTTTAAGGTACGAACTATTCTATATCCAATATAGAAACTTTGGCACTTATTTAATTGGAACCAAGATTCAATCCATGCAGCTGTCTCCAGTGCATATCAACTTAATGGAAAAAGGCTAATCAGCATTACTCAACTTAGGAATCCATCCAATTATGAGTAACCTGAAAGAGAAACACGTTTCTCAAAACCATCACTATCATCTGAATACCATTCACAAGTATCTACATCTTCGTTCTCTTTGAAGAATTCCGATACTTGTGACACCTGGTTCTCCACTTTATTCTTATACCCACAACTTCTCAAAACTTAGACCTTGTATTTCTACGAAACACTTGTCTAAATACTAGAGAAGTTATAAGTAAGCAGAACATAGTACGAGGACCTACCCCTTTGTCCTGATGGACACTGGACAACATACAATACTCTGTATAAGTCCGCTGAGTTAAACAACTCAAAACCTGTGCGTCGTAGGTAGAAAACTGTACCCTGGCGATTTCCTCAAATATCACCAATTACAACGAATTCCGATATAATGAGGATGATCACCCAATTCCCAATATCTTACTCCCACTCATCATCTGTAAAACCATACAGATATGAGAATGAAACCTGGTAAATACATACCCTTGGAGTAAGTGTATAATCGGGAAAACAGTTTTTCCTTTAACAATGCACTGAAACATGAAAATGTTTCGTAGGGGTATCCTGGTATTCATAGTAATGCCTCTTTCATAATCCAATTCATGACTTCAACCGTATATTTTATTGCCATCTCTCCAAATCCCTTTATTTGTCTTTAGTCGTTACCTTCTGTACACCATCGTTAGGCTAAATGGTTTTCTTCCTTCCCTACCGTTCGGCACCAGCCTATGGTTTGGAAGAAGACTATCCAGTAAGCATAATAGGTGTACCCTCCTAAACCAAGGAGTACTCGCAACTGAGAGAAGGTGATGATAAAAGACAACTGAATAATACCTTATTCTTTTAAAGGTGAAATAGGAGTGGCGATGAAGTACGCGGTTTTGGTCGTGAATGGTATCAGTCGCAATTTACTTTGCCCTCTTTCTAATCCCTTTATTTTGTCTTTACATATTGCCTTCTGCACACCCTACTTAGGCTAATTGGTTTTCTTCATTCCCTACCTTTCGGCACCAGCCTATGGTTTGGAATAAGACTATCCAATAAGCGTAATAGGTGTACTCTCCTGAACCAAGGAGCTCTCGCAACCTGAGAGAAGGTGATAATAAAAGACAACTGAATAAACCAATTCTATTTCTCCTGAACCTGGATCCATCCCCGAAGAAGTCCCTTCGAGTTCGTATATAACCATACGATGGATCTATCCAATGGAAGTGGATATCCGCAGTAATACGGGTGTTCTGAGAAATGCAAAGGGTAAAAGAAGGAGTGGCAATGACTTATGCAACTCAGACAGTCCAAAAGCCAGTATTTTAAGAAGGTTCGGTAAACCTGGTCACTGAGTCATAGTCTAGGGTCGGTCAAAGGTTGCTGCCAAAGAGAGAGAGAGAAAAGAAACACTCTGCGTGCACTCTAACCTAGATCAGAATGGTCATCATTTTATCTAATCCGGAAACCTCCCACTGTCCTGTCAAATTCTCCTCTAAACCTACAGAAGAATCAATTGGGATTACCCGAAGAGTAAACCAACTCATCAGTGGGAATCAGGATCCAACTCTCATCGCATGATAACGTGATGGAATGCATCCACGTTACTCATACTCCAGAAGGTATGCGCATACTCGGCAAGTTTCAGTTTCTTTAGAAACTCCTGATATAGTTTTTTGCCCCATGCTCTTATAACCTTGGCGTTAGGTCAAAATGTCATAAGTCACATGCCAAGTTCTACCCATCACTATCTTGTTAATCTGAACCCACCCGCACATGCCCTTGGCGTTAGGTCAAAATGGCAGAACGGCTGTCCCAAACCAACTCATCTATCTATGCAACAATTGAATACCCAGCAGCTACCAAACACTATGCCTTGGCGTTAGGTCAAAATACATAGCTTGAATACTACTGAATACCCAAAAGAAGTGACGGAGGGCTACGGCTGGTTTTTGGCGAAAAACCTTTAGCGTAGTGAACTTGATATCGCTGAAGGAACCTGATAGCTTTTTAAAATATAGTGGCGAAAACCTTTTGCTAAAGAGGTCACTCCCGGTAAAGGGATCTCGGCTCTTTCCTCGTGGAATGAGGTGCAGGATATTCCACTGAATACCGCTATGCAAAGCAACTTGTAATCGACTATAGTGAAGTTATTACTCTGACGCAAACTTCTGTCTAAGGGGTCAGTCCCGGTGAAGGGATATCGGCCCTTGCCCCGTCGAATGAGGTGCAGGATATTCCACTGAATACCGCTATGCATAACAAAAGGAAACGTCTTTGTAACAACACTTTTTAAATTGTTCCAACAACTGTATACAGGTTTGTTTTACTTTGCGTTGATCAGAATCAACGCAGTCCCATCAATCAATCACACCAGAAAAGAACGAAAATAAAATGTACGTATATGCCATCCGCATTCGTCACTGGGTCCCGTCATCACCCGTTAGGTTACTTAACTAACGACAGAGCGGGGACTGGACTAGCGCGGGTGTAAAACATATACAACATCTAATAGTATATAAGACAATATACATAATCGCTCCAGGCGTGATAATATGCAACATTACAGAAAAGTAATAAGCATCACAGAACAATACAGATATCTGGGATCCCCGAGTTTCACAGAGCCGCTGCTGAAACTCGACGTTCCCCTGTCGTGTGGATAGCCTGTGCAATGAAACCTAGACCCCTACGGGTGCGGCAAGTTACCCGCCAAAACCTGAAGCGAGGTAGTCCCCACAGCATAGTGAATGGAACACCCGGCACTTCACGGAATCCGGTAAATTGAGCACCCCTCCTTGGGTCAACCTGTACCCCTTACGAGTGCGGCGAATAGTCTGCCAATTCTGAAGTGGGGCCCCTCTGCCTCTCAAAGCCATGAGATGCGGACCCGTTGCTTTCCCGAACCCGGCTATCCGTGCACTCCGTCTCGGGGCAAAACCTAGTACAGTAATGAAAAATAGTACAACAGGTACATCGACCGCAACCTGGTCGTGCCCCAAAAGAATATTATACAACAGGCAGTGACGGCTGTCCACAAGTTGGACGCTCTCCCCGCAATATCAAATATACAAATAAACTCAAACTGTACTACCATTGCACACTGCTATCCACCACGACAAATCCGCAACATTACAGCACAACACAGAACATCAACGCGAATGTCACGTTCGCAAACCCGTCTAAAAGAACTATAGCAATCAGACGCGGTTTACCGATCAAATGACATTCCCGGTCGGAGATATAATGTAAGCACTGTAAACTAACGTGTTTAAATTTCGATCGACCAAAGACCAAATATCAAAAAGTGGGCCCCACTGCTTACTGGTGAACAGTAACAAAATCTGGGCCAAAACTTTATATTCCAAAAACCCCAAAATCAATCAAAGAACCCACTGTCCAAATTTGGGAGCACGTGCTCCCCACGTGGCCGCGGTTGCGCGGCCAAACCATGGGTTTGGCCGCCCTTCCGCGGCGGTCTGGAGGGATCACGATCCCAAATTTGGTCGTGGTTCTTAGAATTCCCTGCACGGATTTTTAAGACATCCAGAAATAAATTTTGAGACCGTTTAAATTTAACAGAAACTGTCGGGCTTGAATTTTGTGATTTTTGCAATTTTCGATTTCCGGTCGGATCGATGTTTTAAACGCGTTAGCACAAGTTAGTATAGCAAAATGGTGAGGCTCTGATACCACTGTCAGTCTACGCTAGCGCCCCGGCCGTCTACAGACGCCAAATGCGGAACAAAAACTTTTAAACTTGGCGCTATCGTATACTTTAACCCGGATCCGCCATTATTGCTAAACTAACAAACTGTAAAGAGTGTAGGAATGTTATACCGAACGATCCGAGTCCTTCGTTCTTCAACCATCATCCCACGCTCCGTTGCGGCTGCTCCGATCTCGTCGATCTCCGATCTCTTCGTCGAGGTGGCACCACATGATCGGTTCTTTAAACGGGCTCCCGCCTCTGACTCGAGGCAACTCGATCGTCAAGTTTGCTAAAAGAGACGACCAAGAATGATGTAGAGAATGAGTAGATGACTTTGTCTCACTTCGTCCAAATCCGTGGACGATCGGTTAATGAAGTTGCCGAAGGAATCGGGTGATGGAATGAAATGGACTGTGAAATTCCATACACCGATAAAACCTATCATAATCTTTTCTCTCTAAAATGAAATCAACAAGTGAGAGTGTGAGAGTGAGGAGAGAGAGAGGGCAAGCCATATATAGCAAGAGGGAGGTGACCGTAGGAGAGGGGGGTGACCATAAGAGAAACCTTCTCACTTTAAAAATATCTTTAAGAAAACAAGAAGCTTTAATGATAAAGGATGAATCACTTAAACACCTCATCAAGCATTAATGAACCATTAAATGCAACCAATGAAAACTTAACACCAATTAATCCTAGTCACCTCATCTAGAACCTTCTAGAAGAATCCACACTCATCTCAAGAAAAGACAAATCCGTCTTTAACCGAATGTTAAAAGACGGCTGATAGAAAACTGGAAACTGGCAACTTCCAAAAGTGATCCTGAAACGACTTTCAGGATAACCCCGAAACTGTATATATATACCCGCATTTGTATTACGACCGAATACAAATGCAACTGAGACAAAGATATTATACCTACTCAATATAATACTCGGATCTGGCTTAAACCAAAGCCGACCAGTATCATCTGTCCGAAAATCGACACGTGCGTAAACGCACGTGCATTTTCCGAACCCTGCCATAAAACCATACGGCCTCTACAACGTTTCGCCCGAACTTGGGAAACTGTCTGTGGGGGACTCTAATGACTCGTCAGCACCCTGGCAGTGGGTTTAACCACAAACCGTCAGCGGCACTAGCAATGCGTAACGGCTGCCCACGGACTGACCTCAAGGGTGGCCGAGGAGCGAACTCAAGGGAGACCGATGAGCGAACTCCTCCGAAAACCCTACTGAGCCTAACAGTGACAATGTATATACAGTCCGGTCCGTTCGTCTATGAGTATCGCATATCCGCCTAGGGGGCTAGCAACGTCAGACCCCCAATAGCAGTATAAGTCGTGTCGGAGTGAAGCCCAATAACACCCTGAGATACTACTGGAGTACCTACCAGTAAATCTCCTGCCACGGCCGTGGGCTTTGTGTAATGGCTCTCCTAGACACAGCACGATCTCGCCCCCAATACCGGGAGAGACGAATCCCCTGCCGATCCGCTCACGTGCCTCCATATGGCTCGGGACTGTACCCAAAAGCTACCTGTTTGCACGACTCCTTTGAGCCGTGGTAGGGTAGAAATCAAAGCACAGTGGGAACTCACACGAGACAAATGACGACCTCAGGTCGATGAACTAACCTGTACACATGTCACCAGGGAACTGCTATCTGACGGTAGATATAATACTAACTAGCAGATTCCCGGCGAGTCCTGTCCGGTGTACTCATAACCCAATGAGCACCTGTATACATCTTAGGTGATCCAACTACACCAGTGGCTTGTGAGACCGGCCACCGCCCCTCGTCGGGGTCTCGACTGTATACACTAGTCTACTCCGGAGTATCGATGCCCTGTATCGAAACTCCCACGACTAGGGACCACAATTAAGGATATGCATATAAACTACCCAACTCTCACGTATATGATCGCCATCATACTGTTGGTAGTAAAGCAAGATCCTAAGGGCTCTATCAAAGTGTAACATGCAATCAGTCACCTGAACATGTACACGACTGATAAAGGCAAACCAGATAGCATACTATCATCTCGAGTAAGACTGTCCTACCGGGATAGGTCCTCCGCAATCATTGCAATCACGTACCTGCGATCCAATAATTGACTATGAGGGCACTATCTCCAACAGACCATAGTTAAGGTCATAAGTGCTAGGGGTAAAAATCTTTATCGGGAGTTTCAAGTGTTGAAATTTGCAATGAGATTGCATACCTTCTATGTGATAGTTGGATCCCGATACCCACTGCGAGTAATTGTTACTCCTGGGAGAGTTTTGCACTTTGCAATTAGCCGATCAAGTAGGTGTCTAGAAAGGTGTCAACGGGGTTACGCCTCTGGGAAAACGAGGTTTACTGTAATTAGGTCCGTGCGAAAGCACGGGGAACCTCCCTCAAAGTACCGACACTGGCCTGGCTGAAAGATTGGCGAACTTGTAGAGTGTAATTAATCCCGGCTAGTCTTTCCTTTTAAGGTTTGAAGGAAGATTTGATAAAAACAGTGGGAGCCATCCTGATTAGATAAAATATATAACCAATCTAATCTTGCAAGAGCGCACGCAGAGTGTTTTCTTCTCTCTCTCTCCAGGTAGCGACCATATCACGCCTTAATCAAGATAATAATATGGATGTATTGACCGAACCCGCTTGTTATACTGAGCTGGGGAACGTTGGTCCCGCTCCAACTTATAATTGTTATAAGACAGAGCAGGAAATAGAGAATACCAGATTTCCTATGCCGCCCAAACGAAGAAAGTGCATATGATGCATCTCCTTTGGGTGTGTTCATTATAAAGAACTGTTTCTCAGTATCCTCTGAATCCTGGGTATTTGATACTGGATCAGGATCCCAGATATGTAATCTGTTATATAGGGCTACAAAAAGGTAGAAAACTGAGAATGGGTGATAAGTTTCATGAGACAGAAAATGGGGCAAGTGTTGCAGCCAAGTCTGTTGGTCACTGTCACCCTGTATTACCAATACATTGATTCTGAATAAATGCTATTAGATACCGAACCTGATATACAAAATCATATCAATCTCTTTATTTATTAAAGAAATGATAGAATTTTGTATTGATGGATAATGTTTTGAACATTTCCTATATCAAAAGTTGATCGGTTCAGGCACGTTATCTAAAAGCATTGATGTTCTAAATCAAACTACAGTTCCTAGTATACAGAACACACACAAGAGGAAGAGTTCAGAAATGAACGAATCATTCTTGAGGCATTGTAGACTAGGCCATATCAATTCGACCCGACTGGCTGAAGTTACATTTTAGATGCAAATTTAAATCAGTTTGAATTTACATCTTGTGAAACTTGCCAGTCATGTCACAAAGATTAGATGACCATAGCTCTGTTTATTAGAAACAGAGAAAGAGTTAGTAAACTCTTGGGACTGATACATGATGATGTATATAAGGTCCCCTGTCTACACATGCCAGGACCGATTCTTTGTACTTCACTACATTCTCTGATGATCTCTCAAAATTCAGTCATATGTTCCTGTTGAAACATGAGTCCGAACCTTTTGAGATATTCACAGAATATAAGCTAGAAGTAGGGAATCAATACGGGTATAAGTATTATGTCCTATGATAAGATCAGGGAGGAGAATACTTGTGCATGGCATTCCTGGACTATTCTAAAGGAGAATGTGATTCTCTCTCAGTATTACTCCTCTGAATACACCACAGCACAACGGTGTATCAGGGCGGAGCAATAGCACCCTATATGATATGGTGTGCTCTATGATGAGTATCACTGAGTTACCTGTTTCCTTTTAGGGAGTTGTGCACTTGAGAAGTTGTATACCTATTGAATTAGGTTCGAATCAAATCAGTGCCTACCACTCCATATAAGATATGGTGTGGAAAGAGCCTATCTCTTAAGTAAGTTAAGATTTGGGATTGTCCGGACTATGTCAAAAGCAAAATCCGGACAAGATCGAGACAAGGTCAGTTCTGTAGAACTGGAAAGGTTCCAGCTATACAAAACTGCTGCTGATTTGACTGGACCAAAAGATTCTATAGTCCCCGACGAACCTCAGCCTCTCCGCCGATCTAGCAGGGTTCCTCATCCTCCTGAGAGATACCTCGGTTTCTCGATGACAGTGGGAGCGACGAATGCATCATGAGATGATGACCCAACTAGTTTCGAGCAGGTCATCAAGAGTAGGGACTCTGTAAGAATGGCTAGATGCTTAGCGATCTGAGATGGAATCCATGTACACCAGCAAAGTATGGACTTTGGTTGCAATATCTGAAGGGTTAAATCCCCATCAGGAGCAAGTATATCTTGAGAAGATTACTTGGTGTAAATGGAAAGGTTGTGACTTTCAAAGCTAAACTTGTTAAAGGTTTTCGTCATCGACCAGGCTTGGATAATGATGAAACCTTTTCCAGGGACTATGCTTAAGTCCATCCAGATCCTACTTGCCATTGCTACATACCATGACTACGATATCTGGTGGTTGGGTGCCATGACTGCTTTTCTAAAATTATGATTTAGAAGAGAACGTCTATAAGAACACAGCCAGAGGGCTTCGTAAACAGTGGGAGCAGCGGAAATGTGTGCAAGTTGCTTTACATAATGAAGCAGGCATCACGGAGATGGAACGTCTGTTTTGATGTAGTATTTGACTTCATCAAAAATAGTAGATGAACCTTGTATATACAAAACGGTAGTAGAGAGTAAGGTAGTCATCCTCGTATTGTACGTGGACAACATACTCTTGATAGGAAAAGAGTTTCCTATACTACGATCGGTCGATCTCCTCTTATCACAAGGATTCTCCAATAGGATCAAAGTGATACCTCCTAAATCCTGGGATTTGGGTCTATGAGATAGATCTAAATGGATGTTAGGATTCTCACTAGCTGTAGTAAGATTGTATCAATCGATCCTGGGGAGAATCACTGGAAAGGTTCCAGGGTGATAAGGACGACTGAATGTCAGTCGCAGGCATTGTCTTTACCTCGGTAAAGGGACGGTATGTTGGAAGAATTCCAAGCTAGATACCGTGGCAAACTAGACGATAAAGGCTGGCAACATCACTATTAAAGATACTACCAAAGAGGAAGTTTGGGTGTATATTGGTTCATAAGATGAACTAGGTTCCTGCCATTGTATGACAATGGAAGTGTGGTTTTGTCCCTGGAACCCTGGTCCCATCAGTGACCCAGACATATTCTGAGGCAGCATCACCTGATCATGGAGATAGGTGATCTCCAGGTTGATCGAGGTTAGGAGAGTAGACTCAGAGGACAACACGGCGGATCCACTCACGAAGGCCTTTTCCCAAAGAGAGACTTTTATGGGATGGTTGAGTATGTGATACTGCAACCACTGCTACAGATGGCCCTAGTGCAAGTGGGAGATTGTTAGTTATATGTATGCCCTAGAGGCCATTACTGTACATTGGATGTATATTGTAGTGGATGCTGGGACATATATAGGTAGGACTTTCTTGCTCGACATGATAGTACGCTATCTGGTTGCTCTTTATCTTAACATGTATACTTTCTGTCTTTCTGATTACATGTTGATAAAGCCCTTAGGATGTGTACTCGACTTCCAGGACTATGATGCAGATCATACTAGTGGGGCCTGGGTAGTCGATGAGTACATCCTTCATTGTTCCTAGTCGTGGGAATATCGAGACGGGGCATCGATATTACAGAGTAGACTAGCGTATATCTTCTCGACCCATGCGATGGGCGATGGATGATCCCATATCCATTGGTGTTTGACATCAGAGATGGTATGCGGGTGCTCAGTGGAGACTGGGTACACTGAACGGACTCACCGAGAACTCTCAGATGGTATTATACCTCACGTCAGATGGCAGTTCTCTGGTGACACTGGTACAGCTTAGTCTGTTGACCCGAGATCGTCATAGAGTCATGTGTGTCTCCCACTGTGCTTTGATTTCCACCCTACCACGGCTCTACTGAGTTGTGCAAACAGGTGGTTTTTGGGTACAGTCCCGATTCACATGGAGGCAATGAGCGATAGGAGGGGATTCGTCTCTCCCGGTATTGGGGGTGGATGTTGCGCTATGCTCGACTGGCCATAACAGGAAATCCCTGGCCAGGGTTGCAGTGATATACTGGTAAGAGTTATCAGTAGTTTCACGATTGTTATGGACCTTACGTCGGCATGACTTATCAAGCTACTGGGGTCTGACGTTTACCACCCCTAGGCGAGATATGCGACATATCAGACGAACAGACCGGACTATACGGTAAGTATTACTGGTTGGATTCGCAGGAGTGTGAGCGGGCTTGCTCGTCGATCTTCTGATCGCTCAATACCCGGGTGGCCGTTACGTTTAGCAGACCGCTTGCGGCTTGTGGGTGTTTGATATGATCATCATCTGCTGCCGGCGTATTGACGAGTCTTCAGAGTCCTACACAGAGGTTTCCTGGCTCAAGCGAAACGAAATAGGAGCGCATATGAGATATGTGCGGGACCGAGAATAATGCGTGTATGTGATACCGCATTCTATTCTCGCGATGAATGTATCGATTGGTTGTATGCGATATAACCTAGTTATCGAATCAAGGATTGATTCGATAAGCCGATACATTGGATATTAGTCGGTTATATGCGATATGACCGGATCGTTAAATCAAGTATTGATTTAATGATTTAATGCATAATTATATATTTGATATATTACTTTGCATTAACTAGTATCGGTTCACTTTAAATGGATTTTCTCACTTGAAATGCACATTGTATATATGATATATTTTAGTGCACATGATTGTATCATGTTTGATGATACATGCTCACTTGGCTTTGTGTAAAGAATTAAACCATGGTTATATGAGTGGTTAGGGTTTTGTTTACTTACTTATTTATTTATTTATTTATTTTGGAAAAGAGAAAATGGTGGCTTTCTTTGTTCTTTGCTTGAAGCTTCTTGAAGCTTCAAAGCATCTTTGACTAAGTGACCATTTTGTCTTCATCTCCTAAACCAAACCATTCAACTAACCCTAGTCCATTCTCTACACTTAACCAAGGTTGGATTATGATAAGAATGAATGGAATTTTCTTTTTAAGTTAATCTTTTTTATTCTATCATATTCTTTTCTTCATCTTCTTCTTCTTCTTCTTCAAGAAGAAAACTTGCCACCATTAATGGCAACTTGAGCAAATGAGTGAGAAATCCAATTCTAAAGTGAACCCACCTCCTATTTCTTCATCCTCTACCTCTTGCCAAGTAGTATAGGATGTTTTCTTCACAAGTTTCATGGCTTGGTGAAGTTGGAGCTTGATCATGTGTTGCCTCGACGTAGATCATCTTCGGCATCGAAGCCGACGACCTAGCCCGCCCATTTCTCCGATGAAGCCGATTCTAGAGTTCGGGATCCGAAATGGACAGCGAGGGGACTTCATCACGGAGCCATGGAGGTGGAGGACCGGATCTACAAAGGTTGTAGCCCCTTTCCTTTAGCTATAATTCGTTTATTTGCATCGCATCACCTATATATCTAGTTAACGATCCGCATTAGGGTTTCTCGGCACTTGTAAAATTTTAATTGGCCATGTTTGTGTAAGTCTACGGTAGCGCCCCGGCCGTCTACAGACGCCAAATGCGGAACAAAAACTTTTTAACTGGCGCTATCGTATACTTTCACCCGGATCTGCCATTATTGCTAAACTAACAAACTGTAAAGAGTGTAGAAAGGTTATACCGAACGATCAGAGTCCTTCGTTCTTTAACCATCATCCCACGGTCCGTTGCGGCTGCTCCGATCTCGTCGATCTCCGATCTGCTCGTCCAGGTGGCACCACATCAACGATTCTTTAAACGGGCTCCCGCCTCTGACTCGAGGCAACTCGGTCGTCATGTTTGCTAAAAGAGACGACCAAGAATGATGTAGAGAATGAGTAGATGACTTTGTCTCACTTCGTCCAAATCCGTGGACGATCGGTTAATGAAGTTGAGGTGGGAATCGGGTGATGGAATGAAATGAGCTGTGAAATTCCATACACCGAAAACTATCATAATCTTTTCAAATGAAACATCAAGTGAAGTGAGAGAGAGAGGAGGGGCCGGCCATATATATGGAGAGGGGGTGAGTGTAGGAGAGAAGAGGGTGACCATAAAAAGCTTCTCACAAAAAATATCAAGAACAAATATCCTAAGGATAAACAAGAATCATTAATGTCAAAGCATGAGTCATAATACACCTCATCAAGACATTAATGACCCCATTAATGCACTAATGACTCACCAAGCCAAGTCACCCTCTCTAGAACCATCTAGAAGCATGACTCACCCTCAATCAAGAAAAGATAAATCCGTCTTTAACCGAATGTTAAAAGACGGCCGATAGAAAACAGGAAACTGGCAACTTCCAAAAGTGATCCTGAAACGACTTTCAGGATAACCCCGTAACTGTATAAATATACCCGCATTTGTATTACGACCGAATACAAATGCAACTGAGACAAAGATATTATATCTACTCAATACAATACTCGGATCCGGCTTAAACCAAAGCCGACCAGTATCATCTGCCCGAAAAATAACACGTGCGTAAACGCACGTGCATTTTCCGAACCCTGCCATAAAACCATACGGCCTCTACAATGTTTCGCCCGAACTTGGGAAACTGTCTGTGGGGGACTCTAATGACTCGTCAGTACCCTGGCAGTGGGTTTAACCACAAACCGTCAGCGGCACTAGCTATGCGTAACGGCTGCCCATGGACTGACCTCAAGGGAGGCCGATGAGCGAACTCATCCGGAAACCCTACTGAGCCTAACAGTGACAATGTATATACAGTCCGGTCCGTTCGTCTATGAGTATCGCATATCTGCCTAGGGGGCTAGTAACGTCAGACCCCCAATAGCAGTATAAGTCGTGTCGGAGTGTAGCCCAATAACACCCTGAGATACTACTGGAGTACCTACCAGTAAATCTCCTGCCATGGCCATGGGCTTTGTGTAATGGCTCTCCTAGATACAGCATGACCTCGCCCCCAATACCGGGAGAGACGAATCCCCTGCCGATCCGCTCACGTGCCTCCATATGGCTCGGGACTGTACCCAAAAACTACCTGTTTGCACGACTCCTTTCAGCCGTGGTAGGGTAGAAATCAAAGCACAGTGGGAACTCACACGAGACAAATGACGACCTCAGGTCGATGAACTAACCTGTACACATGTCACCAGGGAACTGCTATCTGACGATATGTATAATACCAACTAGCAGATTCCCGGCGAGTCCTGTCCGGTGTACTCATAACCCAATGAGCACCTGTATACATCTTAGGTGATCCAACTGACACCAGTGGCTTGTGAGACCGGCCACCGCCACTCGTCGGGGTCTCGACTATACACACTAGTCTACTCCGGAGTATCGATGCCCTGTCTCGAAACTCCCACGACTAGGGACTACAATTAAGGATATGCATATAAACTACCCAACTCTCACGTATATGATCGCCATCATACTGTTGGTAGTAAAGCAAGATCCTAAGGGCTCTATCAAAGTGTAACATGTAAGCAGTCACCTGAACATGTACACGACTGATAAAGGCAAACCAGATAGCATACTATCATCTTGAGTAAGACTGTCCTACCGGTATAGGTCCTCCGCAATCATTGCAATCACGTACCTGCGATCCAATAATTGACTCTGAGGGCACTATCTCCAACAATCTCCCACTTGCACTCAAGGCTAATTATTGCAATGTCGACTACTCACAGCCCGTGTGAAACCGAACATCCAACTCCTCTACTAATCAGTTTCATAAAGCCCGTTCATAAAACTATTGTGTTCGAGAAATAGCCTCAGTGAGTGGATCCGCCTAGAAGTTTCTTTCTATGTCTCTCTTAATCTCAAATTCGCGGAGAAAGCCATCTCCCGAATTGAGTAATACCTGTCTTAGAATATGTCTGGACATCTGATGGGACCTAGTTCATAAATGAACTCCAAATCCAAACTTCTTAGACTATATCAATCACTGAACCTAATCAGTATCCGGCACCATGCCACCCACAGTATCCTTTTGGACCACCTGTCCATAATACTGTCCCTCGTCAGAGGGAAAACTGTAACTCTGACAATCACTCTGTCATCCATGTCACCTTTGAAGCCTGGAATGATAATCGTCTCCCGAAGGAGGCTGCCATCATCAAATCCGTAGAACATGCACTTATGTTCTAAAACTGCTTCCTTATGTTTCTCCAAGATTGGATTAATACAAACTTATTGCATCTAGTGCAAAAACAACATTTTGTATGGTACTTGACATCTCATGATTGACTTAATTGCCTAAGCAAGTGATCTGCCAATCATGCACATCCCTCTCCCCTTTAGTCTGTAAGACACCTTTAGAGAGGTTGACTCCATCACTTGCAGGTACACCACCATGCCAGGAGTCATCTATTCTAAAAACCATTAGAATACTGTCAAAGTACCCACATTGGGAAACTACCCAAATCCAGATCTAAAACCATATATCTAGAAACCAGAATGTCAAATATTATATCCATATCCTGTCTGGAGAAACAACTGTGTGATGACCACAGTACAACCGATCGTAGTATAGGAATTTTACTTCCTACTCTGTGTATGTCATCCAGATACCATGACATCACACCCTACTACCTTCTTAACAGATCCATCCCCTATCCTGATTGAAGTCAAACCCATGACTGTCACATCAAAATTAGATGATCTATCTCCGCTATAACTTCTCAAGTCTATAAATAGATATAAGCATCTTGCCCACTATGCTTCCGCTGCTCTCACTGACTACGACAACCCTCCTACCGGGTCTCATATCCTGGAACAACAGTAGTGTCAAGTCTGGGTAAACAAGATCCTCCCTGTCACCGTCCTTGAGGCTACCGGAGTACCTCTCGGGTGTCTGAGGTTACCCATCATATCTGCGGAGTGGCTATTGGAATGTCAAACCTGATTGAATATATAGGTCCTATTAAATTTTCCGTAATCGTTCGCGGTTCTGGAATCACTTCCAGTTCTACCATACTCCCACTACTGTTTTCTGAAAAAATCCATTTTACTAAAACTGTGGCGAGTCAAGAACAATATCACTATTGATCTTCCAGATGGTAGAATATCAACCCTCGTCATAGCCAGGGTCAACCCACAAACAGCCATTACAGAAACGTGCCCTGAGTTATCCAGAGTCTGGTTTTAAGCATAAGCTGGACAACTCCCCGTACCTTAACAACTTTTAAGGTACGAACCATTCTATATCCAATATAGAAACTTTGGCACTTATTTAATTGGAACCATATTCAAATCATGCAGCTGTCTCCAGTGCATATCAAATTAATGGAAAGAGGCTAATCAGCATTACTCAACTTAGGAATCCATCCAATTATGAGTAACCTGAAAGAGAAACACGTTTCTCAAAACCATCACTATCATCTGAATACCAATCACAAGAATCTACATCTTCGATCTCTTTGAAGAATCCCGATACTTGTGACACCTGGTTCTCTACTTTATTCTTATACCCACAACTTCTCAAAACTTAGACCTTGTATTTCTACGAAACACTTGTCTAAATAGAGAAGTCATAAGTAAACAGAACATAGTACGAGGACCTACCCCTTTGTCCTGATGGACACCGGACAACATACAATACTCTGTATAAGTCCGCTGAGTTGAATAACCTGTGCGTCGTAGGTTGAAAACTGTACCCTGGCGATTTCCTCAAATATCACCAATTACAACGAATTCCGATATAATGAGGATGATCACCTAATTCCCAATAACTTACTCCCACTCATCATCTGTAAAACCATACAGATATGAGAATGAAACCTGGTAAATACATACCCTTGGAGTAAGTATCTAATCGGGAAAACAGTTTTGCTTTAACAATGCACTGAAACATGAAAATGTTTCGTATGGGTATCCTGGTATTCATAGCAATTCCTCTTCCATAATCCAATTCATGACTTTAACCATATATTTCACTGCCATCTCTCCAAGTCCTTTTATTTGTCGCTACCTTCTGCACACCATCATTAGGCTAAATGGTTTTCTTCCTTCCCTACCGTTCGGCACTAGCCTATGGTTTGGAAGAAGACTATCCAGTAAGCATAATAGGTGTACCCTCCTAAACCAAGGAGTACTCATATCTTGAGAGAAGCTGATGATAAAAAACAACTGAATAATACCTTATTCCTTTAAAGGTGAAATAGGAGTGGCGATGAAGTACGTGGTTTTGGTCGTGAATGATATCAGTCGCAATTTACTTTGCCCTCTTTCTAATCCCTTTCATTTTGTCTTTACATATTACCTTCTGCACACCCTACTTAGGCTAATTGGTTTTCTTCATTCCCTACCTTTCGGCACCTGCCTATGGTTTGGAATAAGACTATCCAATAAGCGTAATAGGTGCACTCTCCTAAACCAAGGAGCTCTCGCAACCTGAGAGAAGGTGATAATAAAAGACAACTGAATAAACCAATTCTATTTCTCCTGAACCTTGATCCATCCTCGAAGAAGTCTCTTCGAGTTCGTATATAACCATACGATGGATCTATCCAATGGAAGTGGATGTCCGTAGTAATACGGGTGTTCTGAGAAATACAAAGGGTAAAAGAAGGAGTGGCAATGACTTATGCAACTCAGACAATCCAAAAGCCAGTAATTTAATAAGGTTCGGTCAACCTGGTCACTGAGTCATAGTCTAGGGTCGGTCTAAGGTCGCTGCCAAAGAGAGAGAGAAAAGAAACACTCTGCGTGCACTCTAACCTAGATCAGAATGGTTATCACTTTATCTAATCCGGAAATGTCCCACTGTCCTGTCAAATTCTCCTCCAAACCTAAAAGAAGAATCAATCGGGATCACCCGAAGAGTAAACCAACTCATCAGTGGGAATCGGGATCCAACTCTCATCGTATGATAACGTGATGGAGTGCATCCACGTTACTCACACTCCAGAAGGTATGCGCATACTTGGCAAGTTTCAGTTTCTTTAGTAACTCCCGATATGATTTTTTTTGCCCCATGCTCTTATAACCTTGGCGTTAGGTCAAAATGTCATAAGTCACATGCCAAGTTCTACCCGTCACTATCTTGTTAATTTGAACCCACCCGCACATGCCCTTGGCGTTAGGTCAAAATGGCAGAACGGCTGTCCCAAACCAACTCATCTATCTATGCAACAATTGAATACCCAGCAGCTACCAAATACTATGCCTTGGAGTTAGGTCAAAATACATAGCTTGAATACTACTGAATACCCAAAAGAAGTGACGGAGAGCTACGGCTGGTTTTTGACGAAAAACCGTTAACGTAACGAACTTGATATCGCTGAAGGAACCTGATAGCATTTTTAAAATATAGTGGCGAAAACCTTTTGCTAAAGAGGTCACTCCCGGTGAAGGGATCTCGGCTCTTTCCTCGTGGAATGAGGTGCAGGATATTCCACTGAATACCGCGATGCAAAGCAACTTGTAATCGACTATAGTGAAGTTATTACCCTGACGCAAACTTCTGCCCAAGGGGTCAGTCCCGGTGAAGGGATATCGGCCCTTGCCCCGTCGAATGAGGTGCAGGATATTCCACTGAATACCGCTATGCAAAACAAAAGGAAACGTCTTTGCAATAACACCTTTTAAATTTGCTCCAACAACTGTAAACATGTTTTCTTTACTTTGCATTGATCAGAATCAACACAGTCCCATCAATCAATCACACCAGAAAAGAACGAAAATAAAATGTACGTATATGTCATCCGCATTCGTCACTGGGTCCCGTCATCACCCGTTAGGTTACTTAACTAACGACAGAGCGGGGACTGGACTAGCGCGGGTGTAAAACATATACAACATCTAATAGTATATAAACCAATATACAATAATCGCTCCAGGCGTGATAATATGCAACATTACAGAAAAGTAATAAGCATCACAGAACAATACAGATAATCTGGGATTCCCGGGTTTCACAGAGCCGCTGCTGAAACCCGACGTTCCCCTGGTCGTGTGGATAGCCTGTGCAATGAAACCTAGACCCCTACGGGTGCGGCAAGTTACCCGCCAAAACCTGAAGCGAGGCAGCCCCCTACAGCAAAGTGAATGGACCACCCTGCACTTCACGGAATCCGGTAATCTTGGGCACCCCTCCTTAGGTCAACCTGTACCCCCTACGAGTGCGGCGAATAGTCTGGCAATTCTAGAGTGGGGCCCCTCTGCCTCTCAAAGCCATGAGATGCGGACCAGTTGCCCCTCCAGAACCCGGCTATCCGTGCACTCCGTCGCGGGGTAAAACCTAGTACAGTAATGAAAAATAGTACAACAGGTACATCGACCGCAACCTGGTCGTGCCCCAAAAGAATATTATACAACAGGCAGTGACGGCAGTCCACAAGTTGGTCGCTCGCCCCGCAATATCAAATGTACAAATAAACTCAAACTGCACTACCATTGCACACTGCTATCCACCAGGACAAATCCGCAACATCACAGCACAACACAGAACATCAACGCGAATGTCACATTCGCAAACCCGTCTAAAAGAACTATAGCAATCGGACGCGGTTTACCGATCAAATGACATTCCCGGTCGGAGATATAATGTAAGCACTGTAAACTAACATGTTTAAATTTCGATCGACTAAATATCACAAAGTGGGCCCCACGAACAACTGGTGAACAGTAACAAAATCTGGGCCCAAAAGATATATACCAAAAACCCCAAATTCCAGAGGAGAATACACTGTGCAAGTTTGGGGGCATGATCACACAGAACGGCCGAGGATGCGCGGCCAAACCATGGGTTTGGCCGCGATTCCGCGGTAGTCTTGTCGATTCATGTGCCCAAATTTGTACGGTGTTCTTATAAAACCCTGCACAGTTTTCTGAGATATGTAGAATAATTTTAGGACATCATTTAAAATCTACAGAAACTGTGAACTTGAAATTTGCAGTTTTTGATTTCCGGTTCGATCGATATTTTAAACGCATTAGAATAAGTTAGTATAGCAAAATGGTGAGGCTCTGATACCACTGTAAGTCTACGGTAGCGCCCCGGCCGTCTACAGACGCCAAATGCGGAACAAAAACTTTTTAACTGGCGCTATCGTATACTTTCACCCGGATCTGCCATTATTGCTAAACTAACAAACTGTAAAGAGTGTAGGTTATACCGAACGATCCGAGTCCTTCTTTCTTTAACCATCATCCCACGCTCCGTTGCGGCTGCTCCGATCTCTTCGATCTCCGATCTGCTCGTCCAGGTGGCACCACATCAACGATTCTTTAAACGGGCTCCCGCCTCTGACTCGAGGCAACTCGGTCGTCAAGTTTGCTAAAAGAGACGACCAAGAATGATGTAGAGAATGAGTAGATGACTTTGTCTCACTTCGTCCAAATCCGTGGACGATCGGTTAATGAAGTGGCCGGGGGAATCGGGTGATGGAATGAAATGAGCTGTGAAATTCCATACACCGAAAACTATCATAATCTTTTCAAATGAAACATCAAGTGAAGTGAGAGAGAGAGGAGGGGCCGGCCATATATATGGAGAGGGGGTGAGTGTAGGAGAGAAGAGGGTGACCATAAAAAGCTTCTCACAAAAAATATCAAGAACAAATATCCTAAGGATAAACAAGAATCGTTAATGTCAAAGCATGAGTCATAAT
This sequence comes from Agapanthus africanus, assembly GCA_030015575.1. Classification (NCBI taxonomy): domain Eukaryota; kingdom Viridiplantae; phylum Streptophyta; class Magnoliopsida; order Asparagales; family Amaryllidaceae; genus Agapanthus; species Agapanthus africanus. Next base: position 156,944,627 of record JASDDO010000004.1, read on the forward strand.
ACACCTCATCAAGACATTAATGAACCCATTAATGCACTAATGACTCACCAAGCCAAGTCACCCTCTCTAGAACCATCTAGAAGCATGACTCACCCTCAACCAAGAAAAGATAAATCCGTCTTTAACCGAATGTTAAAAGACGGCTGATAGAAAACTGGAAACTGGCAACTTCCAAAAGTGATCCTGAAACGACTTTCAGGATAACCCCGTAACTGTATAAATATACCCGCATTTGTATTACGACCGAATACAAGTGCAACTGAGACAAAGATATTATATCTACTCAATACAATACTCGGATCCGGCTTAAACCAAAGCCGACCAGTATCATCTGCCCGAAAAATAACACGTGCGTAAACGCACGTGCATTTTCCGAACCCTGCCATAAAACCATACGGCCTCTACAATGTTTCGCCCGAACTTGGGAAACTGTCTGTGGGGGACTCTAATGACTCGCCAGTACCCTGGCAGTGGGTTTAACCACAAACCGTCAGCGGCACTAGCTATGCGTAACGGCTGCCCATGGACTGACCTCAAGGGAGGCCGATGAGCGAACTCATCCGGAAACCCTACTGATCCTAACAGTGACAATGTATATACAGTCCGGTCCGTTCGTCTATGAGTATCGCATATCTGCCTAGGGGGCTAGTAACGTCAGACCCCCAATAGCAGTATAAGTCGTGTCGGAGTGTAGCCCAATAACACCCTGAGATACTACTGGAGTACCTACCAGTAAATCTCCTGCCATGGCCATGGGCTTTGTGTAATGGCTCTCCTAGACACAGCACGACCTCGCCCCCAATACCGGGAGAGATGAATCCCCTGCCGATCCGCTCACGTGCCTCCATATGGCTCGGGACTGTACCCAAAAACTACATGTTTTCACGACTCCTTTGAGCCGTGGTAGGGTAGAAATCAAAGCACAGTGGGAACTCACACGGGACAAATGACGACCTCAGGTCGATGAACTAACATGTACACATGTCACCAGGGAACTGCTATCTGACGATATGTATAATACCAACTAGCAGATTCCCGGCGAGTCCTGTCCGGTGTACTCATAACCCAATGAGCACCTGTATACATCTTAGGTGATCCAACTGACACCATTGGCTTGTGAGACCGGCCACCGCCCCTCGTCGGGGTCTCGACTGTACACACTAGTCTACTCCGGAGTATCGATGCCCTGTCTCGAAACTCCCACGACTAGGGACCACAATTAAGGATATGCATATAAACTACCCAACACTCACGTATATGATCGCCATCATACTGTTGGTAGTAAAGCAAGATCCTAAGGGCTCTATCAAAGTGTAACATGTAATCAGTCACCTGAACATGTACACGACTGATAAAGGCAAACCAGATAGCATATTATCATCTTGAGTAAGACTGTCCTACCGGTATAGGTCCTTCGTAATCATTGCAATCACGTACCTGCGATCCAATAATTGACTCTGAGAGCACTATCTCCAACAGTTTGATCACTTGTGAGACCTCATTAGTGTGCCTAGGAACCCTACAACAACAAATGGCCTTAGAGCAAGTGGGAGATTGTTAGTTGTATATATGCCCTAGAGGCAATTATTGTACATAAGATGTATATTACAGTGGATCCTGAGGCATATATAGGTAGGACTTTCTTGCTCGACATGATAGTACGCTATCTGGTTTCTCTTCATCTTAACATGTGTTGTGTTGTGTTTCATATCTTTATATGCATGTTGATGAAGCCCTTAGGATTATGCTTGACTACCAGGATTATGATGAGATCATACTAGTGGGGCCTAGACAGTCTATAAGCATATCCTTTAATGGTTCCTAGTCGAGGGTATATCGAGACAGGGCATCGGTATTAACAGATTTGACTAGTGTGTACGTTTCTTGACCCTGGGGGCGATGGTTGATTCCACAACCGTTGGTGTTTGACATCAAAGATTATACACAGGTGCTCATTGGAGAATGGGTACACCGAACAGGACTCGTCGAGAACTCCTAGATGGTATATATATACCTATTGTCAGATAGCAGTTCTCTGGTGACACTTGTACAGGTTAGTCTGTAGACCCGAGATCGTCATGGAGTCTTGTGTGGTTCCCACTGTACTTTGATTTCCACCCTACCATGGCTCTATTGAGTCATGCAAATAGGTGGACTTTGGGTACAGTCCCGAATCACATGGAGACAGTGAGTGATAGGAGGGGTTTCGTCTCTCCCGGTATAGGGAGTTGATGTCGCGCTATGTTTGATCGGCTATAACACCTAAATCCTTGGCCAGGGTTCTCGAGGTTTACTGATAAGTGTTATAAGTAGTTCCTCGAACTGTTATGAGCCGTAAATCGACATGACTTATAAAATTACTGGGGTCTGACATTCACCACCCCTAGACTTCATATGCGACGTATCAGACGAAGAGACTGGACTGTACGGTAAGTGTTGCTTGCAAGCTCGTTGGGGATGTGATGAGTTCGCTCGTCAGCCACCTTTTCGTCATGTACCTGGATAGATGTTACGCACAGCTACTGCCGCTGACGTGCTTGTGGTTAAACCCACTGCCAGCATACTGTCGAGTCTTTAGAGTCCCACACAGAGGGTTCCCTCGTTCAGGCGAAAGATGTAGAGGTCGTAAGTTGTTATGGCAGCCGTAAGGTGTTGCGGCAGGGTTTCGATTATGTTCGTGTAATTGTACAGGAATAATAATCGGAAGGATAATACTGGTAGGTTTTGGTTTAAGCCGGATATCGTTATTATATTATTGGATTAATAGTATTCGTATTTTTCGAAATTCGGATACGGGAATACGGTATACGGTATAAGGAGGAGGGGTATTCTTGTAATTGTTACAAGAATACCTTCTAGAATGTGCCACCTCATAATGACATTATTTATTTTATGAAAATAAATAAATGAGGTGGAAATTAAGAAAGTCTAAGCATGGTTGTAAGAATGGCTTGTATTATATTTTATGGTTTTGGAGTTACTATTGAAGCATGGTGCTAATTTTATAATGCATGCTTCAATTATTTCATTTGTGCCATATCCTTCATCGTGCTTGATTTTCTTCTCATTATCAAAAACTCTTTCTCTCTCCTTCTTCTCTCCTCCTTCTTCTTCCTTGCTTTAACACCCATATGAGATGTGAATCAAAAGCCAAGGATCAAAGATAATCCAATACAAAAAATCTCTACATGTCACGACCCGAAAGTACGGAACGTGACTGGCACTTAGATTACGAGACGTCTAAAGGCGTAACGTAACCTAAGTCAGCCAAAGCCCAGAAAATCTAACCCAAAAACAAAAGAGAGTGAAGGAAAACCTTAAATGAAAACGGTTTTTAAATCAATTAAGTTGCAAAGAATCCCTTTTTAAAAACATCATAAATTTCTGAAAATTTCGGCAGAGTCTCCCATGTATTTTCTATCCCCCAAAATGGGTATAACAAGATAATAAACCTGTAATCATAAAATGGCATCCCCAAGCGGGAGCTAGCTCTTCGCCTAAGACGGATCACAACCACATGCAATATAATAACCATATCAAGAAAAGAGTATAAAAGAAACGCAAAATATCAGAAAACACATCGCCGGCTCAAGTGAGCTCGACCCAAAAGAAACCACAAATATACAACCTCTCAGTCTCACCACTAGGTCATATATACAATATAAAGTGGTAGATGGAGAATAATAGATACAATGATAAAGCAAAAGGAAATAAAGTGTGCTCGCAACCCACCTACGGGCGATGTCGCGAGTCTGAGCAAAATGAGCTGATGATAAGATAGCCGCCGCTACAAGACTGATGAGTCCGACCTGCAAGACACTGTGGCATAACGGGGGTGAGTTGCCAGCTCGTGAGTAAATATAACATCTAATAAGGCAATCGTAAGAATGCACGCAATGCACCACAACATGCATGTCCATATGTGCTATAATAGCTCTAGTATGCATGCACATGTATGCAATGTCATTTCTAACTCTTTAAGTGTTTTAAATGCTAAGGGTACTGCGTTCTTAACTTTTAGAAAATGAATATCTGTATAATAGCTAAGTACCATCAAGAAATCATCTGAAAACCCGTGTCAAGCATAGACACCAAATAGGAATCATATCTGTCTCAATATCGGGCTCCATCAGTCCGGATCGGCCCATATCATAAATCTCACGACAACGGTCGGTATCCTCCGGATATCCGCCGCGCCAGACATCACCGGTAGGTAGTCTTCCCCTGCCAGGCTCATCGTCTACAACTCGATCTTCTTGCCCCGAGGTACCATACCGGGCCCGCCATGTACCCGAGACGGTTCATCCACTCCTCGAATCGGGTCTCGAAATCCAACAGAAAACATGAAAACTCATGGTGGATGACACATACATCACGAGAAAACCGCAACTTTGTTTTAAAAAAATGATAAATATAAGCTTTTGTTAAATTCTTGCGGTTTTCCCCAAAAATCCAGAAATCGCAGCAATACTGAAATCCTCAAGAAAATCATAATGTTCACATGTTATCTATGATAAATGTCTATGATATCAATGTATATGATGTGAGTTTTGGCTAGAGATCTATGTAAATATGATGATGATGCGAGATATATGCATGCGATGCAATTTCATATATCAAGTATGAATGCAGGTGACGATATTAAGATAAACAGGTTCTATAGTGCACGTGGCATGGCAATTACCAAAGGCGTGTGTCTCACATGAATAGTGCGCGTGCAACAGATGCCAATGGTAATGGTGTTCGTGTCCTACGAAGTGATATCGCATAAATATAGATGAATGTCCTTGCAATCTAATATACTGTTCGCTATAAGGGTATGCAGTGTACATGAATGGATAAGCTAGCTAACAATATAAATCTTGCAAAAAGTAGGGTAATCCTAACTAGGGGGGCGCATCACGCCATCCAGACGATTCCCCCATAGATGAATACATCTACTCACCTGAAATCCCCGCTAAACCGTTCCGGCCACCGCCTTGCCTTTTCGCGCCGTGTCCGATGTTTCCCCGACCGATCCTATATTTGCACAATACCAAGCATAAGATTACAAAACCTAAAATGATGCAAGTCACAATATACAATTATCAACGCTCTCGAATTACTCATAGCATGCACTCGGTGCGCGGGAAAACGCACGAAAATCGCTAACTTTAAACTAGAATCGTCTTTTCGGGAAAATCGACAAAACTAAAATCCGGCTAGACAAAACCCCGCGTTCGCGCACTCTAATAGTCCTATACGAAGCTAATTATATCGCTAACATAACGCAATTTGATCGCATTCTAATTTTTGAAAAAATCTAGTAAGCAATTTGCTTACCGATTCGATACAAACATCGCAATTTTGTCGATTTAGCGAGCACAACACTACACAATTAACCACTCCAATCAATTAGATAACAAAACCCTAACTTAAATCCAACCACCATGCTACAAACCCTAATTTAAAATCAAATCCTTCTCTTGATTTTCCTAAACAAACATTTACTACTAAACTAATACTTCAAATTTCAATTCTAGCATATTTAAACTACAAGTTAACAAAAAGATTAGAATTTTCACCTCACAAGCTTGAACCCTAGCTTGATCAAGTCACCAAGAAGCCTCCTTTCATCAAGTTTTTGAACTAATTTGGGTTGAAGAGAGATTGGATTAGGGTTTTGGTTTGAATGGGTTAATGAATTTGTTGATTTTTAATGGATTTTAGCAAAGAAATGAAGCAAGAAATGAAGTGAGAAATGAAGGGGGAGCTGCTGAAATTCGACCAGCAGGAAGAGGAGGAGGGTGTGGGGAAATTTGGAGAAGTTTCTAGGTCAATAAACACCCCATGTTATCATTTAATGCTTTCACATCAACAATTTACAAACAAGACCTCATTTTACATCGTTTTTCCATTAAATTTCCAACCCTAAAACCAAAAGTTTGCAAGTCATGATATAATTTTATTAACAAAATATTTTAGCTTATAAAGATTCCTAATTATGAAACTTACCTAATTAAATTTGTATTTATCCCTAATTTAATGTATTTAAAAAGGCTTAAAATAATAAAAAAATAATTAATTACGAAATTTTTTTTATTTAACTAGAAAATTATAAGTGACATTTTAGTGACAAAATTATAGTAATATCTTATCTAAATTTGGTATAATTAGGTCTATAATGAAAAATATCAATTTTGACTTTTTACGGAAAAAGCCGAAAAATTAGCCGATTACCGAAAAACTGCCTAAACGATTTTCGAAGGGTTACAATCTTCCCCCCTTAAAGAAATTCGGTCCCCGAATTTAGAATTTAACTACGCGTACCTTCAAAAAGATGGGGATATCTCTTCCTCATCTCGACCTCGGTCTCCCAGGTGACCTCCTCGCTGTTCGGGCCACGCCAAAGGACCTTGACGGACGGTATGACCTTCGACCTCAATTTCTTCACCTGCCGATCCAAGATGACAACCGACTGCTCGGTGAAAGAAAGATCACGGTCTAACTGGATCGTCTAGTGCTGAATCGCCTGGGAAGGATCATGAAGGTACTTGCGGAGCATCGAGACATGGAATACGGGGTGAACATCGGGGAAGCTGGGCGGAAGAGCTAACCGATAAGCGACTGGACCAACACGCTCTAGGATCTTGAAAAGACCAACATATCTAGGACTCAGTTTCCCTTTCCGCCCAAATCTCATCACACCTTTCATCGGAGAGACCTTCAGGAAAACATGATCGCCAACAGCGAACTCGAGTCGGCGACGACGCTTGTCAGCATATGATTTTTGCCTGCTCTGTGCCGCTCTCATCCTGTCCCGAATCAGCTGTATCTTCTCGGTCGTCTCCTGTACAATCTGAGGCCCCAAAATACTGCTCTCCCTAAGCTCTGTCCAACATACAGGCGATCGACATCTCCTCCCATATAAAGCCTCGAAAGGTGCCATCTGAATCGTCTCCTGAAAGCTATTATTGTAGGAAAACTCGATCAAAGGCAAATGACGATCCCAGCTACCACCGAAATCTAAAACACAAGCTCTGAGCATGTCCTCAAGAGTCTGAATCGTACGCTCCGACTGACCGTCAGTCTGCGGATGAAAGGCTGTGCTAAAACTCAATCGGGTGCCCAAAGCTTCTTGGAGTTTCTGCCATAATCGGCTGGTAAACTGGGCGCCACTGTCGGACACGATGCAAGTCGGAATGCCATGCAGTCGCACTATCTCATCAATATAAACCTGGGCGTACTGAGAAAATCCAAAAGTGGTCTTCACTGGCAGAAAGTGAGCCGCTTTCGTCAGTCGATCCACAATCATCCAAATAGAGTCATACCCTCGACTAGTCCTGGGTAGACCCACAATGAAGTCCATGGAGACCTGCTCCCACTTCCACTCAGGGATGGGCAAAGGCTGTAACTCGCCGGCTGGCCTCTGGTGCTCGGCCTTGACTTGCTGACAAGTCAGGCATCTGGACACAAAGTCTGTAACATCCTTCTTCATCCCGTCCTACCAGTAAACCTCTCTCAAATCACGGTACATCTTGGTGGAACCTGGGTGAACACTGTATACTGATCTATGTGCCTCCTCGAGAATATCATGCCTCAGTCCCTCTGAATCTGGCACGCACAGTCGAGTCCCAAATCAAAGTATCCCCTGATCATCAATCACGAACTCAGAAACTCTGCCCTGTCGAATCTGCTCAATAATCTCTAAAATGCGGGCATCGCCGGACTGTGCCTCACGGATACGGTCAAGTAACTGTGGGCGTGCTCTGAAATGGGCCAGTTGTCCCCCTGTAGGAGTAAACTCGAACTGCACTCTGCTGTCACATAACACCTGCCAATCCGCCGTCGACTGCATCTGTACTGCGCTCAAACAAGATAAGCTACCTCCGGGCCTCCTACTCAGAGCATCTGCCACCACATTCGCCTTGCCCGGATGGTATAGAATCTCGCAGTCATAATCCTTCACCAACTCCATCCAACGGCGTTGCCTCAGGTTCAGGTCTCGCTGCTGGAAGATATACTTCAAACTCTTGTGGTCAGTGAATATCTGGCACGACTCACCGTATAGGTAATGTCTCCGGATCTTAAGTGCAAATACCACTGCAGCCATCTCTAAATCATGGGTGGGGTAGTTCTGCTCGTGTTTCCTCAGCTGCCGAGAAGCATACGCGATAACTCTGTCGTGCTGCATCAATACACATCCCAGACCCACTCGAGAAGCATCACAATAAACCACGAACCCGCCTGATCCTGAAGGTAATGCTAACACTGGTGCAGTAGTCAGACTAGTCTTCAACTGCTGGAAACTATCCTCACATGCCTGGGTCCAATCAAAAGGAACCCCCTTCCGGGTCAACCCGGTCAATGGCAGCAATGCGGGAGAAATCCTGGACAAAACGTCGATAATAGCCGGCCAGACCTAGAAAGCTGCGAACCTCTGTAACTGATACCGGTCTAGGCCAACGCTGAACTGCCTCGATCTTCTTCGGGTCCACACAAATACCATCTCTCGTCACCACATGACCCAAGAAGTCGATACTGTCTAACCAGAATGTACACTTGGAGAATTTGGCGAACAGCTGATGCTCCCTCAAAGTCTGCAAGGTGATACGTAAGTGCTGCTCATGCTCCTCCCGGCTCCGAGAATAAACAAAGATGTCGTCAATGAACACAATGATGAACTGATCGAGATACGGCCTGAATACGCGGTTCATCAAATCCATAAATGCTGCCGGGGCATTGGTGAGCCCGAACGACATCACCAAGAACTCTTAATGACCATATCGAGTACGGAAGGCAGTCTTCGGAATATCCTCCTTCCGAACCCGCAACTGGTGATAACCTGACCGTAAATCAACCTTCGAGAAAAACCCTGCACCCTGGAGCTGATCAAATAAGTCATCAATGAGGGGTAGGGGATATCTGTTCCGCACAGTAACCCGGTTCAGCTGACGGTAATCAATGCATAAACGCATACTTCCGTCCTTCTTCTTAACAAACAGGACGGGAGCACCCCAAGGTGACACACTCGGTCGGATAAGCCCTTTGTCCAGCAAGTCCTGTAACTGATCCTTTAGCTCTCTCAGCTCCGCCGGGGCCATCCGATAAGGAGGTATAGAAATAGGCCCCGTGCCGGGGATCAAGTCAATACAGAACTCAATCTCGCGCTCTGGTGGCAGACCAGGCAGCTCGTCAGGGAATACATCAGGAAACTCTCTCACAACAGGGACCTGGTCCAACGGAACCTCTGTGGAGCTAGTATCACAAACATAAGCTAAGAATCCCTGACACCCCTTCCTTAAGAGCTGACCAGCGCGAAGAGAAGAAATCAAGCTGGGAAGGGTAGCACTACGATCTCCCTGAATAATAAGAACCGGCTCACCAGGAAAACTGAATCTGACTGCCTTTTCACGGCAGTCCACGGATGCATAACAGGTGGCTAGCCAGTCCATACCAAGAAGAACGTCAAAGTCAAGCATATCGAGGAGAATCAAATCAACTGAAGAATCTCTCTCCCCGATACGAACGGAACACGATCGGTACACAAAATGGGCAACAAAAGACTCGCCTACCGGGGTAATAACGACAAGCGGCTGATCTAACGGAGAAGACTCTCAGCCCAACCTCGGTGCAAAGTACGTGGATACATAGGAATGTGTGGAGCCTGGATCAAATAATACCCGTGCATCAAAAGAACATACTGGCAGAGTACCTGTCACGACGGCATTGGATGCCTGTGCATCCTGAGGAGTCAACGCGAACACTCGGGCCTGTCCACCACTAATAGCTGGTTGTGCTCTACCTCGGCCTCTGCCTCTGCCTCTGTCGCCTCATCCTCTCTGAACCGGACCGCCACGCCCACGGCCTCTAGAAGCATCTGGCTGGCGTGGAGCATCATCAGGAGTAGGAAGTAAAGCTCTCTGAGAAGGTGGTGAGGGTGGTAAAGTCATATGCGGGACTGTCGCCGCACCCTGGCGTCCCATGGTACAGTCTCTGACACGGTGGTACTGACTCCCATACCGAAAACATCCTGGAGACGACTGCTGGGTCTGTGGATATGAACCAAACAACTGACCTCGTCTGAATCCTCTGCCTCCACCATCTCCCGGAAATAATCTATCGCGGTGTCTACCCATCTGCCGCTGAGCTGGCGTATCGGTACGGATCCTCTTCGGCCCAGAAGCGACCGGAGTCTCAGAAATACGCTCCTCCAAAAGTAAGGCTGCATCCATCGCGGCTGCATATGTATCAAAGTGCTGGGTGCCGATGGCAAGGAATAGCTGTGTATCAAGCCCTCGTACAAACCTCTTTATTCTCTTCTCTTCTGTGTCGACTAGGTACGGAGCATATCGAGACAACTGGGTAAACTGTATATCATACTCCGACACTGTCATCCCAGGAGTCTTGCGCAAAGACTCAAAACTACGGGCTCGAGCATCTCGGACACTCTCCGGAAGAAAACGGGCAAGAAATGCAGATGTAAACTCATCCCATGTCATAGAAGGTAGACCTGCAGCTCGGCCTCTCTCTACTGAATCGTACCTTGTCTGGGCAAGACCCTCCAGACGAAAACTCATAAACTCCACCAATCTATCATCAGAACACCTCAACGAACGGCAAATCCGAGCCATTCTATCAAGAAATGCCTGTGGGTCCTCTGTCGCATCTGTACCGGTAAAAGCTGGAGGTCTCAATCTCATGAACTCCTGTAGTGAAACAGGGATAGTCTCCGTAGTAGCAGCAGGAGTGACCATCTGTGCAGCAGGTACGATCGTGGTCTGTGCGGTGGAAGGAACGTCCTCGGATCTCTGTGCCCGACTGGACTCAACTAAAGATCCCATCATCTGCCGCAACTCTTGCATGCCGGCCTCTAATCTGGCAATACGGTCAGGATAAGGCGGATCAGTATGACCCTGAGGGGTAGGAGTATCCTCCCGCTCGATCCTCGCCTCAGACGAGCCTGCCCGAATCTCATCCCTAGCGGCAGCCCGCTGAGCTCTCGTAGTCTTTGGTGGCATCGAAGCTGGAATAAGAAACAGGACTGATAAGGAAATTGCAATTGAATCAAGGAATGCAAGGAATCAAGAAAGGAAATACAAGCAATTATATCCTAAGGTCACTTAGGCGGAGTACCGTATCGTAAGTATGTCGCGGATCATACCCACGCTACGCCACTCTGCTTAAGTCACCTACTCCATCTACCAAGGTCGTCCTACACTCAGAAAGGTAAAACCTACGCTCTGATACCAACTTTGTCACGACCCGAAAGTACGGAACGTGACTGGCACTTAGATTACGAGACGTCTAAAGGCGTACCGTAACCTAAGTCAGCCAAAGCCCAGAAAATCTAACCCAAAAACAAAAGAGAGTGAAGGAAAACCTTAAATGAAAACGGTTTTTAAATCAATTAAGTTGCAAAGAATCCCTTTTTAAAAACATCATAAATTTCTGAAAATTTCGGCAGAGTCCCCCCTGTATTTTCTATCCCCCAAAATGGGTACAACAAGATAATAAACCTGTAATCATAAAATGGCATCCCCAAACGGGAGCTAGCTCTTCGCCCAAGGCGGATCACAACCACATGCAATATAATAACCATATCAAGAAAAGAGTATAAAAGAAACGCAAAATATCAGAAAACACATCGCCGGCTCAAGTGAGCTCGACCCAAAAGAAACCACAAATATACAACCTCTCAGTCTCACCACTAGGTCACATATACAATATAAAGTGGTAGATGGAGAATACTAGATACAATGATAAAGCAAAAAGAAATAATGTGTGCTCGCAACCCACCTACGGGCGATGTCGCGAGTCTGAGCAAAATGAGCTGATGATAAGATAGCCGCCGCTACAAGACTGATGAGTCCGACCTGCAAGACACTGTGGCACAGCGGGGGTGAGTTGCCAGCTCGTGAGTAAATATAACATCTAATAAGGCAATCGTAAGAATGCACGCAATGCACCACAACATGCATGTCCATATGTGCTATAATAGCTCTAGTATGCATGCACATGTATGCAATGTCATTTCTAACTCTTTAAGTGTTTTAAATGCTAAGGGTACTGCGTTCTTAACTTTTAGAAAATGAATATCGGTATAATAGCTAAGTACCATCAAGAAATCATCTGAAAACCCGTGTCAAGCATAGACACCAAATAGGAATCATATCTGTCTCAATATCGGGCTCCGTCAGTCCGGATCGGCCCATATCATAAATCTCACGACAACGGTCGGTATCCTCCGGATATCTGTCGCGCCAGACATCACCGGTAGGTAGTCTTCCCCTGCCAGGCTTATCGTCTACAACTCGATCTTCTTGCCCCGAGGTACCATACCGGGCCCACCATGTACCCGAGACGGTTCATCCACTCCTCGAATCGGGTCTCGAAATCCAACAGAAAACATGAAAACTCATGGTGGACGACACATACATCACGAGAAATCCGCAACTTTGTTTTAAAAAAATGATAAATATAAGCTTTTGTTAAATTCTTGCGGTTTTCCCCAAAAATCCAGAAATCGCAGCAATACTGAAATCCTCAAGAAAATCATAATGTTCACATGTTATCTATGATAAATGTCTATGATATCAATGTATATGATGTGAGTTTTGGCTAGAGATCTATGTAAATATGATGATGATGCGAGATATATGCATGCGATGCAATTTCATATATCAAGTATGAATGCAGGTGACGATATTAAGATAAACAGGTTCTATAGTGCACGTGGCATGGCAATTACCAAAGGCGTGTGTGTCACATGAATAGTGCACGTGCAACAGATGCCAATGGTAATGGTGTTCGTGTCCTACGAAGTGATATCGCATAAATATATATGAATGTCCATGCAATCTAATATACTGTTCGCTATAAGGGTATGCAGTGTACATGAATGGATAAGCTAGCTAACAATATAAATCTTGCAAAAAGTAGGGTAATCCTAACTAGGGGGCGCATCACGCCATCCAGACGATTCCCCCATAGATGAATACATCTACTCATCTGAAATCCCCGCTAAACCGTTCCGGCCACCGCCTTGCCTTTTCGCGCCGTGTCCGATGTTTCCCCGACCGATCCTATATTTGCACAATACCAAGCATAAGATTACAAAACCTAAAACGATGCAAGTCACAATATACAATTATCAACGCTCTCGAATTACTCATAGCATGCACTCGGTGCGCGGGAAAACGCACGAAAATCGCTAACCTTAAACTAGAATCGTCTTTTCAGGAAAATCGACAAAACTAAAATCCGGCTAGACAAAACCCCGCGTTCGCGCACTCTAATAGTCCTATACGAAGCTAATTATATCGCTAACATAACGTAATTTGATCGCATTCTAATTTTTGAAAAAATCTAGTAAGCAATTTGCTTACCGATTCGATACAAACATCGCAATTTTGTCGATTTAGCGAGCACAACACTACACAATTAACCACTCCAATCAATTAGATAACAAAACCCTAACTTAAATCCAACCACCATGCTACAAACCCTAATTTAAAATCAAATCCTTCTCTTGATTTTCCTAAACAAACATTTACTACTAAACTAATACTTCAAATTTCAATTCTAGCATATTTAAACTACAAGTTAACAAAAAGATTAGAATTTTCACCTCACAAGCTTGAACCCTAGCTTGATCAAGTCACCAAGAAGCCTCCTTTCATCAAGTTTTTGAACTAATTTGGGTTGAAGATAGATTGGATTAGGGTTTTGGTTTGAATGGGTTAATGAATTTGTTGATTTTTAATGGATTTTAGCAAAGAAATGAAGCAAGAAATGAAGTGAGAAATGAAGGGGGAGCTGCTGAAATACGACCAGCAGGAAGAGGAGGAGGGTGTGGGGAAATTTGGAGAAGTTTCTAGGTCAATAAACACCCCATGTTATCATTTAATGCTTTCACATCAACAATTTACAAAAAAGACCTCATTTTACATCGTTTTTCCATTAAATTTCCAACCCTAAAACCAAAAGTTTGCAAGTCATGATATAATTTTATTAACACCATATTTTAGCTTATAAAGATTCCTAATTATGAAATTTACCTAATTAAATTTGTATTTATCCCTAATTTAATGTATTTAAAAAGGCTTAAAATAATAAAAAAATAATTAATTACGAAATTTTTTTTTATTTAACTAGAAAATTATAAGTGACATTTTAGTGACAAAATTATAGTAATATCTTATCTAAATTTGGTATAATTAGGTCTATAATGAAAAATATCAATTTTGACTTTTTACGGAAAAAGCCGAAAAATTAGCCGATTACCGAAAAACTGCCTAAACGATTTTCGAAGGGTTACACTACATCATCCTAGTGACCATTTTTAGCAAACTTGATCTCTAGGTTTAGCTCTTGAGAAGAGTTTGTAGCTTGCATGATAGCTCTCGCGTGGATCATCTAGGTCTTGAGGTGGCCGGAGATCGAGGACATCGGTAACATCCAAAGGAGCTAAGGAGTTCATCAAAAGAGAAGGCAAGGAGCAAAGGAGTTGCACCAAAGAGAAGACCCGAAGGACCGTATCATCAAGATATAATCCCTAACATAGTAGATAAGATCTCTAGTTAGGGTTTTCTAGTTATGGTTTAGACAAGATCTTTGGAAAAGTGCGTGTTGTATGCAAAGAAATTTTCGTTTACCGCTTCCGCCGCCTCACAAGAGTTGTGGGAGCATGCAACATGCACTAACAGTGCTCATCTGTCGTGCTTTTCTGCTCCCGATGAGTTTTTCGCTTCATCCGCTTGAAATGTTGTCGGTGAGCAACGTATCCCTGCCACTACTTTTTGAAGGCCATACATTCTTCGGTAGGGTGTGCAATCCTTTGATGGTATAAGCAGTAGTTAGGGTGTGCATCCGCTTCATCAAGGTGTATACCACCAGAAGTATTTCCTTTAAAAGATGGCAGCTTCATTCCCATTGACAAGGCTTTAGCGAACCGTTTCCTTGTCTTAAGCCTGTTTTTGTCTGCTGCAGGCGTGCCTCGATCTGGTTGGAGTGCTTTGCGACTCATCCCTACCGTGACTTCTTCAATTTGATGATGATGCCTGGCCCTTTCAAATATGGCCATTCACACTCTTGATCAGCTTTGCTCTTCTGACGGGCTTCGTTCAGCAGCATGTCAATCATCTCGTCTAACGGCTCCAAGGGTTTTGGCACCGATCCTGCCCCCAGCTTCCCTTTGTTATCTTTTAACGCCGGGCGAGCTTCTTCGTTATTTAGCGACAAATGAGAGATCATGTGGCAACTTGCCACATAATCTTCGGGTTCCTATGACGAGTCGTCTCCCTCATCATTGTCGTTATCTCCACTTTCAAGGATATAGTTGAGAAACACTTGGAGCGTGACTGGGGTTCGCACCTTCTGGTTGTATTCCTCCAGCACGTCAATATGCTTTTGCAGATCCATGCGCTTGTCATCAGGATGCGCGGGCTTCTTGTTCTTCCTCTTTTTCTTAGAAGACTTTGACGGCTGGGCCTGGGTGTTTTGCTTTTCGCTACCAACACCCGATGTTGGGCGCGGTTTCAGTATCCCCTCAATAATATCTGGCTCTAGCGGGCTTTTCCACCTGATCGCCAGACACGCTTGAAGATCTTTCAGCATTCTTTTAGTTTTTGCCGAAAGAACAACTTCCCATGGAGCTTCTTCTATAAATGGGCATGATGCCCCCGGTGTGTCAACCTTTTTAGGAGCGTGCGGTTGTGACGGGTTTACCCTCCAGTTTTCATACAGCGTGAATTTGCCTTGCTGGTACTAGTCCTCAATCCAGTTTTTGAAGACGAAGCAATCTTCGATTGGGTGGCCCAATATTCGGTGGTAGGAGCAGTAATTGGGATTGTTGACGTCGCCCAGTTGTAGTGGATGTCTCAGATCCGGCAGAGTGATGAGCCTGTTGTGCACCGCCAGTTCGAACAGTCTTCTCATTTTATCTCGAGGGAATGAGTAAGGACGTCTCAGCTTTTCTCCGAGTGATCGTTGTTTATCGCTTTGGCGAGCAACTGGTTTCGGATCACTCGGCTGTAGCTGAGCGTTGGCGACGTAGGTCGCTTTCCCTTTGCCTTTTTCATTTCGAAGCTCCATTTTCGAGGAGTGCGGTCTATGGCCCATCTGGTCCATTTGGGCCAGCTTGTCGATCAAGGCTTGGAAAGTGGTCGGCTTGAAAAACATCATAAACCGGGATATAGTCGCCTACGGATCGAGGGTCCCAACGAACATGCCCACAGCAGGAGCTTCTTCTATGCGTTATTCGCATCTCGACCATAGATTTCGCCACCGGATTTCATACTGCACCTAAGTCTCTCCCGGCTTCACCCTGGCATCGATCAATGTCGTGATCGGGGTGCGTTCGCTGGCGCTTGCAAAATGCTGGGTGAATAGCAACTCCATTTCTGTAAGCGTTTTGATGGAGTCGTTCGGGAGCTCCGAGTACCATTCAAAAGCTGTCTCCGCTAAACTGCCGACGAACCGGCGAATTAGCAATTTGTCATCGCCTCCAGTATTGCCACATAGAGCCCTGAACTGAGCGACGTGTTGATGGGGGTTGCCTATCCCCTTATACACGTGAAATTTAGGGATCGTGTATCCTGGCGGGTATTTAATTTGATCGTACCAGCTTGGATAGGGTCGCCCAGTTCTGACGACTTGGCCAGTTGCTTCATTTGCCTGATGAGCTCGTATTTGTTGGGCTATGTAGTCATCCAGCGCGGCTTTCGAGATCGTCTCCTCTCTGGCTGCTGATAAAGCCGGAAGAGGATTTGATGTCTCCCCTCTATCGTCTTCAATAATTATTGGGGGATCTTCGGCTGGAGGGTCCGGCTGGATCATCATCCCCACCATATCTTGGAATAGTAGCGCTATTTTTTTATTTTAGCCGCTTGTTCCGCGGCCTCTTTATCTTTATTTTCGAGCATTCTTCAGAGGAACTCGGCATCAATTTCCTGTTCCTGGAGCTGATCCAACGATACATTCGGGCTTTCCTTCTGCCCAGTAAGTGCGGCCATCTTTGTCAGCATTTCCTGGAGCTTTTGTTGCTGCTCTTGAGTTTTCGTCACAGACCGTGTGAGTGGTCGATGACCCGTAGAAGCACGGCTTTCCTCTTTTCCGGCAGCCATGTAGACAGTATGCATTATCATGCCCCCAGACTTGGGGCGTTTAGGTTCAGTGCCCTTGAGATTTGTTATAGACATGGGGATCTTCTCCGGCCTTCTCCTTTTATGAACGGTCGAGGTCGAGGGGGCTGTTGCAACAGGCATCCATGATACCTTCTACGGTATGGTCCTCCTCTTGCCGAACCTTTATTTTCTTCTGTCAGCGGGAGTAGTCTTTGTCGATCACAGAATCTTGGACCCTTCACCAGACCCTGTGGATTTTGGAAGACAGCCGCTGAGGAGGCTGCTCCAGCTTCGCCTTTGCAACGTTCTCCATAAGTGGAGGAGACTTTTTCAACATGGCAGTCGGAGAGTTCTTGCGCACCCTTCTGAGCGGCTCAAAGTTGTTCCCAGTTGGAACAGCAGCATCAACTTCCACCATTGGAGCTGGTGGGGTAAGTCCAGAGGGAGAGTTGCCCCTAGCTTTCCTCACTCGGCGCCAGTGGCGACGTCGAGCATGCCTTGCAGATGGTACTGGTTCAGTTACGAGAGTGGCTTCGTCGTGCCCTCTGCTCTGATGAGAGGTTGCTGTTGGTGCCAGCCTGTCGAAGACTAACGTCCGTTGAGAGGGAACGGCCAATCTTGCAAAGGCTGACTTTTTGGCAGGGGAAGCACTTTTAACGACTTCACCTACAGCAGGAGTTAGAACGGCCAGTCTTGTGAAGACCGATCCCTTAGCAGGAAAAGCCCCTTTGACGACTTCATCCGTCGGAGTTGGAATGGCTATCCGCTTCGGGATAACTCCTTCAGGTATTGTAGGCTTCATTATGGGCCTACTGGAGCTCAGGCTCAGCCTGTCGAAGACTGATGCAGTAGACTTGGAATTGGATGACCCGTTGAGAGGGGCCGTGGTAGTTGTAAACCGATCGAAGATCGACTTCTTTGGAGCTTCCTGTAACGGTGTTGGGATGCTGAAGCTTGACGGTGGGATCATGGTCCCAAAGAACAGTCCAGTGGTGGCCTGAGTCACATGTTCCACTTGCATAGCGATGATGGAGGCCACTTGGGGCCCATAGGTCACTCCTCCAGCGAGGACGGAGTGGGAGTTGCTGTTGCAGTTAGTGCAGCTGGAGGCCATTGCTCTTCTTTTCTCTACACGGGAGCAAGACACCAAATCTTAGTACCTCGAATCCACAGGCAACCATAGCAGACCGTGATTTTTTCGCGAAACACGACACACGAAGTGTGGAGTGGAAAGAGGAAAAAGTCCCACCGGGCGTGCCAGAATCTGTTTACCGCCGAAAGACGCGACCGAGACGTTAGGACATCTGACCTGAATTTTGGGGGCAGATGCTATTTGGTTTTATCCGTCCACCTCTTCGAAGATGCTAAGTTGATTTATGGCACCGTGTATCGAAGGTTTAGAAAAATGCGGCCGTTGTAGCAGACTTCGTCAGATTCCCCCTCTTTTGCGAGAGGTTTTTGATTGTGGGGACGCTCTTCCCTGCAGACGCAAGCCCCTGCAGTTAATTACTTTACCGCGTAGCGATAACCACTTTCTCCTGCTCCAGATGTTCACTTCGTGTCATGTGTGTTTGTTTTATTTTTGGTTGCCCGTGGATTGTATACGGAGACTAATTTATGTTGTCGCCCGTAGGGCGGGGATTAGTCCAAATCCGTATTTTCTTAGATTTGGGTTTTGTTTGATTTAAGGATCGTTAACCTTGTTTGAGATTAAGATCAACTTAAATGTTTGTTAAGGATACGTTAGTCTAATTTTAGACTAAGATCTACTCAACGGGATTTTGAGATCATTTAGATCCAACGAAAGAGTATTTGGGCTCTATCGTCTTAGTTTAAGGACGTTGCGGTCCATTGGGTTTATGGACATCATAGTCCGTGTTTAAAGACATCATAGTCTATGGGGTTTAAAGACATCATAGTCTGTAGGGTTTAAAGACATCATAGTCTGTGCTTAAAGACATCATAGTCTGTAGGGTTTAAAGACATCATAGTCTGTGTTTAAAGACATCATAGTCTGTAGGGTTTAAAGACATCATAGTCTATAGGGTTTAAAGATATCATAGTCTGTGTTTAAAGACATTATAGTCTGTAGGGTTTTGGTTTGACAATATGGGTACACGCCAAAAGTTATTGGTTATTGGGACCCTCCATATCTCTGAAGACGTTGAAGAATTACAACGACATATATCAAAGGTATGAAGAGATGTGCCCTTGAACCAATGAATGTTCATCAAAGATTTGATGATCTTGTTTGGGACTAAGTCCAATTTAAAAGCATATGGGTTAGTTTAATTTGGGATTTGACCAACCTTGGGCTCAACCCACTTATTTATTTAGGCTTGATCCCCTTTGCATCAGCAATGATGAGCACTGAAATCGGTTCTGACACCCTTTATTCTTTTTGTTTTATTTGCATTCTTTTATATGGAGTGTTAAACACTTGATAGCGCTCACGTGAGGAACACGTGGAGCACTTGGCGCTGAGCGCCAGGCAATGAGTACTAAGTACTTCTTATAAAATAGCGCCCGTATGAGGAGCACGTGGAGCGCCAGACTTGGAGCGCTAAGCGCTACTTATAAAATAGCGCCCACATGAGGAGCACGTGGAGCGCTTGGCACTGAGCGCCAGACTTGGAGTGCTAAGAACTGAATTTTCTGTTCTGCTCAATTCAATTCTCTTAGAATTTGATTCTCGTTTGTGAGAGACTTTGTCTCCCGAATCTAAGAACTAAGTTCTTCTTTTATGAGGAGATGCTATGATCTCTCTAACTTTATGAAAGACTTTGTCTTATAGATCTGTGATCTAGAAAAAAGAACTAAGTTCTTCTGATATGAGAGTTAAACTCTTAAATATGGAGGAGATGCTATGATCTCTCTTCTTCTTATTTACCTTGAGAAGAAATTGCTCTCGTATTTGAAGTTTGAAGTTTATGGGGGGTTCCTATGTACAAGACTTGAAGTCTTGGGTCCTTTATATAGGGGAGGCTGATTTGTTGAATTAGTTAAGGAAATCTCTCATTGAGAGATCACTAATTGATTTGGGGATTTTATCCACCGTTGGATCTTTGATCCTAGGCCTTCTGTTTTACAGAATATTTTCCTCTTGTTATTAACAAGATTGGGAAAATATTTTCCCATACAGAGATTATTCTGTACCTTGGTGATTTCTTAATCACCATTGGATCTTTGATCCAATGGCGCTCTGTTTTACAGAAAGCAATCTTTCTTGTTTAGAAAGATTTGAGGAATATTTCCTCCGCAGATTTTGATTCTGAAATTTGATGATTTTATCATCTTCGTTGGATCTTTGATCCAATGGTGGAGAACTTTTAGTTCTGGTGCCAGCGCTCTCGTGCTTTGCACGTGAGGCGCTGTCTTTGAGTCTTTGACTCTTGGCGCTTGGCGCTCTCGTGCTTTGCACGTGAGGCGCTGTCTCAGAGTCTTTGACTCTTGGCGTTTGGCGCTCTCATGCTTTGCACGTGGGGCGCTGTCTCAGAGTCTTTGACTCTTGGTGCTTGGCGCTTTCGTGCTTTGCACGTAAGGTGCTGCCTCAAATTCTTTGACTCTTAGCGCTTGGCGCTCTCGTGCTTTGCACGTGAGGCGCTGCTTGAGAGTCTTTAACTCTTGGCGCTTGGCACTCTCATGCTTTGCACGTGAGGCGCTGTCTCAGAGTCTTTGACTCTTGGCTCTCTCGTGCTTTACACGTGGGGCGCTGCCTCAGAGTCTTTAACTCTTAGCGCTTGGTGCTCTCGTGCTTTGCACGTAAGACGCTACCTTAGTTCAAATTTTGAACAGAGCTTTGCTTTCTTATTGGGGGAAACAAGGGCTTCATAAATAGTAGGAGCAGCGGAAAGGTGTGCAAGTTACTTAAATCAATATACGGATTAAAGCAGGCATCGCGGAGTTGGAACATCTGTTTTGATATGGCATTCAAAGAGTTTGACTTCATCAAAAAGATATATGAACCTTGTATATACAAGATGGTTGTAGAGAGTAAGGTTGTCTTCCTCGTATTGTACGTGGATGACATACTCCTGATAAGAAATGGTATTCATATGCTACACTCGATCAAGCTCCTCTTATCACAATGTTTCTCCATAGAGGATCTGGGTGATGCCTCATACATCCAGTGATTAAGATCTATAAAGATATATCTAAGAGGATGTATCATACTCACTAGGTGTAGTGAGTACTTGTCAATCAGATCCTGGGAGAAACGCTGGATAGCTGTGAAGAACATTCTTAAGTACTTAAGAAGCACTAAAGCAATATTCTTGGTGTTTGGTAACGGTGAACTCCATATGGAGTCCTTTACCGATTCGAGCTTCCAGAGTGATAAGGTCGACTGTAAGACAGTCCCGGGTTTTGTCTTTACCCTCAGTGGAGGGACGGTATGTTGGAAGAGTTCCAAACTAGATATCGTGGCAGACTCAACGATAAAGGGTGAATACATCGCTACCAACGATGCTACCAAAAAGGCCGTCTGGGTATAGATGTTTATGAGATGAACTTGGTTCCTACCATTGTAGTGAAAATGGAGCTGTGGCTTTGGCCCAGGAACCTCGGTCCCATCAGTGATCCAGAAATAATCTTAGGCAGTATCACCTGATTGGGGAGATGGTTGATCTCGGGGCGATCGAGGTCAGGAGAGATGATAGGAAGAATGACACGGTGGATCCACTCACAGAGGCCAAAACCCCAGATACAGTTTGAGAGTTTTTAGGACGTTGGGTATGAGATACTACAACAACTGGCCTTAGTGCAAGTGGGAGATTGTTAGTTATATGTATGCCCTAGAAGCCATTGTTGTACATGATTGTATATTACAATGGATTCTTGGACATATATAGGGAGGACTTTCTTGCTCGACATGATAGTATGCTATCTGGTTGATCTTTATCTTAACATGTAGACTAGTATTGTGATACTGTCTTTCTCTCACATGTTGATAAAGCCCTTAGGATGTGTACTTGACTACCAGGACTATGATGGAGATAATACTAGTGGGGCCAGGGTAGTCCATAAGTTCATCCTTTAATTGTTCCTAGTCGAGGGTGTATCGAGACGGGGCATCGATATTCCAAAGTAGACTAGCGTATACGCTTCTTGACCCATATGATGGGTGATGGATGATCCCATTGTAGGGTTGCCTAGCACGGCAGCAAGGTTTCGGGAGGCATCTATCATGCCATATTAAAATTTTAACCGTTCTTGCTAACCCTAATATAGAATCGTTAACTAGAAATCCGACGGAATGAAAAGCAAACGACTTTGCAAGTAAAGTGAACAAGGAATACAACCTTTTTAGACCGGTCATTCACTTCATTAGCTCCATGTAATTATCCCTTCGCTGCGATCATGAACTCCCGGACTCTAGAGAGGCTCCACAAGATGTACGGATCAAGTCTGCTAGAAGACTTCGAGGCCGAAGATGATCTACGTCGAGGAGACACTAACCCAAGCTATCTCTTCACTAATTATGGAATTAGTGAAGCAAACACCCTATACTAAATAGCAAGTAGTAGAGGATGATGAAGTGGGAAGTTTGCTCACATTAGTTTTATTTTTCTCACAATATTTTCTCACTCACAAAAAGCTAGCAAGCTTTTTTCATGAAGAAGATGAAGAAAAATCATCAAGAGAGAATGAACTCATAAGGTGAGAATATGAACCATGGGTGAGTTAGTGTCATACACTAACTCATGTAGAGACTTAACTAGGGTTAGTATAATGGTTAGGTTGACAAATATCTACAAGTGAAACAAAAAGAGAAGACTTTGTTCAATGCATCCATAAGCTTCTACAAGCTTGTAGTCTTGCCAAATATGCATCCAATTTTTGAATTACTTAGATAATTATAAATCCTAGATTATATCAAGCATGGTATAAGTCTCATGCACCCATGTATCATGTATCATCAAGCATGACACAAATCTTTGTACATTAATATATATCACATATATACACATGCACACAAGTGAGAAAAAGAAATCATAAGTGAGCAAATATTAGTTAATGTAATGTAATATATCAAATATATAATTATACATTAAATTATCAAATCAATACTTGATTTAATAATCCGGCTATATCACATATAACCGACCAATATCAAATGTAACAACTTATCAAATCAACACTTGATCCGATAACCCGGCTATATCACATATAACCGACCTATGTCACATATTGCGAGAATAGAATTCGGTATCACATATCGTATTAATCTCGATCCCGCACATATCCCATATGTGCTCCTACTCCGTTTCGCTTGAGCCAGGAAACCTCTGTGTAGGACTCTAAAGACTCGTCAATACGCCGGCAGTAGGTGATGATCATATCAAACACCCACAAGCCGCAAAAGGTCTGCTAAACGTAACGGCCACCCGGGTATTGAGTGATCAGAAGATCAACAAGCAAGCCTGCTCATACTCCTGCAAATCCATTCAGTAACACTACCGTACAGTCCGGTCTCTTCGTCTGATATGTCGCATATCTCGTCTAGGGGTGGTAAACGTCAGAACCCAGTAACTCGATAAGTCATGTCGATATGAGGCTCATAACGGGTCGAGAAACTACTGATATCACTTACCAGTAGATCTCCATATCAGCCCTGGCCAGGGACTTCCTATTATATCCAATCGAGCACGGCGCAACATCAACCCCCAATACCGGGAGAGACGAAACCCCTCCTATCGCTCATTGCCTCCATGTGATTCGGGACTGTACCCAAAAGCTACCATTTTGCACGTTCTCTTGAACGTAGTAAGGTGGAAATCAAAGCACAATAGGAACCACACAAGACTCTATGACGATCTCGGGTCTACAAACTAACCTGTACCGGTGTCACCAGAGAACTTCCATCTGACGTGAGGTATAATACCATCTAGGAGTTCTCGGCGAGTCCTTCCAGAGTACCCAGTCTCCACTGAGCACCCGTATACTGTCTCTGATGTCAAACACCAATGGATATAGGATCATCCATCGCCCATCTATATAGGTCGAGAAGCTATACGCTAGTCTACTCTGGTATATCGATGCCCTGTCTCGATACACCCACGACTAGGAACATTCGAAGGATGTACTTAACGACTACTCTGTCCCCACTAGTATGATCTGCATCATAATCCTGGTAGTCAAGTACTCATCCTAAAAGCTTTAGCAATATTTAATATAGAGACAATCAGTGTACATGTTAAGATAAAGAGCAACCAGATAGCATACTATCATGTCGAGTAAGAAAATCCTCCATATATATGTCCAAGCATCCACTACAATATACATCGTATGTACAGTAATGGCCTCTAGGGCATACATATAACGAACAATCTCCCACATGCACTAAGGCCATCTATTGCAGTATCCCATACCCAACAATCAGCAGTGGTTGTAGTATCCCATACTCAACTATCCCATAAAAGTCTCTCTTGGGAAAAGGCCTTTGTGAGTGAATCCGCAGTATTGTCATCTGTGTCTACTCTCCTATCCTCGATCTCCCTGGAGATCATCTATCTCCATGATCAGGTGATACTGCCTAAGAATATGTCTGGATCGCTGATGGGACGGGGGTTCCTAGGCCTAAGCCACAACTCCATTGTCACACAATAGTAGGAACGAAGTTCATCTCATGAAATTATATACATCCAGACTTCCTCTTTTAGTAGCATCCTTGGTAGCGATGTATCCAGCCTTTATCGTCTAGTTTGTCACGGTATCTAGCTTGGAACTCTTCCAACATACCGTCCCTCCACTGAGGGTAAAGACACTGCCTGTGACTGACATTCAGTCGACCTTACCACCCTGGAAGCTATCCAGCGATTCTCCCCAGGATCTATTGATACCATCTCACTACATCTAGTAAGAATCCTAACATCCATTTAGATCTATCTCAGGTATCACCTTGATCCTATATGGAGAATCCTTGTGATAAGAGGAGATTGACCGAATGTAGCATAGGAAACTCCTTTCCTATCAAGAGTATATTATCCACGTACAATACGAGGATCACCACCATACTCCCTACTACCCTTTTGTATATACAAGGTTCATCTACTATTTTGATGAAGTCAAACTCTTTGACTACCATATCAAAACAGATGTTCCAACTCCGCGATGCCTGCTTTAACCCATAAAGCAACTTGCATACGTTTCCGCTACTCCCACTGTCTACGAAACCTTCTAGCTGTGTACTTATAGACGCTCTCTTCTAAATTACTATTTAGAAAAGCAGTCATGACACCCAACCGCCAGATACCGTAGTCATGGTATGTAGCAATGGCAAGTAGGATCCGGATGGACTTAAGCATAGGCACTAGAAAAGGTTTTATCATTATCCACACCTGGTCGATGACGAGAACCTTTTGCATCATGTCTTAGCTTTGAAAGTCTCAACTTTTCTATGTACACCAAGTAATCTTCTCAAGATATACTTGCTCCTGATGGGGATTTAACCCTTCAGATAAAGCAACCAAAGTCCATACTTTGTTGGTGTATATGGATTCCATCTCAGATCGCTTAGCATCCAGCCATTCTCACAGAGTCCCCACTCTTGATGGCCTGCTCGAAACTAGTTGGGTCATCATCTCATGATGCAATCATGGTTCCCACTGTCATAGAGAAAACCGAAGTATCTTTCAGGTGGGTGAGGAACCCTACTAGATCGGCGGAGAGGCTGAGGTTCATCGAGAACTATTGAATCCTTCGGTTCTACCAAATCATCAGTTGTAGTCTGTATAGATGGAACTCCTTCCAGTTCTACCTCATGACCACTAATTTCTTCACAAGAAATTCCCTTTCCAAAAGGTGGCATGCTGAGAAACAAAACACCTTTTGCTCCTCAATGTGGTAGAAGATATTCCCTTGCTAATGCTTGGGATATCCAACAAACTTCCACAGAACTGACCTTGCCTCGAGCTTGTCCGGATTTTTGCTTTTAGACATAGGCCGGACAACCCCAAATCTTAACATCCTTAAGAGATGGGCTCTTCCCATACCATATCACATATGGAGTGGTAGGCACCTGATTTGGTTGGAACCCTATTCAATAGGTATGCAGCTTCTCAAGTGCATAACCCCCAAAAGGAAATAGGCTTCTCAGTAGTACTCATCATAGAGCGCACCATATCTGATAGGGTGTGATTGCTCCACCCCGATACACCGACGTGCTATGGTGTATACAGAGGAGTAATGCTGAGAGAGAATCTTATTCTCCTTTAGAATAGTCCAGGAATTCCATGCTCAAGTATTCTCCTTCATGATCACATCATAGGACATAATACTTATACCCATTGTGGTTCTCTACTTCTGACTTATATTCTTTGAATTTCTCGAAAGCTTCAGACTTGTGTTTCAACAGGAACATATGTCCGAATCTTGAGAGATCATCAGTGAATGTAATGAAGTACAAAGAACCAGTCCTGGCATGTGTAGACAGGGGACCTACATACATCATCATGTATCAATCCCAAGAGTTCATCTAACTCTTTCTTTGTTTCTAATAAACGGAGCTATGGTCATGTTTATCTTTGAGACATGACTGGCAAGTTTCACAAGATGTAAATTCAAACTGATTTAAATATGCATCTTTATGTAACTTCAGCTAGTCGGGTCGCATTGATATGACCTAGTCTACAATGCCTCAAAAATGATTCATTCATTTCTGAACTCTTCCTCTTGTGTGTGTTCTATACTTTAAGAACTGTAGTTTGATTTAGAACGTATATGCTTTTAGATAACGTGCCTGAACCGATCAACTCTTGATATAGGAAATGTTCAAAACATTATCCATCAATACAAAATTATATCCTTCTTTACTAAATAAAGAGACTGATATGATGTTGTATATCAGGTTCGGTATCTAATAACATTCGTTCGGAATCAATGTATTTGGTAATGCAGGGTGATAACCGCCAAATGCTTTGGCTGCAACAATTGCACCGTTTCCAACTCTTGAAACTTATCACCCGTTCTCAGTTCTCTACTTATCTGTAGCCCATGTAACAGATTACATTTGTGGAATCCTGATCCGGTATCTCATACCCAGGATGTAAAGGATACTGAGAAACAGTTCTTGGCAATGAACACACCCGAAGAAGATGCATCATCATGCACTTTCTTCGTTTGGGCGGCACAGGAATCCTGATAATCCCCTATTTCCTGCTCGGTCTTATAACAATTATAAGTTGGAGCGGGACCAACGTTCCCTAGCTCAGTATAACAAGCGGGTTCGGTCAATACATCCATATTATTATCTTGATTAAGGCGTGACATGGTCGCTACCTGGAGAGAGAGAGAAGAAAACACTCAGCGTATGTTCTTGCAAGATTATATTGGTTATTAATTTATCTAATCAGGATGGCTCCCACTATTTTATTCAAATCTACCTTCAAACCCTAAAAGGTAAGACTAGCCGGGATTAATTACACCCTACAACTTCGCCAATTTTTCAGCCAGGCCAGTGCCGGTACTTTGAGGGAGGTTCCCCGTGCTTTCGCACGGACCTAATTAAAATAAACCTCGTTTTCCTAAAGGCGTAACCCCGTTGACACCTTTCTAGACACCTACTTGATCGGCTAATTGTGATGTGTAAAACTCTCCTAGGAGTAACTCTTACTCGCAGTGGGTATCGGGATCCAACTATCTCATAGAAGGTATGCAATCTCATTGCAAATTTCAACACTTAAAATTCCCGATAATGGTTTTTTACCCCTAGCAACTTATGACCTTGGCTAAGGTCAACAAATCATAAGTGCTAGCCAAGTTCAACCCGTCATTTCTTGATTGAATTAAACCCACCCGCACGACCCTTGGCTAAGGTCAACAAAGCCGCACGACTACCCTAACTCAATCGCATCATATGCTGCAGATAAGCATTAATTAGCTACCGCACACTACGCCTGGGCTAAGGTCAACAAACGCAGCACGAATACTAAGAAGTACTTATCTGAAATGACGGAAGGCTACGGCAGGTTTTTAAGAAAACCTTTTGCATAATGAACTTGATTCTTTCTTTTCGACCTTAGCGAGTAGGTAGCTCAACACGAGGTGGTCCTTAATTTCCGGATATCGTCATAGAATCGAGTGATTTTGAAAAGGAGTGTTTTTGAGGCTTTTACTAGTTTTACTAAAGAGGTCACTCCCGGTGAAGGGATCTCGTCTCTTTCCTTATCGAATAAGGTGCAGGATATTTCACAAATACCACTATGCAAAGAAAAAACTATAAAAGCAATCAAAAGACAAACCAATTTTGTAGCATCTGCTAGTTTCGCTAAAGAGGTCACTCCCGGTGAAGGGATCTTGGCTCTTTCCTTATCGAATAAGGTGCTGGATATTCTACAAGGAATACCGCTATGCAAAGAAAAAACTAGAGCTACCAGTTTTTAAAACAAGTTTCTACAACATCTTTAGGTTTCGTTTATTTCATTAATCTCATTAATGAAGTCTCATTTATTATGCTTCCCAAGCATTACATATGAAACGAAAGCAGCAATATTAATTATATCTCATATATATAATATATAGGCATTCGTCTGAACATATCACAGTGATCACATCACAGAGCAGCAGAAGATAACATATGAAATATTGGATATACTAGGATTTCCGTGTTTTAAATTAAGCTTGTATAAAACACGGATTCCACGATCATGATGAATAGCCAAACCCACATCCCTAGACCCCTACGAGAGCGGCAAGCAACCCTACCAATTCTAGAGTTAGGAGACCCGGTCTCGACTCCTCGAGATTGTCTCCCACTGGACCCTAGAACCCGGTTAGTTGTGCTCCCCGCCTTGGGTCTATCCTAATGCGGAAAAGTAAATAATATATAATGGTGACATCATCCTCAACCCGGAAGTGCCCCAATAAAAGAATATTACATACAATGAATTTTACATGAATGAAAATGAAAAACTCGCATCTCACATAAAACCCCCGCCTATTCAATCACGACGATCCAATATAACATATCACAGAAACACATAACATCACATGTCATCAACGTAAGTATACATGCATATCCTAATTGTCGTTGACATATAGCGACAAAACCGGCGATACACCACATATTACACTTACGGTCGCAGAAAAGAAAGTAAAAAACTACAACAGTTGGAATCCGCAACCACCTTAGACATCATAAACCCAATGTATCACAAACTTTGGATTTCATGCCCAACGAAATGAATTCCTTAGACATCACATGCCTAACAATTATAAACCCCGCATTTTAGTCTCGATCTCGAAAATACTTTTCAATATCAAGTCGGGCAATTTAACAAGATTCCCGACATTCTAATCGAATGCTCGTCGGAAACTTTAGTAGAAAGCCGCACCCCCCGATTCCGTCGACGAAGTGCACTAAGGCGGAACACCGCTGCCGCGAGCACCCGAACGGATGCTTTTGGCAACGGGGTTCTCCTATAGTCACTTGGTCGGGGCTATGGGGCGTGGCTATCTAGTAAGGTTACCCGGCGAGTACCCGCGTACGCTACGTGATTGCGACGGACTTTTGATCACATCAAAATACCGTGGCAACTGATCAAATGAGACTAAATTGCTGGATTTATAACATTCAAATTAGTTATCTCATAACTACTTTTGTGGATTCCAAATATTGTATCCCATCACATGATACATGGACGACGTTAAACTTTTCGATCGATTCATCAAAGTCCCACAATTTCCCGAGAGCTCAACACTTGAGTACAGTTCAATAATACCCAGAATATGCCACAATACATATGTACCAACCGTAGAAGGGTAGACCCAAGCCTCACTCATGTCGCCACGGAACTGCGGCAAACCCTAAGGTATGACCGCGGTTCCACGATCCAAAAAGTCGAGTTAGGGTTACATTCTTCTAGAGGGTTCACAAAATTAGTTGCATGTTTTTCCGAATACGTTAAACTTAGAAAAATGGGTTTTTGATAATCGTTCGAACTTTTTAACTTCACCTAGACAATATGTGAATAACCCGAAACAATGTTAAAACTACGAATACGAAACACTCCGAATTGTTTATAGTGTAAGATCACATCACATGCAAAATTAGCAAAAACAAACAGCACCTGAAACACCAAAACCCGGTCATTGGAACATAGTGAAAATTTCAAGCAAAACCAACACAAAGTGGCCGGCCATGACCTCATTGTGCTCGGCCAAAATCCGAGCATACCCCCTGAAATTTTCATGATGTTCATGATATATCCCATATAACATTCTGTACTTGTTTTTAAAAAAATTGACAACATTTTAGAATCGATAGAAACCAGTTTTTGGCGTTGCAAGTTTCGGAGTATTTCGGTTTCGTAATCTTAACAAAATCCGTCTAATTTTCTAGCATGGCTCTGATACCACTGTAGGGTTGCCTAGCATGGAAGCATGGTTTCGGGAGGCATCTATCATGCCATATTAAAATTTTAGCCGTTCTAGCTAACCCTAACATAGAATCGTTAACTAGAAATCCGACGGAATGTAAAGCAAACGACTTTGCAAGTAAAGTGAACAAGGAATACAACCTTTATAGACCGGTACTTCACTTCATTAGCTCTGTGTAGTCTTCCCTTCGCTGCGATCATGAACTCCCGGACTCTAGAGAGGCTCCACAAGTTGTACGGATCAAGCTTGCTAGAAGACTTCGAGGCCGAAGATGATCTACGTCGAGGAGACACTAACCCAAGCTATCTCTTCACTAATTATGGAATTAGTAAAGCAAACACCCTATACTAAATGGCAAGTAGTAGAGGATGATGAAGTAGGAAGTTTGCTCACATTAGTTTTATTTTTTTCACAATATTTTCTCACTCACAAAAAGCTAGCAAGCTTTTTTCATGAAGAAGATGAAGAAAAATCATCAAGAGAGAATGAACTCATAAGGTGAGAATATGAACCATGGGTGAGTTAGTGTCATATGCTAACTCATGTAGAGACTTAACTAGGGTTAGTATAATGATTGGGTTGACAAATATCTACAAGTGAAACAAAAAGAGAAAACTTTGGTCAATGCATCCATAAGCTTCTACAAGCTTGTAGCCTTACCAAATATGCATCCAATTTTTGAATTACTTAGATAATTAAAAACCCTAGATTATATCAAGCATGGTATAAGTCTCATACACCCATGTATCATGTATCATCAAGCATGACACAAATCTTTGTACATTAATATATATCACATATATACACATGCACACAAGTGAGAAAAAGAAATCATAAGTGAGCAAATATTAGTTAATGTAATGTAATATATCAAATATATAATTATACATTAAATTATCAAATCAATACTTAATTTAATAATCCGGCTATATCACATATAACCGACTAATATCAAATGTAACAACTTATCGAATCAACACTTGATCCGATAACCCGGCTATATCACATATAACCGACCTATGTCATATATCGCGAGAATAGAATACAGTATCACATATCGTATTAATCTCGGTCCCGCACATATCCCATATGTGCTCCTACTCCATTTCGCTTGAGCCAGGAAACCTCTGTGTAGGACTCTAAAGACTCGTCAATATGCCGGCAGTAGGTGATGATCATATCAAACACCCACAAGCCACAAGCAGTTTGCTAAACGTAACGGCCACCTGGGTATTGAGCGATCAGAAGATCAACAAGCAAGCCTGCTCATACTCCTGCGAATACATTCAGTAACACTACCGTATAGTTCGGTCTCTTCGTCTGATATGTCGCATATCTCGTCTAGGGGTAGTAAACGTCAGACCCTAGTAACTCGATAAGTCGTGTCGATATGAGGCTCATAACGAGTCGAGAAACTACTGGTAACACTTACCAGTAGATCTCCATATCATCCCTGGCCAGAGACTTCCTATTATAGCCAATCGAGCACGGCGCAAAATCGACCCCCAATACCGGGAGAGACAAACCCCCTCCTATCGCTCATTGCCTCCATGTGATTCGGGACTGTACCCAAAAGCCACCATTATGCACGTTCTCTTGAACGTGGTAAGGTGGAAATCAAAGCACAGTAGGAACCACACAAGACTCTATGACGATCTCGGGTCTACAGACTAACCTGTACCAGTGTCACCAGAGAACTGCCATCTGACGTGAGGTATAATACCATCTGGGAGTTCTCAGCGAGTCCGTCCAGTGTACCCAGTTGATCAGTCGAAAATATTGTATATTTTAGCCGGCAATTTCCTTAACATTTTCATACACTTAGAAGTGTTCGGCATGCATATTCTACATATTAGCAAATCTGTCACAAAATATGAGATTTCATGTATTAGACTTTTAAACCGACACTTTAAAGGAAATTAACCGCATTTCATGGCATCGCATCATTTCTGTATTTGCGCAACACTTGTTTCGAAGTCTGTGCAGGAAATTCCAGAAACCGAGCCAAATTGTCAAGAGTGCTGATCAAAATTACACCAAGTCTAAGTCTGGTGATCCGGCAGTAAAATTCCAGAAATTTATTCAAGGCCAATGGGCGCTTCCCGCCGCGGATCCGTGGCATGATGACGTCAGCAGAGAAGCAGATTTTCCCCATGTGCTTATTTCTAACGGCAAAGCTTCCAGAACTCTCCAGAAACTCCACGTGGCTTCATCTAGAAGGCTCGGCCTAACAACCTAGTTCTAGAAGCCTCCCTCCAACTAACTTCTTCTAGAAGCCTCCTTATAACAACCTTATTCTAGAATATTCCTTCCAACAAACTTTTTCTAGAAGATTCTTTCTAACAACCTCATTTTGGAGGGAAAATTCAAATTCAAATGAGGTAGTTCATTTTGGAGGGAAAAGTTGTTCATTTTGGAGGGAAAATTCAAATTCAAATGAGGTAGTTCATTTTGGAGGGAAATTCAAATTTCATCCAACAAACTTTTGGAGGGAAATTCAAATTTCATCCAACAAACTTTTGGAGGGAAATTTGAATTTCATCTAACAAACTTTTGGAGGGAAATTTGAATTTCATCAACAAACTTTAGGAGGGAAAGTTAGAATTTGAAATCCTAGACCTAGGGTTAGTTATCTATAAATAGAGCCTAAATCTAAGGGTTGAGGTTGTTGTTCATTAGTTCATCATTAGTTCTTCATTAGTTAAATAATCTTTCCCTCTTTCATCATCTTCTTCCACAAGTCTCGTGACAAGGCTTGTGCGAAACCCTAACCCTAATTCCACTCCTAATCCAAGATCTTGAGTACCAAATCAAGCATGAAGCCTTCAACCTTTTAGGAGCCGAGCCGATCTTCAATCGGGCAAGTGATCCAAGCCGATCCGCGATCCACGGAGACGAGCGAAGCCAAGTCGACGATCAAGTTCCTCCTCTTGTAGTTCTTGAGTGATTGTAACGGAATTGTTGATATAAATAAAAGGTGAAATTCGTTAATCTTGCTTTCTTTTAATTCTTGCATCATGATTAGATCTCAATTTGTAATTGTTGCTCTTGTTGTGATGTTTGAGTGAAACTCCGCTCGTTAAGGAGTCGAGACGATTATAGAATGATGATGTAACAAATTTAAATACTATTTTTAAGTCCTACGAGTTTTGTAAACCCTAGCAAGTTCAAGAATCGATGACCTAGTTTCGTAGCGATGCTTTCTTGATTGCGATCGCTCGAAATTAGGGATCTACGATCGCTTCTTGAATTTACTAGAGGCTAGAATACGAATGACATCGACGAAAGAACAAGGGATAAGATGAAACACTAGTTTCACAAGAAATCCCTAATTCTCATCGATGATCATCGATCTAGTATCAATTCATCGAAGGATAAGAATACGTAATTGTAAGATTACATCACATCTATAGATCCGATCGATTCCTACGAGCCTCATTTCGATTCTTGAGATTTGGTTTGGAAAAATCAACAAACGATCAATTCTTGATTCTATCTCTTAATGCTTTCTTAGATCTAGTTTTTTCTAGTTCTTGAACTTCAACTACAAATCTTGAATTGTTTTGTTTTCTTTTCATTAAAGATTCAATTCATCTAATTCGAAAGACGAACGATTACACTTTCCCTGTGGACGATCCGCACTCACATACTAACTACAATCCGACACCGTAGTTGATTGCGGTCAATAATTTTTGGTTGTGATTTCTTTACTATTTCATTCGACACATCCGAAATCGTTTCAATCACCAGTCTCCACTGAGCACACGTATGTTGTCTCTGATGTCAAACACCAATGGATATGGTATCATCCATCGCCCATCTATATGGGTCGAGAAGTTATACGCTAGTCTACTCTGGTATATCGATGCCCTGTCTCGATACACCTACGACTAGGAACATTCGAAGGATGTACTTAACGACTACTCTGTCCCCACTAGTATGATCTGCAGCATAATCCTGGTAGTCAAGTACTCATCCTAAGGGCTTTATCAACATGTAATATAGAGACAATCAGTATACATCTTAAGATAAAGAGCAACCAGATAGCATACTATCATGTCAAGCAAAAAAGTCCTCCATATATATGTCCAAGCATCCACTATAATATACATCGTATGTACAATAATGGCCTCTGGAGAATACATATAACTAACACCCATATCTGTTGGTGTTTGACATCGAAGATGGTATACGGGTGCTCAGTGGAGACTGGGTACACTGAACAGGACTCGCCGAGAACTCTTAGATGGTATTATACCTGACGTGAGATAGCAGTTCTCTGGTGACACTGGTACAGGTTAGTCTGTAGACCCGAGATCGTCATAGAGTCTTGTGTGATTCCCACTGTGCTTTGATTTCCACCTTACCGCGTTCAAGAGAGCGTGCAAAACGGTTGTTTTGGGTACAATCCCGAGTCACATGGAGGCAATGAGCGATAGGAGAGGATTCGTCTCTCCCGGTATTGGGGGTTGATGTTGCGCTGTGCTCGATTGGCTATAATAGGAAGTCTCTGGTCAGGGCTGATACGGAGATTTACTGGTAAGTGTTATCGGTAGTTTCTCGACCCGTTATAAGCATCACATCGGCACGAATTATCAAGTTATTGGGGTCTGACGTTTACCACCCCTAGACTAGATATGCGACATATCAGATGAAGGGACCGAACTTACCAAGTTATTCTTATTTTGTGCCTATAAGTACCAGTTCAGTGAGCAAGGGATGGAGAGGACTTGACTTGGATATACTTTGAGCTATAGTTTAACTCTTGTTTTCATTTTCATTTTGAAGCTTGTACATAGTAGCTAGTTCTCCTTGAGTTCTTTGCCTTCTCTTGATCCTGCAGCTTCTTCATTGAGCTTGCAAGTTTAAGTTTTGGTTATTGAACTCATGGTTTTTATCATCAATTCAAAGTTAATGAAGCTTTCATTTGTGCTTTTGGGTTCTTAGTATTTCTATTGTTTTCCTTACTTGCAATTTAATTCTTGTTGTTTACTTACTTGCAATGTTGTGTTGTTCCTTTGATATCATTTCGTTTGCACTTTCTTTTAATGGTTATGGTTTGTGAATAGTGGTGTTGTTAGGGAAAGAGAATAGTTATGCAAGTTAGGAATTCCAGTTGCTCATTTTCTTTGCCCGGTTTTTGCTAATTGAACTCCGCCCAAACCTTATGCAAGCGCTCCGTTAGGCACCCTATCCTACCAAGATATCAGTGATCCCTAACCGTGACCAGTTGTGTTCGGTTTGGCCGGAGGCGAAAGTCAAGAGACAAGAACGGACGGACAAGGGTCAATAAACCGGATTTCACAAATACCGTGCTTAAGCACCCTAATCCACGTTGTTACCGATTACTCTAGCTTCAATAGTCAAGCTCGGCACAAAGGATTGAGTACGGACTTCCCTAACTTGCACTAACCTATCTCTATTCCTAACAAACTTATACTTTGCATATACAACACTTAGGTTAGAAACGAAC
This sequence comes from Agapanthus africanus, assembly GCA_030015575.1. Taxonomy (NCBI): domain Eukaryota; kingdom Viridiplantae; phylum Streptophyta; class Magnoliopsida; order Asparagales; family Amaryllidaceae; genus Agapanthus; species Agapanthus africanus. The sequence goes on from JASDDO010000004.1 coordinate 156,980,582, forward strand.
AGTTCCCACCTTTGCATTAACTCGTGATAACAAGAACGTAAAACGCAACATCTCCCTGCGGATGACCCGTACTCATCACGGCTAGCTACACGTGAGGCCATCTTGATTGCGGTTTACTTTAGAACTAGATACGACACGCGAAATCCATATCGATCAAATGGCGCCGTTGCCGGGAAGACGGTAACGTTTTTATTCTTGTTATTTCGGGTTAATCTTTGTATATCCTGTTTATAATTCTAACACCATTCTAAAACAAACTAAAAAATCAAAAAAATTCTACAAAACAAAAATTGACAGTTCTAACTTTTTGCTCTCTGGAAATTTGACCTGCTAGCATTCTGGGACTAATTAGAAAAGTTAAACAATAACATTGAGACACTAGTATAACACTAAGACATCAGAAGAAAGTTGGAGCCCCAATTCCCAAAGTTGACCGGCGATTTCCCCAAAAAATCCGGCGCCGCCGGTCAAGTCATCCCCATTTGCTCCAAAATTTTGTTATGTGTTCCATTGTTCTATTATTGTCCCAATCTTATTGTTTGATTTTTATAAATTTGTGTGTGCGGGAGTTTGGGCATTCATATCGCTTTTTCACACTAAATATTCGTTTTTCCGACATTTGCAGATTTTACGGATTTGCGAACTGCGATTGTGTGGAGCAAAGTGTACATTCAAATTTAAGGTGATTGCGAAGTACAGTGCCAAAGATCCGGGTAGTTTGACCCGCGCAAGCAAACTTTTCAAGCTAACCGGATTCAATTCAACAGGGGTTTCTTAACCCAAAAACTTATCGGTACGTATTTACTAACACCTTCTTCTCAAATCTGACGCATCCAATATATTATCTTTGCAGGATTCTTTGCAAGTTCGCTGTCAAACACCAAAAGTGACTAACCCGTATTTGTTGCAGTGTCGTGCCTAAACATAAAAAATGATTGTTTGACGTTTTGAACTTTTTCATTGATTTGCGCATTGCATCCATTAATACGGACTTAAGGGCAAGCGAACCCCACAACATATGGTAAAGGATTTCATCACCTTTTCCATGGCCCACAAATCACGAAATTGAGCATAACGTTTACCCGCACAAATTTTTAAAAAAACTTGACTTTAAGTATTTCGCGCTCATTAGGAGAAGTTAACTGTGTTTAGAACACCGCTTAACAGTATATCGTTCACGGGGTGTCCAGGAAAGTGTTCACGGCGAAACCGCCAAAAGAGAAAGGGTTAATCTAATTAAGGAACTTCGCGAAAACGTTGGAAAACCTCCCCTTATCTCTGCACTTACCTGGCCTCGTGATTAGTATATCTTGAGCCCGTTTCTCGACACAGTTTTACTTCAACAATCAAATTCTTGAGCAGGTCTAGTTGAATTAGGTGAACCCTAGACCGATTAGGTGTGTGGTATTGTGTCGTGATTATTTTTCTTTTTTATCTTTTGTGTGTGTATTTCATACTTTTGTTGATAACTAACATAAAAAAAGCTCACATTCTTTTTCATCTCCTTTCCTTCTTTTTCTTCTCTTCATATCATGGGTACCCCACATAGACCAACTCTTGCCGAACTTTGGTACCCTCAGCCAGATAGTACTTCATACGGTTCTTGTTTTGGTAGAACGTCAAACGATCCATCTATGCCAAAAATCACTTTGAAAGATCGGATAGACGCTTCTAGGAAAACCATTTAGACACCACAATCCATGTCATATCAAACTTTCAACCCTCCTCATGTTGATACCCCTTCTGAGGGAAACGTGGCGACTCTTAAACCGATGTCCATTGTTGAACGTATTGCGCAATCCCGTAGCCGACCTTTCATGCTTTTCACCACTCCGGATTCTTTAGGACAACATTCCAACCATCTCCTTATCTAGATGTTGATCCTAATCCTCCCTTTTTCACACAGCCATTCGATTCCTATCAATCCTACCCGACTTTTACACCCTCACAAGACATTTCTTCTGAACAGCCATTTGGGAGTTTCACGTATCCAGAAAACTTTGAATCTTTTACTGAACCCCCTTTCACTACCCTTGTCTAGTCTTGAACAGTCGTTAGAAGAGTTTCGGGTAGCTTCATGCCGACAACTGGAGGAATTAAATGTGTCCATGGCTGCCCTCATACAACTTTATGAACCAGTAACCAGTTCCCATCTAGCTCAAAATTTTTACATGTATGATGAGGCAATAGGACAATTTGAGAATTTGAGTCATGAGAGTGAGCGATACGCCTTTCCAAATCAAACCTAGCCTTCCCAAATTGAATTCCACAATTGCGGTTTCGAAAGTCTATCGACTGCCCTAAATAAATCACCAATTGAAGATAGAACGGTTGATGAATTATGTGACTTTGTAGTGTTTGACGTACCTGATTATGAAGGGACATTGTCAAGTGAAACCATTGCCAATCCTGTGGATCTCTACACCTCCATTCTAGAAATCTAACCGATTGAAAACCATGCTTTTGTTGAGGTGTTTGAGAACTTTACGTTTGACTTGATTGAGGATATCGATGTTGGGGATGATTTTGATGATGAACACGCAAATTTGGGTGATATTGTATCACCATTGCAACACTTTCTTTCAGAACCATGTGGACATCATCCTGAACCTTTAACTGTTTCTCCTGAACCCCATTTACATCTTGAGTTTAATAATGAAGATTTAGACGAGTGCATGGATGATTTTGATTGTGTGGAGATTTTTGAAGATAAACACATTTTATTGGATGAGTCGTATTTTCCGATTCATCATGTCCCCTCCGTTGACTGTGAATATCTTCCTGAGCTTCTAACTGAGACCATTCCTCAGTTACTTCCCTCCATCGTTTTCCTACCACAAGACCATTTGATATTGTCATTTCCGTCATCTGGTTCACCAAGTCCGGGCCCATGTTTTCTCGTGAATATTGAGAGGTATGACCCCATTTCTCGACATAATGATAGATTAGTACAATCCATTTTTTCATTGCGATCATTACAGATTGTACTAATTTATTGAATCAATTTTCACCATCAAGTTCACATTCCGTTTCTTTTTCCCTTCCGTTCATCTCCTCATATACCGGTACCGTATATCGCTTCCATCCCCATACAGTCTCGTGTATTTTTCAACTCGTTCCTCTATGCATTCTTCCACCAACCATGATCGTATCACGATAACATTTTTGATTGGTTGGTGCTAACTTTTGGCCTGTGTAGAGCCTTGTATAGATTGAAATTGTTCACTCCCCTAACCTTGAACTTCAACGCTTAACAGTGGAAACACTGTTTCACTTAATTTTGGGGAGGATTTTTGTATATATTTTATTTTCTTTTTTCTGTTATTAAAAAAAAAAGGAGAACCGACTATTTTGACCCCCCGACAATTTTGACCCTCGTTGTGTTACATGACAGTGAGGGCACTGTCAAGTTTAAATTTGGGGGTGTGCTCGGTAAGTATTTCTATCCTTCGCATTCATTTGTATATTCTGCATTTGCATACATATTCGAAAACCCATAAAAATCAGAAAATTTTCCTAAAAACATAAAAACTTTGTCGTCAAGTTAGCTAGTGGGAGAACTTAGATTCGATATTTCGACAGTTTTGTTTGATGAGATAGGAACAACTAAATCCTATTTTTAGATTTTGAAAACCTGAAAGATAACCCTCCTTTGAGTTTAACTGTAGCTAATATATGTCTTTATATCACACTACACGTGTCGTGAGTTTTGAAAATTAGATGACAAGTCTGATATGTCTTAAAACTTTTAAATTGATAAACTATTTTTTGAGGATCAAACAGCTTTGTTCTGAAATAAGTAATATCAAGAAATAGTTTATAAAGTGAAGTGGATATGAAGGGATATTATTGATGCCTTGGTAGGAACTAAGTCTGAAGAATAACCCATCTGGAACTTAATTGGAGTGAGTACACACCTGGTCCACAAACACGTCTTTTTATCCTAAAAAGAATTGAACAACTGGGTATATCTCCGTTCGCATTAAATTGTTATGATTTTCACGCTAAAATGAGTCTTTTTGTTTTAGGGCCTAGGTAACTTGAGCAATTAAGTCCGCCGGGGTGTCTCTACACTTAATGCCCTAAAACTAACTGGTTTGGGTGCATTGTCCTTAAACTCGCTAAGAAGTCTAGAAAGTCCAAATTAAAACAAAGTCAAGCAAGTGTTCTCTCCGAGTTAAAATTCCTAGAGATTCTTTGTGTGAGAATAATCTTGACAAAAGACAAGTTCTTATAAAAATATTTTTTTAACGGAGATATGAAAGTTTTATCCTATAATAACAATGTTAGTTGTATGTATGCCCTAGAGGCCAGTATTGTACAGATGATGTATATTATATTGGGTGCTTGGACATATATAGAGATGACTTTCTTGCTCGATATGATAGTATGCTATCTGGTTACTCTTTATCTTAACATGTACACTTGTCTCTTTAAACTGTCTTATAGTTACATGTTGGTAAAGCCCTTAGGATGTGTACTTGACTACCTGGACTATGATGTAGATCATACTAGTGGGGACATGGTAGTCCATAAGTACATCCTTCAAGGTCCCTAGTCGTGGGTGTATCGAGACGGGGCATCGATATACCAGAGTAGACTAGCGTATACGCTTCTCGACCCATGAGATGGGCGATGGATGATCCCATATCCATTGGTGTTTGACATCAGATATGGTGTACGGGTGCTCAGTGGAGACTGGGTACACTGGACGGACTCGCCGAGAACTCCCAGATGGTATTATACCTCACGTCAGATGGCAGTTCTCAGGTGACACTTGTGCAGGTTAGTCTGTAGACCCGAGATCGTCATAGAGTCTCGTGTGATTCCCACTGTGCTATGATCTCCACCTTACCACATCCATGAGGGCGTGCAAAACGGTGGTCTTTGGGCACAGTCCCGAGTCACATGGAGGCAATGAGCGATAGGAAGGGTTTCGTCTCTCCCGGTATTGGGGGTTGACGTTGCGCTGTGCTCGATTGGCCGTAACAGGGAAGTCCCTGGCCAGGGCTGATCAGAGATTTGCTGGTAAGTGTTACCGGTAGTTTCTCGACCCGTTATGAGCCTCACATCGGCATGACTTATCGGTTATTGGGGTCTGACGTTTACCACCCCTAGACTTGATATGCGACATATCAGACAAACAGACCGGACTGTACGGTAAGTGTTACTGGTTGGATTCACAAGAGTATGAGCGGGCTAGCTCGTCGATCTTCTGATCGTTCAATACCCGGATGGCCGTTACGTTTAGCAGACCGCTTGCGGCTTGTGGGTGATTGATATGATCATCATCTGCCACCGGCGTATTGACGAGTCTTTAGAGTCCTACACAGAGGTTTCCTGGCTCAAGCGAAACGAAATAGGAGCGCATATGAGATATGTGCAGGACCGAGAATAATGCATGTATGTGATACCGTATTTCATTCTCGCGATGGATGTATCGATTGGTTATATTCGATATAACCTAGATATCGAATCGAGGATTGATTCGATAAGCCGATACATAGGATACTAGTCGGTTATATGCGATATGACCGGATCGTTAAATCAAGTGTTGATTTAATGTATAATTATATATTTGATATATTACTTTGCATTAACTAGTATTGGTTCACTTTAAAAGGATTTTCTCACTTGATGCACATTGTATATGTGATATATTTTTTTGTGCACTTGTATGTATCATGTTTGATGATACTTGCTCACTTGGGTTTATGTAAAGATTAAACCATGGATATATGAATGGTTAGGGTTTTGATTATTTACTTAGTTATTTATTTATTTATTCATTTTGGATATTATTAAGAATGGCGGCTTATTTTGTTTCTATGTTGAAGCTTCTTGAAGCTTTGAAAAAGTCCACCATTCTTATCTCATCCTTAACCCTAACCATTCCAACTAACCTTAGTTTAATCTCTACACTTGACTATGGTTAGGATATGATAAGTATTCATATTAGTTTCTTTTTTAAATAAGAAACTTATCATATTCTTCATCTTTTCCTTCTTCTTCAAGAAAAACCTTGCCTTCAACAATGGCAACTTGAGCAAAAGTGAGTGAAATCCAATTATAAAGTGAACCCACCTCCTATTTCTTCACCCTCTACCTCTTGACAAGTTGTTTTGGGTGTTTTCTTCACAAGTTTCACAACTTGGTGAAGTTGGAGCTTGAACTTGCGATACCTCGACGTAGATCATCTTCGGCACGAAGCCGACGACCTTGCCCGCTCGTTTTACCGATGAAGCCGACGATTGAGTCTAGGATTCGAGATGGACAGCGAGAGGACACCTACGTGGAGCTAAGGAAGTGGAGAACCGGATCTACAAAGGTTGTAGCCTCTCTCCTTTAGTTAAGTTGTTAACTAGATTCGTATTTCGCCTAAATTTCTAGTCAACGATCCGTATTAGGGTTTCTCGGCACCCGTAAAATTTGAATTTGGCATGGTTGATACCTTGTGAGACCTCTTGAGAGTGCCTAGGAACCCTACAGTAGTATCAGAGCCTAGCTAGAGCCTTAGGCGAAGTCTAGACGACGTTTGAAATCCGAACGAACATCGAAACCCATTCCCAAAATGCTCTCTGGAAATTTTCTAAAATTTTGGATATTTGTCAATTAAAAATATGCAGAAAAATAAGCAGGGTGTTATTTGAATTACTGTGAAATACGAGGGCCTAAATCGACTTTTCCACCGCGGAACCGCGGCACAAGCTAGGCATGTGCGGCGGTTCGGCGGCCGTACTGTTCCCTTGTCTGATGATTTCTGCACAGTAAGTCATATAACTTAATGCTATATTTTCTGGGGTATTTTTATTGTGACTCTACAGAAGAGTATTCTGGGGTACTATTGGGAATCAAAGATTCGATCGGATTATCAAATTTCGTCTTTGTGTTTTTTCGGATGACTTTAGAATATGTTAAAAAGTTCGACCGGATATAAATACCTAACTTTTCCCCTGCCGGAAAATATATCCAAGTGTTGGATTTTTGTGTGGTTTAAGGACGTTCGAAGTAGTGCAAGTAACGCGATGGTCCCTCTAGAAGACAACAAACCTTAACTCGATTATGTGACCGTCTTGAACTGCCCTTTGAACCTTCGGGTTTGGGGCAGTACGGCGTGCCACATGTGAGGCGTTGGCTTGACCCTTCTACGGCTGGACCGTTGGTACTGAGGCATGAAGTGAATGTCTTTGAACCTATTTCATGTGTTGAACGGTTTCGGGAAAACTTGGGTGTTCGAATGTTCGATCGGAAAATTTAATATATTCTATTTATCCGGAATGGGATACAATGATTGGAATTCACAAACAGTTATGAGATAACTGAATGAATGTTATAAATCTAGCAGTTTAGTCCCACATGATATTGAAAAGATTTTTCGATAATGAGACTAAAATGCGAGGTTTATAATTGTTAGGCATGTGATGTCTAAGTATTTCATTTGATTAGGCATGTGATGTCCAAAGAGATTGCGGATTCCAATTGTTGTAGTTTTACACTTTCTTTTCTGTGACCGTAAGTGTAATATGTGATATCGCCGGTTTCGTTGCTATATGTCAACGACAATTGGGATGCGCATATTTACTTACGTTGATGACATGTGATGTTATGAGTTGCTGGATATGTTATATTGGATTGTCGTGTTTGAATAGCCGGGGGTTTTTATGTGAGATGAGTGTTTTTCATTTTCATTCATGTAAAAACTTGTATGTAATATTCTTTTATTTGGGGCACTTCCAGGTTGCGGAAGTTGTCACCTTTTGTATATTATTTACTTTTCCGCATTAGGATAGATCCAAGGAGGGGAGCACAAGTAACCGGGTTCTGGGGTCCAGTGGGAGACCAACTCGAGGAGTCAAGTCCGGGTCTCCTAACCCTAGAATTGATAGGGTTGCTTGCCGCTCTCGTAGGGGTCTAGGGGTGTGGGATTGGCTATTCATCACGACCGTGGAATCCGTGTTTTATACTGGCTCGTATTGAAAACACGGACGTCCTAGTATATCCAATGTTTCATATGTTTCTTCTGCTGCGATATCTCTGATGCGATCATGTGATGTTCTGTGATAGATACAATATATAGTATATATGATATATTATATAGACGTTACTTATGTTTTGCACCCGCACTAGCCCTGCCCTGCTCTGTCGTTAGTTACCTAACCTAACGGTGCACGAGGGGACATCCAGGCGAATGCGGATGGCATAAGTGTACGTCGTATATTATCTGTGATGTTTAGGTGACTTAAATGATGGGACTTCATTAATGTGATTAATGAAAGAAAAGAAACCTAAGATGTTGTAGAATCAAATTTTTAAATAAAACAGGTAGCTACAATTCTTGCTTTACATAGCGGTATATATGATATACCCTGCACCTTATTCGATGAGGAAAGGACCGAGATCCCTTCACCGGGAGTGACTCCTTTAGCAATAACTGGCAGATGCTACACACTCGGTTTGACTTTTGATAGCTTCTATAGTTTTTGCTTTGCACAGTGATATATATGATATATCCCGCACCTCATTCGACGAGGAAAGGGCCGACGATCCCTTCACCGAGAGTGACCCCTTTAGCAAAACTAGAAAAAGCCTCAAAATCACTCCATTTTAAAACTTCATTTGATTCTACAACGATATCAAGTTCATTACGCTTATGGTTTTCAGAAAAACCTGCGTAGCCCTCCTTCAATTTAGATATGTAATATTCAGTATTCGTGCTACGGTTGTTTGGCATGCGTCAAGGCGTAGTGTACGGTAGCTGATTATTACTTATCTGTAGCATGAGATGCGATTGGATTAAGGTATTCGTACGGCGTTGTTTGGCATGCGTCAAGGGTCGTACGGGTGGGTTTAATTCGATCACGAATTGTACGGGTTGAACTTGACTAGCGGACTATGGGTTGTTTGGCATGCGTCAAGGTCATAGCACGCTAGGGGCAAAAGCATTATCGGGAATTTCAAGTGTTGAAATTTGCAATGAGATTGCATACCTTCTATGAGATAGTTGGATCCCGATACCCACTGCGAGTAAGAGTTACTCCTGGGAGAGTTTTACACATTACAATTAGCCGATCAAGTAGTTGTCTAGAAAGGTGTTAACGAGGTTACGCCTCTGGGATAACGAGGTTTACATTAATTAGGTTCATGCGAAAGCACGGGGGACCTCCCTCAAAGTACCGACACTGGCCTGGCTGAAAGATTGGCGAACTTGTAGTGTGTAATTAATCCCGGCTAGTCTTTCCTTTTAGGGTTTGAAGGAAGATTTGATAAAAAGCAGTGGGAGCCATCCTGATTAGATAAGATAATAACCAATCTGATCTTGCACGAGCATACGCTAAAGTGTTTTCTTCTCTCTCTCCAGGTAGCGACCATTTCATGCCTTAATCAAGATAATAATATGGATGTATTGACCGAACCCGCATGTTATGCTGTGCTAGGGAACGTTGGTTCCGTTCTTTCTTATAAGAGTTATAGGAATGAACAGGATATAGGGGAATACCAGGATTCCCATGTCACCCGATTGAAGAAAGTACATGTTGATGCATTTTCTTCGGGTGTGTTCGTTACAGAGAACTGTCTCTCCATTTGCTCTACGTCCTGGGTATTAGATACTGGGTCAGGATCCCATATATGTAATAAGTTACATGGGCTTAGAAAAGGTAGAGAACTTGGAGAAGGTGATAAAGACATTAGAGTTGGAAATGGTGCAATTGTTGCAGCTAAGACTGTCGGGGAATATCACCTTACATTACCAACTGGTAATACATTGGTTCTGAACGAATGCTATTACATGCCGAACCTGATATGCAACATTATATCGGTTTCTTTATTGAGTAAAGAGGGATATAATTTTGTATTACAGGACAATGTTATGAACATTTTCCGTAACCAAAAGTTGGTAGGATCAGGCACGTTGTGCAATGGCATTTATGTTCTAAATCAATCAACAGTTCTGAGCATAACAAACACACACAAGAGGAAGAGTTCTGAACTCAACGAATCCTTCTTGTGGCATTGTAGACTGGGTCACATCAATGCGACACGACTAGCTAAGTTGCATAAAGATGGGTATTTAAATCCGTTTGAATTTTCATCTTATGACACTTGCCAGTCATGTCTCAAAGGCAAGATGACCAAAACTCCGTTTACGGAACACGGAGAAAGAGTTACTGAACTCTTGGGACTGATACATAGTGATGTATGCGGTCCAATGTCTACACATGCCAGGAATGGTTCTTCGTACTTCATTACATTCACTGACGATCTCTCTAGATTCGGATATGTGTTCCTGATGAAACACAAGTCAGAAGATTTTGAGAAATTTAGAGAATATAAACAAGAAGTCGAGAACCAAACCGGAAAAAGTATTAAAATCCTTCGATCTGATCGAGGAGGTGAATACTTGAGCAATGAATTCCTGGACTTCCTAAAAGAGAATGGGATTCTCTCTCAGCTGACTCCTCCATATACACCACAGCACAACGGTGTATCAGAACGGAGGAACCGCACCCTATTAGATATGGTGCGCTCTATGATGAGCACAGCTGAGTTACCTATTTCCTTCTGGGGATATGCGCTTGAGACAGCCATGAACCTATTGAATAGAGTTCCTACCAAATCAGTGCCTACCACTCCATATGAGATATGGAAAGGGAAGAGACCACATCTTAATTACATTAAGATATGGGGTTGTCCAGCCTATGTCAAAAGACAAAATCCGGACAAACTCGAGGCAAGATCAGTCTTGTGTAAGTTTGTAGGATATCCCAAAAATTCATAAAGGTATATCTTCTACCATCCCGAGGAACAAAAGGTGTTTGTTTCTCGACATGCCACTTTCTTAGAAAAGAGTTTTCTTATGAAACAGACAAGTGGCATTGAGGTAGAACTGGAAGAGGTTCCAGCGGGACAAACTATAACAGAAGACTTGGTAGAACCAGAGGATTCAGTAGTACCCGACGAACCCCAGCCTCTCCGCCGATCTAGTAGGGTTCCTCGCCAACCTGAGAGATACTACGGTTTTTTCATGGATGGAGGGAGCGAGGATTGCATCATGGATGATGATGACCCAACTAGCTTCGAGCAGGCCATCACGAGTAGGGACTCAGTGAAATGGCTGGATTCTATGCGGTCCGAGATGGAATCCATGTACACCAACAAAGTATGGACTTTGGAAGTTGCTCCTGAAGGGGTAAAACCCATTGGGAGCAAGTGGATCTTCAAGAAAAAACTTGGTGTAGATGGGAAAGTGGAGACTTTCAAAGCTAGACTTGTTGCAAAAGGTTTTCGTCAAAGACCAGGTGTGGACTATGACGAAACCTTTTCTCCAGTGGCTATGCTTAAATCCATCCGAATCATGCTTGCCATCGCTGCATATCATGACTACGAAATCTGGCAAATGGATGTTAAGACCGCCTTTCTAAATGGTGATTTAGAAGAGTGCGTGTACATGACTCAGCAAGAGGGCTTCGTAGATAGTGGGAGCAGCGGGAAGGTGTGTAAGCTGCTTAAATCCATTTATGGATTAAAGCAAGCATCGCGGAGTTGGAACATCTGCTTTGACGTCGTTATCAAAGAGTTTGATTTCGTCAAAAATCCAGATGAACCTTGTATCTACAAGAATGTGGCAGAGAGTAAGGTTGTCTTCCTCGTATTGTACGTGGACGACATACTCTTGATAGGAAATGATATTCCTATGCTGCAATCGGTCAAGCTCTTCTTATCACAAAGATTCTCAATGAAAGATCTTGGTGATGCCTCCTGCATATTGGGAATTAGGATCTATAGAGATAGATCCAAACGGATATTGGGATTGTCCCAATCCAGGTACATTGACACCATACTAAAGAGGTTTAGTATGGAAGAATCCAAGCGTGGGAACTTGCCCACGATCTCTGGACTCACTCTCTCCAAAGAGATGTCTCCCAAGACTGATTTGGAGAGAGCTCGCATGCAAGAGATACCCTATGCTTCGGCAGTAGGCCCTATCATGTATGCGATGCTATGTACCAGACCCGATGTTGCATACTCACTAAGTGTAGTGAGTCGGTATCAAGCAGATCCTGGAGAGAGTCACTGGACAGCTGTGAAGAACATTCTCAAGTACTTGCGAAGGACTAGAGATATGTTCTTGGTGTATGGTAACGGAGAACTCCAAGTGGAGTCCTTTACCGATTCGAGCTTCCAGAGTGATAAGGACGACTCTAAGTCGCAGTCGGGCTTTGTCTTTACCCTTTACGGAGGGGCGGTTAGCTGGAAGAGTTCCAAGAAGGAAACCGTGGCAGACTCGACGATGGAGGCTAAATACATCGCTGCCAACGATGCTGCCAAAGAGGCTGTCTGGATCAAGAAGTTCATTATTGAACTTGGAGTGGTTCCATCCATTGAGCATCCAATACCTTTGTATTGCGATAACAATGGAGCGGTGGCTTTGGCCAAGGAACCCAGGTCCCATCAGCGATCCAGGAATATTCTGAGACGGTATCACCTGATCCGGGAGATAGTTGATCGCCGGGAGATCGAGGTCAGGAGAGTTGACACGAAGAACAACACGGCGGATCCACTCACGAAGGCCATTCCCCAGATACAGTTTGAGAGTCTCTTCGGGATGCTCGGTATGCGATACTACAGCAGCTGGCCCTAGTGCAAGTGGGAGATTGTTAGTTGTATGTATGCCCTAGAGGCCAGTATTGTACAGATGATGTATATTATATTGGGTGCTTGGACATATATAGAGATGACTTTCTTGCTCGATATGATAGTATGCTATCTGGTTACTCTTTATCTTAACATGTATACTTGTCTCTTTAAACTGTCTTATAGTTACATGTTGGTAAAGCCCTTAGGATGTGTACTTGACTACCTGGACTATGATGTAGATCATACTAGTGGGGACATGGTAGTCCATAAGTACATCATTCAAGGTCCCTAGTCGTGGGTGTATCGAGACGGGGCATCGATATACCAGAGTAGACTAGCGTATACGCTTCTCGACCCATGAGATGGGCGATGGATGATCCCATATCCATTGGTGTTTGACATCAGAGATGGTGTACGGGTGCTCAGTGGAGACTGGGTACACTGGACGGACTCGCCGAGAACTCCCAGATGGTATTATACCTCACGTCAGATGGCAGTTCTCAGGTGACACTTGTGCAGGTTAGTCTGTAGACCCGAGATCGTCATAGAGTCTTGTGTGATTCCCACTGTGCTTTGATCTCCACCTTACCACGTCCATGAGGGCATGCAAAACGGTGGTCTTTGGGCACAGTCCCGAGTCACATGGAGGCAATGAGCGATAGGAGGGGTTTCGTCTCTCCCGGTATTGGGGGTTGATGTTGCGCTGTGCTCGATTGGCCGTAACAGGGAAGTCCCTGGCCAGGGCTGATCAGAGATTTGCTGGTAAGTGTTACCGGTAGTTTCTCGACCCGTTATGAGCCTCACATCGGCACAACTTATCGGTTATTGGGGTCTGACGTTTACCACCCCTAGACTTGATATGCGACATATCAGACGAACAGACCGGACTGTACGGTAAGTGTTACTGGTTGGATTCACAGGAGTATGAGCGGGCTAGCTCATCGATCTTCTGATCGTTCAATACCCGGATGGCCGTTACGTTTAGCAGACCGCTTGCGGCTTGTGGGTAATTGATATGATCATCATCTGCTACCGGCGTATTGACGAGTCTTTAGAGTCCTACAAAGAGGTTTCCTGGCTCAAGCGAAACGAAATAGGAGCGCATATGAGATATGTGCAGGACCGAGAATAATGCGTGTATGTGATACCGTATTTCATTCTCGCGATGGATGTATCGATTGGTTATATTCGATATAACCTAGATATCGAATCGAGGATTGATTCGATAAGCCGATACATAGGATACTAGTCGGTTATATGCGATATGACCGGATCGTTAAATCAAGTGTTGATTTAATGATTTAATGTATAATTATATATTTGATATATTACTTTGCATTAACTAGTATTGGTTCACTTTAAAAGGATTTTCTCACTTGATGCACATTGTATATGTGATATATTTTTTTGTGCACTTGTATGTATCATGTTTGATGATACTTGCTCACTTGGGTTTATGTAAAGATTAAACCATGGTTATATGAATGGTTAGGGTTTTGATTATTTACTTAGTTATTTATTTATTTATTCATTTTGGATATTATTAAGAATGGTGGCTTATTTTGTTTCTATGTTGAAGCTTCTTGAAGCTTTGAAAAAGTCCACCATTCTTATCTCATCCTTAACCCTAACCATTCCAACTAACCTTAGTTTAATCTCTACACTTGACTATGGTTAGGATATGATAAGTATTCATATTAGTTTCTTTTTTAAATAAGAAACTTATCATATTCTTCATCTTCTCCTTCTTCTTCAAGAAAAACCTTGCCTTCAACAATGGCAACTTGAGCAAAAGTGAGTGAAATCCAATTATAAAGTGAACCCACCTCCTATTTCTTCACCCTCTACCTCTTGCCAAGTTGTTTTGGGTGTTTTCTTTACAAGTTTCACAACTTGGTGAAGTTGGAGCTTGAACTTGCGATACCTCGACGTAGATCATCTTCGGCACGAAGCCGACGACCTTGCCCGCTCGTTTTTCCGATGAAGCCGACGATTGAGTCTAGGATTCGAGATGGACAGCGAGAGGACGCCTACGTGGAGCTAAGGAAGTGGAGAACCGGATCTACAAAGGTTGTAGCCTCTCTCCTTTGGTTAAGTTGTTAACTAGATTCGTATTTCGCCTAAATTTCTAGTCAACGATCGGTATTAGGGTTTCTCGGCACCCGTAAAATTTGAATTTGGCATGGTTGATACCTTGTGAGACCTCTTGAGAGTGCCTAGGAACCCTACAGTGGTATCAGAGCCTAGCTAGAGCCTTAGGCGAAGTCTAGACGACGTTTGAAATCCGAACGAACATCGAAACTCGTTCCCAAAATGCTCTCTGGAAATTTTCTAAAATTTTGGATATTTGTCAATTAAAAATATGCAGAAAAATAAGCAGGGTGTTATTTGAATTACTGTGAAATACGAGGGCCTAAATCGACTTTTCCACCGCGGAACCGTGGCACAAGCTAGGCATGTGCGGCGGTTCGGCGGCCGAATTGTTCCCTTGTCTGATGATTTCTGCATAGTAACTCATATAACTTAATGCTATATTTTCTGGGGTATTTTTATTGTGACTCTACAGAAGAGTATTATGAGGTACTATTAGGAATCAAAGATTCGATCGGATTATCAAATTTCGTCTTTGTGTTTTTCCGGATGACTTTAGAATATGTTAAAAAGTTCGACCGGATATAAATACCCAACTTTTCCCCTGCCGGAAAATATATCCAAGTGTTGGATTTTTGTGTGGTTTAAGGACGTTCGAAGTAGTGCAAGTAACGCGATGGTCCCTCTAGAAGACAACAAACCTTAACTCGATTATGTGACCGTCTTGAACTACCCTTTGAACCTTCGGGTTTGGGGCAGTACGGCGTGCCACATGTGAGGCGTTGGCTTGACCCTTCTACGGCTGGACCGTTGGTACTGAGGCATGACGTGAATGTCTTTGAACCTATTTCATGTGTTGAACGGTTTCGGGAAAACTTGGGTGTTCGAATGTTCGATCGGAAAATTTAATATATTCTATTTATCCGGAATGGGATACAATGATTGGAATTCACAAACAGTTATGAGATAACTGAATGAATGTTATAAATCTAGCAGTTTAGTCCCACATGATATTGAAAAGATTTTTCGATAATGAGACTAAAATGCGGGGTTTATAATTGTTAGGCATGCGATGTCTAAGTATTTCATTTGATTAGGCATGCGATGTCTAAAGAGATTGCGGATTCCAATTGTTGTAGTTTTACACTTTCTTTTCTGTGACCGTAAGTGTAATATGTGATATCGCCGGTTTCGTTGCTATATGTCAACGACAATTGGGATGCGCATATTTACTTACGTTGATGACATGTGATGTTATGAGTTGCTGGATATGTTATATTGGATTGTCGTGTTTGAATAGCCGAGGGTTTTTATGTGAGATGAGTGTTTTTCATTTTCATTCATGTAAAAACTTGTATGTAATATTCTTTTATTTGGGGCACTTCAAGGTTGCGGAAGTTGTCACCTTTTATATATTATTTACTTTTCCGCATTAGGATAGACCTAAGGAGGGGAGCACAAGTAACCGGATTCTGGGGTCCAGTGGGAGACCAACTCGAGGAGTCGAGTCCGGGTCTCCTAACCCTAGAATTGGTAGGGTTGCTTGCCGCTCTCGTAGGGGTCTAGGGGTGTGGGATTGGCTATTCATCACGACCGTGGAATCCGTGTTTTATACTGGCTCGTATTGAAAACACGGACGTCCTAGTATATCCAATGTTTCATATGTTTCTTCAGCTGCGATATCTGTGATGCGATCATGTGATGTTCTGTGATAGATACAATATATAGTATATATGATATATTATATAGACGTTACTTATGTTTTGCACCCGCACTAGCCCTGCCCTACTCTGTCGTTAGTTACCTAACCTAACGGTGCACGAGGGGACATCCAGGCGAATGCGGATGGCATAAGTGTACGTCGTATATTATCTGTGATATTTAGGTGACTTAAATGATGGGACTTCATTAATGTGATTAATGAAAGAAAAGAAACCTAAGATGTTGTAGAATCAAATTTTTAAATAAAACAGGTAGCTACAGTTCTTGCTTTGCATAGCGGTATATATGGTATACCCTGCACCTTATTCGATGAGGAAAGGACCGAGATCCCTTCACCGGGAGTGACTCCTTTAGCAATAACTGGCAGATGCTACACACTCGGTTTGACTTTTGATAGCTTCTATAGTTTCTGCTTTGCACAGTGATATATATGATATATCCCGCACCTCATTCGACGAGGAAAGGGCCGACGATCCCTTCACCGGGAGTGACCCCTTTAGCAAAACTAGGAAAAGCCTCAAAATCTCTCCATTTTAAAACTTCATTTGATTCTACAACGATATCAAGTTCATTACGCTTATGGTTTTCAGAAAAACCTGCGTAGCCCTCCGTCAATTCAGATATGTAATATTCAGTATTCGTGCTACGATTGTTTGGCATGCGTCAAGGCGTAGTGTACGGTAGCTGATTATTACTTATCTGTAGCATGAGATGCGATTGGATTAAGGTATTCGTACGGCGTTGTTTGGCATGCGTCAAGGGTCGTACGGGTGGGTTTAATTCGATCACGAATTGTACGGGTTGAACTTGACTAGCGGACTATGGGTAGTTTGGCATGCGTCAAGGTCATAGCACGCTAGGGGCAAAAGCATTATCGGGAATTTCAAGTGTTGAAATTTGCAATGAGATTGCATACCTTCTATGAGATAGTTGGATCCCGATACCCACTGCGAGTAAGAGTTACTCCTGGGAGAGTTTTACACATGACAATTAGCCGATCAAGTAGGTGTCTAGAAAGGTGTTAACGAGGTTACGCCTCTGGAAAAACGAGGTTTACATTAATTAGGTTCGTGCGAAAGCACGGGGGACCTCCCTCAAAATACCGACACTGGCCTGGCTGAAAGATTGGCGAACTTGTAGTGTGTAATTAATCCCGGCTAGTCTTTCCTTTTAGGGTTTGAAGGAAGATTTGATAAAAAGCAGTGGGAGCCATCCTGATTAGATAAGATAATAACCAATCTGATCTTGCACGAGCATACGCTAAAGTGTTTTCTTCTCTCTCTCCAGGTAGCGACCATTTCATGCCTTAATCAAGATAATAATATGGATCTATTGACCGAACCCGCATGTTATACTGTGCTGGGGAACGTTGGTTCCGTTCTTTCTTATAAGAATTATAGGAATGAACAGGATATAGGGGAATACCAGGATTCCCATGCCACCCGATTGAAGAAAGTACATGTTGATGCATTTTCTTCGGGTGTGTTCGTTACAGAGAACTGTCTCTCCATTTGCACTACGTCCTGGGTATTAGATACCGGGTCAGGATCCCATATATGTAATCAGTTACATGGGCTTAGAAAAGGTAGAGAACTTAGAGAAGGTGATAAAGACATTAGAGTTGGAAATGGTGCAATTGTTGCAGCTAAGACTGTCGGGGAATATCACCTTACATTACCAACTGGTAATACATTGGTTCTGAACGAATGCTATTACATGCCGAACCTGATATGCAACATTATATCGGTTTCTTTATTGAGTAAAGAGGGATATAATTTTGTATTACAAGACAATGTTATGAACATTTTCCGTAACCAAAAGTTGGTTGGATCAGGCACGTTGTGCAATGGCATTTATGTTCTAAATCAATCAACAGTTCTGAGCATAACAAACACACACAAGAGGAAGAGTTCTGAACTCAACGAATCCTTCTTGTGGCATTGTAGACTGGGTCACATCAATGCGACACGACTAGTTAAGTTGCATAAAGATGGGTATTTAAATCCGTTTGAATTTTCATCTTATGACACTTGCCAGTCATGTCTCAAAGGCAAGATGACCAAAACTCCGTTTACGGGACACGGAGAAAGAGTTGCTGAACTCTTGGGACTGATACATAGTGATGTATGCGGTCCAATGTCTACACATGCCAGGAATGGTTCTTCGTACTTCATTACATTCACTGACGATCTCTCTAGATTCGGATATGTGTTCCTGATGAAACACAAGTCAGATGCTTTTGAGAAATTTAGAGAATATAAACAAAAAGTCGAGAACCAAACCGGAAAAAGTATTAAAATCCTTCAATCTGATCGAGGAGGTGAATACTTGAGCAATGAATTCCTGGACTTCCTAAAAGAGAATGGGATTCTCTCTCAGCTGACTCCTCCATATACACCACAGCACAACGGTGTATCAGAACGGAGGAACCGCACCCTATTAGATATGGTGCGCTCTATGATGAGCACAGCTGAGTTACCTATTTCCTTCTGGGGATATGCGCTTGAGACAGCCATGAACCTATTGAATAGAGTTCCTACCAAATCAGTGCCTACCACTCCATATGAGATATGGAAAGGGAAGAGACCACATCTTAATTACATTAAGATATGGGGTTGTCCAGCCTATGTCAAAAGACAAAATCCGGACAAACTCGAGGCAAGATCAGTCTTGTGTAAGTTTGTAGGATATCCCAAAAATTCACAAGGGTATATCTTCTACCATCCCGAGGAACAAAAGGTGTTTGTTTCTCGACATGCGACTTTCTTAGAAAAGAGTTTTCTTATGAAACAGACAAGTGGCATTGAGGTAGAACTGGAAGAGGTTCCAGCGGGACAAACTATAACAGAAGACTTGGTAGAACCAGAGGATTCAGTAGTACCCGACGAACCCCAGCCTCTCCGCCGATCTAGTAGGGTTCCTCGCCAACCTAAGAGATACTACGGTTTTCTCATGGATGGAGGGAGCGAGGATTGCATCATGGATGATGATGACCCAACTAGCTTCGAGCAGGCCATCACGAGTAGGGACTCAGTGAAATGGCTGGATGCTATGCGGTCCGAGATGGAATCCATGTACACCAACAAAGTATGGACTTTGGAAGTTGCTCCTAAAGGGGTAAAACCCATTGGGAGCAAGTGGATCTTCTAGAAAAAACTTGGTGTAGATGGGAAAGTGGAGACTTTCAAAGCTAGACTTGTTGCAAAAGGTTTTCTTCAAAGACCAGGTGTGGACTATGACGAAACCTTTTCTCCAGTGGCTATGCTTAAATCCATCCGAATCATGCTTGCCATCGCTGCATATCATGACTACGAAATCTGGCAAATGGATGTTAAGACCGCCTTTCTAAATGGTGATTTAGAAGAGTGCGTGTACATGACTCAGCCAGAGGGCTTCGTAGATAGTGGGAGCGGCGGGAAGGTGTGCAAGCAGCTTAAACCCATTTATGGATTAAAGCAAGCATCGCGGAGTTGGAACATCTGCTTTGACGTCGTTATCAAAGAGTTTGATTTCGTCAAAAATCCAGATGAACCTTGTATCTACAAGAAGGTGGCAGAGAGTAAGGTTTTCTTTCTCGTATTGTACGTGGACGACATACTCTTGATAGGAAATGATATTCCTATGCTGCAATCGGTCAAGCTCTTCTTATCACAAAGATTCTCAATGAAAGATCTTGGTGATGCCTCCTGCATATTGGGAATTAGGATCTATAGAGATAGATCCAAACGGATATTGGGATTGTCCCAATCCAGGTACATTAACACCATACTAAAGAGGTTTAGTATGGAAGAATCCAAGCGTGAGAACTTGCCCACGATCTCTGGACTCACTCTCTCCAAAGAGATGTCTCCCAAGACTGATTTGGAGAGAGCTCGCATGCAAGAGATACCCTATGCTTCGGCAGTAGGCTCTATCATGTATGCGATGCTATGTACCAGACCCGATGTTGCATACTCACGAAGTGTAGTGAGTCGGTATCAAGCAGATCCTGGAGAGAGTCACTGGACAGCTGTGAAGAACATTCTCAAGTACTTGCGAAGGACTAGAGATATGTTCTTGGTGTATGGTAACGGAGAACTCCAAGTGGAGTCCTTTACCGATTCGAGCTTCCAGAGTGATAAGGACGACTCTAAGTCGCAGTCGGGCTTTGTCTTTACCCTTTACGGAGGGGCGGTTAGCTGGAAGAGTTCCAAGCAGGAAACCGTGGCAGACTCGACGATGGAGGCTAAATACATCGCTGCCAACGATGCTGCCAAAGAGGCTGTCTGGATCAAGAAGTTCATTATTGAACTTGGAGTGGTTCCATCCATTGAGCATCCAATACCTTTGTATTGCGATAACAATGGAGCAGTGGCTTTGGCCAAGGAACCCAGGTCCCATCAGCGATCCAGACATATTCTGAGGCGGTATCACCTGATCCGGGAGATAGTTGATCGCCGGGAGATCGAGGTCAGGAGAGTTGACACGAAGAACAACACGGCGGATCCACTCACGAAGGCCATTCCCCAGATACAGTTTGAGAGACTCTTCGGGATGCTCGGTATGCGATACTACAGCAGCTGGCCCTAGTGCAAGTGGGAGATTGTTAGTTGTATGTATGCCCTAGAGGCCAGTAATGTACAGATGATGTATATTATATTGGGTGCTTGGACATATATAGAGATGACTTTCTTGCTCGATATGATAGTATGCTATCTGGTTACTCTTTATCTTAACATGTACACTTGTCTCTTTAAACTGTCTTATAGTTACATGTTGGTAAAGCCCTTAGGATGTGTACTTGACTACCTGGACTATGATGTAGATCATATTAGTGGGGACATGGTAGTCCATAAGTACATCCTTCAAGGTCCCTAGTCGTGGGTGTATCGAGACGGGGCATCGATATACCAGAGTAGACTAGCGTATACGCTTCTCGACCCATGAGATGGGCGATGGATGATCCCATATCCATTGGTGTTTGACATCAGAGATGGTGTACGGGTGCTCAGTGGAGACTGGGTACACTGGACGGACTCGCCGAGAACTCCCAGATGGTATTATACCTCACGTCAGATGGCAGTTCTCAGATGACACTTGTGCAGGTTAGTCTGTAGACCCGAGATCGTCATAGAGTCTTGTGTGATTCCTACTGTGCTTTGATCTCCACCTTACCACGTCCATGAGGGCGTGCAAAACGGTGGTCTTTGGGCACAGTCCCGAGTCACATGGAGGCAATGAGCGATAGGAGGGGTTTCGTCTCTCCGGATATTGGGGGTTGATGTTGCGCTGTGCTCGATTGGCCGTAACAGGGAAGTCCCTGGCCAGGGCTGATCAGAGATTTGCTGGTAAGTGTTACCGGTAGTTTCTCGACCCGTTATGAGCCTCACATCGGCTCGACTTATCGGTTATTGGGGTCTGACGTTTACCACCCCTAGACTTGATATGCGACATATCAGACGAACAGACCGGACTGTACGGTAAGTGTTACTGGTTGGATTCACAGGAGTATGAGCGGGCTAGCTCGTCGATCTTCTGATCGTTCAATACCCGGATGGCCGTTACGTTTAGCAGACCGCTTGCGGCTTGTGGGTGATTGATATGATCATCATCTGCTACCGGCATATTGACGAGTCTTTAGAGTCCTACACAGAGGTTTCCTGGCTCAAGCGAAACGAAATAGGAGCACATATGAGATATGTGCAGGACCGAGAATAATGCATGTATGTGATACCGTATTTCATTCTCGCGATGGATGTATCGATTGGTTATATTCGATATAACCTAGATATCGAATCGAGGATTGATTCGATAAGCCGATACATAAGATACTAGTCGGTTATATGCGATATGACCGGATCGTTAAATCAAGTGTTGATTTAATGATTTAATGTATAATTATATATTTGATATATTACTTTGCATTAACTAGTATTGGTTCACTTTAAAAGGATTTTCTCACTTGATGCACATTGTATATGTGATATATTTTTTTGTGCACTTGTATGTATCATGTTTGATGATACTTGCTCACTTGGGTTTATGTAAAGATTAAACCATGGTTATATGAATGGTTAGGGTTTTGATTATTTACTTAGTTATTTATTTATTTATTCATTTTGGATATTATTAAGAATGGTGGCTTATTTTGTTTCTATGTTGAAGCTTCTTGAAGCTTTGAAAAAGTCCACCATTCTTATCTCATCCTTAACCCTAACCATTCCAACTAACCTTAGTTTAATCTCTACACTTGACTATGGTTAGGATATGATAAGTATTCATATTAGTTTCTTTTTTAAATAAGAAACTTATCATATTCTTCATCTTCTCCTTCTTCTTCAAGAAAAACCTTGCCTTCAACAATGGCAACTTGGGCAAAAGTGAGTGAAATCCAATTATAAAGTGAACCCACCTCCTATTTCTTCACCCTCTACCTCTTGCCAAGTTGTTTTGGGTGTTTTCTTCACAAGTTTCACAACTTGGTGAAGTTGGAGCTTGAACTTGCGATACCTCGACGTAGATCATCTTCGGCACGAAGCCGACGACCTTGCCCGCTCGTTTTTCCGATGAAGCCGACGATTGAGTCTAGGATTCGAGATGGACAGCGAGAGGACGCCTACGTGGAGCTAAGGAAGTGGAGAACCGGATCTACAAAGGTTGTAGCCTCTCTCCTTTAGTTAAGTTGTTAACTAGATTCGTATTTCGCCTAAATTTCTAGTCAACGATCCGTATTAGGGTTTCTCGGCACCCGTAAAATTTGAATTTGGTATGGTTGATACCTTGTGAGACCTCTTGAGAGTGCCTAGGAACCCTACAAAAAACTATTGCACGTTCATGAAAGGTGTGTATGAAACGAAAACAAGTAAAAGGCGGAGTGAAAAATAAGACCTAGTTTCCTGTTAAAGAAGATAGAAATTCTGAATTTGAAACCAAGCTGGGAAACGAAACTTGAGAAACACTTAAATCTTTATAAAACTTGTGTGATCCTTTTTAAGATTTTATCCGGGCTTTATTTTGTGACATGATGTCTTTAATCGAACTTTTTAAAACTTAGCGACACTATTTGCACCGCACGTAAAGACGTATAGGATCTTAAGTTAAATAAGAAGTGAGGTGTGAAAAATAAAGGTTCGATATTTCTAACTTAGGATAATAGAATTTCTAGCTTTGAAACTAAACCTTAGGGTTAGAATCAATAGTTATTTCGCAAAGCTAACTTGACGGGATTTTGTGGGTGTAATCCGCGGAAAACCCTCAGGAGACAACACTCCTCCTACTAGGGACACGTAGAGGTTTAACGGCTTGTTGCACGAGCTCAGTGCAATCGCGTTCCCTGCAAAAGTGAGATTAGGATTTTGTTTTGCTCGGGACGAGCAAAAGATAAGTTTGGGGGTATTTATTCATCACAGAAAACTGCATTTCAATACCGCTCATTCATTATCAATTTTGTATTATATTGGTACTATTAACCCGTGTCTGCTCAATAAATACAGATTACAGGTATTCGTGACAAAACACTGGAAACACACTCAAATACACAGATATGACATTTGTGAGCCGACACTGCAACCGGAACTGCAAACCGATCTATATTTAAAGAGTTTCTTTTTACAATATTCATGTGTACACACTTTTTATCAAAAATGGTCCAACACATACAAGTGTGAACACCTTTTGTGATGGATGAACCTAGGGGGGCTGCCTTGCACAAGTGGGCACACAAGTTGGCATACACAAATGATGACTTGTGTAAGAGAAGAGGCAGGTAGGCTTGTGATTAGAGATATGAAAAGTTATGATGTGATTTAAAGGTTTGATTTCCCTCCAAAAACTACAGAGTATAACCCAGGGTTCTACAGAGAGATCAAACAATACCAGTGAGATTGTGGAGAGCACACAACATTACAGAACCAACACGAGCCCAATTGCCCTTATGATGACCGGCGAAATGGTCCAAAACTCCGGCGCCACCGGTCCCATCATGCCCAAAAATCCCCATTTTTTTTCTGGCTATCCCTTGTTGTCACATCATCCTTATTATATTGTTTGTTTATTCTTATTTTGTGCCTATAAGTACAAAATCAGTGAGCAAGGGATAGAGAGGACTTGACTTAGATATACTTTGAGCTATAGTTTAACTCTTTTTTTCATTTTCATTTTGAGCTTGTGCATAGTAGCTAGTTCACATTGAATTCTTTGCCTTCTCTTGATTTTGCAACCTCTTCATTGAGCTTGCAAGTTTAAGTTTTGGTTATTGAACTCATGGTTTGTATCATCAATTCAAAGTTAATGAAGCTTTCATTTGTGCTTTTGGGTTCTTAGTATTTCTATTGTTTTCCTTACTTGCAATTTAATTCTTGCCATTTACTTGCAATGTTGTGTTGTTCCTTTGATATCATTTCATTTGCACTTTCTTTTGATGGTTATGGTTTGTGAATAGTGGTGTTGTTAGGGAAAGAGAATGGCTATGCAAGTTAGGAATTCCAGTTGCTCATTTCCTTTGCCCGATTTTTGCTAATTGAACTCCGCCCAAACCTTACGCAAGCGCTCTGTTAGGCACCCAACCCTACCAAGGTATCGGTGATCCCTAACCGTGACTGGTTGCGTTCGGTTTGGCTGGAGGTGAAAGTCAAGGGACAAGAACGGACGGACAAGGGTCAATAAGCCGGATTTCACAAATACCGTGCTTAGGCACCCTAATCCACGTTGTTGCCGTTACTTTAGCTTCAATAGTCAAGATCGGCACAAAGGATTGAGTATGGACTTTCCTAACTTAAACTAACCTATCTTTATTCCTAACAAACTTATACTTTGCATATACAACACTTAGGCTAGAAACGAACAGTTCCGACCCTTACATTAACTCGTGATAACAAGAACGTAAAACGCACCATCTCCCTGTGGACGACCCGTACTCATCACGGGTAGCTACATGCGACGCCGTCTTGATTGCGGTTAACTTTAGAACTAGATACGACACGCAAAATCCATATCGATCAGTGGCACCAAAATGTATAGGGATGTTAAACAACACTTTTGGTGGAATGGAATTAAGAGGGAGATTGCCCGCTATATGTCGAAATGCTTAGTGTGCCAGCAGGTGAAGACCGAACATCAGAGAGTGGCTGGTCTTTTGCAACCACTTCTCATTTCTCAGTGAAAGTGGGAACACATCACTATGGACTTCATGACAGCTTTACCGTGGAGTCCTAAGGGAAATAACGCTATTTGGGTCATCGTCGGTCATCTTACAAAGGCGGCCCATTTTCTACCCTTTCGAGTGGGACAATATACAGAGACGTTAGCAGAGAAATACATGCAAGAGATCGTAAGGTTACATGGGGTGCCTATCAGATTGTATCAGACAGGGACACAAGATTCCTCTCACATTTTTGGAGAAGCTTGCAAGAAAGATTGAGCACTCATCTCAATTATAGTATAGCTTACCACCCTCAGACTGATGGACAGTCTAAACATACGATACAGATATTAGAAGATATGTTGAAAGCCTGTATGCTAGATTTCAAGGGATCATGGGAGAATCACCTACACTTGGTGGAATTCTCTTATAATAACAGCTACCAGGCAAGTATTCAGATGGCCCCGTTCGAGGCACTCTACGGGCGTAAGTGTCGTTCCCTACTTTGCTGGGATGATGTGGGAGAGCGAAGATTATTAGGATCGGAGCTCATAACCCAAACCGTTGATAAGATTCAGTCAATCAGAAACCATATCAAGGCGACACAAGATCGTTAGAAGAGCTGGGCAGATACTAGTCGAAGACCTCTTGAGTTTGGTATAGGAAATCATGTCTTCCTTAAGATTTCGCCGACTCGAGAAGTGATTAGATTCGGTAGTCGTGGGAAACTCAGTCCCCGATTTATCGGACCATTCAAGATTGTGAAGCACGTTGGAGTAGTGGCATACAGATTGGATGTACCATCCTCTTTGGCTGGTGTGCACGATGTATTTTATGTATCTCAGTTACGTCGATATGTCCGCGATGACAGTCATGTTCTTGATCACTCTGAATTAAGCTTGAGCACTGACCTCTCATATAAAGAGCAATCTACAGCTATTGTCGACCGTAAAGATAAGGTGTTGAGGAACAAGATCATCCCTTTAGTTCTTGTATCTTGGGGCGGACGTTCACGCGAAGAATCCACTTGGGAGAGTGAGGACGAGATCCGTCAAAAATACCATCATCTATTTCCTTAATCTTATATTTCGTTTCTCTAATTTTGAGGACGAAATTTCTTATAAGGTGGGTAGGATATAACACCCTAGTTGAATACTGTATATTTAGATTTATTATAATATTAATTTTTCATTGATAACACTATTCCTATAATTTTAGAATTTACTTTATGATTGGTTGCTGTCATATATAATTTTGACACGATAATCTTCGGTTTCAAGTAATATATGTTAATTCACTAATGGAAACAAAACAATATTTTCATATTCTAAGTTTCTTAAACTAGCCTATTCACATTTGATTTGCAAATATATTTCTTTGCCTAACTTCATTTGTTGTTGGTTTGAGAATAAGAAAAATCCATACCAAATCTCTAAACACACACACACACACACACACACACACACACACACACACACACATATATAGACACACATCAATATCTCTTTCTCTCTCTCTCTCTCTCAAATCTACAAATATATTTATATATTCACATTCCTCTCTCTCCCTTAAACACACACACAACTCTCTCCCCCCCCCTTCCTATTTCTCTTTTTCTACCAACGCCTCTTCAACCCTCGTCACCACCATCACCGCCGCGCAACCCCGACTCCCCCTCCTCTCACCCCGACGATCGCCGCGGACTGCTCCTCAACCCTCATGACCACCGCTTCCTCCTCTTCCTTCTCTCGTCTTCACCCTTTCACCGCTTCCCGAGCACCCACCATCGTCACCACCCTCGTTGCCTCTATCCTCGCAGTCACCATCTCCCCTCTCCACGACCCATCGCTTGCATTCATCTCCACCTCACAACCGCCGCCGCCTTCCTTGATCATCACCCCTCTGTCGCCCTCTCTTTCTCCCTCGACCGCCACCAACCCCCCATCATCGATCCCTCTCATAACCATGCCTCAACACCAGAAGAACCGACCCATCTCACCGCAACCAACTCCAGTCGCCTTCGCCCCACTATCGCAGGCCTCACCCTTCCGCCGCACCCCTCGTCGAGACCTCCACCATCAACGACCGAGACCTATCGCCCAAACACCATCTCCCCCAACTCCGGCCACCTCCATCGTGAGGCGTTAAGTATAACGATTGTGACTCATACCAGGTTGTACATCGCCTTCATGTAGTTACTATTACCAGATAACAATTGCATTTAACATGTCATGATTATTCAATACTCCAGTCCATTTACTTAAGAACGAGATCTCTAATTATGATGCTGAAGTACATGCCAGGACACACTACTATTTTCCAGTTTCATTTCTATACAATTACCATATCACAAGTCTCGGTCTTTTCGGCATTCTTAGTTAGTGATCTAGTCGTTACCATAGTAGATACGAATATTCGGTATGTGGGGGTAGTTTGAGTGTGCGTTCATACAACAGGATCTCAGGAGTCCCATACCGACGGCTCGTACGGGGCTATATCGGTCGCATGTTATTACAGCTAGTACCGGGCTATATCGGTCGCATGTTATTACAGCTTGTACCGGGCTATATCCCACGGTTGGGCCCGTGTTTCCCAACCCCTGAGGCCTTGCCCTTGAGTTAGGAATACTCCTGTAGAAATTGACGCACACTCGAACTCAGGATAAGATAGATTACCTTTTAGTGACCAGTTAGGTTATGACTTGACATGTTTACATATATGTTCCATAGTTTTAATGTATGTATGTGTGTGTGTGTGTGTGTGTGTGTGTGTTTTTACTTGCACACACGGGCTTCACTACACTCATATATTCATGTTATCATACCACACACACTTTATACGTTGAGTATTTGCTGGGATGTTCTGACATCTCTGAGATTTGTCATCTCAGGTTTAGAGGCAGATTTTTCAGGCTGAGCAGGATCGGAGCGACTGTCGGGACCTTTTCGAAGATCAGCAGCCGTATGTTTATTTCTTTAGTATTTAGCATGTGCGTCCTTATGGTACATTAGGGCTTATGTATCTTTTTTGGATCTTGTTTTATTTCGAACCTACTGTATTGGATCTTTATTTGCATCTAGTAAATTTATTTTTAACATTCCTTATGGATTCATTGCAGCATAACTATCAGTATTATCTTTTTTTGGATTTTTATTTTTGAACAGTCTTTATGTGACTATGGAAGGATCTTTCCTTACCGTAGGAAGCACGGTTGGTCTCTGTTGCTCTCTGTATTCCGTAATTTGGAAAGCGGAACGTGACATACATTGCTGAGACTGCAGCATGGCTCGTCATTACATAATGCTTCATTTCATTTTTGTTTTACCTGCATTTTGGTGATTGTTTCAGATACTATATACATGCTTTTCGGCCTACTTTGGCTACACAGTTTCTCAAACAATGATTTCGTTTTCAAGTTAACACGAAAGTAGATTTATAAGCATGAAAACCATAGATTCTTAAAATTAAGGACTCACAAAGCCTAGGATCCTCGGCAACATGGTTCTTGAAACCTTGTTATTAATTTAATGTTGGAGAGAGGAGAAAGAAGGGGCCGGCTCAAAGCTTTGTAAAACTCCCGTCATTTTGGATGGGTTTCAAACTTTCAAAACTCGTTGAAACCGAGGCTTGAAAAAATTCTACTGTGGTTGCCAAGCAGGCCCCGGCGCAATTTCTGTAGTTTAGCCTTGAAACCCTGCGAAACATAATCCCAGGGCAAACGAGACCTTAAGCTTCTAAACCCCACCAAAGTTAAATTCATTGGCCAGAGTGCCTGAAGCCACTCTTAAGCTACCTTACATGATTGACTTCTAGAAAGAATGCCATCTAGGAACCTGCATATAAATCCCACTATATTCTCGCTCACCTTATTCTAGCAGGGAAAAGTTTTTTTAAAAAAACGCTGCGATATACCTTAGGCAGGAGGGGTTTAGCTTTGAATTTACGTCTTAATACATAGTACATAGCACGATGATAAAACTTTTCTAATGAGAATCATGAGATAAGAATCCAAGACCTTTATAAATATGTTCTATTTCACCCTTGGCAATAATTTCATAAAGCTTTATAAATATGTTCTATTTCATCCATGGCAATAATTTCATAGAGCAAATATATCGTCTTTTCATTTTCCTTTTAAGCTTTTTTCCAATGGACTATAAAAATTTGGAGGTTACAAACAAGATCATTTAGGATTACGACATCTTTCTCTTGTCATGATTTTCTGAACCAAGAAGTTTTAGCACTCGATAAAAGAGAGTTGACATCAAGTCGACAACCGATCGTAATACTTCGCCTAATCATAATTAAAAAAAAAGGGTCAGGAAGGAGGAGGGATACTTCGCCTGATCATAATTAAATAAAAAAGGGTAAGGAAGGAGGAGGCAAAGAAAGGGGCAACACATGCTCTCATATTGCAATCATGCATAATCGAAATACTTGTTACCAGTATCAGGTTTAATTGATCAAAGAAAAAGGATCAATCTTAATATATATTACACAAGCAATGGAAAAATATACATAAAAAATAAAAAAATAAAATTTTCTGATAAATACAACAGACGATGGACTAGAATATCATTTGCAGCTCTGCCATATTTAAAAGGTCACAGAGACTGAGATTTTCTGGTGAAGGCAGCCCATGAGCCACCAGCTAAGTAAATTCCAACGGAAATGAGGCATCGCTGTTGCTTAAGATATCTAGAATCATTTTCCACAAAAAGGTAAGCAATGGACAAAGCAGACGTGTTACATTATATCCATGCTAACATTTAGCTGAGGAAAATACCATAACTGATGGTTGTAGGTACAGTTCGTCTTATAAAACAACCAACCCAATAGGAAAGAGCACCTTCCTAAATGAAAATTTTAAATTGAAACTAAAGGTAGCACTGATCTAGTAGCACAACAAACATTGCAAGTCTTTCTTTTCGACGTCCAGCAACAGATGGAGTTTACAAGTTTGATTGCATTTTGATGTTAATTTCTGATCTTAGTCTGGCCCATCATGGCAAGAGGCAACGTCAATCACCGTGAATTGTATACCGCTCCCATTTTCTCGTTGGATCGTATATCTACAGAAATATATAAAAGCAAAGAAATTGTTAGGTTTCAGAATTGTCACATAACTGCCCAAGTCACAAAATCATGGCGTTGCATAAACCTCTTGAAGTCTAAA
The DNA here is from genome assembly GCA_030015575.1 of Agapanthus africanus. NCBI lineage: Eukaryota > Viridiplantae > Streptophyta > Magnoliopsida > Asparagales > Amaryllidaceae > Agapanthus > Agapanthus africanus. The sequence continues at coordinate 157,011,325 of JASDDO010000004.1, forward strand.
TTACACAGAAATGCCCTTCCCTATTGCTATTTTTAACAGACGGTAATAAACGGCCTTGGTTATTTTATTACAGTAAACTTCTTTACAACTTGGATTTTTAAGTAAGTTTTTTCCCCCTCTCTAAAGTACCGGTAAATGCTGCAGTGTAAGGGAGCTCACCATATGAAAAAAAATCTTTATGGTAGCTTAGTGAGAAACACTCATAGTTAAGAACAGATTGGCGTAATGCAGCGAAAGTTAGAATTTTAAGTAAGCGAATATTACCTCCCATCTTGAAGCAGGAAATATATGCTTGTTCTTCTCATACCAGTGCCTTTCAACTACCTTTCCAGCATGGGACTGCAAGCATTTCAACAAAATAATTAAAATGTTCAATTGCATCATTAAAAAAATAACATCTGCATACGGAAAAAAGGGTAAAATTTAGAATTTCACCACCTTGAATATAACATGATAATTTTGTTAGACCTTCTAGTGTTTAATCAACACAACTTTCATAAAAAAATCACATAGCTCCGGCCATTGATTTTTCAACTCCGATCACCAAGTTTGAGATCCGAAAGAACCTTGATCTCTAGTCTATATCGCAGGCTTAAATACACTAGAAGAACTCTCCAATTTTACAACTCCCACCATCAAAGTTGTAAAACATTTCACACTTTACTCATTATTTATTAACCTAGTTAATTTAGTAGACCATCCTAGTTTTGACTAAGATGCAGCCATTTTTTAATACTGTAATTTTTTATTAACATTCTCACCTAGTCCATTAAATTTAATTTATAAGACGATGGGGGAACAACTCATATTTATGACCAAAATTTTAGAGTTATTCTTTATAGCAGTGAAATAACCATATGAAACTCAAAAATTCTGCATGAATTACCATGATAAGAGTTTCTACAAAATTTAACCTTACGAATAAACTTCATATAAGTCATTCGAGTCCAACATAAGTAATCCTAATGGAAAAAATACCCATGGCTTATACTTAATGTGCACGAAATTTGAAGTCATGTACAAAGTGCTAATAAATGGAAACAACAATACAATAGGAAGAACACAGACACTAATGAGCCTCATCTGATACACATGATCCTTGAATGAATTAACTGATATTGCCTTAGTCAAGTGATCAACAACCATAAGTTCAATACTTATATGCTCAATAGCAACTTCCTTTTTACTGACACGGTCCTTTACAAGATACTTTATTTTAATATGTCTGCTTCGGCTTCCACCTTTCTTGTTATTAGCGAAGGAAACCGCAAAGGTATTGTCACAATAATTCAATATTGGTCTTGATACAATATCAATAACCACCATTCACATGAAAAAATTCCACATCTATAATGCCTGTGACAACACTTCATAGCAAGCAATATACTCCGCTTCCATAGTTGAAAATGCAACTATGGACTGTTTCGCACTTCTTCATGATACAGCAACTCCAGCAAGAAGGAAAATGTCCCGAAATAGACTTTATTGAATCTTGACTACTAGCCCAATCTAAATTCGAATAACCAACTAATTCCAATTGGTTGATATGCCTATATGTGAGCTAGTAATCTCCGGTTCCTTTAAGATACTCATAATCCTTTTAGCGGCTTTGCTAATGTGCTAAATCTGGATTACTTTGACATCTTCCCAACATCCTAACGCAAAGGCAAGGTCCGGTCTGTGCAAAACGAGTGCATACATTAGACTTCCGACCACGGAAGCATATAGCTTGTCCTTCATCACGTTTAATTGCATTTTATACCACTCATTCATATCCATGTTGTATATAAATAAGTGCTATTAACCCTCTGTCTGCTACATAAGTACATGTTATAGGTTATCAGAGCTAGAGACGGATTTCTGGCTAAAACGACGCATCAGAGGCAAAATACGGATATTTGGATACGAGCTCTGGTGTGATCACAGTCAAGTGGTGCTAAAATTCCTCAAGGTACATTTTGCAGCACTAGATGCATGAAGACAATGGGCCAAAACTGCCAAAGTTTGACAGCGGTGGAGCTAGTTCATTTCCATCGTGGATCCGCGGTGAAACCGTCACAGATTGGGCTCGACTTTGGCCCATATTTGCGTCTTTGAATTCTTAACCCATTGAAGCCCTAAGAACCAACCTTGGATTGCTATATATACAGCACATAAGAGAGGAACTGGCTAGCTTTTTTCTCTAGGATTAGGATTATCCTCCCTCTTGCTTGTTGGCTACTCCATAGCTCTCAAGCTTTAGGGTTGAGCTTAAATTAGATTAGATAGCCTCTCAATTTGTAATAGCTTAGTTTCCATATCAAATTTGTATTGAATTTTCATAATTGCAACTAAGATTCATAATTCTTCTCAATTTGGGTTTGTTGATGTTACCCATGATCTCTTCTTGTTTTCATGTTCTTTGTGATGATTAGTGAGTAAGGTACGAAATGAGAATATTCGTGCAAAGGTTGGTATAGCACCCGTGAAGAAGATACGGGAAGATAGTTTGGTCATGTACGACGCAGACCTATGGAAGCACCGGTTCGACGAATATATATTCTCAATTTATGCCAAGTCAAAATAGTGAAAGGGAGACCGAAGAAACGTGGATGGAGGCGATACGAAAAGATATGGATGCCAAAGGTCTTAATGAAAGTATATTGTTCGATAGGAGTGAGTGGAGGCGGAGGATTCATTGCTCGACCCGACGTGATTCTCATGTTGGTTCATGTACCGTACCCCCATATGCTTGGGATAAAAGGCTCGGGTGTTGTGATGATTGATGAGTAGTTTCTTTGCTTGCAAAGGAGGAGAGGGTAGTTGATGAATCGCATTGCCACCTTAGCCTTTCCTTTGATCCAAATTTAGAATTGAAACTGCAATCCAATTAGTTTGAATATCCATAATACTTGAACATCTCATCCTCTCTAGATCTCATTGTGAGGCTAGCATGTTGACTTGTATCACTGAAAGCAAGATTCAAACTAGTTGATTGAGGGATTTGGTTAAGGCTTGAGAATGGAGGGATCAAGAGCTGCTTAGGCCATGATCCTTCGAGTTATTGTAGGTTGTATCTCCTCTCAAGCTATTCCGCCAATGCACTCTAAATTCACAATCATTAGAATTGACCTTAGCATCGAATAACCCAAGTTAGTTACTTGTTAGAGCGTGTAATTTGACGTTTATGCTCCACCTCGTTAGGTGTGTTTGATATTCCGTTCTCATTACGCTTAACTAGTAGCTAGTTAGGGTTTCTAATTTTGCGAAATACGAATGAGTTGTTGATTTGACGGTTCATGCTCCACCACCTCATTAGGTGTGTTTTTGATGTTACGTATTCTTCGCAACGATTCGTATTTGGCATGGTAAAGATCGAAGGAGAAGTTGAGGGAGTAAATTGTTTAATATTATCCAATCCGAGTGCCTAGTAAGCTTTTCTTTATCCTGCATTTATCCTTAGATCATACATTCTCGTGTGCGCTCTTGACATCATTCATAACTCGCCTTAGCAAAAGTCTCATCGCGCTAATCTCCCCGTACTCACTACTTTACTTCACCGCAAGGTTGTTTGATTGCGGTTAAAGTTTACAACATGAAAATATTCATAAGCACTTGCCTTCCATTTGTTCTTGTTGCTCTTGTTCCAAAATAATTTTGGGACAATGATCAGTACAGTCCCCTTTCACTATAGGTGATTCCTTAAGCGCACAATCTTGCATCTGAAACCTGTCCAAAACTTCTCAATGTAGGCTTTCTAAGATAATCTTAAAGTCCTTAAGGATCTATCTCTGTAAATCTATATGCCTATGACATAAGAGGCTTCACCCATATCCTTCATATCAAAGTTTTAGGATAGAAATTGCTTTGCGTCATATAAACACCCTTTATAATCACTTGCAAGTAATATGTCACCCATATACAAAACCAAAATAATTAACCTTATCCTCTCAACCTTTATATATATACATTGATCCACAATGTTCTTAACAAATTCATATGAGATAGCAATATTATAGAATTTAATATCCCATTGTCAACAAGCTTGTTTTTGTCCGTTTTTAGATTTTTTAAGCTTGCATAACAAATGGTTGTTTTGACCAAATCCTTCTGGCTGCCCCATATATACCTCCTCTTCAAGATCCCCATTCAAGAATGTCGTTTTCACTTCCATATGATGTAGCTCCAAGTCGTAACGATCTACTAAAACCATAATTATTCTAAAAAAAGTTCTCAGAAACTAAAGAAAATGTCGCATGGTAGTCAACGACTCAACGCTTTCTTTTTTAGTAAAATCTTTGGCTATAAGTCTGACCTTATATTGTCCAACCTTACCAGATGAGTCCCGCTTGGTCTTATAAATCCATTTATAACCAACGGAGACTCCCTTTGATAAGTCAACAAGATCCCACTTTATTCTTAGCCATAGATTCCATTTAATCCTTTATAGTGTTATACTATAAATCTGCATTTTTCCATTCATGGATTGTGAAAACGACTAAGAATCATCTTTAGGTCCAATAGCAAAATCAGACTCGTGAAAATACACTATATGAACATTAAGAATTGTTGACTTCCTTATTCTTGAGGGTCTTCTTAATAAAACTGTTTCATCTAAATTATCCGTATTTTAAAGAACGGGTTCTTCATGAGCCAGTTCTTCATAGAGTTCATCATCAAGTACTGGAAGGTCTCTTTCAAGAACAAGTAACTATTTTCCTTATAAGGTGAACACTCTTTCATTTCATCAAATATTTCTTTACGATGAATTCACTCCCACTGAATACAAAATCCTCTAGCATTCCTAGATTCGACAATTTTTGAACTGTGTACGGGTCAATAAAACCTACATCCTTTGGAGTTTGATGGATAGTTAATAAAATAGCCATTTAATGTTCTTGATCCCAGTTTCTTAATGTGTGGATTATAAACCATCATTTCGACCGAAGAACTCCATGTGTATACACCTTAAACTGGAGTTTCATCCCTTCCACAACTCAAAAGGAGTTTTATGAACAGCTTTAGATGGAACCCTATTCAAAATACACACCGCGGTCTTTAAGGCTTCGCTACAAAGGAATAAAGATAAATTGGAATTATTAATCATACTTCTCACCGCTTCCATAAACGTTCGGTTCCTTCTTTCGACCACACCATTTTGTTGTGGTATATCTGGCATTGTATATTTCCCAATAATGCTTTCTCTTTCAAGGAACTTAGCAAATGGACCAGGCGTTTATCCTTGTTCAGTGTATCTACTGTAATATTCACCACCCATGTCTGATCTTACAATCATTATTTTCTTTCCAAGTCGATTCTTACCTCGGCCTTATAAGACTTGAAAGCTTCTACTGTCTCAACATTTTCGTTTAATGGGATGATACATGTATCTTGTATGGTCATCAATAGATCAGATAAAATATCTCTGACCGTTCAGACAGGGTATGGCAAATGGTCCACAAATATCAGTGTGCATGATCTCAAGAACCTCAGAACTTCTCCTAGAACCTTTAGTGGTAATGTTGGTTTGCTTTCCTTTTATGCAATCCAAACAAGTACCAAAGTCGGTAAAATCAAGAGTTTCTGAAACTCCATTTATTAATCTCTTTATCTATCAACGGAGATATGGCCCGATCTTTTATGCCATAGTTTAGAGAATTGCACATTTACAATACTTCCTTTAGTGCCAAAACAATCGGTATGTAGTGATAATAAGCTGTGTTCAACAAATTAAACTTGTATAGATTAGTAAACAAAGTTCCAGTTCTAACTTTATTGTTTTTTAACAAGGTAAAGACAAAACCACGAAAACAAAATATATACTTAAGACCTGATAATCTTGAGACAGACAAGATTTCTTGAAAATGTTGGGACATAGTATGTGTTCTCTAAATCTAAAATATAACCGGATTTTAGAACAAGTCTAAAAATCCCCACATGTTTAACGAATGAACGCATCATATTTCCTGAATTGATGCCTCGCTGCTGCCATAACTTTCCGTCTTTCATCTGTTTGAGGAACACGATGATATGATCACGTTTCTTATTGGGTTTAGGTATTGTTGATACCGGGTTGGATATTGGTAGGATTTGTATCCTATTAGACTCATAAAGCATATCGGGTTTCAATCATTGAACGCGTCTTTATATTGATTTGTCATATTACTTGTTTCATGATCAGTTTATCTAGTAAGTTGTATGTTGATATGGATATATGGACCAAAACACATTCTCTTTGAACCCATTCTATACTTACTCAACTAAACCCTTTAAGGTTAAGCCCATTAAAAATTATTATTGCCTCGTTTCTCTCGAGCCGGCTATGTTCGATTGCATGCCCAATAAAGTTATTTGGGTCGGTATAAAAAATATATGGGTTTTTCTACATTTAAGATCTATGCCCATTATGAAATATTCTGGTAATTATAGTTTTCTGAATCTGTTGATAATTTAATTCTGGTCTATTTTGAAATTATACATATTTTTGTTATAGGACGCTGGACCGATTAAGTTGAAAAAAACATTTCTGTTTTGCATAATCAGTCCTAAATTTGAAATAGACTATATCTTTTGATATACATATCCGTTTTTAATAATCTTCCAGACCTTTTATTCATAATCCAATTAGCTACATACTAATATAACTTTAATGGGTTCAAATAGGATCCAAACCCTATTAGAAATCAACCCATTAAAAAATTCTACATAGACCCAATATGTTCATTGCCTTGTTCTTATGGGCCAAGTTTATTTAGGCTTATACCCATCATGGATGCTTTAGGTTAAATAAAGTTGTAGAAATTATTTATGGATATGCTATTAAGTTTATAACTTGATATGGACTAGATTAAATTTTTTGTAATATTATGGACTATTCTAAAATTAAGCATGTTTTCTGTTATAGTGCCATGAATTAATTTAATTGCAGAAAACATTTTTGTTTGTGCAGAAAACATTTTTGTTTGTGCATAATCATCCTAAAAATTATTTTTGCTATAGCTTCTGATATACATGTCCGATTTTAATAATTTACCATCCTTTTAAAGATATTTTCATGCTCTGCACATATTCATTGATTATACTATCATGTTACAATTACAAGTATAAATTGCAGTTATCTTGTGTATTGCATGTAGTTATTTATTCCATCATTGTTTATTTCATCAAATATGGTTAAATTGATGAATAAATTTTAGATACCATTTAAAATTGAGTTATCATATGATTTAGGAATATCCTTCGCATCCTATTTCATATGATAAGTGCACAGCAGTTTTATTTACATCAAGCTAATAATTGAACTAAAGTGACATCTAAAATTACAATTGGCTCACTTAGATATTTTTCCCCATAAGAAGATAATTTGTTTATGTGTTCCGATTGGAATAAGTTAATCTAAAGAAATATTGAGTAGGAAATTTCTTACGACCATAGGTAAAGAGATTTTCTATCTTGGTAATTTAGTAGATTTATATGTATGCAACCTCTACCCACATGAAGCTTTGAATTTACTTATGAAATTAGACATTAATCGATTTCACTAAACTTGTGTATTCATAGCAGTAATGTGTATCTGTAACATTTTAGAAATATAAAATATTGTTTTTGGAAATTTAATATTAAAATAATATATTTCGCGAAAACTATTCGATTTGCAAATAGGGATTTTTCGTAAAATGGTATAAGCATATACCAAAATTTGGTAATTTGTCGAAAATTAAAATGATTTATTTATTTTAATGATATTTATCAGATTTTTGGCCAAATCCGCATTTTTACATTTTTCCGTGACTAGTGCACCATGTCATGTGCACGTTGGATTTGAGTTTGTGAGTTGTGTTTGTGACTTGTGGGATTTAAAAGAGAATGAGAAAGGAAAAGGAAAACAAAGAATAGAAAAGAAAAGAGATGAGAGTTTAGAGTGAAAAACAAAAGGAGAAGAAACAAAAAGAGATATTTGTTAGGAGAATGAGGATAAGAGAGGGAGAGTGAGACTTGGCTGCCCAATCCCTTCATTCTCCATTGTTTTCTTCATCTCCTCCATGCTTCTTCATTCCCTCACTACCCCCATGCCATATCTCCAAATACTTTCCAAAACCCTATGTCTCCTTCATTAAAAACATGCACAACCATGTTCTAAACCTTTTGAACCATTCAAGTTTGGATTTTGAAAACTTTGAGCAACTCAAGAATTTTCCTAAGTTGTCAAATGAGGTAATTCATACACTTTTAGATTAGTATTTGTGTTATATATCCTAGTTTAGTTAGAAATCGATGTAAATAGGTTATGTGATCTTAGAAAATTATAAGTTGCTGTTAAGTGGTTAATTAAGGTGTAGTGAGTGTTTACATGACCTTAAAAATTGATTTCATGGCCTGGAAATGAGTTTAGAACCCGATACATGAACTTAGAAATAGTCCCGTATCGATTTTGTAGAGTTTGTTAGCCTACAGGGTATCTGGAGCAACTTGGGACATTTATGAGAAAATCAAACAAGTTCAGTGACCTAAATAAATGACCAGAAGACCACCACCAAAATACGAGCCCATTTTCCCCGTACTAGGCCGGCGAGATTAGATTTGGTGGCATTCTTGCCGGACTTCCTGTGGGCATTAGTGTTGTGGTTTTGCCTGTAGCTCACTTACCCTATAACCTATCTCCTGTACTTTCTTGTTTAGTTCCCATTTACCTGAGCCAAAATCTGTAATTTGTTTGCGAGTGTTTTGGCTATGTTTTTAAGATACTTGAATTCGTGGTTTTGGTATTTGGATTTGATTCCTTCGTTGGACGTTTGTACGTCAACAGACGAGGGTTGTTTGGTTGTTTTTGCATGCGTAGGCTATACGTTCTAACCTATAAGCAATCTGTGTGCTGTATCGGTTTTCGGATATCGGTTTTAATAGAATTGCGATTGTGTATTGATTGTAGGTACCTTCGCGTGGACTTCCGAGACGACGAAGCACATCGACTTCGGCTAAACGAAGAGAATTGCTGGTGAGTAGATTTACATCTACGGGGGAAGTCGGGTGGATGGCGTATAGCACCCCCACAACCATTGATATAGAAGATTGTGATATAAATTATAATTTGATTAAGGACATGCTACGAGCTTAAGATAACCTGATTATAGGATTTAGTAAGAGTTAGTAAGAGTTGATAAGATAAAAGTTGACACTAATGAATACATATTGGCTTGAGAATAGAATATAGATATATAAGATAACATGATGTGGGATATTGAGATGATAGATATAGATGACTCGGATTGATATATGAGAATATGAAATGAGAAGTGAATCATGATAAGTATGAATTGAAAGATGGCAAGTACGGGTTGATAATGATAGGATATGAGATCGAGATCGATAAACACGATACGAGATTGAGATAGAGGTGTTGTGAAATCAATAAGATATGACGTTCATACAAATATGATTTGAGATATATGTGTGTATATTTATGAGTAATATGCCGTACGAGACTTTAGATCCGTACCCTCATTATTGTATAGGTCGATAGATTCCTTATTCTGTTTGATAACCCCGTACGATGGATTACCGTACGCGATGAGATGAACCAGATGATTGATCCGCGCTATTGATTTGAGGATGATGATCGATGATTATTGTCATATCGGATGCTATGAGGCGGGATCGCCGATATAAAGATTGCCACCTGAACCATACCTATTTTCAAAATGACGATGTGTATCGTGTAAAAAGTGACCGTATAATTCTTGTGTAGGTAGATATATCCATTTTTTGTTCAGGTTGTGTAGGATATTATTCATCGTGTGATACCTATCATGTTTCCAGTAATTAATGTTATATGATATACTTGCTAGTACACTTACACAGTTACCGTTGATGCGCATGTTACACATACACAGAATTGTCGGCTCATACATTCTTCATCGGTAATTGCCATGTCACTTACACAGTAGAATTGCCATGTTACTTATACAGTAGAACTGTCATATTATGAGATAAATCTTAAAATTAAAAGTACATTCATTGTTCAGTATTATCGTTTGACATGCTTGCATGATATACCCGATATGCTCATATTACTACTCTATATTGCATATATCGTACTTATGGTTATATGCATTGAGATGCTGTTTTTATGAGATCTCTGGATTTGAGAACCGTGGTATATTTTAAAGGAAATGGTATATTGTTTTAAAAACCCGGTTTCTCTTGATATGATATTTCGAGACGTCCACCATGAGTTTTCTCAGTTATGAGCTTGTTTTGGAAACCCGATTCGAGGAGATTGGCGGATGCCGTTTGCGGGTACATGGTGGACCCGGTATGGTATCCCGGAGCAAAAAATGATTTTGGTGGTGTAGACGATGAGCCTGGCAGTGGGAACACTACCTACCGGTGATTGTATAGAGCTCGGCGGATATTCGAAAGATACCGTTTTGGAGTTATGATATGAGATGGATATGAGGACCGATCTGAGGATGCGGCGCCTGAGATGAGATGGATATGAGGACCGATATGAGTATGCGGCGCCTGAAATATAAGAATTTACGTGTCGATGCTGGACACGGGTTTTCATGATGTTTCGAGTGTCAGTATTGGACACTCAGCTTCCATCATTTTGATGTGTCGGTGATGGACACGCGTGGTTGATATATATATATATATATATATATATATATATATATATATATATATATATATACAGGTTTATGTTTTCATGATGTTCGAGTGTCGGTGTGGGACACTCAGGTTCCATGATATTGTTTGTGTCGTTGATGGACACGTGGATGGTATCCACAGGCATATAGGCATATGATGTCGGATGTTTATATATGTCATTGCATTGATAGATTGTTGACATATATGCGTACTTAGTCATCCTAAATATCATAGTATTACCTTCAGGATAGAGTGGCCTAGGAAATCGTTATTTTATTCGATTTCTACTTGCTAATGTTTTCTATTCACGAGTTGGCAACTCACCCTCGTTGTGCCACAGTTCTTGCAGGTTTGACCGTTTGGGATCAGTTGCGGTATTGCTGACACACAGCTTCTTCCAGGATGCTTTGCTTTGGTAGGTGGGACACATGTCGGATCGTGCCCACTCTCGTATTGTTATATTCTATTGTATCTAGATAAACTCCACATCAGATCAGGACTAGACATTGTATATTGGTAGACCTTGTTAGACTTGGGTTTTGTGCGAGACTTAAAGCGATGGGTTTATGATCGCTTTCTTGAGTTTTTGATGTCTTGCTTCTTTATTTATTCTTTCTGGGTTGATTCTTCGCCGTTGGACGTCGTATATATGTTATTGCGTGGTTGTGATTCCGCCAGTTGGCGAAGAGCTAGCTCCCGCTTAGGGATGCCTATATATTATTGTGTATATGTTTTTGGATCAAAATATACGAGGGAAATGCTGCCCAAAATTTTAAAAGACGGAACATGATTCATTATACCTTATTTCAAAACTGCACCCCTACTATTTTCCGCAAAAAGGTTTAGATTTTCTGGGCTTCGACTTACTTGATTTACGTCACGCCTTTAGACGTTGCGTAATTTAAATGCCGGTCACGTGCTAAATTACGGGTCGTGACAGTATCTTGATACTTAGATATACAGTTATGTCAAATCCCATTAGCTCTATTCTGGAAAGAAATAATGCTTCTAGCATTAAGGTGCCCCCTACTCCTACAGAGGAAAGTACGCCAACTATAAAAACAAAAATAGGAGTGTTCCAACCGTATAAGTTTAATACTCATTATGTCTCATGTCAATAAGAGCATCAGGGGTTCATTTCCTGAATGTGATAAAGTTCAAGACTTTATGAGAATGATTGAGAAACGATTTATCAAATCTGACAAGGTTTTGGCTAACACCCCCTGCAAAAACTTTCAGGCATGAAGCACAACAATACAAAATGTGTGCATGAACATATCATACAGATGAGTGATATTGCTGCTCAATTAAAATCCTTGAAGGGAGAAATCTCCATATCATGTCTTATGCATTTCATACTTAACTTTCTTCCACGAGGATATAGTCCGTTTAAAATCTTACAACACAGGGAAATATGGGTTATTAATGAATTATTGATCATGTGTATTCAAAAAGAAGAAACATTGAAGCATGAGAAGCTTGAAAGTGCTAATGTTTCTACTCATGATAAGGAAAATATGAAAAGGGGCAATCGTCCTTTGTCATCAAGGTATAAAACAAATAAGCCTATAAAATCGGAGAATAAAAAGAGGCCGTGTTACTTCTGTAAGATGAAGGGGCATCTTAATAAAGATTGCCTAAAATAAAAGAAATGACCAATGTTGAAAATAGCACGGTACGTAGCAGAAATAGGGTGCTACGTAGCATAGCATGGTCATTCTACTACACAAAAAGCCAACATAGCGTATTTACGAAATAGCGTACGCTATTTTCATAAATAGGGTACGCTATTTATAGCATGTTCAGTAGCTTGAGCTATTTAAGCTGCATAGCAAAATGGTTTTAATGGGTATTTTACTAGAAAATCCGACCCAACCATAAACCAAAAAATAACAGATATTTCCAAAACTAAGGTAGCAGCGTCAGCGCCTGTTTCTCTCCCTCCAGTCCACGCCCCTAGCCAGCCATTCTCGTCAATCCCCCCTCGTCTTTGCAACCAATCTTGAGACATATGAGGCAATCGGATCCAATTCAAGGCTAGTTTTCTTCGTCTACAATCATTTGGATAGTGTTGAATGCAATTATTTTATTCACTTTTTTAATTTAACTGCTGAAATAGCAGCGCTTATACCCCCAACTGATATCAAATCTGCCCATCCGACTCTGAACCTTCGAGCCGAGTTATTTTATTTTGGGTTTGAATTGAAGAGATAGATTGCCTTGCTCGTGTTTAAAAAGATTTATCAGTTGCCTTGTTTGTGGTGTCTTAATAACTATTTGGTTATATTATTTGTTTTCTAGATATTTAAGTCGGACGTCTATTTATAATATATATTAAGAACGGGTATATAAAATTCTTATGAAATACTGATAATGGTTAAGAATTGTGAGCTCTTGGATTAAACTTTAGGAAATTGTTTGTATGCTAGTAATTTTTTTTATTTATTAAAATATTATTTAGACTATTTTTGCTGTTTTTTATATTTAATATAACTATATTTATATTTTTTAATTAAAATATTAATAAACAATATAACTTACACTATACGCTTCGCTATTTACGCTTTTTGCTATTTGGAGGTGGAGCACTACACTTTACACTATCGCTATTTTCAACATTGGAAATGGTTAAAGAGAAAGCTAATCTTATTTCGTTTGTGTGTTTTGAATCTCATTTTACACATTCTCCTAATAATACTTGGTAAAATGATTCGGGTTCTACAATTCACATTTTTAATATAATGCAGGGCTTTCAAAGCCAGTGGACAGTGAGCGAGGCATCTATTCGGAAAATGGAATGCGTTCACTCGTTAAAGTTGTGGAGACTTTTAGACTTGTTCTAAAATACGGTTATATTTTAGATTTAGAAAACACATTCTATGTTCCAACATTTTCAAGAAATCTGGTCTCTGTAGCTAGAATATCAGGTTTTGAGTATGAATTTCATTTTCGTGATTCTGTCTTTACCCTATTATAAAGTAATAAAGTTGGTATTAAAACTTGGTTTGATAATATATATAAGTTTGATTTGGATTCCATATTTGAACACAGCTTATTATCATTGCATACAGATAGTGTTGGCACTAAAAAAAGTATTATAAATGAGCAATCCTCCAAACTATGGCATAAAAGATCGGGCATATTTTTATTGATAAAATAAAGAGATTAATAAATGGAGTTCTAGAAACTCTTGATTTTACTAGTTTTGATACTTGTTTGGATTGCATAAAAAGAAAGCAAACCAACATTCCCAGTAAAGGTAATGTTAATAAATAAATTACAGCATTCAAAGATGACTGTATCTTAGTCAAAAACTAAAATGATCTACTAAGTTAACTAAGTTAATAGACAATGAGTAAAGTGTGAAATGTTTTACAACTCCTTGATGGTAGGGTTGTAAAATTGGAGAGTCCTTTTAGTCTATTTAAACGTGTGATCTCTCCATCAAAAACACATCCAGAAATAAAATATGCTAGAGATCAAGGCTCTTATAGATCTCAAACTTGGTAATCGGAGTTGGAAAACGAATAGCCGAAGGTATGTGATTTTTTATACAAATTGTGTTAAGTAAACACGAGGTCTAGCAAATTCCACCATCTTAACATTTTCATATTACTACGGTGCAAGGTCTTATGATTTATCAACAGTGCATCTCCGATACAACAGCCTATATATACTTTACTAAAGGCTCTATGGCATAATCTTCGAACTAATATTAGCGTGTCTGAAGTATGCACTTGAAATTTAATTTTCTTCGGCGCCAGAGATTTTCTTTAGGCAAATATCATAATCCTGCCTATGTATATAGATGCTACTAGCGCCTAACTATATCAAATGATCATTATTTTTATGCTCGGCACATGTGTCGTGCATGCTTGGCACCAGAAGATTAAATTGGTTGGAAAATTACAATCAGACCCCATTTTCTTATATTGCGCTCACAATAGCAAATTTGACTTGATTGGAAAACTATAGACCGCCCCATCCCCTAATACATCATAAATTGCAAAATAGGTTGAAAATTTCCGTTAGGCTCCCTCATTATGTCATGGATAATATCATGATAATATTATTTGCAATATATTTCCATTCAATTCCTTGAAATGAACTAACAAATTATATAATATATATAACATACTTTTTTCTCAAGGATAGAGAACAAAAAAATTGCTCTGGATTGCTAGGTTATCGCATGTTATTTTCCAAACGAGAGTAATAAGTTGTTATTGTTATCTACTTTTTTTTTGCACGTGCAGAAAATAAATAATTATATTCGGTATTTTGTGTGTGTGAGTGAGAGGAGAGATAAAGGGGGAGGAAGAAGAGGTAATAGCATGGTTAAAATTAAAAGAGAACTTGGAATTCTCAATAAATAATGATATGGATAGCTTTGGAAAGTGAATAAAGCAAGGAGGAAGATTTCAAATTATGAAAAGTTGATGTTGTGGCGATGTTGAAATAAGGCATTTATTTGGAGATTTCTATCAATTTTTATAATCCTTTCTAGATTTGAAGACCCCTAACCAATGCATCAAATGGGTGCAAAAATAAATGTCCTTCGATAATGCAACATAAACTTCATCCAATGCATAAGTTAAAGGTTTTCAAATCCTGACTTTTCATACACATACATTTGAGAGTAAGGTGATCAACTTGAATGGATCGGATCATTCAAATGTGTCGAAGATCAAGAGTTTCCATTTTTTTAAAACGCGGACCGGTTTGCAATAGATCACTCCTCATACATAAATAGTTATTAATAAATTATTTATAGAATGGGTATTTTAAACCCTCTCGCTACTAGCACCCACCGATATCGATATCACCAGTGGGTACACTGCTAGTCTGCTACAAGAAGGGCCAATTACATTAGAACACCCTCCCCCCCCTCAAAAAAAAGCTATGACTGTAAGGTCAGCAACACAATAAAAATCTGGCTCTGCTGGTCAATAATTTTCGTCGGAAGCGCCACACTCATCAACATATGAAAACTGTTATCTAAACACTAAATTTTTAACACCCCCACACTCGAGCACAAGGCACATGCTTAGTAACTTTATCACACGGACAAAGGCTTATTACATATATGGATAAAGTAGAGGAAAAGGCAAAGGGCACAACAATACATGATCTGAACTTGATTAATTTGAAACTGCTTATGGTAGCCTAAAGCATGGATTATTATTTTTACCGTGGAATAATAGGCCATAACCAGATGCAAGTGGAGCTTCAACTCCACACTATTTGTTCGGCACAAATTTTTGCCACTATGCGATAAACTATAGGGGAACCCATGCCCAAAGACTTAAATTTAATCATTTGAGCAGACGCGCACAGCATATATTAGAACGAGAAAGCTATTGAACTCTTTGTCAAGAAGATTGCATTACTTAGCATTGAGAAGTAACCAAGTAATCTGAGTCTGCAATAAGCGGATGACGCTCCTCAGCCTTACAAAGAGATTCTTAGGTATAATTAAGTATCAAATACAATATTGAAAGGCTTTTTTCACTCAAGAATAATACATGGTATCTTTTTATGTTTGAATACTTTCTATCAGGCTTTTGAACAACAGAAATCAGAGTTTATGCATTGATAAAGTATACCATTTACAAGAACAGGGAAAACGAAAAGATATACTTTTGTGCAGATGCAATGAGCAGTCGTTTCATCAGAAAATGCATTAGTGCATTAGTGCATTAGTGCAGTTATATGCAATATCTTTTTGCCATTTACACCACTGAGTAGCTTGAAAATTTATATTAGACCTGCTGAAGAAAGGGGGCTTAATACGGGATGTTTTCAAGACTAATAAGAGCGTACTTAAATGTGCCCAGAAATATAGATGAAAGGAGAATCTCTATACTCTATGCTTTATTTAAAGGCTAAATACACTAATACAAGGAGATATTCACTATCCTTATTGATATCTTTACATTATTTCCTATTACTAAAAATTACACAAGATCACGGTCAAGGGGTGTATCAGTTTTTGGACTGATTCACGGCATTTAAACTCTCCTTTAATTGAACAGGCAAATCAACAGCTAATATATTTTTATGTTCAGAAAACAGAATCTTGGTAATTTTGCTGAGTTACTCCTAATTGCAGTTGTAGCAGATATAACAGAAGTAAACTCTTGCTGACTCTGAAACTCACTGATGCGGACACCTACAGTGACATGGCTGGCATTTGTATTATGCTTCTGCTTGACAATTGGCAAGACAAATTGGTACCACTTTTAACTCTCGTTTTATCATTTGGACCAAACTCCTATGCCAAAGAGTATATGTACTCTGTTGGAAAGTGTTTCATAATGTTGTGAAAGTTCATGATGCAGCACAAAGGGTTGGTATTCCTTTAGCTGGCAAACGTGTATGTTGATTCTGAAACACTTCTTGCCACACCGTATGCTAGCTACTTCAGTTGGGAGGAGTTTGACCTTTTTACTAAGCCTCTCAGTCTAATGATTTCAGTTCCTCTTTTAATCTAGTTAAATTCTGCAAGTCTGAAACACATGTTATCTTAAAGGTCCAATAGGCATTATAAGCAAACAGATACCTAGTTTGATGTGTTTGCACCTACGAAAACATAGACACTCAATTAAGTTTGACAATATGCAAGTGTCCTAAATGTCAATTATATATCAGGTTCATTAGATATAAAGAAGAATGTAAGAGTTGCAAAACTACACGACTCCAGGAATTAGGAATTCATCAAAGTCTGCAACAATTAAGACTCACGGAAGAGAAACCTACATCAAACAAGTTCAAACTTGATTTTTGATAGTTCTTAATGCAACATTACTGGGTTTGCAGGAGGAGATGATGTACTCAAAACACATACTATATCTATTATTTAAGTGGCATCTTTCTATTATGGGAAACCATCAGTTCTCTTTGCTGAAAGAAGATCTACCATGATGCTACTAACTTGGGCCCAAGAATACCATAATATAAACAGAATCTCAAATTTTGGCAGCATATGTTAATATCAATTCTCCTCCACCATGAACTTGTTATTAAATACTTGAAGATCTTTAAGTTGATCCAAGAATGCCAGGCTAAGTTTATACACATTTTCAAATAAAACTGTATAGGTGACCTTCTGGCCAAAAAAGTACTTCAACAGGCGTGATCTATCTTACTGCTTATTTTCTCTAATCCCAAAAATCATGCGACTATGCTTGCTTGAAATATCAAAACTTCCATGATTAAAATTTAATTAACTTTTGAGCCCATGCAATTTCTTATTTTCTTTGATTAAGGAGCAGAACCTCTCTTGGATGCAATCTTACACACACACATACACACACACACACACACACAATGGGTTAGCTGGGGTCCAAGATATATACTAGCTAATATTAAAAAAACATTATATGCAGTTAATGACTTCAAATTTTTAAAAAGCAAAGCTACAGCATCATTGCAAACTTGCCTCATCTTTCTCTATTGTTGCATCAGCAATTGTCCGCACATCCTCGTGAACATCGAAGTGGAAAAGCTGCAGATAAGAATTGTAAATTAGGAAACAGAAATGAAATATGAAAATTTAACAGTAAAGTTAATCTTGATTCATTTAGAAGAGTGTCGGATGCCAATTGGGGGGGGGGGGCTCCATAGGAACAATCATTTCAGATTTCAGGTGGGAGAGCATAAGACATAATTCTTCAGATATAGTGATTATTATAGTTAGTTGATCTTTTTAGCGAAAACAACTTCCCTAATTGGTCATTAGTTTGAAATAGAAGCTTATGACATTAAGCGCCGTGGAAATTTCATGAGCTACTTGTTGACATCCGTGTCACACGATCCTCATTTTGATTATTTAGTTCAAAACTTTATTTAAACGAATTCATAAGTTACTGATGACGTTTCCAAGTTTATGTCTTAAGTATAGTATGCACGATATATCAAAGATCAAGCACGATTGTCTACAATGTGATACGCACTCAAAACGGTGATATGGCATGACAACTTGATGCAAGCAACAGTGTGATGCAAGCAAAATCAAGACTCAATCACGTCTCAACGTAACAAGTTAAGAAAATGAAGCTAATCGAAGAACCAAAATGAAGATTGAAGTTAAGAGCGTTGTATATGTACTTAGTAATGATCCCATAAGGTTAGAAACCTCATTCCAACTTATTCCTAATGCTCAAGACGTCTTCTTCTCTTTTAGAGACGTCTAAGCTATTCGTTGGAATTCAAACTGCCATTGTTTCAAAACTGATTTTCACCCATATCAGAAAACCGGCGTCTCCCACAGACGTCTATACAATACACTTTTGAAACAGCAGACGTCTCCGCAGGCGTCTATAGTTCAATCTTCAAAAAATCATTATTCAATATACTTCTCAGAGACGGCTATACAGACGTC
Source organism: Agapanthus africanus (assembly GCA_030015575.1). Taxonomy (NCBI): domain Eukaryota; kingdom Viridiplantae; phylum Streptophyta; class Magnoliopsida; order Asparagales; family Amaryllidaceae; genus Agapanthus; species Agapanthus africanus. The sequence continues at coordinate 157,030,337 of JASDDO010000004.1, forward strand.
TCTAGAAGGATTTTATTCCTAGAGCAGACGTCTCCATGGGTAGTTTTGGCAGTTTATTTTGAAATTTGAATCGAATGGATTTTACGCCGTTTTCAATTCTAACCGTTTCCAACGGTCATTAACTGTTTACGGCAATTATTAAGAGTTAGAATAACTTCCCATTTGAATCCTATAAATACCCTATGAGATCAAACATTTTTTCACAAGAAAGAAGACATTCATTGCAAATCCATTGAGAAATCTTTTTGTTATTCTCGTGCTTAACTTGTCCAAATCCTTTTCATTTCCTCAGAGCCAAAACTTGATATTATCTTTCAAATTAATCATTGTGCAACACCGGTTATAATCTATTGAGATCATGGGATTGAGAGTGAGTGAATTTGTTGTTTGTAAAAAATTGTAAATCCCCTAAGAAAGTTCAATATTCTTCAACCCACGATTGAGGGTGTCTCTCATACGAGAGGGGTGCCTTTCATTGCTTGAATTATATGAATTCAGAGTGGAAAAAGAGATCTTCTTAGAAAGACGTGGATTAGTGAGGAAAGCGCGGCTTTCCTAGAAAATTACGGGCTAGAGAGGAAGAAGATTTGTTTTCTAGATAATTGCAAGTTCAAGAGTATGATCCTTATGAGGAGAGATTGTTGTTCTTCGCATCCCTGTGAAGTGGGATTCGTGTACTTCACAAATATATTGCAGAAATCCTGAGAGGAGTCTCAGGCATGGACTAGCAACAGAAGCGTGGTGAACCCTAGTCAATATATCGCTGAGTTTGCATTACTCTTGCTCTTTATTTTTCGATACTTGGGTTGATTGCCAATTTTAGTTTCTTTGTTTAAATTTGTTTAAATATTTTTCCGCAGAAACTCGATAATCGCTTTAGAAATAGTATTTTAAGTTTTAAATTTGCCATAGGGCGTATAGTAGCCTTATTCACCTCCTTAAGGTATTTTCACTACTATTGGTCAATGACTCAGATGCATTTCTGTGTGAGCATCTAGGAAAATGAACTATTGCACATATTCAACAACAAGAAGCCTTTATCCCAAATGTTTAGCGTCCGCTGCATGAATTTGTTGCGAACATTCTGTTCTGGTAAAATTCTTCTTTTCGGTTAAATTATCAGCTACCATATTGTTCTCAAATTGCCTCTATCCATCTTCTTTTAGGTCTACCCCTACCTCTATTTGAGTCATTAACAAAAATTTTGTCACTTCTCCTAATTGGGGCATTTATTATCTTTGTTGCACATGTCCAAACCAACTCATTCGGTATTCTCGTCTTAATCTTAATGGAAATAGACTCGAACTTTTTACGAATTCACTCATTCTTTGTCCTACTTTTAGTGCATTCCACTCATCTATCTTAACATTCTCATCTCAACGACATTCATTTTCTGGACATGTTGTTTCTTAATTGCCCAATATTCTGATCCATAAAAAAGAGTTGGCCTTATGGCCGTCTTATAGCTATGAGCTACATCCTCCCGATCTCCCCATCATGATTAATTAATTCCACCAGTGTATGCTTAAATGACTTATTCTTTCACTGCATGTCCCAAGCCAATATAAAGGAGGGTTGTGTTTGATAGCTGATAGCCATCCAGCATAAAACATAAACAAATCTCTATCGAACGGATATTTTTAGGATTGCACATACTGGTGAGAAAAGAATTTGACTCCACATTTCATACTTTCACACTCCATATTCCCTATGGTAGCAGACAAACCCAAGAGATGGCAAATGATCATCTATTCCAGTAAAACATGAAACTTCCTATCAATTAATTTTTAGTATGGGAACAAAGATAGTCAGGCATGTAGCTGGAACAAGCTGCTTGCTTATATTTAACTTAGCTGCTCATTCCATCAATCATATAAAAAGCCAAAGAAATAAGAAAATAGGTATATAAACAAAAAAATCCAGAAAATACATGCATACCGGTCCACTTTTGCCCCTTGCTTTGTTGATTATCAACTCATAGAAACTGTGTTGGTGTGGAATGATCAAATCCTCTTTTACGTAAAGCAGGTTCTCCACTGATGTTGTGCGTACCTCTCTAAACTCTGAGGCAAGCTGCTGTTGGACTGCTCGAAGAAATTCCCCAATAGTATCACCTTTTCTGACCTAGATAATTCCAAGACTATAGTGTTTATGAAGAAGCTAAAAGAAGAAGACAGTATACAAAAATCAAAAGTACAAGATAGGCTAAATTAACTATCATGATTTCTCTAAACCACTTTAAAGTTTTTATTACAGTCAACTCCCATAAACTTTGGTTTTCTTAAGGTAGTTTTCATTTACACTGTAATATCGGTAGGTCGCTGTAATAAAACATTTCTAAGGTAGTTTACTGAAAACCAACTATAGCCAAGGGTATCTTACTGTAATTTGGTAGTACAAGAAACAAGTCTGACCTGGATCACTCTTCTATGTCCTGTTCCATCCCAGTAACTGTAAGTAATCTCAAGGGCCTCATCTGAAATATAGAATATATTAATTACATAATGTCATCAATTAGAAAACAAAATTTTCTATATCATCACCAGAATGCGAAAGTACTTCGGATAAGTTCCTGCTCACGAAGCCACTGTCTCCGCAATCTTTCTCGCTCAGCTTGTTCCTCTGCTTCTCTCTCACTGAAGGATCATCCTTGCAACCACCAGCTTTGAGATTAAAGTCCAAGCAAGGTGTTTTTGAAAGAAAGGGGTGTTTTTTAATTCACTGAAGCTAATAATTTAACTAAAGATAAAAAGCCAGACCTGTCAGGTAAAAAGCTTGTCTCAACAGAAGGGTCCTTGCCAAACTTCTTTGGTTCTTGATGTTCTAGCAATAGAAACCGCACAGTGCATTAGATGGAGAAACAATGAATTAAGTCAAACATTAGTAAGAGGCTAAAGCAATTAAACGAGTGAATAGCTATTTCAAAGGGAAATATGAATGAAAAACATGAAATTAAAAATAAAAAAAAAGAAGAAAACTGCAAAGAAGCGGCATAGCCAACAATACTATACTACAAAAATCAAATCATGCCAACTACAATGGAGCATAACCTTCTTACAATGAGATTACAAGATTGCTCAAAGAATTATGGCAATGGAGATCAATGTTAAACTCACCTTAAATTGAAGAACTACTAAATTAAGCTATTCTGTATTTGACAACATCACCTTATCACTCCATTAGATCACTTGAGCACCCCGAATTTCCGACAGCGTTGAGAGTTGAGACTTATAACACCAAAAGCAATTTCACCACTATAATGGGAAATTACTGAAAATGCTTCTTTTTTTTGGTTTTAAAGACAGTCTCATACCAATCTATCACGAAGGGAATCACATTCCAAGAAAAATGTGGTAATGCAATTCTTATTCAAATCCAATATACTCATCAGGAATAAATTTGCTTCTAGCACAAACATGAAGCACATACAAATATCATTTTCATGAGCATATTCCTGCACACCAAATGGAACCTTAATTAAACATCCAAAAAGAAACATTGTTTGCTTTAAAAAATTTATCTTCTGGTGCAAAGATTTACGAAAGATGGGCCCCTGCTTAGGAAGGGAAAGAAATCATGAAACAAAAGTATTAGAAACAAACCGTCACCAATTTAACTTTCTTCAAGCCTATCATACGTAATCCAGTCACAAGAACGCTCGTGTTCATAAGATAGTTTACACAAATAGTCCTAGCTCTTAAGTATTTTTTAAGCTTAATCAACTTAAGGAATGTCTATTCTTAAAGAAATGGTTGTTATAAGCCAAAGGATAAAAAGGGAAAGTTACTCGAAGAATCTATTTATTGTTATATAAGCCATTTGGGAATGTTGCATCGGATACCCAGGGGTAGCCTTCAAATTACCGATAACCAAACACTAGAAGGAACGGATAATGCATAAGGAACACAATGCGGATATGGAGACAAGGCAAATCCTTAAGACAGAGAACGCGGACACAAAGATATGGGTATAAATTTCATGCACTAATATGAGAATGAAGTGGCATAGTAGGAAATCAACTACTTTGGCAGCTCTAAAAGTCGACTACTCGTCGACTTTTAGACAATAGGCACCGGCCTTCTTGATTATCATGTTCTTAAATATGTGTTCATCAATTTTCATGTAAATTGGATAAATTTCACCCTTTTGCGTCGAACAATTGCAAATTATCAGTGTTCAGACCATAGAACATTTTACGATGCTAAATGAATGGACCAAGAGTCTCCAAACAATATGCACTCATAGCTTAGGACATGGAGATTAATATGACCGGTGTCGATCGTCCAAAAAATCGACGGATGGTTGACTTTTCAAGCCGCCAATGTAAGAAATTTACTACTGTGCCAGTTTATACTCCGCATATGATATATACTATAGTAAGAATACATATATTAATAATAACAAGGAGAACACGCATTAGAAAATATGTGCAGGAATGAAATTTAATGCAAATGCACAGAGACAAGAAGAAGAAGAAGCCTTTATGTATCCAGAACTGATGGTTAAGGTTTTTAGACTTCATTTCATATAGAGCTGATTAATGCTGGCTGTCGGCTACCTAATCCTGGTTTTTAACTCCTCTCCTTTATCTTGGCTTCAATAGGTAATAATGGAGTGAGACATTTCAGTGTTATAATGGTGGGGTTACGAAAATACAATATATATTCTTATAAGTTTTGCTTTACAATAGAAAGTAACTTGCAATAAATTTTAATGTATTAAGAATATGCCTAAGCTCTTCAACCATCAATGGAATAGCAGTTTTACACTTCTCACAGCAACAGATGCAGTAAAATTGTTATACTTATGTAGTATGTACAACTACTGTTTTGACATCGTTCCGAATAAACTATAATTTTCATATATAAAATATGAAAGTAGTTATTTTGAAAGAACGAAATGAAAGTGTATGTGTGTGTACACATGTGCATGCTCACCCGCCCTCCACCCATCCGTGTGTAATGAAGATGGATAAACTATTTGAGAATGTCGCAAATATGATGACAGTGTCCAAGAAGTGTCCGAAATTTACAAATATATTAGAACAAAGAGTGCATTTGAGAAGTGGTCAACGTGGTGTACAAGGAGTAAGAACAATACATGTCTTCTCCCGATACATATTGTAGAGTGTTTTTCGTCACCCATTGGGAAGGATGCGCTCACTTGTTAGGCATATACTGATTCTCCCTATTTAGGGTAGGCGGGGATTTATTGATTGTGGAGATTCTAATCTCCGGCAGTCGCATACAAAGCTGCCGTTAATTACCCCTCGTTTTGAGGCAAGCGAACCTCCGATTAACGGGTCTTACGATCATGCAAACTCAATGTGCAAAGTATGTGTTTGAAAAAGAAATGCAAGTTTGTTTCATTCATTTTTTTTGTTTATTTATGTTTTATTTTATTTACGGGTTTTGCTAACAAATACACCCAGCGCACTTGTTAGACCCTCTATTAAATGACAACTTTTGAACCATGATGTGTAATACAAAGAGTCTTAAACTCTCTTTTGGAAAGAGAGCGTTAAATATACTGCATGACCCATTTTTTAATCAAATACCAAGTTTGCCCTTAATAATTATGTTATGTGCAATGGTAGCATAACTTTTCACAATTCCAAAAATGATTGTTCCTCTTTCACCATCTCTCCTGTCCTATCCTCCTTTTCTTTGCATTTTTTCCATAAATTATTATCATGATTTTTCGGTTGAAGAGATTGACATCGTAGGAAGATTATGAGATGAAGGTGTTGGATGACTCACTTAGAAATTATTATCATGATTTCATTATCATAAGTTATTATCATGATTTTGCATAAATTATAATTCATATTTTACCTTCACTGTAATCAAATGCATAAATGATTGTGATTCTGGAGATGATTGGCCTGTATGCCATTGATGTTCTTGATCCTACTTGGCTAATTTTTCATTCACATTTGTTCATCCTAGCTTCTTTTTTAAATTGTTTGTAAAATAATGTATTAGTTGGTCTTATATCATTATATATACGATGGTTTTCAATCATAATAAACATATTAAGTTTCTCTGAAACTCCAATAATTCAACCCTTCCTGCAGTGGAAAGACATAGAGAAAGAGAGGGTGGTCGAGACAAGAAATGTTGGAGTTTTCACCTCATTGAATCTGCTCGCGCCAGTGAAAATGCTTGCTATACAGAGTGAGCTGGAGAGACATATATAATATGCCCCCAATTTTCTTATTTTACGTCTTTTAAGTTGGAAGTTAATAATAATGGCAACAAGCCTTCTCCTTTGTTCAATTTACCATACTTGAATCCAAACACAAGTCATATTCCAATAAATTGCTTGTGGATTCCATTGCATTTTGCAGTCTATAGGCAAATGTTTTCTGTGCTAACTAACAAGCTTACTATAAAAGCAGTTTCAGCGAAATGACTATGCAAAGAGCAAACTAGGAATATAAAAAAAATGGGTGATGTCAGCATAATTAATGGCAGAATATTTGAGGCTTTTAAGTTGTTCTTGGAACGAAAAGTCAAACACTAATGAGCTTCAAAAAGTTGTCATTTAATAGGGGGTCTAACAAGTGCTCTGGTAAAACCCTTTATTTAATTAAGGATAAAGGTCTGGATGCCCCCGAAAAAGGGAAACCCAGGTCCGGATACCTAGGGGCACCCTGGGGTGCCCCTTAGGAGGGGAGCCAGAGTCAGGTTCCCTCTGGGAGGGGGCCGGCTCCTTCCATTTGGGCCGACTCCCTAAGGGTCGGCTCCCCCCTTGGGGAGGGGTCGGCTCCCCCCGTTGGGAAGGGGACAGCTCTTTTTAGGGGGTGCGGATGTCCCTTTTTAGGGTATCCTGTGGCTCTACGAGTGATGGGGGTGTCCAGGTCGGGTGTCGCCGTGGCGTTTTATTTCATTTTGTTTTTGTTTTTGTTTTCTAAAAGAAACTAAGTGTGCTGATTTCGACGGAATTTCGGTGGCATAACCACTAGATTTTGTCATTTTTTCGTTTATTTGGAAGAAATATAGAACGAAGTCTATATTTTCCCGCGTTTGGATGAAACGCGGATTTTAAAATCCGCGTTCAAAAAGGGGAGCATGGATCGAAATCCATATCTCGAGGGTTTCCCTGGTTTTCTCTTTTGTGAGGTCACCCTCAACCTTCTCTTTATTTGACAGAAAAAAAACTCTTGATTCTTAGAACTTAGGATTTAGATCTTGAATGAAAAAATGTCCTTTTTCCCATTTTTAGGCCTTGGATCTTGAAGTAACGGTGTTTTGAGAGATGGGTTCTTTTTTATTCTTCCTCTTTTCTTTGGATTTGAGGAAGAAGATGGAGGCTCAAAAGCTCTCCTTTATGGGATTTGATGAAAAAAAATGGCTCCCTTTCAATGGATCTATGAGTTTTTGTTATTTACGGGTATCTTCGCTATCATGGCTTCAAGATCTAAAGACTCAGAGATAACAAAAACTCGTTGTCGTGAAAAAAAGGAGAGCTTTTGAGTACATCTTTTTTATTCTTCCTTTTGAGCTTTTGAGCTCCCAAGAGTCGTGAAAAAAATGGCTCCCTTTTGAGCTTTTGAGCCTCCATCTTCTTCCTCAAATCCAAATCATGAATAAAATGGCTTTGGCCCGGATATCTTCGCAATCATGGCATTTTCCTGAACGAATTTTAGCGGTTCAAAAGAGTTGCAGATTTTTATAGCCGGCTTGGCTTTCATCGTGGGGTAACCATGTTCTTGGTTCCTTATGAAGTTCAATTTAGCAGGAGCCCTAGACCTTTCATTGGCTCGGTATCTGAGTCGTTTCTGCCTTTGCTTCTCGGTTTTGAGCACTTGGCGATTATCTATTTTCTTAACGGCCGTCGTAGGCTGATTGACTGAGAATCATGAGAAGACACTTGTGTGTGTTGTTGTCGTGGGCCTCGTCTAGGCTGGCCCATGACATCTCATTGCCCCCTCTAAGCTAAGGGCCTTGCCCCCAGTTGGAGTGGTGGAGAGCCGATTGAACACAGACTAATGCTTTAGCTCGAGCATCCTAACAACCATAACGTTCGGCATTTTCCCTCTAGAGGCCAGCTTGTCCATTTGATTCATCAGCACCTCCATGGTAGGAGCGTTGAAAGCCGGGGCGAATAGGATAGACCCGAACTGAAGTGGTTGTTCTGCCCACTGCTGCATGAGCTCTCAGAGAAGAATCACTCGAGCGGTGCGCGTGTATGCGACGGGGGTCGCATCAGAAACTGAGCTTGTTTTTTAAGACATGATTATTGAGCGTTGATTGTTGTTGATCATCAATTGTTGAAAGTTGATTGTCTGCATAAAAAAGCATGATTTCAATACAAACGGTGTATATATTGAATGGGTTCGTATGATCGTTTGACCCGAAATATAGGAGAAGAGATAGTTCCCACCAGGCGTGCCAGGATCTGTATAGTGTTTTTTGTCACCCATTGGGATGGATGTGATCGCTTGACAGCCGTATACAGATTCTCCTTGCTTATAGTAGACGAGAATTTATTGATAGTGGAAATTTTAATCTCCGGCAGCAGCAGACAAACCTGTCGTTAATTACCCCTCGTTTTGAGACAAGAGAACATCCGATTGACGGGTCTTGCAATCATGCGAATTCAATGTGCAAGTGTGTTTGAAAAAGAAATGCAGGTTTGTTTCATTCATTTTTTTTGTTTTTTATTATTTTTTTATTTTTTTATTTAATTAAGGATAAAGATCTGGATACCCCGAGGAAGGGAAACCCGGGTCCTGGTACCCAGGGGCACCTAAGATGCCCCCTTTGGGAGGGAAGTCGGAGTCGGCTCCCCCGTTTGGGAGGGGGGTTAGCCCCTCCCCTAGGGAGGGGGTCGGCTCCCCTCCATTGGAAGGGTCGGCTCCCATAGGGGGTCGGGTATCCCTTTTTAGGGTATCCGACGGCTCTACGAGTGATGGGGGTGTCCAGGTCGGGTGTCCCAGCGGCGTTTTGTTTCAATTTGTTTTTGTTTTCTAAAAGAAACTAAGTGTGCAGATTTCGACGGAATTTCGGTGGCATAACCACTAGATTTTGTTGTTTTTTCGTTTATTTAGGTGAAATATAGCACGAAGTCTATGTTTTTACGCGTTTGGATGAAGCGCGGATGAAATCCGCGTTCAAAGAGGGAAGCATGGATCGAAATCTATATCCCGAGGGTTTCCCCAAAGAAAAATCCCAAAGGCTTTCCTTTTTATGGGGTCACCCTCAACTCTCTCTATTTTGTCAACAAAAGCTCTCTTGATTCTTAGAACTAGGGATTTGAATCTTGAATAGGGAAAATGAGGTCATTTTCCCTTTTTTAGGTCTTGGATCTTGAAGTAGTAGTGTTTTGAGAGATGGTTTTTTTTATTCTTTTTTGGATTAGAAGAAGAAGATGAGGGAGGCCCAAAAGCTCTTCTTTATGGGATTTGATGGAAGAAAGAAACTCTCTTTTAATGGATCTATGAGTTTTTGTTATTTATTTTAAGAAAAAGAGAGGTTTCCTCTTGACTTATTTGGAGAAGAAGAGAGGGAGAAGGGCACAAACCCTAATATTTTGTGGGAATGGGAAAACTTAATATTTCATCATATGGTTGGGTTTAAATACCCATTACATTTTGCACTTTGCCCATTGGGCTTTACATAATTGCTTTTTGAATTTCTCATGCCCATGTGCACATATTTTTGCACATGAGCCATGGGTTTTACATAATTTTAGCTTTTTGCCAATCTGTATTACATTTTCACACTTATTTGTATACAAAATTTATTTATTACAAATTTCTTTCTCTACTTCTTCGATGGTCGGCCGGTTTCACTTGGACTTCAGACGGTTTTAGGCTTGGGTCCGGATTGTTTGGATTTGGGTCCGGATTGGTTGGAATTGGCTCCACTTGTCTGGACGTTGACATTGACTTTTGACTTTAACTTTGATTTTTAATTTAGGCAGTGGGGTGTAAATTTTGACCCCAAAACATATATGGCTCCATAGTGGAATAAATCAAGAATTATACGACGGTAATGTACTTAAGAACGCATAAACTGCTTAGCACTCACTCTATCCTTGTTCTTCCCTATACATAACAGGCTCTTATTTCTAATAGCTCTACACTAAGGGTTATCACTAGGCATTAGGTTCTCTTGCTAATTGACACCACCAAGTCATGTCATACAACATTCTCTGACCTTTCTAAGTGGCCAAATTTTTAATAATTTCATGAATTAACCTTGTCTTTTAACCAAATAGGTAATGTGTTTTGCTATTATGGAAAACAAAATTGTTCTATGCGAGTAGTAAAACATGAATATGTGCGACTACCGAAAGAAGTCTCGACAAGGAAATAATTTGACAGAAATCTAATAAACTGAATATTTATTGCTTTCTAATAGCATCTGCCATACCATTAGATCTATTATATCCATATGTCATTCAGAAGGTTTCCACATCATTAATATCAAATTATTAAGAAATGACCAGAATAACATGAACTCCAGATGATATATTAATAATGGGTATCTGACTTTTTTGTTTGTTTTCTAACGAGCCAACAAGGAGGTTACCTGATATTGGTGATAGTTCAGGATTAACTGAAATTTATCTTTCAAGAGATTATTCCAAACAAATATAAGCAAAACATATACAAGTAGCAGCTAGGCCAAGATTCAAATTAAATGCTATATGCCTGCAAGAAAGTAATTTCGTCACATGAAATTTAACCAAAAAGAAAAAGAACTCACGCGTATCCACATCTTCCTCATCACTTTCATTCTCAATTTCATCAGCGAAGGACAGGCGTGAATCCCCCTTTATTCTTCTCTTTTTCCGTTTTTGTAATTCAAGCTCTTCTTCTCTAAAATGTCAGCTTACAAGTTATTGACAACATATAAAATTCAAAGTGCGGCAGATAGTATAAGTTTTAAATATCCACACACTCTTGTTGCAGCTTTTGCAGTTTCTCTTTCTCTTCCTCTTCGATTTTGTTGCGAATATTCACTCTCTATTGCACAAGAGAAAACAAAACAGCCAGAACATCATATAGTGCACATGTGTACCCATTGTCTCTAGTACATCAAGGAAGATTCTATTGATTTAAATGTGAGAAACTCCATCATACCTTCTCCACATATTGTTCTCGAGTAACTAGTCCAACCGTTTCCTTCTTAAAAGCAGTATCGAGAATCTGATTTACACAAAAGCGTATGTCAGTAATATAATCAACTAAAGAACCAAGAGCAAGACCAAAATCAAGATAAATGAGGTAAATAGAAGTTGCCCTATATCAAACCATCATTGTTAACCCCCTAATAATAAAAAGTTGTCACTGCTAAGTACTAACAAGCATAATCTAGCCAACCATCTCTGTTCGCAACCTATATTGAAGTCATCATCACAATCGCTTGATCTAATTTCAATACCAGCAACTCTAATCGAAATTGTCGTCACTATTGAAAACCTATGTTCCGCGGATTCCTCTTCAAGATTCATTTGGATTCGTCAAGAATAGGTAAGATGACATCCTGACACTTATATCGTACTTCAAACATATAAAACATGCATAAATAACTACGACTCTAACCGTCTATTGTTGTTTGTTAGTAAAATTTTTGGAGTTTTAGTTTAGATTTGCTAAAATTATAACTTTTGCTATTATGTAACTTAGAACAATAAAAAATTAGCGAATCCCGACAAATCATATCCTAAAATTTTTGAAAAGTGCAAAGAGGCGATGTCTTGTATTTCTATCTCATATGAATGTTTTTTTATATAGATTCAAGCCTGCATTTGCTTGTATTACATCAGCAACTACTGAGGTATTTCAACGTAAACTTTATTTACACATGGTTCTATCTAAATTATACTTTAAGACGAGCTTTTGCATGTGCAAGCATCAATAGAATATGATTTTTGTAGTCTTTTGGTATTGTATGGTATGTATAGAGCATGGTTTAAAATCTCGATCGATCCGGTGCTGGAATATTTGGGTAGACGAAGACGAAAATAATCAAATAAAAACAATTTGAATACAAAACTTGTAGGCTTCGAGACGCGTGGTGTAGAGCTATCTTTAAAGTTCTTATCGCTGCACGCTCGGTTGAGTTTGCTAATGGATCATTGGGTGATACACTTCCAGGATACAACGAAACCTATGGAGTCGACAAGTAGCCATCTTGACTAAACCTCCCGACAAGGCTGTGAAAAGCGAAAATCGAAGCGGAGCAATGGGGTGGTGGATTTGGCGCACTTTAGCGAAAGAAGTGCCCAACCTATTTTTGAATATAAAAAATTAATATACATATATATAGTTATATATAATTAGTTTGATAACAATAAAATAATCCAAATAATTATTAATTATGAAAAAATATACTAAAAATTGGTGAAAGATCTAGAGTTTAGTAGTAAGAGATTTTATATAATTAAGTTATTAGATCAAGTATAATCGTTTTAGTTAAACCTAAACCTATTAGGGTTTATTTTTAATTATAAAACCGTTTTGTATCCGCTTGCTTCATCCAAATCCGCTTCCCTTTAGCCGTTTCACCGCTTTAAGACCACCTTCGCTCACTTTGTGACTGTTTCGTCCGCTTCATGACCGCTTTATCCGCTAAAGCGCTATATTTTTGCTCCAATACGCTAAAAAAAACCTCTAAATGCTTTATACCACCGCTTTCCTCTAAAGCAAAATGGAGACCCCCTGAAAACGCTTTAGTGACCACTTTAACGAACGCTTCAAGCACTTTTTACAACAGTGCCTCCCGATCTCAAGACCTTTGCAACTCTTGCTTAATAATGTGAAAATAACAATAGTAAAATATAGAGTTTGAGAATAACTTGTCTGAAAGAGAGAATAATTTGTTGTGTCGTAATATAAGGTAGAAGAACTTATTGTGTCGTAATATAAAATAGAAGAATTTATTTATAGGGATTGAAATGCTCAAAAGCATTCACAACTTTTCAATGTGAAAAGTTGCAATCCGAGGCTATTCATTCAAATGAGAACATTTGATGAAATGATTGTTGGAATCAAGGCTGGCGAAGCCATTGTTTCCACCAACGGTCCAATAGAAATGAAAGGCTCGGTCAAAACTGGATTAACTTTATTTTCAAAACAAAAATGCAACCTATCACAACTGATCAAAATATAGTCAATAAGTCATTGGTTCTTCATAAAGCCACTAGCATCCAGAGGCACTATAAGAATTAAAACCTTAAATTGCCAAATAATTTTAATCAAGTTAATCTATGTATAATTATATATACACAAAATATTGTTAGTGTATTTTCAAATACTAACATCCCGATCCGAGATGGCTTCAGATCCAAAAAATGACCGTCAAAGTTCCGATACCGATATCATACAATACTTGAATCATATTAGGTACACCATTTGATTGGTAAAGTTTGTCATTTAATTTATTAATGGGTTAGTGGTTTTATTAATAGGCTATCCGGCTCTGGTTTATTTAACATCATAAATTAGTAAAAAGTATATAAATAATATTATATTTATTTTTACCAACTATTAAAACAATCGTTCTAGATATCATTAAATGCCAGACTTTGCCAAATCGTTTATAGTTATTTTTACTATTGATTTAAAGAATTTCATGATTTTTTTTCAAAACGATATAAAATCCAATAGTTCAATTTAAGACATCTGATACGACCGAGATGGCCAATTCTGAACCCATAAGTGAGCATCATACCGATCCAGATTTTAAGCCTTGATACAAAGGCATAGGTGTTTAAAATATATAAGATGTCTATAGAACTTATAGTGTCTTTTGGAATTGTAAAATATGTAGGGTCAAATTTTGGATATGTAAAGTATAGACTTATCGAGTATGCTTCATGATATAAGAAATTTATAGCAAGTTATATGGATTTTGGAACTTGGCGTAATGTTGTTATGGATATATTGTTTGTGATAATAGGTGAAACTTTAATAATTTGCACTATCAATGATCTTATATTTTTACGAATTTTACTTAATGATCTTTATAGATCGACTATAAGAAGCCGCATACTAAGATATGGTCGTTTCAGATCTTAGGGCGTGACAATATCCAAACCCATGCTTACTTCGTCGAAAACCTTAGCAAAAAACACAGTTATGGTTGCCGCCTTAGCCCTCTAAGCCTGTGAACAGTTTCACCTTTTTGAGAATATAAGTTTGGAAGGAGATTATATATTTATTTCATTACATATTTAATCTTTGTTTAGGATTTGCTTGATCTCTACTGAGGACACAATTACATATCTGTTGTTTGAGCATAAGATAATTAATAGCGGTTGAGAAATGAGAATGCGTTTTCGTTTGCATTCAGATAATCTTTGATGTTGAGAATTTATTAGCCAACTATATTGTTATTGCATTGTATATATCATAATGGTATTTTGTGCCCGATTCATATTCCATTGTTCGTTCATTTATATTTTATTATAAAAATGTCTGGCAAATTTTGTATATTTATAACGACCTAGAATAGCATTGGCATCTAGTAAAGAAGAATGTGAGATTTATAACCTTGTAATAATAATCAAATGGCGCAAAAAAATAACTTTCTTTGTGATTATTAGGTAGAATATATATAACATGTCTTAAATGGTTATATTGAGTGTATTGCAAATTAAACTAGCGCATTACATGGATAATTCTAAGCCAACTGCAAGTAAGCAGCAACTAGTAAGTACAACTTACAATTTTATATAAGTTAATGAATTATATAATTGGGTGGCTTACTATTTCTTCCTGACCCCAATTTCATTTTTCTTTTAGAGAAAGCATAGATAACGATGATAACCTTCTCAGCGCATATCCTTACCAAATTTTCTTATGATAGCGTCCTTAATTATGTAAGCTGTAACATGTTCCAATTCCAATACGGGCTTGGAATCCTCTGATTGTCCATGACTTACCATATATCTATGATATCCCAATACTAGCAGAATCCTTTTTCTTTTCTTCTTACTCACATGAATCAAATTTTCTCTCAGAGTTGCACCTTGAGCAAACACTGGATGGGTAACAATTTTCTGTTCAAAATCGCACCTTTATGTGACTAAATAGCTTCTTTATCTATGCAAACACCCAATGCCTCTAAAATCTCAAAACCCTAGAAAGATTGCACAAGAGATGAGTGCTAATTGTCCTCGAAATCGAGCCTCTATCCGACTAAATGAATCGTATCTCAAATGAAAAATCTATAAAAAAAATCCCTTTAAATTCCCCTAGATCCCTAGAATGAATGGAAAAGGAGAGATGGTAAAAAGAAGAAGAAATGGGAGTGGTGGCGGATCATGACCTCGGAGGTGCTGGAGCCGAACTGGAGGAGGCCGGTCTGGCCACCGGCGGCGGCGGACTTGGACTTGAGCTCCTGAATCTTGCGGCGCTCGGCCTCCCGCTGCTTCTCTAGCCTCCTTATCCTTACCGCGTCTTGGGCGGTGCCCACATACCCATCCCCCATCCCCGACATCTTCTTCGATTCGAAGAGAGAGAAAGAAAGAGGCGGTGTTAATCGAATGAGAGAGAAAAGAGGCTTCTTCAGAGAGGGAGAGAGAGACGAAAAAGTTGGTCGAATCACAGAGAGTGCTGTTTCCGGGTTCCGTAGCTAAAATGGGCCAGGCCTCTTTCCATCTAGATGGCTCGAATTGGATCTAGGTTTATATACAGGAAACCCTAGCCCTTTAACGGCCTGCAATTTGTCTCTCTCACTTAACTTCCAATGGATTTTCTATCCAAATTTTTCATGGCTTGACGAAAATTCCCTACAGAACGAAAAAGAAGAAAAATAACAGAAGAAATCGGGGGTATTTACGTTAATTCACGGAAATTTTGGATGAAAGATTTAATGGAAATTAAGTGAGGTGTTAGGTTTTTAAACGTTAGGCGGGTTTCTCGCTTTTGGGCGAAACCTAAGAAGGGTTTCCCGCATTGAAGCCTTAGATCTATTTGGTTTTGAGCTTGATGGCCTCAGAAAAAATCATTCCATGTAACCAGCCTTCCGGTTGCTTCCATGTGTTGGATATATATGCTCTAGAAGCCTTTATTGTATGGGATACTAGGGATATATATGTACAGGACAATCTTGCTCGATATGATAGTATGCTATTTGGTTTGTCTTTATCTTAACATATGATGTGTTTTACTTTGTATTTCATATCTTGTATGCATGTTGATAAAGCCGTAGGATATTTGCCTGACTACCAGCGCTGTGATGGCAATCATACTTGTGAGAGCTGGGTAGTCGATAGGCACATCCTTAAAATGTCCCTAGTCGACGGAGTATCGAGATTGGACATCGAAACTCCAGCGTAGACTAGTGTATACATATCGAGACCCTGACGAGGGGCGATGGATTGGTCCCGCAACCATTGGTGAGGTGCACCTAAGATTGTATACAGATGCTCACTGGGTATGAGTTCACCGAACAGGACTCGTCGAGGACTGACTAGATGGTATTATACCTAGCGTCAGATAACGGTTCTCTGGTGACATATGTGCAGATAGTCTGTCGACCTAAGGTCGTTATTTGTCTCGTGTGAGTTCCCACCATGCTTTGATTACTACCCTACCACGGCTCTACTGAGTCGTGCAAACAGATTTTAGTTGGGTACAGTCCCAAGCCACATGGAGGCAGTGACCGACTGTTAGGGATTCTTCACTCCCGGTATAGAGAGTCGATGTCGCGCTGTGATCGGTTGTTCATCACCATAAGTCCCTGGCTAGGGCGAATTGAGAATTACTGGTGGGCGGACCAGTAGATTCTCGGATGGTCTTGAGCCACACTGACACGACTTGTTTGGTTATTAGAGGTCTGGCGTTTTCCACCCCCTAGACCTTACATGTGTTGGGGTCAAAAATTACATCCCGGTTGACCAAGTCAAAGTCAAAGTCAACCCCAAGCCAGGTGGGCCAAGCCCAGGTCAAGTGGGCCTATGCCCAAGTCGAGCTCCACGGCCGGCCTCCCCCATGGCAAAATGAAATCATGCAATAAATAATTTTGATGTAATTATTTATGCATGATTGTAAGAAAAATAGGCATAAAGCCAAATTTTTGTAAAGCCCTATGGCTCATGTGCAAAAGAAATGAGCACATGAGGCATGGGATGGGCAAAATGTCATTTTGTAAAGCCGAGTGGGCTATATGTAAATTTATAAGCCTATATAAGGCAACATGATGATGAAATAAAATATAGCAATTCATTCTCTCAAATTCTAGGGTTTGTGCCTCCTTCTCCTTTCTCAAGGTTTTAAAACCTTCCCCTCTTTTTAAATTAAATCAAGAGTTTAACTCTTCCCTTTTCCAAAAAAAAAATAGTTTTTCATCACAAAACCCTTGAAGGGGAGCTCGAATCTTCAATCTGATCTCGAAAAGGGGAGACTTTTAAGTCTCACCCCCTTTTCTCCAAGATCCAGTCGATCAAGAGGAGGAGGAAGGAGGCCCATCTCCAAAAATCCAACTTTGGACAGATCCAAGGCTCAAAAGGAACTCCAGGGCTAAAGAGAGAAGAGAGGGGTCCCCTTTGATCACCTCTGAAGATCTTTAGGGAGTTCAACTCCAAGACCCAAATTCTCAAATGAGTGTAACTCCTATTCCAGATCATTTAGGAGTTTAACTCCAAATCTAAATCTTTTGGAGTTTAACTCCACTCAAAATCCCGTGGGAGTTTAACTCCTAACCCAGGGGCTAAGCCCCTTTTCCGCCGGTGTTCCCAGCGGTCGCATGCCATGCACGTAACCCACGGGCGCCCAGCGGTTCTCTCGCTCCAAAGGCGAGGGGTAATTAACGGCAGCTTAGTCCGTTGTTGCCGGAGATTCGGATCCCCATAATCAATAAACCCCAGCCTACCCTAGGCAGGGAGAATCTGTAGTACGCCTGACAAGCGCACACGTATTCCCATCTCAATGGGGTGACGAAAATCACCCTGCAGATTCTGGCACGCCCAGTTGGACCAAGTCTCTCCTCCCATATTTCGGGTTAAACATCCATGCGAACTCAATCAACATATACATTGATTGCCTGTACTGAAATCATGCTTCTTTGTGCAGGTTAACAATTTCCAATTGCAATTCTCGGACGCAACAAAATGTCTCCAAGGACAATCTCAGCCCTCAACACAGCTCCCATCTCCTACACGATGAAGATGGATGCCAGGACGGTCCTCCCGGCCAGTCTCGGACGACGGTGGGAGGAGCCGCCACTACCATTCGGCTCTATTCTGTTCATGCCAGCTAACGCCATCCCAGCTATCCAAGCTCCAGTAACAGAAAGACCGGCCTCGAAAAGCAGGAGGCCAAATGTGGCGGTCTCGAAGGCTCCCCAACCCAAACGCAAATCGGTGTCTGAACGACTTTCCATGGCCCCAGCTGGGGGCAAAGCCGTCAGAACAAAAGAAGTTGTCAGAAGTCGCGGGCAAGCCGAGGCGATGCCTTCGACGGACACGCAGGCGGAAATCTTCTCAAGACTCCCCATCACTCGGCCTATGGCAGCTTCCCGAAGAGCAGATGCCTGCCAAACGCTCAAAACAGAGAAGCTGAGGCAGAAGCGGCTCAGATACAGAGCCAACAAAAGGGCTAAGGCTCTGACCATGTTAAAATTTGTGAATTTCCAAAGCCCAGACCGCTCTACAAAATCAGCCGCCAAAGATAAAGAGATGGCTGGATATGTGGTACACACTGTCTACATGGTCGGACATGAAGAAACGAATCCTCCTATGCTTCACAGCCATGGTGATGATATGGTTGACGCTACCCAGCATCGGCTCGGTTTAAATAATGAAGATCCCGCTCAGGCCGATAAGCCAGAGGAGCCCGTGGTTCTCGCCGGATCAAGCTCAGGCGGTAAAGATGACCCTGTTGTCGTACCCGGGACTATAGAACAAGCATTATTCCAATGGCTTCAAAAGCAGCTTTAGGATAGGGACAAGAAGATAGCCAAGGTCCATTCCAAAGTCGACGAGCTGGCAAACGTCGTGGCAGATCTCGCGAACCAAGTCGTCCGATTGCAATTACAGCAGAATCAAATGCTGGTTCACGAGCTAGGGATTGATATCCGGAAGCAGCCAACCGATACTCCCTCCAGCCGAGAGCGGAACACTTTTGCAAAAAACGGCCGCGATCAGCCTCCAGCCCCTCTGACACATACACTGAACGTGGTAAACGGACAGTAGGTGAACCAAAAACTGATCGTCCTCAGGGTCCAGCACCAGTAAGGGCACCTACTCTAGTGGAGAGAAAGAAGAAAGTATACTCCTTCAGGAGGGATGAAGTCCGCAAAATGTTTGAGGACGCCTTGAACAACGGTCTGCAACTACCTATTCCAAAGAGGCCACATGAAATGAACATGACCGGCAATCTCATATACTGCCCATATCATAGAATGCTAAGTCATACCATTGAAGACTGCTATGTTTTCAAAGATTGATTGGAGAACCAATACAAGCTTGGAAAAACTCCACAGTCATCAGATGTACCGACAAGCCACGGAGCTACGGTCATCAATACAACTCTGCCAAGATCAAAGTTCGAGAAGCTGGGATAAGCAAACAATGGACCACCACGTCGTTAAACTGGGAACAATCGACCTCTAAGTCGTTAAACTGGGGATGTAAAAATGTGTAAATAAAAAAATTTAAAAAAAATAAAATGTCGAAATGATGAGGCAACTCGCAATAAAAATCAGCGAGTAAAAATAAAAATGAAAATAAAGCCGAAATGATGGGGCAACCGCGAATAAATAACCGAAATGATAGGGCAATCGCGATCCTCGCGATAAGAAAAGCTGAAATGATAGAGCAATCGCGGTAAAAAAAGGCGAATGATGAGTCGCTACTGGTACCATATTCCAGTGCAGCGATGCAGACACCGTCCAAAACTCAAATCCCCAATGACAAATGATGAGTCGCTCCTGGTATCATATTCCAGTGCAGCGATGCAGACGCCAACCAAAACTCAAATCCTCGAATATCCGAATGGCGAATGATGAGTCGCTCCTGATACCATATTCCAGTGCAGCAATGCAGACGCCGTCCAAAACTTAAATCCCTAAATTCCCAGCGGCGAATGATGAGTCGCTCCTGGTACCATATTCCAGTGCAGCGATGCAGACGCCAACAAAAATTCAAATCCCCAAAGGGCGAATGATGAGTCGCTCCTGGTACCATATTCCAGTACAGCGATGCAAATGCCAACCAAATTCCAAATCCCATACCCCAACGGCGAATGATGAATCTCTCCTGGTACCATATTCTAGTGCAGCGATGCAGACGCCAACAAAATCCCGAAATTCTTCTGGCCCTACGGTCTGGATCATACATGCTGCAAAACCGTATACAATCTACGGGCGTAAAACGATCCCAATCTCTCCCAAGTCCTACTGGCGAGACCACATTTAAAGTCCCACCAGCAATGAAGATTCCCAAACAAAAAAAGGGGGGCATGTCCACAAGCAAAATGGGTACGGATGAAAACCCGAAAGGGCTCCGTGAGTAAAAACAGTAGGACTGCCGGCGAGTTTGTGAAAACCCGAAAGGGCGCAAACTCGTGAAAAAGAGATGAAACGCACTCGCAAAATCCTCTCGACTTTGTGAGGAGAAAATTCCCGCGTGAGATCCTTACGACTCACAAAGAAGCAACACACTTAGGAATCCCCACGACTCCTAAGGAGAAAATACACCTACGAGATCCTTTCGACTCGTAGGGAGAAAATGCTTTTATGGGACCCTTACGGCTCATAAAATTGAAAAATCTTAGGTGATAGGGACCTAAACCCGTCTCCTAAGCCATCGCTCCCAAATGGGCAAAGTCAAATGATGATTTTCTCACGGTACCATATTCCATTGAAGCGATGCTGATGCCAAACCAAAACCAAAATTCCCAAATCCTCCCGGGGCAAATGATGAGTTGCTCCTGGCATTATTCCAGTGCAGCAATGTAGATGCTGACCAAAACCAAAATCCCATAATCCTCTCATGGCAAATGATGATTCGCTTCTGGTACCATATTCCAGTGTAGCGATACTGATGTCAACCCAAATCAAATCAAATCAAATCAATAATCTCTGCGTCGAAATCATGCTTCGTCTCAGAGTGTACCCCATGTCGAAATCATGCTTCGCCTCGGTGTATCTGCCTTCCCTGTCGGAATTATGTTTCGACTCGGAATCAACCAACGACACTTCGTGTCGTCGACCGTCCATGTCGTAAAAAGGGCAGTGCCAGCTTCCTACAAAGCGGGAACCAAATCACTCCGTGCTGGGGAAACGTCTACCACGGACACTCCGTCTCGGAGACGCGTCAAGCGTCGACCGTCCATGTCGTAAAAAAGGTAGTGCTAGCTTCCCACAAAGCGGGAACCAAATCACTCCGTGCCGGGGAAACGTCTACCACGGACACTCCGCCTCGGAGACGCGTCAAGCGTCGACCGTCCATGTCGTAAAAAGGGCAGTGCCAGCTTCCCACAAGGCGGGAACCAGATCACTCCGTGCCGGGGAAATGTCTACTACGGACACTCCATCTCGGAGACGCGTCAAGCGTCGACCGTCCATGTCGTAAAAAGGGCAGTGCCAGCTTCCCACAAAGCGGGAACCAAATCACTCCGTACCGGGGAAACGTCTACCACGGACACTCTGTATCGGAGACGCGTCAAGCATTGACCGTCCTGTAGGGTTCCTAGGCACTCTCAAGAGGTCTCACAAGGCATCAACCATGCCAATTACAAATTTTTAGGGTGCCGAGAAAACCTAACACGGATCGTTGACTAGAAGTTTAGGCGAAATACTAATCTAGTTAACAACTTAACTAAAGGAGAGAGGCTACAACCTTTGTAGATCCGTTTCTCCACTTCCTAAGCTCCACGTAGGCGTCCTCTCGCTGTCCTAGTTGGATCTCGGACTCTCGCATCGGCTTCATCGTCGAAATGAACGGAATAGGTCGTCGGCTTCGTGCCGAAGATGATCTACGTCGAGGTTGCACAAGTTCAAGCTCCAACTTCACCAAGTAGTGAAACTTGTGAAGAAAACACCCAAAACAACTTGGCAAGAGGTAGAGGGTGAAGAAATAGGAGGTGGGTTCACTTTAGAATTGGATTTCTCACTTTAGAAGTCAAGATGCCATTGATGGCATCAAGCTTTCTCTCTTGAAGATGAAGAAGAAGAAGTAGATAGACTATGATAAGTATTATGTAAAAAGAATAATAAAATCAATACTTATCATATACTTACCATGGTCAAGTGTAGAGAGCAAACTAGGGTTAAGTGGATGGTTAGGTTAAGAGACGAAAACAAAAATGGTCAATTATTCAACTCTTCATGAAGCTTCATGAAAGAAACAAATAATGCCACCATTTTTCTTTTCTTTTCCAAAATGAATAATCAATATAAAAAAATGAATAAGTATATAAAACCCTAACCATTCATATAACCATGGTTTAATCTTTACACAAGCACAAGTCAACATGTATCATCAAACATGATACAAACATGTGCACAAAAGTATATCACATATACAACTTGCACATCAAGTGAGAAAATCCATTTAAAGTGAACCAATACTAGTTAATGCAAAGTAATATATCATATATATATAATTATACATTAAATCATTAAATCAACACTTGATTCAATGATCCGGTCATGTCGCACATAACCGACTAGTATATAATGTATCGATTTATCGAATCAATGATTCGATAACTAGGTTATATCGCATACAACCAATCGAAACATTCATCGCGAGAATGAAATACGGTATCACATATACGCATTATTCTCGGTCCCGCACATATCTCATATGCGCTCCTATTTCGTTTCGCTTGAGCCAGGAAACCTCTGTGTAGGACTGTAAAGACTCGTCAATACGCCGGTAGCAGATGATGATCATATCAAGCACCCACAAGCCGCAAGCGGTCTGCTAAACGTAACGGCCACCCGGGTATTAAGTGATCAGAAGATCGACGAGCTAGCCCGCTCACACTCCTGTGAATCCAACCAGTAACACTTACTATACAGTCCGGTCTGTTCGTCTGATATGTCGCATATCAAGTCTAGGGGTGGTAAATGTCAGACCCCAATAACCGATAAGTCGTGCCGATGTGAGGCACATAACGGGTCGAGAAACTACTGGTAACACTTACCAGCAAATCTCTGAACAGCCCTGGCCAGGGACTTCCCTGTTACGGCCAATCAAGCACAGCGCAACATCAACCCCCAATACCGGGAGAGACGAAACCCCTCCTATCGCTCATTGCCTCCATGTGACTCGGGACTGTGCCCAAAGAACACCGTTTTGCACGCCCTCGTGGACGTGGTAAGGTGGAGATCAAAGCACAGTGGGAATCACACAAGACTCTATGACGATCTCGGGTCTACAGACTAACCTGCACAAGTGTCACCTGAGAACTGCCATCTGACGTGAGGTATAATACCATCTGGGAGTTCTCGGCGAGTCCGTCCAGTGTACCCAGTCTCCACTGAGCACCCGTATATCATCTCTGATGTCAAACACCAATGGATATGGGATCATCCATCGCCCATCTCATGGGTCGAGAAGCGTATACGCTAGTCTACACTGGTATATCGATGCCCCGTCTCGATACACCCACGACTAGGGACCATGAAGGATGTACTTATGGACTACCATGTCCCCACTAGTATGATCTGCATCATAGTCCAGGTAGTCAAGTACACATCCTAAGGGCTTTATCAACATGTAACTATAAGACAGTTTAAAGAGACAAGTGTACATGTTAAGATAAAGAGTAACCGGATATCATACTATCATATTGAGCAAGAAAGTCATCTCTATATATGTCCAAGCATCCAATATAATATACATCATCTGTACAATACTGGCCTCTAGGGCATACATACAACTAACAATCTCCCACTTGCACTAGGGCCAGCTGCTGTAGTATCGCATACCGAGCATCCCGAAGAGTCTCTCAAACTGTATCTAGGGAATGACCTTCGTGAGTGGATCCGCCGTGTTGTCCTTCGTGTCAACTCTCCTGACCTCGATCTCCCGGCGATCAACTATCTCCCGGATCAGGTGATACCGCCTCAGAATATGCCTGGACCGCTGATGGGACCTGGGTTCCTTGGCCAAAGCCACCGCTCCATTGTTATCGCAATACAAAGGTATTGGATGCTCAATGGATGGAACCACTCCAAGTTCTGTAATGAACTTCTTGATCCAGACAGCCTCTTTGGCAGCATCGTTGGCAGCGATGTATTCAGCCTCCATCGTCGAGTCTGCCACGGTTTCCTGCTTGGAACTCTTCCAGCTAACCGCCCCTCCGTAAAGGGTAAAGACAAAGCCCGACTGCGACTTAGAGTCGTCCTTATCACTCTGGAAGCTCGAATCGGTAAAGGACTCTACTTGGAGTTCTCCGTTACCATACACCAAGAACATATCTCTAGTCCTTCGCAAGTACTTGAGAATGTTCTTCACAGCTGTCCAGTGACTCTCTCCAGGATCTGCTTGATACCGACTCACTACACTTAGTGAGTATGCAACATCGGGTCTGGTACATAGCATCGCATACATGATAGAGCCTGCTGCCGAAGCATAGGGTATCCCTTGCATGCGAGCTCTCTCCAAATCAGTCTTGGGAGACATCTCTTTGGAGAGAGTGAGTCCAGAGATCGTGGGCAAGTTCCCACGCTTGGATTCTTCCATACTAAACCTCTTTAGTATGGTGTCAATGTACCTGGATTGGGACAATCCCAATATCCGTTTGGATCTATCTCTATAGATCCTAATTCCCAATATGCAGGAGGCATCACCAAGATCTTTCATTGAGAATATTTGTGATAAGAAGAGCTTGACCGATTGCAGCATAGGATAATCATTTCCTATCAAGAGTATGTCGTCCACGTACAATACGAGGAAGACAACCTTACTCTCTGCCACCTTCTTGTAGATACAAGGTTCATCTGGATTTTTGACGAAATCAAACTCTTTGATAACGACGTCAAAGCAGATGTTCCAACTCCGTGATACTTGCTTTAATCCATAAATGGATTTAAGCAGCTTGCACACCTTCCCGTTGCTCCCACTGTCTACGAAGCCCTCTGGCTGAGTCATGTACACGCACTCTTCTAAATCACCATTTAGAAAGGCGGTCTTAACATCCATTTGCCAGATTTCGTAGTCATGATATGCAGCGATGGCAAGCATGATCCGGATGGATTTAAGCATAGCCACTGGAGAAAAGGTCTCGTCATAGTCCACACCTGGTCTTTGACGAAAACCCTTTGCTACAAGTCTAGCTTTGAAAGTCTCCACTTTCCCATTTACACCAAGTTTTTTCTTGAAGATCAACTTGCTCCCAATGGGTTTTACCCCTTCAGGAGCAACTTCCAAAGTCCATACTTTGTTGGTGTACATGGATTCCATCTCGGACCGCATAGCATCCAGCCATTTCACTGAGTCCCCACTCGTGATGGCCTGCTCGAAGCTAGTTGGGTCATCATCCTCCATGATGCAATCCTCACTGCCACCATCAATGAGAAAACCATAGTATCTCTCAGGTGGACGAGAAACCCTACTAGATCGGCGGAGAGGCTGGGGTACGTCGGGCACCACTGAATCCTCTGGTTCTACTAAATCGTTAGTTGCAGTTTGTGGTGCTGGAACCTCTTCCAGCTCTACCCTTTGCCATTAATTTCTTTTGCAAGAAATTCCCTTTCTAAAAAGGTGGCATGTTGAGCAACAAACACTCTTTGTTCCTCAGCTTGGTAGAAAAAATATCCTTGAGAATTCTTAGGATATCCCACAAACTTGCAAAGGACTGATCGTGCCTCGAGTTTGTCCGAATTTTGCTTTTTGACATAGGCCGGACAACCCCATATCTTAATTCGTTTAAAATATGGTCTCTTCCCACTCCATATCTCATATGGTGTGGTAGGTACAGATTTAGACGGAACCAGATTCAATAGGTATATGGCTTTCTCAAGCGCATACCCCCAAAAGGAAATAGGTAACTCAGCATTACTCATCATTGAACGCACCATATCTAATAGGGTGCGATTCCTTCGTTCCGATACACCGTTGTGCTGTGGTGTATAAGGAGGAGTAAGCTGAGAGAGAATCCCATTCTCTTTTAGATAATCCAGGAATTCACTGCTTAAGTATTCACCTCCTCGATCAGATCGAAGAACCTTAATACTTTTGCCCGTTTGGTTCTCTACCTCGTGCTTATATTCTTTGAATTTCTCAAAAGCTTCAGACTTGTGTTTCAACAGAAACACATGCCCGTATCTAGAGAGATCGTCAGTGAATGTAATGAAGTAGGAAGAACCATTTCTGGCGTGTGTAGACATTGGAGCGCATACATCACTATGCACCAGTCCCAAGAGTTCAGTAACTCTTTCTCCGTGTCCCGTAAACGGAGTTTTGGTCATTTTTCCTTCGAGACATGAATGGCAAGTGTCATAAGATGATAATTCGAATGAATTCAAATATCCATTCTTATGCAACTTAGCTAGTCGTGTCTCATTGATATGGCCAAGTCTACAGTGCCACAAGAAGGATTCGTTCATTTCTGAGCTTTTCCTTTTGTGTGTGTTTTGTATATTGAAGACTGTATTTTGATTGAGAATGAATATGCCATTATGTAGCGAGCCTGATGCAATCAACCTTTGATCCAGGAATATGTTCATAACATTATCCTTTACTACAAAATTATATCCTTCTTTACTTAATAAAAAAACTGATATAATGTTGCACATCATGTTCGGTATATAATAGCACTCATTCAGGACTAGTGTATTACCATTTGGTAATACCAGGTGATATATGCCAACTGCTTTGGCTGCAACATTTTCCCCATTCCCTACTTGAACGGAATGATCACCTTTTCCCAGTTCTCTACCTTTCCGTAGCCCATGTAACTGCTTACATATGTGGGATCCTGATTCGGTATCTAATACCCAGGACGTAGGGTGAACTGAGAAACAGTTCTCAATAACAAACACACCCGAAGAAGGTGCATCAACATGCACGTTCTCCGTTTGGGCGGCGTGAGAATCTAGATATTCTCATGTTTCCTGTTCAGTCTTATAACATTTATAAGATAGAACGGGTCCAACTTTCCCCTGCACAGTATAACATGCGGGTTCGGTCAATACATCCATATTATTATCTTGATTAAGGCATGAAATGGTCGCTACCTGGAGAGAGAGAGAAGAAAACACTTTAGCGTATGCTCGTGCAAGATCATATTGGTTATTATCTTATCTAATCAGGATGGCTCCCACTGCTTTTTATCAAATCTTCCTTCAAACCTTAAAAGGAAAGACTAGCCGGGATTAATTACACACTACAAGTTCGCCAATCTTTCAGCCAGGCCAGTGTCGGTACTTTGAGGGAGGTCCCCCGTGCTTTCGCACGAACCTAATTAATGTAAACCTCGTTTTCCCAGAGGCGTAACCTCATTAACACCTTTCTAGACACCCACTTGATCGGCTAATTGTAATGTGTAAAACTCTCCCAGGAGTAACTCTTACTCGCAGTGGGTATCGGGATCCAACTATCTCATAGAAGGTATGCAATCTCATTGCAAATTTCAACACTTGAAATTCCCGATAATGCTTTTGCCCCTAGCGATCTATGACCTTGACTAAGTCAACAAACCATAAATCGCAAGTCAAGTTCAACCCGTACATTTCCCGATTGAATTAAACCCACCCGTACGACCCTTGACTGAGTCAACAAGGCCGTGCGAATGCTCTAATCCAATCACATCTCATGTTGTTACAGATAAACATAATTTAGCTACCATACACTATGCCTTGACTAAGTCAACAAACATAGCACGAATACTAAATAATATCTATCTGAAATGACGGAGGGCTACGCGGGTTCTTTTAGAAAAAACCATGAGCGTAATGAACTTGATATCGTTGTAGAATCGAATGAAGTTTTGAAATGGAGTGATTTTGAGGCTTTTCTAGTTTTGCTAAAGGGGTCACTCCCGGTGAAGGGATCGTCGGCCCTTTCCTCGTCGAATGAGGTGCGGGATATATCATATATATCACTGTGCAAAGAAAAAACTCTTAAAAGCAATCAAAGCCAGACCGAGTGTGTAGCATCTGCCAGTTACTGCTAAAGGAGTCACTCCCGGTGAAGGGATCTCGGTCCTTTCCTCGTCGAATAAGGTGCAGGGTATATCATATATACCGCTATGCAAAGCAAGAACTGTAGCTACCTGTTTTGTTTAAAATTTGATTCTACAACATCTTAGGTTTCTTTTCTTTCATTAATCACATTAATGAAGTCCCATCATTTAAATACCTAAATATCACAGATAAATACGACGTACACTTATGCCATCCGCATTCGCCTCGATGTCCCCTCGTGCACCGTTAGGTTAGGTAACTAACGACAGAGCAGGGCAGGGCTAGTACGGGTGCAAAACATAAGTAACGTCTATATAATATATCATATATACTATATAAAGTATCTATCACAGAACATCACATGATCGCATCACAGATATCGCAGCAGAAGAAACATATGAAACATTGGATATACTAGGACGTCCGTGTTTTCAATACGAGCCAGTATAAAACACGGATTCCACGGTCGTGATGAATAGCCAATCCCACACCCCTAGACCCCTACGAGAGCTGCAAGCAACCCTACCAATTCCAGGGTTAGGAGACCCGGACTCGACTCCTCGAGTTGGTCTCCCACTGGACCCCAGAACCCGGTTACTTGTGCTCCCCTCCTTGGGTCTATCCTAATGCGGAAAAGTAAATAATATACAAAAGGTGACAACTTCCGCTACCTGGAAGTGCCCCAAATAAAAGAATATTACATACAAGTTTTTACATGAATGAAAATGAAAAAACACTCATCTCACATAAAATCCCCGGCTATTCAAACACGACAATCCAATATAACATATCCAGCATCACATAACATCACATGTCAACAACGTAAGTAAATATGCGCATCCCAATTGTCGTTGGCATATAGCAACGAAACCGGCGATATCACATATTACACTTACGGTCACAGAAAAGAAAGTGTAAAACTACAACAATTGGAATCCGCAACTTCTTTAGACATCGCATGCTTAATCAAATGAAATACTTAGACATCACATGCCTAACAGTTATAAACCCCGCATTTTAGTCTCATTATCGAAAACTCTTTTCAATATCAAGTGAAACTAAACTGCTAGATTTATAACATTCATTCAGTTATCATATAACTGTTTGTGAATTCCAATTATTGTATCCCATTCCGGATAAATAGAAAATATCAAACTTTCCGATCGAACATTCGAACACCCAAGTTTTCCCGATACAGTCTAACACATGAAATAGGTTCAAAGACATTCACTTCATGCCTCAGTACCAACGGTCCAGCCGTAGAAGGGTCAAGCCAACGCCTCACATGTGGCACGCCGTACTGCCCCAAACCCTAAGGTTCAAAGGGCAGTTCAAGACGGTCACATAATCGAGTTAAGGTTTGTTGTCTTCTAGAGGGACCATCGCGTTACTTGCACTACTCAGAACGTCCTTAAACCACACAAAAATCCAACACTTGGATATTTTCCGGCAGGGGAAAAGTTGGGTATTTTCATTCGGTCGAAACTTTTAACATATTCTAAACATCCGGAAAACCACATCAACAAAATCTGATAATCCGATCGAATCAGCGAACTCCCAAAACACCCCAGAAAATTCAACTCTTGAATAAATATGTCACGACCCGAAAGAGCACGTGACTGGCCCTTGAACCATATGAAGTCTATAGGGCTCCATCTGATCCAAGTAAGCCAAAAGCCCAGAAATCTAAAACCAAGTTAAGGATAAATAAACAACAAGCAATACTATACAACGCCGAAAGGCGAGGATCAAAATTCAAAAGAAACCCAGATAAGCATGAAAACTGTAACACTACTAAGCGCGACTCTAAGGTCGAAATAATACATCACTAGTGTCTGAGTCTGAAACAATATACACGTCTTTGGTTGATGGAATTTCTAGATACAATGAATAATACATGTACAATGGCGGTTCTGATACAAAGAACCCACCTACCAAGCAAATCACCCGCAAGGAAAGCAGTGTGCCAGAAATGCCGCTATGGAACCTGTACGGCAAACCTGCAAGAACTGTGGCACAATGGGGGTGAGTTGCCAACTCGTGAATAGAAAATATCTACAAGCAGAAATCGAAAGCAAGACATAATCCTAGGTCAATACGATCAGTATATAACATAACCCTCAAGTGAATAAGTCTGAAGCATAGTAAAGTAGCAATGTAACATCTGAACATAAGTGTAGTGCCAAGAACTCGCGCCAGTGCCTCACGTAATAACATATCATAAATATGATGTATGTATGCGGTAAAATGAAAACAAAAGATATCATGAATGAAATCATCAGGAAATCAATGTCGAGCATCGACGCAAACTATATATCCCAATATCAAGTGAATCCCATCTATCGTGTATCCGATATGTATGCAACATGCATGAAGGTACTCTACTACATGATGCAATGCATATAAAATAAATGTGGGGTAGGGGAGATATAATATACCATCGGCCATAAAGGCTCCTCTCATATCGAGCACATAGGCTGCTTTCATACATCGGGCATCCGTCAGTCCGGGTCAGCCTTCTCTCAATATATCGGGCATCCGTCAGTCCGGGTCAGCCCTCTCTCAATATATCGGGCATCCGTCAGTTCGGGTCAGCTCTCTCTCAATACATCGGGCATCCGTCAGTCCGGGTCAGCCCTCTCTCAATATATCGGGCATCCGTCAGTCCGGGTCAACCCTCTCTCAATACATCGGGCATCCGTCAGTCCGGGTCGGCCCTCTCTCAATATATCGGGCATCCGTCAGTCCGGGTCGGCCCTCTCTCAATACATCGGGCATCCGTCAGTCCGGGTCGGCCCTCTCTCAATACATCGGGCATCCGTCAGTCCGGGTCAGCCCTCTCTCAATATATCGGGCATCCGTCAGTCCGGGTCAGCCCTCTCTCAATATATCGGGCATCCGTCAGTCCGGGTCAGCCCTCTCTCAATATATCGGGCATCCGTCAGTCCGGGTCAGCCCTCTCTCAATATATCGGGCATCCGTCAGTCCGGGTCAGTCCTCTCTCAATATATCGGAAAGCATATATAAGTTTGCATAGATCATCATATGATATATTAAGTAGGTGTATATATATATCGGCGTCCCATACCACTAATATATATATACTATGGGTATACATATATATTTCAGCGTCCCATACCACTGATACATATACGCAGGAGTAAGACAATCCAGAATCATCATATGCAACCATATCACAGTGCGAAATCCATGAATTTTAATACATGCAATATGAAACACCAATATGAGCATGGAACTTTGTAAAGGCATATACACAAAGGAATATGAATCAATAACATATAAGCATGCAATGCAATGCGAGCCGTAGAGTGAATAGTAAATGAATAGTAATGCAGCTTGCCATTCGAATAAGTATGACTCGGGTCTAGTCTAACATCTACTATGCAAACTACAGATGTAAGTATCAGGTCTACCGGGAGGGGTATGGAATCCACCTAAATCTGAGTCGGTATATATATATATTCGGTGATCCCGCCTCAATAGTATTGCGTACGATACAGTATACCATATGGCATCCTCAAGTCATGAGTGCGGATCTATCATTAAAATAAAGCTCGTACGGTAAATCGTCGTATGGCATCCCAATAGCTGGGTACGGGTAAAAATCACATTCCTCTCATCAAATATCAGGTATCATTATCATCATATCACATAATCTGGGGTACTGATCTAAGCCTAGTACAACTGATACCATCTATATACTGCGTGTGCAAGCACACGTCCAAAGGCCCGCTAAAGATCACATGTCGTATCTCAAATACGAATCATATCAAATCACCGATCTCGCGGCACAATGTCCAAAATCATCTACTCATCTCCAATGTCATCCAATATCACCATCACACCGTGTAAGTATAAGAATATACAAGGGTGTGGGTGTGGGTGTAAATCTATTCTAGGGTTCGCGACTATGAACTACACTAGTTTACTTCTAACCCTAAACTATCCATAATATACCTAACACAATATCCATGACACACTATAACTATCATATAGTATATCAACTACGGACTACGGGGGTGCTATACGTCATCCCCCGACTTCCCCCTGTAGATATAATCTACTCACCTTGCGTCTTTATATGTGGATGTCGCCACGCGCTTTCTTGCCGTCCCGAAGTCTTCATGAGGTACCTACACATCAAGGTATCGCATATGCGCATTAAAACCATCTCAAAGCTAAAACGGCACATGAAATCCAAAACGATACGATAAGGGGCCTATAGGTTAGAACCTATGGCACGCCTTCAAAACCATCAATAAATCCTCTATATCGTCGTATAAACACCAAATAGTCGAGGCAAAACACAATACACAATTGCAGAATCAAAAATACGGAATACGGAAACACGAATCCAAAACAGCAACTTAGGAAATATGTCCCAGATTTCACCCTAGGTCACTTTATACAAATCTATATATACCAGGGGCCTAACATGAACATGTAGGAGCTACAGCACAAAAACGAGACAAAATGGTGGGACCCACGCCGCAATTTGCGGCCAATTGGGAGAAATTGGCGGCCGGGAAGAAGAAGTGGGAGCTGGGGTCTTGGGGTTAGCTTCCTGGGTACCTGCACATGTCACTGTCCATTCAATTTTATTTTTGGGTGTCTCGGGTGATAGCAGATTCAAATTAACCTTCACAGATTCCATAATTTCCCCGATATCGGTTTCTAAAATCCGTATTCTGGTTTACGCTTCAGGTTTTGGGTTCCAATTCATACACTAGGGTGATGGTATAACCTCTACTAACCTCAATTTCACAATACAACACCAATTTCCCTCAAACCCTAACTAGGTTATCCACAAGTCCATAATATCACACAATATCGATTCAATCTTAACATGGGGGTAAAGGAAATGCTAGAACTAAGCTAATGATCCAGAAAATACCTCATTTGGCAACTCAAGAAAATTCTTGAGTTGCCTCTAGTGGTCAAAATCCATGCTTTCTTGGTCCATCGTGTAGGTCTTGAGCTTGTGCATCCTTTTAGTGAAATGGGGGTAGGGT
The DNA here is from genome assembly GCA_030015575.1 of Agapanthus africanus. Taxonomy (NCBI): domain Eukaryota; kingdom Viridiplantae; phylum Streptophyta; class Magnoliopsida; order Asparagales; family Amaryllidaceae; genus Agapanthus; species Agapanthus africanus. The sequence continues at coordinate 157,063,473 of JASDDO010000004.1, forward strand.
TTTAGTGTAGTTTTTGAGATGATTTGAGGGTTTGAAGGTGGAGGAAGGGGGAGGAAGCAGCAGCTGCAGCCATGGGCTGAAGAGGGAGAGAGATGTGTGAAGAAATGGCTAAGTGTTTTAGTCAAATGAGACCATACCCCTCTCTCACCAAACCTCATATTATATTCCCTTTTCTTTTCCTTTTTCTTTTCTTTTTCCCTAAACCCCCTTCTCACTCAAATAGTAAACCCAAATGAGAAACCATGGCAAGAAAAATACACAAGTGTAGAAAAAAGTGATATGTGCATGTTTTGCACAAAATTGCCAAAAATTCGATTAGCGATTTTTAATCGCGATTAGCACTAATTAAGCATATAACTAGTCAATTAAACTTAGAAATGGCATAATTCTTTAATTTACCCTATTTTAGAATTTTCCATAATTTTTCTAACATTTTTCCTATTTATTTGTATTTACTAATACCAAAATATTAAAATATTCAATAAAATAATATTAAATTATGAATTTCCCAAAAATAATATTTTTATTATTTCGAAATGTTACAAAATATTAAAAATTCCCAGGAAAACCACCACTAGAAACTAAGAATTACTGTGCAGAAATATTTGTTTAATGAGGCTGTACGGCCGCGGAACCGCCGCATGAGCCATGCTCATGCCGCGGAACTGCGGCGACTAGGTGGATTTGGGCTGTCGAATTTCACAGTAACTCTTAGATATTCCTGATGTTTTTTCTGCATATTTTTAATTTGGAAAATTCCCAGATTTTAGAAAATGTACAGAGAGCATTTTGGAAATGGGGTTTCGGTTCGATCGGACTTCAAACTCCATCTACGCTTCGCCTAAGGCTCTAGCTAGGCTCTGATACCACTGTAGGGTTCCTAGGAACTCTCAAGAGGTCTCACAAGGCATCAACCATGCCAATTACAAATTTTTAGGGTGCCGAGAAAACCTAACACGGATCGTTGACTAGAAGTTTAGGCGAAATACTAATCTAGTTAACAACTTAACTAAAGGAGAGAGGCTACAGCCTTTGTAGATCCGTTTCTCCACTTCCTAAGCTCCACGTAGGCGTCCTCTCGCTGTCCTAGTCGGATCTCAGACTCTCGCATCGGCTTCATCGTCGAAATGAGCGGAATAGGTCGTCGGCTTCGTGCCGAAGATGATCTACGTCGAGGTTGCACAAGTTCAAGCTCCAACTTCACCAAGTAGTGAAACTTGTGAAGAAAACACCCAAAACAACTTGGCAAGAGGTAGAGGGTGAAGAAATAGGAGGTGGGTTCACTTTAGAATTGGATTTCTCACTTTAGAAGTCAAGATGCCATTGATGGCATCAAGCTTTCTCTCTTGAAGATGAAGAAGAAGAAGTAGATAGAATATGATAAGTATTATGTAAAAAGAATAATAAAATCAATACTTATCATATACTTACCATGGTCAAGTGTAGAGAGCAAACTAGGGTTAAGTGGATGGTTAGGTTAAGAGAAGAAAACAAAAATGGTCAATTATTCAACTCTTCATGAAGCTTCATGAAAGAAACAAATAATGCCACCATTTTTCTTTTCTTTTCCAAAATGAATAATCAATATAAAAAAATGAATAAGTATATAAAACCCTAACCATTCATATAACCATGGTTTAATCTTTACACAAGCACAAGTCAACATGTATCATCAAACATGATACAAACATGTGCACAAAAGTATATCACATATACAACTTGCACATCAAGTGAGAAAATCCATTTAAAGTGAACCAATACTAGTTAATGCAAAGTAATATATCATATATATATAATTATACATTAAATCATTAAATCAACACTTGATTCAATGATCCGGTCATGTCGCACATAACCGACTAGTATATAATGTATCGATTTATCGAATCAATGATTCGATAACTAGGTTATATCGCATACAACCAATCGAAACATTCATCGCGAGAATGAAATACGGTATCACATACACGCATTATTCTCGGTCCCGCACATATCTCATATGCGCTCCTATTTCGTTTCGCTTGAGCCAGGAAACCTCTGTGTAGGACTGTAAAGACTCGTCAATACGCCGGTAGCAGATGATGATCATATCAAGCACCCACAAGCCGCAAGCGGTCTGCTAAACGTAACGGCCACCCGGGTATTAAGCGATCAGAAGATCGACGAGCTAGCCCGCTCACACTCCTGTGAATCCAACCAGTAACACTTACTATACAGTCCGGTCTGTTCGTCTGATATGTCGCATATCAAGTCTAGGGGTGGTAAACGTCAGACCCCAATAACCGATAAGTCGTGTCGATGTGAGGCACATAACGGGTCGAGAAACTACTGGTAACACTTACCAGCAAATCTCTGAACAGCCCTGGCCAGGGACTTCCCTGTTACGGCCAATCGAGCACAGCGCAACATCAACCCCCAATACCGGGAGAGACGAAACCCCTCCTATCGCTCATTGCCTCCATGTGACTCGGGACTGTGCCCAAAGACCACCGTTTTTCACGCCCTCGTGGACGTGGTAAGGTGGAGATCAAAGCACAGTGGGAATCACACAAGACTCTATGACGATCTCGGGTCTACAGACTAACCTGCACAAGTGTCACCTGAGAACTGCCATCTGACGTGAGGTATAATACCATCTGGGAGTTCTCGGCGAGTCCGTCCAGTGTACCCAGTCTCCACTGAGCACCCGTATATCATCTCTGATGTCAAACACCAATGGATATGGGATCATCCATCGCCCATCTCATAGGTCGAGAAGCGTATACGCTAGTCTACACTGGTATATCGATGCCCCGTCTCGATTCACCCACGACTAGGGACCATGAAGGATGTACTTATGGACTACCATGTCCCCACTAGTATGATCTGCATCATAGTCCAGGTAGTCAAGTACACATCCTAAGGGCTTTATCAACATGTAACTATAAGACAGTTTAAAGAGACAAGTGTACATGTTAAGATAAAGAGTAACCAGATAGCATACTATCATATCGAGCAAGAAAGTCATCTCTATATATGTCCAAGCATCCAATATAATATACATCATCTGTACAATACTGGCCTCTAGGGCATACATACAACTAACACGTCCATGTCGTAAAAAGGGCAGTGCCAGCTTTCCACAAAGCGGGAACCAAATCACTTCGTGCCGGGGAAACGTCTACCACGAACACTCCGCTTCGGAGACGCGTCAAGCGCCGACCGTCCATGTCGTAAAAAGGGCAGTGCCAGCTTCCCACAAAGCGGGAACCAAATCACTTCGTGCCAGGAAAACGTCTACCACGGACACTCCATCTCGGAGACGCGTCAAGCGTCGACCGTCTATGTCGTAAAAAGGGCAATGTCGGCTTCCCACAAAGCGGGAACCAAATCAATTCGCCTCCACGTGAAAGAAGATCCATCAATTTATGCACACGACCCACATATGCGGTGTGCATTTATTGATGGGGCACTTTGTTGGGGTCAAAAATTACACCCTGGTTGACCAAGTCAAAGTCAAAGTCAACCCCAAGCCAGGTGGGCTCAAGCCCAGGTCAAGTGGGCTCATGCCCAAGTTGATCCCCACGGCCGACCTCCTCCATGCCAAAATGAAATCATATAATAAATAATTTTGATGTAATTTTTTATGCATGATTGTAAGAAAAATGGGCATAAACCCAAATTTTTGTAAAGCCTCATGGCTCATGTGCAAAAGAAATAAGCACATGAGGCATGGGATGGGCAAAATGCCATTTTGTAAAGCCCAATGGGCTATATGTAAATTTGTAAGCCTATATAAGGCAACATGATGATGAAATAAAATATAACAATTCATTCTCTCAAATTCTAGGGTTTGTGCCTCCTTCTCCTTTCTCAAGGTTCTAAAACCTTCCCCTCTTTTTAAATTAAATCAAGAGTTTAACTCTTCCCTTTTCCAAAAAGAAATAGTTTTTTACCACAAAACCCTTGAAGAGGAGCTCGGATCTTCAATCAGATCTCAAAAATGTGAGCCTTTTAAGCCTCACCCCTTTTTCTCCAAGATCCAGCCGATCAAGAGGAGGAAGAAAGAGGCCCATCTCCAAAAATCAAACTTTGGACAGATCCAAGGCTCAAAAGAACCTCCAGGGCTAAAGAGAGAAGAGAGGGGTCCCCTTTGATCACCTCTGAAGATCTTTGGGGAGTTCAACTCTAAGACCTAAATCCTCAAAGGAGTTTAACTCCTATTCCAGATCATTTAGGAGTTTAACTCCAAATCTAAATCTTTTAGAGTTTAACTCCACGTTTAACTCCTAACCCAGGGGCTAAGCCCCTTTTCCGCTGGTGTTCCCAGTGATCGCGTGCCGTACACGTGACCCACAAGCACCCAGCGGTCGCGTGCCGCGCACGTGACCCGCGGGCGCCCAGCGGTCGCATGCAGGGCACATGACCCGCCGGCGATAAAGCGCCCACGTGTGCCGCACGCGACCCGCGGGCGCCCAGCGGTCGCGTGTATGGCACGTGACCTGCGGGCGATAAAGCGCCCATGTGCGCCTCACACGACCCGCGGGCGCTCAGCGCCCAGCGGTCGCGTGTTGCACATGTGACCCGCTGGCGCCCAGCTCCTACGTGCCAGGCATGTGACCCATGGGCGCCAAGCGCTCACGTGCCAGGCATGTAACCCGCGGGCGCCAGTGCCTACGCGCCAGGCTCGTGACCCGTGGGCGCCCAGCGCCCATGTACTATGCACGTGTCTTTAAGACGCTCCCCCATTTTTATATGCACTCCACACTAAATATACTTCCCCCAAAGGCAACACTGCACATTGAGTTCGCGTGACCTGTCTGACCCGTCAATCGAAGGTTCTCTCGCTCCAAAAGCGAGGGGTAATTAATGGCAGCTTAGTCCGCGGCTGCCGGAGATTCGGATCCCCAAAATCAATAAACCCCAGCCTACCCTAGGCAGGGGGAATCTGTAGTACGCCTGACAAGTGTGCGCGTATTCCCATCTCAAAGGGGTGACGAAAAACACCCTACAGCATGCGATACTCTCAGACGAACAGACCGGACTACACGGATATTGTCACGGACAGGCTCAGTAGGGGTTCGAATGAGTTCCCTCGTCGGCCTTCCTTTTCGACAGATACCTGGGTAGCCGTAATGTGCAGCTAGTACTGCTGACGTGCTTGTGGTTAAACACACTGCCAGCATACTGTCGAGTCTTTAGAGTCCCACACAGAGGGTTTCTCTGCTTCGAGCGAAACGATGTAGAGGCCGTATGGTTTTTACGGCAGGGTTTCGGTCATATACGTGTACTTATGCACGGATCATGATTCGGACGAATAATACTAGTGGGCTTTGATTTAAGCCGGATCCTAGTATTAGATTATCAGATTATTTTGTCTCTTTGTATTCGTATTGTTCAGAATACGGATACGGGTATGTATATACGGTGAGGGGTATTCTTGTAATTTTGTCAAAAATGCTTCTAGAAGAAGACACCTCATTAAGTTTAATAACCATTTATTTTAAAAGGTTAATGAGGTGGGGGGTGAGGTGTTATTTACAATTAATGAAGCATGGCTACTTGGTGACTCATGTAGTGAGTCATGGATTACTATTGAGGCAAAGGAAAATATCTAGATATTTTGTGGAAAGCATATTTGCTTAATAGTTATCACAATGGGCCATTCTTTATTCATTCTATCATAAACACACTCTCTCCTCCAAGCTCTATTCTTCTTCCTCTAACCCTAATTTGTCTCATGAGTTGAGAATTCTAGGGTTCAAGAAACTAAACAAATCCTAATCACTCTCTACATCTCCTAAGCTACCTAGATTAGCACACTAGGTTCTTTAGTTACCTCATATTAGAGGTAGGAGCTCAAAGTACTGACTCTTGGGTGGATCATCTTTGACCCAAGGAGGCTAACAATCAAGCGATCCGTACACTCTCTTCTAAGAGCTTAAGAAAAGGAGGAGAACAGCGAAAGACGGAGGACTTGGTTCATGAAGGGATAAACTTCTTTCATATTAGTTAGAACCTCAAAGTTCATATGTTTGTTAAGGTTTATATAAAGATCCTGCTGATTCAAGTCGTTGTTGCGAAGTTCTAAAATCGGTTTTTTTGAAAATTTTGCCTCCCGCGGACATGTGGGGTGCACGACATCGACTTATAGTGGTATCAGAGCGTAGTAAACCTTAACCAACAGATTAGACGAAGTGTAAAACTACGAAACCGAAATAACTCCAAAACACGAAACCACCTTACTTAGGCCGGCCACATGCTTAAAAAAACCGGCCTGGCCGGCCCAAGTAAAGTGTTTTGTGTCGTATTTCATTTGGTGTTCCAGTCACTTGAATTAGGGTTTCAGGTGTTGTTTGATTTTGCCAAAATTGCATATACTGTTATTTTTCTGATGTTGCAATACGGAGTATTTCGAAGTCGCAGTTTTAACGTTGTTTACATGTTTTCTGTTGTTATATGTGTTTCGAAACGTCCGCTAATCGCTATACGTCGATTAGTGGGGGTTGCACATATCCGTGTTGCTATTTTGATGGTTTGTGTATATGGATTATTGGATCGTCGATGATGAATAGCCGGGGGATGTGAGAAGATAGTTTATTCTTTCATTCGATGTAAATTTGTAATATTGATGTAATGTTTTTTTTTGCGGGGCACATCCGGGTTGAGCTTGTAGCCACCGTTGTATTATTTCATTTACTGTTTTTTTGCTCCTATGATAGACCCAAGGAGGGGTGCACAAACTACCGGTTCTTGAAGTGCCGAGTGGCCTACTCATTTTACTGAGGGAGATTGCTTCACTTCGGGAATTTGGCGGGTAGTTTGCCGCACCCGTAGAAGTCTAGAATAGGGTTTGGCTATCATCACGACCGTGGAATCCGTCTTTCGTTATGAGCTTAAACGAAACGCGGAATTCCCAGTATATCCAATATTTTCATCTATGATCTGGAATGCCTATTATTGCGTGAGACGAATGGATATATATATATATATATATATATGATATATATTATACGTTGCTTATGTTTTGCACCCGCGCTAGTCCTCTGCCGTTAGTTAAGTAATCTAACGGTGCATGACGGGACCCCGTGGCGAATGCGGATGGCATAAGCGTACGTTGTATTTTCGTTTCTTTCTGCAATGGTATGATTAATTGATGGGACAACATTAACTCATTAATGCAAAGAAAACAAACCTAAGCTAAATCATTGGAACAATTTTAAAACCACTCGGTTTTCTTTAAAAAGCAACTTTTAAATGCGGAGCCTAAACCACTCCTTTAAAATGCTGTCATGGTTTCTTCGATTATATCAAGTTCATTACGTTCACGGTTTCGCCAAAAACCAGCCGTAGTCCTCCGTCATTTCAAATGAACAACACATCGTATTCATGCTATGTTTGTTGGCCTTCGTCAAGGCGTAGTGAATGGTAGCAATGTATTGCTTGTTTGTAGCATAGATAGATGTATTAGTTTAGGACAGTCATACAGCCTTGTTGGCCTTCGTCAAGGGCGAGTACGGATGGGTCTAAATTGATCAGGACAACGACGGGTAAACTTGACTTGCATCTTATGATTTGTTGGCCTTCGTCAAGGTCATAAGTGCTTGGGGTAAAAATCACATCGGGAGTTTCAAACATAAAGGAAACTTGCAGATTTAGCATACCTTCTGAAGTGTGGTGTCTAGTGTGGCTTCCATCCAGGTCATCACACAATGATAGTTGGATCCCGATCCCACTGATGAGTAGGATTACTCTCGGGGGAATTTTTCACTTAATAATCAATGTTATAAATCAAGTAGGTGTCTAGAACGGTGATAGCGGGGCTACGCCTCCAGGGAAAAGATGTTATTTAATTAAGGAACTTCGCGAAAGCGTTGTAAAACCTCCCTCGAAGTACCGACACTAGCCTGGCTGAAAAGTTAAGCAAGTATTGTGACGTGCGATTAATCCTGACTAATTTTTCTTTTAGGGTTTGAAGAAGAATTCGAGGAAATTGTGGGAGCCATCCTGTTTAGATAAACTAATAACCAATCTAAACTTGCAAGAGCATATACTGAGTGTTTCTTTTCTCTCTCTCTGGCAGCTACCATGACGGGACTCAAACTATTGCTAGAAAAAATACACTGACTGGGCCAAACTACAAGGATTGGCTGAGGAATGTCAACATTGCACTTACTTATGACAAAGTGGCATATGTCCTCACCAGTACTGCTCCCCCTGTCCCAGGACCAGATTCCTCGGTTGCGGACAAAGAGGTCCGCAAAACTTAGGATCTGGATTGCGAGAAAGCTAAGTGCATCGTGCTGGCGTCCATGAATAATGAACTCCAGAAGCTGCACAAGGATATGGATATCAAATCCATTTTTCTCTATTGCAAGGATTTGTAAGGAGAGCACTCTCGTATCGCAAGGTACGAGACCTCAAGGAAGCTGTTCCAGATGAAGTTAGCTCCAGGATCACCTGTAGAAGAGCACGTCCTAAAGATAATTAGTCTCATTGAGGAACTCGCAAACCTAGGATGTGTAATGACTGCGATATCTATATATAAATAAAATCATTTATCGATTTTGAGGTCAATAAATATTTTTTAATATTGTTTTTATGGAAAAGCTTGAAAATAAAAAGGTCTCTTTGAGTTAAGAATACTTAATATAATTTTTAGGTGGAGAAAAGAATATAAATATTATTTTTGGTATTTTCTAAGATTTATTTAGAAAAGAGACCTTGAAGAAAAAAAATTAATTAATTATTTTTGGACATGAAAATCAGAAGAAGAAAAAATTGATAAGATAATTATTTAGGATATCCCGATATCTAAAATTATTTTTTTTAAAAGTATTTTATTCTAAAGGAAAATGTATTAAAACTTTTATATAAAAAAAGATAATAAAAGAATAGAAAATAAAGAAACAACATACAACCATAATTTTAAATAGGAGGGCCCCTCATCAAGTGGGCAATGCACGTGAGGGAAGAGAGAGAGATGAGGCCGCGAACTCATTTGATGGGTGTGGCCCACCCCATTAGCGTGCGCTACACGTGTAAGCTTTGTGAGTGTGAGAGGACGGCGACGTGGCTGATTTCTGGGCACTTGTTCACGCGACCGGACAGCCTGGGATAACCAGTGACATAATTACCATATTTAGTTAGCTATAGGGTTATGAGAAACCTATAAATAGCCCCCATTCCCTAGCACTTTTCTCACAACTCTAGGTCTCAAAAAAATCCACGAAAATTCCCACGCGATCGTCGTTCGACTCTCTTCGCAAGGGTGGTGATTTTGAGCTCTAGAAAAATTATAAATTTTTCTTGAAAGAAAGAGGAGCTCAAGGATAACGTGGTTGGTTTCTCCAACATTCTTCTTAAGGTAGGATTCGTCTCCCTCCTCTTGATCTTCTTCTTAATAAAATGTTTAGATTTTATATGTATGGTAATTGGATTTTTCACATTGTAGTATATTCTTAATTAGGCTTTACTATTTTACATTGCACATATTTATCTCAACTAGATAGCTTTATTATTTATTTGTTTGACATACACTTTAAGCCATTGACATCTTAATTTAAGATAATTTCATTTAATCAGATAACCTGCTTCCATATTTGTTTAAATCACTAAAGTTAAGTATTAAAAATAATCAAACAATTAATTTGTTTCCAATATTTGTTCAGATCACTAAAGTTAAGTATTAAATATAATAAATCAATTAACTCGCTTTCATATTTATATTGTCAAGAGAACACCATATTTAAGTATTATATAAACATGACTAATCAATTTGATACGCTTCCACATTTGTTGACAAATATCCTAAACAACAGAGCACCCCTTTAGTTATTATGTAAATATAATGTTATTAATTGATATGCTTCCATTTTTTTTAACAAATCTTGTAATCCACACATCACTACCTTTAGTTGTTTTATAAATATAATTAGTCAATAAAAATGCTTCCATATTTGCTTAGGCAACAGAGTCCAAATTTTAGGTATTATATAAATATAATTAATCAATAAAAATGCATCCATATTTGTTTAGTTAACCATGCATTGATTTTTAAGTATTATGAGAGTATAGTTAATCAATTAGTATGCCTTCACATTTGTTGACAAATTTTTAGTCAATAGAGCACCCTTTTAGTTATTATATAAATAGTTGCATTAGATAGACACCAATAATTTTTCTACTTTGCACTTAATTAATGTATGTGTGCCAAATTAACCGTATAGTGCGATGGCACTATATAATGTGAAATAAAAATGACTAGATACACACACACATACAATACTATATTGTTATCTAAATATCTGTACATATATATAACACGGTGTAATGTACAAACCTTTCACCATGAGGTTTACAAAACAATACATGACATGAAATTTGACACGGTTAGGATTAGACACGCGAATCCTAGGTATGGAATCCTATGCCGTTTAACGGATGACTTTAATATAACTGGAAATTCAATGGCTAGAAAAGGGTATGGAATACTATCCCGATTTATCGGATGACCGTATCACAATTGAAATTCCATGTCTAGTAGAACTACGTGCTAACACCAACATGTATCCCTATAACTACATGTTATAATAAGGTTAGGATTAGACATGCGAATCCTAGGTATGGGATCCTATCCTAATTTTACGGATGAATTTATTATAACTGGAAATTCCATGCCTAGGAAAGGGTATGGAATACTATCTCGATTTATCGAATGACCATATTACAATTGAAATTCCATGCCTAGTAGAACCACGTACTAACACCAACCTGTATCCCAATAACTACATGTTATAATAAGGTTAGGATTAGACACGTGAATCCTAGGTATGGGATCCTATCCCGATTTTACGAATGAATTTATTATAACTGGAAATTCTATGCCTAGAAAAAGGTATGGAATACTATCCCGATTTATCGGATGCCCATATTACAATTGAAATTCGATGCCTAATAGAACCGCGTGCTAAATCCAACCCGTACTAATATATCGTCGTATAACTCCGAAACCAGAAAACTCTTGTCCAACAAATTAATGTGAATATAATATCTGGTAGATGCATTATAAAGTTACCACAACACTCACATGACTTTATCGCACACACTCGCCTTCTTTACCTATACATTTTCTAGAGGTAATCCTACCCTAGTGTAATTCGCTGACGGACTTCCTTTTCTCTATCTCTAGAATGTCTGTTAGATGAGAACGAGACTGATGAAGAAGACGGAGGAGTGATGCCCACCGAGGAAGACCATGCAGAGCTGACGCCTGATTATTAAATAGCTCTTTATTTTTCAGTTGCCCACCTGTTAGGGTTTATCTTTCCATTGCAGTTGATGTAATAAACAATTTATTTACCTTCAGTACCTTGGGATGTAATAAAGTTTTTTGGTTAATGGAAATAATTGCTTTGGCTTTATTTATTTGTTCTAGTACATTACCTGCATGTTTATATACGCTTAACGTAACTGCATTGAGTTAGACGACCCTCAATACAGTTAGGTTGCAGACCGTGCCACATCTCCGTTTATGTCTTTTTGGAAACGGGTCGTGACATGATGCGTGCTAGAAAATGAGTTATACATTGACTTGATTTTATAGTCCCTTCCCCACACCTTCTCTCAGTTCGTGCTGAACTTCAACATGCACGATATGGAAGCTGGTCTTCTAAAGCTCCTCAACATGTTGAGAGTAGCAGAGAGCTCCTTTAAAAAGGAGAAGACACCCATTCTTTATGTTGGTCAATCATTCTCTTCTAAATCCAAAGCGAAAACTAAGGGGAAGAAGAAGATGAATACCACAAAACCGAAGAGAGGTGTCAAAAAGATGCAGGGAACGAACAAAGCGGGGAGAGTAAAAGCGGGCAAGGATGAGTGCTACTATTGTCACAAGAAGGGGCACTGGAAGAAGGACTGCAAGGCTTTTAAAGCCAAGGACACGAAGCAAGCTACTGCTTCTGCTTCAGGTGTGTTTGTAATCGAAAACTGTTTTTCAGTGAACTCTACATCATGGGTACTAGATACCAGTTCCGGTTCTCACATCTGTAATTGTTTGCAGGCTCTGAGAAACCGTAAAGCACTAAAGGCATGCGATATGAACCTCCGGGTTGGCAACGGAACAAGCGTTGATTCTGTTGCAGTAGGCGATTATCACCTAGGGCTGACAAGTGGGCACATTTTGGTGTTGTACAGCTGTTTTTGTATTCCCAGTATGCTATGTAATATTATATCAGTGTTTTTATTATCTAATAAAGGATATAATTTGTAAGTGCACGGCGGCGCCCCGGCCGTCAATCCGACGCCGGAATGCGGAAACGAAAAACTTTTCAAACTAGAAAACCGGCACCACCGCGCACTATAAAACCCGGATCGGGCCATTAACCTACTCCTACAAACTAGAGAATGGGTAGAATGCTATACCGAGCGATCCATGTCCTTCGGTCTTCGGCCTCCACTCCGATCTCCTCGCGGAATCTCCGGTCTTCAGCTCCTCGTCGGAACGGGCACCACATCGCCGGGTTCTTTTACGGGCTCCCACCTCTGGACCGAGGCAACTCGGGCGCGAAGTTGGCTAGCCGACGCGTGCAAGGGTGCTGTAGATCAGTGTAGAATGCTTTGTCTCTTGCGGGTAGTGAAGTTGCCATGGTGATGGAGGAATGAGCAATGGAAATGAGCTTTTGGAGATGTATTAGGAATTTTGCAAGCAAGAAAAATGAGATGATAGATTTTCCCTCATACAAAAATGAAGCCTCTCTCCTGACCCAAAGTGGCCAGCCCCTCTCAAATATGGGAGTGGGAAAAAATCCATGAAGGGAGGTGAGTGTAGGAATCAAAAGAGGTGACCACATCCAAAAGTGATGATAACAATATCATATCAATTTCTAATCCTTTCTAATCTCATTTAATGCAAATCAAGTGATGGAAAAAGAATCTCATGATGCTTGGAACCATCATGAAGCCACATATGCAAATAAAACCTCCACAAAAGATAATTTGCACAACTGCAAATAACCCCCTCCGTCGGAAAAGTCCGGCCGGGAAGGAACAAAGGAAAACTGGACGGAACGGAATGCAAACTGGCAACTTCAGAAAACTGATCCCGTAATAAATTACAGGAAAACCCCGCGACTGCATATACATGCCCGCATTTGTATTCCCACTGAATACAAATGCAAAGAGACAAAATCTACACTGTACAATACTAGGATCCGGCTTAAACCAAAGCCCGCTAGTATTATCCGTCCGATCTTGATCCGTGCAATACCGCACGTATAAGATCGAACCCTGCCATATCTCCATACGGCCTCTACAGCGTGTCGCCCGAAACTTGAGCAACTTTCTGTGGGGGACTCTAAAGACTCGTCAACACCTTGGTTGTGGATTTAACCACTAGCACGTCAGAGGTATTAGCCATACGTAACGGGCTATCAGGTATTGACCAAAAGCGACGTCGATGAGCGAACTCATCCTGACACCCTACTGAGCCTGTTAGTGACAATATCCGTACAGTCCGGTCCGTTCGTCTATGAGCATCGCATGGCGGGCCTAGGGGGTTGGTAAAAGTCAGACCCCCAAAAGCGGTACAAGTCATGTCGGAGTGTAGCCCAGAACACCCTGAGATACTACTGGAATACCTACCAGTAAATCTCCTGCCTTGGCCAAGGACTTCGTGTAATGGCTCTCCTAGATACAGCGCGACCTCACCCCCAATACCGGGAGAGACGAACCCCTGCAGATCCGCTCACTGCCTCCATGTGGCTCGGGACTGTACCCAACTAAAACCTGTTTGCACGTCTCCTTTGAGCGTGGTAGGGTAGTAATCAAAGTACAGTGGGAACTCACACGAGACAAATGACGATCTCAGGTCGATGAACTAACCTGTACACATGTCACCAGGGAACTGCTATCTGACGTCAGGTATAAGACCAACTAGCATGTTCCCGGCGAGTCCTGTCCGGTGTACTCATAACCCAATGAGCACCTGTATACATCTTAGGTGAACCAACTGACACTAGTGGCTTGTGAGACCGGCCACCGCCCCTCGTCGGGGTCTCGACTGTATACACTAGTCTACTCTGGAGTATCGATGCCCTGTCTCGAAACTCCCTCGACTAGGGACCTTTTAAGGATGTGTTTATAGACTACCAGCTCTCACGTATATGATCGCCCTCATACTGCTGGTAGTCAAGCAAGAATCCTAGGGGCTCTATCAACGTGTAATAGCGACCTGTAAGGTCACCTAAAGCAGTACACGATGATAAAGGTAAACCAGATAGCATACTATCATCTTGAGTAAGACTGTCCTATCGGGATAGGTCCTCCCTCAACCATTGCAATCACGTGCCTGTGATCCAATAATTGACTCTGAGGGCACTATCTCCAACATAATTTTGCACTTGAAAGAAATGTCATGAACATCCACCTAAATCAAGAACTGATTGGGTCTGGCACACTGGAAAACGACATATACGTACTTAATCAACATCAAGTTTTCAATATCCAAAACACACTCAAAAGAAATGCTCCAGATTCAAACCAAGCCTTCTTATGGTATTGTAGACTTGGTCATATAAATGAAATAAGGTTGACTAAGTTGTATACAGATGGATATTTAGATCCGTTTGAATATACATCATATGCAACTTGTCAATCATGTATTAAAGGGAAGATGACCAAATCTCCGTTCACAGGACACGGAGAAAGAGCCACTGAGCTCTTGGGACTTGTACACAGCGATGTATGTGGTCCGATGTCTATATATGCACGAAGCGGTCACTCCTACTTCATCACTTTTATTGATGATTTCTTAAGATATGGACATGTGTTCTTAATGAAGTATATCTTGGAGATAGTGCCCTCAGAGTCAATTATTGGATCACAGGCACGTGATTGCAATGATTGAGGGAGGACCTATCTCGGTAGGACAGTCTTACTCGAGATGATAGTATGCTATCTGGTTTACCTTTATCATCGTGTACTGCTTTAGGTGACCTGACAGGTCGCTATTGCACGTTGATAGAGCCCCTAGGATTCTTGCTTGACTGCCAGCAGTATGAGGGCGATCATATACGTGGGAGCTGGTAGTCTATAAGCACATCCTTAAAAGGTCCCTAGTCGTGGGAGTTTCGAGACAGGGCATCGATTCTCCAGAGTAGACTAGTGTATACAGTCGAGACCCCGACGAGGGGCGGTGGCCGGTCTCACAAGACACTGGTGTCAGTTGGATCACCTAAGATATATACAGGTGCTCATTGGGTTATGAGTACACCGGACAGGACTCGCCGGGAACATGCTGGTTGGTCTTATACCTGACGTCAGATAGCAATTCCCTGGTGACATGTGTACATGTTAGTTCATCGACCTGGGGATCGTCATTTGTCTCGTGTGAGTTCCCACTGTACTTTGATTACTACCCTACCACGCTCAAAGGAGACGTGCAAACAGGTTTTAGTTGGGTACAGTCCCGAGCCACATGGAGGCAGTGAGCGGATCTTCAGGGGTTCGTCTCTCCCGGTATTGGGGGTGAGTTCGCGCTGTGTCTAGGAGAGCCATTACACGAAGTCCTTGGCCAAGGCAGGAGATTTACTGGTAGGTATTCCAGTAGTATCTCAGGGTGTTCTGGGCTACACTCCGACACGACTTGTACCGCTTTTGGGGGTCTGACTTTTACCAACCCCCTAGGCCCGCCATGCGATGCTCATAGACGAACGGACCGGACTGTACGGATATTGTCACTGACAGGCTCAGTAGGGTGTCAGGATGAGTTTGCTCATCGACGTCCCTTTTGGTCAATAGCTGGTGGCCCGTCACGTATTGGCTTATACCTCTGACGTGCTAGTGGTTAAATCCACAGCCATAGTATTGACGAGTCTTTAGAGTCCACCACACTTTCAGTTACTCAAGTTTCGGGCGAAACGCTGTAGAGGCCGTATGGAGATATGGCAGGGTCCGATCAGATACGTGCGGTATTGCACGGATCAGGATCGGACGGTTAGTACTAGAGGCCGTATGGATATATGGCAGGGTTCGATCAGATACATGCGGTATTGCACAGATCAGGATCGGACGGATATTACTAGCGGGCTTTGGTTTAAGCCGGATCCTAGTATAGTACAGTGTAGATTTTGTCTCATTGCATTTGTATCCGGTCGGAATACAGATGCGGGTGTGTATGCACAGTATCGGGGTTTTCCTGTAATTTATTACGGGACCATTTTTCTGGAGTTGCCAGTTTGCATTCCGTTCCGGCCGGTTTTCCTTTGTTCTTTCCCGGCCGGACTTTTCCGGTGGAGGGGGTTATTTGCAAGTTTGCAAATAACTTATTGAGGAGGGGTTTTATGCATTTGTGGCTTCATGATATGATTATCATCATGAGATGCTTTATCCATCTTTTCCTTTGTATTAATTGTGATTAGAAATGAGATGAAGGTTGATTTGATTTGTTATCATGATTTCTTTTTGGATGTGGTCACCCATTGCTTTTACTACCATCACCTCCCTCTTGTATTATGTTTGCCCTCCACCACCATTTCTCACTTGATGAGAGACCGGCCACTTTGAGGGAGAGAGAATGAGAGAGTTCATTTTTGTTATGTGAGGAATTCTTCATCTCATATTCTTCTTGCTAGAAAATTGAAAGCACCAATTTTCCTAACCTCCTCCTCCATCCTCCATGGCAACAAAACCCCCATATGAGACATAGCCTCTACACTACATTCTACAGCAAATCTTGGGCACGTCGACTTGCCAGCTTCGTGCCCGAGTTGCCTCGGTATTGAGGTGGGAGCCCGTAAAAGATGCAGGCGATGTGGTGCCCTTCCGGCAAGGAGGCGACGACATGGAGACAGGACTTTCCGCGGGAGATCGGGACGATGACGAGAAGACCGGAGGACTGGATCACTCGGTATATCTCTAACCCGTCTTGTAGTTAGCTAGATCTAGTTTAATGGCCCGATCCGGATGGTTAGTGCGCGGTGGTGCCGGTTTGCTAGTTTGCAAAATTAAAGTTTATCACCGCTTCCGCATTCCGGCGTCGGATTGACGGCCGGGGCGCCGCCGTGCACTTACAGTGGTATCAGAGCCTCGCCATTAACATAGTCTAGCTTTGTTTAATGTGTTTGCATTTCCGATCGACCAAAATTCCAAAAACTCGCGTTTTCTTCACATCAGTTTTCTGTCGATTTTTTTCTGGCTCGAAATTTTTTTCAGGTTGTAGAAAAGTGATGTACTGAAAGTCGTAAGAACACTGGAAAAATTTGGTGCCCTGATCCTTCCGTACGACCGCGAAACCGCGGCCATAACCCCTCTTTGGCCGCGGTTCCGCCACAGGAATGTGGATTCATGTCATCATTTTTTTGCAGTGGGCTTGTGGGCTGAAAATAGGGGTTTTGGTATACTTTGTTTGGGCCCAGAATTTCTGTGAGTGCTACAGTATTGCTTGGGGGCCCACTTGGTAAAATTCAATTGATCGGATATTTTAAACACATTATTTCACAGTATTTACATTATATCTGCGACCGTGAATGTCACTCGATCGGTAAATCCTGTCTAACTGCTATAGCCCGGTTAGACGGATTTGCGAACGTGATTTTCACGTTGATGTTCTGTGTTATGCTGTGATGTTGCGGATCGGTCGTGGGGGATAGCCTGGATGCAATGCTAGTACAGTTTTTGTTATATTATGTACATTTGATATTGCGGGGCGAGCGTCCGACATGTGGACTGTCGTCACTGCCTGATTGTATTATTATTTTGGGGCAGACCAGGTTGCGGTCGATGTACCCGTTGTATGTATATTTTACTTTCTGTACTAGGATTACCCCGCGGAGGGGTGCACGGATAGCCGGGTTCTAGAAGGCAACAAGACCGCATCTCATGACATTGAGACGGAGGGGGCTTCACTCTAGAATTGGCGGGCTATTCGCCGCACTCGTAGGGGGTACAGGTTGACCCAGGAGGGGTGCCCAAGTTACCGGATTCCGTGAAGTGCCGGGTGGTCCATTCACGTTGCTGAAGGGGGCTGCCTCGCTTCAGGTTTTGGCGGGTAACTTGCCGCGCCCGTAGGGGTCTAGGATTTCATTGCACAGGCTATCCACATGACCAGGGGAACGTCGGGTTTCAGTAGTGGCTCTGTGAAACCCGGGGATCCCAGATATCTGTATTGTTCTGTGATGCTGTACATTTCTGTGATGTTGCATTTTATCACGCCTTGAGCGAAATATAATATATTGGTATATATATTAGTAGATGTTGTATATGTTTTGCATCCGCGCTAGTCCAGTCCCCGCTCTGTCGTTAGTTAGCTAACCTAACGGGTAATGACGGGACCCAGTGGCGAATGCGGATGGCATATACGTACATCAGTATATTTTCGTTCTTTGTGGTGTGATCCATTGATGGGACTGCGTTGATTCGGATCAATGCAAGTTAAAAAAAACCTAATCTGATGTTGTTGGAACATTTTTCAAAAAGCTGTTATTGCAAGGACGTTCTCTTTTGTTTTGCACAGTGATATTCGGTTATGAATATCCAGCACCTCAGTCGACGAGGCAAGGGCCGAGATCCCTTCACCGGGAGTGACCCCTTGGACAGAAGTTTGCGTCAGGGCATTAACTTCACTATAGCCGATTACTTTTTCTTTGCATCGTGGTATTCATTTGGAATATCTTGCACCCCATTCTACGGGGAAAGTGCCGAGATCCCTTCACCGGGAGTGACCTCTTTAGTAAAGGTTTTCGTCACTATATTTTCTAAAAAGCTATCCGTTCCTTCAACGATATCAAGTTCATTACGTTAAAGGTTTTCGCCAGAAACCATTCGTAGCCCTCCGTCGTTTCATATGGGTAGTCAATAGTATTCAAGCTGTGTTTGTTGGCCAAAGTCAAGGCACAATGTTTGGTAGTTGTTGGTTATTCATATGCAGCATAGATAGATGCGTTGGTTTGGAACAGTCATACTGCCTTGTTGGCCAAAGTCAAGGGTAGGTACGGGTGGATTCAAATCAACCTGGAGAATGACGGGTAGAACTTGACATGTGACTTATGATTTGTTGGCCAAAGTCAAGGTCATAAGAGCATGGGGTAAAAAAAAATCCTCATCGGGAGTTTCAAAAGAACTGAAACTTGCCAGATATACGCATACCTTCTGGAGTGTGATGACGTGAGCGGATTCCGTCACGTTATCATGCGATGATAGTTGGATCCCGATTCCCACTGATGAGTTGGTTTACTCCTCGGGTGATCCCGACTAATTCTTCTTTCAGGTTTGGAGGAGAATTTGAGGTGACAGTGGGAGGTTTTCAGATTAGATAAATTGGTAACCATTCTGATCTAGGATAGAGTGCACGCTGAGTGTTTCTTTTCTCTCTCTCTTCGGCAGCGACCATTGACCCGACCCTAGACTATAACTCAGTGACCAAGTTGACCGAACCTTTCTTAACACTGGCTTTTGGATTGTCAGAGTTGCAAACCTCATTGCCACTCCTACTTTTACCCTTTTCTCCAGGACACCCCGTATTACTACGAATGTCCACTTCCATTGGACAAAACCATCGTATGGTTATATACGAACTCGAATGAATTCGAGGATGGTTTCCGGTTCTGGAGAAAACGAATAGGACTATTCAGTTGTCTTTTCCTTTTACCTTCTCTCTCAGATTGCGAGTACTCCTTGGCTTAGGAGATAGTACACCTATTACGCAAATTGGATAGTCTTCTTCCAAACCTTAGGCTGGTGCCGAACGGTGGGGAATGAAGAAAACCAATTAGCATAACGATGGTGTACAGAAGGTATTAAGTTCAGACAAAGCAAGGGATTAGTAAGATGGCAAAGTAAATTGCGACTGCTATTCACGACTAAACCAAGTATTTCTTCGCCAATCCTAAATCACCTTTGTATTTCTCCAGGACACTCCGTATCACTACGAAGATCCCAAGTTTATTGGATAATCCATCGTATGGTTATATACGAACTCGAAAGGAACTTGTTCCAGTTCGGGGATGGATCCTGGTTCAGGAGAAATAGGAATAAGGTTTATTCGGTTGTCGTTTATCTTCACCTTCTCTCGCATTGCGAGTGCTCCTAGGATTAGGACAGTACACCCATTATGCTTATTGGATAGTCTTCTTCCAAACCATAGGCTGGTGCCGAACGGTAGGGAAGGAAGAAAACCATTTGGCCTAAAGGGGTGTGCAGAAGGTATTGACTAAAGACATATAAAGGGATTTGGAGAGGTGGCAAAGAAATATACGGTTACAGTTGTGAATATGGATAATGGAAGAGGCATTACTAGGAATACCGGGATACCCCATCGAAACATTTCAATGTTTCAGTTTCACTGTGTACTGTTAATGGAAAACTGATTTCCCAATTAGACACTTGTTCCAGGGTATGTATTTACCAGGTAGGATTCTCACATCTGTATGGTTTTACAGATGATGAGTAGGAGTAAGTTGTTGGGAATTAGGTGATCATCCTCATTATATCGGGATTCGTTGTAATTGGTGATATTTGAGGAAGTCACCTGGGTTGTTTGCCGATCGGCAAATATTTGGTTTTGAATATCCGTTGTCGTGCACCAATTTCAAATTGATATATCTGTACGTCTATTTTTATAGAGTGAGACATACCTTTTTGAAATTATGTCTATGACATTTACCTATACCAGTGGATGGTTAGGTAAGGAGCATTGAACAGCGGTGTAATTCTTCTTAACCATAAGTACAGTTTTCAACCTACGACACACAGTGAATGAGTCACTAGACTCAGGGGACTTATACAGAGTAATGTATATTGTCCAGTGTCTATTAGGACAGAGGGGTTGGTCCTCGTACTATATTCGGATTACTTATAACTTCTCTAGTTCTTAGACAGGTGTTTCGTAGAAACACAGGGTCCAAGTTTTGAGAAGTTATAGGTATAAGAATAAAGTATAGAACCAGGTATTGTAAGTATCGGGATCCTTCAAGGTGATCGAAGATGTAGATACTTGTGTATGGTATTCAGTTGATAGTAATGGTTAAGAGAACTTGCTTCTCTTTCAGGTTACTCATAATTGGAAGCAATCCTAAGTTGAGTAACGCTGATCGGCCTCATTCCATTTAGTCGACATGCACTGGAGACAGCTGCATGATTTGAATCTGGTTCAATTAAATCAGTGCCTCTGGTTCTATATTGGATATAGAACAGTTCATATCTTAACGATGTTAAGGTACGGGGAGTTGTCCGGTTTATGCTTAAAACCAGACTCTGGATAACTCAAGGCACGTTTCTGTAATGGCAGTTTGTGGGTTGACCCAGGCTATGACGAGGGTTGATTTTCTACCATCTGGAAGATCAATAGTGATATTGTTCTAGACTCGCCACAATTTTATTAAAAATGGATTTTTTCAGAAAACAGTAGTGGGAGTATGGTAGAACTGGAAGTGATTCCAGAACCACAAACGATTACTGATGATTTGATAGGAACCTAAAGATTCAATCTGGTTTGACATTCCATTGGCCACTCTGCAGATAAGGTGGGTAACCTCAGGCACCCGAGAGGTACTCAGGTAGCCTCAAGGACGGTGACAGGGAGGTTCTTGTTTATCCACACTTGCCATTGCTGTTGTTCCAGACTGTGAGACCCGGCAGGAGGATGAGTATAGCGTCGTTCTAAACTTGCTTTAGAAGTGTACGTCTATATGACTCTGCCAGAGGGTTGTCGTGGTCAGTGGGAGCAGCGGAAGCATTGGTGGACAGGTAGCTTATGTGTATTTATAGACTAAAGCAGAGTAGCGGGGATAGATCATCTATTTCTGATATGACAGTCATAGGTTTGACTTCGTCAGAATAGGAGATGGATCTGTTGAGAAGGTAGTAGGGTGTGATGTCATGGTATTTGGATGACATACACAGAGTAGGAAGTGATATTCCTATACTACGATCGGTTATACTTTGGTCGTCATACAGTGGTTTCTCCACATAGGACTTGGATATTATATCAGACATTCTGGTTACTAGATCTATAGATCTAGATTTGGGTGGTTTCCCAATCTGGGTACTTAGACAGCATTCTAAGAGTATTTAGAATGGACGACTCCTAGCACGGTAGTATACCTGCAGGTGATGAAGTCACCCTCTCTAAAGGTGTCTTATAGACTAAAGTAGAGATGGATGTGCATGATTGATAGATCACTTGCTTAGGCAATTGAGTCAATCATGAGATGTCAAAGTACCACACCAGATGTTGTTCTTGCACTAGATGCAATAAGTTGATATTGATCCAATCCTGGAGAAACAGTCGGAAGCAGTTTTAGAACATAAGTGGATGTTCTAGGGATATGATAACGAGAGCCTCATTCGGGAGACAGTTATCATTCCAGGCTTCCAAGGTGACATGGACGACAAGGAGGTTGTCAGAGTTATAGTTTTCCCTCTGACGAGGGGCAGTATTTTGGATAGGTGATCCAAGGCAATACTGAGGGAGGCATGGCGCAGGATACTGATTAAGTTCAGTTGACGATACAGTCTAAGAAATTTGGATTTGGAGTTCATTTATGAGCTAGGTCCCATCAGACATCCAGACATTCTAAGACAGGTATTGCTCATTTCGGGAGATGTCTTTCTCCGCGAACTTGAGATATAGAGAGACATAGAAAGAAACATCAAAGCGGATCCACTCACTGAGGCTATTCCTCGAACGCAATAGTTTCGCAAACGAGTTTTGTGAGACTGACAAGTAGAGGAGTTGGGTGTTCGGTATCACACGGGCTGTGAGTATGCGACATCGCAATAATTAGCCTTGAGTGCAAGTGGGAGATTGTTGGAGATAGTGCCCTCAGAGTCAATTATTGGATCACAGGCACGTGATTGCAATGATTGAGGGAGGACCTATCCCGGTAGGACAGTCTTACTCGAGATGATAGTATGCTATCTGGTTTACCTTTATCATCGTGTACTGCTTTAGGTGACCTGACAGGTCGCTATTGCACGTTGATAGAGCCCCTAGGATTCTTGCTTGACTGCCAGCAGTATGAGGGCGATCATATACGTGGGAGCTGGTAGTCTATAAGCACATCCTTAAAAGGTCCCTAGTCGTGGGAGTTTCGAGACATGGCATCGATTCTCCAGAGTAGACTAGTGTATACAGTCGAGATCCCGACGAGGGGCGGTGGCCGGTCTCACAAGCCACTGGTGTCAGTTGGATCACCTAAGATGTATACAGGTGCTCATTGGGTTATGAGTACACCGGACAGGACTCGCCGGGAACATGCTGGTTGGTCTTATACCTGACGTCAGATAGCAGTTCCCTGGTGACATGTGTACAGGTTAGTTCATCGACCTGGGGATCGTCATTTGTCTCGTGTGAGTTCCCACTGTACTTTGATTACTACCCTACCACGCTCAAAGGAGACGTGCAAACAGGTTTTAGTTGGGTACAGTCCCAAGCCACATGGAGGCAGTGAGCGGATCTTCAGGGGTTCGTCTCTCCCGGTATTGGGGGTGAGTTCGCGCTGTGTCTAGGAGAGCCATTACACGAAGTCCTTGGCCAAGGCAGGAGATTTACTGGTAGGTATTCCAGTAGTATCTCAGGGTGTTCTGGGCTACACTCCGACACGACTTGTACCGCTTTTGGGGGTCTGACTTTTACCAACCCACTAAGCCCGCCATGCGATGCTCATAGACGAACGGACCGGACTGTACGGATATTGTCACTGACAGGATCAGTAGGGTGTCAGGATGAGTTCGCTCATCGACGTCCCTTTTGGTCAATAGCTGGTGGCCCGTCACGTATTGGCTTATACCTCTGACGTGCTAGTGGTTAAATCCATAGCCATAGTATTGACGAGTCTTTAGAGTCCACCACACTTTCAGTTACTCAAGTTTCGGGCGAAACGCTGTAGAGGCCGTATGGAGATATGGCAGGGTCCGATCAGATACGTGCGGTATTGCACGGATCAGGATCGAACGGTTAGTACTAGAGGCCGTATGGATATATGGCAGGGTTCGATCAGATAAGTGCGGTATTGCACGGATCAGGATCAGACGGATATTACTAGCGGGCTTTGGTTTAAGCCGGATCCTAGTATAGTACAGTGTAGATTTTGTCTCATTGCATTTGTATCCGGTCGGAATACAGATGCGGGTGTGTATGCACAGTATCGGGGTTTTCCTGTAATTTATTACGGGACCAGTTTTCTGGAGTTGCCAGTTTGCATTTCGTTCCGGCCGGTTTTCCTTTGTTCTTTCCCGGCCGGACTTTTCCGGTGGAGGGGGTTATTTGCAAGTTTGCAAATAACTTATTGAGGAGGGGTTTTATGCATTTGTGGCTTCATGATATGATTATCATCATGAGATGCTTTATCCATCTTTTCCTTTGTATTAATTGTGATTAGAAATGAGATGAAGGTTGATTTGATTTGTTATCATGATTTCTTTTTGGATGTGGTCACCCATTGCTTTTACTACCATCACCTCCCTCTTGTATTATGTTTTCCCTCCACCACCATTTCTCACTTGATGAGAGGCCGGCCACTTTGAGGGAGAGAGAATGAGAGAGTTCATTTTTGTTATGTGAGGAATTCTTCATCTCATATTCTTCTTGCTAGAAAATTGAAAGCACCAATTTTCCTAACCTCCTCCTCCATCCTCCATGGCAACAAAACCCCCATATGAGACATAGCCTCTACACTACATTCTACAGCAAATCTTGGGCACGTCGACTTGCCAGCTTCGTGCCCGAGTTGCCTCGGTATTGAGGTGGGAGCCCGTAAAAAATGCAGGCGATGTGGTGCCCTTCCGGCAAGGAGGCGATGACATGGAGACAGGACTTTCCGCGGAAGATCGGGACGATGACGAGAAGACCGGAGGACTCGGATCACTCGGTATATCTCTAACCCGTCTTGTAGTTAGCTAGATCTAGTTTAATGGCCCGATCCGGGTGGTTAGTGCGCGGTGGTGCTGGTTTGCTAGTTTGCAAAATTAAAGTTTATCACCGCTTCCGCATTCCGGCGTCGGATTGACGGCCGGGGCGCCGCTGTGCACTTACAGTATAAATCCGAGGCCTTTGAGAAATTTAAGGAGTATAAAAATGAAGTGGCGAAATAAACTAGTAAAAGTATCAAGAAATTTCGATCTGATCGAGGTAGAGAATACTTAAATACCAGTTTCCTTGAATGCTTAAAAGAGAATAGAATTCTCTCTCAGCTTACTCCTTCATATACACCTCAACATAATGGTGTATCGAAGAGGAGGAATCACACACTACTTGATATGGTGCGTTCAACGATGAGTAGTGCTGAGTTGCCACTTTCCTTCTAGGGTTTTGTGCTGAAATCAGCAGCATACCTATTGAATAGAGTTCCAACTAAGTCTGTGCCTACCACTCCATATGAAATGTGGAGTGGGAAGAGACCATGTCTGAAGTATCTCAAGATATGGGGGTGTCCAGCTTTTGTCAAAAAGCAGAATCCGGACAAGCTCGAGGCACGATCGGTTTTGTACAAGTTTGTGGGATACCCCAAGAATTCAAAAGTGTATCCTGTCTACCACACTGAAGAACAAAATGTGTTTGTCGCTCGCCACATAGTCTTTTTAGAGAGCGAATTTCTTGCAAAAGGAATTAGTGTGTACGCGGTAGAACTGGAAGAAATTCCAGAACCGCAAACTACTGCTGAGGACTTAGTAGAACCTCAGGTTTCAATAGAGCCCAACGAACCGACGCCGCTACGCAAATCTAGTAGGCTTTCTTGTCCGCCTGAGAGATACTTGTTAGGTTACATAAGCGTCCTGACCACTAATCCGTGGCCAAATGTGGAACAAAATTTTTCAAAAACCGGAGCTAACGGAACCCTAGTCTATGGATCGACCCATAAGCCCTAGATAACAAAACATGCATAAGGTTAGAGTGATTATACCGAATTGATCCGTGTCCTTCGGTCTTCAACCACCTTCCCTAGCTCCTAGAGGCCTCCATGATCAAGCTTGATCTCCGGTCTCCCTCCATCGAAGATGATCCACCCTAGAAAATATGAAACGAGCTCCTACTTCATAACCGAAGTAACTAGAGTATCTAGTTTGCCAAACTAGATACCCAAGATGATGTAAAGTCAAATGAAGGATTAATTTGTATCTAAACACCCTAGATTTCTCAACACATGAGAGGGTCAGGGTGGAGGAAGAAGAAGAAGTCATGAGAGATGAGAGTGTGAAGCTAAGAAAAATCAAGTGAGAAAAATGGCTAAGTGTTGTGGGCATATATGAAGCATGCTAGCAACTAAAGAAAGCAACTCAAGAAAAAATATCTCATGCTCTCACCACAAATATCTCACAATACAAACAAAAATCCAAGCTTGCCACTATGAGTCACCACATGACTCATCACAATGAGTCATTGTTCAGTCGAAAATATCGCACTTTTGATATAACATTTTCCTTACTTTTCTTAAATATCTAAAGGTGTTTATTTTATATATGACACATATTTGGATTTATCTATAAAAATACTATTTATTATATGTTTATATATTATAATTAACATTATGAAGGAAAATGTATGCATATAATATTTATATAATATTTTGATAATTTAAATATGCATATCATATCAAATATCCTTAATCAATATTCTTAAAATATAATATCATATCAAATTGGTTAGGATAATATCTCAAAAATACCAAATATTACTAACATTATTCATTGAGATATTGTGCAAGGTTTAGTTCAGGTCAGGAGATCGAGATGTTGAGATATCGGGAATAAAAAATCTGCAGATAAACTTAAATAAAGTCGAAGAATCAATACTGGCAGAGACTCGGAAAAGATATGAAGATTCTAGACATCAAATAAATCTCGATGTGTCACAACAAACCAACTCCAGAATTCTGAAGCCAAGATCTCACCAACAAACCGCGGATCCACGGCCAAAACATGCAATATGCGGCAGATCCGCGGTCAATTCACCGAGTCAGGATTTGGGATTTTTAGTTGTGATTTGCAACAACAAACCCTAATTCTGGGGATATTTGGTTTCTGATTTTGGGGCTATATAAAGGACCGAGGGCTAAACTTAGAAATCATTAATCTTTTACACAAGCTAATCACCGACACAGAACAAGTGATCCAAGACAGGTCCAAGATTCGACGTGATAAAGCGACGTGAGATTCGATAGAACATCTACATCCGACAAGGCAAAGATCAAGAGCAACTTCTTCTTCCTCCTGTAATCTAAACTTGAAGTTTTTACTTGTGAAGTTGATTAATAAAGGTAGATCTTTAGTTTAATTAGTTTAATTATTTAGTTACATTATGAATTTCATCTCTATCCATTCTTCTATCTCCATCATGCGTGAGTAATTCTCCGCTTGATAGGGTTCGTAGGATTGGGGTAGAACAATGGATGCGAAAATGTTTTAACTTCTTTTAAGTCTTATGAAATTTATAAACTTCAGTAAAATAAATGTTAACATCCTTATCGGGCGCGCTATCAATTTATTGCTAGTCTCGACCGCGATTTGAGATCAGATTAACAATTGTTTTGTTAAGGGCTAGACATGAATAGAGATCAATGAAAGGACAAGGGTCAATAGTGGGGAAACCCTAGTTTCTTCCAAGAACCCTAATCCTCATTCATCACTATTTATCTAGTTTTAAATCTATCAATAGATAAAATGAGTAATCATTATTGGTCATCCATGATTACTAAATCCGAACGAACCCTACAAGCCCTTTTCTTATAAAATCTATATCCGTATTCAAACTAGATCTGTATTCTACATCTATATTTTGACGTAGATCTAGAAACTATTCTCCACTGTTCTTTATTCCTCTATTCTTCCTCTTTTTCAACACGTCTAAACTAAAATTGAAAGATTCCACATATCTCTGAGGACGACCTGTACTCATCTCGGCTAGCTACACGCGACACCGTTATTAATTGCGGTTACTACACTTCTCTAAAATAGAAATCAATCAAATGGCGCCGTTGCCGGGGATACGTGCGTAATTTTTTATTCTTATTATTCGTGTTGAATTCTTATTCGATCTATATCATAAAACAAAACAAAACCGCATCTTGCATATTTAACGATTAGTGTGCGATTTTTGCGAGTGAATCTGGAGCCACTGTAGCGAGAAGATAAAAATTCAGAGACTTTCATAGAGGACCAGAGGACCAAGGGAGGCACCCATAACAAAAATTATAAAAAGAACTCTCCTTATTGCGGCGGAACCGCGGTCCAACCTTTCTTTTGGCGGCGGAAGCTCGGCGGTCTTGAGGGATCGTGCACCAAAATTTCTCTGGTATCTTCCTCAACTCTCTCTCTCCTCTGAAAAATCCAATAATATATTTTTTTCAGGATTCTTTGCAAAATATCGCCACTCAAAAATCTTTTTGCGTGTTTTGTTTTGCGGGTTGCTTTTGTATATTTTAATACGGACTTTAAGGGGCAAGACCACAATTCAGATTAGGTGGGGATTTCATCACCCTTCCTAAGCCCCACAAATCATAAAACGAGCATCCGCGTAACCCTACATTAATTAAAAAATATCTAGATCAAGACCTTAAGGACCGTCGTGCTCAAATAGGACAGAGGAAGGTCGTGGGTAATCTATCGCTTATCCGCATTTCTTTTGTGGTGTCTAGGCAAGTATGTCTAAGGCAAGTGGTTACTTAATTAGGCCCGCTATTTTCGGTGATTAGTATAGCGGATACCTCCCACTTACCTGGCACTAACTTGGCCACAAGAGTTATAAAGAGATGGTAGAGGATTGATCCTGCGGTTTGTCCTTTGGAAGTCTAGGAGCGGTCTAGTGCTTGACCTAGGTAACCTTAGTTCTAGGGTTTGCTTATGCATTTTGTGATTTGTTGAGTCAACCCTCAAGTCCCACTTTCAAAACAAAACAATCCAATAGAGCTTAAATCTTTTCACCATCCTCCCTCTTTTCACCTTCTCATAATGGGTAACCCAAATAAAAGAACTCTTGCCGAGTTTTGCTATCCAGAACCAGATATTTCTTGTTATCGTAATCACTTCGGTGTAAGTCCACGTTGCGACCCCTGGTTCTTACGGGGAGGCGGAAACGGTATAAAACTCAAATTTTTAGCGCATGGGGCAACATGGACTAACAAAGTCGGGATCTTTTCTAAACTAAAACTAGCTATCATGCTAAAGGGAGTTAGCTACTCGGATGAAAGGTTATACCTAACTTGAACTCCTTCTTCTTGAAACCTTGTAGAGGTTGATGGTTATTTCCTCGTTGCTTTCTTCCGTCAAAGATGGATCCACCTGAGGGTTCAACCTTCGGGCTCTTTCTCGAACTTAGAGTGAACTAGGATCTCCGGCTTGCTAAACCTTTAACCCTAGAGAGAGTAGAGAGTGTCTTTGGGGTGTTTTTCTTTCAAGGAGAGGGATTCTCAACACATGAGAAGGATTCTCCTTGAGCTAGAGGAAGAAGAAGATGAAGTGAGGAGAGAGAAGCAATATGATAGAATGAGTTCTTTTTTCTTTTGCAACCATAACAAAAGCAAAAAGAATTATCAAATTAATAATAATAATGAAAATGAAATAGTTGATGGAAGGTTTAGGAATGACCATTATCATTTCATTCATTAAATGAATTTTGCTAGAATCAAAGAGCATCTTTGCAAAGTAATGATGATGGTCAAACATTCAACTATGGTCAACTAGTCAACCATGGTCAACAAGTCAACAAAAACCCAACCATGACACAATTTCATTTTATTAATATTATTAATTGATATATCACAAATTCATTAGGGTTTGGAAAAAGATGACTGTCAACTGTGCATGCGCACCCATTCCGAAACCCTAATGAAAATCCTCTTCCTCCGCCTCAAACAAATGTGCATACACATCCGCATTCTTGTTCCGAGGAACATGAACACAATGAGATAAAATCAACCCCAAAACATATACCAGTATCTGACTCAAACCAGAGCCAGCCAGTAATATCCGTCCGGACTCCAAACGTGCACAAGTGCGCGGATGAGAACGAACCCTGTCGCAAAACCATGCGACCTCTACTCTGTTTTGCCCAATGGCGAATATCCCTCTGTGTGGGACTCTAAAGACTCGACACTTACGCTGGCAGTGGGTTTAACCACAGACCGCAAGCGGCACTAGCTGTGCGTAACGGTCCCCAGGTAGATGCCGACAAGAAGACTGACGAGGTGAACCCCATCTGAACTCCTATTGAGTCTGAGTGTGACAATCTCCGTACAGTCCGGTCTGTTCGTCTGATACATCGCATGGCGGGCCTAGGGGGCGGTAAACGTCAGTCCCCTGATAGCGGTACAAGTCGTGTCGGAGTGAAGCCCAAAACACCCTGAGATAACACTGGAAGCCTACCAGCATATCTCGCTTGCCCTGGCCAGGGACTACTCGCGTAATGGCTCTCCTAGACACAACGCGATGTCAACCCCCAATACCGGGAGAGACGAATCCTGTCTAACCGTCACTGCCTCCAAGTGCTTCGGGACTGCACCCAACCATTACCTGTTTGCACGACTCCTTTGAGCCGTGGTAGGGTAGTGATCAAAGTGCAGTGGGAACACACTCGAGGCGAAGTGCCAGTGTCAAGTCAGCGGACTAAGCTGTACTCATGTCACCTGGGAACTGATAACTGACGATAGGTATAATACCAACCTGTCAGTTCCCGACGAGTCCTGTCCAGTGTACTCGTAACCCAACGAGCACCCGTATACTATCTCCAGTACGACGTACTGATGGCTGTGGGACAGACCATCTCCCACACTGGGATTAGAAGCGCATACGCTAGTCTACTCCGGAGTATCGATGCCCTGTCTCGATAGTCCTGCGACTAGGGACCTGTATAAGGATGTGCTTATAGATTACCCAGCCCCCACTAGTGTGACTGCCATCACAACGCTGGTAATCAAGCAAAGATCCTAAGGGCTCCACTAATGCGTATAGGTGATATACTAAAATAAACACATGTACACATTGAAGTAGAAACAAACCAAGTAGCATACTACTATATTGAGCAATATTGTTTATACAAGGTGAATATCCCAAGCTTCCATTAAGTAATATACAAACTAGTATGATACAGTAATGGCCTCTAGGGCATATACACTAACAATCTCCCACTTGCACTAAGGCCATGTACTGGCGTATCGAAGACCTATCATCTCGATCAGCCGCTCGAACTGAGTCTGGGGCAGGGCCTTGGTGAATGGATCTGCAGTGTCTTCTTCTGAAGCAACCCTCCGAACCTCGATCTCCTTGCGATCCACGATCTCCCTGATCAGGTGATACCGCCTCAAGATGTGTCTGGATCTCTGATGGGACCTGGGTTCCTTCGCTAAAGCTATAGCCCCGTTGTTGTCACAATACAGAGGTATTGGATCAACAATGGACGGAACCACCTGAAGTTCTCTCAAGAACTTCCTCATCCAGACAGCTTCTTTTGCGGCATCAGATGCAGCGATGTATTCCGCTTCCATCGTCGAGTCTGCAACGGTTTCCTGTTTGGAGCTTTTCCAACACACCGCCCCTCCATTGAGGGTGAAGACAAAACCCGACATGGACTTGGAATCATCCTTGTCACTCTGGAAGCTGGAGTCAGCAAAGGCCTCAATCTGCAGGTCTTTTCCGCCATACACCAAGAACATCTCCTTAGTCCTTCTCAGGTACTTGAGAATGTTCTTTACTGCTATCCAATGTTTCTCCCCTGGGTTTGACCGATACCTGCTTACCACACTCAGTGTATAAGCCACATCCGGTCTGGTACACAACATCGCATACATTATAGAGCCTACCGCAGAAGCGTAGGGTATAATAGACATGCGATCCCTCTCCAAATCATTCTTGGGAGACATCTCTTTGGAGAGGGTGATCCCGTGACAAGCCGGTAAATTACCGCGCTTGGAATCTTCCATACTGAATCTCTTCAGTATGGTGTCGATGTACCTGGACTGTGAAAGTCCCAATATTCTCTTGGATCTGTCACGGTAGATCCGGATACCCAGAATGTATGAGGCATCACCCAGGTCTTTCATGGAGAACCTGTGTGACAAGAACCCCTTGACAGATTGTAGCATAGGAATGTCATTTCCTATTAAGAGAATGTCATCCACGTATAAAACGAGGAATACTACAGTTCTCGCTACAAATCTACAATAGATGCATGGTTCATCTGGATTTTTGATAAAGCCAAATTCCTTGACCGTCTCATCAAAACAGATGTTCCAACTCCGCGATGCCTGCTTTAGACCATAGATGGACTTAAGCAACTTGCACACCTTTCCGCTGCTCCCACTCTGAATGAAACCCTCTGGCTGATCCATATAGACACACTCCTCTAAATTTCCATTTAGAAAAGCGGTCTTTACGTCCATCTGCCAAATCTCATAATCGTGGAAGGCAGTAATGGCAAGAAGGATCCGAATGGATTTCAGCATAGCCACTGGAGAAAAGGTTTCGTCATAGTCCAAACCAGGTCTTTGACGAAAACCCTTTGCAACAAGTCTAACTTTATAGGTCTCAACCTGTCCATCTACACCAATCTTCCTTTTGAAGATCCACTTGCATCCTACGGGTTTTACCCCGTCTGGAGCAATGTCCAACGTCCATACTTTGTTGGTGTACATGGACTCCATTTCGGTCCGCATTGTATCCAGCCATTTTACCGAGTCAATGCTTGAACGGCCTGCTGGAAGCTAGTAGGCTCATCATAATCTATGATGCAATCCTCTCTATCCCCGTCTATGAGAAAACCGTAGTATCTCTCGGGCGGATGAGACTGCCTACTACTTCTGCGGAGCGGCATAGGAATGTCCTGTTCTTTTGAACCCTCTGGTTCCACTAAGCTTTCAGTAACAGCTCGTGGTTCTGGAATTTCTTCCAGTTCTACTGTGCTCCCACTTATCTGGTTTTCCAAAAACTCAGTTTCTAAGAAGTAGGCATGACGAGAAACAAGAACTTTTTGTTCCTCTTCACAGTAGAAGAAATATCCCTTGGAGTTCTTTGGATATCCCACGAACTTACACTGTACCGAGCGTGCCTCGAGCTTGTCCGCATGCTGCTTTTTAACAAAAGCTGGACTTCCCCAAGTCTTAATGTGACTGAGATGGGGCTTCTTCCCACACCACATTTCATATGGTGTGGTAGGCACAGTCTTAGTAGGAACTCGGTTCAAAAGATATGCAGCTGATTTTAGCGCATATCCCCAGAATGATCGCGGTAACTCAGCGTTACTCATCATGGACCGTACCATATCCAATAGGGTCCGGTTCCGTCTCTCCGATACACCGTTATGTTGCGGAGTGTATGGAGGAGTAAGCTGAGAGAGAATTCCATTCTCTTTTAAGTAATTCAGGAACTCGGCACTTAAGTATTCTCCACCTCGATCCGATCTTAGAATCTTGATACTTTTGCCTGTCTGTTTTTCAACTTCATTCTTATATTCCTGGAACTTTTCAAAGGCTTCGGACTTATGTTTCATTAAGAAGACATAACCGTACCTTGAAAAATCATCCGTAAAAGTGATGAAGTAAGAATAACCGCTTCGCGCATGTGTAGACATTGGACCGCACACGTCGCTGTGTACGAGTCCCAAGAGCTCGCTCGCTCTTACTCCGTGTCCAGTAAACGGAGTCTTTGTCATCTTTCCTTTGAGACAGGATTGACAAGTGACATACGATTGATATTCGAACGGATCCAAATACCCTTCTGTATGTAACTTATTCAACCTTCTCTCATTGATGTGACCCAATCTACAATGCCATAAGAAAGTCTGATTGATTTCCGGAGACTTTCTTTTGTGTGTATTCTGGACATTGAAAATCTGTGGTTGGTTTAATACGTATATACCATTGCTCAATGTACCTGACCCAATCAGAACTTGATTAAGGTGAATGTTTACAACATTACTTACAAACGCAAATTCATAACCTTCTTTAGAAACCAAAGATACAGAAATGATATTACAAGTTGCGTTGGGTACAAAAAAGCAATTACGCAAAACCAAAACATGCCCATCCGACATTCCCAGGTGATAGTCCCCCACGGCTTTAGCATCCATGCTAGCTCCGTTTGCAACTCTGAGGGTCATGTCACCTGCCTTCAAAACCCTACGGTTTCTCAACGCCTGCAAAGAATTACAGATATGAGATCCTGATCCGGTATCCAATACCCAGGAAGTAGAGTTTATTGAAAGACAGTTTTCAATAACATACACACCTGAAGCTGAAGCCGCAACCTGCTTCAATTCCTGTGTCCTGGCTTTCCAAGCCCTGCAATCATTCTTCCAGTGTCCTTTCTTATGACAATAGAAGCATTCTTCTTTATCCACAAGCTTCCCCGCTATCTTTGTTGCCTTTGCCTTTCCCTTCGTATCCACTTTACTAACACCGCCCCTTGGTTTGGCGGGGGCTTTCCTCTTCTTTCCCTTGGCTTTCGCCTTGGACCTAGAAGAAGAAGATCCTCCTACAAACAAAGTGGATGTATCCCTACTTTTCTGTAGGGTGCCCTCTGCGCTCCTCAGCATGTTGAGGAGTTCTGAAAGTTCAACCTCTTTTTCTTGTAAGTTGAAGTTCAGTATAAACTGGGCGTAAGTGGAAGGAAGGGACTGAAGAATCAAGTCCGTATAGAGCTCATTCTCCAACGTGGTCCCAAGTTCAGCGAGCTCCTCAATGTAGCCAATCATCTTAAGCACGTGTTCCGCTACCGAAGATCCGACGGCCAATCTTGCCGAAAACAACTTCTTCGACACTTCGTATCTTGCGATACGAGACTGCTCTCCATACAGTTCTTTTGTATGGAGAAATATGGACTCGAGGTCCATATTCTCATGCCTCCTCTGATGTTCGTTGTCCATAGAGGCAAGCACAAGGCATTTGGCCTTCGCGCTATCTATCTCCCAAGTCTTACGGATTTCCTTATCCGCGACGCTGGAGGTGGGACCTGGGACGGGGGGAGCTTTGGTGGTAAGAAGATACCCCAGCTTGTCGTAAGTGATTGCCATTTTGACATTCCTGAGCCAATCTTTGTAGTTTGGCCCTGTCAGTATGTTTTTATCTAGAAGTAACTTAAGTCCAGTCATGTCGATTGGTCGCTGCAATTAGGAGAGAGAGAAGAAACACTTTAGCATGATGCTCTTGCAAGTTTAGAATGGTTTTTAGTTTTTCTAAACAGGATGGCTCCCACTGTCTCTCGAATCCCTCCTCAAACCATAAAGGAAGAATTAGTCGGGATCAATCCCACCGCACAATTCTTGCTTAACCGTTCAGCCATGCCAGTGTCGGTACTTCGATAGAGGTTTTCCAACGCTTTCGCGAAGTTCCTTAATTAAATAACCTCTTTTCCCTGGGGGCGTAGCCCCGCTAACACCTTTCTAGGCACCTACTAGGTTTATAGCATTGATCGTTTAGTGAGAAATTTTCCGAGGAGTAGCATATACTCACAGTAGGATCGGGATCCAAATATCATCGCGTGACGAAACTGAAGGAATCCTACCAGAATCACCACACTCCAAATGGTATGCAAATCTAGCAAGTTTCAGTACTTATGAAACTCCCGATGTGGATTTTTACCCCATGCTCTTATGACCTTGACTTTGGCCAACAAATCATAAGTCACATGTCAAGTTCTTCCCGTCGTTCTCCAGGTTTATTTTAATCCACCCGTACCTACCCTTGACTTTGGCCAACAAGGCAGTACGACTGTTCCAAATCAACGCATCTATCTATGCTGCACATGAATACCCAATAGCTACCAATCACTATGCCTTGACTTTGGCCAACAAACACAGCTTGAATACTATTGACTATTCATGTGAAACGACGGAGGGCTACGAATAGTTTTGGCGAAACCGTGAACGTAGTGAACTTGATATAATCGATGGAACGAGATAGCTTTTAGAAGGAGTGGCTCAAGCTCCGCATTTAAAAGTTATTTTTGAAAAGAACCGAGTGGTTTTTCGAAAGTGTTCCAACGACTTTTGCTTGGTTTATTATCTTGCATTAGTTCTTTTAATGCGTGATATTCTTGCATTAGTTCTTTTAATGCGTCCCATCATTTAATCCTACCATTGCAGAAAACAACCAAAATATGACATACGCTTATGCCATTCGCATTCGCCACGGGGCCCCGTCATCACCCATTAGGTTACTTAACTAACGACAGAGCGGGGGCTGGGCTAGCGCGGCTGTAAAACATAAGCAACGCCTAAATAGTTATAAATGTAAAGCAATGATAGACATTACAGATCACAGATGAATACATTGGATATACTAGGAATCCGCAATCCGTTCGAGCCTGCAACGAAAAGCGGATTACACGGTCGCGGTGAATAGCCAATACCCCACCCAAGACCCCTACGGGTGCGGCAAACTACCCGCCAAGTACCCGGTAGTTTGTGCACCCCTCCATGGGTCTATCCAAGGAGCAAAAACAGTAAAAAGAATTATACAATGACGGCTACAACCCCGACCCGGTTGTGCGGCCATTCAAATAATAATATTACATCAATTTACATATTACAACGAATGAAAGAAAAAGAAAATCTCATCTCACATCCACCCCGGCTATTCACCCGCGACAGTCCAACGCATTCATATACACATACCATCATCAATCACAGATCACAGATATGTATAACCCCGACTAATCGACATATAGCGATTAGCCGACGTTCAATACATATAAACATCACATATATAACCATTGTAGTCAAAGTGTAGTGAAGTTCGATAAAAATACGGATTTATAGGCCCCCAAAAACAAATTTCTTTTCTGGAAAATCTGGGCACAAATAACCCATCTTAAAAATCCCAAAACCCTACCAGATGAACACTGCACAAAACATGATCACAAGAGGAGACAAAACAGCGGCGGTTCCGCGGCCTAAGCCACCCATTGCCGCGGAACTGCGGCGGTTTGAAGGAATCATGCGATCGTATTTCGTGGGTGTTTTCACAAAACCCTGAGCCGATTTTAGGAGTAAAACTTTTTACTTTTAGAGCACAAAAAAATTCAACAGAAACTTAGGGTTTTTGATTTTCCGGTTTTGCGATTTTTCTCGATCGAACTTCCATACACTTTACTACAAAGCTAGTTTAAGTTTAGTTAGGCTCTGATACCACTGTAAGTCCACGTTGCGACCCCCGGTTCTTACGGGGAGGCGGAAACGGTATAAAACTCAAATTTTTAGCGCATGGGGCAACATGGACTAACAAAGTCGGGATCTTTTCTAAACTAAAACTAGCTATCATGCTAAAGGGAGTTAGCTACTCGGATGAAAGGTTATACCTAACTTGAACTCCTTCTTCTTGAAACCTTGTAGAGGTTGATGGTTCTTTTCTCGTTGCCTTCTTCCGTCAAAGATGGATCCACCTGAGGGTTCAACCTTCGGGCTCTTTCTCGAACTTAGAGTGAACTAGGATCTCCGGCTTGCTAAACCTTTAACCCTAGAGAGAGTAGAGAGTGTCTTTGGGGTGTTTTTCTTTCAAGGAGAGGGATTCTCAACACATGAGAAGGATTCTCCTTGAGCTAGAGGAAGAAGAAGATGAAGTGAGGAGAGAGAAGCAATATGATAGAATGAGTTCTTTTTTCTTTTGCAACCATAACAAAAGCAAAAAGAATTATCAAATTAATAATAATAATGAAAATGAAATAGTTGATGGAAGGTTTAGGAATGACCATTATCATTTCATTCATTAAATGAATTTTGCTAGAATCAAAGAGCATCTTTGCAAAGTAATGATGATGGTCAAACATTCAACTATGGTCAACTAGTCAACCATGGTCAACAAGTCAACAAAAACCCAACCATGACACAATTTCATTTTATTAATATTATTAATTGATATATCACAAATTCATTAGGGTTTGGAAAAAGACGACTGTCAACTGTGCATGCGCACCCGTTCCGAAACCCTAATGAAAATCCTCTTCCTCCGCCTCAAACAAATGTGCATACACACCCGCATTCTTGTTCCGAGGAACATGAACACAATGAGATAAAATCAACCCCAAAACATATACCAGTATCTGACTCAAACCAGAGCCAGCCAGTAATATCCGTCCGGACTCCAAATGTGCACAAGTGCGCGGATGAGAACGAACCCTGTCGCAAAACCATGCGACCTCTACTCTGTTTTGCCCAATGGCGAATATCCCTCTGTGTGGGACTCTAAAGACTCGACACTTACGCTGGCAGTGGGTTTAACCACAGACCGCAAGCGGCACTAGCTGTGCGTAACGGTCCCCAGGTAGATGCCGACAAGAAGACTGACGAGGTGAACCCCATCTGAACTCCTACTGAGTCTGAGTGTGACAATCTCCGTACAGTCCGGTCTGTTTGTCTGATACATCGCATGGCGGGCCTAGGGGGCGGTAAACGTCAGTCCCCTGATAGCGGTACAAGTCGTGTCGGAGTGAAGCCCAAAACACCCTGAGATAACACTGGAAGCCTACCAGCATATCTCGCTTGCCCTGGCCAGGGACTACTCGTGTAATGGCTCTCCTAGACACAGCGCGATGTCAACCCCCAATACCGGGAGAGACGAATCCTGTCTAACCGTCACTGCCTCCAAGTGCTTCGGGACTGCACCCAACCATTACCTGTTTGCACGACTCCTTTGAGCCGTGGTAGGGTAGTGATCAAAGTGCAGTGGGAACACACTCGAGGCGAAGTGCCAGTGTCAAGTCAGCGGACTAAGCTGTACTCATGTCACCTGGGAACTGATAACTGACGATAGGTATAATACCAACCTGTCAGTTCCCGACGAGTCCTGTCCAGTTTACTCGTAACCCAACGAGCACCCGTATACTATCTCCAGTACGACGTACTGATGGCTATGGGACAGACCATCTCCCACACTGGGATGAGAAGCACATACGCTAGTCTACTCCGGAGTATCGATGCCCTGTCTCGATAGTCCTGCGACTAGGGACCTGTATAAGGATGTGCTTATAGATTACCCAGCCCCCACTAGTGTGACTGCCATCACAACGCTGGTAATCAAGCAAAGATCCTAAGGGCTCCACTAATGCGTATAGGTGATATACTAAAATAAACACATGTACACATTGAAGTAGAAACAAACCAAGTAGCATACTACTATATTGAGCAAGATTGTTTATACAAGGTGAATATCCCAAGCTTCCATTAAGTAATATACAAACTAGTATGATACAGTAATGGCCTCTAGGGAATATACACTAACATTCGGTATATCATCCGACTCTACCATGTCTTTAAGAGATCGGATAGAGCAAGCGGAAAGAAACAGTTGGCCACCTCACTCCAGGTCCTATCAACCGCATCAAAATTCTACATCATCTTTTGTTGATACTCCATCTAAAGCGTGTGAGGAAACTCCTAAACGCATGTCCATCGCTGAGTATATAGCAAGGACTAATGGCCAAAGTTTCAATCCGGTCAAACCGTTAGGACAATAAACGCCACCACCTTCTAAAGAAGATTTTACTACTCGGTTTGTGGCATATATGACATCTGTTGACAGTCGCCAACCACACAACCAATATCAATATTCTTCTTATCACAATGTTGATCCTACTCCTGCCCAATTTTCACAAGCTTTCGATTTCTATCAATCCTACCCGACTTTTACACCTTCTCGAGACATTCCTTCTAATCAATCATTTGGGAGTTTTACTTATCCACAAGAATTTCAATCTTATGCTGAAACCCCTTACCGACCCATGTCTAGTCTTGAACGGACCGTGGAAGAATATGTGGCAGCGTTGCGCCACGTCAGAGAGGAATTGACTGAGTGCATGGCCGTTCTCAATAAACAAAACGAGCGAGCAACTAGTTTCAAACCAGCTCAAAATTTTCCAACGTATGATACAGCCATATGACAAATTGAGAATTTGGATAGTGAGAGAGAGTGGTACACCCTTCCAAATCAAACCTCCCCATCTCAAATTGAAATCCACACTTCCAGTTTCACAGATCTATCGAGTAAACCAAATGATTCACTAATTGAAGATAGAATGTCTGATGAGTTGTGTGACTTTGTAGTGTTTGATTTACCCGATTGTGAAGGGTCCATTTCAAGTGAAGCCACACCCAACCCTTGTGATCTCTACACCTCCACTCTAGAACCACAATTGATTGAAAACCCTGCTTTTGATGAAGTGTCTGAGACTTGTAACTTTCTTCACTTGATTGAGGATATTGACGTTGGGGATATATTGGATGATGAACCCGAAATTTTGGATGAGTTTCTCAAACCAATTCATCAGGTCCTTTCACTCTCGTGTGGTCATCATCTCAAACCTTTAACTATTCTTCCCGAACCCCATATGCGTCTTGAAGTTGATGATAAATGTATAACCGAAAAGAAGAACGAAATTCAACCTTCATTTCCCACATCTGGTTCAGCAATACTCGACACACCAATTTGTTTACCCATTTCATCTTCCACTATCTCTGATTCTTCTTCTAATCTTTCTTTAATGATAGCGAGTGTTGATGAATCACAATCCAATATTTTGTTAGTTGTATGTATGCCCTAGAGGCCAGTATTATACAGATGATGTATATTATATTGGATGCTTGGACATATATAGAGATGACTTTCTTGCTCGATATGATAGTATGCTATCTGGTTGCTGTTTATCTTAACATGTATACTAGTCTCTTTATACTGTCTTATAGTTACATGTTGGTAAAGCCCTTAAGATGTGTACTTGACTACCTGGACTATGATGCGGATCATACTAGTGGGGACATGGTAGTCCATAAGTACATCCTTCAAGGTCCCTAGTCGTGGGTGTATCGAGACGGGGCATCGATATACCAGTGTAGACTAGCGTATACGCTTCTCGACCCATGAGATGGGCGATGGATGATCCCATATCCACTGGTGTTTGACATCAGGGATGGTATACGGGTGCTCAGTGGAGACTGGGTACACTGGACGGACTCGCCGAGAACTCCCAGATGGTATTATACCTCACGTCAGATGGCAGTTCTCAGGTGACACTTGTGCAGGTTAGTCTGTAGACCAGAGATCGTCATAGAGTCTTGTGTGATTCCCACTGTGCTTTGATTTCCACCTTACCACATCCATGAGGGCGTGCAAAACGGTGGTTTTTGGGTACAGTCCCGAGTCACATGGAGGCAATGAGCGATAGGAGGGGTTTCGTCTCTCCCGGTATTGGGAGTTGATGTTGCACTATGCTCGATTGGCCGTAACAGGGAAGTCCCTGGCCAGGGCTGATTAGAGATTTACTGGTAAGTGTTACCAGTAGTTTCTCGACCCGTTATGAGCCTCACATCGGCACGACTTATCGGTTATTGGGGTCTGACGTTTACCACCCCTAGACTTGATATGCGACATATCAGACGAGGAGACCGGACTGCACAGGTAGTGTTGCCGGTTGGCTCGACGGGAGTTGTAGCAGGTTCGCTTGTTTTCTTCTGATCGCTCAATACCCGGGTGGCCGTTACGTTTAACTGACCGCTTGCCGCTTGGGGGTGCTTGATATGATCATCACCCACTGCCGGCGTATTGACGAGTCTTAGAGTCCCATAAAGGAGTTACCTAGTCCAGGCGAAACGTTGTGGAGCGCGTATGCGATATGTGCATGGGCCCGGTTAAGATGCGCGTATGAGATACCGTATATTAATCGGACGGCTTGCTTTTGGTTAGGGTCGTATGTGATATGGCCGGATTGATAAATCAAGTGTTGATTTATCATTTAACCATTAGATTCTCACTAGAAATACTTTCTTGTATTTTTTGGATGTATGCATGCATGTATGCATTCTTTCTAGATTAATGCACATATGGATGTGCATGCACACATACATACATACATCATCCTTCATGGTTGCATATACATGGAAAATGATGGCAATATAAGACTCACACCATGATTTTATATATATGTGTTATTATTTCATTTTTTTTAAAACAAAGGAAAAAAGAAAAGGATAATTCATGGATGAGTTCTACACTCTTCT
This sequence comes from Agapanthus africanus, assembly GCA_030015575.1. Taxonomy (NCBI): domain Eukaryota; kingdom Viridiplantae; phylum Streptophyta; class Magnoliopsida; order Asparagales; family Amaryllidaceae; genus Agapanthus; species Agapanthus africanus. The sequence continues at coordinate 157,105,420 of JASDDO010000004.1, forward strand.
TGACCTAACCATGCTCACCTACCTTCTAACCATGAGTTAATCTTTTCTTTTATGTTTTAAATCAAGTGAAATAATATCCATATGATTTAACCATGGTTTGAGATGAGAAGAGGAAAATATATATACATATATTTTCTATTTTCTTTCAAGTGATTATCTTTTCTCTTCTTCTTAAAAAAGCCATCATCTTCTTCAACCTTACTCCTTTGCTCTCTAGATCTTTCAAGTGAGCAAAATACTCAACAAGATAGGATTTTGAAGTGAGAAAAAGAACCACAACACCATTCTACACAAGTCTTGCCCACTTGTTTAGAGTGTTAGCTTCATTTCATTCTCTCGATAAAGTGAAGTTGCAAGCTTGGACAAAGCGGACTCCGGGTGGATCATCGTGGACCTAGAGGAGTTCAAGCGGACTTTTTCCAAACCCCAAGTAGTCGAGGAGTCTAGCGTAGGGAGCTACAAAGGTTGTACTCTCAAAACCCTAGCTCAATCTACTTGTGATCAAGTGTTGTTTTTTGAAACCCTAATTTTTCTAGGAATGATTCTTTGTATGCTTACTTAGCACCCTAAAATTTTAA